>CM060603.1:36402990-37759240 GCA_030578255.1 Tiaroga cobitis
AAAGGCGACAGGAGCTCAAATTACAAACAAATTTGTATCTGCATTCTGTATATTCTGTACTCTGTATGTTTATGCATAAAATCCATTGTTTTTGTTGTTGTTGTTTTTTTTAAATAGATCACAACCAATTATCATCTGTAGGGATTTTGTAATAAGTGGATTTATAATAGTAAGATGTATAATAGAAGTAGATTTAAAATAATTTGTCAGAGGAAGAGAGAAGGAGAGCAAGAAAGAACTGATTAGCTAAAAAAAAATAACAGTGATTACCATACCATACCATACCAACTTTATTTGTTAAGCACTTTACAACAACCAAAGTTGACCAAAGTGCTGTACAGAAAACATAAACATTTGTACAATTAATAAACATACAATAAAAACATTCAAACTAACAAATAAAATCAAATAAACGGAGTCGACATCTTACTAAGTGTCAAAAGCCAAAGAGTAAAGATGGGTTTTAAGATGGGTTTTAAAAACAGATAAAGAAGAAGCCTGCTTAACATGGAAAGGCAGATCATTCCAAAGTTTAGGGGCAGACACAGCAAAAGCACGGTCCCCTCTGAGCTTACCCTTAGTTTTAGGCACAGTCAGGAGCAGCTGATCATCTGACCTGAGAGTGCGGATGGGTTTATAATAGTGTAGAACCTCAGAGAGGTATGGCGGGGCAAGACCATTTAATGATTTATAAGCAAATAACAGAATTTTAAAATGGATCCTAAATTGAATAGGCAGCCAGTGTAGAGAAGCTAAAATAGGGGAAATGTGCTCATGTTTACGTGTGCCAGTTAAAAGACGTGCTGCTGCATTTTGTATCATCTGGAGATGGGTGATGGAGGACCCACTAACCCCCACATATAGTGAATTACAATAGTCCAGCCGTGTAGTTACAAAGGCGTGGATTGCAGTTTCAAAGTGTTGTCTTGACAGAATAGGCTTTATTTTGGCCAGCTGCCTCAAATGAAAGAAGCTTGATTTGACAACAGCTTTAATTTGACTGTCAAATTTAATCTCCGGGTCCATTTTAACTCCTAGGTTTGTAATGCTAGGTTTAATATAGGGAGCCAAGGAGCCCAAATCTGCAGGCGGGGTCCCAGTGGTGCCTCCAAAAACCATCACTTCTGTTTTGTTATCATTAAAATTTAAAAAGTTCAGAGCCATCCAGGCCTTTATGTCGTCGAGGCAATTGAGTAATTGTCCGACAAAGTTATCTTTTTTTTTTTTAAGAGGTACATAAATCTGACTGTCATCTGCATAACAGTGGAATGAAATGCCGTACTCTCTGAGTATAGAACCAAGTGGAAGCAAATACAAAGAGAAAAGCAGAGGGCCGAGGACTGAGCCTTGTGGAACCCCACACAAGAGAGGAGCAGACGAGGATTCAAATTCACCTACGCTAACACAAAAAGTTCGATCCGCTAAGTATGACCTAAACCACTCCAGTGCTAAGCCACTGATGCCCACCCACTGCCTTAAACGTGAAATCAATATTTCATGATCCACTGTGTCAAATGCAGCAGTTAGATCTAGAAGCACAAGGATAACACAGTCGCCAGAGTCAGTCGCTAAGAATATATCATTAAAAACTCTTAAAAGAGCGGTTTCGGTGCTGTGGAAGGTTTTAAAACCGGACTGGAAAACCTCTAGTATACTATGTTCTTCCAAAAAGGCCAATAATTGACTGTGCACAATCTTCTCCAGGATTTTTGAAAGGAAGGGCAATTTGGAAATAGGCCTGAAATTAGCAAGAACTGACGGATCTAGAGCAGGTTTTTTAATCAGAGGTTGAACTACTGCATGTTTAAAAATTTCAGGGACCACACCCGAGGTAAGACTACTATTTATAACTGCAACAACAGATGGTCCTATGGTGGGGAAAACCTCCTTAAATAGTCGAGGGGGGACAGCATCATTTGGAGAACCCGAGGGCTTCAAGTGACCAACAACCTCCTCTAAAAAGAAAAAGTCACCGGCTCAAAATGATCAAAAACAGCCGAGCAGGGGACAGAGATTGACGGGTCTGAAGCTGAGGGTGCAATTTGAGACCTAATAGAAGTGATCTTATCAATAAAAAAGCAAAGGAAATTTTCACACATAGCAGGGGATGCCTCCATACAAGCATTCTGCGGGGCATTTAAAAGTGAGTTAATGGTGTTAAACAAAACACGAGGCTTGTGACAATTTGCCAGAATAATATCTGAGAAATATTTTCTTTTCCATCTTTCACAGTTTCCTGGAAATGACGCCAACAATCCCTTACCAATTGAAGAGACACCTGCAGTTTGTCCTTCTTCCACTTGCTCTCAGCTCTACGGCACTCACGTCTGCCAGCATGAGTCATATAATTTAGCCAGGGCTCAGATTTGGTTTTAGGCTGCCTGGATTTTAATGGAGCCACAGTGTCTAAAACAGTTTGGCTGGTGGAGTGAAACCATGAGCTAAGCTCTTCTGTGTGCAATACAGACTCAGGAGTGATGGTGTTCTGACTGAAAGCAGCCGAGAACTGAGCAGCAGTGGAAGGGTTAATCATGCGACAGAGCCGTGCAGAAGCGCGAGGTTCTCTTACGAGAGGTTCTCTCGTATTGCGTAAGCTAGCTTACGCTACGGGAAAGATTCATCTTTTCTGAGAAATTGAAGCCAAAAAATTATCCTATAATTTTGTATCCATTGTCAACGCAGTTCAGCTGCAGCAGACCATGAACAGCTAGCTAGCAGCTCATTGGTTCGCTCACAGAGAACTGCTTAAGCCTATGAGGAGACGCAGATGAACTCTCGGCCAATGAGAGTCTGACTTGCTCTCATTGCGTCAGAGCCCTGCCGAAACGGGCGTGGTCAGAGAGTATATCTTGGCGTCCCAGGCTGTCAACTCTGATTTTTCATTTCTTCAGCGAGCTACACACATCTGCTGATCCTGAGAGAAGCCGCCGTCGTTGAAAAGGCAACTCTAGCGAGCATCTGGGAGACTGAGGAAGCCGGCCGTCTTCGCCACCTTCAGCCGTCCTGCGAGCTAGCGCCATCCGACGGATTTGTATCCTTTTTACGAAAAAGCTTCCTGTATTGTTTTGTATCTAAAAGAGCGAGCGTCTTTTTAAAGTTGTCTCCCCTCGAGATTGGAGACCGCCACGTCATCTGCGCTCTCTGCCTCGGATTGGAGCACACCGAGCTCGCCCTCGCCGATGGCGGCTGCGATCTCTGCGAGGAGATGCCGTTGTTGACCCTGCGGGCTCGACTTCAGGCCACTAAAGTTGCTTCCGCGCCACCTCTGACTTCGCCGCGGAAGAAGAAACGCCGCTCTCAGAGGCCGCCGGAACCCCAGCTAGAAGCGTTCATCTCGCCGGAGCCTGTCGCCTCCCGCTCTCCTTCTCCGCCGCTTCCGGATGTACAGTTGCCGCCGAGTGGCCGCTCTGTAACCTCCGATGAAGCCGCGGACATCAAGGAAACCTGTTCGCTTCTCGCTTCAGACAGTGAGGAATGGTCCGGTTCTCACGCCTCTTCGGCCCGAGAATCCTCTGGGACCCGCGCTGGAATCGAGGAGGAATTAGTGCGCCTCCTTTCACAGGCCGTCGAACGCCTCGGACTCGATTGGTCCCCTGGATGTTCGTGAAACCCGACACAGAGACCGCAAGTTGCTGTGATTGACTCGGCGCCAGCGGGGACGAGGAGAGCAGGGGCCGCGGGGCTGGAACACCTCTTCCGGGCCGACGACAGGTATCAGCCAGGCGCCGACAGAGTCCAGTGAGCGTCGAGGAATAACGAGGCTAGGCACGACTCCAAACTCAGTCCAAAAAGGCGTAGAACACCATGCAAGACGGGCCTTCAACCTCACCAGCCGGCCACTACGTTTTCCCCGGCGGCGGGTGCGCTTTCGTCGGCGCTCACGCCGAGAAGGTAGAGTTGGGGCGTGCCAAAGGTGAGCCGGGAGCCTCGCCAGGAGCGGGGGCAAGGTTTCACGTCCACCATCATCCAATTTTACGAAATTTTCAGCCGAAAATCGCAGATCGAGCAGTGTTTGGCGATCATACACCAGCAGAGAGTCGACATCCCGGGCAAAAAGCAAAACAAACAGTAAAAACAGACACAGCAATGACAGTGACAGACGGCAAGCCACACACAATTGTGCCATCTTTCATGTCTCATGGGGTTACTGGGTTAAATTTGCAACAGAACTCACAAAATATTTTTAGAATCATATTTTTACTACTGACTCACGTACATCATGCACTTCTGAATTATTATGTTGTGGTGAAAATAAAGATCCCCTCATCACATACATCCTTCTGCAGAGGAAGTTTTCTAATTGAAAGAAAGTTGAGTGAGAGAGTGTATTCATCTGTGAGAAGGGTTAATAGAAAGATGTACAACGTGGTTCAAAGAATAAGTATAGAATTTAATCAAACAGTTTTGTTGCATCTCTCTAATTGGTAGGGAAGTAATTAAAGTGACACAGCCTTAAGGGACTGACTGCTAGACTCTCTGCTGAAATGTGAGATGAGAATGTGTGTGTCTGTGAGAGATAGAGATTAGGCCCCACTTCAGTTTAATTTATCTGTCTGATGTAACAGACAGAGAGGTAATTTAAACATCTCTATCAGCAAGGTGATAAGAACCACATGATGCAAACACAGACCTGTCGGTTGTGGCGTCCTGAAATGGTGTGCACTCATGAATATTTATAAGGTTATGCACATATTATTATTTTACATTAAACTAGGTTCTCATTACATAGTTGGCCTTCTAAACCTGTATGAATATGTTTTGAAAAATGTCTCAGTGCTTTTTTGTTTGATACAATGAAAGTCCAATTCACTGTTTAGAAAAAAAGTGGTCCCACTTTATATTAAATGTCTTTAATTACTATGCGTTAACATTTAAATCAATCTTTTGATACAATGCACTTATTTTGTACTTTATATTAAATGTCTTTAATTACTATGCGTTAACATTTAAATTAATCTTTTGATACAATGCACTTATTATACATACATGTTTTTTCATTGTACTTTTAAAGAATACCTGCATGTGATTACAGTTGTGATTAATTTTTAAATCTATAATTTCCCTATGGACCCTTCCCTTACAGCTTAACAACCCCAAAAATCAAAATTACCCCATGATTTACTCATAGTCAAGCCCTGAATATGACTTGTGACCCTGCATATGACCCTGCATATCTTCTTATAGACGAATACAATCAGAGTTATATTAAAAAAATGTCCTGGCTCTTCCGAACTTTATAATGGCAGTGAATGGCCGTTTAAGTTTTGAAGTCCACCAAAAGTGCATCCATCCATGATAAAAGTGCTCCACAGGGCTCTGGGGGGTTAATAAAGGCCTTCTGAAGCGATGCGTTTGTGTAAGAAAAATATCCATATTTAAAACTTTATCGACTAAAATAACTAGCTTCCGGCAGGCGGCCTATGCAAATCGACTTGCCAAAAGAGTAACACTTGACGATGTATGACGTAGGATGTAGGAGTAGCGTAAGCTTTGACGTCTCGATTGTATTCGTCTAAAAGAAGAATGTCATATACACCTAGGATGACTTGAGGGTGAGTAAATCATGAGCTAATTTAAATTTTTGGGTGAACTATACCTTTAAACCTACCCATACCACCAAACCTGTTTTTTACCAGCGTATTTTTTTTTTTTTACGTAAGTACAAACTAGTTAAAGACACCCAATATAAAGTAGTAAACAGACGTACATTGATCTAATGTAGGTTTTTTTAATTCGTCAGAATGCCAGGAAGAAAAATCACCTGTCAAATCCTCGTGTACATTTCCATCTGTGATGGGTCAATGCCTCGGGCTGACAGCATGGCTTGGTCAGTGAAAATGCATGATTCACTTGTCAGTATTTCACGCTGCTAGTGTCTCTCCTTTTACATAAGTACTGAACAAGCCTAGCAATACCTATTACTGCTCTTTAACAATTACTGGAACATTCCCTATAGCGCAAAAATCAAACACAGAGATGGTTAGGGGCAATTTCCTCACTAACTTTAAACTGTGGCTTTAGGCAGTTTTGTCCAGCACCATTGAAATGCATTATCTTCGGCCTGCAGGTAAATGTTTCATCGCTCAGGCTGCTTATGGTGCAATGGTGGGTTGGCTGTTTGCTGATGGTTAGAATGCTAACAGCGGTCTTTAAACGGTTCACTGACTGTGTGGGCGCTGTATTTGACTAATGCCTCTTATTTCACTTTCAAAATAGGACGCAGTCTGTGGAACGCTGCTTTGGGGCTCGGCGTGCGAGGTGTGAATGTTCACGGTGCAAGTGTCCATGTGTGCATGCAGCCTGAAGATTACAGAGCTTGGTCGTTTTAGGACTCGTGTGGTCGATCACACTGTATGTGGTGGGCGACTCACGCTGATAGCGGGCATTTCTGCATGTGTGTGAGGAGCAGACCTGGAAATGCTTTTCGACTTTACAGCAAAAGGCCAATCTCAAAATGATGTTGTGCTGTTCTTTGTGTATGTTTTTTTTGGGGGGGGCAAAGATCAGAGTAAACACACTCTACGCCACCTCAAAGCTCCAACGGTACTGTAGACGACAGTCGACCAAACTGCAAAAAACGTCTATTTGATGATGATAATTTGAATTGCTTCAATAGTTATTGACTACAGCGTGTCTTAAGATTCTCCTCAGCCTCAAGCATAATTACAGAGTAAATGAGGGGTCGGGCAGTGCACACCTCCCTGGAGTTTATTGTTTATTAAAAGCACGAATGAATATTATTGGAGAAATGTCAACTGTGGCTAGCTGAAGAGCTGTTATCCTATTTGATGTTTTATAGGCTCCATTCTCACCCTTATTAGGCATTTCTAGAAAGTCTCATAATGTGCCGCAGACTGATGTTAACTTCTCCCTAGTGTCTGGTTTACTTTGTGAATGCAAAAGTTAGCAAATAACACAGACTCTCCTGACCCTGCTGATAGCGTGTTAAACTGTCAATTGCAAAAAGCAGATGTTTTTATTGTTTTGGAGATACATTGTAGTTTTCATTGTTGGGTCACCAAATTTTTTAAATCAAGTTAACATTTTGCCTGTTTTAAGTGGATGTATGTCAATTCTCCTCAAATATGTTTTTTTTATATACACCAAATATTTACACCATTTTGATTGTTTTACCATTCAACACCTACTAAACCTCAAATATTAAGCATGATATGTTTGTGCTAATGTAAATAAATTCTAGGTTTGATATTCTGAACAAAAAAAAAAAAATTGCCAATACGTCTTCTAGCGCATGTTTACATAGAAAAACAATGGAAAAGCAGCAAAGTGCAAAGCAAAAATGCATTCTGTGTGGCAATCTTAGAAGATGCTGTAAATGATGACCAAAATTGCATTTTTGGGTGAACTACTGTATCTGTATGAATTTTCTTTTTTTCTTTTTTTTTTCTTTTTTTTTTACCAAAATGGAAATGTGTAAAGTTTTGCTCATGACTGTAGCTTATAGTTTTACATACAGTATTTGCATTTGTTTCCAATTACCAATTACTTGTAGTCTCAGTGTGGCATACATTTCATCATCTATAGTTGACTTTTTAAGATTTGATTTGAAATCATGTTTGCTCATTCTGAATTGCTGGGCTGTAAGAAATCAGCTGCTAGTGTGCGAATCAGAGTATGTTATCCAAAGCTTACTGAGACGATGGAGGGCAAGCCCATTAAACTAGAACTGAATGATATGCATTAATATTCATCATTTTTTGAGTTCATGCAGAGAGGCATTAGTCCAGCAGTTATGAAACTCATCACGACAACAGTTCCCATGTCATGACTTCATTCGTACCATTCTACGAGAGGGAAAAAACAGGAAGTGTCTTGATCGATTCCTGCCTAAATCACATGTGCTTGAGGCCAGCTTGATTATACATAAGTGGAGTCCTATTCAGTCTGATCACTAGCAGATTTAAACTGTGGGTCTTTTTTTCTTTTGAGCATATTTGCCTGGAGTGATGCCAACCTTTACCACGGGCTGAGCTAGAGCTGAGGCACCTGTAATTCACCGGGTAATGTTGGCACCTAATGCATTTTAGGTCTGGCAGGAGGCTGAAAGGTTTTGCCATGATGATAGCACATGTTTGTGTGATGATGTGGGCTTTAAGGAAAAAAGGCTTCAGGTATTGCTTTATGTCAGTGGAATAATTCATAGAAAAATCGCAGTATGTTGACATCTGCCTGCCCTTGTGATAGGGAATTTGAGCCCGTCTCCGTGCCGATGAGAAGCACTACCTGCCAGCACGAATCACAATAACAGCCAGAGATTGATATTCAGGGTGTGGTACTTCTGACTGGCAAAAATTGCATGGCTATATACAAAAAAAGCAACCTATTAAAATTCAGATTCAGTCCTGGCCTAGATCTGGCTAATATACATTTATATAGTTTGGGGCGAAAAGCGTATATGCACTGGGACTTTAGATATTATCTTATAAGTAACTATACGCCGGGCAGCACATCGTCTGTTCTACAAAGATGTGATATCAGAGCATGGTGTCAAAGACAGGCAATCTAGATAATAAATTCTTCCCAGTAATCAGCTGTTTATTTTCAAGGCCCGATAGAGGTTCCAGTGGAAAGTAGGTAATACATATTAATACATATCAAAAGATTTCAAAAAAAGCTACTTTTATTGATAGGGCCACTTCACTCCAAAGTGGGAAAGAAATGCTTGTGCCAAGTTCCTGCTGAGGAAAAAGTTTCCCTGATTCAAGTGCATTGACATTTGTTAAGGCACAGTGTTGTTGATGTCTTGTTTCATATAAAAGCTTCTTACTTGAGTGTACGCAAGTAACTCATTACAACCTGCAGAAGTCTTGTAAGTTTTTGGTTAAGTAACTGATTTAGTACAGATGACAGATTAGTAATTCTCATCATTAATGTGTGACCTTTTCTTATGAAGGTAAATCAGTAGCTAAACTCGAGAGCACGTAGATGTGAACTTGAGAACTTGTACAATAACTATTCGTACTTGTATGTGGACATTTACACTCACAGCTCCAATGTGAAAACCTGTAAAATAAAAATCTGAAGTTGAATGTTGAGATTTGCACTCGCAGACAATAGTCACAAACCTGTATTCTGAATCTGAAGCTGCAGACAAGCAGTCACAAATGTGTAAAATGCCATTCACAGAAATACAATGACAGTCACAAACATGTAAAATATATTTGCACTTCTTCTAACATTCAAATTCGCAGTACCAGGGGCGTAGAATTTAGTAGGGACGCTAGGGACGTGTCCCTACCAATATCCAGTGACACTGATATATCCCTAGCAATAATTTCGATCAAAACTTAAAATATATTTATATATTGATGTCCCCGTCCCCACCAATTTCAAAATCAAACCTATGCCACTGCGGCAGTACAACCTCAAATTGGCACTTGCAACTTCTCAAATCTGTCACTGCAAGTTCAAATTTCACGCCTTGACTTTTGCTACTCTTTTCGCGATATATGAGGCGCAAAACTGATTTGTGCACTTGTAACTCAGTAGCGGTGAGAGCGGAAGGGGGGGGGGGGGGGGGGCGGGGGTGTTGGAAGGAGCCGTTTTATTGGTTGGCGCCTAGCCAATGAAATGGGACTTCTATTGTATTGTACTATAACTTAGTGATATTAACGCCATACTAATAATGCATACTACAGAAAAGCAGATGAGCACAGAATATGATGAAAGAAAGCAAATTTGTGTTCAGTGCAAATAAACCTGCCTGTGTTTTATTTATAATGTATAACGAATTGTTGTTGTTTTTTTAATATATTTAACTGTTGGTCCATTAAGCCTCATTAAGCGTTTCCTTGGTTTTCTATGAGGAAAATGCTTAACGCACAATTAAACAAGTTGCGTTGATTTTCTGCTCAATTGCTTTTCTGTATGCTTTATTTTATGGTGTTTCCTGAGTTTGGTCTTTTAATACCACTGTCTAAAGTTAACGTGTTGCGTTCATATTCTGTGCTCATCTGCTTTTCTGTAGTATGCATTATTGTGTTTACTAAATTTGATAATATCATTTATGTCTTTTATATCAGTCTAATGCATTAAGCCCATAGATTGTAAAAAAATATTAAGCCATGCTAGCGTTTCAGAACATCCACGAGGAGGCGGGTTTCGTGACATCATCGCGTACAATAGAAGTCCCATTTCATTGGCTAGGCACCAACCAATAAAACGGCTCCTTCCAACACCCCCGCCCCCCCCCCCCTTCCGCTCTCACCGCTACTGAGTTACAAGTGCACAAATCAGTTTTGCACCTCATATATCGCGAAAATAGTAGCAAAAGTCAAGGCGCGAAATTTGAACTTGCAGTGACAGATTTGAGAAGTTGCAAGTGCCAATTTGAGGTTGTACTGCGAATTTGAATGTTAGAAGAAGTGCAAATATATTTTACATGTTTGTGACTGTCATTGTATTTCTGTGAATGGCATTTTACACATTTGTGACTGCTTGTCTGCAGCTTCAAATTCAGAATAGGCTACAGGTTTGTGACTATTGTCTGCGAGTGCAAATTTCAACATTCAACTTCAGATTTTTATTTTACAGGTTTTCACATTGGAGCTGTGAGTGTAAATGTCCACATACAAGTACGAATATTTATTGTACAAGTTCTCAAATTCACATCTACGTGCTCTCGAGTTTAGCTACTGATTTACCTTCATATTTTCTGGTCAGCTCGGAGTGTGAGCAGCATAAGGACTTTGAGGAGTGTGTGGGGTTTTTGGAGTATGTAGGGTGTATTCGTTATGTAATGTGACTCCGATACTGGGTATTCAGGTTTCACATTGTACATTCACGCCATCTGTTTAAATAGCCTTTTCTCGCTCTTGTGCATCGTTTGTCCTTATATATAGATGAATATGTCCTGAGGAGACTTTTTGGACTGTATAAAAGTATGGTTAAAACAGTTTAAATTGTATATTCTTCACGCAATCAATGCGTTTCCCAGCACTGTTTGACATTTCAATTTATCAGTGACTGAGTTCTGGACTCTCGCCAAAACTCCCATTATAATAAACGAATATCTTATTTTCATCGTGTTTGCACTGTTAGTTATGATGAAAGCATTCGTTAGTGAGCAGAAATCAAGTTGCATGAGGAGATCACTGCATTAATGCGGTCACAACATGTCTGTTATCGGCTACAATGCTCATCACTGCAACCTTTCATCCCACGATCTAAATATAATGCCATAGATCTAAATGTAAATGCTGTAATCAACACTTTCACGATTAGTTAACCTTGAGAGCTGTAATAGTTAAGAAGTGCTTAAAGTTTTCAAGAGAGTTCCACATGTAATACTTAGCTATTTCATATGCAAAGATGTTAGCCAATCACAGTAGTGGGCGTTTACACTGAAGTCTCACAGCAGACACGCCCCTTCAAACAGAGCGTTCTAAAATCAGGGCTAAAATCAGGGTAGGAAAAATACCTTTTATTTCTAAATTATGACACTTTTTTGTAAAAAAAAAATATATATATTCTAACATTATAAGTGCACCCCATGAAACATTATAAAAAAATAAAACAATGGTAAATGGACTGCATTTATATAGCGCTTTCACAGACCCAATGGCCACCAAAGCGCTTTACATTTTGCCTCACATTCACCCATTCATACACTCATTCATACACCGACGGCGGTGTCAGCCATGCAAGGCGCCATCCAGCTCGTCGGGAGCAGCTGGGGTTAGGTGTCTTGCTCATGGACACCTCAACACTTGGTCAGGTGGAACCAGGGATTGAACCACCAACCTTCTGGTTTGTAGACAACCTACATGAACCACTAAGCCACTGCCGCCCCAATGCAGTTCATTTGTCTAATTTATAGGGTGTATACAATGTTTAGGATGCTGTGTCAAGTAGGGTGTTTTAGGTCAGGTGTGGTGTATGGGTCATGTGAAGGGTGTTTGGGGTCCTGTTGAATTTATGGTGTCTGGGGACATATGTAGGGTGTTTGGGGTCATGTGCAGGGTGTTAGGGGACATATGGAGTGTGTAGGGTGTCTCAGGTTCAAGTGTGTAGGGGGTGAAAATGGCATGTACAGTGTAGGGTGCTTGAGGAATGTGTGGAGTGCGTGGGAATGTGTGAGTGTAGTTTGTGGGCAGAAGGTTTCTTGGCAGACGGCCTGATCCCATGGGCTGCTCTCATTCAGATAGACTTTGTAATCCAAAAACCCATTGACTCACATCACCGTCAATGTGTGTGGTGAGAGTCGGGTGGATGGTGGCATGCTCGTGTGCAAGTGATGATGCTATAATAGCGCTGAGTGAACCCCTTGTCATAAGCAGCCACAACACTCGCTGCCATCCCTCATTGCTCACACTGCCTCACCGCATCTCACACACACCCCATTGTTCATCTCAGTGTTCATCTAACAGTCTCTCCCAAATTTTGCCTTGACCTCTTGACTCACACGGCTCGCTGACATCTTCACGTCTATGATATGAGGTGGCTGAGTGACTAGTGAGCTTTGGACTGTGTAAGGACAAATGAATCAATGCCCTTTCCACCTCTGCACTGACAGATCAGCTGATGTTTTATCCACCCGCCATATGACCAGCAAGCACTGCAGAGATTAACCAGGCCAAACAACAAGCACCCAGAGAGAATACAAAGCCAGACTCCGCATCACTCCCTAACCTCTCCCTCTCTCATTTTCCTTGCCTATTTCAAAGATTTATGACCCGTGATTTTTTACTACCTCATTTTGGATGACGTAGGGCTAGTATTTTCTTTTTCATTGTGATTCTCTCTGTGTCTGTAGCTCTCTTTCTCTCTCACTCTTTCAATTTTAGAGTACTTCATGATTGTTTTGCATATAATATTGCCAAAGTATAATACACACCAAAAATAACAACAGTGATGGGAATAAAACATACAAAAGGTTTAAAAATGAATTGAATACATTTAATATGATATAAACTGAATAAACATTAGTTGGTATTAATATTAATAATAAGTTAAGTTTTAATAGTAAGTATTAAATAAAATAGACTTTCAGGAAGATTATTAGACTTTTAAACTACTCTGCACTGCTTACACAGATAATGGATTGATTATGCAGATCAGAGCGTGATTTTTAAATGTGACTGTTGAACTCTCATATAAAATGGTGTTTTAATACCAAATTTCAATATAAATCAAAAATTAATAATCATATATCTGGTGTCCTCTGTACGTATCTTCTTTCTCATGAATTCTCTTGATAAATCTGTTCCTTTCCTCTTAATTTTCTCAAATATGCTAAAACAAAAAAATGATTCTCTCTTAACGATCTATACCGTCCAATGATTGATTGTCCAACCTCTTTAGGGGTTTATTAATCTGTCAGCACTAGCAGAACTAAGAAGACCTCCCTGTCTCCATCACTCATAATGCCACAGAAAACCCATATTTTCAGTTCTTTTCATGTCCTGCTGGAAATCAAAGTGAGTGTTGTACACTGCAGCATGCTGGGGATTCAGGGATTAGTGGCAAATTCTGGATGCAAGAGGCTCAGTCAGAGAGGTAAAGACTGCAGCGCTGGAGCTCACAGCAGAGGTGAGGCGATGAAACCTCAAGATAGATGAGAGAGACAAGGTGGGGCTTTTAAAAAGGAGAAAGAACATATGAGTGTATGAGTTCCAAAAGCTAGTGAGCTGCCTAAAACTGCATTTTAAGACATCATATAAGCTCCTGACCAGTTGTTCTAGGTAATAACTATTCTAAGATAAGACTCCTAAGATACCTCGTTCGTTCAAATTCCTTCCTTGAGAATTCAATCCATAATGCATTGTGACAAGCTGATTGAAAAAAAAAAAATCAAGATGGCGGACAATGCGAGAGAAATGTCCATTGCAAATGAACTCAATTTCATTCCAGCTGAAATGAACACTATTGGAGTTGTCAAAAAGTACCGACTTTCGGTCAGTAGTCAGTACTGAAATTTTAAATATTTTTTTTTCAATTTCAGTACCGACTCGGTACTGAAGATGGTACTTTTTTTACTTTAATTGACAGGAAAAACTTTTATTTCATTTTCACACAAATTATGATTACAAGGGCAGAGTATTGATCACTAGGCCTACAAAATGTTTTCGCACAATACACAGCTCCATTCGCATGGCTTTTCTTAGTCTCTGACCTGGTACAGCATTGAACTTGCGATGCAGGGTGCTTATTTTTCAGTCACTGTAAAACGACAGTCGATAAAAGAGCTCAAAGGCTTGAAGAAACAAGCTAAACTTTAAAAAAAAATGAAATGCTTTAGCAGCACTCACTGGAAATTTCACTTTAAAGGTGTTGGAAAACATGTAAGAAATATTGTAATATCATTTTGCTGAAATGTTGCCACAGGCACTTTATATATAAAGCTATATATTTTTGCTTATTACAGTATTGCGTAGGTTCGTGTTACAGTATAATTTGATAAATAATTACTAATACGAGAGGGTGGAAAAAGAAAGTGGATGATGGAGCTGGCTAAAACATTTACAGTGAATTAAGGTAGAGCAGGGAGAGTACAGAAGGCTAAATGGAGAGGTTGAAGTGAAGAAGATGATGGAGACTGTAGCAGCTCTCCGCAGTCTCGCTCTCCCTGTAGGAGAACTGAATGTCAGACGGTTGAAAGATGGCAGCCAGCAGCGGCTCAGAGGACAGCTTCCTCTCTCCCTGCTTTCACCTCTAGCACCATCAATCAGCCCAAGGTTCCCCAGCTCTCCCACCACAGGACCGCTTCACGATTTATCTATCTCACATAAAGACCCAGCTTCCAACAAGCCCTACTTTCACCCTTCCTCCCAAATTTATGAGCCCCTTGCTGTCTGCATTGTCCATGTTAACATACTCCCTGAGGTCCCATAAGTGAAAATTATGCACAGGGAAGATATATAGACTTATGGATGTTTGCATGTGAAAAGGCTTTGTACTTAGTTTAAAATGGAAATGGCTTGAAATGGAAATTCACCCTAGTTTCTAAATGTATTTATCTTGATGTAAACGATTCATCCATGAATTGTTTTTTTGTTTTGTTTTTTGAGTACATAATTTTTGAATCAAAATTCCCTTCATTTAATCTTCCGGTGAAACGACAGGTTTCTCTCCGGTGATGAAAGCGGGACTTCTCCAATTTTTTAGTCTTCTTAAACCCTGTCCCTTTTTCAAATGCAAGATCACATTCAGATACACTGTAAAAAGTGATCAGTTGGTTTAACTTAAAAAAAGTGACGAAACCCATTGCCTTAAAATTATTAAAGGGTTAGTTCACCCAAAAATGAAAATTAAGTCATTAATTACTCACCCCCATGCTGTACCAACCCCGTAAGACCTTCATTTGTCTTCGGAACACAAATGAAGATATTTATGATTAAATCTGAGATGTTCATGACTGCTACATAGGCTGCCTAAGGGATTGAAACCTGACGGCCCAGAAAGTCAATGAAGAAAATGTTTAAATATTCCATGTCGCAACAGTGGCTCAACTATAAGTTTATCAAGCGACGAGAATACTTTTTGTGCGAAAAAATAAACAAAAATAACGACTTTATTCGACTATTCCTTTTCTTCCTTGTAGGCCTGAAACGAGACTTCAAGAGATTTCCACGACGCATGCGCGAGAATTGCGATCTCCTTCAACTACTTCAGTTAAGTTCTCGCGCGTGCGCGTCGTGGAAATCTCTTGAAGTCTCGTTTCAGGCCTACAAGGAAGAAAAGGAATAGTCGAATAAAGTCGTTATTTTTGTTTGTTTTTTCTATATAAACTATATAAACTTCATGCGTAATTAAAAAAATTAAGTTATGTGGATTTGTCAAGTTGATTACATAGCAACTTTACTAAACATTGTTTATTGAAAATGGCTTGGATAGGATCTTTTGACACACTAATAAAAAATGTTGAACTGATGAGTAAATTTTTTTTAATTCCTTAATTTGTGAAATAAATACCTCTCAATATTGAAGCATGAAGCAACAGATGTAGTTCTTAATTTAGTTCTTGGATTCTGTTAAGAGGTCAAAGACCCACATAACCCACCCACTCTCGTTACTTAAGAGAAGACAAGATATTCCTCCTTTTTCTTCATAGTTGAGGAGGCATAAAAGTCTAAAATAATTATGTATAAATTTATGTCAGTTCAGAACATTTATTTATAGTTATTAAAACTAAAAGTCTGATCATCTGGACACGGCTCATTAACTTAGTCGCACTAATATAGGATCTTCACTTTCAAATAAATTGTTCTCTTCTCTTCTTTTGGTGACATCACAGGCTGAAGTTCACACAGTACTGTAGTATTGATTGTACATCCTAAGTAATGCGGTGCAAGTCAACTAGATAATTGAAAAACATGAGATTGCACGTTCAATACCTTGGGATAACAATCCACAGAGACAGTGTGAAACAGACATTACAGTTAGTCTGCATGTGTTGACGGTTGGTGTGAATCCGCAAAACAAACAATATAAAATCTTTCACATAGAGCATTCTGGGATTTAAATTGATTGGCCACATTGTAAGAAAACAAAGCTATGGGGGGAAAACAGCTTCCACCTCTCTCTCTGTCAATCTCATCCTCTCTTTTCCCACACTCTCTCTCTGTCTCCCACAGCCAGTCAAGCCCGCTCCCTTACATTCTCCTTCATCAAGCCATTTCATCTCCCTCTCGGTCTCTCTCAGAGAATCCAAATCAATGCATTTGGCATTCCTTCTCCATAACCTTCATATAGTATTGTTATTTCAGTCACAAGTAACCTCACAGATGGAGCTCTCACCCAAGTCTCTCCGGCCCCTGTGTGGTGGAGCGCTGAAGCTCCAGGGCTTATCCCATCATCTGGCAGAAGCAACGCTTTACTTTCCATATTCATTTGGTTTTACTTGTGATTTCTCTGAGACGAGGAAGAGCAGAATGACATGACGCTTTTTGTGGACTTTAACTTGTTTTAACATCAGCAGGCTGAAGAGCAGGGGTGACTAATAAGGTGCTCGTCGAGGGAAAGTCGAGCATCATCCCTCCATCGCGCACATTTAGCACTTACACTCCGAGTCCCTTTATTCTGCTGACTCCTGCCTTCCTCTCCTCTTGATGTAAGCACGGACCAGAAGGGGGGTCAGGGTGTGCTGATACCTCTGGCTGATCAAAGTCCAGGATAACAGGAAGAAAATGAGAGGGAGCAGAATGAAAGATAGCAAGAGCGAGAGACTGATGCGAATGCTCTTATCCTGCTTAATAATTCTACTGCAAAGTATACATGTAAAAGGCGAGACTTTCTCACTCATGCATTTATGCTTGTTCCCATGATATTTACCCGAGCATTACTTTTGTTCTTTCCTACTGGTGTGCATGTATCATAACCCTTGTCCACCAACAGGGTGCCGGTATCCAATCTGAAAGCGTTCCGCTCATTTCCAAAGCAGAAATGGTGGTTGTGGGTCAGGCAAATTGGCTTTGCACAGACCCGCAAAAATCTGCTGGATCTTAAACCAGAAACTGCAAACCTCGGAGGTGTTATGACATCCTTTCCACATAAAGTTTTTTAGAAACATCTCAAAACAGTCTTCGTTGGTCTAAAAGAAAATAGTTTAACTACAATTCATTAGGGGTGTAACGATACCCTCATGTCATGATTCGATACATATCACGATGCTGAACTCACGATACAATATTATTGCTATTCTCCAAGACATATGGTAAAAGGTTAACAAAAAATTTACTGTTGATTAAAATGCTAAATTTGGTATTACATTGGGGGGTAGAAATGAATAGGCTTGGACTTGGTGCTTGTAACCCAATGCACAGGACAACGGTGATACAAGAACAAAAATATTCATGATTCTGAAGCTGAAAATGCAGATTTATTTTAGACAAATATGCTTACACTCTGTCACTGACTAGATTTATTTAAAATAATAATGCCAAAGACATTTGGCATTATCAGGACCCACAAATATCCCCCACCACATTATTATGCATTAAATTCAACATTATATATAGTTATTGTAGTACTGACACTAAAACTCCTCTAAACTTTTCATTTTGGGTGAAATATACACAATGCAGATTGTCACTAGTATCCACTATACATATTGTTAAATTTTTGTATTGCAATATATTGTGACACGAAATATTGTTACACCCCTACAATTAATACAAAAATAACTCTCAGCTGGTTGCAGGTAAAGAGAGAGAATCCATTGATCATTCTGCAGCCGTCTTTATTAAATTAAAACAAAAACAACCGAAGAAAAACAGGGGCACTGCAAATCAACCCAAACATACCTTGCATTCCCATGTGAGATCCATTCTAAATAGTATTGCGAGATTAGAATAAGTGTGTCTCAAAGCATAGTATGTTGAAAGAGTATGCCAAAAGTCCCTGGATGGTCTATTTCTGGACCATCCAGGGATCTGTGCACACTCCAACGGCTAATATTGCCCACAACCCATTGTGTCTTGGAGGAGAATTTGGTTCAGAACTACAAACACAAATAAAAAGAGTTAAAAAAAAACTACAAACATGGCAGATGTGCACGATCAATGGTAGAGAGGTTTAGATAAAGGGGTTTGAGGGACTATTTTATCTGCAACAATGTGAACTTTTATAAAGATCCGTTTGGCCATGACTGGCAGATCAATGTGCTACTTCTTTTTTCTCCAATACTGTAGAAAAAAATGTATTAATTGAAAGGTGGAGGATGTTAACTGTGACAAGATGACTGACATGCCAGTTTATGGTGACAGGATGCACATAACTATGTGCCAGAGTGTCCGTTAAAGAAGCAAATTTATGACGTGATATGACGTGAATGTCCCAAAGCTTGTATAGTCTTCTGCTACACAATTTTAAATATGTATTTCTGTAAAAAAAGTGAAGAAAAGGTACATATCAACTTGTGACACGAGTTCTAAAATGTCCAAAAGTTTGTAACACTCCTATCAGTGGTGGGGATTTTTTCTACAGGTTACAACAAGTGACATCTTTATAAATCATACTTTATAAATCATACTAATATATTAAAATCATTAGATTCATTCAGAACAACAATGAAACAAGTGGCTATAGATCTTTATGTGTGAGTCAGTAAATTACTGATTTGTTCAAAAACCCATTAATTTAGGAATTAAACGCTGTGTGTTGCCTCGGAGATGATGAATTAATTCTGCTTTGGCTTCTTTTGGATCTACTTTTGTTGGCAGAGAGAAAATGCACAGTAACGGGCAATATTGTATCTAAAATGATTGTTAATCAATATTAACTTCTTGTTTATTGAACTGTTGTACAACAGCAATATCACTGACAATCAAAATATTTTGAAAGATTCCCCAAGATGCCAAAGATGCCAAGAACCAGCTCTGGAAAAAAAAAAAGCTGCACCATTTCAGTGTAAAAGGAGTAACGGAGGACTCATTTCAGTCATTGGTCTAGGAACAGTGTTCACTAGAGGCATTTTAAAAGTTAAAATTATGGAATAAGCTTGGGAGAGTTCTTACAGTTCTTATTTTATTGTAATTCGTTCTCATGATACGTTTTAAAACATGGCATTTAGTGCTAAAAAAATGATCATTTAGGAGTATGACAGCTTTTCCAGGAGTGTAATCAGAAGGACAGTGTAATCTACAATGCAAGAAGGCCAAAAGAAAAGAACTTGCCCATTCTGAGACAAAACACTTATCTAAAAGCAGCTCTCTATTATAATTTGACATCCTTTTAGTGCAGTTATGAAAGTGATAATGGTCTAGAGTGTCTTGTTTGATGAGGTTTTCTTTTTTGAAACACTCTGCTTGTTGCCACTCCAGATAAGCAGATAATTATGTGGATTTTTTTTAAAGGGACAATGATTCATTTGAAGTTGATATTACAAAGTCAAAACCGTCTGATGGTTTGAATCATTAGCAGTAAAAGCATTTAAAGCACAATGAATGTTTGCCCACCAGGGGATGATCACAGCATAAGCTTCTTATGAAAATCTGTAACCTTTGTCAGTGAACCGCCAAAGGAAGGTCAAGGGGTCGGTGTGGTGTGGTCAGGTTGGCGACATGAGCCATTTCTATAATGCATCATGTACTTCTTACAGCATGATTGAAGATTTAAGGTTGTATCATGTACATTCAAAAAATTTAAACAATATAATTTGAAAAATATTCAACTTATAAACAGATTTGATCTAGTCTCTTTGTATACCGTATGCCTAGATGCAATGAAATTGTGAAGGACTACGTCACATTTGAACTCCGGTTACCTGTACACATAGGCCTAAGTATACTTTTTAATTCATATTTAAATAGGCCTACATTTACTTTTTTACCAAATATTGACCATTGATAGGCTTTTCCTGGCATACCACAAGGACTAAAGAAATTTTCACATTTTATTTCAGTTTGGAGCATATTCTATTTGAAGGTGTGTTCACACTTGACAGGTTTGGTTCGATTAAAACAAAGTCTGGTGCGATTGCTCTGTTAGTGCGGTTCATGAACGCTGCCATCCGAACCCCAAGTGCGCACCAAACAAGCGAACCCAGACAGCTGAAAAAATGGTTCCAAACGAACTCTGGTGAACAGAAATATAAACGCAACACAAACCAAAGACATCTAAACAAACCGAAAAGAGGATGTCACAAGATGCGACCCTAAAAAGGACAGAATTCTCAAGCATTCGTGATTTTTCTCATCATTGGAGCGCTACGTTCCCCATTTCAGTTCGGTACAGATGTTGTAAATGGGGTGGTGATGGCGCAGTGGATAAGACACATGCCTTTGGTGTAAGAGACCCGGGTTCGAATCCACTGTGAGACACCAATGTGTCCCTGAGCAAGACACTTAACCCCTAGTTGCTCCAGAGGCGTGCGACCTCTGACATCATAGCAATTGTAAGTCGCTTTGGATAAAAGCGTCAGCTAAATGAATAAATGTAAATGTAATGTAAATGTAAACACCGTCTCCTTGCAGCAGATCTTTGTTTGTGTGCAATGGGAGAATTCCTAACACTGTTTTGACACCTTTACACATTTTATAAGCTCTTCACGAATTATCAGCTGGTAAATTACCATCATTTGTACACATACAGCATGCAAACAGCGCTGTTTTGGATGTTTGGTAAGTAGGCTACCACCACAAAATACAGGCCTACGTCATTAAAGCCTTTTTTGTCATTAAACTACCATGGATGCATGATTTTAGATTTCATGTTCAAGAATTGTGTTGCTTTCTTTCATTTTCCTGAACTAAACTCAACAAGGAGCAAAGATCGTTGTGTGTGTGTGTGTGTGTGTGTGTGTGTGTAATAACCACAGCAAGTAATCTAATCTATTCAGCACATTTGAACCAACTAACTTTTATTTAAGGCACCTCTCACCAGTTGAAAGAGCAACAAGACATGAGTAGATGGGAAGCTATGATGAGTCCACTTTATCATCTTTTATGTGCTGACATTTAACAGGTCAAAGATCCAGCTTCATTTTAAAATTCTCCACTTGATATCAATGGGCAAAAAAAAAAAAAAAAAAGACCTGAAGTTTAGATGTCACAAACAGTTTAGCTGTCCATGGCAACAGCATTAGAGAGAAAAGCGCAAGCAAAAATAAAAAAAACTCCTACCCAGTGGACATGCAAAGCAGACAAACTATTGTGGAATAATAATAATAATAATAATAATAATAACACAATCAAAACAAACAACAAGTGAAATGAGCTAAATGGGTGGGGTTTTTCTTTCTTTTTTTCTGCTTTTTTTCCCCATTGTATTTGTTTTAGTTTTTTTCCCCCACCCTAACGATATATTGAATGTCAGCATGAAAAATAAGTACTTTCATTCTCCTCTAATCATAAATTCTCTGGGTGTTGTAGGACTATTTCATAAACACAGGCAGCAGATTGTCTCAAGTCATTTTGGAAGGAAGCTGAAGCAGGTAGCTCAGGATTAAATCCCTCTGAAGAGCCCCTCATAAATATTCATGCCCCACATTCCTTCTTTCTAACGCGCTTTGACAGAGATGCTTATTAAATTCTCATATACTTTAAAACCACGGTGACATTCAGCCAGCCAAAGCTCCCAATAACCTTGTTAGCTTATGTAAATAACAAGCCAGTGAGCACATCGTTAAACAAACCTCTCAGAACACACACCACGTTCCTCTGGCACAGATTAGCTGCTCACTCAACTTTCCCAGGACAAACAGATGAGAAAAATGGACCAAAATGACAGATTTCTGTATTCAGTAGAAAATATACACTACACACAAAAAAAAAGCCAAACCTCAGAGAAAGTTGCTAAAAGACAAATAATGTGCGGACGCCCCCGGAAGCAGAGAAAATGTCAAATAAATTGTTTTAAAACTCAGAGATGGAATCTAAAAGTGCTATAGAGTTTTATACGCTCGTACGAAACCTTACTGAAACATTTGCTCAGTTGAAATGGTATTGAAATGCAAAACACTGTTTTGAGAAGGGCACTGTCATATAACACAACACACGATAAGAATCTCTGACAAAAGTAAACATACTTTACAACATTCAGCGTTATCAGGTGCCCTTTTAGTGCGGCACGAATCAGTGAATTGAAACGGTGACCCAAACTCTTCCAGGCTTTGCTAACAAATTAAACCCATGACACACACCTCCTCTGAAATGTATTGAAAGCGTTTTAAGGGTTTTCCACACTTCATGAGCTGTCATTCACTTGCACATACCTGGTAGGTGCTCACCGGGTAACTAGTGCCAGGCTAATCAAACACGAGTTATGCTGGGGTAAAGCAGTTGTGCTGGCAGGCTCTTTGCTGGCAGGTGTCCTCAGAGAAGCCTGATCTTAATTAAACCAGAGCGACTCCTCAGCCTGCCCTAGTTAACAGATGGACTCTTTCTGTCCTGAGATTTCACAGGGCTCTCATCAGGACCTGAGCACAAAAGCAAGAGTCTTCAAACTACTGTACCTGCAAAGTGTTGACAAGCATGTTAACAAGCTCAAGCTTTTCATCGTGTTATATTTTCTAGATTAAAGCTTAACTGAGAGATTGAACATGCCGGAATAAATGTTTCTCATGATCCAGAAGACCATAACATTTGTAATGGCAGGTACTTGTCTCATTTCCTCGCTGGTCTTGTCTGCAAGGATCATAGCTATAATCTGCGAATTAAAATTTCTCACATAACACGTCCATTACGCTAAAGATAAAAATAAAACAGGATTATTACTGAATTCAAAAGGGGTTATTTTGACTCTCTTTAAGCATTCATAAAGGTTTTTTGGATCATGCATTCTGACATGGTTTTCAAATTTCAATCAAAACGATACACTACCATTCAACATTTCGGGGTAATATTTTTGAAAGAATTATCTTATGCTCACCAAGGCTGCATTTACTTGATCAGAAATACAGTAAAAACAGAAATAATTTGAGATATTATTACAATTTAAATAAATGATTTATTTTTAATATATTTTTATAATGTATTTTATTCCTGTGATGATAAAGATGAATTTTCAGCATCATTACTCCAGTCTTCAGTGTCACATGATCCTTCAGAAATCATTCTATAAGCTGATTTTGTGCACAATAAACATTTCTTATTATTATCAAGGTTTTTTTTTTTTCAGAATTCTTTGATGAATAGAAACTTTTCGTTGATAATGGTACCAGAGTGATGTTTTTGCTCATATCGATAAAAGTCAGTAGAGTGGCATGCCCTTATTGCGAGTGTGTTTTTCTCAGAACTGTGCTGAGAATGTTCAAATATGAAGTGTTTTCACACTGCTCTCCCTATGAAACTGTATCAGCGCGGCTGATCTCTCCGAGTCCCTCTTACAAATGAGATGCTAATTTCCTCCCGTTTGACTAAATTGCTTACAATTAGAACGCTCACTTTTATATCCTCTCAATCTCATCTGCAAAAGTGGAACATCAGAATCACCTCAAAATGTTTCAAAAAGGTCAAATACGGCTAGGCTTTTAATTTAGGCAGAATCCCTTAATCACGCGCTCCTCTCTCATCCTACCTTTGTGCATCCGACACTTATCTGTTTCTCATCTTTCCCTTTTCCTCTCATCCTTTTACCTTCCCTCTTTCATGTTCCTCATAAATCCTGTCCCAGGGGATAAACTTGTGAAAAACACTTAGCGCTCTAGATAAAACCCTTGCTATTATGCCAGAAGCCGTTAGTGAATGGTAATAACATGATAACAAAAGCATAATTACACAGTAATGAAGGGAGAATGGATGCTGGAGGCTGAGGTAGACCTGTTTTCTGACTTTGACCTTTCGGTACACGAGGCATGAAGAGATATTCACAGATCCATAATGCAGTATCGATCAGACATGACTAAAATATGTATTGATTAACTTAAATATTAAAAGTCCATTTAATCAACGGAAAATAATTGTTTTAAGCCTTTTTTCCCCCTTACATCTTCAAACCCTCATACAACTTGTTTGTACATTTTCAAAGAAAAAATGGCTTTTTAAAACCAGATGGTGTAGTTTTGGCATAATTAGGCCATGGTAACCAGCAAAACCTTAAGCATTTGTTAACACCCAATGAACACATATTAGCATCAATTAGTTTTCTGAG
This sequence comes from Tiaroga cobitis, assembly GCA_030578255.1. Lineage (NCBI taxonomy): Eukaryota > Metazoa > Chordata > Actinopteri > Cypriniformes > Leuciscidae > Tiaroga > Tiaroga cobitis. Next base: position 36,427,540 of record CM060603.1, read on the forward strand.
GAATTCGCTCCAATCCAGGAGTTATTCAGGATTACCTCGTATGCCAACGCTATCTCAGGACCAATTCGTACGAATTCGTCCGAGTGATTAAAAGGTGGCAAATTCGTACGATTTGTCTAAACCCACGTGATGGGTAGGTTTAGGGGCGGGGTCAGGGATAGGTCATTCGTACGAATTCATACAAATTTGGTAACTCGTAAAATATGTACGAATTAGCAAAAATCGTACGAATTTGTACGAGTGAGGTCGTATGAATTCGTACGAATTAGCCACCTCGTAAAATTCGTACGAATTGCCGTGAGATCAGGCTGAGTATGCCCTATTTTTTCCTTTGTTGGAATATCTAACAAGGAGTGATTTTAATATTACAAAGTAATATTGTGTGTACAACTGTTTAACTTTCACTGCAAAGCATAATAGTCCATCTAATGGCAGATTCCATGTGACAACTTACCCCCAGTGTAACAACATGCCTCGCTTTTTGGGCATGTTGTAACAGAAGTTCCATTTAACTGTATTTTTCTGTGATATTGATGTACAGCAGTCAACATTTGAAGTGGATCAAAAAAGTTCATCAAAGTTGTCCTAAGACAAGAACGGGTATTGTTCAAAATGCATGTATAACTTTGATGAAAGGTTTTGATCCACTTCAAATGTTGACTGCTGTATTTTATGTCGTAGCATAAAACATGAAAGTGCTAAAATGCTAACTCGTTTCTGCGTTTTGGCCTACAAAGTGACATCATACCTGCACTCATATAGCGGTGGACGTTCAGTTGATGTTGTTGTTGTTTTTTCTCAAAAACAAGACTTTAAGGTAGGTTGTGACTATACAGAAATTTTGATAAACCTTCCCTGAGAACTAAAGATAGAAAACTAGCCCCGCAGTCTCCCCTATTTCTTAACTGGGATGTTTATCCTGTGTTTTGTCCTGAGGTATTTCTCCATGATGGTACTTTCCCACATTCAGTATTGTAGCTTTCCTTCTTCATAAGTATAAAGATGTATTTTATCAAACCTGTATGACAGGGTATTTTATTTTTCCGGGACGTCTATGTTTGGCTTGATATTATGTGTGTTAGTTACGTTAGCTGCTTGTGTGAATTGAAAGCATGTGTGTCTGAGTGTGTGCTGCCATGTATGTCACGTCAAGGCTGCTGTTATTCGCCAACGCCGGTGTGACCGGCAAGAAAAAGATGAGCTAATCAATCATCTGTCACACTGTTCAGCAGGGAACAGAGCGAGCAACCCATGCCAGGAAAACAGATCAGGAACAGGCACAAGAGCACCGTCCTTTACATCAGACCGGAAGGAAAAACCTTAAAGACATACGTTTAACCTTCTGAAACTGGAACAAGCTGAAGAAACTAAAACAATGCAAGTTCATCCCTTAAGCAGAAATAAGAACTGTTTGTGTTACGAATTACCCTCGATGAACAAAGTGTTTAACTCGTTACCCTCCATTGATGAGATATCCAGTCATTTGACAGAGCTTCCCTCCGATTGTCAGGGAAATAATACAGCATCAATAAAATTGACAGAGGCTCTGTTTTTTTTGTGTTTTTTTATATATTGACTGTTTACATATTCATACAACAAAATATTCTAGGGGCTATGAAAGTTTTGTGAATAGGATAAAAAATGCTGCCGCTGACTGGCAACTTTTTTAGCAAACACTGGTGGGTCACTGCACTCTGTACGTTGCTCTTTTTTAAATCACAAAGATTATATACATAACAAATCTTAAAATGCCCCAATTATGCGTTTTTGAAGGTAAAGGGTCTTCAAAGTTTTAAAGATAAAAGTTTAAAAGACAGTTATTGTCTCCTAAAAGAAAGATTCTGAACTTCCGAAATTAATCGTCAGCCATTTTAGTCTCACTTCCTGTTACATACTTACGTAAAACTGTAACAAATTTGCATAATGCCAGCCTGCAGAGGTGGAAAGAGTAATAAAATATTCTACTCAAGTAAAAGTACTACTACTTCAATGAAATTGTACTTAAGTACAAGTAAAATTACCGGTCAAAAAATCTACTCAAGTAAAAGTAAAAAGTAGCTTATTTAAAATTTACTTTAGAGTAAAAGTTACTGAGTTACTTTTTTAACAGCGGGGGTGGGGGACTCTCCCTTGTATGGTTGTAATGGTAGGAGATTTTCACAGTATGATAACGTCTAAGAAAATATCACGGTTTACAGTATTAAATTATGGTTATTATTATTATTATTATTATTATCAGTTAAAATGACAGTTAAATTAATGAAAACAGGTTTTTTTTTTCTTTTCCTTTTATTATAACAAACTTGAAACCATTTGTTTGTTTTGTTAATTAAAAATTTTCAATTTCAATAAAACATGTCCAATCAATTAAATTTGATAATTGATAATGAATTAGATTAACAAGTTTTTTTTAATGTTAATAATTTATTCAAATGTTTAAGAATAATATTGTCCTATGAAATGTATTTATTCAGAAAATGAATGTTTCTTTTTATGATTTAATCCAAATATATGATCAAAAACGGTGGTAATCAAATTTAAATTTAAACTTGTGTCCTGTTGGGGAAGCGCTGCAAAAACGGATTTACTAAATTAAACCATGGACAAAAAAATATATTCCTTTAATGTTTAAATAAAATGTATTATTATTGTTGTTATTATTATTATTTTGAGAAGTAGAATAGTAATATATTTCTGTCATAATTTCTCCTAGTAAAACCGAACTTTTATTTTGACGGGTTGTAGTGAAGACAAAAAATGTAGAAAAGTGTTTCAAAGTGTAGTTGACAATGGTTTTGTTTTTCTCAAATAAAATGATGAAAATGCTCATTGGGCGTTCTCTCAGAGCAGCTCTGGAAATGTTCATGTATCATATCCTCAAATTGTTTGTGAGACAGTGAAAACACCATGAACGTCACGCGTACTTGAGTATGTAGTAGACAAAGCGGCGCAGCTCAGCAGAACAAATAGGGATATATTTACATGCAGTATTTTTGTGCTTAAATATTCAAAGACCATGTCGCGATTGGACTTATTGCACAGTTCTACTTTCCATGTATTCGCGCATCCATTATTTTGCGTGTTTTACGTGACATCTGCGTTAATTCCATTTTCATGACTGGATTCTGGGATTCCCTCAGCATCACGTAAATCATTCGGCCTTAAATTATAATCGGGACATAGCCTACCTTCATCTGCAGGAGGGATGGTGTGTCCTATGTATCCTCCTTTTGCAGCCACTTTGCGTCCACATTTTTTGCAAATTAGACATTTATCCTCGAGGACAACCACGTTTTTTTTCTACAAAGTATTTTCATACTGGCCATAATCCGCTTCATAAGAATTCGAGGGCGCTTCGCTTTCAGCTTCAGCTGGGTCTGCGTCACCTTTCTTGCGCGTTTGTTCTCCCGCCCTTCAACCAATGCAGTAGTTTCCGGAGTGTGATTTTTTTTTTCTCCTTTGTATTATTATTTTTTACTCAGTAACGGATATGATTTCAAATGTAGCTAAGTAAAATACTTCAAACAAAACATACTTAAGTAAAAGTAAAAGTAAAGATTTTAAAAACTACTTTAAAAAGTAGAAGTACACAAAAAAACTACTTAATTACGTAACGCGAGTAAATGTAATTCGTTACTTTCCACCTCTGCCAGCCTGTGATCTTCAATGGCTGCTCGCGAACAATGCCCCAGCCCACAAACACTGGAGTTAAGACCTAGAATAGGTTGGTTCGTGTTGTCAACGTGTAGAGAAGATGCTGTTTTCAGCGCCGCAAATCCATTTGCATGCACAACAAAAAGATGACGACTCGTCCTGGTATTGATATGGAAAAAGCGATGCCATCATTTGTATCACTGTATACAAGCGCTGAGGAAGCCTCTAGAGCTGAAATTCAGATATTATAATAGACGTTTCATCTCTAGCACGTGCTGTAGGCGGTGGACCAATCACAACTGACTGGGCCATCTGACCAATCAGAACAGAGTAGGCTTGCAGAAAGGAGGGGTTTAGAGAGACTGAATCTTCGAAATGTGCAATTTATATTATGAGAATATTAAAGTGTTGTTTTTTTTTTTACTTAGATGCATGTAAACCTATTGTAGGAAACAATAGGTTACTGTCGTAACCCCGGTTCTCTGAAACATCGAGTGGAGAGATCCACCTATGGGAAGGGCATCCGTACTGACCTCTGCAGAAGCATCCAATTGCACCAAGTCTGGCTAACAGACAGAAGCGTGCAGCCACTGCCAGGTAAGGCCACACCCCCTTACCTACGGGCATATAACCGCTGGGCGCGCTGCTATTCCTCAGTAAGTATCTTCTGTGAAGATATGATTGTCCCGCAAAAAAACTGTGAAGGTATTCTCTAATAATAAACCCTGGATTACAAAAGCACTGAAAACCACTATTAATGAAAAGAAAATAGCATTCAAATCAGGAAACAGAATTGAGTCTAAACTCATTCAAAACAGACTGAACAAGGAAATAAAACTAGCAAAGAAAGGATACAAGGAGAGAGTTGAGAAACTCTTTCGGGAGGGCAAAGCTAGGGATGCCTGGCGAGGCATTAAAACACTGGCTGGCCTGCCCATTAATAACTCAGCATTACCCGGGACAACAGACTTTGTCAACATGGCAGAGGACCTTAACCAATTCTACTCCAGGTTTGACCAGTCTGATAATTCACAAGAGAGGGAGGAGCTAATAGCTGGCCTCACTCCTATGATACCTGCCCAAGCAAATATGGAGTTGCGGCAGGAGGAAGTGGAACTAATCCTGAAGGAGATGAAAACTAACAAAGCACCAGGACCTGATCAGATCTGTGGCCGGTTGCTAAAGGTCTGCTGCAGCCAGCTGGCAGGTGTTTTATGCTATCTGTTCAACCGCTCTCTCTCAGAACATTCAATCCCATCAATCTGGAAATCTTCAGTCATTTGTCCAATAGCCAAAAAGAGCAATCCCACCTGCAACAATGACTATCGGCCTGTGGCGTTCACATCTTTGATAATGAAAGGCTTTGAAAGGCTTGTTCTTTCCCAGCTTCAGGAGGAGGTCAGTTTGCACATTGACCCCCTTCAGTTTGCATACAAACGGCACAGAGGTGTGGAGGATGCCATACTAACACTGCTGCATGGCACTTATTCCCATCTTGAAAAGCCCAGGTCATTCATCAGACTGGTTTTTGTGGATTTCTCGAGTGCTTTTAATACAGTGCAACCCCACCGGATGGGACAAAAACTGCTCCAAATGGACGTGAATCCGCATCTTATCCTATGGATCCTGTCTTTTCTGACAGATAGACACCAGAGGGTCCGAGTCAACGGTCACCTCAGTTCGTCTAAGACAGTTTCCACTGGAGCACCACAAGGCTCTGTAATCTCACCGGTTTTGTATACACTATACACTAATGACTGTAGGAGCAATAAGCCAGGTATTATATACACTAAATATTCGGATGACACTGTGATCATGGATACCACTAACTCACTACGAGAGCTACAGACCGAGATGGAACTCTTTGCGGAGTGGTGCAAGCAGAACTGTCTAAACCTCAACCCCTCTAAAACAAAGGAACTGGTTGTTGACTTTCGTAAAGATGTTTCCATCATTCCCACTTTGTTAGTCAACAACCAGCCAATAGAAAGGGTTGAATCATACAGATACCTTGGGACAATACTCGATCATAAACTTACTTTCCAACTAAACAGTGAAAACATTTTTTCTAAATGTCAGCAGCGCCTCTTTTTCTTGAGGAAGCTCCGTAGACTTCAGGTTCACCAGTCAGTCCTGATAGCTTTCTACAAATGCTTCATTGAGTCTGTAATAACCTTTAACATATCAGCCTGGTTTGGATCACTATCCAATATTCATCGTAACACACTAAACAAAATCATAACAATGAGTAGTAAAATAACTGGACAGGTGCAAGAATCACTTATCAGTATTTACAACAGGAGGACAAAAATAAAAGGAACACAAATAGCCTCTGACACCACTCACACATTGCACAGTCACTATAGTATTTTACCCTCAGGTCTGAGATACAGATCACTCTTATTTAGGACTAAGAGAGCCATGACAAGTTTTGTGCCTACTTCTATTAGAAATATGAATAGTTGATAAATTTATTCACCATGATGCATGTCCGTATGTGCGGATTTGTGGATTATTTATCTCTTCTTATTTAGAGATAACCTTTTTTAACGTAACCTTTTTATGCCTACTGCTTATTTATCATGTACTTATTATGCTTTGCAAGCTTTATTTATTTATTACTATTTATTACTTATGTGAGTGTGGTAGATTGTGCTATGTTTGTGCAACTGTACACGCATGTTGATGCTCAACACGAATGAAGTTCCTAACGGATAAATAAAGTTCTTTGATTTGATTTTGATTTGATTTAAGTATATTCGCTTCTCGTGCGGCAAGCGGGGCAAAGCTGGTGGATCTCTCCACTCGATGTTTCAGAGAACCAGAGTTACGACAGTAACCTATTGTTCTCTTCCATCATCTCGTTTCGAGATCCACCTATGGGAGAGACATGGACAGCTCCCCGATTGCCCAATACACTCACAGTGAGGTTCTGAAGGCCAGAGAAGGACGGTCACCTCAGAGAGGCGGTGCCTGACACGTCCCACACACATGACCCTGCAAGTTTTCCGCCACGCTAAACTGCTGTGGACAAGCAGGGCATGAAACATGCATGAGACACATACATGATAATGGCCCCCGCACCACCAATGCACATAGCTAAACCCAACAAGGAATGCGAATGCTTAGTGACAGGAATGAACATGGCCAGCCGGCCCATTCACTCCTCGTTGGTTAACCAAACGGGGCTGTGGGAAAGAGGACCCAACCCCTAGGGCCGAGTGTGCCACCGAAGTTCTGGTGACATCCAACCGTTTGTAACGCTCAAAGGTATAAGGAGAGGCCCAGCTGGCCGCGGAGCAGATGTCCTGCAGTGGCACTCCCCTGAACAAAGCCCAAGAGGCGGCTAAGCCCCTTGTGGAATGAGCTCTGATGCCCCTTGGGGGCTGCACTCCCTTTGCTTCATAAGCCATAGTATAGCGTCCACAAGCCAATGTGAGAGGCATTGCTTTGAAATGGAACTCCCCTTATGCAGGGGAGCCCTTGAAACAAAGAGCTGGTCACTCTTGCGGAAAGCACTGGTCCTGGTCATATATGCTTGCAGAGCACGGACGGGACACAAAGCATTCAGCCCCTGATCCTCCGGGGAGGCAAAGGGTGGAGGGTGAAAAGCGGATAGCTCCAAAACCTCCGAAGTGAACGCAGGGAACAATTTCGGCATGAAGGCCGGGTTAGGCTTAAGGAAAACCTTATCTCCACTTAGGGAGAATTTGGCGCACGAGGGGTGAACCGAGAGTGCATGCAGCTCACTGACCCGTTTAGCAGATGCCAAGGCCGAGAGCAAAGCTGTCTTGAGGGACAGCAGCTTAAGGGAAATACTCCTCAGAGGCTCAAAAGGATACAGAGACCTCGCTTCCAGCACCATGGGGAGGTCCCACTCTGGAACAGATCTCCTGATGACCGGCAAAGAGCGGCGTGCACCCTTCATAGAACTGCGGGTTAGAGGGTGCTGCCTGACGGTGGAGCCCTCAAAACCCACATGACAGGCTGAAAACGCAACCAGGTAGACCTTAATAGTGGAAAAGGACCTGCCTCTTTCCATGGGGTCTTGCAGGAAACACAAAATATCAGGCACCGAGCACTGATAAGATGTGAGACCACGCCCATCATACCACCCTTCGAACACTTGCCACTTACAGCCATATAGGGATCGCGTGGAAACGGCCCTGGCATTCTAAGTAGTGGCGATTACACACGGCGGGAGCCCCAGTGCATTTAGGGTAGTCCTCTCACGGGCCAGGCCCAGAGAGCCACCCTGTCCGGGTGGGGGTGGTAAATCTCCCCGTTGGCTTGGGACAGTATGTCCGTGCGAACGGGAAGGCGCCATGGCTCGGCGTATAACAGAGGGATTATCTCTGCCAGCCACGGGGCTTTGGGCCACCTGGGTGCTATCAGAATGAGAGACAGGTCGTGCTCTCTCACCCTGGCCAGTGTGAAAATTATCAGGCACAGGGGAGGAAAAGCATACAGCAGCACTTTGGGCCATGGGTGGGCCAGTGCGTCTGCCCCAAGGGGCGTGTCCACGTCCTTTAGCGAGAAGAACATAGGACAAAGGTGATTTTCGCGCGAGGCAAAAAGATCTACGGCTGCCTGTCCGAATCTCATCCATAACCTCTGCACTATCTGCGGGTGAAGACGCCAATCCCCGTAGATTGGGTTTCCCCTCGATAGCAGATCCGCGCCTCTGTTCGGAATACCCGGGACATGAGTCACGCGTAATGACAGAAAAACCTGTCTGCTCCACACCAAAAGCCTGTAAGCTAGAGCGTGGAGTTTCGACGAGCGCATGCCGCCCTGACGGTTGATATAAGCCACTGCCGTGGTATTATCGCACCGTACTAGAACGGGATGTCCCTGCAGGCAAGGCAGAAAATGATTCAGAGCTTTCCTATTGGTAAAAGCTCTAAATAGTTAATGTGCGCTGAACGTAGTCTGCTCAGCCACAGACCGTTCACCGCTCTGCCTTCCTGGGTGGTTCCCCAGCCTGTTAAGGATGCATCTGTCGTCACAACTTTCCGCATCGTAACCGTCCCGAGGGGGGTTCCCCGTGTGTAAAAGTTCTAACTCTCCCAATGGCGCAGGGCCACTGAGCAGGGGAACCAAGTGCGTGCGGTGTGGCAACACTGCTATGTACTTTTCCTCACGACAGACCCCCTGTAACTTGTTTTTCATTTGGGGGGGGGGGGGGGCTAGGGACACACAACGTCCACTAAACACACGTGCTGGGCAGCCACGAGACGGGATTAACCGACCGCCGGTGGGAGACCCTGTGTAACGTTACTCCCAATGGTCGAACAACAGGCAGGCCGCTTGCGTTCGGGACCGCCTTCCTAGGAAGGCATACATTGAAGGTCTCAACACGTAATCATAACACATCAAGGCCCGCGAGACCCTCAGACTGGGTGGTGGTCCCAGCGCTAACCCGTCGTAAATATTCCTATCCTGGTCGGTGGAGCTCTGTGGAGCTGGCCACACGATGTTGAGGCGAGCGGCCGCTCGCCTCACAAACTTCCAGGAGGATGGACTGAGGCAAAGCCGCGTGAGCGCTAGCCTAGGGAACGCTAAAAGGACCGCGTCATCCCCGTCGCCGGAACCGACCGGTTCGTCAACGAGAGTGGGGTTTTCCCGCGAAGATGTCCTCTTCAGGGAATGCGGATTGGACTGATGTCAGCTCAAATATTTTAGAGAGGTGGCGCTCCGGGAGTCCCCCGGTAGCGCGTCATCATCACCGTGTCTCCCCTCCGAGTCAGAAAGGCCGAGCACGGCGCTGTGGGTCGTGCAACTAAAGGCCGGCTAAGTAAAAACTACATGGCAGCAATTACAATGACCGCAATTCTCCGGGTTCTCCAAAGATTCTTGAGCGTGTTAAGCCCAAGCAGACCGCGCATGACGAGAGGGTCCTCAGCGGCGATGAGAGAACCACACGCGGTGTGAACTGTGTCAATGCAGAGATCGCGACAAGCGAATGTCAACTGAGGAATAGCAGCGCGCCCAGCTGTTATATCCTGGTAGGTAAGGGGGTGTGGCCTTACCTGGCAGTGGCTGCGCGCTTCTGTCTGTTAGCCAGACTTGGTGCACTTGGATGCTTCTGCAGAGGTCAGGTACGGATGCCCTTCCCATAGGTGGATCTCGAAACGAGATGATGAAAGAGAACCTCTAAAACAAAATCAGGAAAAATAGCATGATAGTGGCACTTTAAAGAAAAGTTCACCCATATCATTCAGACCCCTAATTATTGTCTTTCTTTCATGAAAATACTAATACAAAAGCTTTGTCTGAGAAACAGGAAAAAATGTAAGTCATTATTCATGATTAATCTTCCTCTCTGCAGACGCTCTCAAATGTCATTTGCAATCTGAAGTGTGATGTAATTTGTCAAAATAACTCACATGATTTGCTGTCAAACCTGATGTTTGCCATTTAAAAAAAAAAAAACACGTCTTTGAGATGAAAAAGCTCAGGCGGTGGAGAAGACTATCAGTGAATAACTGAATAATGTTGGTCCGTTCTTAACACAAAGCTAGCGCAGTCTTTTGTGATACATTTAGGTCGTTCTGAAGATTGGTAATACACAGTAAATATCCATCAACTTTTCACAAAAACAGCAGATTTTCACAGAATAAAATTATAGAGGGTTGAAACAGCATGATGGTAACTAAATGATGACCAAACTGTCACTTTTGGGTGAACTATCTTAATGTTAAATTTATTACATATGTAAAATTATGATCAACGAATGAGAGAAAAAAAATTCTCTATTCTTATTCACTGAGGCTAACCCATTTGGAAATATGGTAATGGCTATTTTCAATACTCCATACACTCACATAGAGCACTGTCTCAGCAGTTATCTGGGTTTTGAAAATGAACAGAATATTAGATAGAAAATCCCAAATGACATATTCACTATGAAGGCACAACTCGGCGATTAGCAATAAATTGCAGATGGTGTTCATCCTGCATATCTGCATTGGAGGGAACAGGACGCATGTTAAAGAGGAACTGTGATGCCATTTGCCCCTGTTTTTGAGGAGAGCAACTAGTGTTTGTTTGATGGTTCTCTAAATAAGAGAATGAAATGTTTGCTGGAGAGCTTTCAGGCTTAAAGTGGAAAGATAAGATTATACAGTGGGTTTAATTGAATAGACAACCCATTTTGAGCTAAATGGATGGCTGAAGGAATTGTGCTTCATGAAAACAGATGATATTTACAGGCTCTGGCTTTGCTTCAGCAGAGAATGATATATATTCAGGGAGAACGTCTGAATCTGCAGGCATTCATATAAAGCACGCTTTAAAAAAAAAAAAAACATTTCTGTGCCAGGGTTTGGAATGATTAGCCCCAAGCTGAGCTACAGAGAAGAAGAAAGTGTTGTTAGACCCAACAACGCTTTAAACATGAAACATTACACTAGCTGCGTATCTCTATATGTGGCATAATTTCACCGCTGATATTTTCATTAACAGTTTTCAGAACCCCTCATTCTCTCAGATATTGTTTGCAAACCCCATGTTTTAAATGCACACCATACATAGCAGTTTATGTTTCTTTTTAGCAAAAAGATGAACTTACTAAACCCAACAAACAAATACTGGGCTTTCAGCCCATTTTAAAAGCTGGTTACTTGATCTGAATATTTCTTTAAATTTAAATTAGCAAACAAGTTCTGTTATCAGCCTAAGCAGTTTGCTCTAGATGAAAAGACCTTATGGAGCGTTTAACACTTAAAGCAAATCTAACACTATCACCATGTATCATACAATTACAGACAAAAATATCTCTCCAGAAAGCAAATATTTTTCTTGACACTAATTTAAACTTGAAAGGAAGACGGGCGGGGGAGGCTAAATGGAAGAGAGGGAACGTGAGTGAGTGACTAAGGGAGGAAGGAGCGAATGAGCATGGCTATGAGAGCGAGAAAACAGATGGATGTGCTCTGTCCTTGTGTTTGAAGTTGTGCCTTTCCTCGCAGCAGTGCTGAGTGTTGTTCACTCTCTTTGCTGAGCTCCCAGATAGAGGACGGGACTTGTTATATTTGGACGTATCATTGGTGAATGAAGAATGAGTGGCAGATTGAGTACCATTTTTGCACAGTTTTTCATTATAATTAGCTTCAATTTAAGCTCATTTTTATAAATATAATTTAAATAAGCCCTGAAAAATGGTTAATTTACCCCAGCACATCCGGTGACGTGGGCTTGTATAATCTTGTATAAAGGTCTTTAATACCTCTAATATCCCAAGTACACATTGGAAAGTCATATAAATACATTTCATGCATGTAAAAGCTCCCCAAAAAGAATGCCTATCCAACGACTTAATTTCATTAAAGGGACAGTTCACCCAAAAAATGGAAATTCTGTCATCCTTTACTCACCTTCAAGTTGTTCCAAACCTGTATGAATTTCTTTCATACACGTTCATACATGTTTCTCTGAACACAAAAGAAGATATTTTGAAGAATACGGGTAACCAAACAGATGATGGGCCCCACTGACTTCCATATGGGAAAAATATTAAAGTCAATGGGGCCCATCAACTGTTTGGTTTTTATAGAAAGGAAAGAGGCCAATGATTTAAGGCCATTGTGATAATAACATGTAATCATTTAATCAATAGAAAAGCAACTGTAGTGTGATTACGATGATTTTAAAATTTGAATATTGCCTACTTTAAAATATGATTTCTGTGATGCAAAGCTGAATTTTCATCAGCCATTACTCCAGTCTTCAGTGTCACATGATTCTTCATACTTCAGGAATCAGTCTAATATGTTGATTTGGAAATACTCAGTTATTATCAATGTTGGAAACAGTTGTGCTGCTTAATATTTTTTGGGGGGAATCACAGCATATTAGAATGATTTCTGAAGGATCATGTGACACTGAAGACTGGAGTAATGGCTGATGAAAATTCAGCTTTGCATCACATAAATAAATTATATTTTAAAGTATATTCAAATAGAAAAGCATTATGTTAAATTGTAATAATATTTAACAAATTACATTTTTTTCTGTATATTTGATCGAATAAATGGAGGCTTGATGAGCATATAAGAGAGTTCTTTCAAAAACATTTATATATATATATTTGGAACAGTAAATCTCTTTGAGGTAAATAATCCTTTCATTTTGCATTTGTAAGAGTGCATTTGGCTAAAATAAATGAAAAGAACATGACAAAATATTGACTATATTTTAAAAATATTTTCATCAATAGAAAAATATGACCCAAAAAAAACCAACTCCGTAAAACAGCAGGAATGTCCCGATTTAGAGAGCCAAGTAAATGTGTGTCTGTGCAGATTTGTGGGGAAGAAGTGGGGGCTAATAACCCTGATTATAACAGTAATTTCCCTTCAATCAGGGCTCGACCCATCAGAGATACAAAAAGACACATCTGCTTTTACCATCTGATTACAGAGATAGCAGGAACAAATAGCAGGAGTTTGAGAGAGAAACAGAGGATGAGGAAAGGGAAAAATTTGGTAGGACAGCATGATGGAGATGAACAAAGGGCTAAAGGGAACATTCAAATGAGAGTGAGAGTAATATTGTCTGTCACTGTCCTCTTTATGAAATGAGACTAGATGAAACAAGATGAGACGTAACTGAGTGGCATGTTGTCAGGTGTGGATTGGTTCTACTCTTTTCGAGGTGTGAAGAAATTAGATTTTCTCTGTAGAGGTGTGTGCAGCTGCCTCCGCCTGCTCATGACACTCGTTAAACTCTTCAATAAGAGACTCTGAGCTTTACAAAGAGAATCTTTTCCACTTTACTAACTTATTCTATTAGAGAGACAGACAGGCAGAGAGAGAGAGAGAGAGAGAGAGAGAGAGAGAGAGAGAGAGAGAGAGAGAGAGAGAGAGAGAGAATACACAAAGAGAGAGAATGTATATTTCTCAGTAGAGCTTTTGAAGTGATGGATTATGCTGTCAATGAAGATATTTATGGAGAGTGTGTGACAGTGAAACCAATTGTTTATTTGCAACATTTCACTTCTGACATCCTATCTTTTAAACTGTCAGACAAACCTCTTACTTAAACCTACTCAGCACTCTTTTTTCTCATACACTGTACACTGTAGCACAATGATTCATAAGCAGAGGTGTATCTTTACCCCATGGGGTACTTAAGCAGGTTCCATGGGGTTCTGTTCTTGGAAAGATGTTGCTTTTCAACATTGGTAATAAATCTTTCTTTAGCTCCATTTTTGCATGTCTAAGTCATACAATACAAAACGCTTTTTTTCTTTGCCTCATTAAAATTTGACCACATAAAGAAATCGATAGTACTTGTGGGAAATAAAAATTGTGTATAATAATCTTTTTGAGACTGCATCCGCAGTGTTAGTTGTCAGTGTAAGTTCAAGATGATTGCCAGTAAAACATAACAGTACAAAAAAATGACTGAGAGCACTTTAAATGCACTTATAAAATACTGCTTCAGTTTGAAAGAAAGCTACTTGCTTTACACCCACAGAATCGATTTATTTTAGTTTGAAAGTGAATCAATATAGTAATGGTCATTTAAATTAAATATACAACGATCATGCTTAAGGATATCCGATACAATCCGATATTTAACAGATACAAAATCAGTTAAAAAGAACGGCTTATTTAGGGGGCTGTGAACCATTCATGTAGCAATCCAAATTCCAAATCCAAATGGCACACTTCATATGCACTTTTGGTTTGGTGGGCTTACAATGGCAGCCACTTGTGTGTGTCCGTTAAGTCCATAAGACCGAAGGGTGTCCCATTTGTCATTTTAGGTTTCAGAAGTGCTAGCGAACGCCCCCTTTGTGGTAAATATGCGCCCTCGATCCAGCGCAGTCTCATCCCAAGACGTCAACCAACTGACTTTGCCGAGCCGGCACTTCTTCCCGACAGTCAAAGCAGCGTTACGTCACGAAAGTGTGACATTTGGGACAAGGCCAAAATATTGGAGAGGGTTGTTTCTCTCTCCCCCTCCTCCTCAGACCCTCTACGCTCAAGATGGTTGCCAGATTGAGGACACGCAACAGGAATGAGCGCAATGGACAATGGAAGGCGACGAGGAGACTTGCACTATTGATGAGTTGATTTATCTGCATTTTAATAAGTCTCTGGACATTAAGCTTTTTAGATGGATGCTGAGGCTTTTTAAGATAGGGTAGAATCTGCAATCTCTGACCTAGTTTGTTTGCTGGCTTCCGTGGCTATACCCTGTGTTTTCCGCCAAATGGCAATCAAAATACCATTGGGTAAATTGGCAGTGGGCGGGATCACACATAGCAAAACAAACACAGAAATTCCGACACGGAACGCACATTTCAAAGTAGACTCACTGGCTGAAGCATTGTTTTTTTCTGAGAAACAAGCATGTGAACTGAACACGTTTCCTAAATCTCTGGAAACATTTTATGGTGATTCTGTCCTTTAGTACAGTCAAAAATAATACAAACAGCACCTTTAATAAACTCAAGGTGATGATACACAGGACAACTTTTAGGGCAATGTTGCTGGGCAATGTTGCCGTCAACGGGCAACCAGATCAGAGACAGGTCCCACGACCGATCTAAATGATCCAGATAGAAATGTATTGCCCATTTTCGATGGTAAAGTGCCCAAGCAACAATCGCTCGGCAAGATTGCCCAGCAACATTGCTCAAAAAGTTGCCCTGTGTATCATCACCTTCAGTGTCTTGAGCTGCACAAACACAGTCCTGTAGTCTGCCATTGTTTGTTTTGTCTGCCAAGTGTCCGCCCATGGCTATAGATTGAAAACGTAATACGCATGAGCATGAAGTCTTTCCACACATTTGCATTTTTGTTGTTTTTATGGAGATGATAACATTTTCAAAACTTGCACTTTGAAGGTTTTGCGTTTTCAGCACCCCAAAACGCTGCTGTTGTGTAAAGGAATGGCCAAAATAAAAAAAAAATTAAAATATAATGAAATGAAAACAAAATAAAAATTGTTTAAAAAAAAGTGTTGTGTAAAAGGCCCCTTATATTGTTCTAAGGGGGCGTTTACACAACAGAGTTTTCAACTAAAAGCAGAAAAAGTATGCATTTTTGACCTTTCATTTACATGACAATGCCATTTGAGGTGTCATGCGTAATACGTGTTCAGATAGACGCGTAGTGTTTCTTTACAAAGTGACATCGCCAACTACTGGCCTGGTAGCATAATATAATAATTTAGTTGTTGTTGCGGATCTGTGTGAATGGAGATCATTTTGATAACGCTGTCATCTATACGCGAAAAACACAAAGGAAAAACTTTTTTTTGGAACATTGTTGTCATGTAAACGTACCCTAAATATTGCATACATTTGTGGGGAAATTGTTCAAAATGGGAGTGGTAATACATTACACTAACAATGTTTCTAAGAATCCAAACTTTTAAGGAGTACGTGGCTTTAACAAATGTCTGAGACAGATGCATTCAGACATGCTCTCCAGTCTTCATAAAGCATCACTGGTTAGTCTGACAGGAGCATGATTTTCCACTGATGCATGTTCATAATCGGACAGGTTGACATGCATTTTTATTTTTATTTAGTTTTTATCATGCTGTGTTAGATCTATAGACAGGACAAAGAATTGCCTATAGCTGAAACAGTATATAATCTGGCTCAAAAGGATTACTGCAAAAATCTCACACCCTTTCCAAGGAAAAGATCAAATCCCAGAGGATCAAAACTGAGGGGACCACACACACACACACACACAAACACACAAACACGCATACACCAACCCAAAAGCATTATATTAAATTCGGTCTTTGCTCTTGCAGTTTGATTTATGGGATGCAAGTCATAGGTTGCCATGGGAATGTGTTTGAATATCAGGGGTACCAAGAGTTCTAGCGCAGCTATGGGAATCATAGAGCCAGTGAACCAGAAACGGTGTGTGTGAGAGAGAGTTTGTTTGTGTGTGCTACCTGCTCAGTTGATCCAAGCGCAGAACATTTCATATTGTGGCCAGCTTTCGTGATATTACTATTTCTTCCAGTTCATTGAGGTCAAAAAGAGGCCTTTACTGAAGCTGAACATATCTGCTCTGTATTTCTTCATCACTTCTTTTCTCAATATTTTACGATAAACCACCTCTGACTTAAAGTTAATTAATGTATTGGAATGTTTTTCTCTCCCAGAAATGGCCATTTCCACTGATAGCTGAACAATGACAAACCTGACTTCATTACTACATTGTCACATTATGGGTCCGAAGATGGAGGATGGCGAAAATTATCAAAATAATAGTTTATTAAAAGTAAATCAGGTAATCCACAGTGGTCCAAAATCAGAGAAACGGTGTGCTCACACACAAGCAACACCAGACAGAGAACTGAAAGAACTGAGGGGCATTAATAGGTGAGATAGCGAACTGAAATACAAACAGGTGTGATCTAATTAATGAATAACCATGGTGACAAACTAGTGGCGGAAAACAGAGAACAAAGGAAAACTAACGTCTCAGGTTACGACTGTAACCTTTGTTCCCTGAGAACAGGGAACGAGACAATACGTCATCGACGTTATGGAGAACGCCTCAGGCGTGACAGGTGTCTGAAATCACTATCAAATCACGTCAATCACATTGACCGGCGACAGCCTGTGAATCATTAACGTGAATGATTAACGTGCGACCTGGAAGTATATAGGGGCGCCTTGCAAACATGACAAATCACCTTATCGTCTGAAGGGACTGTACGGTAGGCAAGCCCCGAGGCATGGCAGGGAGACGTATTGTCTCGTTCCCTGTTCTCAGGGAACAAAGGTTACAGTCGTAACCTGAGACGTTCTCTTTCGAAGGGAACTCAACAATACGTCATCGACGTTATGGGGAACGAAATACCCACGCCGCCATCCTGAGGGGAGTGCATGCCCAAGGGCAGTGACAACTGTCCGAACCAGCAAATTCAAATGAAATGCTAGAACCACTCACCCTCAGGTCACACTGGGCTGTCAGTGACAGCATCCCCTACGGTCATAGCCTAAGCAAAAAGCCTCACAGGAAAACCTCCATTAACATAGTTAAATGAAAGGCCTACCTGGGCCTGCTCAAAGGCCTAGGACCACCACTTCAATTAGAAGGGGGTCCCTTCTAGGGAATGTGGCTAGGGAACCCGAAGGAACCCCAGCCAGTCACTATTCAGGGGAACGTACTCACCCCGAAGTGCCACCAGGACGGCCTGATCTGGCGTCAGAACGTAGACACTAGTCTGGCCCAATCCTGTCTGTCTGAAGACAGAGCCTCTGGACAAAAGCCTTAAGTAAGGCATCCAACCCGAGGGACTGCAAAGCTGGCAGTGAACCACTCGGCCCGGATCTCAGAGACGGGATATCCCGGAGAGTATGACTCAGCATAGTGCTTTATGACCCTTGCTAGTGAGGGGAGTTTCTCTACTCGATCCACGGATCAACCCAGTGTCTGTGTTTCAAAACACTGAGGAGGCCTGTGAAGGTCTAAGGGCTGATCTAACTGGGAGGCCTCTCGAGAGGCCTACGACCATCTGACCAGACTCAGGAAGCCGCATGCTCCTAGAGACCCTCAGTGAGGGGAGCACAAGGTCTGCCTGGTAGGCAAACCAGGCTGTAGGCAGGAAAAGTTCCGGGAGGGAACCAATAGCAGAGAATAAACAGTTTAGCGAGCCAGGGCGCAAGCTCGCCTTCACCAGCTGCCTATTAAGGCTAGCTGAAACTGATAGCAAGAGGCCACTAGCTTCATAAACCCAGCACCATTAGGGAAAAATTACAGGGAGGCCCGGAGAGGCCTACTACCTGATAACCACAGTATGTGGGGTGCTCCACCTTCAGGGAGGCCCGTGAGGCCTACTACCTGATAACCACAGTATGTGGGGTGCTCCACCTTCAGGGAGGCCCGTGAGGCCTACTACCTGATAACCTCAGTATGTGGGAACTCACCTTCAGGGAGGCCCGGTGAGGCCTGCTACCCTACAACCACAGTATGTGGGAGCTCACCTTCAGGGAGGCCTGGTGAGGCCTGCTACCTTACAACCACAGTATGTGGGGAGCTCACCTTCAGGGAGGCCTGGTGAAGCCTGCTACCTGATAATCACAGCTGTTCGGTTGTCAGTCCTTGGGCTCGTCTCCAGGGAGGCCTGTTGAGGCCTACTACCTGACAGCCAATGTAGGTGGGTGACAGTTCCAAGGCGGCCTGCTAAGGCCAGCCGGCTGGGGACTCGCCTATCAGGGAGGCCTGGTTGGGCCTACTAGCTGATAGCAAGTCGATTCTGCTACAAAGGAACACTGTTGGGAACCATACCGCACCAATGTAACTATTGGGCCCACCCACAGGAGGCCTAGTATGGCTAGCTACCTGTAGCGCCTATAAAGTATGTCCCACAATGTTGGGACTCACCTCCGAGGAGGCCTGTTTAAGTCAACTGCCTGAACCACCAGTGAGTCAACTGCCTGAACCACCAAGGTCAACCATTTCTCTCGAGAAGTGGCCTACAGCGCCCTATTGGGGGCTGCCCATACAAGGAGGCCTGCTGAGGCCTACTACCTGATGGCACAGCCTTCGTTGGCAGATAAGCTGTTTACACAGCGCCTATAGCATCCTGGTGCCTAATCATATTGCCCACGGCAGTGTACTCAGCAAGAGAGCTAGCACCCTTAAAACAAGGGGAGTACAACATACGCCACTCTGCCTAAACGGAGGCCCCCGAAGTCAGGGGCCTACCATCTATGCATGGGCGTCAGCTCAGGGCAATGCTCTGGCTTCAGGGGAGCGAACTTCGACAAAGGAAGAAGTGAAGGCTTACTTCGTACTCGACCCGAGCCATAGCGGTGCGAGGTACAGAAATACCACGGAGGCCTGATTGAGGCCTACCACGTCCTTATAAAACAACCTCTGCACCAAACTGCATTACTCTTAGTCGCCCCAGAATGCAGAGAAGGGGGCGGGCCATGGCCTAACAACTCCCATGGGAGGAGGCTGTTATACAGGGATGCAGAAACATACATTCATAAAGTGAAGAGTCAGAGGAAGAAATGCTAATTTTAGCAGAACGCCTCTAATATCCCTGGCACAGCCTAGGCCAGCTACAGAGGTGGTCCTGGTGAGGGCCAGCCTGTAAGCATAGATCTATCTGAGGGCTCGGAGGAGCCACAGCCTACTAAATAATATAGTCTGTATTATTCCATATAAAGGGCTGCATAAACGCTCAACCTAATGAAAACTCAACAGAGCTCAAGGGGCGAAATACTCAGAAAAGTCAAACGGTCCGATGGGCCGGACATAAGATCTATCTGAAGCTCTAGCGTCAGTCAACACTCTAAGTAAAACATTCTATCAGAGAGAGACCAACTAAACCCTGAGGTGGCTAATAGCCCGAAGGCTAACATAGTTATCGTTCTGGCCACCTAACAGGGAACTTCAGGGCCCTAATAATCCAAAAAAGTTCTCTTACCTTTTTACCTTGACATGGCCCCATAACTCTATACAGGGAACGAGGTCTGTAAAGAGAACATAATATTTTTTAATCACAAAAAATACTCTTTGAAAGACCAGCAGCTCACCTGCGGCGTGCAAAGTGAAGATTCACCAGACAGTTCTTCATGAACATGGGGTCTACCACCTTTACATACCTGAAAGGGGCACTCTCACTAACCAAGCCGAGGCGGGCCACCAGAACATTGTTCTAACCACGAGCCCAGCCTCAGGCCTGATGTAGGAAGCGCCTGGGGAGTCATTCTTTTGAAGAGCTGGGTACAGCTTAGCGCGCCTTCGCCTCTCAGAACTTTCCAACCACCGTCAACACGGAGGTGCCGAAAAACTCAGAGGGCGAAACCAGCGAATCGAGGAGAAAGCCTTTGTCTTTCTTCCCGATGTCGGCCAGGTTTAAACACAAATGTCTCTCCGTGGCCAGTATCGACGCCATCGACCGGCAGATTGCGGCAGCAGTCTGATTGGTGGCCCGGAGAGCTATATATATATATTTAATTTGCGGCGCAGCTCAGTAACCCCCTCAGGGGCCCCACCTCCTGGTCAAAATTCCCCAGCAGATCGGCCTGTGTACCTGCAACACCGTCATGATGTGCAGGCTAGCACCGGCCTGACCCGCTGACGTGTATGCTCTGCCATAAACTGGCAGGGTTTGAGCTCTCAGTGTCGATTGTTTTGCCATCGACGCATACCCACGCTCTCCTATCCTCTCAACATCAGTGAGACTAGCCCGCTGATGTTGGTGGATACAGGCAGAGTATGGGTTCTTCCATGTCCTCTCGATCTCAGTATGAGATCAGGAAGAAATAAAAGGCTCACCTGAGCTGGTGGTTCTATGACCGGGGAAAAACCCGCTCTCATCGCGAGCGATTTCTCCCCCAACGAGCAGCCACGGCAGCTGCAGCCTGCCCGCGGCGCGTATCATAAAACCAACCAGCTCAGCATACACGGGGCAGGGTGGCTGATGTCAGGATTCAGACTCAGAGACAGAGGTAAGTGATAAACATAAAGGTATCTTTATTTAACTCAAAAGGAAGTTTGCAGGGTTTCAAGTGTTCAACGATGATTTCGAAGAGGATTTATGTGACAGGAATACATCCAGGTGAGTGAATCCTCTTCTTCAATAATAACGTGGCGAATAGCACAGATCAATAACATGAGTTTTCTCTCTTTTCAGATCGTCCGTGGATAAGTGTGATTCAGGAAGGATTCCCGGTGAGTAGATCCCTTGAAGTGCACTTGACAATGAGCTCACCAGTTCAGTGATACTTTCACTTTCTCTTGCAGCTCATCCAGTGGGAAACGGGGCTCGTGGCGGATTCCAGGAAACGGAGAACATGAATCATGGAACGGATCCTGGGAACATCAGAACAAGGACAACAAGGTTAGTTTCTTTCTGGTAAGTATACTTTACTTTCGTTGCTGAAGGATGGCTCAGAGTTAGACGAGTAGTGACTGGCAAGGGTCGTTCCTGTTGGAGGCTTGACAATGACTGGAAGTGAATCGGGTGCTTTTGTGCTGGTTGAGAAATGCGTGCTGAGTGGAAACAGGTGCAGGTGATCAGTAATCTGGGGACAATGATCTTTGTGTGGTGACATGTGAGGGATCTGATTGGCTCCTGACAGTACCCCCCCCCCCCCCCCTCCAGAGTCCGCGCCAGCGGACCTTGGACCTCGACGTCGTGGGGGTCTGCCTCTGGGTCGTGGTGCAGGTTTCTCGGGATGCTGAGCATGGAATTCTAGGAGCAGACTGGGATCAAGAACATCTTTACGAGGTACCCAACTTCTCTCTTCTGGCCCATATCCCTCCCAATCAATGAGGTATTCTAACTGACCTCCCCGACGTCGTGAGTCCAAGATCTCCTTGATGAGGTAGATGGTCTCGGGTTCCACGGGTGGTATCGGGGGGTTTTCTTCGGGTTCGACCTCGTTGACTGACTGGGGAATCTGTGGATGATGGGGTTTCAGAAGTGAGACGTGAAACGTGGGATGGATACGGTATTCTGGGGGCAACCGGAGCTGGTAAGTGACTGGGTTGACTTGCTTGACAATTGGAAAGGGTCCGATGTACTTTGGATTTAACTTCTTACATGACTGGCGCAGTTTGATATCTCGAGTGGAAAGCCAGACTAGTTGCTCAGGTTGGTATTCTGGCATGGATCTTCGGCGGGTGTCAGCGAACTGCTGTTGTCTATTCACAGCTTGTCGGATGTGCTGATGAGTTTGGTTCCAGACCTGTTCGCTCTCCTCAAACCATTTGTTAACCGCAGGCACTTCTGAAGGTTCACCGGACCATGGAAATAACGGAGGTTGGTAACCAAGGATACATTGGAATGGAGTCAATTGCGTGGATGTTTGTCGGAGGGAATTCTGTGCATATTCTGCCCAGATGAGATACCTACTCCAGATGTTCTGGTTGGAGTGGCAGAATGTGCGCAAGAACCGACCTAGATCCTGGATCTTTCTCTCGGTTTGCCCATTGGTTTGTGGATGGTACCCGGAAGACAGACTCACTGTCACATTCATGAGAGTAAAAAATGATCGCCAGACTCGGGAAATGAACTGTGGCCCTCGATCAGAGACAATATCCTCTGGCAGACCGAAATTTCGAAAGACATGTTCCATGAGAAGCTCAGCAGTATCAAAGGTGGTTGGAAGTCCCTTTAACGGAATGAACTTGCATGCTTTCGAAAAACGATCGATGGTTACAAGGATGCAAGTATTTCCGTCAGAAATCGGAAGGTCAGTCACAAAGTCCACTCCGATGTGGGACCAAGGTCTATTTGGAATAGGCAGAGGGACCAGTTTCCCCACTGGCAGATTTCTTGGGACCTTGGAGATGGCACATGGGATGCAACCTTGAATGAACTGAGTGATATCTTGGCGCATGTGAGCCCACCAATACTTCTCCTGAACTGTGGCTAAGGTCTTGGTTATACCTGGGTGTCCAGTGGCCACTGAAGAATGAGCTGAGGAAATCAAGGCGTTGCGAAATTCTTCAGGGACATGAATCTTCCCGGGGGGACATCCGGTAACTCTGGGTTGCTGATGAGCCAGTTCTTGAAGCTGTTCGTTTATTTCCCACTGGATAGGATTTACGAATAACTTCTCGGGTAGAATGGTCTCAGGTTGATCAACAGGGCTCTCAGAGGCATGGATACGGGACAGAGCGTCTGCACGGGTATTCTTGGATCCTGGACGATAGGCAATCTTGAAATGAAAGCGTGTAAAGAATAACGCCCATCGGGCCTGACGCGGATTTAACCGCTTTGCCTCTCTCAGGTATTGGAGATTTTTATGATCGGTTAGGACTAGAAATGGGTGTTTGGCTCCCTCTAGCCAATGTCGCCATTCTTCCAAGGCAAGTTTTACTGCGAGAAGTTCACGATTTCCAATATCGTAGTTGGCCTCAGCTGGAGAAAACTTTTTGGAGAAGAAGGCACAAGGGAGTGGCTTTGAGGAGAACTCGGAACATTGGGACAGGATTCCTCCAACCCCGGTGGTGGAGGCATCGACTTCCACGATGAATGGTTTTTCAGGGTCTGGATGGTGAAGCAAAGGGGCACTGGTGAAGGCAGATTTCAGATCATGAAAAGCTTTCTCAGCCTCGGGGTTCCACTGCAGGATCTTAGGTTTTCCTTTTAGCAAGGAGGTCAATGGAGAAGTGATAAGACTGTACTGGTTGATAAATCTCCTATAGAAGTTGGCGAACCCAAGGAATCTCTGAAGCTCCTTCACGGACTTGGGAGTTGGCCAAGACAGGACGGTCTTGGTCTTTTGTTGGTCCATCTCCACTCCTCGATAGCTGAGTATGTATCCCAGGAAGTCGAAGGTACTTTGATGAAAGGTACACTTCTCAGCTTTCAGGAACAGAGTGAGTTCTCTGAGACGTTGTAGTACTAGAGACACATGTCTTTGGTGTTCGATTGGATTCTTGGAATATATCAGAATGTCATCGATATAGACCAGAACAAACTTCCCAAGAAAGTCTCTGAGGATCTCATCCATGAAACTTTGGAAAACGGAAGGAGCGTTGACCAAACCATATGGCATGACAAGATATTCGTAGTGGCCAGCAGGGGTTATGAAAGCAGTCTTCCACTCATCCCCTCTCTTGATACGGATCAGATTGTACGCACTCCGTAAGTCAAGCTTGGTGAACATCTTTGCCTCTCTGAGTTGTTCGAGAGCAGCGGGTATGAGAGGCAAAGGGTAGCTAAACTTCACTGTGACCTGATTCAAGGCTCTGTAATCAATACATGGTCTTAAACCAACGTCTTTCTTGGCCACAAAGAAGAAACTTGCGGCGGCAGGAGAAGTGGAAGGTCGGATGTAACCCTGATCTAAAGCTTCGTGGATATATTTCTTCATGGATTCTTGCTCTGGAAGGGACAAGGAGTAAATCCGACCTTTGGGGAGCCGTGCATCAGGGATCAGGTCTATAGCACAATCCCATGGTCGATGAGGGGGTAACTTTGAAGCAGTAACAGGATTGAAAACGTCAGAGAACTTAGAATAACAGGCTGGGATATTAGTTGAAAAGTTTTCTGTGGGACTCTCTATGGACGTGGAGTTAACTTTGAGCACTCGGGTCCTTGGATTACTGGATGAACGAGATACTGGATCGTTGATCTCCGGACATTGACATCCCCATTGCATGATTTTCCCAGACGTCCAATCAATGGTGGGTTGGTGATGGACGAGCCATGGCCGACCAAGAATGAGATCAGTTTGGCTGTTTATCAACACAAATGGTTCAAACCACTCTTGGTGCGTCTCTTCCACACACAATAGAATAGGATCAATCTGGGTAGTAACGTTCGTCTTGTTAATTAACTCACCCGTTACAGCGTAGCGGGTGTCATCGTAGATCGCCAGTTGGAGGCGCAAAGCTGGGTTTAAACCTTGACGGAAAACAGAAATCAGAGCTCTCTCATTCCATCCACTATTTGATGCAAGTGTGCGAAATTCCACAGAATACTCAGACAATGACTTCTTTCCTTGACGTAACTGTAGAAGCTGTTCTCCGAATGAGGAATCATCCACGGGTCGTCCGAAAACTTCTCTAAAGTGTTTGACAAACTCTTGAACTGACGCAACCACTGTGGATTCCTGCATCCATAACGCCTCTGCCCACCTCAGAGCTGCTCCAGAGAGTTGCTGAATGATAAATGCCACTTTCGATCTCTCATTGGGATAGAGCTGAACTTGCTGTTCCAGAGCTAGTGAACACTGGAGTAAAAATTCGTTGCAGTCCTCCGCCCGGCCAGAGAAGGGCGCTGGGCGCGACGGGGGAGTTGCAAAGCAGGTAATCGAAGAAGCGGCGCTCGCGGAAGCTCTCACTGGAGGGTCGGTGGTAGGTGTGGAGCTGGTAGCAACAGCGGGCTGTCCGGAATCCATCTCTCACCTCTTTCTGTTGTTGTAAGGTCAAGCCTTCTGTCAGGATTCAGACTCAGAGACAGAGGTAAGTGATAAACATAAAGGTATCTTTATTTAACTCAAAAGGAAGTTTGCAGGGTTTCAAGTGTTCAACGATGATTTCGAAGAGGATTTATGTGACAGGAATACATCCAGGTGAGTGAATCCTCTTCTTCAATAATAACGTGGCGGATAGCACAAATCAATAACATGAGTTTTCTCTCTTTTCAGATCGTCCGTGGATAAGTGTGATTCAGGAAGGATTCCCGGTGAGTAGATCCCTTGAAGTGCACTTGACAATGAGCTCACCAGTTCAGTGATACTTTCACTTTCTCTTGCAGCTCATCCAGTGGGAAACGGGGCTCGTGGCGGATTCCAGGAAACGGAGAACATGAATCATGGAACGGATCCTGGGAACATCAGAACAAGGACAACAAGGTTAGTTTCTTTCTGGTAAGTATACTTTACTTTCGTTGCTGAAGGATGGCTCAGAGTTAGACGAGTAGTGACTGGCAAGGGTCGTTCCTGTTGGAGGCTTGACAATGACTGGAAGTGAATCGGGTGCTTTTGTGCTGGTTGAGAAATGCGTGCTGAGTGGAAACAGGTGCAGGTGATCAGTAATCTGGGGACAATGATCTTTGTGTGGTGACATGTGAGGGATCTGATTGGCTCCTGACAGCTGAGAAGATACAGGAAATATCCTATTATTACCACCCTCATCAGCCATCTCCTGTTTGTCCGGGAGATCGCTCGCTGCCGACTAAGTTTTCCCTTTTTTTTTTTTTTGAAAAACTTTATCCAATGCAGCTTACCCTCGTCAGCCGCCGCATCGTCTGAGAGGATTACACCCCTCTCAGGGCGATCGGCGCGCTTCATCTGCGAGAGCGGAGCGATCACAATTGTACAGGCAGTTCCCTCGAGAACTGCCTGTGCGCGCTTCCTTCCCAGACAGAAAAATGCACAGTTCGTGTGTGTCACCGGGCCTCAGCACGGGTCTGCACACTCCTGAAAGCATTTCATAATAACCTGATTTTCAAAGCAGTAACAGACAAAACAGTCCCTGAAGACGATGAGATGATTTGTCATGTTTGCAAGGCGCCCCTATATACTTCCAGGTCGCACGTTAATCATTCACGTTAATGATTCACGGGCTGTCGCCGGTCAATGTGATTGACGTGATTTGATAGTGATTTCAGACACCTGTCACGCCTGAGGCGTTCCCCATAACGTCGATGACGTATTGTTGAGTTCCCTTCGAAAGGGAACTAGGGCCTAGTCCACACATACACAGGTATTCTTATAAACAGGGTTTTTCCTCCTTTGTTTTAAACACAAAATTCGTGGCCACATGAAAACGCAAAAACATGCTATGAAGTGCTGTCAAGAGCATTCCAAACCAACAGGTGGCGATATAACCCTAAGCGTAAAAGCATGTTTTCCGACGCCTGTGAAGAGACGACTCAACGCCGGTGATATGTTATGCCCTAAATGAATACATGATTAACTAACTGTATTTTTCTATGTACACTTCTGAAATGCACTTTCTGTAAAGCTGCTTTAAAACAATATGTATTGTGAAAAGCGCTACACAAATAAATTTGAATTGAATTGAATTTGAATGTTGGCCCCGCCTTTTTCCAAGCCTGGAAAAAAGGTTATTATCGGTTCCGGTTCCGACGCCACAAGCCAAAACCTCCGGTTTCACCGTCTACACGACAACACTGCAACCGGAATGTCTAAAAATCGTCATCCTGGCAAGAGTTTTCAAAAAAGTTTGGTTTCGGTGACCGGATACTGTGTTTGCGTGTGGACAAACGGCCAAACCGCATTGAAAAAGCTGCGGTTATGAAAATACCCGTGTTCCTGCGGACATGGTCTAGATAACAAAAGCAGGAAAAAAAGGAACAGAACACAATGAAAATTAAACCAAAACTAAGCATAAACGTTACAATAAAGTACAGTATTTTGAATTAATTTGATCAAAAATACTGTAAATTGTGTATTCCTGTAATGACAAAGCTGAATTTTCAGCATCATTACTCCAGTTTTCAGTTTCACATGATCCTACAGAAATCATTATAATATGCTGATTTGCTACTCAAAAAACGTTTCTTATTATTATCAATTTTGAAACCAGTTATCCTGCCTAATATTTTTCTGGAAACCATGATACATTTTTTTCAGGGATTTTTGATGAATAAAAAGTTCAAAAGAATTTACTTGAAAACATTTATTTAAGATCAATATATTTTGTATCATTATAAATCTCTTTACTGACACTCGATCAATTTAATGCATCCCTGCTGAATAAAAGCATCTTTCATTTATTTTTTCTTATCTTACTGACCCCAAACTTTTGAACAGTAGTGTATTATATGTAGTTTCAGTGGAACGGGGGCTTCTGTTAATGCATGCAAATATTAAGTACATATTTGTGTGTGTGTGTGTGTGTGTGTCTGCTGAAGAGATGGAGGATTAAGTGGGCCCAAGAGCTAAGTATGATCACTTGGCTTTACATCAGTGGCCACTTAGACACAGTATGTTCCGCAAGAAACTCACACAGCCTGCTCAAACATGTTGAAATGCAAATGTTTGCTTCTGGCAAACACCTTTATAATGTGATTAGTACAATCACTGATCTAAAATGTGGTACAAGTTTAAACTGTGATTTCCATGCCCAGGAGAAACTCTTTAAAGCAGCACTTGAACTCAAAGACCAGGGCAAAATCATTGCAAATTAAGGCCCCTCATTTCTGTCCCGTTCTTGCACCTCCTTGTCCCTCTTTTCTTTAATCTGTTCACCTCGGTTCCTCTGCAGATCTCCTTCTCCCGGTGGGGGGTGAGATTGACGTATGTTTGCCTGAGTTTGGAGCTATTGAACTGGGGCTGCATTATTGATGGCCGTGTGGCAAGAAGCTTGGCAGGCCGCTGAAGGCACCGCGAGAGAAGAGGGCTGGATTTTTGCCCTCTCTTTCATCTTCCCATATATAAGACTCTTTCATTCCCACTCTATCTTTGTCCCTTTTTCTCTGTCTCAATTGTTCTTTCAACACTAACTTGTCTTCTCTTTGAAACTCTGCTTTCAGCTTGCACACATCCAGAAGTCGACACGACCCAGTTTGATTATTATGCATCTTCACTGTAAATATTTACATGATCAACAAGTTATGACAACATTTAACATTTACATTACTACAACTCATAAGTTAAGCAATTTTCTAGTTTTTTAAAGTTATACTAGATTCAACTCATTTTATAATTTTCAGTTTAATATAATTTAAGTCGACTTAACGTTGATTGTATTTAAAAATGTAAAGCTGCAACTTTTTTTCAGTGTTGAATAAATGCAACAGAAAAGCATTTGTATCTTTGTTAATTTAGTTGTCTTAAAAGGGGGTTTTCAAACGTTTTGCCCAAAACTCTCAACTTATGACTTTCTTGCACGAGACCCTCTTTTGTAAAATAAAAAGGCCACTATATATTTACATGTCATAATGTGTGTGGAAAAATATTAAGTTATAAAGACAAATATTTGGATTTTACATTGTCACTGTCTTAAAGCCAGAGCAAAACCACAATGCAACACCATTGTGATGTCACAGCAAATCGCGCTTAATTTACCCCCACCCCACACATCTCTAGTTATTTACTGGAGTTAGTTATACTGTTATGGTTTATTGTGTTATTATAATTTTCGTTTGTGTAATTTTTTATATTTTCTCCCACAGCCCAAGCATACAGACCTATACAATGGTGGGTAAAATAAATTCATAAGGAAAAAAACTGCAAATAATAAATCATTGCGGATTCCAAGTGATCAAGGGCTTAGGGTGTTCCATTTATACACATTTCAAGTGTTCCTCCAGTGGGCACTCGTGCAATGTAAGCAATGACGTATACAAGTGAACAAGATGGAGGGAAGTTAGCAAGGGAAGGGCATACATTTTTTTAAACGCAGCTCTAGACTCACCTTAACTGTTTTCTGTCCACCGCAAGATATTTACCTCAGCCTTTGTTCAGTGTCTTAGATGCTATCCTGCCATAAATTATGTCTCAGCGAATGTTTGTTACCTCACCTGTTTTGCCTTCCTGAGGATTCTAATGATTTGTTTTTTTACCTCGTGCCTAAGTTATTACCAGAGACAAAAAGACTGGACAAGGGAAGTGTTTACTTACCTGTGAAACTCACCTCTTGCTACTTGCCTGTTTCTCCAGTGCCTTTTATCTAATGAACTCCCGCACCTGTTCTACTATATTCCTGTCTGTGCAGTATAGTTACAATTACAGTATAGATTACATTAATCTGCTATTAATTTAAGAAACATTTAAAAAATATAAAAATTCCCAAATCAGCATTATTTGGTAAATGTGCTCAAAAAAATCTAATTGTCCATTCCACCTAACACCCCCTGGACCCCAGTTTGAAAACCCCTGGTCTAAAATACTGTGGCAGAAACTACTATTCACATCATGACGAGTCTGAGTCACACCTCCTCATTTCCTTTAAACTGAAATTCTGTCACCATTCACCCACCCTCAGAACTCATACAACTTGGAACACAAAAAGAGTTACTATCAAAATGCCCAAAACAGTTTTTTTCCCCATACCAATGAAATTACACTGCATTCACTGAGTTCAGATGCAATTTTGCTCGCTTGCTTAAAAAGAAATATGTTAGGCCAGGATTTGAAAACAGGTGCTGACTTAACAGTTAAAAAAGGAGCACCATTTGAGCTGGTGCGATCCTCAAGTACATGAACAGATTCCTAGTCTTGTTTTATCATACCTTTTCTGAGCCTGTAAACAAATGGCAGCTTTTTAACAGGTAGTTTTGAAGCAGAAATGGGTTTATTGACTTCTATGGAAGTATGGTTAGTGCAAGAAGCTAGTGTGTGATAGATGTTGTGAGGCTCCTGACAGTTAAAGAAGATTTTAGACTGTGGTCTCAAAAGATGCTGTCTGTGTGTTTGACCTGCCTTTCTCTCTTCTCTCTCATTTTTTTCTCGTCCCTCACTCCATGTGATGTTTCGGTGTGCACTTGAGATAGAACATGGCGGTTAATTATCTCTGATTGGCTGGAGAGTTGAGTACCTGCCATGGTGATGAATGCTTGGTTGGCTGAGTGGTCTCTCTCGTTTCCCACAGATACAAGACTGGACTCCTTCAAGATCACTGCCACAAACTCTTAACAAACCTTTTCCATTAGGCAGTCGTGGACAAACATGCACACAAAAATAGCAGACACGTATAGACACACGCAAGTTAGAGATGAAAAATCAATCAAATGCTTGTGTATTCTTTGACGTACATGGCGATTTGGTGGGGGACTGGAAAGGGGGGAGGGTTCATGACCCTATTGCATTCCTCATGCAGTTATGAGCTAATATTATTGTAAAATTAGCCTACCTAGGGCTGTTTTTATACTGCATAGAAGCTACGTTTAAGCTCCAAATATATGCTGGAAATAATGGGTCACACACGTTTGT
Source organism: Tiaroga cobitis (assembly GCA_030578255.1). NCBI lineage: Eukaryota > Metazoa > Chordata > Actinopteri > Cypriniformes > Leuciscidae > Tiaroga > Tiaroga cobitis. The sequence continues at coordinate 36,458,561 of CM060603.1, forward strand.
TCGGGCAGAAAATAAGAGATGTACTGATTGGCATGGCATGACAAAAGCGTTGCAGTTCATCATCATAAATACGCTGTATGAGCAGATTTTGCCAGGTCAACTGCTAAGAGTTCCATTCTAGAACTTCTACCTCTCATTCCATCTCATTTTTATCACGGTCAAGTTTGATTTGTTCAAATTGTAAATCTCCAGCACTAACTGCTTTACACATGCTGACGCACATCAAACATAGCTACACTTTTTTTCATGACAAACATATATTTTTGAAAAAAGGACAGAAAAGATGTCAGTACCACGAAGGCAAAATAAATGGAAAAGGAGCCCTGAGAAGAACAGCTTTTAGATTTATTGTTAAATATATTTCAAAATTTATAAAAAATAGACAATATAGTGCTAAAATAGATTTTAAAATATATTTACATAAATATATTTTCAAAAAATGTTACTTACATTTCTTAATTTATTTGTGTTCTTTCTAAAAAAATAAATAACAAATATATCTAAATGTATATTGGCCAGAATATACTTTAAAATAGGTTTTTTATTTACCCAAATGTATTTTAATTTAAACTATTTATTTTCATATATTTCGGCATTTGAAGGTTTAAACAAAATATGACTTTTCAATTTGCAAAATAAATGTCATTGAGCTGTGCTGTTCAAAGCATATTTTGTTAACGCTTTAGAGTACTGTTCCATCATTAATGAATAGCTACAAAGGAACAAATGAGTAACACAATATTAACATTCTAGTAATTAACAAGAATCTCTGGTAAACAAAATAATTAGTAAGTAATAGTGCATCGAATGTGGTTCAATATTAGCTAATCAATATAGGCTATATTTTTTTTCATACCTCTAGTCTAGGACTACTAAGACCTACCATATACAGGTTCATAATTAACATGAATAATGCATAATGTATAAATAATTCTAAAGTGAAGGTAATGGTAACCAACTAGTAATGACTCAAGTGTTACTACATTCTTCTAAAGGAATGACTAATTATTTGGATCAGTATTCTAAAGTGAAAAGCACGATAACTCCCTAGTAATGACTTAAGTCAATGTAAGCTTTCAGGTTTTTGTAAGGTTTTGGATAGTAATTCCAAAACACTTGAGTCATTGGTGGATTACCATGATCATCCCTTTAGAATTCTGATCCAAATAATTAGTAATTCCTTTAGAAGGATGTAGTACCACTTAAGTCGTTATATCCGATTCTTCACAAAACCCTCCAAAGCTTACAATGACTTCAGTCATTACTATCATGCTTTTCACTTTAGAATACCAAATAATAAGTAATTCCTTCTGAAGGATTTGGTAATACTTGAGTCATAGTGGGTTACCATGATCTTCACTTTAGAATTAATTATACATTTTCCATTAGTCATATTAATTATGAACCGGTATATAGTAGTTAGTAGTTCTCTGGGAGGTAAAAATCCAGTCATATGCATATATATTTGCCCAAAATATCCAAACGAGCTTTTTTGGAGCTTGATTAAAGCAGCACTCAGTAGGAATTCTGTTTTTGTCAAACGGCGACCCCTAGAGTCGCTGTGGAGTACTTGTACTGTCGTGAATAGCACTCACGCAGAGATGGCTCGCACTAACGGCCGGATCCCTCGCCCTGTACACCGGTACCTGTTCAGTAGGATGGACGCTGTAACGAGTGGAAATAAGGTATGGCCCCTTTAAGAGCTGCGCGCGCCCAACACCACATGTATACGGCGTCGGGTTATTTCTGTTTGATGCTCATTTTATCAGATCTGTTTTTTTGCCGTAAAGCAATTCGTTACCTCGCGAGACCTGATATCACACGATACTTCCTAACACTGAGGCCGGCGGCCCGCCGGCCCAAAGTTGCAAGGGTGGTTTTGCGGCTCACAGGCACCAGGGGGGTGCGAGACGACCACCATTCAACACGAAATCAGTAATATAAACATTACAATGACTCCAAAGCTGTTCGGTTAAGGTAAAAAAGTTACTTAGTTCATCTTTAAATAAATACTCTGTTTTTACTGTAATGAGGAGGGCGTTTTAATATGAAACTTGCAGAATCTTTTAATAGTACAAAGACACTTTATGTGAAAAGCTCAAGGAAAGTTTGATTTCTCGTACCACAACACCTTAAAGAGAGGGCGACATTACCCAAAATAACATCTAGCCATCTGCCACCTAGCATTCAGAATTGTGGTACACACTTCGTGTATTTGATCTTTTTCAGCTGCTAATATGAATGAAAGTTTGTACATACTGAGTTGCTGAACTGAGATGAGTCTGGTTTAAAAGTGTAATGGAGTACAGGGAATTCTTGGTCTTTTCTTTCACAGTTACATGTCAAGAGGGGATCAGAGAAGAGGGTCAGCCATGCAACATTACTCTCAGAGTAAAATGGGATTTAAGTGCCTCATTCAAGGACAAAGACACAGTCGGAAAAGGAAGGTGCTACTATCACGTCGGACAAGCTGACTCTCAATGGATCAAACCAACAGCCATCTGGGATGTGGTCCATTTCCCTAACAGCCAGGGTTCTATCAAACCCGAATAAACCAAAGGCCTTTGGGTCTTTTTCATTCTGGTTTGGGCCAGCACTCTGCCAGACTCCCTGGAGCTCTGTAGAGACTAAAGGACTGGCACCAATTTTTGAAACTGGAATGTCACAGATCTCTCATTATTTTACTAAAGGAAACATGCCAGAGCTTTGTTTGAATACAAAAATCGCTCTCTCTACCACACACACATCCCATAGATATTAAGTAGTCATTTATCATCAGACACTTGTGTCAGAAACGACCCTCAAAATAAGGATTAGCGGCTCCTGGCCATAACTTTTAGGGCAGATTCAGGGTGTTGGCGCTAGTTTGGCAGGCAAACAGTTGTTTATGTTCATTATTGTAGTAGTGTTACTCACTGTACTGTAAAGTTTTCTCACGGGTGAATGATATGACGTAATCCATTAACGTTGTCTCTGGTCGTCTCGCTTCTGGTCTGTGCGAGATCATGTGTTTTGGAGGAGGCGTAGCTTTGGACGGCGATTTGCAGGGAGGGTGGGATAAGCTTTCAATGCTAGCAGGCTAAAGTTAGCATTTCCCAGGTCACCTATTGCACCTTTAAGCTTAAAGTTCCCCTGTGGTGAAAATCATGCTTTTAATGTTGTTTATATGTCTATGTGGTGCTTTTAATATGCTTTAAGACAAATCATGTGCATTCATAAGTCAACACCGTTGCTGAGTAATTTCTCCTTAAAACTGCAGTGAACCAAAGACAGTCTCAAAAACAAGAAATCGCTGGTGTTTCTGACGTCATAAACTACCTTGTAACCAATCAGGTCAACATGTGATCATCAACGAGTGGATCTCTGAGCTGGTGCGAGTGGATATACGGGGCTAATTTGCATATTCATAGAACCACATATACTAAATGAGGCTAAGCTGTAGAGTTACATTCAAGCTATTTAAAAAAATTCAAGGAAAAAAAGTTTAAATATGTAATTTTGGTGATCAAAGATGATTTTTAAGAGATCAAATTATTGACTACAGGGAACCTTTAAAGTCCCTGTAAAGTCGAAATTAAGTATGTGTTCTGAGTTTGTCACACCACAGAAAAATGTGTTATTAGCCACCCAGCCAAATTTGAATGATAAAAAAAGCCGGTAAGTACATCAAATAAGCTATCAAAATCTTGAAAAAGTGAGCATTATTCTCTGCTCTCAAACGCTGAAACCACGCCCACTCGCGGGAAAGCTGCCGACAGTGATATTAGCTGATACTGCTTTCGGGAGGGGAGATGAATCGAGGCCGAGGCGGGAGATAGTCAGTTCGGCCCCATTCACCAGTAACAGCGGATTATCAGTGAATCCCAGTTGTCTCAGACGACAGTTTATAAAACTATCCTGTGTAAAATGATCACTACAGAGGCAGGTTTTGGCGGTGATCCTCAGCTCTCCATCAAGGTTGGCTCTTCACAAAATTAATCCACCTCTTCTTGATGTGATCGTTTTTAGGAAATTTAAATAAAGACACCGATCTGTTTTGTACATGATCGCATCCAGGTAGTAGCCTACGCATTTCTGTGTCGAAGGCATAGCTAGCTAGCATACTGTAACTCGCGATTGAGCGGTAAACTGATGCGAATGTGCTCTATTGTTAGGGGAGGGGCCAGCCTCAGTGCGTCATCAAGTAGGGGCGTGTCCACGAGCTCAGGGGCTCCAGTGCGTCATCGAGCCCCATTTTAGCCCCGCCCAAAAAATCCGGAAAATAGCAATGGTGAAAAACTGTTTAACGTTCTAACTCCACAATTCAGTACTTCACAGTTCACAGTCTTTGTAATATGTTTTAGCAATACATTTCAAACATTTATAACGGGTTTAGATTTTTTTTTTAGAATTGCCTTTACAGGGACTTTAAGTTTTTATGCAATTGACTCAAAAAAAGAAAGATATCAGATTATTAATATCTGAGAAGTTTATGCACCAGGCCCCTGCAAGATTTAATTACTCTTTTTGTTATACCAGAGAGGCATGTTTAATTGTGCTTTTTAATGTGGATATTTTGTTCTACCAGAGATAAAAAATGAATTTTCCACTAAGTCAAGCTAAATTTGATATAATCAGGAGACAAAAGATGGCAAATGCTCATGGCTTTGATGCACTTTTGTACCTAAGTGCTTGGTTAGGGCAAGAAGAAAAAAAAACAATTGAGCAATGTTTTTTTCTTGTCCTGTGCTTTGATAATAGACACAGAAACAGTTTTCACTGTTAGAGGAGGGAATCATTTTCATATGACCTATGATAAAAAGAAATCGATTATCAGAGCTTTTTACAAAGACATTTTAAGTTTTTGAAAAGTCTTTGGTTCGCTGCTTATGTTAAGGCAAGTTTAACCAAACTAAGTTTAGTTAAAAGACAAAAAGCCTGTTTCTCTCTCTCACACACACTCACTTTCTTTTTAAAACGGCGAACATGAAGCAATTAAAAAACACTTTTCATCCATATCAACTCAGTGTATTGAACAAAGTCTATAATGTTTCCTCAGAGCAAAATAGTGAATATTAAGCATTTTGTCTCAACACTTATTTCTTCATCCTTCAATTAAATGTTTTTCAGTTGATCCTGCTATAAACCAGAGAAGGGCCTGACAGGGTTTCCCTATACGTGGAAAACATGCTCTTCATAAAATGTAATTTCACATTTGAGTCTAAGGAGCTGTGTTATTTTAGAAATGCTTTCGAAGCATCTCATAAATAGCACAGTGAATCTTGAGCCAGTAAAAACAGACCAGATGAGAGCAAACAGGGAGATAAGGCAGTAGATGGAAGTGCTCTATGCTGTCTGGCAGGGGTTCATACATTATGCATGTGTGGATCAGTTCTGTTGTACTTAGAGCTAATGTGATTCGGTGTATAATGACCATTCAGAGACCAATTACATAATATGTTCAAAATTAATTAGCCTCAGTCTCATTCCTCTCATTGTTTGAACACTTCTTTTGTGGTCCTGTGAGCACCGGATCTGATTTAAACACTGTGCAAGTGCACTTGGCCTGTTTGTAGTGAAGGAGTGTGATTTGCAACAGCAGCACTAAATAAACATTCATAGAATCAAATAAGCCTAAATATAAAATATAACAATATATTTGACTGTTTTCAGCTTTCTTTTCTCTCTCTCTCTCTCTCTCTCTCTCTCTCTCTCTCTCTCTCTCTCTCTCTCTCTCTCTCTCTCTCTCTCTCTCTCTCTCTCTCTCTCTTTCTCGACATATGTCAGAGTTTATGTTTCCCTGGAGGCTAACATGTGCTCAATTTAAATATTATTCCTAAACACAACATGAAATAACACAAACACAGACGACACAAAAAAAGTTTAAATATGAAGTGCGATATCACAACATAGCATATTTCGGATCCTGAGAACATCAGAACATTGTTTTCAGAGTCTATGGTCCGTTAGACAAACACATCCCAGTCACCCAGGGTGCAGTAAAGGATCATGGGAACTGTAATGAAGTGTAATGTTGCCATAGTGTCTGATTTGTAATATATTGAAGTGTAAATTTAGCGCAAGGATTCAACCTTTGCCCCATTGCATTAAAATCTCTCAGTGACTTGTCAAGACAGCTTCTCAGAAAAAGCAACCATTACCATCTCTGTCAATCATTATTAGCCAGATGTTTTATTTTTTCTGACAAATACAGAATTAAATAGTCATTATGAATATTTTTCGAAATCCCCAGTGCCCAAATGGATTTTTTTCAAGTCAACAAGATTTGCGACGTTGCGGGGGCATGGGGTGGGACGGTTATGTTAATCGGACATGGGGGAAAGTGTTAAGACAATGACAGACAACAACAGACTGAAACAGAAGGATATAAATACACAGAGATAATGAACTCAAATGGAAACAGGTGTGAAAATAATTAAAACCCATTGGAATGAACTCACAACACAGGAAGTAAACTCAGGAGATGAAAACAGAAACAACAGAACAGAACTATCAAAATAAGAGTCCCAGAACAAAAACACAGGATAAACGTGCCTAGAATCCTGGGCTGGACAGAACCACTATGAGGAGGAAGGCTGAGTAACAGGGTGGGAGATAACTCCAGGAATGATCAGGTGGCTCACACAGGCTTCGGAACAGACATGTGGTGAGTGGACGCTGCATGGCTCCGACATGGACATTACTTCTAGCTGAGAGTCTAGAAGTAGGATTTTCGGGAGGAAATTGGAGCTTCAACTTTAATTTCTACTTGTCCATCAGCGCAAGATTAGGAGGTTTTGGCGGCTTCACCAATGGAAGAGAGTGAAGAGGCATCGTCCATCTTTTTTTACAGTCTATGGTGAAAAGGAAAAGGAGGACCAATTCTGCATAGTCACAAAACTATCCTCGAGGACAGTGTTGGGGAAAGTTACTTTTAAAAGTAATGCATTACAATGTTCCGTTACTCCTTTAAAAATAAACTAATTGCGTTTCTTTTTTACTTTTTATGGGAAAAGTAAAAGCGTTTCTTGTTCTCACATGGGACTTGCTTGTTTCTCTTTTAATAACAAAAAAAGTTATATTTTTGACAAATGTAAGGCCCTTTTACACCAAAAGTGCAAATGCTAAAGGAAATGCAAATCAATTGTACAGTAGAGGGTGCAGCTGAAACAAATCTTCCAGCTGCCATTCTGGATTGCAGAAGAGTAGGATGCATAAGAACAAAGTTCAACATTCTTACTCAAGCAATAAAAACAACTAAAGTTGAACTTTAAGTACTTTTTGCTCATTTGTATGGTTGAATTGGATCATCGAAGGTCAGCAGCAAAGACATTGGTTAATAAAGTGAGATTAAATAAAGTATATTTGTGTTACCAAACATATTTAATTATTGCAGGTCTAAGTAATATTCTGAGTTTGCATTTCACTGTTTTTATTCATTTTGAGGAATACTGAATCTGAATCATGCTCACATTTAGTCAAGAAGTACAGTAACCAATACAGTTAATTTAGTTACTTGGGAAAAGTAATCTTACGTAACTCACGTTACTTGTAATGCTTTACCCCCAAAACTGTTGAGGACCATCCTTAGACAAATGACACTTGACCAGTTCACTTAGTCCAGCATAGGCAAAGGACATCAATGTCCTTTGGTCTGGGAAGTGTGCTTGTACAAAGCCAGTTGTAAAAACTAACAGATATAGCATAGAAAACCAGAAACAAACTCAAGACACAGGAAGTAAACTCAGGAGATGAAGACAGAAACAATAGAAAGAAAGAAATAAGAAGTAAAAATAAAAGTCTCAGAACAAAAATACAAGATAAATGTGACGCTAACTAATGAATACGAAAAATGTTTTATATTATATTTTTAAAAAAAACTTGAACGTGAATCCATATTTAATATAGCCAGATAAAGTTTTGAGAATGATGGCATGTTTTGTAACCTGTCTATATTGGTACCTGCCAAATTCGGCTAGATTTATCATAGGGTATTTCAATGCTTCAACGCCATCAACAACAATATTGGAAGCATTTTTTTCCACTCCTTTAGTTGAGGAGTCAGTTTATCTATCCTGATTATGATTATCTAAAGTAAGAGTGAGAGTTAAAGCCAGCCAATCAAATCGGAGATTGCGATTTTTTGATCAATACGCATCAGGCAGTCAGTGAGCAGTCTGGTTTTGTGCCGCCTGAGACTATCCAGTGCTGCAGACACTTGATTATCTGTAACAGGGAAATGAACTCTTTTGAAATGTCTGGCTGAAATGTTTCAAAACTTTGGGGAATTACATCATATTTTATATCATTTTATATTCACTCTTCTCTAACTATTTTAATATTCTTTGTGATGCTATAACCATGATTTGTGCATGGGATCTCATTCACTGCCCTAGACTGATATATTATGGGTAAGATTAACAGAGACACACTTTAAATCTCTCAAACTCAGGCCTGTTTCACACATCCCGCCTGCGGTGAATTAGAGTTACTGCAACGTAACTGCAATAGCATTGCAGACACAAAACTGCACCCCTGTATAGAAAATAACATGATTTCTAGGCTATTACATTCAATATTTCCTTTAATCACAGGCATAAATTATAAAACTGTTATGAGGAATGAGCTATTGAGAATTAATACGAAGTTTGCATGAGGAGGGGAAAGCAAATTTACATTCAAAATTAATTAATTTGCACAGAACCCAAACCCCAAAGTGTAGCTTTAAACAGCTTAAAGCAATCAGTCAGATTAAGTGAATATAAAGTGCTGTTTGTGTGCTTGTCAATTCATGTTGAACTTGTATCAGTTGAATTTTTGAATATAGTTCACTCCAATATTTCATGTTGTCTTATATTGCAAAATTTGTTGCAAGTGTTGATGATTCTTTGATGAAGTCTGCAGTGAGAATACTGTAACCTGTTAATGGGTGTTGAAATGAAAACACACTGCTCAGGATGTGTGAAAAAGGTAATGAGGGTACAGGTTAATTATCCTGCCTTATATGCCTTTATACCAATGAACAGGGCAAAAAAAATAAACAAAAATGCGATAGTTGAAACAATTAAAAACCTGTGATGATAATCACAATGAGAAACAAAGGAAAAAGTTTTCCTTCCAAACTGCAGATAAGTTAGGATTTAACAGAACACTCAAAGTGGCACTATTGCTGTTCATCCCTCTCTCTGTCTCTCTCTTTCTATCTCTCTCTCTGACAGACAGGTCTTTGATGTCTGACACTATTGATGAATATAAAAAATTCTCCATGAACGTCTATCATTGTCTTCACTCTGAAAAACATTTGTTACAAAACTAATTTGATGCGGTGTTGTATGCAAATTAATTTGCTCCCAGTGATGTGGTGTTGTCTGCAAATTAATTTGCTCCCACATACCAACACACACACGCAAACAAACACACATTTAGTCATTGTCACATACACCCATTGGAGGGTGAAACCTCTGGGAAAGGGCTATATCTAAATTCACATCCTCCTTCTGTTCTGACAATATTCAAATAATCTAACACCTTTATTCTGCTTGGATGAAACATTACACACACACACACACACACACACACACACACACAAACAAACAATCGTTCTCTGCTCTCTTGAGAGAATGACTACTTCACAAATATAAGCAAACACTGAGGGAAATGGACGCCAAACAGTTCACAGAAGCGAGAATAAAAAATAAATAAAATACCATGACAAAAACCATCTGAGGTGAATTTAATAAACTACAGTTGCATCATATTTGTGTGTGGTAGTTCAGCATAAAATCGTATTGTCTACACGTATTTAACCAGGAGCTAGCTGGTACAGTGCTGTTCTGTGAGGAGAGGGGGAGGGGGGGGGGGGGGGCATTGCATAAACAGTGCTTGCATTTTAATGCATTGTATTTTCATGGCTTGCATTTTTATGTGCTGCAATGTAAAATTGGTGTATATTTAAACTGTGAATATTTTCAATTGGAAACATTTCACAAATAAAATGGACCGAAAATTGCCTGGCGAATTTATTGGTGGTATTCTTAAACAAAGTGAATGTTTTGGAAACGAACTTTGTAAGGTGAATATTTATTATTAAATTTTTAACAATGAAATGGTGTGTGAAATGTTTCACATGATCCTTCAGAAATCATTCTAACATGCTGATTTGGTGCTCAAGAAACATTTCATATTATCATCAATGTTGAAAACTGTTTTGCTGCTAAATTCTTTTGTGGAAACCGTGATAAATCTTTTTCAGGATTCTTTGATGAATAGTAAGTTCAGAAGAACAGCATTTATTTGTAATTGAAATCTTTTGCAACAATGTAAAAGTCTTTTTCTGTCGCTTTTGATTGATTCCTTGCTGAATAAAAGTATTCATTCAAGTAGTTTAATAGTAACAAATGCTGGTCATGTGACATAATATGATGGCATGCGGGAGTGTGTTCTGCTCTCCAAAAAAGATTATATTTTAGAAAAGTGCAGATTCTAAACATTTCTAGATTTTTCTAGAAGACTGATCTCATATGTGCACATTTTCAATGAGTGCCACTATACTGTTTTAAATGTTCCTAATTTTGTTTTTGGAGGTCACATGCATCCAAAAAATAAATAAATTAACTTAAATTTTCTCATAATATACACTGCACATCACCTCATAAGAGTCTGAAAATGGTTTGTTTGAAGGTTCAGTCTTTCTAGACCCCTCCTATCTGCAAGCTTACTCTCCTCTGATTGGTCAGATAGATTACTATCAGATTACTCTCCCAGTCTGTTGTGATTTGTCTACCTCATACAGTGCGTGTTGAAAACGAAACACTTATTATCATATCGGAATTTGAGTTTGGATTGCAGTGGAGAGATGATATACAGTCCCAGTTGAGTATATCTAGCGATAATCCACTGCATCCTCCACAACCAAGCACTCAAAACCAACCCACAAGCCCAGGAATTGCACTGTGCAAATTTAATTTAGCACTAAATTTGTGGCCACGTTTGCGCCATTACCTGATTTGCATAATTCCTTTAGTGAATGAGGCGACATCTCATGCAAATAAACGATGCCATCAGCAGGTGCTATTCATTCTTGGAATATCCCCCATAGTGTGTGCTCCTGCTGAATTATCCAGAACCACCCTCCTTTGATTCTGCTTTTCTTTTTTCCTGATACAAACGGGGATATAATTCATATCTCTGTCAAACACAACAGCCAGTTAAACTCACATAGCTGACGGACATGCATTTTAGAGCCTGAGGTTTCGCTCTGCGTGAAAAACGTACAGATGTCATTTGATGGGTAAAAATGCCTCACAGCGTGCTTCTAACACACATTCACAAAAGGAAAAAGAGAAGGAGACACAAGGGGAGAAATGGTCAGCATGAATAAAAGACAAAAATGAAAGTGAACCACCATTCAATCATAACCACCATCTGAATAAAGATGGACCGCAAGCCTTTGAATAGCTTCTCCACTCTATCAGTCTGTGTCCACAGCTCTTTTCTCCTGTCCACTCACCTCTTTTCAGTGTGGACTAAGGCACAAGTTTAATCTTGGGTTGGGTCCAAATCCATTTATTTTCTCTCAAAAGCTTTTTTCTCCTTCTATCTCTCTCCCTCCTCCTCAACCTCTCTAATTTTCTCCTTTTTCATCTCCTCTGATGGTAGTTACAGGGGTAATATCAGGAGAGAGATGAAGGCTGTTTCAGCACATACAGTGCGCATATATTTACACAGCGCAATATATCGTCCAGCATAAAGCCGTGTAATGAGATGCTCTGTTCTCTTCTGCTTGTTCCATTGTTTGTTTGTAGTAATGCAGATGTGAGCAACTATCTCATAGCCGCATTCACAATAGTAGACATACAGCTTTTTCAACTCTAGCCCGGCCTTGCTGCAACGCATGTGAAGACTGTGAACGAGAATCCCACAGAAGAGGAAAAAAGAGCTCTTTCATCTCCACCGCACGACACACAGCAGGTTTAATTAGAAAGTGTCGGCCTGGCAACAGTGGGTGTGTACCTCCATGTGTCTAACAACAAACCTAGTTTTGGTGAGCTTTGGACTCACTCGTTCACATTGGCTACTGCAATGATGTTTCATCCCGACTGCAGCTTGCAGTCCTTTTCAAAATTAGTTTCGTCGTCCATTTGGGAAACACTGGCAAATAAATAAATAATATTGGTATTATCAGTTTATGTAAGGTTTTGAAATCAAGTTTAACAGTTTTGCAAAGCCTATGTAAACGTGCACATTGGCCTGTAGGTAAATAGAGTTTTGGCGGTGGTTCGTGGTTGTGTCTAAATGTGAAAAGATTATTTGTAATTTGAAAGATGTAGTCATTGAATTCATTTTGTCCGAAAGCTGTGATAATAACTGCTGTTGTACTCACTGAAGAGCTTCGAAAAAGTGACTATTGAGTATTGAGAGATGGATCCTACCGATTATTAAAAACTGTAACTTAAGGCTCTTTTTTTGTCTAAAATCCAAGCTCACAACGAACTAATGATATAACACCTAAGTCAAATGCAAATGGAAAAGACACAGTGAGTAAAAACTCACAATACCTCAGTTTTGGTTAATATACAACATAAAGATGTTTACATGACTCAGACACTGATATAACACCGGATAATATATCTTTTAGTCAGGATCATCTTGAAAGTTTGGTCACACTTTAGTTTAGGGTTTAGGGATGGAGAATATGGTCATGCAGAATAAGTTATTAAAATGTGCTTTATAAGTACTAATAAACAGCAAATATCTAGTAATATGCATGCTAATAAGCACACTGTAAAAGTATATTTTCATGATTTGTTATCACTTATTTTTGTCAAATCAATTTAGATAATTTATGTGGTCCAGATAACATAATATTTTGAGTTTCCTTCATTGTATTAATTTTAATTTCAATGACCTCAAACTTTTAAGACAACCAAGTTACTTACTTTTTTTTAAGTTAAACCAACTCTAAATTTGGTTGCACTTTATTTTACAGTATGTGCACGTACGCAGTGTACTTGTCACGGTTGGTGTATGCAGAGGAAGAAGGAGGCTGAGTCAAAAAGATCCAATTCCAACATTTACTAATTAACTCTGGTACAGGCCTAACTGGTACAGGCGGGCAGAGAACACAAACACCAGGTAACATTTACACGAACCGACAAAGACAGACTGAACACAAGCAAACTAAATACAAGTCCAAATGAACACTAACGAGGTGAAGACAGGTGACACAGAGGGACAGGTGGATAATGAGGGAGTGAGTTCAGGTGTGGAGACAAAAAGGATTCTGGGTAGTGAAGTGCAGACTAAGACAGACAGGTGCAGACGAAGACTGTGACAGTACTCACCTCAGAAAGTACTGGGTAATATAAGGTAACTACATGGGTTAAGTTTAGGTTTAGGGGTAGGTTCATGTTAGTACAGTTATTACATTATTGTAGTAACTAAGAAGTCCATATTATGTAGGCTACATGGGGAACAGGACTGTAAAATAAAGTGCAACCTAGTTAATAGTGAGAACTGGACCCTAAACTAAAGTGTTACCAAATTTATTTATTTTCAGAACTGTGACCATGATGTACACCATTCCTGTCCCAGTCATATTCTTGACCCAAAACACTGTCCACTCCCAGATGGTTAATGCTCCTCTAGAGTGATTTTTAAGTGCTTTGTTTCCAAAGGAAGCAGATGTCAGTGAATTTAAAAGGCTGGTAGATCCCGTGTTTGTTCTCTCTCGATGACAGTAACACGAAAACATTGTGTATCCCATAAATGCATGGCAGTGTGTATAGAGGGATTGTGAGTGTCCATTGGAGAGGGCTGATGTGTGTACAAAAGTGTTATTTATTGTTCAAGTGTGAAGTGTTTACTGCAGGGACGAGAGACAGTGTCAGTTCAGTCTAATTCCTCTACCAACAGCAACACCATCCTTTTTCTCTCTCTCCATCTCTCTCCCCTCTGTTCTCTCTTTTAATCTGTCTGAACACACACTCCGCAGGGTTAATGGACTACATCTTTCTCTCGCTCCTGCTCTAAATCATCCTGTCTTCATTTAGACCCTCTCAGGCAGATGTTTTTAACCGAGGGGAGTCAGGGTCTCACTAACAGACCAGGTGGACCTAGCGAGGAACCGGCCAGCACAGTGCACCAATTGAACCACACACGCTGTCTTCTGTGTGTGCGAGTGTTGTATTAATAGCTGAGGCACGTTCAAAAGAAGGGAGGAAACACTCTTTAGTGCCAGAAGATGAGAAAGTTCAGCCGAGGTGATTGGATTAGCTTCTCCTTTGCACTCAGGGCTGAAAGTGACTGTGCGTGTGTGTGTGTGTGTGTGTGTGTGTGTGTGTGTGTATCAGTATGGAGGAGAACATGAAGCGTTCACATTTCCTGCCACATGACGATCACATAATGTTCAGATGCATCAATTATTTACGCAGCTGTGATATAAAGATGTAATGCTGACTTTGTATTCATTTCTCGACATTTGCTTGACATTTCAAATGAACTGATTACATGTAGCAAAGTTTTGTTTACATTGGAAGTCTTTTTGCCACCTATTTGGGGTATTTTAAATATTCATTAAAAAAGAATCTTGTAACACATTACCTCAACACTGAGCCACATGCACATCCACCCAAGAGTGTCCACACCCTTTCAGACATAACAGATATTCAGGTGTAAGTAATTATAATTAGTGATGCTATGGGGTTTATGATTACCATCACAGTCTGATCCAAAAACCACACACATGCATAGACAGAAAGAGACATGCTGGGAATTTCTTTTCCTCCAGGCTTTCTCGTGCTTGCAGATATATCCGCCTGTTCTCCCGCTGCTTCCTCTTCTTAATACACTCGCATTAAAAGTCTGTAATAATAGTTTTTCCGTACTGCAGCTATATGAAGCAAGCGACGTTTTGAAAATGCAAAATTTCAACTTGCAGGTCTCATCAAGCTTAGTAAAACCTACTGTGCCTTCAAATAAAATGTTTGATTGAATATTTCTAAAGTTAAAGTAAACTCCAGTAACCGAGAAAGAAAAGCCTTAAGAGTAAAATCTCTATTTTAAGGTAAAAGTATGCCTGCACTACATTTTTGAAAGCCACCAGGAGGTGGCTCCTCATAATCTTCATTAGGCCTACTTACACTTAAAGTAACAGTTCATCCAAAAAAGTTGCATTCCTTCATCATTTACTTTCCCTCAAGTTGTTCAAAACCTGTATGACTTCCTTTCTTCGGCACAACAAGAAAGATGTTTCAGCTGTTTTTGTCCATAGAGAATGTTAATGATGTCCAACGGTTTCAAGCTTCAAAAAGGACATAAAGATTAATAAAAGTTTAACTCCAGTGGTATAATGCAATTATTCTGAAATGGTACAATCACAGAGTGAAATTTAAGCGGTCAAATCAATTAAAATCTTTCACCAACTCGTGTATGAAAAGCCCAAATCAAATTTGTCGACCCGTCAATAACAGCAAACCCTATTGGTGTCATGACGTTGAGTCATCTGACATGCAAGAACAAATGAGTTGGTCAATGATTTGTGGACTGCACAAATTCAGATTTTAACAGTGTGCAGCTTAGAATCAATCACAAAATTCTTTCACTTTGAAAGGCTTTTAACTTCTGTGTAAGATCGATCAGTTTGATCTAAGATACACTATAAGAGACAATGATACTACCACAGTTCTCTTCAAGATAGATGCCTCCCTAAATCTATGGACACCCCTCCGTGGGAAAATCATTGTGGTGCGGTGAAATCAAAATGGAATGATACCAATTATCTGCGTTGAATGTTGGAAATGAATTTGATGAACTCAGTAGCTTGCCTTGGATGTTAAGTGTGAGGAACATTTAACATGATAATTAATGCCTTCTGATGCTCCACCATCTCCCTTTGTTTGGAGCATTGGTAAAGGGCTTCTGATGGAGTAACAACATGTTTTTTAAGTTCCTATCTGCAATGCCTTCATGCTATTTGACATCTTTTCTTTGCTATAACAGGAAGTGAGAAGAATGTGTTATTAGATTCAATACTAAATTGATCTTGTAGAATACAAATAGACAATATCCTAAACATATCAGATGGCACACAGTCCATTTACTAACCGTCTGATGCATGCTGCACACAAAATAGCAAAAATTGCCTGATTGAATCTGATTGGCTGGTGCTACACAACTTCTGAGAGGTACAAAGTAATATAACCATATAAAATAATATTGAAATATATCAAAGCAATAATTAAATGATGACAGATTTTGCATTCATCTAAATATTTTAACGTGTCTGCTTGGGTAAAGTGATGGAATCCTTCACAGCGAGTTACTCAGAACACCCTCACAGTGTCAAATTAGGTAAATGTGTTAAATAGATTATGAATACATAGAGTTTATAATTAATCTCATCGCAAACATGCAAATGAACAGAAACTTACATGAGTTAGAACCACACTTTAAGTACGGTCAGCAACATATTACGAATGAGATCATGTTGGAAATTCTTATTACAAGTTCACCAATTTTTGTTTTACAGCTGTGCAATTGTTTCTCTGGGTTTGTTATTGTGTACTCCCTCTTAAAAATAAAGTTTCCAAAATGGAGTTTTCACAGCAATGCCACAGAAGAACCATTTTGGGTTCCCCTAAGAACTTTTCAGTGAACAGATCTTAAGGGTGTGTTCACACTTGTCCAGTTCTCTTGGTTCTTTTGGTCTGGACCAAAAACAAAGAGAATAATACATTTAGTCCTGGTTCCCATAGTGTTCACACCGTCCTTTTTAAGACCAAAGCTAAAGATACAAAAAAAACTTAACGAACATCCAAAACCATGCTAATGTGTTCTGGGCTAAATGTGCATGTTGTGCTTATATATGACGATATTTTGACCAGCTGAGAAGTCATGAAGAGTTTATAAAATGGGTCATGAAGTCAACAACAGCCTCCGTTTCTGATGCCTGTACCAAACTGTAATGGGGAACATAGCTCTTATGACGAGAACAAATGGGTATGCTTCAGCATTCTGTCCTTTTTAGGGTATCTGTGGTTTGTTTAGTTGTCTTTGGTCCATGTTGCGTTCATATTTTAGTTGAACCGCACCAGTTCATTTGGAAGTGGACCAAAACCCACCTTTTCTGTGGTCTCGGTCTCGGCCCGCTTGTTTGGTGCACACCAGGGTTCAGATGGCAGCAGCAGCCAGGTCGACCTGGATCTTCACCTCCTGCCACACTTCCAGTCATCCCGGAGGGTCGCATGTTAGCCGTCGTGACACAGGAGGACCAAGCGTCTTCCATCCTGACTCCCGGTCCACCACCCGTGTCCGTCAGCACCCGTGGAAAGCGTGGAAGACATTTGTCGTGGGAGTCAGCGTCGGAGTCGTCCTCCACGGAATCCCCCTTGCCTGCGGTGGTCTCGCCAGTACCTGCTTCGTCTCCCTCTTCGCCTCCCTTACCGGTCTCAAGCCTGGCTACGGACTCGGCTCCGCGATCTAGGAGGAAGAAGAGGAGGAGGGGAGCCTCCCGTCCTTCGTCGAGCGCCGTCCCAGAGCCCGCTCCAGCGAGCGCCGTCCCAGAGCCCGCTCCAGCGAGCGCGGTCCCAGAGCCCGCTCCAGTGAGCGCCGTCCCAGAGCCCGCTCCAGCGAGCGCCGTCCCAGAGCCCGCTGAGAGAGTTGCGGCCGATCTAGCCGCTAAGGAGGTTCTGCGAGCAGTTTCGGCGCGTCAGGAGATGCCCATCTTCCTTGCTGCAAAGACCCTGTATGATTATTTGTCTTGTCTTGCCTCAATCCTTGAACCCCCTGTCTGTCCTGCCTTGTCCTCTGTTCCCCCGCCAGCCGCCGAGAGCGCAGCGCCCACGCCAGCCGGCGAGAGCGCAGCATCCGTATCTACCACTGATAGTGCTGCACCCAGTCCTGTTCCTTCGCCTGCCATGTCCCCCGTCAGGAGTCCCGTTTCCCCATCCTCTGTGTCCTCCGTGTCTGAATCTGTTGCTGCCACCACTGAAGCAGTATCCCAGACTGTTTCCCCGTTCGTCCCTGTCTCCACCAGCCCCCGGACTGTTTCCCCGTTTGTTCCTGTTGCCACTAGTCCCCGGACTGTTTCCCCGTTTGTTCCTGTCACCACTAGTCCCCGGACTGTTTCCCTGTTTGCCCCTGTCTCCACTAAGCCCCGGACTGTTTCCCCCAAGACCTCTCCTCGTGTGTCTCCGTCTAGACCTGCCCAGAGTCCTCGTCCTCAGCCCTCATCCCGTGGACCCAAGAACCCCAGTCCTCCCATCCACCTTGGACCTCCCCCCATGAACTCTGTGTTTCCCCCACCTCCTTTGCCTTGTATGTTGTATTTGATGTTTCACCCCAGCCATGTTATTGTTTTTTCTTGTTTGCCATTATTAATGTTTTCCATGTTTTGTTGGTTCGTGTCTTTGTCACAGTCTGTTATGTCCCGTGTTTAATGTCCCCTTGAGGAGCGTCTGGTAGCCGCTCCTTAAGGTGGGGGTTCTGTCATGATTCTGCCTTAGTATCCTTGATTTTCCTAGTCGTGAGGCAGGATCATGACAGAATCATGTTTTGTGTACAAGCGCATGGCCAATTGTTTGGATCATGTGCTTGTGTTGTCTCGTTACGTTACCCCGCCCCCTTGTTATCCTCGTCTCGTCATTATTGTCTAGTCAGTTTCACCTGTCCTTTTGTCATTAGTGTTCCCTTTATAATCCCCTTGTGTTTGCTGTCCTGTTTCGGTTCATTGTTTGATGTAAGTGACATACGTTGTGTACATCTAGCTGTGAGTAACTTGTTGGAAGTCTTGTTTAAGAGAAAGATTTGTTCCTGTCTTAGTTGTAAGTTTATTGTCTGAGTCTTAGTCTAGTGTATCCTGTCTTGTTTTGCCCCATCGAGGGTTTTGTTTTCTGTTTTAGTCATCAATAAACCCCTGTTTGTATTATTTGCTGTCTGCAATTGGGTTCATCCTTCTGCCACATAACAGAACCGCACTAACAGAGCAATCGCACTAGAGTTCCTTTTAATCGAACCATACCTGCCAAATGTGGTCATCCTAAAAGGATGGTTCCATTTTTTTTTTTTATTGTGAAGAACATTAATCATCTGAATCTGTTCCATGCATATCAACGGTTCTTGCATGGAACCATCAATGATAATAAAGAAACTTCATTTTTAAAAGTGCATTTCAGAAAGACCCACCCCTAGACAGCAAGTTAAAAAAATGTGACTGGTTGCTTATGTCCATCAGACCCTTTGTAATTGGAAGGGTCTTGGCTAGAATAATGTACAAGACTTCATACATATAGTCTAGACTATCTCTGACAGGATTCGGTGTTTCTGCAGCTTTTACTCAAGTTGGTTAAAGAGTTCCAGCTGATATGGTAAGTGACTGCCAAAGGAAAGGGAACTAAAGGGAAATGAAAACACCACGACTATGATTCTATTGTAGTTAATCGTCCATGAGCGAGAGGAAACGAGGAACTCACATTAATCTTTAATTCTCTGGCATTGGCCATGAGCACCAGCAAGACACATGCGTCAAGAGAACAGTGTTGCCCATGAATAATGCATCAATAGAGTACATTAATTTCACACAGTTCCTGGTGTCTGTTTCCAGCCGCACTGAGTGACAATTAAAGCGTTTTTTGAGTCGGTGTAATATTTATGCAGTTGGTGGTGGTCCTTTAGATGTCAGTCCTCTGGTTGCATGTCAGCCACAGTAGAAAACACTTGTGATTATCTTTCTGGTGGGCACTCACATTTTTTATCTCCTGTCTCTTTATTACTATAACGTATCCTGCCATCTAAATCGGACTCGGGAGTGCCTAACGACATAGAACAATAACAATTTAATTCTCATTGTTTCATTAATTTTATTTCTAAAAAATTAATGCACCCTGTCATCTAAACTGCACCAGGGAATGTATTACAATATGGAATGATACTGATTTAATTCACACCATTCCATTCCATTTTTTTTTTTAAGACATTTAATAATGCACAAGCTGTGGAGCGTGAGCAACTGACAAAGTTTCGAATCTATACCTGAATGAAGATGTATAGACATAGATACAGACAGTCTTGTGTGTGTTGCTATGTGCTGGGAAGCAGAAGGTGAAGCTGTCAGAAGCAGTTCTCTCATATCAGAGACTAGAGCTGCAGCGCAAGTCTGTCATGCCTCTCAGCCGCACTGATGTTTGAGGATGATGATGATGAGGTTTCTATATGTCAGACTCTTGATGCAGTCCAACCCTCCACTGCAGTTTGGATTTCATCATGTTACAACAGATGCACAGCCAGTAAACAGCTCTTGCTATTCAAATGCACAAGGCGCAGGTCTGCACTTACATTTGATGGGACTACAAGGATCGAGCGTGTCCTTTAAGAACCTGTTTCACCTCACACTTGACACTGTCATGTCCTTGTTTCCTGGTGCATGTGCCCTTATGTTCTGTTGCATTATGTCATCCCCTTTCTCTCGATTGAATACAGCAGCAACATGTCTCATTGCCAGATTTTGCTCTTCAAGGCTTCTCTCCACTTCATCGACAACCATGACACACCTCCCTATGAGGCTGTTACAGATGCCCGGCCAACCTGGCCAACTGCCACACACACACACACACAAGTGGGATTACAAAGATTGCCCTATCCAGTGAACACGCAGCTTAAACTGACAATGCAGCAAATTTGACAAAATGAGTTTACAAAGCTTAATATGGGTTGCAGGCATTATTAGACAGGATTAAAGGGATAGTTCGGCCAAAAATGATTTACTCTGATCTAGGGATGTGCCCGAAGCCTGAATCCAAATTCGGAAAGGCACGGAACATAAATAACACATTCTACAGAGCCCCTAAAGCGACATGGTTAAGCTTGCTGAAGTTGCTGTGGTAGTCGGTTACATTACAGTACATCAGATTTCACTTATCACGTGAAGATGGTAATGAGAGACGACTGACAGGAGGATGTTTGGGGGATTTGGTGCACAACAGATCATGAGCCTCATTGACAAATATCTTATTCTTATCTTGTAAAATGTGTGGTCAGCACCGCCGCTCCCTGTACACGGAGAACGCGTGATTGCAAATTTGAAAGCGAAAGTAAAAAGCGAGCGTGCATTCAAAAGCGATTTCAATACCCCACATATTGAGACTCCCTGATGCCCGCAAATTATATACAATATAATTACCAAACTATATTTTTAAATCATGCTTTTTTGAAGCTCATCAGTGTGAATCATCATGCCTTTTCACTGTATGGAAAGGAGCAGTGTAAAAAAAAATGTTAAGCAGCACAACTGTTTTAACATTATTAATAAAAATGATAATAATAAGTGTTTCTTGAGCACCAATTCAACATATTAGAATGATTTCTGAAGAATCGTGTAATGATCCACATCGCATATAAATCATGCATTTAGCATACACACTAACTGTTTCTATAGTTCTGTATTAACATTTACAGGTATGTCCCTAACATGTTGTTTGGCAGTATTTTTACACTATTTTTGATTCCTAGAAATATCGGTCTGACTGTTTCTAACGATCAATGCTTGTGGATCTGACACCTGTTAATGCACTTCGTTTCTACTTATTAAACAGCGTGCTTTAGATTGGGGAAAATGCAGTACTCCATCATTAGATAATGAACAATTTAGTTAAAAGTAAAATATGTCACTTCTGTGTCAATAGTATGATGAAACTGCAAAAAATAATGACAGATTTTACACACATCACATTAAGTATGCAATTTGCTCTCTCTCTCTCTCTCTCTCTCTCTCTCTCTCACTCTCACTCTCACTCTCACTCTCACTCTCACTCACCTTCAGCTCCTGATGGGCAGATGGTTGGGGTGATAGAACCGAAAGATCTTTTGTTCTTTTTTTATGCCCTCAGAGCAAAAAGCATTAATAGATTGCAGCAGGTGTGAAGGTGAGCTTTTGTGAAACGTCTTATATACCACATAATACGTCAGTGGATGTTCATGCCGAATGAGAATGTTACCAGAATAAAGACAGAGACTGCAGAACAGGTCTGTAGCTTTGATGTCGGCACATAAGCTGAGTAAAGAAAGCACGCGGAGTAAAAATAGTAGGACTGCTCAGTCGTTGTGCTTTCAGGGGCATACAGGCTTATATTCGGGATTTATGAGTGGTTGAGCCAAGAGTATAAATCCTTATGTAAACATATAGCTCAGGTCAGACTGCTTTATCGATCCTGCAAAAGGTTCCAGTTCCCAAGAGATCAGACTACCTCATATTGCCGTAATCGTATTGATGAAGCAGCTGGGTCTCTGGTCGTGTGGTGGAGAAGTTTAACCGTGACCCAATTACAGTATGTCTGAAGTTGTGCTTAGGTACTACTGGTGGACAATGAGAATTATCTGAATGACTGGGGTAGAAGCATATATGCAGAGACCAAGCTCTGGTGACTGAGTGAGCTTGAATATCCATGAGTTACGATGTAGAGCTGAATGCTGCTGATGGCTGAAGCTTTACGGCTGTCTGTCAGACTTCCAAGAGCTGTGATTCACGTTGTCCTCTGATCATCGCTGCTCAACTTCTTCAAACATGTTGAAACTGCATGAAAGTTTTCTGGGTAAAGAATTTGTACAGTGTCTATATAACTGCTGCAAGGTCTCTTGAGCTGTTAGTTTTGAAGCTATATGCTTCAGCATGATAATTGTGTATGTCTTAAGGACATGGACAGCCTTTCACAGCTATGAATGACTGGTATGGAAAAAAGCACAAAACATTCTAGTCTGACAATCCCTTGTCTTTCTCTCTGACTTTCTTCCAGCCCCTCAATACTTCCAGTCACCTCTATCCATAGTCTATTTATGTATATATTCATGTGATTGTGCCTCTTGTCGATGTGTGTATTGTCAGGTGAAACATAACAGGCTCTTTGTGAAAATTTGGATGCTGTGTTGTTTTAATCAGTATTGGTCATTCCAAATAAAATATTCAAATGTGTGTGTGCAATGCACTGAGAGAGAGAGAGAGAGAGAGAGAGAGAGAGAGAGAGAGAGAGAGAGAGAGAGAGAGAGAGAGAGAGAGAGAGAGAGAGAGAGAATGTGCTTTTTTTTCTAACAAGCTGTGGGCCTAAAAGACCTGCTGGATGAAGAGGAGGTTTTCAGGTCTAAAGAGGGAGGATAAACAGATACTACAGGTGGAGATAAAGAGCGTCAGTACAATGCAACACTTCTGGGATCAGGTGGAGTGCAAACACCAGCAGAACAATGTAAAATTAGGATCATTACCGGCTACAAACCAATTTATAACTTTGTGGTGCTTGTTAATGAGAGTGTTAATGAGAATACTCTGTTCTTCAACAGATTTGGGTCTCCAGCAATGCGCTTTTACTAACATCCTTTTGCCACTCACTTCTGCTTCCTCTACTTCTTCTGTTCTCCCTCTGTTCTCTGTTGTTAAACCTACTTAGACAGAATCATGCCCAGGGTGTTAAAGATGAGCTAACAAGCTCTCTGGGTTCTTCAGCACCTCACACTAAATCAGATAACAATATCCAAACTAGGAAAGATGTCCTGCATTGTTTCAGTGCCAAAGCATGACTACAAAACAGTTCCTTTAAAGGCAACTCTGAGCCGTAATCTCAGATCTAAACCCTCTGCAATGCAGTGCGGATGATCTAGTTTCACAGGTCACTATTATCTTTGATCAATTTATTTGATCTTCTTGACTTCTCTTGTGCTTTTACTACAAGCAGTGCTCGAATTGAGGGGGGCTGGGGGATCCGGGACCCCCCATAAGGTATTTGGGACCCCCCATAAGAAGTAAAAAATAGAATTAGGGGGGGTCCCTCAGATATTTTTATTTTAGTAAAAAATTATAATAACAAATCTGATTAAATGCATGCAATGGATACGGTAAATTTCGTGAATTGATTATTTACAATATTTTTTTTTTAAGTTGGCTAGTTGCCATGTCTCTTTAAAATGTAAACGCCCCGCCCCACATCTAAAGAGTGCTGTGCGCATGACATCGTTGACTGACAGGACTGTTTGATTGGCGCCGCTCCGTTGAAGCTAATTTTAACTTTTAAAAAATGGAGAAAAATAAACCTCCACTCGAGGTCGGGAAGAGAAAGCTTCTTACCGACTTTTTTGAGGGGTAATTGTCTCTCTCTATATATCTTTCTACTTTATATCTACTCACACCATATCGGGGCTTTTGTATTCCTTGCGTAAATTGGAAACATTTAGGCTTAAGTTACAATTTTTTCATTATTAATAGTCCTGGTTCTACGGGAGTGCTAGAGATCTCGACGGAGATGGATAACAGCTTTATAGTAAAGGGAGCGATCGTTGTGTGCTTTCTATGCTTTCTAATTTCCATTCAGAATTTGTATAAAACTAGTTTTTCATGCTGCCAGCCAGGACCAATGGCCACGTAAACACAAAGTTTCGAGAATTACATACGCATTTATGCAGGATTCACTCTTGAAATAGCAATAATTGCCATTGATTGCCATGGCATTGTTTCTGAATAAAGCAGCCTTTTTCACTGAAATGGTCGTTGAATAGTTGCTGACTTTCTCACTCATAACAGTGCTTTTCCGCCACCTACTGGACGTAACTATGTAAAAATCGCATGTGCTGAAATAGTTGAAAAATCCCCACCAACACACAGACTGGCAGCCTGTTTTGCCACAATCTATATGTTTAATATCTAATAAACAAGTTTCATCCATTTAATCAAGTCTTTTGGAACAAACATTATTATCACAGTGTCACATAATCCACATTAATCATACAGTTGTTTTTAGGGTAAAAACTACATTGGTAAAAAAAGCTAGAATCATCCTGTTGGATGTACACTAATGTTCAAAAGTTCAAGAGTCTCTTCTGCTCACCAAGCCTGCATTGATTTGATGCAAAATACAGTAAAAATAGTAATTTTATGAAACATTATTACAATTTAAAATAATAATACAATAAAATATCATTTATTTCTGTGATCAAAGCTGAATTTTCACCATCGTTTCTCCAGTCTTCCTCACATGATCCTTCAGATCTGAAATATAAACTTTTGTAGCATTATACACTACCATTTAAAAGCTTGTGGAAGTCTGGAAGCCACCTGATTATTTTCTACTGTTTTTGAGACATTTCAATGTATTTTGAAGTTACTTGCTTTTAAGGGTCTTCAAGAGCCTTATATGAGAGTCAAGAGCCAAGGGTTTTTAATAAATTAGATATATTTATGCATCTTATGCATAATATGATCAAATATATTGTATATTTTGAATAAAGTGTATATTGCAAGACTAAACCTACATAACCCCCCCCCATTAAAAAAAAACTTGGGGACCCCCCATAAGACTTGCCTCAATTCGAGCACTGACTAAAAGTGTTGAAGAGCAAACTCTGAGCAATGCAAGTAAAATGATACAGACAGACACCAGCCCTGCGTCAGATTTTGCGTACTTTCCTTATACACAGTATGCAAAATCGAGTATGTCAAATGAGTAGGATTCCAAATACTCAATATTCTTGATAGGGAAACAATACTCAGATAGCATACTGCATCTTCTGGGATTCTGAAGTCTGCAACACTTCCAGCTGAGGAGCCGTGATTAAATTCATCAATGGTTGAAAAGTCCTTCACTGGATTAAGTACATACTGCACTGTAAAAGAACAAGAATTTGGACGCAGCTCTAGATTATGGGCCACTTTGAGGCTCTAGGACTGATGATGGTGAACCGCATTGGGGAACAGGGGACCTGTCCTGACTGTTTTTGAGTCCGGCCCGGTTAGATCAGAAATAAAAACACAGCTGTGCCAAACAAGAAAGGTACAAATCATAATGTGTGCAGCGGACTGCAACAGATGATCGATTATTCTGTAGTGACCGATGCGCTTTTCAACTGTGAGTCACAAAGTCTCATGGCGATGATGCCTAGACACAGCAGAACAGAACCGATCCATCATTCCATCTTTCTAACCTTATGCAAGCGCTTTGAAAAAAAACAAGCCTTTTGTTTATTTCTGTCACACTGGGTTAGAAATTATGACCTACGGATGAAATGTGCATTACTGGAAGAAGTCTCACTGGATACCGTAACAGGGCATGGCATAAGCACCGTTGGACGTTAATGAGAGTAATCTTGCCGTAATTATGGAGCGCACTGTGATTGTGAGTGTGTGATGTGGCAAGGCGGCTAGGAGGAGAGCGTGGTTTAGAAGACCCTTTAACTGCAATAATGGCTCATAATTAAACTAACACGTCTGGGTGAAATATGCAGAGGCATGAATATTAACACCTGCTTTTAGACTGAACAGTATATTTGAATAGTCTGCCATCTGGTGTGCCTACAGCCCATTCACCCTAGAGTAATAAATGGCTGGGTTCATTCTTCATTAACAAGTTCCAGATATAGTGACATCATCATCATCATCTATTTCTTGGTTTTATGGATGTCTGGGAAGAAGATACTGCACAACACACTCCGGTCCAGTCTCATTAACAACACCAACATCTGTAAAACTCAACAACCATGCATATAAATATATATCCAACGAGTCTGTTTGCATAGGGATTGCTGTCTAGGAAGAGTGCTTTAGTGTAGCTGGCCTGAGTTTAAAAGAAAAACCTCAATGTCATGCTCAGTATGAAACCTGAAGTAACGCTTGCGGTGATCAATTCATTAGTCATCACATTCTCAGCTCTTTTAATTACTCTTCAAACACACATTAACCAAGTTTCAGTTGTGAAGGCATGAGCGTTATGTGCTGTACGGTAGAGCGTGGTCAAGTCTGAAATTAAAATGTGCTTGAGGCTAATGAAGAGCTCTCCAGACAACAGCTGTGTTTTAATGCATCCCTGCACTGCACAGGAGCTCTCACACTATGGAAAAAGCTTCCTCAGAGCAGCCATTACGTAGCCATAAATCAATTACCAACCTTTAACATTAATTATATTTCAAGTTGAACAACATGAGTGTGCTTTGATGAATGCTAGCATTTGCTCGCCACGCCCACATATCCCATCAGCCCCTGCTATCTGATATCAGCACATTCTCACTTAATGGAATCTGAAGGGCCGATATCCTGCAGACACACACCATTACACTCCATTACTGTATCGGCGCTTGAGCGTGTGAGCGTGTCTATAAGCCTTTTTTGTCCTAAAGTGAAAAGTAACAACAAAACACTTTTTGAGCTGCCAAGAAGTTTTGATGGGAGGGTATGATAAATAAATCATATTGATCATAAGACGATATAATAAGAATTATACATTGATATAATATGATAACAAGTACCACTTTCAAGCAAGCATAATGGCTGTTTGCAGGTAAAATAACTCTAAGTGAATGACACCAGAAACCTTGCACATTCAAGTTACGAATGGCAGCATCGACTTATTTAATTTAAAATAAGGTGGATAGAAGGTCCAAAGTAGAGTCTCTGACAAGACGTGATGTGCATAAAGGCCCACACCTTCAGTACACAATATAAGCGACACCAATACATCCACACTAGGAGCGCTCAATCGTGTTCGTGGAGAACTAGCAATCTGTTGAGATTGTGCTGAATTACATTCAAAGTGGGATGTGGGGTATTTCCAATGGTCCAATGGTCCTCAGTCAGCTCCCTAGTTCAGTAGTAAGGGCACTGATAAAGGAGTCGGCCATTTTTAGTCCCGTCTCAATCACAAAGTCATAGTGCACTGAAACATTCGCTCCCTAAAAAGTTCCACAATGCACCGTGAAAACCAGGGTGCATTGATGCTCACTATGTTCACTTAACGGAAGTTCTGATGCGCGAAACATAAATCACGCAAGCCAAATCACATAATGACAAGCGATAGATGTTTTTAAAAATCATATTTCAGCATACACATACAGTACATCGTTAGACTGTTTCACGTATATGTTTCACGTATATGTAACAAGCAAAGTATTTATTATAATGCACTTTAAATAACGTTAAAAAATAAGTCCGAAAGATTCTGCTGTTGTTCATAAATACCAGTATGTTGTACAATGAAGAAGTTGTCATGTTGCTGGAAATAGAGTCATCAGTGTCCCAATGAGCCATGCGAGGTCTTTACTGTCCTTGCAGTGCTTGAAATTGTGTACACGTCATGATATACCAATTCACAACATGCTACCTACATGCTACAGAGCTGATTGAGACGCACCCCCAATATAGTGGATGGGTTGATATGTTGAGCTCAGGGCCGGATTAAGAGTTCAGAGGGCCCTGGGCACAATGTCTTGTAGGCCCCCTCTTAGGCAGGCCAAATATATTCTGTCCAAGGACATTTTAATATGGCATTTACAGTTTTACTGACTTAAAAGGAACTTTGTTGTACTATGCTGGAGTAAAGTTCATAAATGGTCGTTCTTTCCCATAGGAATTTGTAAAACTATGTTGGGTGGAACTCTGTGCCTCTAGGGGGGTTCGGGGGCATGCTCCCCCGCAAGAAAATTTTGTATATTTTATGGTTAAATGCATCAATCTCGTGCTCTTTGAGAGATCAAAATTAAGAGCTTCAACCCATGAACTGCTCGTTGAACAAAGAAAAAGCATTGATTTGTACCAGGACAATAAAGAGGGCTCAAACATATTTTTAGTTATGAGAGTCTCAGTCTACATTACATTATCAATGGTGTTTTAGGATGCCAAACAATTATTATAATAATGATTTATATAATTATTCCTATGACGTAAAATCCACATAGCCTATAAATGTACTATATAAATGAAAATGAATATTTCAGAAGTATATTTTAGCCTACATTACACTATAATATAGGAAAATTAAAATACTTTTGTCCTAATTTCTTCACTTGCAAGAAATAAACCCTTGAGCTTTTATTTAGGAGAAAACACCATGCTGATCGCGTGAGCAAAGTGCACACATTTCTTTAAATCACCCAGCACAAACAGGATGCCTATTCTTAAAGTCTTGTGCTGTTTTATATAGGCACAAAGCCATATCATGGTTTCGATTTTAGTTCTTTGGCAAAATATAACGCTAGAGACCTTTATGTTAGGTTATACATTTTATATCTCATATGTGTTGGGAAAAGGGAGAAGAGAGTTCGGCAAAAGGCGGATTCGAACTCGGGTCGAGCGCATCAAAAGCTCTTTCACCCACCTCACGCTCTACGACCTACGCCACTGTAACTATTTCGTGACGGGCGTCTTTTTGCTAAAAAGACAGGCACTTAGTGCAAATATACGCTCCGTTATCTAAAATGTAAAAAAATACATTTTTCTTCCCCTCGCTTGGGCCCCAAGTGCCTCGAAACACTACCGGCCCACCGGGGAAACTCCCGACTCTCCCGATTGCCACTCCGCCCCTGGTGCCCAGGGCCCCTTCGATGTCGTGGGCCCCTGGGCAAGTGCCCAGTTGCCCTAATGGTTAATCCGGCCCTGGTTGAGCTAATCAGGAACAGCTGCTAAAGTGGCATCAATGAATGTGTCCCAAATGACATACTAGGCCTATACATTATGCACCAGCTATACTATGCATTATGTACTCTATTGTGAATTTTATAAGGTTATTTTGTCATCCAGCATTAGAGTCTAATAGTCCCTCTACCTCCAAAAGGAAAGCTGTGACAGTTGAGAGCATGAAGTGTCCAACATTCCACACTTGATCGTCATTTTGCGTCATCGGAGGATTTTTTGGCCAGAGGCTAAAGACTACAGTCAGTAGAAGGAGCTGTTCCGCATGTTTACAACCCGCCCATAGAGGGTGGGATCTCACTCACAGAATGTACACATAGTGTCAGCCATCTTTTTTTGGAAGCTAAGCTAGCAGGCTCTTGTTCTGTGGAGAAAGCTGAGTAGTAGGGGTTACCATCCTCTTTTTCCCGGACATGTCCGGCCGTCGATATCCGGGATTCAGCTTTTGCTTTCTGCAGTCGCCATTCATTGTTTACATGCACACCTTTTGTTTCAATCTAACTGAATTCATTCCGATTGGTGAATCTGAATGTAGTGTTTACATGAACGCTAAACAAGTGATCGGCTGATGTACGTTTTAACATTGCTAAGAAAATTCCCGCTCCTCCGTGAGAGATACGAGATCGGTGCGTCTCACAGGTGTCGCTCATCAGTAATCACGCCACCGGCCTCGCGCCGTTCTCCCGCGGCCCTCAGTCTCGTCCTGCTCGCCACAGTAAACATAATGCATGGCGACTGTAGAACGCAAAAGCCGAATCCCGGACATTTTGGGCGATCTCGAAACACATTTTCGGGCAGACTCATCACGGAGACTCACTAGTAGGCTAGACTTGTTGTTTAACTACTGCGCTCTGTTACCGGTAGGTGTGTCCTCATAGGGCAGCGAAGCAGGTGCATTCTGGGAGTTGTTGTCTTTCATCCACATAAGCCAAAAATACATTTTCTGGCTTTTCTCAGTCTAGAAAGGTCCAAATTCAAAAATAATTTCACATTTCTTCTACATAAATGACCCATTTTAAATACACATTCATCTTTCCAGAGGTGAAGTATCCCTTTAAACAATGTTCTCAAACGGTTAACACAAAAATGTACATACATCATTCAAAGAATGTTTTTTTCTTAAACATTTTCGTTGAACATTCATGTTCAAAATGTTTTTTGCAAAATGATAAGATAATGTTCCCTCGATGTTCATATAACCCAAAAAACTTGTGTACACGTTAAACTGGACATTATTGACATTCAGAAAACATTTAGAAACATACTAGAAAATTGCATAGAATAGAGCATGAATTGGGAACACATGTTTTTTAAAATATGTTTATGAACACCTTGATTAGTTAAGCCAAGGCACACTTCCCATTCAAAAATGTGTTAAAAAGGTGACATATTTGACAAAATGTGTAGGTTTGTGCAGCACATTAGTTGCTTTTTTTTATTATGTTTCTACTATAAAATAGCCATTTAAAATGTCTTGTAAACATTTTTTAATTGGAATTGTGCCCTGAACTATCTTTTTCTTACCAAAGAATTCCTTCAAATATATATTTTACAGAACCCCTGCTGGACTTTTTCTTTTTTTTTAACCTTGATTAGTTGTTTCTGGTTTATTTGTTGACAGTTGAAACTCATTTTTGCGGGAAGGTAGAGATCCAGAGCAAGTCTAAGCACTACATTGGAAACTCACCCACCTCCTCCAAGCAAGAGAAGATACAACCACTTCTCCACAGAGCTCATTCACGCCCTCATTGCTTATTCAACTTTTTGAAGAACACCCATTTCACTCACCACAGGAACCACCCACAGCTTCCACACAAACACTCTAAAAACTAGTGGCCATTCCTTTTAAAATGGCCAATACAATACCAATATCTAAAGATCAGAGTGACAGATGACCAATATAATGCCAATATCTGACACCTTAATAAATCAGATGTACACAAAATCCCTGAATTTGAATGCATATGTGAAAACAAAAAATCGGCACTACTAACACTGTTAGTAAATTTCAGAACTACCACTAGGCAAAATGATCACATCACATCTTAAACAGCCAAAGACCTATCGTTGCCAAAGAAGACACAACTATCTTCTCTTTGAATGCAGAAGAACTATGTAGCTTTCCTTCTGAGGTTAAGCTCATATTTAAGACAGGGATGAGAACTCAATGTGATCTATTCAACACATATGTTCTTTCAAAACTGAGCAAGTGAGAGCTTCTTCAGAGAAAGAAGTTCTTCCCATCACTCCACCTTTAGAGTGTCCAAGAGAGACACTTATACAGAGAGTGTTTGTCTTGAGATATACGTTGTGCTTAATGACTAGGATATTTGGAGTCTCTCTTTCTTTCTCCGCCATCATGTCCTCTATTGATAGCAATGTGAAATTGCAGACAGACTGGGTGCTGACACCAATGACACAATTATGCTAACCAGGGCATGTTCCGTGTGTGTGTGTGTGTGTGTGTGTGTGTGTGTGTGTGTGTGTGTGTACGGCTGTGCGCGCGTGTGTGAGAGGTTTAACAAGCACTTAATTATTCTATGAACCTTTCATCACGTTACATTACTGGCAGTTATTAAAAAATTATTATTTTTTTAAATAAATTACTTTATGATTAAAAATTCACAATGAGCTGATAATGTTGTACTATATAGTACCTCATTAAAACACCATTCATCATCACATAAGAAAACCACATTATTTGTAAGTCTGAAATAAGCGAATTTGATTTTCAGTCTTCCCTCTACCAACCGTCTAAACATCATTTCAGGATCTATTGTAGCAAGTTGTAGACCTTTGTTCTTTCTTGTTTTCCAAATTGCAGGTTTAGTTGTTCTCATCAAATAATGTAATAAACATATTTTCCTCCTCATTGAAAAACTGTATTTCTTTCCCCCAATAAACACTTTATGGGAAAAATCCTCATTAAAACTTCTAAACCAAGTCTTAAGCAAAACAAAAAAAGGTCTTGTAATCTGTTACACCTTAAAAACAAATGTTCTAGATCCTCCTGCTCCCCACACAATCTACATTCCCCAACTACTGCCGGATTCAGGTGTGCCACATGTCGATCCGTAGCTATGGCCCCGTGAATAATCCGCCACTGTAGATCAGCAGTACGCTTCTCTACAGGGGGTTTATATAGGGTCCGCCACCTGTGCCGCACAAGAAAGTCTGGTTGTAACAGTTCTGGCCATCTAGAAGCTTTTTGCCTCTTCAATGAATCTTGATGTGTGACTTTAACTGTAGTGCAGTATATTGCTTTCTTAGACGCATTTTTAAAATGGTCTAGCTGAGGGGTCTTGAAAGATAAAAAAGAGTCTGCAACTTCACCTTCATCTTCTTCATTTATGACAGGGGAAATGTTTATTTCTGGAAAATCTTGACCAGTTCTCATGTCTAGTGTTTGTCTCAGTCCTATCCAAGTCCTGCAGCTTCTTGGTAGTGCATTACAGATTTCTTCTTTCAATTTTGAAACAAGACGCAAGGACTTTAACCCCGTCATCTCTTGAAGTGCCTCAATGGATTTCCAACCCCTCTCATCCAGGAGATGTCCAAGTTTCTGAACACCATTCCTCAGCAAACATCTCCTCATGCTCACGGAGGACAACAGTCTAGTCCGGACCATTGGGTTGAAAAACAACGGTTCCTTTGGAGTCCAATGTCCTTGGTCACCCATATCTCGCTCCACTCTAAAAACTTACTTACTTCCTCGAGTTTCATTAAAGCTGCAGTCCGTAACTTTTTTGGGTTAAAAATTATCCAAAATAAATGTTTGAGCAAGTACATAAACAGCCAGTGTTCAAAACTATCTGCTTGCCTTAGCTCGATTCAAAACGATAAGCTTGTAATAATGTTTTTAATTCCAGTGGTACTGGTGGATTTCCGGGAAATTAGAGCATGCCTTTGAATCATTACGTCACATCTGTACACATAAAGAAGGAGTCTCGGCAAGTAGGCTATGTTGCGTGTGAGGATGTTGGAGGTGGAGATTTATAGCCTTTTCTCACAGCACTTGATATAATTAAACTTATAAACTTATTTGATGGCGGATCCAGAAAGGTTCAAACGACAATCAACCAGTGACAACTGGAGATTCACCCGTAATCCTGTAAAATGCAAGACTTCGGAGTGGCTACAGAAAAAAAGAGACTCCAACCGGGCCCATGCGAAAACAAGGATAAATATCGGAAGGGCTCTAAATGTAGTCACGCAATGCTGATGTTGTTAACATTAACAATTTGAGAACAAAGTATAATTTGCACGGTTTGAAGTGATATGATAAGCGATCGTTAAATTTAATCAGCGCGATTTACTTCAATGCTTTTTTTCCTTTAGTTGGTCAGAACAAAAGTGGATGTTACTTGTTCAGATGACCTTTTCCGTTGAAAATTCTTATGTTGGTCATTCTTCCAAAAAGTAGAATATGTGATTCTGAATGACAGTATCCACCCGCGCGGTGACTGACAGCCGCACAGTCTCCTTAAAACATTGGAATCATCCGCGCTGTGCCGTGCCGAGGCACAACCCACGTAAAGTTGATAATTCTGCGAATAACTGCAATTACAGATTTCAAACAGAGATGGCGACAAAGAGGAAAAACTACGGACTGCAGCTTTAAAAACAGGTGTCTATCATATCCATGTCCTCCTGCCCGCTTCAAAAACGCACTTGCAGTTTTGGCCCATACCACATCCATTTTGTAGTGAAGTCTCTGCACAGCTTGAATCCTAAAAGCCCGGATACGACTCCTCACATCCACCAAGCCTTGACAGCCCTCTTGAACTGGTAAATAAAGTGCAGCTGCACGGATCCAGTGCTGTCCACTCCAGAAAAAAATGAACAAATGTCCTTTGTATCATAGAAATAAGTTCTTCAGGAGGCTCCATTGTTATAGTCCTGTGCCACAACATGGACGCAGCAAGATTGACAACCAGAGCTCTCCCCCAGTAGGACAATTGTGGCAATAGCCATTTCCATTTCGACAATTTAGCAGACACCTTCTCCAGACCCTCCCAATTTTTCTTTTGAAATTGGTCATTCCCCAAAAAAAACTCCTAGTGTTTTCAATCCGTCCTGTCTCCATCGTAACCCACCCGGGAGTTGAGGAAACCCAGTACCTTCCCACCAACCAATAATAAACCCTTCACTTTTAGACCAATAAACTCTAGCAGAAGAGGCTTTTTCATATATTCCAATAGTTTGGTTTAAGGTTGTAATATCCTTTTGACTTGTGATAAAAACACTTATGTCTTTAAAACGTAAAATGATCCTTCTCCTTCAAGATTCCTCCTCAATCTGCACAACAAAGGTTCAATAACCAAGCTGTATAATTGCCAGGAAAGTGGACATCCTTGTCTAATACCTCTCGACACAGATATTGGTTCACTTAATCCACCACCTGCTTTCACCATAACAGAAACATTACAATACAACAACCGAATATAGGATATAAATCTGTCACCACCAAACCCAAAATACTTTAACACATTAAAAAGATATTGATGATCAACCCGATCAAAAGCTTTTTCTTGATCTAGTGACAGAACTCCAAGATCAACATGACAAAACTGATTAATATTATATCCCGTAATAAAAAAAAGATTATCCATTATAAATCTTTCAGCTATACAATAAAGCCCAATTTATACTTCTGCGTCGAACTCACGCCGTAGCTACGCCGTAGCGCTGTGTGTAGCGCGCGTACCCTTCGGCGTACCCTGACGTGCACCTCTCCAAAAAATGTAACAACGCATCAATTCTACGCGTACCGCAAGCGCTGTGATTGGTCTGCTAGAACAGCTCCCCGGGTTTCACATGCTCCCTCTGCATGTGTAATTGCGCCTCAACGCGGACAACGACGCAGAAGTATAAATGAAAATCAACGCGTAGTCTATAGCGTAGAGGCTCCGGCGTAGGTCCGACGCAGAAGTATAAATCAGCCTTAAGTTTGATCATTATGAACTAGTCTCAGCCTCAGACGTCACGCCCACGGAACGTTGGCTAAACGTCTGATGCATATGGTACACTTAACTGGAAACACTTCAGGAATGTCGAAGTCGTCATCTGATTGGTTGAATTTTATCGGATTTCCGGGGGGCGCGAGTGTCGCGTTTATTTTCGGTCCGCCGGGAAACAAAGCGCAGACGTGTGATTGCGGAAGAAAAACTGTTGTGTTTACATGAGTGACAATGAGCATTTATCAAGATCAGCTAAACGTAGAATTCTCAAAAGTATGCGAGGTTCACGGGAAAGACTCTTGAAGTTTTCTTCTCCTTCTTTGATTTTCTATGCTGACTGACTTGTTGCACGCAGGTCTGTTGTTGTGGGGACATTTCCACGCACCGAAACGTGACGCTGAACGAAACGAACTGTAATTGGTTGTTTTACATGTCGGTCAAACGGCCTTATGGGCGGGCCTTGGCCAAAGAAAGCTACTATGAATTCCAGACCTTCAGCCGTCAGTCTGAAGGTCTGGCTACGCGAGACTAATTATGAACCAACAAGTCTAAACAGTGTTTAAGTCTATTTGATAAACATTTGGAAAATATTTTATAATCAGAACATAATAAAGATACTGGTCCCCAGTTTTTGAGAAGTCCCAAGTCCCCTTTCTTTGGAAGCAGCGACAAGACTGCTCTACAACAACTTATGGGAAGAGTTTCAGTCCAGCAACACACTTCATAAAAATCTTGTCCAATTATTTCCCAGAACTGTTGATAAAAATCTATAGGTACCATCAATTCCAGGTGAATGGCCAATATGCAACTGGCGCATTGCTTGTGTAAGTTCTTCAAAAGTGATTAAATTGTCCAGTGCCTTCTTCTGTTCATCCCCAAGATGAGGTAATTCCTAAAGCAAATCATCAACACTTTCAGTATCACAGCTCTCAGCACTGTATAATTGTTTATAAAAATCTCTTGACAACTTTCTCATTTCAACTGGATTTGATCCTTCCTGTGACGAAGATGACACATTTGTTTTTGATTTGGCTAACACATTTTTTTTCCAGATTAAAAAAGAAAGCACTTGGAACACCCATATCTTTGATAGTGCAAAATCTTGCCCTAATCAGTAGTAGTTGATGTATGAAAAGCATAATTCTGACAAAATAATCTTATATTCACCTTTCCCACATCCCACCATTGACAAAGATTCTCAAACAAAAGTTTCTTCAGCTTCCATTCACTCCAAAACACTTTAAAACTCTCACAGAAAAAAGCATCATGTAATAATTTAACATTCAAATGCCAGTAATAATTAGATCGTAATGTCTTTTTTACATTTAAAACCAAACTGATCATATGGCGGTCGGAAAACCCGTTTGGAAAAATACAAAAATACTGAAACCATTGGTAATTTACTCCTGTCTCTTCCCCTATTAATATTTAGAGAACCCACCCTCACATTTTCCATGTAAGAAGAGAAGTATAGAGTGGGGATCAAGAGACAGAAAAAAACAGCAAAGTATAAAAGCCACGTGAGATTTAGTCATCTTGATGTCAATCAATTTCTCGGCGTCCGGAATAAAATCTGTCACATCATACCAAATGTCGAATCTAGGAAATAATTTATCTCTTGTAAAGTATACACCTCTCCCATTATCTGTGAGCCCATATCAGAAATCTCGGAAAGCATATCATCATCTTTTATCTGTAAGCTATCACAACTTTCTTCATCTCTTGGTGTATCAACATTAGCACTTGCCACTTCACCATAAATCTGGTCACTCACATCATCGTTCTTTTCACAATTTTCACTTGATTCTGTTTCAGCAGCCACTTTCTCATTTTGGCCGTTATCAGTAACGCTTTCAGCCTGTTCAGCAACTTGAGCGTCCCGCTCCTCCACAACTCGAGGCAGCGCGTCCTCTGAGGCCTTCGCCATCACCGCAGCACTAGTCCCACTAATCCCACTACTCCCAGTCCTAGCTTGCTCGGAGTTGCTTCCAAACACATAAGCTCTCAGCCGCCAATAATACATTTACAAAAAATATAAGGACAAGCCACTTACAAATATTTTAATGCCATTGCAATCCCTTGTGAAAAAGAAGTGTGCTTAATCATATTGAATGTGCACTTAAAAGCATACTTTTAAAAACGGTATAATATAATATTAATTAAATGAATGGTGGCATTAATATTTACATCAACTCTGTAAAAATAAGTGCATTTGTCAGAGGTGGAAAGAGTACTAAAATATTCTACTCAAGTAAAAGTACTACTTCTTCAATGAAATTTTACTTAAAGGGTTAGTTCCCCCAAAAATGAAAATTAAGTCATTAATTACTCACCCCCATGCTGTACCAACCCCGTAAGACCTTCGTTCGTCTTCGGAACACAAATGAAGATATTTATGATTAAATCTGAGAGGTTTATGACTGCTACATAGGCTGCCTAAGGGACTGACACCGGACGGCCCAGAAAGTCATTAAAGAAAATGTTTAAATATTCCATGTCGCAACAGTGGCTCAACTATAAGTTTATCAAGCGATGAAGTCTCGTTTCAGGCCTACAAGGAAGAAAAGGAATAGTCAAATAAAGTCGTTATTTTTGTTTGTTTTTTCGCACAAAAAGTATTCTCGTCGCTTGATAAACTTATAGTTGAGCCACTGTTGCGACATGGAATATTTAAACATTTTCTTTAATGACTTTCTGGGCCGTCCGGTGTCAGTCCCTTAGGGAGCCTATGTAGCAGTCATAAACCTCTCAGATTTAATCATAAATATCTTCATTTGTGTTCCGAAGACGAACGAAGGTCTTACGGGGTTGGTACAGCATGGGGGTGAGTAATTAATGACTTAATTTTCATTTTTGGGTGAACTAACCCTTTAAGTACAAGTAAAATTACCGGTCTAAAAATCTACTCAAGTAAAAGTAAAAAGCAGCTCGTTTAAAATTTACTCAGAGTAAAAGTTACTGAGTTACTTTTTTAACAGCGGGGGTGGGGGACTCTCCCATGTAGGGTTGTAATAGTAGGAGATTTTCACAGTATGATAACGTCTCAGAAAATATCCCGGTTTACAGTTTTAATCAATTATTAAATAAACTGTATTATTAAATTATGGTTATTATTATTATTATTATCAACAGTTAAATTAATGAAACGGGTTTTTTGGTTGAACAAATGCTTTTAATTATAACAAACTTGAAACCATTTGTTTGTTTTGTTTATTAAAATTTCAATAAAACATGTCTAATTCATTATCAATTATCGAATTTAATTGATTAGATTAACAACTTATTTTTAACATTAATTATTTATTAAAATGTTTAAGAATAATATTGTCCTATGAAATGTATTTTATTCAGAAAATGAATGTTTCTTTTTATGATTTTAATCCAAATATAATATCAAAAACGGTGGTAATCAAATTTAAATTTAAACTTGTGTCCTTTTATTTTTTGGGGAAGCGCTGCAAAAACAGATTTACTAAATTAAACCATGGACAAAAAATATATTCCTTTAAATAATGTTTAAATAAAATGTATTATTATTGTTGTTATTATTATTATTTTGAGAAGTAGGCTATGTTCT
The DNA here is from genome assembly GCA_030578255.1 of Tiaroga cobitis. Lineage (NCBI taxonomy): Eukaryota > Metazoa > Chordata > Actinopteri > Cypriniformes > Leuciscidae > Tiaroga > Tiaroga cobitis. Next base: position 36,497,505 of record CM060603.1, read on the forward strand.
ATTGTATGCCTACAATAGTAACATATTTCTGTCATAATTTCTCCTAGTAAAACCAAACTTTTATTTTGACGGGTTGTAGTGAGGACCAAAAGTGTAAAAAAGTGTTTCAAAGTGTATTTGACAATGGTTTTTCTCAAATAAAATTATGAAAATGCTCATTAGGCGTTCTCTCAGAGCATCTCTGGAAATGTTCATGTTTTCATGTCCTCAAATTTGTTTCTGAGACGCTGAAAACACAATGAATGTCACGCGTACTTGAGTATGTAGTAGACAAAGCGGCGCAGCTCAGCAGAACAAATAGTATATATTTACATGCAGTATTTTTGTGCTTAAATATTCAAAGACCATGTCGCGATTGGATTTACTGCACAGTTCTACTTTCCATGTATTCATCCATTATTTTGCGAGTTTTACGTGACATCTGCGTTAAGTGAATAATACCATTTTCATGACATGATTCCGGGATTCCCTCTGCATCACGTAAGTCATTAAGTTATAATCGGGAAATAGCCTACCTTTATCTGCAGGAGGGATGGTGTCCTATTTATCCTCCTTTTGCAGCCACTTAATTGCGTCCACATTTTTTTGCAAATTGGATATCTATCCTCGAGGACAAACGCTTTTTTCCTACAAAGTATTTTCATACTGGCTAAAATCGCTTCAAAAGATTTCGAGGGCGCTTCGCTTTGAGCTTCAGCTGAGTCTGCGTCACCTTTCTTGCGCGTTTGTTCTCCCGCCCTTCAACCAATGCAGTTTCCAGAGTGTGCTTTTTTTTCTCTCCTGTATTATTATTTTTTACTCAGTAACGGATATGATTTCAAATGTAGCAAAGTACAATACTTAAAACAAAACGTACTTAAAGGGACACTAAGTAACTTTTTAGGTAATTTATAATCTAAAATCAATATTTTTATTCATAAATATGTCCTCAATGGTGCACAAATACCTCTGCCAATTATCTGATTTATCCTCGTAAACAAAGAATTTATTATATTTATATACATGGGACGGGTAAGTCCACGGAGGCTTCCATGTAGTTCCGCCATCTTGAAAAACTATAATAGCAGAGAGGGACAAAAAGTACTAGGCCAACGCGTTTCCACAACACGTTTTCATTCAGAGCCGGCGTGACGTGACTGAACAGCAGAAGCGGAGGAGCAGAGCAATGAGAGGCGCTTGTCACTGCCCCGGTAAGTTTAAAAGGCTGCGTTGCAAATCCTCGTCGCCAGAAAAGTCCAAAATAGATCGTAAAAGGAAACGTGACCGGAGATTACAAAAAACACAAGTTAATGTCGGGATAGCTTTTTCCAGGTGGATAGAGCTAATGCAGGAGAAATATTTCAAAAGAGACGCTGAAGTCCTGCTTTCTTCTCGACAGGAAAGTCAATGTTACAGTCTTAATTACAAGCTTTTTTCATTGTTTGGTTGTGTACTTTATTTTATAGACAGATGAACATGTATAGTTAAAAGTTGATGATGATATCTAACAATGCACGTAGGCTACTTCAGAAAATATAACGAATAAAGAAGGCATAACTACTAACTAATTACAATAGTTCATGTTTTTGACACTCATTATTTCATACTGTAACATTCGTTTGTTCGTTGTGTCAATTTGAAGTTTGTTTGAAATAACAAACCTGTTCACCCGAAGGAAAACTCGACAAAGTGCTATTAGAAGACATCCTGTCATAGCTTTTTGGTACATAACGGCTACCGTAGATGCAACACGCATTTGAAAACGCGAGGCGCTGGAGAGCACAATTCGTTTGAATGCAAAATACAATTTCACCACTAGATGGGAGTAATTCTTACTTAGTGTCCCTTTAAGTAAAAGTAAAAGTACAGATTTAAAATACTACTTAAAAAAGTAGAAGTAAGCCTACACAAAAAAACTACTCAATTACGTAACGCGAGTAAAAGTTATTCGTTACTTTCCACCTCTGGCATTTGTAATACTGTCAAATTAAAAGTTTTCCTTTAAAGTACATTTAAAATAATTGTTTTAATAATCTTTGTTGTGCACTTATTTAAATTACACTTATTTTAATGTGTTGAAAAACATACAAAAGCACATGTAAAATACTTTATTATAATTTTAATTGTAGTGTGTAGTACATTTAAAGTTAATATATTTTTATGTACTAAAGTCCAATGTCATCATTACAAATGTGTAACAAATGTATTACTTATATTACTATATTACTAATATAAACAGACATACAAGTTCCAATAGAAATGACATTAAAGTTTCACTGCAGAGCAGATGAAGTAAAATGGATGTCAATCGAACGATATGAATTACAGGATAATCCATTAACAATCGTACCATTTTTGGAATCTAAAAAGAAACTAAAAACAATCACTCAAAACCCAATAATTTCTGCTACATTTAACGCCTGGCAGCAATTACATGTATTAGTCGGACAAAACATAAAATTATTGGTAAATTCACCTCTCACGAACAATCCCAACATCCCAGCAGCCCTAGCGGATGGAATTTTACAAAACTGGGTGAGAAAAGGAGTAAAAATTGTTAGTGACCTTTATACTAATAATGTCTTTTTAAGTTTCAGTCAAATGTCTGAAACTTATGATAAACGTAACTTTTAAAAATATCTACAAATTAGAAGCTGGATCAAGAGTCAAACTAAAGATAGTTTTCCACACAGACCCGAGGAATCTTTACTTGAAAAATGCATTTTTAACTCCAAACGCAATAGAATTAAAGGTTTAATTAATATATCTACAGTGTATAAAACCACAATTGACAACTTACCGGCTTATGCCAGATATACAAACAAAACAAGGTGGGAATCTGACCTTGGGTGTACTTACACAGAGGAGAATTGGAACAGATTATTGGAATTGGCACAAACAAAATTCTTCTAAACACAGACAAATCCAATTCAATATTTACCATAGAACATATTTTACGCCATATAGGTTAAGTAAATTAGGAAATGACATCTCTGATCAATGTCAAAGATGCACCATCTCTGTCGGAATTCTTGTCCACATGCGAGTTGTACCCGTTTGAAGCCATACTGGACTCACATCATCGCAGTAACCTCTCGGGTTTGTGGACAGGCTCTGGATGCCGACCCCAGGATTTGGTTACTGGGGGGTGTGACCCTACTGAAGGTGAACTCAAACATGAAGCATTTTGTGTTACTAGCAGCAACGGCTGCCAAGAAGTGTATACTGAAGGATTGGAAGAGTGTCATCCCCCCCAGCCAAAAACACTGGGCTAACGAACTCCTGTCGTACTGCACACCAGAAACAATCCTTCATTCTATCCGAGGAAAACTAGATGACTTTGAACTGATTTGGACTCCTTTTTTGAACATCCTGACTCAACTTGACATGACCACAGACTAGATGTAAATCTATGCTTATTACTGTTTATTTCTATTTTTATGATTATTTAATACCTTCCCTTGTGGAGAGAGGTCTGTTTTACTTTGTTGTTTTCTTTTTGTTTTTGTGTTTTGTAAATTTGTAAAACTATAAATAAAATATTATAAAAAAAAATTTAAAAAAATATTTTACCGAAAATGCTTATTAATAAATTCAGCAATCCACTTTAACCATATTTCCAAGATAACAGAAGTAATTTAGATATTTTATATAAAGAAGTCCTAGAGGGGTCAAAAAAGTTAAGATAATTGCATTTAATGTACATATCTATAATAAAATTAAATGAAAACTTTACATTCAGTTTGCACATTCCCGTGCTCTTTTAAAGTATACCATATCCATAACAAATACACTTAATAGTATGCTATAAAGTGTATTTCATTGACTTTTGCTTTTAATGCCGCTTGCTTTGTTATTTTTTTTATATAATGCAAATACATTCATATATTCTTATGGCCTTTAAATTGTGACGTTTCAGAGTCAACGCTGGTAAGTATAGCTATTCATTTTCCTTGTTTCCTCTGTTTCACCTTACATACACACACTTAGTGCAGGATCCCCCAGATGGCTCCATGTCACCTAACAGGAACAAAATCCATCAGGAATAATGTGACATCGGTTGGACAAACACACACACAACCACACATCCAGACAGACCATCCTCATCCACTGCTGCAGTGAGCCATCTGTGAATCAGAAAATGATTTATTTATTCAGAGATAAACATCACACATGCTCTCATTCTCTCGCTCTCTCCTCCTCACACAAAAAGACAGGCACATGGGCACAGTCTTTTTTCTTCCTACATTGTGTATCTGTTGAGCAGAAAATGAGCTGGGAGGAAGACCTGGACCCTCCGTCTTCCTCTAAAAGATCATTCTGTTTCAGTCTACCGCACGACGTCTCGGTTTCTCCTCCGCATGCTTGATGGATAGGAAAAATGACGAGGGAGTGCAGATGTACAAAGGGATGAATAATCAGAATGTCTGTGTCCCCTACCGATGTCATTCTGAGTTGTGAGGACATCCTCTCTAGAGTAGCAAACAGCACACAGAGCCCCCGAGGAACACTGTTCCAGCAACTGTACAAAAAGATCTCAGCTTAAATCAGAAAAATGACTGAAGTTTAGCAAAAACCCAAATGCTTGTGCTTTATCCAGCAGAGACAAGAGTTCGATATGAACCATCGCTGTCAGAAGAAACAGCTACTAAAGAAGTGACACAAATCAGCAGTCTTTTACAGTTTACAGAGATACTGCACTTGAACAGATAAGGAGGTATTCGTTCCTAACACACACACGGAGAGACGGAAAGAGAGAGAGAGAGAGAGAGAGAGAGAGAGAGAGAGAGAGAGAGAGAGAGAGAGAGAGAGAGAGAGAGAGAGAGAGAGAGAGAGTGCTTCTCAACCAGCATTGTTCTGCGCTCATCTGAATTCACAATAAATGTTCTGTTTGGGGTCTCAGAAGCACCAGGGTCCTTGCTGTTGATTAAAATATTACGTTTAAAGTCATTTTTTTCTAGTCTTGGGAGCTGAAACAAAATTCAAACTTGATAACATGCTTTAAACATGCTTAATGACAAATGTTTCATTATGCAAGTTTGGGGTCTCAGAGAAAATGAATAAATGCAATGAATCTTTACATGACATATTGTTTAGACTGGTGTAATTGTAGTACAATCCCGTCAGGTTTTTTTTTTTTTTTTCGTGTTTTCGAAATTAGCACCAAACCGAAAAGTAAAATCTATATTTTTAGATCAGTGCCCTTCACAATATAGCTGGTTTGATTTTTTTCTAATTTCAACTAATGTCTGTTTTAATTTAAAGAAAATATTTTTTTATGGTTTTGGTTTTAGGTACGATAATAACCCTGCAGCAGACTTAAACAACTATGACATTGAATAATAATAATAATTCAACAAAAAATATGTTTAATTATGCTGTAAGGTTAATTCTATGGGTTGTATTTAATATCAATTTGCAATTATCAAATAACTACTGTAACTAAATTATACTTTATCGATCAAGTATAATTTAATGCCATTTTTTATTATTTTATTGGAAAAACATCCGTTTACGGAATCTGTAACATGTGCGTGTCTCTCATTGCTGTGTAGACCAAAAGTCGTTCCCTCCAATACTTCCTAGTCTGTAATTGTACTGTCTGACAGAAGTAATTAAACACTAAACACAGAATACTAATCAAAAGATTAATGTGCTTTTTCAACAAACACACATACCCATTTTCAAACAAATACACCCACCAAATTCCCAGGAAAATAAATAAATACCAAAACCACAAAAGCCAAAAGAAACGAGCATAATTGTTTATATTTTAGACCTGTCAGTGTGGTTTTCATGGGAAATCGCGTACATATGTCACTCACTCGAGTGCGTCTCGTCATATCCGTACAGAAAAGTTGCTCCGGCTACTTGACATGTGTATGATGTGGGAGTGGCATAGGTTAGTTGTCACAGCAAGCGAGAAAAGTTGACATGGAGCACACTAAATCTCAAACCTCCAGGGAATCGCCTGTTTAAAAAAGAAGAAAAGAAACGCAGAACTGAGGAGATTCTGCTGGCAATAAAACAAGAATCGACATTGAATTGGCTTTTCAGAGATGAAGAATTGAGGGATTTGAAATGTTGTAAAAACAATGCAAACATGGTGTTTTTATTACTCAACTGCGAGTAAGGTATTTTGCCACATTAACAGATGTATTGACATTGGCATATGTAGCTCTCTAACAGAGTTCATTGTAAAGCGTTATTGTGAAGGGTCATTGTGAAGGGTCGACAAGCACCGTGTCTAATAATGTAGCTACAGTAACGTCTTCAGCTAGTCAGCTTGATATCATTTCCATCTATATTTCTCTTAAGCCTTAGTGAATGTTTTTGTGCAGTATGATAACCATGATCATCCGCAGCGTCGCATTATAGAGCCGACGCACAACTTAAACAATGTTCTTCTGCAAAATGCATGCAGTTTTGTTTTTTTATCCACTAGAGAGCCAAAAGTTTCATCACTGTTAACAATTTTCTTGTATTTTTACAGTACAGTACTGGCAGCAAGGTTGCCAGCAAGGTACTGTATTTCGATTTACAGTAACTGTACTGTAATTCAATTTACAGTACACACGAACAGTACTGTAAACTACAAAACAGTATTGTACTGTATTTTTTACTGTATTTTGTCATTTTTGTCTGCTTCTGTTGTAATTAATTATACGGTATTGTACTGTAATATCTATATTGATACATTATTGCAAAACATTGTAATTTTCAAATTACTAATGATATTATAACTATATAATATGTAGTTATTACAGTATATAAATCTATAGGTAATATGCAACTTCAGAATAACTGCAAATCAAAAGACAATCCAAACAATGTTCTGGTCAAAAAAAATTTTTATTGATCAATTACACTATTAAAACCATGTATGGTGAACGCATTTAAAGGATAGTTCACTTTGAAATTAATTTTTGGTATGTTTTAGCTTACCTCAAGGGCATCTAAGATGTAGGTGTCTTTGTTTCCGCAGTAGTTTAAATTTTGATATTTTAGGTCAGTCATATAATATAATGCAGGTCGCCCGCGCCCTCAGATCACTTGGACGTGGCTGTGATTACAAGAGGTAAAAACGATATAAATACTGCTCGTTTTCTCATACAAACCGCTCGTTTCGTGTCACATCCATCAATGTGTACTTACATTTACGAGTCATTAAATCATGTTTAATCTGGACTTCTCTGTGCAAGCTCTTTGAGGAAGTGACCATAGACCTGCATTATATGACTGACAGACAAGAACAGTTTGACCTAAAAATATCAAAATTGAAACTAATGCGGAAACAAAGACACCTGCATCTTGGATGCCCTTGAGGTAAGCTAAAACATACCAAAAATGAATTTCAAAGTGAACTATCCCTTTAAGAAGAGGTTGAGAAACTGCATGACTTGCAGCTATAGCTGGACATACTTAAAGGAACACTCCGACTTTTTGGGACTTTAGCCTATTCACCTTATCCCCCAGAGTTAGATAAGTCCATACATACCTTTTTCATCTCCGTGCGTGCTATAAGTCTGTTTGACGCACCCACCGCTAGCCTAGCTTAGCACAAAGACTGGATGTAAATGGTTGCAGCTAGCATACTAATCCAAATAAGTGACAAAATAGCGCAAACATTTTCCTATTTACATGTTGGGATTTGTATAGTCACAGAGTGTACAAAAAACAAAGTCACATGAGACACAGACATATTTTAACCGTATAAATACTGGGAACTATATTCTCTGAAGGCGAAGCACTGTTACTTGGGCGGAGTGATAACCGCAGCACCTGAGACGTACCGTACCCAAACTCTGAACGAACTCTCTGCTCCTCACCACGGCGCATCTCAGGTGCTGCGGTTATCACTCCGCCCAAGTAGCAGTGCTTCGCCTTCAGAAAATATAGTTCCCAGTATTTATACGGTTAAAATATGTCTGTGTCTCATGTGACTTTGTTTTTTGTACACTCTGTGACTATACAAATCCCAACATGTAAATAGGAAAATGTTTGCGCTATTTTGTCACTTATTTGGATTAGTATGCTAGCTGCAACCATTTACATCCAGTCTTTGTGCTAAGCTAGGCTAGCGGTGGGTGCGTCAAACAGACTTATAGCACGCACGGAGATGAAAAAGGTATGTATGGACTTATCTAACTCTGGGGGATAAGGTGAATAGGCTAAAGTCCCAAAAAGTCGGAGTGTTCCTTTAAAGGGATAGTTCGGCCAAAAATGATATTTAACCCATGCATTACTCACCCTCAAGCCGTTCGAGATGCATATGTCAATCTTGTTTCAGATGAACTCATTTTCAGTTATTTTAGAAAATGTCTTAGACCCTTCAGTGGATATAATGTGAAGCAATGGGGTCCACCTCCTTCAAGTCCCAAAATGTGCATACATCCTTCACAAAAGTAATCCATCCGGCTCCAGGGGAATAAACGAAGGCCTTCTGAGGGTAATCCGTGCGATTTTGTCGTAAAAATATACATATTTAAAACTTTATAAATGAAAATATCTGACTTCCGGCAACGATCGATGCGCGTTCACGCGCTTTCGTGTTTTGTTTTGCTCTGCTCTCTGGCTGCGCTGGCGCGTTCGTTCTACGTCACAACGGTTCCTACGCTACGTCCTACCTCGTACGCCGACTTCCATCACCCGTGAACGCGCGTCGATCGTTGCCGGAAGTCAGATATTTTCATTTATAAAGTTTTAAATATGTATATTTTTAAGACAAAATCGCACGGATTACCCTCTGAAGGCCTTCGTTTGTCCCCCTGGAGCCGGATGGATTACTTTTGTGAAGGATGTATGCACATTTTGGGACTTGAAGGAGGTGGACCCCATTGCTTCACATTATATCCACTGAAGGGTCTAAGACATTTTCTAAAATAACTGAAAATGTGTTCGTCTGAAACAAGATTGACATATGCATCTCGAACGGCTTGAGGGTGAGTAATGCATGGGTTAAATATCATTTTTGGCCGAACTATCCCTTTAAAAACTTGGCTGGGATTTTGAGGTGGTACTGGAACCTTGGACCGATGACCAAAACTGAAAAAGACATGACACACAAAAACACATATGACAAAATCTGTTAGCCACAGCACCAAAGATGAGCAGACAGACAGTGGAAGAGAGAGAATTCTGTTGAAATAACAAAAACAGCCACAAAAAAAAAAAGTTTTAAAACTTTAAGTTTAAAACATTGTATTAACATGGCTAATACTTACATAAAACTCCTTCCCAGGCTGCAAATTGTCCCACACTGTAGAGCTGTAAGAAATCAAAATAAATATTATTCAGTTAACGGTTATGTGTTTCTTGTTGAGGAAATATCTCATGAATCTGCTTACAATACATCTAAGTTAGGTTAATAAAACATAAGCTTCACTTGACCTCTCTAAATATTCTAACTTGATTTTTTGGCATGCAAAATTTTTTTTTATAATTTATTATAAAACTTTATTTTATAGTCTTTATTGGCTAATATATCATTAACTCTGATAGTCTGAAGTTTTTCAACAATTTACACCTTTATTTATATTTTTAATTATTATAATAATCATTATAAATGGGTCTCCCGCCTATAAAGAAATGAAGTAAAAGACTAAACTGGTACCAATAGCCAATCTCTTTAAGCACAAATAAATCACCCATTTTGCGTTGCAAAGGAAAGTGCAGTATTTTTAAGCCTTATAGAGTGCCGAAGTGATGACGTCACTTTGTAGGACAACTCGGAAGCTAGCGGCGCATGGGTTCCATCAATCGAAAAGCTTTGCATTTTCCCCATAGACTTTTGGAAAATCGCAAAAAATAAGATCTGTGTTTAACAAAGAGTTGTGACCCTTACACGTTTTGTCTATCAAGATAATCTTTACAAGTTCACCTCCACAGGTCACATTTCGACGAAACCTACGCTCACTTTCACCCTCTCACCTATCCTCTTTGGTCTCATCCACACTTCCTCCACCTGATCAGCTCTCAACACTTGATACTAACTGTGCAACTGATACTCTTTTCTCCACTTTAACATCCTGCTTGGACAACTTCTGTCCCCTTTCCTCCAGGCCAGCCCGCGCCACACCCTCTGCCCCCTGGTTAACTGATATTCTTCGCGAACATCGTACTAAACTCAGGGGTGCAGAGAGGAAGTGGCGCAAATCGAAAGATTCGACAGACCTGGGTCTTTATCAATCCCTTCTCTCTTCCTTCTCTGCTAATATCTCTACTGCTAAAATGGCTTACTATCACAACAAAATTATCAATTCTTCTGACTCTCGCATGCTTTTCAAAACCTTCTCCTCTCTTCTTAACCCTCCTCCTCCTCCTCCTTCATCAACCCTAACAGCTGATGATTTTGCCACATTCTTCATAGAAAAAACAACCACCATCAGCGGCCAATTTACCAATCCACAAACTGACACACACATTTTACCAACAAACGCACACATTCTACCCTCCTTCTCTCTACTTTCAGAGGCGGAAGTCTCTAAACTCCTCCTTTCCAATCGCCCTACTACCTGTCCGCTTGATCCTATCCCCACTAATCTACTTCAAGCCATTTCTTCCTCAGTTGTACCCACACTCACGCACATCATAAACAACTCTCTTCACACTGGTACCTTTCCCACAGCTTTTAAGCAGGCTCGAGTAACCCCACTGCTTAAGAAACCCAATCTAAATCCAGCACATCTAACAAGTTACAGACCGGTATCTCTTCTTCCATTTGTCGCGAAAACACTTGAACGAATTGTTTTCAACCAGATCTCCTCCTTTCTTACACAGAACAACCTCTTGGACGACAATCAGTCTGGTTTCAAAAGCGGACACTCAACTGAGACTGCCCTGCTCTCAGTAATTGAAGCTCTGAGACTGGCAAGAGCAGCTTCCAAATCCTCAGTCCTCATCCTGCTGGATCTGTCTGCTGCTTTTGACACAGTTAACCACCAGATCCTCCTGTCAATCCTAAAGATGAAGGGCATCTCGGGAACTGCACTCCAATGGTTCGAGTCTTACCTCTCAGGTAGGTCCTTTAGGGTGTCGTGGAGAGGTGTGGCGTCTAAGACCCAACATCTAGCTACTGGGGTGCCTCAGGGCTCAGTGCTTGGACCACTCCTCTTCTCCATCTACATGACATCACTAGGATCTGTGATTCAGAAACATGGCTTTTCCTATCATTGCTACGCTGATGACACGCAACTCTACCTCTCATTCCAGCCTGACAATCCGACGGTAGCTGCTCGTATCTCAGCCTGCCTGACAGACATCTCTGGCTGGATGAAGGACCACCACCTTCAACTAAACCTTGCGAAGACAGAGCTACTTGTGGTCCCGGCCAACCCAACACTTCATCACAACTTCTCCATTCAGCTAGGCTCGTCATCCATAACTCCATCAAGGTCAGCTAAGAACCTTGGGGTTGTAATTGATGATCAGTTGAAATTCACAGACCACATTGCTAGAACTGCCCGGTCCTGCAGATTTGCTTTGGACAACATTAGGAGGATCAGGCCCTTCCTTACAGAGCATGCCACACAACTCCTTGTCCAAGCACTTGTTTTATCCAGACTGGACTATTGCAATGCTCTCCTGGCTGGTCTTCCAGCTTGCTCTGTCAAACCTCTACAATTGATCCAGAATGCTGCAGCCAGAGTAATCTTCAATGAGACGAAGAGAGCACACGTCACTCCTCTCCTCACACAATTGCACTGGTTGCCAGTTGCCGCTCGCATTAAATTCAAGGCACTGACGTTTGCCTACAGAACAACCACTGGCACTGCTCCCTCTTACCTAAACTCATTACTTCATACTTATGTGCCATCCAGAAACCTGCGCTCTGCTAGCGAATGTCGTCTTGTGGTACCATCTCAAAGAGGCACAAAATCTCCTTCTCGGACCTTTACAATGGCTGTTCCCTGTTGGTGGAATGATCTGCCTAACTCAACCAGAGCTTCTGAGTCAGTAGCCACTTTCAAGAAACTGCTGAAGACATATCTTTTTCGGCAGCACTTGATTCAGTAGAATTAACACTTTCTCTTCTCTTCTATTCTATAAAAAAAAAAAAAAAAAAAACTGCACTAAAATTAAACTGAGAGGGGTTATAGCACTTACGTATTGTTGTCCTACTGTTAGTTTAACTGCTTCTATTGTTCTCATTTGTAAGTCGCTTTGGATAAAAGCGTCTGCTAAATGAATAAATGTAAATGTAAGTTAATCCAAAATTTATACATTTTGAAGCCTATATAAAGTTTTTAAAAAACACAAGCAGACACAATAAAGTTAAAAAAAAAACACATGCAGGTTATAACTGTGTGTTCTATGTCATAGATCAAAACGTGAAAATATTTAGAGGCTTTGTTCACCACAGACCTTATTTCAGGCGATTTAGCAAAAACCCATTCAAAAATCCCATAGACTTTAGAGCGAGGGAACCGGGAGTGCTAAAATGCTAACTCACTTCCGCGTTTTGGCCTACAGAGTGACGTCGTAACTTCGGCACTCTATTTGCATGCGTCTTATTTTGTGTCTAAACGACTTATTCAATTTGGTCCAGTATTGATCATAAAATCATCAAGTTCGTCATTCGGGAAACGGACTGCAAATATAGCAGTTTGAGCAAAATGTATATAACGTTATGTCTATTATAAGTGCTTGTTTTTACCACTGACAGGCTAGGGTGTTCCCTACAGAGATAGGCCCAACAGTTAGACTAACATGATGTCAAATGCAGTAATTTTATCTCGCAGACCATCGTAAAACACATTTAATTAAAACTCGACAGAAACAAAATAAAACTCACAAAAGACCATCTCGATTTGTCTCTCCACCGTTCCCGCAATCACCAAATCTGTTTTGTTCGAAATAAAACGTAAGGTATTGTTAATTCACGGAGTTATGACGTTAGATTTGAAAATGTCAGGACAAGCAGCAGGGTGAAAGAGCAGATAACGTTAACAAACTTAACAGTGTTTTTGCAACCGTCGCTGGCTAAACTTCCACTGTCATTTCACATTAAAAGCTATGTAGGCTACATACTATAGCGTAAAATCCTAAAACCTTATTATAAAATTCAAAATGAACTTACCAAATTTCCAGATATCCGCAGAGTGAGATATCCGCGCAGACTGAGTGAACTGCCGCAGTTGTGCTCTGACGTCAGTCAGGCGGCGCGCGCGCTTTCTGTTTACAGCAACCCTGTATTTTTGCCTGGCATATTAGTGCCAGGTTACAGCTAGGTTACAGCAACACTAAAATGTACTGTAAAATGTTCCCGCTCAAACAAAATTACCCAGAATGCAATGCAAATTACGGTATTTTACTGTAATATAGAAATGCAGTATTGTACTGTAGGTTTTTACAGTACTGTGCTGCTAAATCTACAGCGAAAGTTAACAGTAGCGTTCCTTTAATTTCAGAAAATACACATCTGGGGGAATGGCAAAATGATGATTGAAATGTTTTGAGTGAGAATTATAGTGTCATTTCTCAGGTCAAGGTTATATATCATGGGAGTTTCACTTTTGGACTGGTCAAGAGTCTCATAAAACCCCTGCAGGCTTGCTCACAAACCCAAAAGTGCAGCAAAGCAGATATTCCACACTCACTCAATCACTTTTTCAATCTACTTGCATTGAGCTCTGGATGAACTTTGCACAAGTTTCCCCAAATAACTCTGAAATGACAAGTGACATTGTCAGTCAAATCAGAGGCTGCAACAAGCAAGCTTGTTTTATGTCTTTGCTTTGATTTCTGTTTTCATATTGATGGGAAGAAATTTTGATTTATATGCAGTGATGGGGAAAAAACTCTCTTTACTGATTTGAGTCTGTCTATCTGCTCAGTCAAATGAAGCCGTTTTTTTATAACATAATGTGTTCATATGAGCCTGTATGACAATAATGGGTTTTTCATTCATTGATACGGATTACATCGTTTACAATTTTATCTAAAATCATGTCAAAAATAAATTATCTGGCAATTATTTTAAGCACTGATCTACTTCCGTTGTTTTATGTAACTAGCTTTGGATAAAAGCGTCTGCTAAATAAATAAATGTAAATGTAACAAGTTATGTTTATATATTATATATAGCTATTCAAATAAAGGTCATGTTTTGTGTAATCAGCAATGTGAGAAAGTCAAGCTGTGTGCATCAAACAATAATAGTGCATTTATTCTTTCACATTCATCAAGAATTCAAATAGGATTTATGAATGGTAGTGAAGCAACGTAACTGACGCTGCAGGGCACATAATGACAGCATGGCATTCATTCATTACATTCACACTCATTTTATATAGAACATCGTTTTTGTTGCGGTTGTGAAGTACTTAAACAAAATAAGAACCTACTTATGCGATTTCGGACGCAGCCCTTGAGTCCCGATTTATTTTTGTTCACCTACTTTTTATCAGCAATGGAGCCCATTGGTCTATTTTGGTGACAGATATGAGTTTATCTATTACTAGCAACGATTCCAGCAACTACTAGTCTAATAAAAGCAAAAAAAAAAAGTCAAGGACAGAAATGTCGAAACTAAGCATTAATAAAAAAAGATACTAGTTAATAATAAATGTACAGTTGGCTATTATAAAAAATCTTTTGTTATTAAGCCAACAAACTCTGTGACATTCCAAGTTGTGGTACTGCAAGATGGCACTGCAACAAAACCTAAGTTTTGTTATTATATATATTATATATTTGTTAGTCTATATTATATATTATTTCAGTTAACATTCAGTTTATTCCAAATAACGAAAATGTTCTTCTGCTTTTGTTTTTAGTTAATAACCCTGCAGCATCTATGCAACAACTCCAAACCCTCTATGGATGTTTACATAAAATCTAGTTTCTGAGCAGACATCTTTGTTCAAAGTGTTGAATAAATGATTCCGTCTCTGCCTTCTTCTGAAAGGAAAATCCTGCTGTTCACTTACAAAAGAAAAAAAGAACCACGACACTGGAGTAAACCAGGAAATGGAAGTGGGAAGATCTGACAGCTGAGACTTATTTCATTCTTTTTTTTCCTCCCCCTTTTAACTTCACAACAAATGTTTCACTAATGTCTCCCTAAAGCCCTCATTGGCTTTCATTGATAAAAATGGTCAGTGGAAACATTCAAAGACACCCACTGTCTTCAGGAATACATGTCTAAATGAGACGTAATTCTAATTTAGTTTGAAGTTCAGTTGTGGACTCACAGTCTGAACCTCAAACACACACTAACTGCATAACTTTGTTTGTTCTTGAATGCTGAATATTGGATTTCATTATTCTAAAACACTAAAAAAGACAGAAATAAAAACATCCTACCTTTCAGAAGAAGTATGTAGGAGTTGTGATGTAGAAAATGGCAGAGGAAGCATGTATCAGTCATTTACACAACAAAAGAAAAAAGAAAAACAGTAGGAAACCTGGAACCAGTGTGATCCTTAAAGGTGACCTATAATTCAAAATTGAATTTACCTTGGTATAGTCAAATAACAGGAGTTCAGTGCATGGACATGACAGAGTGAATCTCAAACTGGACTGTTTTCGCGTTCTCATTTAATTCACGTTTATGAAAAACACCCCTGAAAAACGGTCAGTTCTCCACACAATACCGACTGTGACGCAATAGTCGGGATCATTAATATGTATGCCTCCACAAATGTGCATATGCCAGCCCATGTTCAATGACAGGCGAAACTGCGCAGCCGAAGCATAGCAGTTGCTCAGTGTTTGGATGTACACATGAACACAAAAGTATTTTTTAGTTCCTTCATCCGAGCATCTGAAGAAACAATGGCTTACTTTTATTTTCTCTGGAAATTTCCAAACATTTCACCGACGACTGTTTCCTCAACTTGGGCCAATACAGAGCTGGCGTCGGATCAGCTACCAAGCAACACTTTCTGATGTGTAATTGTTCAAGTTCAGACAGGTAACCTTTCTCTCAAAATCGTTCAATACTGTTTATGCATCAGTAAGTCAAGCCAGTGACTAAAATATCAACTTCACATCGTTTCTTTTAGTAGGATGAAAAAAAAAAACGTATTTAAATTGTGAATAAATTATATACAGAAAGCGATCAAAGAACAATCTTTCCACAGCCCGAGTTTATCTGGACACTTGCAAAACTCGTTATGAATTCAATGACACACGTTACACTGCACAGCGAAGCTCTTACTGTATTTACATGATCGTGTTTGCATTGGGGAAAGCATTAGAGAACAGAAACTGCGTTGCAATGATAAGATCTTCATTCTCGCGACCAACAGACTGTCCTCTGCTTGCTCAATGCTCAGTCATCACAGCAACATTGTATGTGATGGGAATAGATCTAAATACTTTAAAAACATCTCACGATTCGTTAATTTCGATAGCTGTAATAGTAAAAACGTATAATAGCTGTAGTAAAAGTATTCGAGAGAGTTTCACATGTACATAGCTATTTCATATGCAAGCATGTCAGCCAATCACAGCAGAGGGTTCCACACAGCAGACACGCCCCTTCAAACAGAGCGTTCAAATCAGAGGCTAAAATCCGGGTGGGAAAAATGCCTTTTATTTCTAAATTATGACTATTTTTGATCTAAAAAACATACTAACATTATAAGGGCAACCCAGGAAACATTATAAAATAATATAAAAAACCACTCTAGGGCACCTTTAAAAACTCTAAAGCTACTGAAAAAACTGGATTTTTAATGTGAAAACAGTTTCCTGTGCGCAGATTGTCTCTACGGAAGTTTAATTGGAATAACTTTGGATGTAAATATAGCCCAGGATATAAGTTTTTGCCAGAATTAAACTAATGTTTGTTATATCTACACTGTAAAAATTATATGATCAATAAGTTATGACAACATATGTTTTTACATTGCTTTAACTCACCCAAAAAAATTAAGCAATTTTCAACTGTTTTACATTTTTAAAGTCAGTTCAATGTAATTTAAGTTGAAATGACTTAAACATCCAAGTTGATTGTACCTAAAAATTTAAGGCAGAAACTTTTTTTTTCAGTGGCCATACTATCATTGAGCAAGCACTGAATTATATATATATATATATATATATATATATATATATATATATATATATATATATATATATATGAATGAATTTGTCAAAGTTTTACATCTATGCTTCATTTAGCTATAGGATTATATCCATAATGCAAGGTTTACCACTATTTGAAGGTTCAATTTTAAAAAATTATTCTCAAGGGAAATGTACACCTAAATTTTAGAGATTTTATTATGAGGGGGTAAACGAGAGTGACAGACAGTAGTAATACTACGGTTAGACCTGAGACTCAGCACAAACTGAAGCACAATTTAATTGTGATTACTTGAGGCTTTCATCAAGACCTGGGAGAAAAAATATTCCCCAATTTAGGACAGAATCATCAGACAGCTGAATAACAGATTGCACAGCTGAAGTGGATCCAAATGTGCCGAGAAACGCTCTATGATTTCTGTAATAATTGCATTTGTGTTTTGCAAGCGTACATTTAAAACCAAGGCTTTTTGAAGCTCTTGTGATGAATGATGAATATATTGGAATGAATAACACACTAAATATTTTTGTGTTTTTTTAGACAGTGGGAACAACGGAGTAGCCATAAAGGACAAATTGTCTAGCATTTACTGTTTTGAAAAGACAACAATGTGTTTGTGAGAGGAATATAAAGAGCTATAAAGAGAATCTGTAAAATCATATAAAATAATCTATATCTGACTGGCATGTGCACGGTGGACTTATGAAATCATAAGTCAAACTTCCCATGAGCTTTAAAGGTGGTAATTTTTAACAAGATCCCAAATCTTAACATCATGTGCAGCACGTTTTGCAACAACACAATCACAACTCATGTGTGAATGCTGCAAAGAGCTGTTTTCAGATATGGAGACTGGAGACTGGAGACAGTGTTTACATAGAATTAAACTGGAGTTTTTTTGTTGCTAAGCCTTTATGGTAAGAGAGTTGTGAAAATTGGTGATGAAAAACTAAATAAAAATTCTTTCTTTCACAAAAAAACAAGCTTAAAATTGAGTGTACTTCAAGAAAACAAGGTTTAAAAATGTACAGAAATGCTGCGTGAGATTTGAGTTATCTGTGAGCACATACACCTTCAATACAAATGCCCTGGTAATGCCATGCTAATGTGTTATAGGTTCTTTCGATGTGAATGCCTGAACAACACTTCACAGTTATAGCGTAGCCTTAATGGGCTCTTGTCCTGCTAGATGTGAGAGGAATACCAACTTCACATAGTTTGTTAAGGCACCTGACACAAGGAAACCAGAAAACCCTCACCCCCACCAGTTAACATATTGAACCATGGTACTTGTGAGTTATGACTAGCCTCACACTTACTATAAGAGGACATCCTCACCCTCCCTTTATTCCCAGCGCAGCATGATGACACAGGCAACTCATTATTATTAAATCAGAGGAAAGCAGCACTAAAAATGCATTTTCATGAATTGTGTTATTGCTCTGTTGGCCTAGATATGAATGTGACATATGGCCTTGTCAATCAGACATCTCAGATCTGTTGGCAGACACACTGCTGTGAACTATTGAATTATTTTAGACAAAAGTGTTACAGGATTATTCAAATTGCCATGCACTTGGACGGAAGCAGAACATAGCAATTAATAAACAGCAACACTGCCCTCTAGAGGAGAGCAAGTAAATATTGCAATGGTTTTATTTTGACCCATCCAGACAGTAATAATATCATATAACAAAATATAAATTCAGACTTCAATTTACTTAAAACTCAATGAACAATGTTATCAATTGACCATTTGGGGACAGTTAATCAGGTACTCCAAAGTCATTCTGCCTGCACGATCAAATGTGTAAATGGCTTTACTTGAATGGGCCTTTTACACCTGAATAATCTCTCACAAGGGTATTATAAGATGTACTGCTTTTTTGGTGTGGTTTCCTCAAAGGTAAAAAAAGTTCAAAATACACTGTGGGTACATCTACTTTTCAAATGCCTTCTTTGAACCGTGGAAGTGTGCATTTCACCTTCAAAGGAAAAGTAGTTCCTCCAAATCTCCTAAATCGGAACATCCTGTATTTATCAGGCATATTCATATACATTACCCTCTGAATATATGGCAAATGGCTCCCCAATGTGATTCAACCAAAAACACACACTCTTTCATTTGCTCACGTAGCTCGCTATCTCTTTATCCAGGCTCAAGGCAAAACGGTGGTTGAGGAAGAGGAGCTGACCATGAGGAAGGAGTCTGTGCAACAATGCGTCCACTCGATCACTTTTCAGCAACACCTGAAAATAACAGCTAAGTCAGCCAGAGGAAAAAAGGAGTAGTGTCAAATAATCAATATCTTGGCGGTCTGCCTATTTTGAATGAATTTCCTTGTTCACTGCCTGACAATAAGTCTGGCCTTAGTCATTCAGTAAATACATAGAAATTATATCATTCTGGAGTAAACGTCTGAAGAAAATACCCCTGAGCTCATTGGGTTGCTTTTCTATGGATGTATTGATTACAGTGTAATCAACAGACTAACATGCATCTCATACAGAATGAGATGCATATGCTTATTTCAATTGTGTCCACTTTCAGGCATATTGGTGGAAAGAAACTAGGCCAGCAGACATAAGAAAATATTACACCCTGTCTACTTCTTCATAAGATTAAGGGAATTCAATAGAGGTTCAGTTCAGCTATAACAAAAGTCATTTTCAGAATCGTAAAACTGCATGAATCTATTTAATGACATAATGAAAACACCAAACATCTCAGGCACATTCACTCGACAGTCACTCAAACTTTTTTTTTTTTACACTGCCATTCAAAAGTTTTGAGTCAGCAAGATTTCTTTAAAATAAATGAATGCTTTTATACAGCAAGGACCCAATAAATTGATCAGAAGTGACAGTAAAGACATGTACAACTGTTGGGGGAAAAATCTATTTCAAATAAATGCTATTTTTATTTTCACCTTCGTCATCACAGGAATGACATTTTTAAATATTTTAAATGTAAGTTATTTTAAATTGTAATAAAATTTTGCATTATTACTGGTTTTATTGTATTTCGATCAAATATATCAATGCAGCATTGTCGAGTATAAGAAAATTCTTTCAAAAACGTTACAAAATCTTACAGACCGGTAATGTATATCCTCCATTTATTGGATACATTTAAATTCTGGTGCTGCATTACACCTGCACCCAAACATACAAGTAAACAGACAACACATATAAACATGTACATGCACGCACACAGACAAGATACTACAAGAACTATTGACTGAAAGAACTACTGGATGTTACATGTGTCAGTGTGTTAAAAAGTGACATAAAATGATTATAATGTGAATATTTTTCCCATGAAGGAACTGGCAATTGGTGGCAAACAACAGAACAGCATTCATTTTTGGCTGTTATAGCACACCTCTCCTCAACAAGCCACGAGATCTAAGGTATCACTCATAGTTATGGTAACAATTTCATTAAGTTTAGGTTTAGCTTAATTAAGTCTTGAACCTCAACTACTATTACTAACTACTATAACCTCAATAACTAACTTCAGTAGTAATAGTCACGTTTACCTGAGCAAGCTAATACAATATTCATAGAATACAATATACAATACAATATTGATTCAATATGAATACAATATTCAAGCCTGTTCACACCAAGAACGATAACTATACAGATAACTATAGCGATAACTATATTGAATAGATTGCTATATTAGCAATGTTCTGTTTATTATAAACTTTATAATAAATTGTCGTCTGCCGCTTTATATGCTCAAGCTCTTTAAAGCAGGATGGATTCTGATTGGCTGTCAATGTTTTTATCTTTTATCCTTTTAAAAAGTACTAAAAGGGATTCAAACGATATCGCTCCTCTGTGCCGTCATTGTTATTGTTGTGGTGAGGCTATTCGTTTGAATTCATAATGATTTTTAAAACTATATCTTTTTCATTATGGTTATCTTCCTTTAAAAAATAAGTTAAAGTTAGAAAGTAACTTAACGCTAACTATAAAGATAACTCTAATGATAACTACATCAGCATCCACACCAGCGCATAGTAGTTCTGTTTATTTTTGTATGGCACTTTAAAAGCAGAATGAATGCTGATTGGCTGTCACTGTTTTTATCGTTCATCAGCTGGGAAAATACAGCGGGCGCGATTTCAACGGTACAGTTCCTCTGTGCCGTCATGGTTATAGTTGTGGTGTGGACTTTGCTATTTTTTTATTTTTATATACACTCACCTAAAGGATTATTAGGAACACCATACTAATACTGTGTTTGACCCCCTTTCGCCTTCAGAACTGCCTTAATTCTACGTGGCATTGATTCAACAAGGTGCTGAAAGCATTCTTTAGAAATGTTGGCCCATATTGATAGGATAGAATCTTGCAGTTGATGGAGATTTGTGGGATGCACATCCAGGGCACGAAGCTCCTGTTCCACCAAGGGCTGCAACTAACGATTATTTTAATAATCGATTAATCTGTCAATTATTTTTCAGATTAATCGATGAATCGGATAAAAAAAAAAAGCATTCATTTCCAATCCTTTATTAAAAAACAGAACTGACAGTGCAAATTCACCGTGAAAAAAAATCCAGTGCAAAACAATGGACTAACAAAAAACATACACATGTGTGCTTTACATCTGCCAAATAATATATATAGGCTTTTTAAAAATAAAGTGAGCTGCTGTCAGAACAATAAATAACTGATAAAAAATAAAGAAAAATACAAATCAGAAAGCTTAACAGGATTTGTTTGAACGTCAGAACTTGTTCTCTACGCCACACTAGCACATGCTCACAAACTCTCACACTCACAGATTCACACACTCACAAACTTGTGTTTTGTCAAAGATGTTATAATCTTTAACAAAATGTTTGACATTTTTTAACAACCAAATGCACCTATTATCATATTACCTATAATAGGTCATAATAATAGCAATAATGATAATTATAAGAGAAGATAATATCTCTAGTCTATCCTAATATTAAATATAAATACAATATTAAATAATATAAAAAAAAACAAATACAATGGATTGACCATCTCCTATGGTGTGTAAGGTATTTTGCAGCTCATCCTTTCTGAGCATATAGTGTTTCTCTGAGTCATTAGAGTAAAGATTGAAAAATTCAGTGCTGCAAAATGTGGAAAAAATATCCCCCTGCCCTTGTAGTGGTAGGCTATTTGGACAGACAAGAAAGTGTTTTCATCGTCTGTCTATCTGATTCAAATCACAGTCTGCTAATTCAGTGGTAAGAATTGAATTGAATTGTTTTTATTTATATCTTATATAGTAGGCCTAATTATACACTCACCTAAAGGATTATTAGGAACACCATACTAATACTGTGTTTGACCCCCTTTCGCCTTCAGAACTGCCTTAATTCTACGTGGCATTGATTCAACAGGGTGCTGAAAGCATTCTTTAGAAATGTTGGCCCATATTGATAGGATAGCATCTTGCAGTTGATGGAGATTTGTGGGATGCACATCCAGGGCACGAAGCTCCCGTTCCACCACATCCCAAAGATGCTCTATTGGGTTGAGATCTAGTGACTATGGGGGCCATTTTAGTACAGTGAACTCATTGTCATGTTCAAGAAACCAATTTGAAATGATTCAAGCTTTGTGACATGGTGCATTATCCTGCTGGAAGTAGCCATCAGAGGATGGGTAAATGGTGGCCATAAAGGGATGGACATGGTCAGAAACAGTGCTCAGCTAGGCCGTGGCATTTAAACGATGCCCAATTGGCACTAAGGGGCCTAAAGTGTGCCAAGAAAACATCCCCCACACCATTACACCACCACCACCACCAGCCTGCACAGTGGTAACAAGGCATGATGGATCCATGTTCTCATTCTGTTTACGCCAAAATCTGACTCTACCATCTGAATGTCTCAACAGAAATCGAGACTCATCAGACCAGGCAACATTTTTCCAGTCTTCAACTGTCCAATTTTGGTGAGCTCTTGCAAATTGTAACCTCTTTTTCCTATTTGTAGTGGAGATGAGTGGCACCCGATGCGGTCTTCTGCTGTTGTAGCCCATCCGCCTCAAGGCTGTGTGTGTTGTGGCTTCACAAATGCTTTGCTGAATACCTCGGTTGTAACGAGTGGTTATTTCAGTCAAAGTTGCTCTTCTATCAGCTTGAATCAGTCGGCCCATTCTCCTCTGACCTCTAGCATCAACAAGGCATTTTCGCCCACAGGTCTGCCGCATACTGGATGTTTTTCCCTTTTCACACCATTCTTTGTAAACCCTAGAATTGGTTGTTTGTGAAAATCCCAGTAACTGAGCAGATTGTGAAATGTTTGGAGTTCAGGAGATTGTCTTGACCAGGACCACACCCCTAAATGCATTGAAGCAACTCCCATGTGATTGGTTGATTAGATAATTGCATTAATGAGAAATTGAACAGGTGTTCCTAATAATCCTTTAGGTGAGTGTATATTACTATGTAGTATGTACCAAATTACTAATGCTCAGACACACTCGAGCTGCGTCCCAATTCGCCTACTTATACTACGCCCTAAAAGTATGTACTCTTTTTGTGAAGAAAAAGTACATACTTTTGAGTGTGTAGCAAAAGAGTAGGCAAGCTTTGGGACATACTACTTCGCCATCTTTAACGGACAGATCTGTCGCGTGCATCCTATCACCGTAAACTGCCCTGTCAATCATCTCGTCACAGTTAAAATCCTCCATTCAATCTAATATAACTTCTTACCATTTCGGAGAGAATTGTTGTCGCACGTTCATCTGCCAGTCATGGGTCTTTCATGCGGAGACTCTCCTCATGTGTTTGGAATTTGAATATAATAATGCATTTAAAAGGTAATGGCTAAACGTATCTTTGCAAAAGTTCACAATGCTGCTGCAGATGCAATATAATGTGGACAACATTGAATAAATACATTTTCGTCAGGTTAGATACCGATAATTAATCACTCAAACCCCTTTATCTAAACCTCTCTACATAACCGCCGGACTCGCGCGTCCTCCATGTCTGTAGTTTTTGAACACTTTTCATTCGTGTTTGTAGTTCTAACCGAATCCTCGTCCAACGCGCGATGGGTTGTGGGCAATATCAGCCGTTAGAGTGTGCATCGATCTGCACTTCGGATTCTGACCGGATATAGTAGACCATCCGGGTCTCTTTGGGACACTCATTTCAACATACTACGATTTGGGACGTACTAATTATATTTTCGAATACTATTTAGGACGGATAGTATGCGAATTGGGACGCAGCATCGGTCTCTCTCTCTCTCGCGCACGCGCGATCTCGGACACACTCGGTCTCTCTCGCGCTCGCTCCGCAATTGAGCGACAGTGCTCCGCACTCAACTCCAATTTTTTTTATACTCAAACATTTCCGCGTCGCGCGATACAACGAATCGATTATGTAATTCGTTGCCAACTCTTTCAGAAATCGATTTTAATTTATTTAATCGATTCATTGTTGCAGCCCTAGTTCCACCACATCCCAAAGATGCTTTATTGGGTTGAGATCTGGTGACTGTGGGGGCCATTTTAGTACAGTGAACTCATTGTCATGTTCAAGAAACCAATTTGATATGATTCGAGCTTTGTGACATGGTGCATTATCCTGCTGGAAGTAGCCATCAGAGGATGGGTACATGGTGGCCATAAAGGGATGGACATGGTCAGAAACAATGCTCAGGAAGACCGTGGCATTTAAACGATGCCCAATTGGCACTAAGGGGCCTAAAGTGTGCCAAGAAAACATCCCCCACACCATTACACCACCACCACCAGCCTGCACAGTGGTAACAAGGCATGATGGATCCATTTTCTCATTCTGTTTACGCCAAATTCTGACTCTACCATCTGAATGTCTCAACAGAAATCGAGACACATCAGACCAGGCAACATTTTTCCAGTTTTCAACTGTCCAATTTTGGTGAGCTCTTGCAAATTGTAGCCTCTTTTTCCTATTTGTAGTGGAGATGAGTGGTACCCGGTGGGGTCTTCTGCTGTTGTAGCCCATCCGCCTCAAGGTTGTGCGTGTTGTGGCTTCACAAATGCTTTGCTGCATACCTCGGTTGTAATGAGTGGTTATTTCAATCAAAGTTGCTCTTCTATCAGCTTGAATCAGTCGGCCCATTCTCCTCTGACCTCTAGCATCAACAAGGCATTTTCGCCCACAGGTCTGCCGCATACTGGATGTTTTTCCCTTTTCACACCATTCTTGGTAAAACCTAGAAATGGTTGTGCGTGAAACTCCCAGTAACTGTAGATTGTAAAAATACTCAGACCGGCCCGCCTGGCACCAACAACCATGCCATGCTCAAAATTGCTTAAATCACCTTTTTTTTCCCATTCTGACATTCAGTTTGGAGTTCAGGAGATTGTCTTGACCAGGACCACACCCCTAAATGCATTGAAGCAACTGCCATGTGATTGGTTAATTAGATAATTGCATTAATGAGAAATTGAACAGGTGTTCCTAATAATCCTTTAGGTGAGTGTATATATATCTCTAAATGATTTTTAGAACTATATCTATATCCTTATCGTCCTTAGTTTTAACAGGTCTTTAGTCCTAGAAAACCTCACCTCTGCACCAGGTCCCAGCAGACGAAGCTCCTCCAGGCAGTGACGTGCAATGTTGCGAAGCGCTCCCTCTGCGAGCAGAAGGTTCTCGTGTGGTCTGCAGACAAGAGTGAATGCTAGTGACTGCACCCCCAGCCACAGAACAACACTCCGGTCTGGAAACAGCTCTGCATTGCCCAGGGAAAACACCCCCCTGTCAGCTTCCCCCAGAGCTACAGCCTCTTCACCCAGCACAGCTTCAGTGCACAGACTGCCTGAGGCTTCCCTACTCAGAGCCACCGCACTCCTCACCTGTCTAAGAGAGAGGAAGGCCAGAAAAAGAGATTATTGTTCCTCATACAAACATGAACCATATAGGTACTGACAAAATACCATCTTTACTGGAGTTATTGATAATGCAGATACTTGGGTTGCATCCGAAATCGCATTCTTCTCTACTAAGTAGTAGGCAAAAACAGTATGTGACAAGAGTAGTGTACTCATAAAAGAGCAGGCAAAAGTATCAGGATGACGGACTACTTCCGGCGAGATTTCGATGTGTGCATAGGATGGACACTTTATGTATCCCATGAGGCCAAGCGAGAGGATTTGTGAATATATCAGTAAAGCAACGCAACTGACCCTAGTATCACATGATAATGAAAACATGGTGAATGTAGCACGTTCAGATTACATTCATAATATAGAATGTACTTTCTTGACAGTCACAATGAAGCCTACTTACTCAAAACAAGGATTTCGGACGCAGCCTTGGTATTCAAGTTTGCATGAAACTAAAGTTAGCTTTTTCTTCCCTATTGTGACGTTTATCCGAGTAAACGGATTCTCAAAGAAGAAAAAGGGGAAGGACTTGATTTTGTCCATCTGGAATTGTTTCGATTGTGAGACCGTTGTGGTTTGCTATTGCTGTGATATTGCTGTGATTTCCCGACAGGTTGTCCTGCCCTAACGCCAGTAAACACGTCATCAGAGATGACATTACAAAGGGGAGGGAAAGTTATTTTGCTAAAAGATTGAGGGCATATGTTCAAAAAAAAATTTGATGATGAAATATTAAATATTTCATCATCCATTAAAATAAGATTTGTCCATTTTAATTTGATGGTGACCTTTGTTATTAATGTTTTACATTAACATTTGTAGGTTTGACTGTACGAAATTGAATAAAGATTTTTGATTTTGTTTGTTTTATCATCTCACCTCGCTACCACGTGGAGTTTCTCTTTCTGCATCAGTCGCATCTGCTCCGGTGTGTAATCACGACCATCTCCGGTCTCTGGTCCGAATACACGCGCGTACAGTATCCGGATCTCGCCTGCGGACAGGGCGCTCACCGGGCACACCGTGTGGATTAAGAAACACAGCACCATATCTGATTTAACATTTCATAAAGACCATAAGAATACAAACACAATTACCAGACTTGCTGACACAGGGAAAAAAGGTGCCCGCTGTATGATAAACTAATAAATTTGTATCAAAGTGTCATTCTGCCATTGTGGACAAACTGCATTATTATTTCCGTATTTGGTCACATGACTGTGAATCAGCTGATCATTGCGAAGTTCCGCTTTCAACTCTAGATGGCGCTCTTCGGTGTGTTGAACTGATGGTCCAACTACATTTTTTTTTTTTTTTTGCACTATTTGGGACATAAATATTGATTTGAGTGATTCTGATGTGCTTTATAGCCATACAAATTCAATCAACTTTTAAATAATTAAGAAACGCAAATGTTAATTTATCCTAAGATAAAGGCATGAGTAGTGGAGTAGTATATGCCCCTTTTAAGGACAATGTGGAATTACTTTTAATTTGTAACATATTTAGATATAAGTTTAGCATTTGCAGGATGATGATGCATCAGCCAATGTGTTATTATGGGAATAGCAATAACACCCTCGACTTTTTATATAATTCTTATTAATATTTAAATATGTTTTTAAATGAGAGACAAAGCAGAATACCAGTAAAAGAGATTTATCTGAAAGGTAAAATGATTCTATGCTTATGTGAATATTTAATTAACTGCCCATATTTTAACCGAAGATATGTCATAATGGCAACACTATGAAAGCAAATTTAATAATTTCACTCAACTAACCTATAGGTTTTAATGAAAGCAAAGATGTCTGAAATGTGTGTATGTGTCTGTGTGGTGGGGGGTGTGGTGTGTGTGTTAGGGGGGGTGGGGGGGGGGGGGGGTCATCTTATCTTACCACGGGTCAAATTTGATCTTTTTACTTCCAAATAAAGACTAGAAAGACTTTTATTCCACAAATCTAAAAACATTGAGGTTCAGGTTCCTTTATTCTATACCAGTAGGTAAATTAGATTTCACTGAACAGGCTGTTTCTCATACATATAGACAATACAATAGTGATGTGCACAGCATAGCCATTCATCAAAAGTTCTGATATGAGATTTTGTGTCACATATGGTCAAGAGAAAAAATTAAATGGGGGTGGGGGGGTCATCTTATATATATATATATATAATTTTTTTCCATGTATTAATTAAATGTGCTTCATATACTGTTCTTATGCCACCACCAAAGTTTTTTAAAATATGCAGATCTACAGTAACTAATCTGGATTTACATTCTTCAGTGTGATCTTTGAGGTATGCAAATTGTAAATTGTAACAAATCTGTACCTATAGTTCTTTGCCCAACGAGCTCAAATATACACAGAGATACTCTCCAATGCGTACATGTTAAACAACGAATCTACGCATGCAGATTCATGCAGTGCCATTGACAGAAGACTAAGTTGGACGTATTCAAACACATGCGCTTGGACACACACAAAGAACAGCTGTTTTACTTAACAACTGCTCGTCATGCTCACTTAAACCA
Source organism: Tiaroga cobitis (assembly GCA_030578255.1). Lineage (NCBI taxonomy): Eukaryota > Metazoa > Chordata > Actinopteri > Cypriniformes > Leuciscidae > Tiaroga > Tiaroga cobitis. Next base: position 36,525,944 of record CM060603.1, read on the forward strand.
TGAGGGAGGAGGACACACATCTCCCCCACTTCCTGCAACACTGAACTTACATAAACACACCACATACAGTCACTGTGACATCCAGCAAACAACCTTTACTGCGAGATCACAAAAGAAGAATCAATGTTCTTATGTTAGAAGAAACAAGATTGAGACTAGAATCGCCTCCCCAGCTGATAATGGATGAAATAAAAGGTTTAACTGAAGATACAGGAAGACAGGAAAAAAAGCCAAGGCCACATTTAGAGGATCTTACTGCTGCAAAAGCGCTAGGATGTGGTCACAATGATGGCAAGTCTCCAGCAACAAATTCTTGTAATTTTTAGATTCAGAGGCGGGCTAATCAAACAGAAACACATTGTCAATGGAAACTCAGTATGCGTAAGATCCTCTTACTCATATTGGTCTTTTTGCTGGTTGGCTCTCTGTGGTGGAACTAAAACTAAATATCCAAAGAGGGAAACAAAACCTGCAGTTTCAGCCTTCAAACTTAATAGGCAAAGATTAGACATTAACTCCAGCACACAAAACATACTGAATGAATCATTTTAAAGCAATTCAATTAGTACATTATTACACAGGCACCTTATTGCAAAGAGTTACTGATCACTTAAGGCAAGACACCATTGGTGAACACAGTTCAACAGATAAAGACAATTTCGTATTACAAGTTTTCTGAAAAGTTGTTTTATCACTCCATGAATCAGAAAATGCTGTTGACATTTTCACCATGAAATATGAATAAAATGTTATAAATCAAGTAAATGGTTGTGAAATATATGAACAAATCCCTCTGTGGACCTTCAGAATATAGATAGTAATATAACTATAAAGTTTGGTCAAGTGGAGATGTCTGGCTCAGTGCTTAAGAAAAAAATCATTTTCAGAAAACTGGCTTAAAGGGATAGTTCGCCCAAAAATAAAACATTTGTTAAACAGTTGAAAATCATTGACTTCAATAGCAGGAAGAAAAATACGGAGAAAGTCAATGGCTACCGTCAACTCTCTGGTTACCAATATTCTTTAAAATATCTTTTGCGTTCAGCAGAAGAAACTCATAGAGGTTTGGAACAACTTGAAGGTGAGTAAATGACCATTTTAATTTTTGGGTTAACTATCGATAACAAATGAATAGATATATATTGATAAAGTGTAATAAAACAATCCATTAGTCTGAAGGACTCTCCAAACTGAGGATTACATGCAACAGTTTTGCCTTAAAATGTGGAACAATTCATCTAAACAACTTTTGAAAACCAAAAGTCACATGATCATATCAGTTATAAAGATTCACAATCCAGATTAACTGATAGTGTCGGGTGTGCATCAAGTTACTGCTTAACAAAACAGTTTATTTCACAAAGTTCTACATTTGAATCAAACTGCATGGCTGAAGACCAAACCTCTTGGCCTCAACTACATGAAAAAGCTGTGGGATTTCTTTCTTTTTTTTTTTACGGTTGTAAAACTTTAAATTTCTTCTTTACTCATACTGATATTAGTCCCCAAAAACACTTAAAAACATTCGTGCAAGAACAGGTCTGACACTATGCCAGGCCGTTAGGGAACGGCCGCCTCCTCCTTTGTGGAATAGCTTTGGAATGCACACGTGTGCAGGAACACGTGCTGGTGCTTGGCTAACCACATATAAGGTCCCTACAAGACCGGTATATTTGAAAAACAAGTGACTCAACCCCCTTTACCAATGAATAACAGCACACAAAGCTAAGAGATAAAGACATGATTCAGCAAAGAGTTATTACCCCAAACTGCAAGTTTATTCAGGAATACATAAACCAGCCTCAGTCACACATGACCAATAAAACACACTCAGGAAGATAAAATTGACAAAACACACTTGCGGGAGAGAGAGAATTGTAACTCAACTGTCACTGGTTTGTGGACAATTAGAACTATATCTCGTCTTAGAACATTTTGGTGAACACGGATGTGGTCATCACTTGCTGACCAGCAGCAAAAGTCAGGATTCTGTCCCTGAGTTAAAGCTGTCAGTCAAAAAACAAAACAAAAATATTTGACAGTGAAACCAATGTCACCAGGGAGCTTTACATACTTCAAATTTAGGGGGTAAAAATTATTAAAATCATTATTCAGTGATATGAAAATATACATAATTGAGACATTCAACCACGCGTAAACCAATTTATACAATAAATGGAATATTAATTGGTTATCCTGCTCTATATCATTGGGCAACTGACCAAATGTGAGAAAGGGGGCAAAACGAACGCATAAAAGCACTTATTCACCACAACAACTTTAAAAAGTGCTCATTAGGAGGGGAAAAAAGCAAGTTAAAAAAGGAAATCTGACATGAGTTAGGACAGACCAGTGGTGGGAATAAAAATACAGGTTAGTTAAAAAAAAAAAAAAAAAAAAAAAAAAAAAGTGTACGTGTAATAGATGACAGTGACTTGTAGCTGTGTGCTTCAAATGGAAGATGAGGGTGGTGAATAATGGCAGTTTATCAAACCAAACCGGGTAGAGATACATAATAACCTCTCTGCCTTGAGTTTGCCATACTAAATCAATACCAAACCCTCAGAACAAGTCCCTCTCACAGAGCAAGTCCCAGCAAACACCTATTCAGGACTCTGCAGTCTCATGTGTGAGGGCAGCATTTGAGCAAGTAAAGGCAGTAGAATTATGAGGGATTGTGAGCACGTCTCAAAGTTTTTTGAGACGGCTGTACATGTCTCTCTTGCTGCGTTCTCCAGCCCAAGTGCGGCTCCTAAGACGGAACTTTCTCAGATCTTCTTTATAGTCTTCATGATGCATCGGCCTATAAGCCTGAGGCTCACACACCGACTGCAGAAGGGAAAAGAAAACAAAAGCACACATTAGCAGCTTGAAATTAAGAAACAAAAATATATAAATAAAAAAGGAAACAACTTCGATATATACACAAGTTTGAGCCGTTTCCGCTCTACATCCTAAACTCCTCCCCTCGATGCAACCCACTTCCGTTCTGGCGGGCTGGGTTTGTTTTGCTAGCTAGCTCCGACGAAGCGCTGATATCGCACTGACATAATTACAACATGAAGAAATGTGGTTCGGGAACGATGTGTGCGGTAGTTGGTTGTAAACACTCGAGAAAGCACCTGAACGAGTGGTTAGATAGAGTGCTACGACCGCAAACCAGCTACGAAGAGGCAATGTCCATGCGCTCCACTGTTTACACACACAAACACAGTATCGCGCCCGCGCCTCTCTCTCTCGCACAGTTCGATCGCCTAATTATTATCATCATGGCACACACACACTTTGCACTCTAGCTAAAGCCGATGATATAGTTCGGATACCAACGTCAGGAGGACATTCACTGACAGCGCGTTCTCTTTTGTCTTGTCGCGCATGAGTGGTTTAAAGCATTTGCGTGAATAAGCGCATGGTCATAACCCTAGCAAAAGGATGACAGAAAGAACAGATGCTGCGTTTGCATTAAATATTTTAACACGTTAAAGCTGGACAAAAATTAATCGCGAAAATATTTTTTCCTCACGGCCGCACGCCGGAGATCCAGCACGGTGCAGTGCCGTAACGAAAAGTGATTGCCTTATTTATTGCAATAAGTAGAGGCTTCAATTGTTTTGTTGTAAGTAGAATAGGCTACTGCATTTTATGGGTTACTTTCGACATTTAAAGGTATTTTAACAGGTAAAAGGGCTGGACTGGTTGGTACACAGCAGGTAAAACAATGCAGAGTCATAAGGATAATTGCAAAAGAGATCGAGGTCTTTATTTATAGCTCAGCAGTAAGTCATGTTTTTATAGGTTACAGTCCGTTTTCCAAATACAAACACGTATTCCATCCGCAACAGGCTTCTTTTATTTCCTATAATCATGTAAATGTCATCCCTGATTAAGCTATAAACTGCAACACTTATTTGGCCACAATTGTTATTATTATGTTAAAAGAAACATTAATGTATCACAGATACATTTGCTATTGCCACGGACATAAACTGATAGGTATTTGCACGTTATGTCTGTTTGATCTAGCTGTGTATGACATGACACAACCGACTTTGTTGCTGTGCAGATATTGATATGCCTCGGCGGCTTTCAGATTGTCCAATTGCTTTTCCATCTATTGCCATGGATTGCACGAAGTAGGAGCAAATCTCGCTGTACGTTATGCTGGGCCACGTCGTCATTTTAGTGTTCTGCACTGAATTCGGGTGGGGGATAGTAACGCCATCTCCAGTCAAACTAGTGGAACCGTCGCTGTGTTTACACCGGCAGACGCTGTGCAAACCACTTCCGGCGGAAATGAAGAGCATTTGAGTAAAGTAATGGCGGCGCCCATGATTTGGCGCGTAAACTTGTGTATAGGAATACAAAGAAAGTGTTGCATTGTGATATTGCACATACCTTGTGAAGCGGGAAAAAGTCTTTGTAGCCTCCTTTCAGGATATAGAGTTCAGGGTAATGGAGATTGGGGTACTCCTTCTCATTCAAATCTCGATCTCTTTTTCGAACGTAGCGGCACATCCGTGGGCCGCGTTCAGATGAAAATTCACAGTGGAAAACCAGCAGGACACGCTTCTCTGGGCATTCCGAGAGAATAGGATTCTGCAAAAAGTAGTCTTCAATTTGATCCTCTTGATGGAGGTTAAGAGCACCCTAAAATGAGGGCAAAGATGAGTCATCAAAATTTGCCCCACACAAATATTACTGCAAGCAACTTGCATCAAAGTTAAATCACAAGCAACAGTCTCACCTTAATATGGCCGCCATCATATTCATACGGATAACGGCAGTCGATGACAAACAGCCTCTCAACCAGATCGTTGTATTGACCGCTCATTGCTTTAACCATCTAAGAAAATAAAGAAAAAGATGTTAACAAAGAATGAGATCGTGAAAGATGCCAATGCACATACTTCGTATTGACAATGACAAATTTTGCTGGTCTGTTTATGATCATGTAACTGCTTGTTTTGGATGGACTTGCATTTGAAATGTATATGCTAAAACTTACAATCTCTGGAGTGATGTATTTCAATTCTTGGTGTTTTCCTTCTACCGTGGGTAGCGCAGGAGCCTTCATATAAAAAGCAAGTGAATAGTTAGTAATAATGAAGGACAAAAGAAACACATTGCACATTCCCTAGAACAAGTGACAAGTCTATAAGTTTGCGGTTACACTCCAAGACTTAATGCACAGATCTTTTTATAGCTTCAGATTGTTTTGTCCAGTCTGTTGCTATGGTTATATCACTGTCGGTATATCATTACAGTTTCATGTTCAAATTGCACATTTAAATGCCGTTACAATTTCAGTGCAGAACAGTGCAAGCATGCAGTGAATGAAAACTCTGGCGGTGTTGAGCAGCTGTTGAGCAACACCTGATTGGCCATTGCATTCACCCACTTAACAGATATGTCTGTGATTGGCTACTAAGATCAACGCTTCAAAAACATGTAATTAGAAAGCTTTGACGCTCTTCACAGAGTGCTTACAAAGATACACACGGAAGCGTTTGAAAGCAGCCACCTTTCAGTGGGTACCGAATATACTTGGTACTCGGCACTACTGGTACTGCAAAAATGCTGATATCACCACATTTTATTAACCTGGTACCGAAGTACTGGTACTTTTGAAAACCCTAAAAAAAAAACCTGGCTTACACTCACCTTGGTGAAATCTCCAATCACATTACTAGGATCTGAATCCAACATTCTTTCAATTTGTGAGTGATTAAATGACTTGGATCTTTGAACCTGTAAGGGGAAGGGTCAAAGTTAGGAGTCAAATTATGGCTGCTGATGAGTCAATTTGTTTTGAGTTATTTTTTCAAGTGTGGACTGACCTGATGAGGTATAACATCCTCTTGTTCTGCGAGTGCAACTTGTGTCCCTGCCAGGCTCCGCCTCCTCTTCACTCTGACCGGCGTGTTCTCATCTTGAGGCCTCTCGGGTCTCTTCAATGGGAAACGCCCTCCCGGGCTTGGCATAGATGGAGATCGGAACAGCCCACGTGGACGGCAGCGGATAACAGGCTAAGGGCAATAAAGTGGGTTTGGTTGGTAACTATCATGTAATAACCATAAAAAGCCAATCAAAGAGAGATAAAAAAAAAAAAAATTGTTTGATAAATGTGTAACATACCGAATCTGTATACTCAGTACTTTGTTTAGCCACCAGAGGAGCCGTGAGAAGACTGTCCATTCCAAGAGGAACTTCGGAGTCATTCTACAGAAATAAACGCATTAAGGTTATTCAAAAATCTAAAGGAAATTGTACGAATAAAGCAAAAGCAAATAGAAAGTTCACCTCCATATCATCAAGCCCCTCCAAGAAGCCATCATCGTCGTCATCGTGTAGACAGGAGAGAGAGGGGCGGCGCAATATAAAGGGACTGCTCTCATCTGAAGAGTCAGGTTGAAAGGATGATGTAGGGGAAAGCTGGAAACAGAACAAAGCTTATAATCGTCACATCAGTATTAAAATGTAACTTAAGAACCACATTCCATCTACGACCTCTTCCAGGGATACATGTCGTACCATTAAAGCAGGAGCAGAGTTGGGTCGGCAGGCAAAAGCATCCTTGGCACCCCCAGTGGACCGCGTACGGAAGCGTGATGCAGGCATGGAAGGCTTCTTGAATTCAAAATGCTCCTGTAAAAAAAAAAAAAAAAAAAAAAAAAAAAGATTGTGGTAAGAGAAAATTAAATCACATTTATTCAAATACCTGCCCCTCTTAATTCCCATGACTTTCCAACACAATCAGTTAAAATGCGTGGGACCTTAAAAAACTAGTATAGCAAAAAGCAATTTTGAGCATAATTCGATAAATATGCCGCCTGCAAAACTACAAAACAGCAAAAACCAACCTCAGCCAGGTTCTCTTTGTTGTCGCAGCCATGTGCACGAGTCCACACTCCATAGCGCGAGGGATCCAATTCTTTACTCTTCAAATTAGGACTGTGACCCAAAAATGGCAGCTACAAAGAGTGGGAAAAAAGGATCATGTTATTTTAATGAGGGGAAAACAATTTTAAATTCTGAATATACTTACTACTGTTCAAAAGTTTGAGGTCAGGAGTCGTTTTTTTTTTTTTTTTAAAGAAACTTTTATTCAGCAAGGATGGGTTACATTGATTAAAAGTGACAGCTTGTTTAATGCCATCTCAGCTTTAATGAAAGAGTTTTGACAGAAAGAACATGTTGGTGGATATTCTAGTATACAAAAAAAAAATCCTGGAAACCCTCTCATCCTGGAATGGCCTATTCTGCAATGAGTATAAACAATCTGGTCCCATCGATTTGAGATTTGATATAAACTTCCAACATTTCATTTCATGAAATTTGTTCATCGTATATAGCTCCCATTCTGTTTGCCATTTTTCATTAGAGAAATTAATTATTGGTTTTATTTCTATAAGAGGTACTGCAATTTTTATGATGCAGAGTCCTTGTTTCCTTTGACTCCAGTTAGTGTCCAGGTACCCAAGAAAACCAGATATTAAATTGATAACCCTCTAGGTTCAAACCATTCATTAAAAAAAAAAAAAATCATTACAGAAATAGTTACAAGTAAATAAATGCAGCCTTGGTGAGCATAAAAGACTTAATTAATCTTATCGACCCCAAACTTTTGAGTGGGAGTGTGCAAACAAGTCTAGAGAAGAGAAATAACTAACTAATAATAAATAACTTACTGGCAAAGAGTGTATCCTGCGAATGGGCATTTTTCTGTACAAACAAAGAACATGCGATTAAATTCAAGTACAGCTTTCAAAACAGACATGCATCCTCCGCTTAGTAGTGAATGACCACTTACTCATTAACCGCTCGTGTGGCATCCTGCATGGCCTTCTCAAACCTGTGATGAAAAAGAAAATAAGAAAATGCTGTTGAACGGTTCCTAATGTATTCAAAGTCTCCTCTCACCTCCAGCCAAACACTAGCCCAGACGACAATTCATCTCATTCATCTCCCATACTAGGCCCCTCACTACTCTATATATAACAAATACACCGCGATGCCCACCTGTATGCAAAACAGTCCTAAGCTGAATGGGGGGGGGGGGGGGGGGTTCTTCTAATTTACCATATGCCCACAGACAATACTAACCCCCTCTGCAAACCTCTTTTGTTGGGATAAAGGAGCTGGGGGAGAGTAAATGGTGGTTTTGAGGGGGAGGAGGTCAGGAGTGTGTCTCTTTCATAGCATAGGAAGAGGGGGGAATTAGAGTTAAAAGGGGGGTTCTCTAGTAACCCTGGCTACCTCACACACACATATTACTGCTTTATTCGGACGCCTGCTCTCACAGAGCATGAAAAGCGTGCCACTATTCACCCAGCCCCCCTTCAGCAACACGCCATACAACAAACACACTGATGTGTGAGGAACAAACAGCTGTAGGCCTGGCTGCAGATAAATGGATTCCCAACGACACCAAAAGTCTTGGACAGGAGCAGTCAAACACACTGTAGAAGATTACCAGAGAGCCGGGATGTTCACAGATTCAATGCATGCTGGGTATATCCTATAGAGACTTTGCAAACATCTGTCAAGTTAAAGGATGGTTCACCCAAAAGTATATTTTTGCTTAATACAATTAGGGGCCAACCGATATACATCACCAAGGCCAACATATTGCCTTTTGCAGAATCAAGTTGTTGCAATCTGAATTCATTTGACAGATTTGGTTAATCAAAAATCAAATTACTTGTTCCTTTTCAAAACATTTCTAATTTAGTAAATGTCAAATATAAATTGCACTTCAGCAATTGTTACGCATGTATTTTTACCATCTTTGAAAAATAAATGTATTTATATCAGCAATCAGAAACAAAAATTGTTACAAATCTGTTGGTCGACCACTATAAACAATCAGACAACGTCAGTCTGCATGACATCTCAGATTCCGTGCCTCAAAAGAAAACCATCCTGGTTTGGAACAACTTAAAGGTTCTCTAAGCGATGTCACTTCTTGTTGACGTTTAAAGTATTGTCAAACAAAACGGAGGCTAGCTAGACCCTCCCTCCTCCTCATCCGCGCACTAACCCCCCAAACCCCACCCCCAAGTCCTTCTTGTCGGTTATTGGCTGGAACAGTTTGTTTTGTTTCGTGGAGCGGGTTGCCGGAGTTTGTTTTTGTTGCCGTTTTTGGAGCCTGGGCTGTCTGCAGAGACCGTGTTTTGTTACAGTGTGTTCAGGGGACAGGCAGCTAGTGGATAGTGAGGAGATGGTTGCTCTCCTCATGTGACAAAAAATGCTTTGGCCTAAAAAACGCTTGACATCGCTTAGAGCACTTTTAAGCATGAGTAAACATCAAATTCAAGTTTCATTTTTGGGTGAATCATCCCTTTAATAATAGAATGTGCCATGCTCAGATATCCAGTGATTTGTGATGGATGCCAGCATAATCTAGGTAATCCGCAAAAACAGACACATTGAGCAGATGTAGGTCCATCTAACGGCAAAGAGTAGATTAGATATATAATCCTTAAGCCAAGCATCCTAGCCAAGCTTCATATCATATTCATATCATATCATCTGTCAGATATGATGACCAACAGGCAGAAGAATTATACTCACTTCTGCTCAGCATCCAGAGAGTCCAAAGGGCTGGGAGAATCTAACCCAAGACCTGAGGAGAAGGGGGAGGAGAGACAGGTGAGTGGGGGATGATGCACAAGTGGTTAATACCGCAGGCCTAGACTATAAAGATCACCGCTCACACTCCAAATGGGATGACCTGTCACACACAGTCCGGCAAATCACTTTAACATTCCTTTCAACCGTTAGTAGAACTTTATTAGTGATCGATTATACCCAACTAGTATACATTCCAATTGGTGCTTGTGCCAATTCCAGCTTTATCGTTTAATACTAGTAGCAATTTATGAAACTAATTGTTAACAACACTTCTTACGTTACAAGTTACTACTGCTTTTTTTTAATTCTCATATGTAATGCCTTAATGAATAAATTTAGAAACTAGCCATTCCAACATATTCTCATGCCAATTCGTAACCATTATACATTTTGGGGAACTGGTGGCTAAATTATATGGCATCCATACAATTTGTTTATGCAAAACTTCATCTTTTTTTCCTACCAATCATGATCCTGTAAGAATCACAGCACATTTTCATATAAAATTGCCACCTCATTAAATTCTCATGAGGTCAGGTTGGATTACCAATTCCATCTATTTAACACTATGACAACTGGAATCGATACTAGCAACTATCGATACTAGGAACATTGAATGGTTACAAATATCTAAAAAGAATACGAAAAAGTATTAGTAAAAATGGGAAAAAACTAGACATATTGAACTGCTAAGTAGTAATCAAATAAGTGGCAGTAATATGGAACACTTCTCTACCATCTAATTTAAAAGATTGTTCCCTCAAAAATGAAAATTGTCATCATTTACACACCCTCAATTTGTTCCAAACCTGTATGACTTTCTTCCGCTGAACACAAAAAATATATTTTGAAGAATGTCTGTAATCGAAACAGTTGATGGAACCCATTGACATTTCATAGTATTTATTTTCCATACTATGAAAGTCAATGGGGTCCATCAACTGTTTGGTAACCAAAATTCTTCAAAAAAAAATCTTCTGTGTTCAGAAGAAAGAAAGAAATTCATACAGGTTTGGAACAACTTGGTTGTTCACCCAAAAATGAAAATTCTGTAATTTACTCGCTATCAAGTCATGTTGAGCTGCTTTAGTAAACAAAATAAGTGGTAGTAACAATAGATACTAGCTCGTTTAACGTAATAATGGTTAAAATGGCTTGCCATACACACCCTCAGATGTCGCTACTATAAAGTTTATAGAATTGCCGGTTTCTCAAACTAACCTGCATCGGAGGAGGCATCAGAGGCGAAGGAAGGGATCTTCAGGAGGGGCAAGGTTCTCTTCCGCTTTGGTGTCTCACATTGTCTGCAACAAAAAGTCAAAGCAAAGAGTATAGAAAACTGAAATGTAACTTACTGCATAACGTCTGTTTCAGCACAAAATAAACAAATACATCAGGCCTCGATAACAAGGTCAGTAAAACGTCAATAAATGCAATTTTCCCTCGTACATTTCCAGGAAATACGTCTGAAGTAACTGTTAGTTTACTTTTTCGCTAGCAAAAGAAATAGCCCAGGCCCACTCACCCTCCAAGAACAGCGAGGTTATTAAGGTTTAGAGCCAGGTTAGTCACGGGGGACAGCACTGCCATGGGTCCGGGGGAGGCCAGGTTATTCATGCAGGGGGAGCCCCTCGCCCCGAGCTCCGGCAAGGAGAACCGGAGAGGTCGGAGGACTGATTCGGGCCCGGTGCTGAACGGATCACCTACAGGGCTGATGTCGCCTGGAACACTATCAAAATCCATTTCTGAAGTGACGCGGATCGTCAGATGCGTCTTGAAAATATGATCCAGTCAAGTGTGATCAAGACGACAAAGGGTTAAGCCAAGTTAGCAAACGCTCAGCAACACGGACAGGGGCTTAAATTCTTCTTATTTAGCGAGTAGGGTTGAAAGAAACAACGTGCAGAACGCTGCATAATAACGACGCCAGATACACAAGACACGGTAAAAAGGGGTGTTAAAAATCCATCTTCTCAGATCTTTGTTGTCAGAGAGCTGTCGATTCGATCGCACTCTCTCTGACCTTTCCAAAACCTGCTGAGGAAGAGAGTGCTGAACGTAGCTCTTATTTATGTTCAAAACATGCAGTCCACAAGCGGCAATCTGAGTAGCCAATGAGCATCGCTGTTACATCTGATTCCTCCAATGAGCTGCGCTTCCTCTTTTTTCCGCATTGTTCTCTGAGATAACGTAGGTGGTCCAAAGAATGACAGGCAAATGTGATATCCAATGAAAAGGAAGGTAACAAGAGCACTGCTATAAACTTATCCAATGGCTTTTATGTTTACATAAATAGGGCGGGATAAGGAAATGTAAACCCGTAGAGAAAGGAAACATTTCCCGCGGAACAGTTCAAGCTGCAGCTTGGCAACGCCCTCCTTTTTAAGAAAGCCAATCATATGTCAACGTCCTGGCGCGGAACGTACCACTCAAATCGCCTGAACAAAGAAGTAAATATATGTTTGTATAATACAAAACAAACATTATAAAACGTCTATTTTTTGGTAAATTTTGTGCTGGTAATTCACATATTATTTAACTAGATAGCTAAAATGGAATTCCTTGCCTTTTCAGCAGCGGTGTGATGTTATCATCCATCTAAAATAATTTGTAATACAATTTTCGAGCTTGCAGTTCACTACGTCATATTACTTAGTAGAAAAGTAAAAGAAAAAAAGTGAAATATATGAAAATGTAAAAAAAATTGATACATAGGCTACTTTCCCTCATAAATTAACATTTTAACCTGGGTTTACCTGTTCCCATGGCCTAGACTATATGTCAACAACCTTCGAATTAAACTAGCCATATATGCCATAGCATAGAGAGGCAGTGAGGTGAGCATTTGAATTAGCCTAGTAAAATGTTAATGACTGAAATTCTCAGTTTTCACTTCATGAAAAATATAGATAATTACACGTTTGGCTAAATGAAAAGGACTGAACACGGTTGTGAATATTGTGTGTTATTTTTTTTACCAAAATATGAATTTGACAAGTTCCTTTATAAGTATTTTCCTACAGAAATACTGTTAAAAGTTAAGGTAACGTATACATAAACTAAAGCAAAGTATGTTTCCGTTGCCAATTCTTTGTTTGTGTATGATGGGGTAAGGGTGGTGGCATATTATTTATGCTACAAGTGGCCTCTGTCAGGGTAGAAGACATATTTAATTTCACATGATTTGAGAAATGAGGCTGAGGAATATGTAAACCCCCCATCCATTGCCTATGTGGTGAGATATACAATAAATACAGTCAGCCACCACATAAAGGCTATAAGAGATAAAAAAACATGTTGTCACTTACCATTCAGTCCACACCCAAAATATCCAATATCTCACCTCACACATCCATCGCAAACTAAGCCATGGTCCTCCAGACAGCAGATACAGCCTTATGATTGCTTGAGGAGATTGTTGAGACATGCAGACACTTTCCAACACTAGCCCCTCACTTCAAACAAGGGCTCTTACAATAAAAGTACTTTACACAATAGGCAACATTCCCATTTGAATTTAATGCAAACTGTGGAACTGTCTAATGTTTTATTTTTTTAGATCTTTCATGGAAATGATGAACTGTGACAGCCATATTAGAAAGACAAAACAGCCTGACTGTTTCTGTTACTCGTGATATAACCTCCCAGTCACCCTCCCCTACTTCCCTCCAATTCTAGCACAATGGGACTTTGGGAATAGGTTGGGAAAGCTCATTGATTTGGATTTACATGCATGCCATTTAGTAATTTTTTTCTGTTTCTTTACATTCTTCTGTTATACATATTGAGTCGAGACAGGCAGAATCATTAAGAGAGATGTAATAAAAAGGATTTTAACCAAAGAATAATGAAATGTCATTCTATGTAATCACAGTCTGTTTTTGGTCATTTCTAGATACACCAATCAAATGCATTCCTCATTTTGTGTGTTTGTTTATTCTGAATGTTCATGTGCTTCACAAATCTGTGACATGCACTACCGTCAAAAGTTTTTTTTAATCAAGGATGAAAGGATGCATTAAATAGATAAAAAATTACAGTAAAGAAATGTTACAAAAGATTCATATTTCAAACAAATGCTATTCTTTTGAACTTTATTCATCAAAGATTCCTGATTTTTGTATCACAGTTTCTGCAAAAATGGACCAAATCAATGGCATGTGACACTGAAGACTGCTGAAAATTCAGCCACCGAATAAATTGTATTATACAATATATTAAAATAGAAAACAGTTAATTTGAATTGTAATAATATTTCTTGTTTGATCAAACAATTGCAGCCTTGGTGATTAGTAATTTGGAACTGCAAGCACTACACAACAGCTTATAAAATTCATACTTAACATATTCTTAAAGCGATAGTTCACCCAAAAGTGAATCATTTACTCACCCTCAAGTTGTGCCAAACCTGTGTGAATTTCAAATAATATGGAAGTCAATGGGGTCCCATCAACTGTTCGGTTACTGACATTCTTCAAAATATATTATTTTGGGTCCAGCAGAAGAAAGAAATTCATACAGGTTTGGAAAAAGTTGAGGGTGAGTAAATGATGACAGAATTTTCAATTTTGTGTGAAATATATACAAGTAAGACTCAAGACTTAAAAAAGCACTTATTGACAGACATCATCAGACAATGAGATCATCTTGATTCACTTTACAGACTAAATGTGCGTCTTCATCTACACTAAGATAGTCTGAACATACATAAATAGCATATAAATAGCAATATCTTAGACGGCCCGATCTAAGCCTATTATCGGAAACTGAAAATACACAATAAATTCATCTTAAACTGCAGCAAACTGGATAAACAGGCTTGTTTTAAAGGATTTCAGAGAACTTGCCCAGACAGTTTTAGAAAGCTGACGTTTGCTAACAGGTAAACACACCTGCTGTGAGGATTCACAAAAGGACATGTGGGGTTCCTCAGGGCGGGAGACATCAGCCTCAGTTAAGAACTGTACCAGCAGTGATAAAATCTGTACATTTGGATTTTTTTTAATTGCCCAAGGATCTGAGACATAATTGACACACAACTTGAAACCATTAGTATAAGAAAGAACAATGGGAGCTGCTCAATTAAAGATGTCAAGTAATCTTTTGGAATTAAATTATATAAAAAGTATTTACACCTGAAAGGAATGCTGATGATATATTTCTCATATATTTAAGTACCTAACAGCACTAAGGTCTGAATGAAGTGCTAAACTGGTGGTCCGCAACACAATAGCTTATGAATACATTGTGCATGTGCGTTGACCCATTATGAATGTCTGTTTGCTTTAATGAACTTCCTGGATAAAGAGTAAAGCTGGGGCTCATTCAAAAACGAAGACAGTACTCTATCAACGAATCTCACGGGATAACATAACTATTTTGCGAGGTGGTGATTTCTTATTAATTCGTAAAATGTGAATCGTATGAAAATGTATGTAACCACGAGCTTAGCAGATTATCCAAATTCAAGTTAGCCAACAATTCGCCACAACGTAAAATAGTTATGAATCACCATTGCAATCCCTGATGCACAGCACCCAAATTGTATTCAGAAACGGTAGCCTAAGTAGAATAATGTACACAATCTCTTTGAAACTCGTCAGCTTTTGTCTACGTGCAAGTGATTGTTCACATCCACATGATGTGACAGGTGGTCTGGCCTAAACCCTTCACATTTGAGACTACTGCCTCAGTGAATGAGTGTGAATATAAGCATTTGCATAACTCTAATGTGGGGAGTGTATTGCTCTGTCATTAATGTCCTCTGCGGTGAAACTTGCAGCATTACCACCCTGAGCCATCAGGAACAGCCCCAAAGCCCAAATGGTGCAAAGGGTCTTGCATTAACACATGCATGGAGCAAGAACTGAATGCCCTAAATCCCTCACCCGCCTCACCCACACCTTATTTACTGAAGATAGAAGAAATGTGACTGGTACTTAATTGATCTTTGGTAAAGATCTCAAATTCAAAATACCTTTTGAATACATTTAATCAGATGCAATTGGCGAATGAAAAGAGGCAGCTTGTGAAGCATGCGTGTGACCTTGTTCTATTAAACACTGTTTGGTGCTTTTGTAGGTAATTTAGATTGAAAATGAGAGGAAATCAAAAATGTTAAATGCATTTCAGTTTTTGCAGCAAATATACCCTTGTGAAGAAGAATATACGTAAGTGTGAACTAAATGTAATGTTTTCAGACACTTCATGTTAACTGCAATTACATGAAAACGTATTATAGTTTAAATTTATATTAAATGCAGCTGGCTGAATTTTAGGGTGTTTTTTGACCCAAATAAACTAACTTAAGTTCATCTTCATATGTAATTTCATAATTACTTCTGTTTTCTTTGAAATATGGTTAATGTGTACTGCTGAATGTACTAACAAACATTAATGGTAAAGTAAAAAAATATTTAAAGTAATTTTATTTAAATGTGTATATCATGCATTTACATATATTTGTAATTACACATTTATGTAATGATAGAGTTGCAATATAGCCTACGTTTAAAATATATTAGCTTTAAAAGTAATATTGAATAACACACTACAGTTGACATCATAATCAAATGTGAACACATTAAAATAAGTGTAGTTCTTTGAAGCACAACAAATGATTATTAAAACATTATTTAAAATGTAGCCACTGTAAAATTATATTATATGGAAGTACGGTTTCTTTAAAATGTACATTTGAGGTTTGAAGTGCACATTCAATACAATTACTTGGGTATCTCAAACATACATTTCTCAGTCCTTCCCAATATGGGAATTCTGACTCATTTTTTTCTGTGCACAGTGGCCACTGCTGACCACTGCTTTCAGGTCAGCATGAAAGAGAAAGAGGGAGAAGCGCTGAGACAGAGTAGATGGGGAGAATGAGACAGGCGACAACATCTGTCCCTTGAGTCTCCTGGGAACAGATGGGCCTGCGGGGAGAAAATAACTCAGCCTTAGGCTGCCGTTCTGGAGGGAATACGAAAAAGAGCAGGGACAAAAGACAGAAGGGGGAGGAGAGCGTCGAGAAAAAAAGAGAGTAGGGGGTTTGTTTGGAGGGAGGCATAGAGGCCAACGGGTTCCAACAGACCTGAGACGGAAAGGAGACGACAAGGCTAGAAAGAGGAAGAGATGTGAAATAGACAGGGCTATACAGCTGATCAAAGACAGTGACAGCTGGAGATTAACCGAAAGAATGTGAGGAGGGGTTCAAAGGTGACGCAGCTGATGAATGTTAAACATGAAATGTTTATGGCAATATTGTAAGTATCTTCTACTGATCTGATAACACACCTTCACAGTTTCCACAGCAGCAGTCCACAGTTTGTTTAGGCTTTCAAAATCCATTTCGAGTGTTCTAAATTTGAAAATTCCTGATTACCAAAATTAACAATTAAAAAACACATTTTAAAACAGTTTTCTTTTAATGATAAACTGCATTATGGGAAATGGTTTTGTCAAAGAGTTTGATACTTCCTTATCAAACCCCCAGTCAGCCTGTGAGGCTGCTTTCAGCCACTTTGTAAAGACTTCTGTGGGGGTCCTGTGACGCATATTGATGGTCTATAAACACTGATTGTCCTCATTTAAAATGCATACAGTGGTACCCGTTACTGAATTAAAATGGGATGTTTGCAAACGCTGGGCATAGCCCAGTCCTGTAATTGTGTGTGAAGTGGAGCGTCAGCACTGCTGTGATACAGCTCTGTGTTTGCCCAGGAATGTTTAATGTATACCAAACATAAAGACTTGCAAATGCCCCTGTGTGTTATCCTAAACTCAGTTCTTATCCAGTCGTTAATAATCCATATCTCACCTGCTGATCGATATTTCAATATGCATGTCATTTGATGCTGGACTCTAACTGCTCTGGCCAGTTGTACTGGACATAATGCCCCTAAAGCTTTGTTATCAATTATTGCCCTTGTGAAAAAGAAGTAGACTTTAGCATATTTTTAAAAAGAGTCCTACTTACTATAGTGCAAACAGAATGTAATGTTTTCAGACACTTAATTGCATGTTAATTGCATGTAAACAAAATGTATATCTAAATAATAATATTAGCCAATTAAATGTGTAATTACACATTTGTAATGATAAATTTGCAATTTATTATGTTGGCTTGACAATGCCAGCATACTGACATTTTTTCTTCTTCTTCTTCTGAGACTAAGTTTTAAACAGTATATACTCCTAGTTTTCAAGCTACAACATCAATCAAGCAACATGCAGAAACATACTGTGTTAATTCATGCTAGCAACATGTTAAAACATGCTAACATTGTGCTAAATAATGCTAGCAACATGTTAAATGCGAATGTGTCAAAATGTGCTTAATCACGCTAAATGTGTTAGTGACATGTAAAATTATGCTAGCAATGTGCTAAATCATGCTATCGTTTACTGTCTATGCTAGCAACAAGCTCAAACATATCAGTAATGTGCTCAAGCTAGAAACATGATAGCAAGCCAAATCAAGCTATGAACCTGTTAAAACATACTAGCAACATGTTCTCAATGTGTTAAATCATGTCAGAAACATCTTAGCACTGTGGTAAATCATGTTAGCAGCATGTTAACATCCTAGCAATATACTAAATCATGCTTACATGATAGCACCATAATAAATCATGCTACCAACATGTTAAACGTGCTAGCATCATGCTAAAATAATGCTAGCAACATGCTAAAACATTTGAATAGTGTTAAATCATACTAGAAACATGATAAAACATGTAACAGCAATGTGCTAATTCATAATAGAAACACACATTTATTGTGCTAAATCATGCTAAAACATGTAAACAACATCTTACTTACTTTATTTATTATCTTTTCAAAGTTATTTAAAACTTCCAGACAATGCTTTGTCAAGCCAACATCAAAATTTGTCATAAAACTTTACTCATCTAGTTACATTTAAATATATATATATATATATATTGCAATGTATATTGAATAGCACAGCTAAATTGCAATAGTTATAAATAAATAAAACCTTTTAATTTGACATTACAAATTGCAAAGTGTTAAGAAACATAGACATGGAAGTGTATTCTCTGTATACACTTAAATGCCCTTTTATTACATTATTATTTACACATGGTTAACACATTAACATTTTCATAATTCTTAAGTTAGTGAAGAAGGGCTTAAGAACAAGACTCCTGCAGACTGCTTAATTTAGTTAAATACATTATATAAATGAATACAAACAAAGGTGGAGTTGTCATGTAAATGACATGCTAGTTCATTTAACAGAATGTTTGCGATCTTTTTTTTTTTTTTTTTAGTAAATATTTATAGTGAGTAGTCTATTTGCAAATTAAATTTAAGATCTACACTCATCAGGGGACTGTTAAACAGAATGACCTTTATTTTATTTTGTTTCAAGCCAGAGAAATCTTTGTACCACCCAGGAAGAGAACAGGAGTGGCAGTTTTGTGGTGAGAAGGTTTCATAAACACCCTTGAATGAAATTACAATGAACTTTCAGTTGGTACATAAACAACAATAAAATCTTTCACAATTGACTTCCACAAAGGCTCTCAACACCTTGGTTGCTGCAGGGTCACTGTTCCTGAAGTGAACTGTATCTGACATCTCAACTACAGTACTCATCTCAGGAGAAAAATCACAATAACATGAATCAAACTCAATCATGACAAGAGAAAACCTCTGAACATGTTGAATCCGCCAAAATAATTCAGCTTGTTTTGTCCCAGCACTCAATTTTAAGGAAGCCACCTTGAAAGAACATGAAATTACTAAAGGAACAATACTAGAAAACTAATAATGTTATAATAATGTGACCATATCTGTTCTAAATGTGATGTTGTCAGGTATGTTTTGGGCATAACAGAATGAAAGAAAACAAACATAGGCAACTTCTGAGTTTGAACACACACAGCAAGCTGTTGTCATTCTTATCAGTAAATCTGGTCTCAGTGTTTATTTTCATTGTGGAATAAGGGAGGTGGAGCAAAGACTGGATGAAATGATATACAGCAATGTCTCGCACATCGTGAAGTTTGACTCAGTTGTCTGAACATTTTGTCTTGATATGGGTCTATTAGCAGCTATTGGTAGTGGAGTGGAGACGTGTGAATGGATCAAACACAAAACATTTCAGCAAGTGGTAAATGTAAAGTAGGCTAGTTAAGGGATAGATAAAGAATGATGTACTTTCGAGATTTATATAGTGAAGGTTGGGTGTGGAAAAGTTGTGGAACTTCAGCAGAGGTGGTGAGAAATGGTGAGAAACTCAGTAGAGATGGTGAGAAACTCAGTGTGTGTGTGTGTGTGTGTGTGTGTGTGTGTGTGTGTTTAGTCAATTATTCTTTATCTGCCCCTAAAAGTGTCTGAGTGTCAGATATTAAATTATAGAGATCCCACACTTGGCACCCCACACACATTCAGGCACTAGTTAATACACATTTACTTTTTTCTTCATAATTCTGGAACCATAAGGATTTTTTAATAACTTCTTTCATAACTTTTTTCGAACTCCTAGGCCGGTTCGATTTGCAGGAAAACTATATTTAATGAGAATTAGCCTATAAGAAGCTTATTTACATTTTTGTTAATAACTTTGTTAATAACTAATAAGAATCGTGATGGCTATAGAATAAAAAAATATTTCTCCTCTGAATCTTTCAGTGCTTATCCGTCATATTTTTATCCATTTGTGCACAAAAGGTTTTTCGCCACTTTGAGTTTTGTGTGTGTGTGTGTGTGTGTGTGAGTGTGTTTTTTTTTGTGGAAAAAACTAGGCTATAGTGCATGATAAAACAAATTGAACATAATTTCATTCACTTGATCAATTGTCAATTAATTAATTAATAATAATAATAATAATAGCCTATTAAGTGAATAATTGAACATCATAACATTATTTGATCATTTATAGTTATATTTGGACAATTAACACGTAATTACATGATTGTGAATGTAGGGTAAGTGCAAAATGCGTGTAAACCAAGCTATCAGGCTAAGTGGGTTTATTTCGTTTACTGTCTATGGTATATTTATGCTATGCTAGCACATAAGCTAAGCCTAATACATAAATGATTGGTAATTATAACGTAGTTCAAACAGCATTTATCATGATTATGTAGGAATTAATCAGGAGCTAAAGAGAAGACCTATTAAAACTAATCGCTTGAGGCCTAATGCTGCGTTCCAGACAGCTAGGAATTTAGATTTTTCCCAACTCGGGGAACTCGGGGTACATCGATCAACCCCAAAGTTTGGTTTTTGCTTTTCGTCAGCTGTTTTCAATGCGACTTTAATGTAGTTTTTACTCTGTTTTGCCATAACTGACAAAAACACGATATGCTCTCGTTGTGTTGTGGCGACATCATGTGGTCAACATGTGAATGACACGTTACGTCGGATCGCCTGGAACTCACCCAGGTGGAACATCACCTGATGGGACATTTAATTTGGGATAATCCCACCTCCAACCAGCATACGAGACCCGATTTCGAGGAAGGACTTGATTTGTCACCACACTGGTCAGTCAGCCAGTAAATAACCGACGCTGACACGTAGACTAAAGTCCATCCAAAAAAATCGTCCGCAATTCCGTGAGGAACTAATATGAATCTTTACTCCACCGTCAATTCACGTACCTCATATACCTGTATTGGACGTCACCGAGTGAGTATCTCAATATTATGAAGCTGCAGACTCGGAGCCTGCACCTACAGTCCCCCACCCAGAGTCCCGCATTCTCAGACCCCTTGGTTTTTTTCGAGACAGCGCCTCCTGCTGTTCAGAAGATCGTATAACACCCGCACACAGAGTCCCGTGTTCTCAGACCGCTCGTTTTCGAGACGGCGCACCCTTATCCAAATGCATTTGAAAACAATACGATGCAATATTACGGTCTCGTTTTATTTAGTTATCCAAATAAATATTTGCGTTCCCTGCTTAATGCATGTTGTGCCAAAAATATAATTCTGTTACTGATGGAAGGAATACAATTACAGATTGAACTATCTTCTGGAAAATAGTATTTGATATTATATTGCAACAATGTTTTTTTTTTTTTTTTATCAAATTCCAATTTTTCTCTCGATACAACCAATAATGGTCTAATTAACATTACCATGCTAACATTACAAAACCTGTTTTTTGATATTTTGAATGCAAAGAAAACAAATAAGAATAGACAAAACACCAATAATAAACAATTCTGTACTTTATTTAACGATCACCTAAACATAATCTTCCTGTAAAGAAAAAAGGAAGAAAAAATTGTGTTCGTGACTTTACTTTTCGTCTTCAATTCCATTAAAAAACTCCTCATTTAAACTAGTCGCTTCGGATAATCATAAAATGAAATGTTGCTGGGTTCGGCAGGGGCGACAACAAAGGCCTACGATTGCACGTCTTATCTTTCAAAAAGAAAAAGGAAAAAAAAGAAAAAAAGATGTTTGCAAATGTTACCTTCATGTTGCGCTGCTCTGTTGAAGTGTCCCTTGAGATGTTTTTGAACTTTGGACAACTTAAAGGGCGAAAGGGCGTGAAAAACACATTAACGGCTCAAATTTTGTTACAAACTATCTTTACAAATATTAAATAACCTATTCATATGTTGTATCGATGAGCTAAGTAGTTTGATTAAAATAGAAATCGAATGAGTAGCCTACTACGATTCGCTAAATAAAATTGACGATATATTATATACTCACGTTTCGGATGAAGTTCTTTACATGTTCTTCACATGTTTATCCGTTACAATTTGATAGGAGGCGCTGTCTAGAAAAACGAGGGGTCTGAGAATGCGGGACTCTGGGTGGGGGACTGTAGATGCAGGTCTCCGAGTCTGCAGCTTCATACTACTCGAGTACCTATCTCTTCATCACGAGCACTGGGCGTCTGTCTGGGACCAGTGCTCGTGAATAGGGTAATAGGGTTCTGTCTGCAAGGTCGGTTGGTGGCCAACAGGGGGCGCCCTAGATCTTAACCAAATTTTTGTATTACTGTGTGTCCAAAAAAATGTGTTTCTGTTTTTGTGTATTTATGTGATTCTAGAAATAATTATGATTTTCATAGTCTGATAATGAACACTTTAGCTGGGTACGACTACCAATTTCTCTAGTAGTTAATGATATTATACCAAGTTTCATGTAAACAATAGGCCTACATTTTACTTTAATAGTCAATGAAATTTCAACATCAGTTATGAATAATGACAGTATTGCTAAATTAGGTGTTCGAGTAAGTTTGACAGTAATAAAATCATTTTGTTCCTAACCTAACTTCTTTTCATAATCTTATTATTATTATTATCATTAGTAGGCTATATAAGTGCTATTAAAATGAAATATTTACTAACAACAAAGGCTTTTTAATACACCATTAATATTATTAACCTATGCATTACATTTTACAAATATTTCAGATGTAATGTCAAGTGACAAAAATAAATGGTTATTTATTGTCACAAAAGATTTTTTGTTTCTAGAAATAGATCATTTTTATAGGACAAGATTCTTGCGCTAATGAACCAGCCAGTGAAAAGAACTGTTATCTTCTTACTGTTATCAATGAGTTTAAGAGATTTTACAATAAGGGAAATCTCAGCAATAAAGACATCAAATCTAGGCAAAGTCTTGAGAAATTTGTTTTTGTGAATAAAAAATGTACAATGCAATATAAGCTACCATCGGTTAGCAAGCTCTGACGTCAGTATTAGCAACTTACAGTGAACCATAATGACACCTGGTGTTTGTAAGAGATATTACAACAGGTTTGCTGATGCTGCCATCCATAGTGCAACCACAGTATTTTCCTTACTGTGACAGTGGTGTCAGCAATTCTTTCTAAAAGGCCTGGCCTGAGACTAGCTGAAAGTTGACTAAAATTCATTCAAATCTGGTTGTGTGATCCAGAAAGTGCAACAAATGGGCATATAGTAGCAAGACAGACTTTATTGAAGATATTATTGAATATAAATCTTTATTACCATGAATTTTCCAATAATTTAAATAAATAAAAAATATCTAAACACAATAATCAAATTCAAATGAGGTTTGTGTCAGTATTTATACGTCATAAGCATTGATTCAACATTTTAGATTTAAAAATGTACTATTTTTCAGTGACTCTTTCTGCAGGTTACATCATTAACCTGTGCATTAACAAAGTGACGGTCTTTATGAATTATTCTTCGAAACGCACTATAGTGTCACCAAATTCAGTTCTCACATCACTGCTGTCCTGATGGTTATATTACAACACTTATTTTGGTATAAAAGTCTTTTTGCATAATTTTTATGGTTTTTATTTATGGATTCAATAACTTCACTGTAATACACTGCATTGTTGCCAAATTCAGTAGATTAAAATAGATTAGTTAAAATAGATTAGTTTAAAATCTATTTTAAACTAGGTACACAAAATAGTTCGGACCTTACGGACAAAAATGTCCCCATTGAAACTAATCCCAGGGCCATTTAAAAATTTTCATTCTGTTAGCAGGGCTTCAAAATTATAATATAGCCTATATAAAGCAACAACAACAACAAGAAAAATGCTTCTGCTGTATTATAGGGCCAATTGTATAAATGTTGCATGCTATATAATTGTGTGGGTGTGTTAGTATGTCAAGAGTGTGGTTTGTATTTGTATAATAAACCTAAACCTATTACCCGCAGGTGTGTGAGGTTATTTGTTCATTGATTGCATTATGTGTGTAATAAAAAAAAATTGTGTGTGGGGTTAATTTTTGAGAGAGAGAAATTCTACTGTACTCCAAAATACAAATCCCAGCGCTGTTTGTATCAGTGGAGCTTTGCTGACATCTATTGGGGGGAAATTAGTACTGCGCCCAAACAAAAACTTACTGAAAGCTCATTCTTGAGATATCAACCCCAAATTTGGAACACAACTTGTTTAGATTTATGGCTTGGATTTTCTAGCAGTTTGTGTGTTCAAAATGTTTCATAAAATATATTTTATATCAAAAATATATATAATCATTTGCATTACCTAAAACCTCTAGAACTTTTTTGTCTGACATTTTAAAACTTTTTTCACTTCAACAATAATCTGCCA
Organism: Tiaroga cobitis; assembly: GCA_030578255.1. NCBI lineage: Eukaryota > Metazoa > Chordata > Actinopteri > Cypriniformes > Leuciscidae > Tiaroga > Tiaroga cobitis. Next base: position 36,550,643 of record CM060603.1, read on the forward strand.
TGGGTCTTCTTTAAAATGAGAGCAAACTTAAGTCTCTGCTCCAAAGCTTTGCATTTTTATACAGACAGACATGTTTGTCCCTCAACCATTTAAGTTCAGTTCATAATCGCTTCATAATAGTTAAAAATGTGCCCCATCTTCTTACATAATGCAGTGAATTTGTGCCACTTGGATCATATTGCTATGTGAAATTAGCATGGCATACCTTTTAATGTATTCTAATATAATTGTACGTATTAGTTTGAACACAATCAGGACAACTTAAATAGAAAATGGCGTTTCTGAGCGCTCTTCTAAATGACCACCAGAGGACAGTATAGAGGCGTGTGTTATTTTAGTTTGCCTGAAGGCCTTCACTATGAGCTCTGAGGAACACAGTCAACTATTATACAATAAGCTGTAACACAGAACACTACTCCACTTTCCCAGGACCACATGTGTGTCTTTGTGTGAGTGATCTCCATGGTTACAGTCCTTTGATCTTGTCCTCTTATGAGGGACACTAGTAAAAACAGCATTCACATATAGTGGCTTTGTTCTCTATGGAAGGTTGCATTGCGTCAAGTAGGCTACGGGTTGGCTGCAAATACAGGCTAAACAAGACAGATTTTATCTGTGACTGTGATAGACTGTGTTGAAGTGTGTTTGATAGCAACCAGGTCCAGACTGTCGTATACTGACTGCCAGGGATTTTACAAAACATGAGCAATGATTTCTATGATGGCTGCTTGAGGAACATTTTTCACCTTAGATGACCTGGTGGACCTTCTCTAAAAAAAAAAAATAATAAAATAAAATAAAAAACTGTGCTACATCCACATTCATTCACTATAAAATGAGTCAAAAATATACATTATTTCAGTATAAAAAAATAACAATTGGCTACATTATACCTGCCAAGGTATATTATATTATACCTGCCAAGTTTATAAGTTAAGACTGAAATAAATGTACTATCAATAATTTCCAAAGATCATTCTCTTTTCAAAGATTAAAATAAAACAAGAGAAAATTCCAAATGATTCAAAAATAAAATATTTCTTTTAATACAAATAAATATAAGTTAAGAACATTGTATAAGTTAACTATTTTAAGTGAATGTTTCATTTTTAAAATGTATTTATTTATTTATTTTTGAAAGAAATAGATTTTTTTATTGAGCAAGGATGCATTAAATGATTCAAAAATGACAGTAAAAAAAACATTTATAATGTATAATGTAAGATTTCTATTTCAAAATAAATGCTTTCCATTCATCAAAGAATCCTTAATAAATGTATCACATTTTCCACAAAAATATTGAGCAGCAAAACAATAGTAAGAAATGTTTCTTCAACAGAAAATCAGCATATTCTTAAGAATCATGTGACACTGAAGACTGGAGTAATGATGCTGAAAAAATAGCTTTGCTATCACAAGAATACATTTGGCCTACATTTGAAGGTGTTTTAAAATAGAAAACAGTTCTTTTTGAATTGAAATAACATTTCACAATATTACTGTTTTATTTTTGATTAAATAAGCCTTGGTGAGAAATTAATGATATTAAAAAACCGTCTTACCGACCCCATGGTACATAATAGGTCCTTGAGATAACATCTATATTTTAATCAAAAAAATATATTATTTTTGGTGGTTTATGAAATAGGGCAATAAAATGCCCCAATTTTGTCCATTGCTATTACAGCAAGAGGATGAGACTCTTGTGCTCATTGTGTGCAATAAGCACACAGTCTTATATTTTAAATGGATAATTCACCCAAAAATGAAAATCGTTTTACTTTTACTTTTGTTTGAAACCTGTATGAGTTTCTTTCTTCTGCTGAACACAAGATATCTTTAAAGAATGTTTGGACAGATTATGGGCCCCATTGCATGAATGAATCATAGTCTGGAAAAAAAATGGGTGCCGTCAACTGTCTGGTTACCAACATTCTTTAAAATATCTTCTTTTGTTTTTAGCAGAAGAAAGAAACTTATACAGGTTTGGTTGAGTAAATGACAAAATGTTCCTTTTTTGGGTGAACTGTCCCTTTAAGCAGTGTTGTCTGAGTCTCTAGCAGGTTGTTTACAAAAATACATCCGTGACCTTCCTTAGTCCAGGGTTGATCTCAGTAGTATTCTGACACTATTTACTCTCTGTTCTCTGTCTCCCTCTCACTCTCTGTGACAGGAAGTGTAAACACTGATCAAGTGTCAAAGTCCAACCCACCAATTCTCACCTCCATTAAAGAGTGTCACCATGCATAACTTTCCCAAATACCCCCCTAAAATGCCCCATATAATTCCACCACCCCCTCTAAAACACCACCATAAAGCGGCCGCTGCTCCTCAGGACCACCTGCGTGCTGCGTGGAGACAGGCTATCGATAGATCACACATTCCATTATTGATTTATTGAGATTACACCAAACATCACATTCTGTTGCCACAATGTTCACCTCAAGTGAAAATTTCACACCGTCTTACACCACTGTGTAAAAAGGCATGTAGCCGAGTGTGACAGAGGCTGTGACATATGACAACATTAACTCTTGTATTGAAGGCTGTAATGGCAACAAACCAATAAAGATTATCAGATCAGACTCATTTTTCAGGTATATATCTATGTTTTTGTCTTTATGAGTACAGGTTATTTTGGTTATTAAATGAAACTCTGGTATTTAGTATATACTGTGATGCTATAAGTGTAATCATTTGTTTTGTGGTTGATTGTGAATAGAGGATGAGAATGTCTCTCTATACACAATCAATCATGGTCTCATGTAATAATTCTGCTAAATTAAATGTATATTTAAATGTAATCAATTGTACAGTAGTGGCCAAAAGTGATGTCTGACCAATGTAAAAATGGCATCTTCACCCTTTATTTCAATTTGTTCAAAATGTTGTTGCGTAGTTGTGCTTGGAGTCAGTTGTTTTGAAACATGCAGAATTGTGCGAACATCATTTTTTGCCCAGGATGTCACACAAAGAAATTAAGAACACATGCAAAAACAAGAGAGAAGCAATGAAATATTAATAACTGATTATGTTGTAGCCAGTGTATGCTTTTTTTTTGCATATTAAAATATAACCAGTAGCTGTAGTTTGTCAGATACTTTAAGTTTATTGTTTTGTTCTTCCCTCATATTTAAAATATTTATATATTTTGATGGTTTAATCAAACTTGTAGGGTCATTAAAAACCCATTTCCCCTCCGGACATCACTTTAGGCCACTACTGTATATTATTTTATTTAGGTCAATACATTGAAGCTGCACAAGTAAGTCTGGTTCTACTGACATATTTGATATATACATTATAAATATTCCTCAGATCAATAAATAATTAAAAAGACAAGAAGAAAAATTAAATATATATATTATATATATATATTTATATATATTATAGATATCAAGTCTTTCAACCAAGGATCTGATTTTGGTTTCTAAGCAATCACTGTTCCAAAAAAAGCAATCAAGTAACCTCATTAGTCCTCAGTTCCATCCATGTTCTATTGTTGCTCCTGATGAGCAGACGAGAATGAGACAAAGAGCTGGAAGGATAATGGGACATTAGTTGCATGGCCAGAACGATTGGGACAACGGATCAGTGTTTTTAAACCCTGCAGCGAAATCAAGCTTCCGAAATGACAATTGGTCCCGCTGAAAATGCTGGACCATCAAGTCAAGGTGGGGTCAAACAGTGCCAGACAGCCTGAATACACACACACACAATATCACTCTCTCCAGGGACAAGACATTTACCCGCTGCCCCATGTCATGCTAACCTTTCTGCAGTTTTTACACTGGGAAATATAAAATGTGGTCTCAAGCTTGTTGACGATATCATATAAGACGGTGTAAAGAAATGACAATAAACCATCGTGACTTTGGTGTCACTCTCAGTTGAAATTGCATAGTAATATGTGTCGTCTTAAGTTAGGCCTATAAATCATCGAAAAGTGTGTAATAAAAGAGGATTTAGGGAGGAAAAGTGAATACATATACAGTCTAAAATTACAGCATCAAGAAAGTAAGTTCAGTTCCAAGATTCATCACTGTAAAAAAGTGTCAACCTGCATTCATTACCTTAAGGAGTTATTTCTAGATCTAACTGCTCAGATGTATTGATTCAGTTGATTCAGTGACGTTAGACGATATGTTTGAATGCTTGAATTCAAAAACATGAAATCATTTGACTGAATAAAATCAATTTAAATGAAGCACATATACATCATGTGTATTGAAGCTAGACGCATGTTACCTGGTCGTCCAGTCAAACTGCTCGAAATGGCACATAGATTGTCCAATTTGCCTTGTTTCTCCTTGATGACCCTGATGGTTCCTACCAGAGTAAAAGAAAAGAAACTGGATGGTCCATTCTGCAGCATTGTGCAACTCCCGTGTAGAGAAGATATCTTCAAGCCTATTGACTGAGGTGAGATAAGGGGAGAGAATTGCTCAGTTTTCACGTCTGAGGTAATAATCTTAATAGCACTTGCCTCTGTTACAAAGCTAAATAAAACACTAAGCATTATATCAAAACCTACGCCTTTTTAGAAATAAGACATAGGAACATAATGGTAACAGGTTGAACTCATAATGCAGACAATAAACCTTAAGCAGATGCACAACCTGGTGATATTTCAAAAGTCGAAAGAAGAGGAAGAAATTAAAAGCTTAATAGTCCTCTAGGATGTTTCATCTTAACCGGCATGCATAGGCGTTACTTTTGCCGGAATCGTTCACATATTAGATCAATCCAAATAATGAAACAGAATAAGATTCAAAAGAAATTGTCTTATTCTGCACATCAGTGTTTTCAGGTCAGATAATGATTTTGATGAAAGGTTTGATATGACAGCTTCGGGTGGTGCGTGGAGTTTCAGTCTTACAGAGAAGGATGTTGTTGAAGGAGGGGCAGCCACTGTACTTCACTATGACTATGAAAAGGAGCTCCAACACAAAAAAAGCCCATCAGTGTATTCTCTGTCTGGCTCCAATACACAAACCAGAACTCATCCTTGATTTTGGTTGATGTCTAGGCATATAGCAACACATTCTGTCCTTATATGGCTTCTTTTTTTTTTAAAGATGCATTATAAAATCATGTTCCTCACAATTAAAAAGAAAACCTTGCTCACAGTCGATAGTCACGTTAACATTAAAAACAAGGTTCAAACATAAGGTTCAAACACAAGGCCTCAAAAGGGGGTTTTCACAGCGAAGCAATAGAAGAACCATATTTGGTTCCCCAAAGAAGTTCTTAAAAGAACGATATTTTTTTTAACCATATTAACCATTATTTTTTTTTTCTTAGTGTAAAGAACATTTAAAAGAAAGAACTATTTTTAGAAAGAACCTTCAGTGCAATGGAAAGGTTGTCACTCTCAGTTGAAATTGCACGTTGTCTAAAGTTATACATTTCTCGAAAAGTGTCTAATAAAAGAGGAAAGGTATAACAGAGGAGCAAAGAGAAGAAATACGCAATCTAAAATTACAGTATCAAGAAAGAAAGTTCGGTTCCACTTTAGGCAAACAAAGATTCATCTGCAACCTGCAATTGTTACCTTAATGCGCTATTTCTAGATCTAACTCTTGCTATTATTTTTCCTGGTGTGACCTAAAGTATTTGGGTTAGTTCAGCAATGTTAAATAATATTGAATACTTGAATTCGTTGTGAAAACGTTTATTTTAACCTTGTTTTTAATGTTTACTCTGATTAGGGTTAAAAATAGGCTACATTGCACACATGACGTATATCAGCAAGGTTCCCTTCTTGTTTATGATGCATCATTTATAATAAAATCATATAGGACGGAATCTCATGGATGAGTTTTGGTTTGTGTTTTGTTAAAGGTTCGCCACCATCGATGCCAAACATTAACCTTTATTTATAAGAGTGAACATAGGCTCTATTACTTTGAAGGACACTCTCTCTAAAGACAGTTCTATTGCTATTGAGGTCACAGGCAAGACTATTGTTAAAACTTTAAACGGAGACCCAAAAATAGTAAAGTAGTTGATTATAATAAAGAGAAAGCCCCGTAATTGTACATAATGCGCAGGCGCGCAAACGCTGCATCCCAGATGTGCTTGCTGAGGATTCAGACGTGAGGACTAAACTGTAAACACCGCCTCGCACGGCGTGATTCCCTTCTTTCAAGACTGTTCAGAGAAACATGTTAACAAACAAGGGAAACCTCGTCTTGGTGGCCAGTCGATGAGCGCGCTGTTTGCGCTGTCCATTAGACGCGTTGGTGTCAGGTGCGCTGCTGTAATTAGAAAACGCGCTGGTCAAAGGAAGAACTGTTTAACTGTGCTTTAGCAAGTCCTCTTCACTGGACTTGTCTTTTAGCAATGAGCACGTAGAGTTTGCAGAGCTGACTATAATCCTCCCTTGAAAGAGCGCGTCTTTGTTCTAAAGCAGCGTTAGAAAGCAAATCACTTCCTTTAGTGAAGCCGCTGCTTTTCATCTGTGGCGTTTCATGTCCTAATTGAGAGCCAGTAATGGGACTCCCTCTTTACATAAGTGATTTCCTCCCATCACTGGTCCTCAACATCAGTCTTTGTTCAGACATGAATTCTGTTCCAGGCATTATTTCCACAAATGCAACCATAAGTGATGATTTTTTTTTTAAATGTTAAATTACATTTTCAGCTTATTTTTAATGGACAATGGTTCTGAACAGCAGCAACTTTTATATTCGAATCTGTTCTATATCTATTAATCTGTTCATGCAAAATAATTTAAGCATTGTTTATATAACCTATATATGCGAATAGCCAACGATAGCCTAATGATTTTTTAATGATTTTAAATTATTTGATCATATTGATTTTTGAAAATAATAGTTGGAAATAGAAAAAAAGCTAGAATATTAACAATTACCAAAGATAATAATGATGGGGAAATGTATAAATAGCCTTTCACTGCAAGCACCTGCTCTTGGTCACAAAATTAGGTTTTTTGTTTGTTTGTTTGTTTTTTACAGTGTCCTTATAAAGCGATATAAAGTTGCATGTCTGCATTAGAAATGCAATGCTGTATTTTTGTGACATAGTCAAGTTTCTGCTGTCAACATGCAGTTCCGTCCTAATTATTCTTTGTCCGATATCAAAAAGTAAAAGTGGTTGAAGGAGTTAAAACGTTAAGGGAAGCTTAGAGGTCACGTATCATCATCACTATCTTATAAAGTGGACTTCTGTAGCGGAAATGTAGAATAGATTATCTGCTCATCTGAGTTACTCGCCCGGCACTAAGTAAAAGCAGCGTGTTTCGCACTCAGAGTGAGAAAACTGAAGCCCAGGTGCGGCAAATCTCCTCTACAATTTTCGGGCAACACCAAAACGGACAAAAGCACAATTGGCACAAGGTCCAATACACGCCAGCGCCTGATTGAGGGAGGAGAACTGATCAATGTGTTTACATGAACCACAGTGGAAGAGATTTCACTATTATAGGCTACCTACTTTCATTTGACACCTCGAGACTGAAACTGGAAGTGAATTCTATAACATTATCCACAGCACGTAGGTGTGATGCGTGTCCTGCACTGTAAAACATCTTTTCATCATTATGCCATAACAACATCTTAGTTTCAATCCAATTAACTTATCACAATCATTTCTGCCAGTTCTTTCTGATTGAATGAGTTTCAACTAATCTGGTTTTCTTCATCAACTTCAAAGTGGTTAATAAGTTCACTGAACTCATGACAGCACCACTTTTAGGCAATTAACCTCAAGGTTTTAATTTAATATGGGCTAAATTATGAATTAGTTCACTAACCACGAATCAAATATTTGGGTGACAATCTGGAGTCTTAAAGACTGGCAACGGGCGTTCATAGAGATGTACGGGCTGAGCGTAATGTGATTAGTAGTTTTTCTCTTTTCTTTTTTTCCTTTTCTTTGACTTCTGAATGTGAGAGTATTGGTTCCGCTGTGTGTCGCATTCGGCGGTACCCTTTGAATACATGAAATAAGATGATTTGGGTAACATCAATGCACTCTCACATGGACGTTTCTGTGGCGCACAGCTATGTAGGAATTTGTAGTAAATCTGGACCTCCTGGCTCTCGGCTCTTGACCCCCTCGATGTGTTTCTGGGCTACCTCCGGGGGCATGTAGTGCAGAGGGCCATTAGGATAGTTGACAATCTCAGCTTGTTACAACTCCATCAGTTAATTGGATCCCTTGTAGAGCCGCTCGTTTGACTCATCTGCCACTTAAAAAGACAAAAGCGCGCTGGGGGTCGTTCACACCTCGCGCCCCCGAGCAGGTATAAAACAGCCACCGGGTCTCCAAGCTTCATTCCACTCCGTTCTTCACAAGCTAGAGAACATCTCTTCGGCGGATAACTTTCAAGCAGGTTTTTGGACTTCTTACGTACCTAAACAGAAGCCATGCAGACGCCTGGAAGAGCTTATGAAAACTTTGGACAATCAATGCGCCCTCACGCGGCTTTCAATCCGGACTATGCCACTTCATCGAAGCAGAGCGCAGGGAAATCCTTCACAATCGACGCTCTGCTCGCGAGACCTGATCATCTGGAGAGAGACAGGACAAGTGTGTATCGGAACATAACCAATCAAGCGCCAGTCTCGAGCTCTGCGGTCCCATTAGCGGCACACATGTACTCGCAAATACCGCACTTTGCTTACAACCAGAGTATTATGCACACGCAGAGTGGGTATCCCGTCTTCTGCTACCCGCCTTACAGCTACCAGACATGTCGTGGAGCTATGTACTCACAAGGTATGTGTGTTTGACAGATAGAGCCTAGCTGCTAGGAATCATTTTTACAAAGATAAAGGAACAATTTGTAATGCCCTAAGTTAACCAATGTAACTTTTTTTCCACGCACAGATGCTGTACTGGCCAAAGCAGCAGTCCACTCTCACTATAAACACAAAGCAGGAAAATCAAAGCGCATGCGCACAAGTTTTACCAATGAGCAGCTGTCCCGACTGGAGAAAGAGTTCGCACGGCAGCAGTACATGGTGGGATCAGAACGCTTTCTCCTGGCATCTGCTCTCCAACTCACTGAAGCACAGGTAAATACACATCAGCTACACAGTAAAACATTTTTTTTTTTTGCTATAGCCCTACTTAAATTCAACTTGGATATTTAAGTAATTTTAACTTAAATCACATTAAACTGAGTTTTAAAAAATGAGTTAAGTCTTGTATAGCTAACTTCTATGAAAAAAAGTTGAAAATTGCTTAACTTATTTTGATGAGTTAAAGCAAAGTAAAAACATATTTTGTCATAACTTATTGATCATGTACTTTGTTACAGTGTATGAAATGAGCTCCGGGTTTACATTTATTTTGAACATCTAGTCCACGTAGATCAGACATTAAACATTCTTTCTTCTCGTAACTCCAGGTTAAAGTTTGGTTCCAGAACAGACGCATCAAGTGGAGAAAACAGAGTCTTGAGCAACAACAAGCCAAACTAGCCAAACTAGGACTCGCCGTGCCGCCAAAGAGCCCCGGGTCACAGGGAAGAGAGGATGAGGAGAGAGATTTCACAGAAGAGTCTGATGTAGACATCGACATCGACGATTCACTTCAAGACTGAGAACATCTCACTCGCTGTTACTATACAGGATGTTTTTGTACATATTTGATTTTCTCTAGATGACACAGTACTCTATTTGTACAAATATTTAATTAATAGATATATATTTAAGGTGTTTCTATTACACACCATTGCTCTTATAAGGGTATCTTTGTTTTCGTTAAAACGTTTGTATATGGAAGAAATAAAGGAAATATATTTTTAAAAACGAGTTCATGTTCTTTGATGCGTATCTTCACTGTAAAAAATATTTTCATGATGTGATATCGCAACTTTTTAATCATTTGTCAAATCAACTTAGATAAATAATTAATAATGTGGTTCAGATAGCATAATATTTGGAGTTTCTATTTATTAAACCAATCTCCTTCATTGTATTAACTAAAAAATATATTTCAATGAACTCAACATTAAGGCAACAAGGTAACTTAGTTTTTTAAGTTAAACCAACAAATGTAAACATTAAGTGTCCATCACAAAAACAAAAAACTGTATGTATGTATCATGCAATATCCAGTATAATGTGATCAGTTAGAGTAGCTAACTAGAAGTCATAAGATTCAGTTTAAGTAATTTGAATGTCTTATTTTAATTTATATTGATATTCTTGCATACCAACACAAAATATCAGCAGTAATAATCCAAAATATGATCAAATATGATAGAGATATACTGTAAAGATAGTAAATCCAAATTCATTCGTATGCGTATGGGTAATTAAAAGCATAGATATATTTTTATCAGGAGGATAATTGGAGTTTGCAACACATTTTCAATAATACATAATTGCCTTATATAAATAAATAAATAAAATGGCCTTCACAATCACAATAAAAACTGGGCAAATAAGCATTTATAACACAAAATAAGCTCTAAAAAAAATGTTAAAATCAAAAAACCTCTATGATGCTATAAGGAGAGCTCCACGGGTTAAATGATGAGTACAATTCGACTCATTTGGAACTGTTGAACTTTGCTGATGTGACAAAGTTGGGTGAGAAGACAAAAAAGAGCTTATCTGAGTTCCAAGGGCAGCTGTTGGAGCCAGGCAGTGTGTCTCTCCATTGTAGACAGAGCTTTTTAGACATGGTTGTGTGTTCTTGTTGTCTCTGCTCTGCAGCAGACTAAGACATGCTAAAGCCCGTTAGCATGGCGGCTTTGTGGAGTGGCTGGCCTAATAGTCTTGATAAGGATGGATTAGTAATCCTGCTCTAAGAACACACTGATTACTAGTTAACAAACTCGTCACAATGTTTCTGTTCCGCTCTCTTAATCCAGTTAAGCCCTAAAGGCAAGAATACAGAAAGCCTAAAGAAATCTGTTCAATGAATAATGTTTCATCATTAAAATAACACTGAATCAAATGATCAGAGATAAGGTAAGTCAAGTGAGTGAAACTTATATGATATGACCTTTCTGTCTGTTTCACCCTGCAGGTGAATGGAAATTCAGTCTGAAACAGGAAGACATGGACTATTGTGGATTTTTATTTCATGATGCAAGTCTGGACAAAAAGGTTCAGTGGGGTTTATTGACTCAATTTTAAGGAATGCTTCATGCAACAAAAAAAAATTCTTAAAATTATGAAAAACGAATGTATTATTTCAATGAAATGAATATTTTATTATAGTTCGATAATGTTTTTTATTTAATATTTTGTATTTTTAGGGGATTTAATGGTACTAAATTATTTTTATGCAGTAGTTATTATCCATTATTTACTTTTTTGAGCATAGACCTGACAAATTTATTTCCAACTTAAACTGTCATCAATCTTAAATGCTTTGGAGCACAGACTTAAGTTTGGTCTCTTTTTTTAAGACGACACTTGGCAGATTATTGAAGTGTTATTTTTATGAAAAATGCACAAAAATACCTTTTTCAATTTTTATATGAAATACATATTTTCCAATGCAGCCATTTTAAACCACAAACAATACATGTGTGGCTATTTTTTGTCAGGACCATTTGACCTTTTTTAATCATGTCCAAAATTGTTTTCTTTCAAACAGCAAGTGCCAAAACCTCAAATGAAGTAAAAAATTATTTAAAAAAAAAAAAAAAAAAACTTAAATATTTTCAGTCAAAAATGAACTAACAGCACCAAAGAGCTAAATGATTGCACAATACTTTCATGTTTAACATGTTATTTAAATTTGGTAAATTTGTTCCGATGAAAAATTGAATTAAAACAAAATTAACTGATTAAATTTTAATCCAAATGGGACCCACTAAAAGGTTATATTATTACTATAAATTAAGTGCCTGACAGAACCTTTTAAGGTTCTAGAATCTTTTTTTCTAAGAGTGTAGAAAAGATTTTGAAAAATGTAATTAAAATGGAAAAAAAATCACAGCAAAATTAATTAATTAAAACTAAATCCACAAAACAATCCCATGATGAGATATGAAGCACCTGACAGAACCCTTTAAGGTTGGATATGGAACCTTTTCTGTAAAAAAAGGATTGTTAGTTTAACTTAAAACCTGGTTGCCTTAACATTCAGAGTTCATTGAAATACAAATTTGAGTTAATACAATGAAGGAGATTGGTTTAATCAACCTAAACTCAAAATATTATGTTCTCTGAATCACATAAAGTTGATTTGACAAAAGAAAAAATGTTGTGATGACAAATCATTAAAATACATTAAATATTTTTTACAGTGTGCATTTAAAATGTTGAATTAAAAATAGAACTCAAATTAAACAATGCATACATTTATGAACAATAAAATGTTCACCTTGCGGTAAAGAAAAATGCTTTGATGATATATTTAGCCTATGAGAGTTAACAGGAAGATTTCTGTGCTGCAACACTCATCATTGGCCCATGGGTTCCATTTCACATGATTAGCTTTATAGAAGAATAAAGCCTATTATGAGAGAACTGTCATGGAGACCTCCTTTCCTTAATCCTAAATCCTCTTCAAACAGGTACTTCTGGCAGCCCCCTATGTCATGCAGAACATAAAGATAAAGTCGGAGAGAGTAAAAAAGAAAGAGAGCTTTGAGGAGTAAGAGCAAGAACCCATCTCTCTTCCTCGTCAGTTTGGCTGATTGTGTGGATGTACGTGAGTGCAAGTGCTCGTTTATGTACAGACAGACTTTCTGTGATGTGATCTGATGTAATCTCGCAGTAGGCCAAGATGTCCAACAGGGAGGGGGACCCTGGGAAAAGCCACAGGACAGAAGCAGCAGGAAAAGGGGAGGAGAGCTCACCGTTCCAATTAGTCATCTCTCACCCCCACAAACCACCTTCAGGGCCTCCGTGTGCCCCCCACTGCTAGTATTAGCACAGTGTCTCACTGTTTCAGGGATGCATCATCCTCTTATCTAACACCCCTTAGCTTACAGCAGCTCCCTCCGTCCTCACAACACAGATTTAAACCCTGGATCAAGGGATACAATTGGTTAATAATCATGCACAAACAAACAGGTGAAATCCTGAACAGACAATAAAGCATATGTCTGCGTGTAAGCCATTTTTATGGTTATACTCATATTTACTGAGCCTAATTATACTGATTATGAGGACTACAACTGTGAAAAATAGCCTAAAATGTTATATGTCTACTCTTAAGAATACAGGTTCTTTATTAGCATCAATGGTTCCAAGAACCTTTAGCATCCATTGCACAAAAGGTTCTTTATATGTAAAAGGTTTCTTTAGATTATTAAAATGTTCTTCACACTAAGAAAAAAATGGTTCTTTTAAGAACTGTTCACTGAAAGGTTCTTTGGAGAACCAAAATTTTGACTGCGACACAAACTTTTATTTTTAAGAGTAGGCCTATACTCAAGAACAAATATTGTATAGCCTAATCAACTTAAACCCATTGTGTTACACCAATAAAGCCAGGTTAGTTCCGGTAGAAATAGCTCCTTTATGTAGGCTAATAATTGCAGATTAGCCTATCACTATTTTAGAGTAGCCTACAGTTAAAAGTTTCAAATCTCTGACAAAAATGACAAACCAATTACGTGATTCTCACCTTCCATGTAGAAAAAAACACATTCTCTTGCCACTAAACAGTTAAGAAAGGAACATAAGATTTGAGTTTAGCGTGGAAACGGTAAAACGTTCGGTTTTGCATTTTATTTGCAGCGAAATGTGCGTCCACTCCATCTAATGGTCATTAACATTAATCACTAGCGTTTGAAGTACACGCACGCTATTGTGTCTTTGTGAAAGGTTTAGTATGTGAACACAATGACTTCTAACGCGTTGACTGAAAGATGGACTGAAAGGAGCACAAGGCGAGGCCCTACTTAAAACGAGCACTTTATGCTAATGCAACGCTCTGTGCAACATTTCAATGAGGCCTTTTACTCAGGAAATTGAGCCGTTCCTGTTTTCCCAAGCTTTCAACGACAACAACGACCATTAAGACCGACGCAAGTGCCATTTCGAATCAAAGACGGTTTCTGGGTAGAATGTGCGCAGCAGGAGATTCCCAGAGTAAACACTAAGAAAAGAGATACATTCACATAAATTTTGTTTAGGCCTATATCAGTGCTTAATGTAACAGTCAGAGATAGGAGTAAATGAGTGCAGGTGGCGAACTGCTTGATTTGACACGCAGGTGGCAGTAGCGCATATGTTTTTGACTTTTCCCAGCTCGTTCAGATTGAGTGAAAATCTGCAGCTACTTAATGAGAACAGATTAGCTAAACACACAAAGGTCATATGTGACAAAATGGGCAATTAGGTTGTTTTTTTTTTAATTGGAGGAAGTGTGAGCCCGACCGAACAATGTGGTTTTATTGGGTGTTTCCTAACAGCTAGCAAAAATATGATGGTATTGCAGCTGTAGTTTAGCCTACATATAGGCCCTATAATTCTAATTCCACAATTTGTGTAACTGCTCTTGACTTAAAACGTGCAGTTACTGAGATATAGTGTGACCAGTGCTGGGTAGTAACTGATTACATGTAATCTGGATAATCAGATTCCAAAAATTAAGTAGGCTACTTGTAATCAGACAGTTACACTTTAATTGATTACAGATTCTTTCTTCTGTTGAACACAACATTTTTAATATTTTGAAGAATAAAAAATATTGTCATATTTTTAAATATCTAAATATCTTTATTTTTTATCAATAAGGTACAATATTATCCTATTCAATTTTTTGTGATAAAATTGACAATTTGATACGAATTAGGTCAAAAGTAATCTAAAAGTAATCAAAAAGTAATATGATTATATTACCTAAAATGTGTAATGTAATGGATTACGTTACTAAACTATTGCTTATTTTCTGGTAAACCAGGCACAGATTATCCAACACACCAAATTAAGACCAAGTGCCCAGAGGCCTCCAACCACTTGAGGGCCCCATACTGCAGAATGTATTATGCACATAATAATAAAGAGTCATTTTTATTTGACTTCCATTGTGTTGAAATCCTCCTCCACAAAAGTGTAAAACCTAGTATCTGCTTTTTAAATGACTTTGTAAAAAAAAAAGAAGATGACATATTTAAGCAAATCTAGGACATACATCCATGATTATAAGAAGCACAAACAACATATATCTGTCATCACAAAAGCATATTTCAATTTAATTTTGTCTTAATAAAATAGTGAGTTCCAGACAAGTATAGGCTACCTTTAACATATTTGCTTATATCTCATTCAGTGTACCTTGATATCTGAATGAATATTGTGACTCGAAAGGACCTCTACAATCTAGTTTACAGTATTATTTTTGAATTAACTTTGTTTCTTATACTTTTTGTGGGTTGTAAATTCAATTTGCCCCAATGCATGTAAATGTCATGAGAGAGACAGAAATCCCAAAGAGAATATGCAGGTAGGTTCACAAATGCCAGTAATGGGTTTCCCCTGATTTCACAGAAAAAAAAATCTAATCAGATTCTCTTGTTGCAGGAAAGGAAACCCTGTTATCTGTAACCAACCAACTCATGATTCATTCATTCTGCCATTATTCAAGCAAAATGTTTATCTATTTTCAGAAGTAATCTACAGTTTAACAAACCATACTTGTATGAGTAATTATAACCTGGCCGTATCTCCCACAAGACTGAATAATTATGGGAAGAAAGAGAAAACCCATTCTGTGACAAATGAGCTGACTTTGTGGAACCTTTCTTTTTATCATCATCCGTCACTAAACCTAAAATAGCTCTTATATAAGATTTAGGAGAAATTGATTTAGCCCGTTTAAACAAATATAAGATCACACAAAAAATCTATTCAACTTAATTTACTATTATTACTTAATATTTATATTATATTCACAAGGAAGGCATGACAGAAACAGAAACATGATTGATCCAGATGACTGGAAGTCTGTAAGAAATACTGTAAATAATACGCAGAGTTTTAAGGTAGTGTCTGAAATTATATTTCAAACCACATTTGACATCTTGGATCCACAAATTGAAGACCGATGAGCTCTTCGCAAGAGACGTTTCTCTATACACGTTCTTCAGCGACTCCATCTTTACAGAATCTGTTTTGGTCTTATGTGCATATTGATACTCATACTAATCCAGATTCTGACTCCTCAGGCTTCCTTCACTGTCAGAGACATTCAGCAGTTCCACCACTTCATCTTCATCGCTGTCCTCCTCTTCCTCCCTGGATGTCTGCAGCTCCGGGGAGCCTTTGGCGGGACGGTTAGCGCCCCTGCATCACATCCCAGGCTCGGCCTTGTGCTCATCAGCCTGGTCCGTGGAGGTTTGATCATCCCAAATTGAAGCTTGCATGGTGCTGTCAGCTTGGTCTCCTGAATCAGTGCTTTGAATCCCAGCATAGGGAGCCACTGCAACTAGACTTACTGGAGCATAACCCCATGAGTTCTCGCTCGGTGTCGCTTTCTATACCAAAATACTCCTTCCGCATTAAGACTCCTCTTTGGATAGGAAAGCGGCTAATCTTGCACTCACTTCTCATTGTAATCCAGAAAAAAAAGGTTATTGGGAAGCTATTTTTGGATTTCCCTCTCCCAGTTGGTTTGAACAGAAGCCTTTGTCTTAACACTTCTACAGGATCTGGACAGCTCTTCACTTCACATGTTCCAACGGCCTGCCAGCATGAAACATCTGAAGAATGGCTAACAGTCCAACTCAATTATTATGTTATAAACAATAGACAAACACAAAGAGCAGAGCTAGACTAATAGTAACTTTCTGTCTCCATAACCAGTCTGACATAAGTCATACACAATAGTCAAAACAAAACAGAACAACTGTTTACTTTCTTTCACAGGAATTCTAATAGTTTTGCCATTTTAATCTCACTGGATATTAGTGCTATGAAGGATGTTTATTGTTGAATAACTGCTCTGATAAATGTGAATAAGATAAGATTTTCTGATGTTGTAAATAAAACAAAGATTATGTTTTACACGTGAATACTATTCAGTCTTTCTAAGCGTCAAGTTAAATTTGTTTTAAAGTAAACTCGACTTAACTTGAAAAAGTGAGGACACCCGTTGCCTTAAAATTAAGTAATAAACTTCATGTGTAATTGAAAAGAAAAATGAAGTTATATGAACTTGACAATTCCACATAACTTCATATTTTGCAACGAGTTTCCTCACTTTTTTAAGTTAAGTCAACTGATCACTCTGGTTAAAGTGATTAATTTGTTTATTAATCCACTTATTAAAAAGCTTTTTCATGTGTTTTACTATTGTCTTTAAAAGTGTTGTCTTTTAATGATCTGGATTTAGGTGAACATGTTCATTTCTTCAATAAAGTGTGTTGCTGTATGGATTTTATAGGGAAAGAATTATACAAGCAAGTTGAAGTTTACAGTTTTTTATGCTTAAATTCTTTCTCATATCAATTATAGGTTAATTATTCATCCTGACCACCTGACACAGCTGCATTTTGGCTATTTTGTTTGTTTGTTTTTTGACTAATTTTGATGTATCAGTCCACAAGCGGTCAGGTTTTGGAGGCAGACTGTGTGATTATTATTAGACTGTTTGAAAATTACAAATGTATAACAAATGGTTAGAAATTACATAGAGTTTTAAGTTTAAGAATGTTGCAAGAGGTGCACTATTTTCTGAGCTGTTGGATAACAGAATTAAAAAAAAATTGAGAACGGAAGTGTGTGTTGATTGTTTAAGAGCTGTTTATTTAATTATGTTAACAACCATTCTAAAATCCATTACTATTTTTTTTACAAGTTTAAAAAAAAAATTGTTTTAAGTACAGTAAATCTTTTTTGGGATATAATTTTATTACATTAAATATTGCTTACACACACACACACACACACACATATATATATATATATATATATATATATATATATATATAAAAGTACAAAACAACTAGAAAAAAAAGCATCTCAATTTTGTGCTTATTTTTAGCTATGTCAGAATCATTTGTTAGCTTTCAGTGAGTCGCTCATGCTGGCCATAGGACCAATATTTTTGTGATGCATTAACATTAAACTACCACAATAATGTAATACATGTTATAGACATTCATACAATTGTAATTCATTGAGCAGTCTATAGTAAAATCTTTTTAAACAATTTATTGGAGCTTTTGAAATGATATGTTGTTCACATGCAAATAAAGAGGAAAGCTGGTTAAGTAAATTAGTTCAAAAGTCCCTTTTGAGAGATAACCTTTCTTCCAGCATAGAGTCATTTCTCAATGTATGCCTCAAACTCCAAAACCGATTTGATGGACATTCTCATAATGATGCTGATAAATGTACAGAGAGATTCAGAAGATTTACCCATTTTCCATTGGGTAAAATTGTGTTTGTGGGCATGAAGACTAAATGGACCCAGCATGAAAGGGATTTCCCTCTATGGAATTTTTACTCCATTGTATTCAGGAGCTTAAAAGCTGAAGCACTGAAAACACATCAATCAGATCAATTTAAAGCGTATTCACGACAACTCAACGTAGAGATATGGATACCATTGTATGCTTCGTATTTCTGCTGGCCATTGGTCTTTCTGCTCAGAGGTCGCTTCGTTCTGTTACGTCAGAGTTCCAGATTGAGTTCTATGAATTGGTGGGAAAAATAAAACTGCAGAACGGTGGAACACTTTTGGTAAGTACAATTCATGCTACAAACCTGACTCTTTTGAGGACGTTTGAAAATCACACATTTCTAATATAAATGTTTAAATAATCTGACATTCTTCATTTCATTTGCAGAACTGCACAGAAGATTGCGATAAGGTAAAGGTAAGTACTCACAACCCGTTTTTGATCTACTTGATTCAGAGCTTTTGGAGTGAGTGCAGGGCTCCAGAATGTGCACAACTTGAAACATATAGACGTTTATACGCTGGGTCTCATACATGCTGTTGAACCACAGACTAATGCTTATCAGAACAACATGAGATGGTATCACATTCGTGCAGTGTTCAAACTTCCTTTCCATTTGCATGATCGTTCCATCTGTATAAACTGAAATCCTTTTGCCACCAAAAGAAGAAATTCTGTTTTGACACAGCAGGTCTTCTCATTATTAATTCTCATCCTGCTGCTCCTAGACTTTTGCTTTAGACGGACAATACTTTAGACAACAAGTCTACTCTAATAAAGCAATAACACTGGATTCTTTTTCTCATCCAGGAAACAGCATGCAAATGTGTCCAATTCGACCATTGTATGGTAAGAGATGTTTATTTTACATCACGCTGAACCACACCTCAGTTAGGTGATGTGCGTCATTTATTAATGATTCGATTTTCCATGTGCTTTATTTAGGCTGCCTCATTACTAAATTGTGCTTAAACCGTCTTTCCATTTTTTAGAACAGCACAGTTTTCAACTGCATTTCAACTGGGCTTCATAGGCTCAACCTTGCCTCTTCCGAAGAATTCCTCGAGAGACTGGTATGTTTGCCTAATATTACATAAAAAATTATTTGTTTGGCTAATATTACAGGAAATTATGCTTAAGGGAGGAAAAGCTGTTATGATTAACACCAGTTAACTGACATGAATAATGTGCAACATTTTTTTAAAAAAATGTTTACTATTCAGTTATGTTGGATATTTAGAAGAGTTTCTGTAATGTTTAGGGATTTTGTGGGGAGCTGTGATAGTTATGAGATTGTGAGTGTGAGATGTGTTGCTGTATTTAGTGAGTAATAACAATACTATTTCAGTACCAGTCTTCAAATTATTTTTGGCCCTCTAGTGGTAACTAGGCTACTTTAATTTTGCGGAATAACATCGTTTTGGTTGTGATTCGGCTCTGCGTGCCTGTGGATGAATATGTTTCTTTCTCATTACAAAGAGAGAGAGAGAGAGAGAGAGAGAGAGAGAGAGAGAGAGAGAGAGAGAGAGAGAGAGAGAGAGAGAGAGAGAGAGAGAGAGAGAGAGAGAGAGATTAACCTACTGCTCATAAAACATTCACTTCTAGGCTTACGAGATCTAACCAGTTTAGATGAATCTCGACTCAAGCTGACTAGCTGAAGACGTTACTGTAGCTATAGCTGGGC
Organism: Tiaroga cobitis; assembly: GCA_030578255.1. NCBI lineage: Eukaryota > Metazoa > Chordata > Actinopteri > Cypriniformes > Leuciscidae > Tiaroga > Tiaroga cobitis. The sequence continues at coordinate 36,570,679 of CM060603.1, forward strand.
TACACATTAATAGACACGGTACTTCCTTGAAAATAAATTCAAGCACAGCTCTACAACAACCATAATGAAATAACCATTCATAACAGATCATACAATGCACTCTGTTAGAGAGTTACATATGGCAATTTATATGTTCAATAAAATACCTTAGGCCTACTCACCGGTTGAGTAGGGGTGTGCCGGTTTCAGAATTGGTGATGACGGTTATGACGTGAGTCAAATGTGACGGTTCATAACATAACCGTCGTCGGGGGGGGGGGGGATCTACTTGCTCTACGTTTATTTAAAACGAACAGCAAGACGACTAGAAGAGTGAATGTGCTTTCCATTAAATTAAATCACACACAGTAAACAAATCCTTAACAAACAAAACAACTTTACAATGAACGTGTTTTCTTTTAAATAAATCACACACAGTAAACAAACCTTAACAAAACAAAAAAACTTTGCAATGAACTGCAATTTAGACGTGCCGGTGCGGTGATACATGCTTGGGCAGATTCGGCTTGAAGTCGTTCATCCTCGGATGCGGCGCCGCGGGCGCTGTTACAAAAAAAAAAGCTGTGCACACAGCAATGCGCGCACCTTCGCGCTCGTGCGGACCATAGACAGTAAAAGAAACGGACGCGTCGTGTATAATCAAGACTTTACTCCGTGTCAGCGCGCGCTCTGATTGTTAAAGGGGCAGATATTTCTCCCGAATCATCTCCAGCAGTAGCAGAAGCACCACCACTAACTCCGCCTCCGTTTCCCTCGTAAGCTGATATTAGTATTTAAACATTCTCTATGAAAAATATTTTAATAACACGGTTTTGGCGGTTATAGAGTTCTAATGACGGTGTTCAACTATAACCGTCGGTCTCACGGTTATATAATAACCGTCACACCCCTACTGTTGAGTAATAAAAACGTCATCTCTGCAACGCTTTTTCAGTGGCGGCTCCAGACAATTTTGATTGGGGGGGCAATGGGGGGTCCTGGTTATTTCAAGGGGGGTCTCATGAAAACCAACAAAAAATACAGTGGACACGGCTAATAACTGCATATTGCTGCTACTTAACAACAAAAACAACACAGCATATCAACTACTTTGTTTTTAATTAATTAATCAATTGCAGTTTGCAAACAATATGCTCGAACTTTAATTGCCATAGCCACACCCATGACAGAAAACATATTTACAAAATAGTATCCTCATCCTCCAATTCCTCGGTGTCCTCTGTTTCAGTCTTTACTAAGAAATCCTATGAAAAATTATTTACAAAATCTTCTGCAGGACAGTTCAATTCTTTACAATAATATAATATATTATGCAAGAAAATTAAGCTGTTACACTGAGATGGTTTAGGAAAACCATAAAGTGTTTTTGTACAGTCAATTAATTGTACAGGCAACATTAAACCATCAAAGTTAAATGTTTGTTTATAGCTTATGAATTTCCTAGCCTATATTTTCTTTAGCAGGGGGTTTCCAACTTTTTAATGGCAATGAGCCCTAAACAATACCCTTGTGAGATTCTTTATTTAGGCTTATAATATAATAAAATATATGCCAAATATAATATAAAAAAATGAATTGGAAGTATTTGAAGTGATATAATATATCAGTTTAAATGCTTCAATTTGTTTTCATATTATATTATAATAATATGAAAACAAAACTGAAGCATTTACTGCAAATAGCTAGATCTAATAGCTAAATATTTTCAAGAAAAGTGAATATGTGAACTCTTTTATAGTAGCCTAATCTAACCATGCCTGAAACTATTTAAATCTATGTAAACTAATGATGTATTTTGAGCTTGCACGCGGGTGTGTGTGTAATTGTTACCGTTCTGTGTCCATCATCCTTTATTTCCACCACTTTAAATCAAACCACTCTTCGTTAAAACATTATGATGCGATTTTATTTCACATGTCTATGCGTTTCTCGTTGCCTCTCGTATTGAGCGATTTGGTCCGCACACACACACTCACTGCCAAACACACGCGCTCACATCGTTCTCTTTCTATGAGACCTGTAAACTGCACTCACCAGTTTGAGCACTGCAATTATTTCTCACATACAATCAAATGGATTTCCCCACACATTTCGCGTCAGTCCTCTGCGTGGCATATTATTCTTTTCTGCGCGGCCGCGGCATCAGAAGTGCACGACCGCGCACGCGCGCAGCTTAGAGGGAACGTGATTCTTATGTTTATATATTTTGTATGTCGAATAAATTATTAATTATTATTGTTCTGCGTAGTTTGAAGATAAACATTTTTAAATATTTATCCCGGATATATATTTTTTAATCAGGAAGGGGGTGGGGGGTCAAATGGGGGGTCAAAGCATTTTTTGGGAGGGTCTTGAGACCCCCCAAGACCCCCCCTGGCGCCGCCGCTGCGCTTTTTACAGCATTTCAAATCACTCAGTTCTCCATCTCCGAAAAGCCAAGCCAATGTTCATTCTTACGATCTCTCTTTTGTGAGCAGACTCTCCTCTGTTCTGTTGATTCCCTGGAGGTTTGAGATTTAGCTGCTCCATGTTAACTTTTCTCGCTTGTTGTGAGACTAACCTATGCCACTCCCACATCATGGTAGCTGGAGCACTTTCCTCTATTTAAGGAAATGACCCTTAAAAACACTTAGGCTACACAAAATAAATACAAATCAAAATATAAACACATATAATAAACTTACCATAGTGAATCAGCGTAAGACATTTTAGAAGAAGGACTGATGATGTAAATCTGTAATGTAAATTTATATTGTAAATTTTGAACAAAAACGGTTACATAGTGTTCCTTTAAACAACAGTAAACTTTTCTCTTTTTTTAAGTTGGGCCGACATAAAAAGTTTAGTTTGACAAATGTTAGGAAGGTAATTTATACATAGGCTACTACAGTCATTTAATTTCATTTAGCAAATTAATCCTAAATTGTGTTGACCCAACTAATTTAATGTAGGCTAAATAAAATAAATTATTTTTATTTATTTTTTTGAATGAGGAATCACAATGAAGAAAATGAAGCCTGTTTTCATCATCTGAATTAGATATGCATTTTTGGTTGCATTTTGATTGTAACTTCAACAGAGTCTTGTACTTTATCCATTTGACAGACTGAGTTTCCTGGCATGCATACAACACCAGCAGACCCACACCAATGGCACACACCGGTGTCTCCTAGACACTTCCTCACCTACATCCTAGAACAAGATCAAAAATTAAATGCGCAAAGAGGTTGATATTTATAATGATCTATTTGTTTGCTTTGTGACATGATTTAAAATGATGCATGTTTGTTTCATTTATGAATTATTTATATATGTATTCATTTACTTATTTTTGTCAGTATGAATGTTTCTAACTGTCAAATATAGATGTTATAATTGTTTGTTTAATTTATGACTTATTTATATATTTATTTATTTATTTATTCTTGTCAGTATGAATGTTTCTAAATGTCAAATATAGAAATTACACAATAAAGTCCACTTTTAACAAATCCTCCGATGTTTGTGTTGAAATTCAGCAAATAATGGTATCTCCTTACAAAACTGTTAAAGAATACATATTAGCCCAATGTGTTAAATTCTCTTCGAGTTGAATTGAAATCAATTAGAGGCAGTGTATTGTCTTGTCTTGTCAGCACATAGTCTATATAACTATTCCTTTGTATTATGATGCTCCACAAAGATAGAAATATAAATATACTATACTTGAATCTAAGATGTCCAAAAATCACTATTGTCCACTGGCTTCACCTTGTCATGTTGGTTGTTATTAAGCAAGCAGCATGCCATATTAATAAAATGATATGTAGCCTATTTGACATGGTGTACAAACTGCTGCTGGAATTGAACAATATTATAATATTCATATAGAATAAATGCTCTTAAAATAAAACCTTTTTTCTTCTTCATGCACTAATTAAAATAACTATGGCCATAATTTCTCCTATATGTTAACAAATACACATTTTCCACCACTAGAGGGAAGCAGCGGACAGCAGGACAGACAAACAGAAACTCCAAACACAAATAATGTGTTCAAATTTGAGAAAATAACAGTAACTGCTAGTTATTTGTGGTTAGACAAATATGAGAGGACAATGATGAATGTGGGGGTTTGGAAATTGTAACATAACATAGTTACATTCATTTAAATGATATATTGATTATATATTTACGTTAAATATTAAATATATATTTATATATAATTCATAAAATATAAACATTGAAATATAAATACATAAATGTCATATTTATGTAATATATTCATATATTAAATAAATATTCGAATAATATATTAGGCCCTAATATAACATAAATGATAAAAACAATCAAATAATATTGTTTTGTAATATATAATAAATATTTTGAATTTAGTCCCACCCGGATGAATGTAATTTTGGGTGCTTAACGTGTCCAAAATATGTTCAAATAGTAGGTACATATCTCGCTTGCATAAGAGTGCATGTTTGTGTGTCCTAGTGGTTAAGTTCTTCAGTTCTTTTCTTTCTTTTTTTTTTTCTTTTTTTTTTTTTTTTTTGAGGTGTTGTGAATCTGAGTGTCTTGCTTGACTTGAAATCAGGGGATGGGAAAGAGAAAGTGAGAGCTGCTGCCTTTAGGGTTCCTTTTGGTGAAAGGTTTAAGTCTGTCTCCCATCCTCCCATCACTCACACTCTCTCTCTCTCTCTCTCTCTCTCTCTCTCTCTCTCTCTCTCTCTCAGCATGGTAGTTTTTAATTCTGTGTTTGTGCAGATGGCTGGTTGCCCCATTAGCATTCATTACAGATTCCTTGAGCACTTAATTATGGAACAAGAGAGAAGAGTGGCAGACGGAAACATTGAGTCTCTCTCTCTTTCCCTGTCACTTTATTGCACCTTTAGGTCCGTGTATGTCGCAGAAAAGATCCATGAAAATGTTTTTCAGAATGCCAAAATGCCATGTTCTTGAAGTGCATGGGGAATTATATAGGGTAGATATGAAATATGAAAATATAATTTGTGAGACATTCAGTGCAAATTATGATTCACTGCTCATTTTATGCAATGCCATGGACACTAAAATGCTGAGTTTTTGTAACCGATCATGGTCCATTCAAAAAGTCAGCATTGCACATCTCAAGGATAATCAACAGACACATTAACTAACACTTGAGCAATTGATACAGAGATGTGAATGCTACCACCTTCATTTCAGATATTGAGAATATCTTTTAGTCATTATTAATAATTTTTTATGGCTAGAGGATGCATGCAAAATGTCTACAACTGGTGCAACAGAGATCCATTGCCACTCATCCAATCAAAACACTAAATACCAAGGACACTTGAAAGTAGGCCTACTGGACGTTTTAATTAGGCTAAGTGTAATTTATTGTAAGCAATTTAATGACTCAAATTAATAAGTGGTCTGTCTGACTTAGTAACAGGACATATTTGAATCAAAGGCTATATTTGCAAAGGCTAAAGTTGTGTTTTGACGGGGGGAAACTATATTCACAAAGACAGAAGATATTGTGGCTTTATTTGCCATTTAATGTATAGTAGGCATAATAAATATGCTTCTTGTTCAGTTATGAAGTGCATAAAACATTTTTTCCGACGTTCAACGAGCCTTAAACAATTTATTGAATGATCTTGGCACAACAACTAATAAAAACATTTGAACAATAAACAAAATTACCCTTTATTCCTTTGATAGTGCGAAGAGGTCCATCTTAAAGCATGACTGTGCGCATTCACGGGGTTTTGCTTTCTAAATAGGCGCTCAACATGTTGTTCTGCCCGCTGTAATGATTTTCTAATGCGCACTGGAGTTAACGAGCCAGTCAAACATTTAGCCTAATCATTACCTTTAAAAACACAACATGAAACGGTCGCTGAACAGCCACTCAAGTCCCTAAATATAGCCTAAATGGGCCTGTAAATGAATAGCGAGTAAGAAGTTTGTGAGGTCCGCTTGCTTCTTCATGCAACTCTTGTCAAACCCTGAGCTGAGACGGAATATTTTAAAAAATGTACCCACTCAGTCGCATAAGCCTCATAATGCCGTGTTGTAGCAGGCCAGTCCGCTGCCCGCGGGTGAGGGTTCGGGAACAGGTGTAGGCTGCTCGGCCTGACATGAGATCTTATCGATGTGCAGTTCTGGAAACACGCAGTGACCAAGTTAATAGGTTACTGCGTAAACGGGTAAACGATTTCACATTTTAATCGACAGGCACTGGTTAAAGACTAAAAACCATGACTGTAATAGCCAACAGTTTGTACAGACGAACTTAGGTCTTTAGGCTGGTCGATAGGGTAGCCTAATGTCCGCGTCATGCAGAGCTGATTCGGTTTTCTGTTTTCTTTTTTTATTTCTTTTTTTTTATTATTAAGTGCTTTATTCTATAGTTCTAATAAAATTATAGCTTTGAAATAGTGATGCTAATTATTATTATTAGCCTAGTATAGGGGCTATGTATTGTAGCCTATTAAAAGTAGTTTTATTTATAATAGTTATATTAATAATATAATAATCTCCCAACGGCATAGTAATTATTATTATTAATAATATTATGATGATTAGGCTATTAGCTCAGTAGCCTAAATAAAAACATATTTTTACACCGAAATGATCTAATTTATCATCTAGATAAATAAGTAAGTTAGGCCTATTGAAGTTGGATGAATGATAATAATAAAAGTCATTGCAGGCATATTTGTCAGAGAACTAAACAAATGCATTTAGTCCACTCTCAAATCTGTAGACGCCAACATTATTACGATATCAAATTTAGTACAGCAGGGATGTGTATTCTGTGTTTACTCAATTGAAAAAAAAAAATTATATTTGTTTCATATAAATGCTCTTGTGGTTTTTGTGGCAAAAAAAGCAATCAAAGCAACAGAAAAATCCACGTTTTTACTATTGTAATAGGCTATATTTTGGATTAGTACGGCACAGCATCGTCACTGCCTTATTGAAAAAAAATACGCTTTTTATGTTGGCCCATATAGGCTATTTATTCTAGCTATATATTTGGCCCATATTCTATATATTTAAATGAGTTAAATGAAGAAAAGTTCAAAAGCAAACATTTGGCTATAGCCCTCCTTTTAACGAAAGGCTGGAATGAACTGCAGATTGCACCCTAGTCTACACCCTGAAGGCTTGCGTAGCCCATAGTTGGAAGTGTGACAACAAGGAAAATAGTTTTTGATGATCTACTAGCGTAGGAACTGACCTGTTGGAAGCAGCCCCATTGAAGTGAATGATCAAACTAATAGAATTCATTATCTGACCCAAATGAACATAGGACCCGCCCACCGCCCGAGCTCTATGCACCAATGAGTGGCAGTCTCACACGACACTGTGACTGTGTGGCGTCCCTCAAATCCAAATCCATGGGTCTCGAGCTTCTATTCTCACTTTTTCTTTCATGATTTATGGACAATCGTGGATCGATGGATTACACAGCAATTGGCAAAAGTAGGGAACATTAAAGTGTTTTATATTTAGGCTAGTTTATGTCTGACTTAAATACTGCTGCTGATAGAGGTCACTAAAGGAGTTGTGAAAGGACGTAAAGGCGAACCTCATCTGTTGGACTGTACTGGTACCGTCACGGACAATGTTCTCGGCAACGGGGAAGCGCTGTTTTACCATTGAGTCTTTGGTGGCGAAGGAAAACCCTTTAACACCAGAAGACCCCATTCGCCCTACCGCCCTAAGCTACTCGACGCCTGCTGACAGTTTTCTTAACGGGTATCAAAGCCCCGCAGGCCGCGCGCTCTATCCAAACCCTGAACTGGTGTTTTCGGAGACTGTGAACCACGCACCTCTGAGCATGCACCCACACCCGCTCGGCAGCACACACCTGCAGCACCCGCACTTCTTTGGCACGCAGCACCGTGAGCCACTCAATTTCTACCCGTGGGTCTTAAGGAACAGATTTTTTGGCCATCGGTTTCAAGGTAAGAATCCAACTCTGTATATTTGTCAACCACGCATTAAGAGATATTAAACAACTTTTTCACCTAAATAAAAATAATAAAATAGCCTATGCATAATTTTTACACGTACATTGGATACGTGTCCAATGATAGAATAGGTCAAATAGTCTACAATGCTGTGCGCCGGTGCGTGTGTCTCTGAACTTTTCTTGAAATGGGCAATTCTCATAAATGCCCCCCGCGGCAACAGGCTATTACCACTGTGGAGCGGGATAACACTGATAGATGGAGTTTGAATTGGGAGGTAATTCCGGTTAAGCTGCAAATGAAAATCACAAATGGTATGCTTACAGCTTTGGCCATGCCCTGAGGCGATAGGCTACTTAAAGAGGGACACATAGATTTAGACAAAGCTGTCCACGCACAAAAGCTCAATGTTATATCTCCCAAAATGAATGCATTATGTTCATATAAGCTTGCAACATTGGAAAACAGCTCTGATAACAGTTATTGCTTGATCTTGAATTCAGAATGTCCACCAGTTTCATGTTGTCAGCTGCCTATACACGGCAAAATGAGAGATGTTTAAATAGTCAGTCTTAATGTCGTTTGTGAGTTCTTTTTTTTTTTAAACAATATTCTGCCTCTATTTTAGTGTCTAAGATAACCTTTAATTGTTTTTTTTTTACCTTATTGGTTGACTTAATTATTTTTATTTTGTTATATCAATTTACTATTGCTAGCCTTCAATACCCACTGTCTTTGCAACGAGAGATAATGACAGATGACGAATCTGCTCTGATGAACTCGTTACAGCTCATTATTATCACTATTTAATTTCCATAGGTCATTCGATAAATTGCCCTCTTCTGGTGTTCAAGCTGTTGTCCAAAGACGATGAAAGTAAATGAATGTAGCCTATTAATTGAATTGAATTAAGTGGCCACAAAACGCTTAGCTATATAAAGGTCAAATATTTATTAAGCTAACAGTGTTAATAATTTAGCTAACTGTGATGACCTTTAAAGAATAATCTAATATATGAGGGTAAGTGCGTAAAAAAGTCTAAATAATAGGCTGCTAAAAATGAGTTAGCCTACTGTTAAACAACACGTGAAACCTTTTTAATTGAGAACATTTAAAATCGACAGACTACATTTTTATACTCCATTATAAGGTTGCAAAGCTATGCGTAATGAGTGTTTAACTCATTGGCCATTATTAATAAAAATTCCTTACATTATTTGCATTATATATGGACTTTATAGGCTATTTTATAGACAAATATATACAAAGACAAATAGGCCTATAGAAAAACATTGTAGCCTATTCTATTTTATTATGTCCTATAGCCAACTGTCCGCCAATTACCGTGATTTTATTTATTTATTTATTTGTAAAAATTCAGTCAGTTACAAATAAATCGCTTAAAATAGTCGGCCTATTCAATTATCAATCATTTAGACTTTTCTTACAGAATTAGGCTACTTCCAAAAATCAGGCTAAAATAGCAGGGATAGCTAAAATTACTAAAGCATTAAAGTATTAAAATATTCTAAAATTATAACGAATAAACTATATTTCAATCATATTTAATCAATTATGGGCCAAATAATAGGCATTAAAGCAGGGTAGTCTGCATTTGTGACACTTTTTGATAAAGTCGATAGTTGGTGTTAACTTTTGTTGAAAAATGGGCTAAACCCAGAAAGCTTTCATGGTCCCTCTTAGTCTAGTTTTCTTCTTGGGTTTAATTAACATTCAGGTTGTCCCGTGCTGTATATAGCCTATCTTCAATTTCACTGACCACTCTCAAAAAGAATAACATTCCTATAATCAAGTTGTATTTTATTGATTAGTATTATAATAATTTCAGGGAACGACGTCTCACAGGACACGCTGTTACTACACGGCCCTTTCGCGAGGAAGCCCAAACGGATCCGTACCGCGTTCTCGCCCTCTCAGCTCCTGCGCCTGGAGCGCGCCTTCGAGAAGAACCATTATGTAGTCGGAGCCGAACGGAAACAGCTCGCTAACAGCCTCAGCCTGTCTGAGACTCAGGTAAACATGAGGAAACGCATGCTACAACACACAACAACAACAAAAACATGATGTTCCCATGCGCATATAAAATCTATTAAAACTCAAAGTAAAAATGGTATTTGGTAGCCGCTCAATTGGGAAATTGCCCCGTGGAACCAACTATTTCACAAGTTGCCTATTACAGACAAAAAGTAGGCTATTGCTAATTAAAATTATTGGAGCAGCAGAACTACATGTTCGTTTAAAAAAGATAATAAATATGTTTAAACAGTAAATGTGTAGGCCTAATATAGGAGACTAGCCTATATTAACGAGACACTTCTTTATTTTGAATGATTAATGTTGTACTGACAAGCTGTTGCTGTTGGCCTACACGATAATGTAAACAACACTTGGGCTGCTTGCTAAATCCAGAAACGGGCCAGAATCCCCGAGTCTGAAAGGACGCTGGGTTGTTTGCGGCGCTCTGACTGTGATATAATTTTATTTTAGGCCAAGACTTCAGAGGGATGAGTAGCTATTAGTTGCTTTGCACAGATGCCACTATAAACCCATTCACCTTGAGCCGTTAAAACAATGATGCAAAGATGATTTTTAAAACGTTATTTTAAACGTCAGAAGAAAATATATTTGATTTGTTGAGTTTTACATTTCCAAAAATCCAAACGCTGGCAAATTAATTGTTTTCTTTTATGTTTTTATGTCTACATTCGCCATATGGCTTCGAACTCGTCAAATGTTTGGCATGATTTGAAGCATCGCAACATAGCATATTTTAATTGACAAAATCTAGGTCTGGCGCTGGGAATGATCATGTTCTCTTGCTGCTTTTTTATACTTTTTTGTGGTGGTGTTTTATTGCAAAAACTAACCTAAAAACGAAAATAACACCAAACAGGCTTGACATGGCTATTCACACATCTAAGGAGAGAGGCACTTTTGGTAAAATACTGGCCAATACATAGGCTATAGCCACGTGACGTTTGTGAATTGTTTTATTTATTTATAAGCCTATGTTTTATGGAAAGCGATTCAGGATTCAGGCAGCATCTTGAGAATTTATAAAATGTAGGCTAGCCTAGCGCGCACGAGACCACTTCAGAAATAAATAAAATAAAAATAATGGTAGGCCTATAAGCTATTTTTTTCCACTTATGCGCGGTTGTTTTCAGCTGTTCCAGTAGGCATATTAATCTCTTGACATGTGTGAAATGTGAACCGGCGTTGTTGCAAAAATAAACCCGTCTTTTTAATTAGAAGGCCTAATACACTAAATGCCTGCTTTTTATTTTGAAAATCTGTTAGTGGATGTAGGCTATTTAAATTAAATTACAATGTAAAATCTATATGTTTTACATGGCATTATCTGAAGAAACGTATTCGTTTTCGATTTCTTCTGATAGGCCTACACACAGTGTGTAAAATCATGTGGTGTAAAAATGGTTCGATTATGCGTTTGAATGGTTTGAACTTTCTTGCGTCACTAGCTCACAGTCTGTTGCCTTTACCATTATGACGGGCAAACTGTCAACAAACTGTCAAACAGCCATACTCACCAAAACGTTTATGTCCTGTCTTGTGCTCCCCTCAGGTGAAGGTGTGGTTTCAGAACCGCAGGACCAAGTATAAGCGACAGAAGCTGGAGGAAGAGGGCCCCGAGTGCACACAGAAGAAGAAGGGAAGCCACCACATTAACCGCTGGAGGATTGCTACCAAACAGAACGGATCTGAGGACATAGATGTCATGTCTGATGCCTAAGACCAACCTAAACACTGCCCAAATGAACACACAAGACCAAGAAAAGCACTATTTATTTAATATTATTCGTCATGGCATTTCAGATTCTAATCCTAACTGCAGAGGACCTGACCACGTGAGTGTGGGAAATGTGAGTTATGGATGAATTAAACCAGTCAGCAAGTAATCTTAACCCAGGACTGAACACTATAGTTGTTTAACATACCTCTGCTGGAATTATCTAATGTTTGAGACATGCCTCACCTGTAGGAAGAAATCATTTTATAGGCTATGTCTTTCTCTCACTTTTTTTGGGGGGGGGGGATAAATTGTATTTAAAACTAACAATTAAGTTAATTTTCACAAGTCAATATTTTTATTTTGTTGTTTCTGCGCATAGTCAATTACTAAATTTAGTTTTAATGGATATTTTTTATCAAGTTCAAAACTATGTTGCCTAAAAAAAGTTTGAAATGCTTTAAGACATGCTAATGAAATTGGTGGCAGTTTATAATAATTATTTTAAATGCAACTAGCCTGAAATAAGTTAAGTAATGTGAGGAATCAGTTTACCAGCCAGTTTTAACATGAGCCATCCTGTACCCACAGCTTAGAGGCAAGGGTGTATGTGTCTGTGTAAATAATGGTCTCTGTATCTAAAAAAGTGTAGGAATTTGTGTTAGAGCGTTTGAGTGTGTGTGTGTGTGTGTGTGTGTATGTGTGAGTAATTTGCGTGCTGTCATTCAGTAGGCCTACTGGTAAATACAGGCTGATGTATGCAGGTCCTTGATCATTCTACTGGAGTCATAAACAAATGAATGTTTGCCAATTTACACATTAGCTTCTTTATAGTGTTCATTCACCTATACTTTTCAAGAAAAACATGATCAAAAATGTCCATAATTAATAAAGATGTTTCAGAGACAAACCTCATTTGTAGCTCACAACTTATTGTTCTAAAAAATATATATATATTTTTTAACTTCACTGATTGTAAATATATGTTTTTATAACTTAAGAAAAACTATTTACTCTTTTAAAATGTTTGCACACACACACTCAGGCAAAGGGATAACGCCTGCCGGCAATTTTCCTCTCATCTCACCCTGCTAACTTCCTGTCAAAAGACACGGAGGAAGATTGTGTTAAACGAACCCACAGGTGACCTTTCACCTCAACATTTGACCCCGAGCCTGCAGAGTGAGCAAGGGTTGTGAGAGTGAAATGCACAGACTGATGACACCCGAGTATCACTGTCAAGTACGACGAGAGCCGATTGAGATGGGGTGAAAAAGATTGTTTTGGTAGGTTTGTTTTGAGGCCATCAGATATCCAATCCTGTGTGCAGGTGCACACATCACATCCTCTGTAGCTTTACATCACACATTCCATGCATTCCCTAAGAGCACTCTTTCCTCTGAGAAAGTAAAAAGACTGAGAAAAAGATGGATGTTTGTTTGTGCACACGCGACACAAAAGAGTGCAAACACGCATTTCATTTTGTGTGATCGCAAAAACTGAATAATCTTAGTAAAATGTATCAATTTTATATTTTAATGGCAAAATGCAACAGTAAAAACTTAAGTCATCATGGAATCAAAATTGTTTTTGTTTTTTTTTATTGCAAATTATTTATCCGAATACTTTTTTTAAATTAATCTGCTCTAGCAATCTTTAATCAAAATAGCTACCCCTCCCTCTTACAATGATATATCTTCTCTCCTCTGATGATGCGTTTACTGGCACGAGGGCGGGGCAAACTGTCTTACTTGAGAACAACCAATAGCAAACCACAACCATCCAATCAATTCCTGATGGACAAAATCGAATCCCAACCTACATTATTTTTTTCTAAGAAGCCGTTTATAGGATATATGTCACAATCGGGGAAAAAGTTGATCGTATCTTCCTTTTCATCTATACGATGAAAAACTGTAATAGATCTACTGAGATATTTAATGTAATTTAACATTCAAATATTGTTAAATGTAGTTTTTTTAATAAAAAAAAATGTAAGCTGACATTCCCAGAATTGTGTGGAAGCTCATATTTAATGTTTTTTTCATTGAACATTTATTCAGTTTTCTTATCAGTTATGTACAATGGGGTTTTGTTGCATCTTATGTTGTTAAATTTATGTCCATTGCATTATTTTAGTATTGTGTGTTACCATGATGGTGTTTTGCATTTGTGTGCACCTTTTATATATTAGTATTTACCTCAACTTGTGGAAAAGCTTTTAAAGGGGCTACATGTAGAATTCAGAAAGCCTTGTTATTAGCGACACAGGTGGTCAGACATGCTGTTACTGTACAAATTACAATATATACATGAATTACCTGAAGCAGATCTATACAGGTGGAGCTGGGGAAGGTGGAGGGTTTCTGAAAGTGCGTTGCTATAGCAAATGCTGACCAAGTATTTGAAGGTTGAGCAACAAGCTAATTGGCTACTGATACAGCAGGAACCAATCAGCTGTGCTCTATAGAGAATGATGTGCTTGCAAGCAGTTAAGGACCTACAGGTGAAACTCGAAAAAGTAGAATATCGTGCTAAAGTTAATTTATTTCAGTAATTCAACTTAAAAGGTGAAACTAATATATTATATAGACTCATTACATGCAAAGTGAGATATTTCAAGCCTTTATTTGTTATAATTTTCATGATTATGGCTTACAGCTTATGAAAACCCCAAATTCAAAATCAGAATATTGTGAAAAGGTGAAAAGGCTTGAAATATCTCACTTTCCATGCAATGAGTCTATATAATATATTAGTTTCACCTTTTAAGTTGAATTACTGAAATAAATGAACTTTTGCACGATATTCTAATTTTTCGAGTTTCACCTGTATATCAGCCTGCGCCATCTAGTTTCATGACAGAACTTTGTATTTAAAGGGGTCATATAATGCCATTTTTGTACAAGCTAATATGATTCTTTAGAGTCTAAACTAAAAGTTTGTAATATACTTTAATTAAAAATTCTCATTAGTATTGTAAGAAAACACTTATTTTACCTGGTCAAAAACAGCTCTGTTTTCAGCACGCTGTTTCAGTGCATATGACTTTAAATGATAATGAGCTTCGCTCACTCCGCCTCTCTGTTCTGCGCGTACACCGTTTGTAACACAATAACACATTAACCATAACACGTTGTTCATTATAAACGTGGGATTATGAATTATATTGAGAACGTCGTACATAGAAAAGATGCCGTAATGTACCCTGAGTGTAAACCGACGCATTTATCGTGAAGCGTGCAAGCGATTTGCAAAGATTAATATAAATATTAATATAAAGGTTAATAAACGTTACACTCACTTCAGTTCTTCTGGAGGTTCAGCAGGAACAAGAATAGTTGGTACGGATCCTTTATTGAGGAGCAGCTTCTTAGCAAAACCAGCTTTATACTGACCCTCCTTTATAAAGCAGTCTGGTGAGAAATGATGAAAACATGAAAGCATTGACGTTGCTCGTGGGGAATATTCCCTTCGAAAACAAAACTCAGCCACTGCGTCTTCAGCGGTTTGGATTTAGGAACATAAAAATGACTGCTGTGTTCCTTATTGCACCCAAGAACAGAACACCACAATCGCTTAGACGCCATTCTGCTCATAGACAGTGCTCCAGCATATCAACAATGACCGCGCCGGTCCGCGCGGACTATGATTGACAGCTCACTCACGAGCGAGGGCGGGTCTGTGTTGAAACGCTGCTGTCAATCAACAATCGTGGGAGGGGCGTCCGACCGTGTGACGTCACACGGTCGAACGGCTTGATTTGAGACAGGGGAAAACATATAAGGAGATTAAAACAAAAACACTGGATGGATTTTTGGCCTTAATTCTACATGGCATTGATTCAACAAGGTGCTGAAAGCATTCTTTAGAAATGTTGGCCCATATTGATAGGATAGAATCTTGCAGTTGATGGAGATTTGTGGGATGCACATCCAGGGCACGAAGCTCCCGTTCCACCACTTCCCAAAGATGCTCTATTGGGTTGAGATCTAGGGTCTGTGGGGGCCATTTTAGTACAGTGAACTCATTGTCATATTCAAGAAACCGATTTGAAATGATTCGAGCTTTGTGACATGGTGCATTATCCTGCTGGAAGTAGCCATCAGAGGATGGGTACATGGTGGCCATAAAGGGATGGACATGGTCAGAAACAATGCTCAGGTAAACCGTGGCATTTAAATGATGCCCAATCGATGGCACTAAGGGGCCTAAAGTGTGCCAAGAAAACATCCCCCACACCATTACACCACCACCACCAGCCTGCACAGTGGTAACAAGGCATGATGGATCCATGTTCTCATTCTGTTTACGCCAAATTCTGACTCTACCATCTGAATGTCTCAACAGAAATCGAGACTCATCAGACCAGGCAACATTTTTCCAGTCTTCAACTGTCCAATTTTGGTGAGCTCTTGCAAATTGTAGCCTCTTTTTCCTATTTGTTGTGGAGATGAGTGGTACCCGGTGGGGTCTTCTGCTGTTATAGCCCATCCGCCTCAAGGTTGTGCGTGTTGTGGCTTCACAAATGCTTTGCTGCATACCTCGGTTGTAACGAGTGGTTATTTCAGTCAAAGTTGCTCTTCTGTCAGCTTGAATCAGTCGGCCCATTTTCCTCTGACCTCTAGCATCAACAAGGTATTTTCGCCCACAGGACTGCCGCATACTGGATGTTTTTCCCTTTTCACACCATTCTTTGTAAACCCTAGAAATGGTTGTGCGTGAAAATCCCAGTAAATGAGCAGATTGTGAAATACTCAGACCGGCCCGTCTGGCACCAACAACCATGCCACGCTCAAAATTGCTTAAATCACCTTTCTTTCCCAATCTGACATTCAGTTTGAAGTTCAGCTGATTGTCTTGACCAGGACCACACCCCTAAATGCATTGAAGCAACTGCCATGTGATTGGTTGATTAGATAATTGCATTAATGAGAAATTGAACAGGTGTTCCTAATAATCCTTTAGGTGAGTGTATATGACAAGTGCAAGTGTGACACTACACAGTGGGTGCATGTACTACAAGTAACTACACCAACACTGGAACAACGAAAATGGTATTTTATGAAAAGTAGCTATTTTATGACATTTTTTGATAATTCTTTTATTGTTTTTTTTCTGAAGATGAGAATAGATAAGCCAGACCTGTCTGTCACAGGACAGATTATATTCTCATAGACTGATTCGGTCATAACTCGATTTTGATAAGATGTTTTGTCTTTACAGGACACTGTTGTGCTCACAGGAAATCCTAAATTTTAACTAAATTTTAATAAGACAAAACCCAATAAAACCATTTTTATCTAGCTTTTGAAATTAAAGCAAAAGCTAACAAAAAGGTAAGAATAAGCACCAATGTTACCCTCATTAATCCGGTCGTGTGCATGTTGTGCAACTGTTTCTGTGTATGTCAGTCTAGCACGGTTAATGATTCTACATGCGGCTTCATGTCATGTCTCTCCTCACTACTGCCCACTGTGATCTGTTCCCGTGACAACCAGGTAGAAAAACACACAGGTCCACTCCCTCACTCTAGCGATGGATCTAACGATAAAATAGAAGTTTACAGGAAACATTTTACAGCCCTGTCAAAGGAACTCAAACACATCCAAATAAAAGAAGAGATGTAATCATCTAAAAACAATAGATGGAAGAACAAATAGATGGAAGAGGAAGAAAGTAAAGCAGGAATTGTAGACTTGTGTGCATTGTTTCCATTCATTAACTATGATAATAATGTTTTAAAGGACTTCTATGTATTTCCTCAAACAAAGCCAGAAGGCAAAAGCATGTGATTTTATCGTACATTTGAGTGCTTGTACTTAATGCTTTGAAAAAATTCTAGATAAAATCCAATCTTATAAAGTATGTTAGAACTAACTTGTATTAAACAGTTATAGAACAATCTTTCTGTAGCAATGGTGCATATTCTGCCATTCTGCTATAATATATATATACATATATATATATATATATATATATATATATATATATATATATATATATATAGTGCTGTCAAATCGGTTAATCGTGATCGCATTAATCGCATCTAACATTAAAAGTCTGTGTATATATATATATATATATATATGTGTGTGTCTATATATCATATAATATATACACATACACACATATTTACAAAATCTTATGTTAAATGCAATTATTTCCGATAAATCGATTTGACAGCACTATATATATATATATATATATATATATATATATATATATATATAGTGCTGTCAAATCGATTTATCGGAAATAATTGCATTTAACATAAGATTTTGTAAATATGTGTGTATGTGTATATATTATATGATATATAGACACACACATATATATATATATATATATACACAGACTTTTAATGTTAGATGCGATTAATGCGATCACGATTAACCGATTTGACAGCACTATATATATATATATATATATATATATATATATATATATATATATATATATATATATATATATATATATATATATATATACACACATTACACACACACACACTCACGCATTCTTCAGACCACAGTAGTTGCTGTAGTAAAAAGAGGGAAAAAAAATATGATAATGACAAAAATGTAACAAATAAGGTTTATTAAGTAATATAGATAATAACATAGAATATGTATTTTATATATCTTTTTCATATGTGAATGCATTATTATATTTTTAAAATTTCAGTTTACGTTCCTATTCATTCTGAGAATGATTTGTGGTTCGTAAAGGAATTGTGAGAAAATAACACAAAGGCAGCTGAATTCTGTGTAAACAACATTTTTTCCTAATTACAATAGTTTAAAATATCAAAACTGGTTATTTATTGTTTTAAGACAATTACTTTGCAAACATTATAGTTACAGGCAGTTAGTACAGAACTGTTTGTGTGAGAAGGCTGATAATTATGTAAAATTGTAAGTAGATCAGAGGGAAATTCAAATATCCTCTATTTGCCACTGCCATGTTCAAGTACAAGGCAAGAGGATGATTAGCACTGGTGTGAGTCTGCCTCTGTGTGTGGCTGGAAGAGGATTCACACACAGCAGGAACAATCCAGTGAGACGCAATCAAAATTAGCATTTTTACTGTTCGCATTAGAGTTTTCAAGTGAAGGACAAAGACATTAGTTGCTAGGTGTCAAGCATTTACTGGTTAAAGACCCTTGTTGTAGGTCAGGATCTTGCACTCTGTTGCAGCAGAGATCTCTGGCTCTAGCTCTGACACGTGGATCTGAGAGACAGAAAGCAGGTGCAGTCAAAACAGAGGCAGAAAAACACTCTTCAGGTCAGCATTTACAGCTCCATTAAATCTTTATTAAAATGCTAATTTATCTCTCAATTATATTCATTTAATTCAGCTTCAGCAGGAACAGAAAAACAACACATATTAAAAAGCGGCAGGATAAGGTTGTAAAATAAAATCGCGTCAAATATGAACCTGCTGTTTTGATTACGGAGTGTTTTTATTTTTGTACTGACATCAAGATTCAGATCTTTTGGCTACAGTGAGACAACCATTCACAGCAATCGTTAAGTCATTAAGATGTTTAAAATGTTTCATCAAATGAGAATTAAAAGTGTGCCATGTCTTTCCAGCCTCGAGCATTTTTCACAGTCAAAACTGACACTTCTGCCATCATAAAAAGCTAAAACGAAGCAGCGAGCACTGGTAAATATCCAAACCAGGGCCAAAACTTGCAATATTTTGCTCAGAAACAGATGGCAATGAGTGTGTGAGTGTGTGAGGCAGAATCTGAAACAGACATCCTGTGGGGTGTGAAAAGGTGGGGGGGGGGGGGGGGACGGGGGACAGGAGTGGAGTTTTTTGGGAGCGTTCGTCTGGAACCCTCGGAAAAGTGTAAAGTGGGAGCGAGAGAGTGAGAGGAGAGTAGGAGGGGAGGGGTGGGAGAGGAATAGAAGTAGTTGGCAGCACATATGTCTGCAGTTCAGTAACCATATGGATGAACAGCTTATTAAACACCATTTTAAACCATAACCGTCTTCATGGCAGACAAAGAGAGGGGACGGAGAGAAAGTGAGAGTGAGAGGGAGAGCGAGAGCGGATGGATGGAGGGAGGCGTGTGCGAGTGCTCACCTGACTGTTCTGGGGGAACAGGCTGATGGCAACAGGCAGCGCCAGGCCGAATGCAGAGAGACACACCATGCTATGAACAGGCAGCGCAAGACGAGGGTGCTTCTGCAGTGGAGGGAGCCTAATGCACAAACACCCACAAAAATGCACACGTTATTGGCAGAACACACACCGAACTCTGAAAACCATGAGCATTCCCGCCATTATCGTTATTGAACTGGCTCGCTGACACTTTGGAACTGCTGTGCGTGATTGGTCTCTGACACCTCCCCCTTCCCTCCCTGGCCGCAGTGTGTGTGGGGGTTGTGGGATAGCATGCTCTGCAGGAGTTCTCCAGAGTAGCCCTGTTTTAATGAACCCAGCGACTGCTTAATGATGACTTCATCAACACATACGCATGATGAGCTTTAATTGGCCACCAGACACTCTCTCTGTGTGCGCATGTGTGTATTTTAGGGAGAGAAAAGCTGCGGTGAGAAGGATCAAAGTACATTAAAGACCTTTTATCGTGTCCATCAACTGCTCTAAATAAATCACTCATCTGTCACACTTGCGTGTAGAGGTCAAAGCCAAACTCAAGTGACAGAGAGCAAACAGTAGTGCTGACTTTACACCAAATATACACATAGGAATTCAATGTTAAATCTACTAAGATGAATTGATCGGGGTGATGTATCCTTTGCTGCTTATGATATTAGGGATGCACGATATTTATTTTCATGTTACGAAGAAGAACCGATAAATGGCCGTAAAATTTCTGTACAATTGTTTGTTTGTTTTTAAAACAATGTAAACTAATTAGGCTACTAAAAACTTAATTCCAATTTAAATGCTACAAGTGAACTTACAGTATAAAAACTGGATATTCATCTTGAGATTAGCTAAAGATTACATCTAACAGTTTTATTATCCACACTATTGTGTTGCTTAACAGTGGAATTTAATTTTGTTTGCATCTTTGATTATTATCTTCCTGTTTATCACTGTAAAGATGCTTTGAAACAATCTGTATTGTATTAAGCGCTATATAAACAAAGGTGACTTGACTTGATTTGTTAAATTATTAGTGTTTTTGAAGATTATTTTTAAGTGGGTATTAGATGTAAAAATGGCATTCACAATTAAATCAATTATTTTTTTATAAAAATATTTTTGGATAATCTTGACATGGTACAAATTAGTTACTATATTATATATTGGCAGTCAATCCCTATAAAAAAAAAAGCATCTGAAAGTAGTGAATTAAATCATTAATATCCTTTTTATTTATTTATTTTACTTTTCCAACCAACAAATAAGCATTGTAGTAATTAAATATTGGCTTGGTTATGGCTAAAGCTCACTTAAATTTCCTCTAGATCATTTGATGTGAACCTATTTTCCCTATGGTCCTCCTGGGAATTTCATAATTACGATGTTTAAGTCACTTTCGTCAAGGTAAGATGGCAGTGTTCCTTCTCTTAATTACCAACACAAAAATATAGCAAGGTTTTTTTAACTCTACTTCTAGAAAATGAAGAACAAAGAATGCTCATCAGGTGTATTTTGCTTTTTATGTTTTTGATTAATTTATGAAAATGTACCGATTCCATTGATTCCGCAATGTTTTTTACATACACCCGACTCGTAATCTCGGAGCTCAAAGAAAATCCTATGTTTCTCACTCATAATTCCGACTTTGTTCTGGCATTCATCTGCGCTCAACTCGTAACCACGTTCTTTCCAGCATGACTTGAACGCACCGTTAGGCGGTACCTTCATGTAAAAATGCCGTCAATAAAGCCGCTGACTGTTCAGCAAAGCAGCTGCCTTCGGACAAAGCAAGAGAAATAGGTGAAAGGTTGAAACACCACACATATATCACAAAGACTCCTCTCAGCGCTCTAATTAATCAAGGATACCCCTGCCACTCGGTCTCACTCTTAAAGCAGTGACCCTCCTGCATCACTGTTCTTGCTCCATTGAGAGCCAGTGAGGGTGAGCTGACAGTCAGCATAGCAGAGGACAACTCACCATTTACTGCAGCTCACACACAGACACACCTACACACACACACATAACCGTACACACCTGCGAATCAGAGCGGCAAGAATTTGAGGAGGTTGCAACATAGTCTATCAGTCCTAAAACCTAACAAATTCTGTTGAAGAGTCGATCCCATACATACGAGGCCCAGAAGTCACAGAGCAAGTGAAAATGAGCGTTTGCCTTTTATAATTTGATATAAAAGGAATTATATTATCAGCAAAGCAATTTGAGTAGTTATAAAACTTTTTTTCCCTACAACTTCTTTAAACGTAAGTTTAAATGGAAGAAAATCACAGATTTTCAATGTGGACTCCAATGTCACATAGCCTACTACATGACCCAGACACTATATATATAGTTAAGAGCTAAAATGCCATTCCAAAGTGTCTATGATTTTCTTTCCTCGGGGAAACATAAAAGTAGATAAACTACAGTTTAAATGCGCTTGAGTTTCTGAAGCTCACCAAGGCTGTATTTATCATACTGAAAATCCAGTAAAAAGAATAATGTTGTGAAATATTATTACAATTTAAAATAACGGTTTTAAATGTATTTTAAAATGTAATTTATTCCTTTGATGGCAAAGCTGAATTTTCAGCATCATTACTCCAATGTTCGGTTTCACATGATCCTTCAGAAATCATTCTAATATGGTGATTTTCTGAAATAGAAATCTTTTGTAACATTATATATGTTTTTACAGTCACTTTTTATTAATTTAATGCTTTAATGCACCTTTCTAAATGAAACTATTCATTTCTTTCAACAAAACAAAATGTTGTAGAATGCTGACAGTAGTCAATGTGATCTGTGACTATTTTAACTATATTTTTAACTTAAGTCATTCTGACCAATCAAATAAGAATATTGAAGTTGCACAAAGTATATTTAAGAGCTGTGGTAAAGGGGCAAGATTTTAGTGATTGTATGGCTTCTGAAGCATATTGTCCACTGTTAAGGAACTTTTATAAATCATATTTTGAGCTTGACATCCAAACATCTTTTTTTTGTGTGGCATTTTGCATTTAATTTTTATGTTAGCTACTCCTTTAAACACATACACAAATGTGTTCACATCAAACTGTGAAATAAAAATATACCAGGACATATGGTTCATATTGGTGTGTGAATTCCCGAGGTGACGGTGCTGTAAAAATAACTGAAGTCTGAAATATCAAATTCACGAGATTTTCTCTGACCTCTCCAGTATGGCCATTACTAAAGGCGGCAGCAGTAGAATAGGCATGGGCAGCACGACACGTGTCAGGGATGTCTCCATCAAAGCCTGAACAAAAAGACATTTATCAGAGCAGAACTCAGCTCTGTCATTTTCTAACAACCTTTCCCTTAACACATGCAAAATTTCCATACTCACACGCCTGGCAGCCAGCTTTGAGGTGCCCACCACCTTGCCTTTGTCGTCCAGTACACTGATGCCCTCTGATAGCTCGGTGTGACGCATCAGCAAAACATTACACACATTGGCACTTGCTAAATGAAGATAGAATTGCAGTTAGAAAACAAAGGGACCATTCCATTTGATGTCCAACTTCTCCTTATTTGGATCCAACACAGACAACTGATTATGATTGAAGAGAGAATCGTGTGAACTTGACTCTCTTTGTACTGACACTATCCCCGATACGTTTTGAAACAAGAAAACACACACACAAATGTAAGAGGCAGTCAATGGATGAATGTTGCAGTGCATTTTTTTTAACTTAGGGGAGAATAATGGGGTAAGCTGTGCAATTTAATTTTTAAATTGTCCTCTAGGCCAGGAGAAATGAGACAAAACTAATATACCTAATTATATTTCAGAATATATCCTTTCAATTAGAAGAAAGCTGGACCATAGAAAAAAAATTGTTAGGGGAAAGCTGTGTCACGTGTAAGGGAAAGTTAAATCAGTGGGAAGACATTAACAATTTCCATTTGAAATAAAAAATATAAACATAAGTCCTTATTTAGCAGAAGACAACTTACCATTTACTGCCACACATCAGTTAACATGAACTAACAATGAAAAATATTTCCAAAGCATTTATTAATCTCAGATAATGTTAATCTCAACATTTAATAATACATTATTAAAATCAATTTAGTTTAATCTGTTAACATTAGTTAATGAACCTGGACCAACACAAACTAACAATGAGCAGTTGTATTTTTA
The DNA here is from genome assembly GCA_030578255.1 of Tiaroga cobitis. Taxonomy (NCBI): domain Eukaryota; kingdom Metazoa; phylum Chordata; class Actinopteri; order Cypriniformes; family Leuciscidae; genus Tiaroga; species Tiaroga cobitis. The sequence continues at coordinate 36,594,701 of CM060603.1, forward strand.
TTAACTTATGTTAACAAATATTAATATCAAGTATGGTAATGAGTGTATCGTTCATTAATGAATATTAGTAAACGCATTAACTAACCTTAACTAATGGAACGTTATTGTAAAATGTTACCATATCTAGTTCAGTCATAAAACTCTAGAGGGCACAGGCTGATAGATCCTTTACATGCAATCTGCAAACATTCACATCATTACCACATGGTACAAGCTGATTGGCCTCTGCTGATCCTCCAGCCAATGAGATTGCTTTCCTACCATTTAAATAGTCTGGTTCATTCTTTGCTGTAAGCTAGTCCTTTCAGAGTTCCTCAGAAACCCTCCACCTCCCCCAGCTCCACCTGCCTACAGTAGATCTGCTACGGGATTTATGTATGTTTATGCAGAAGCAGCATATCTTACATGCTCACAGCAGCATGATTGTGCATCTATTAGCAGTAGAAAAGCCATACTTGCTCTGCAGCAGCAGTGTAGCAGATCTAGGCCGCCAAGACCGAATACATGAACACTGCCATATTCAATAAGAAGCTAAAACTGTTCTGAGAGTTGTCATGATTGCTATTATATATTTTGCTGATTTTACCTTGACATGCAAAGAGTTTTTAGCAATACATTTGCTAGATTGGGGGTGACACATCTTACCCCACTGCTATGTACTAAACTAACAGAACTATAGAACTAACAGAACAAATTAGAGTACTAATAGTCTGTTAGAGAATCACCGCCTGTGAATATTGAAATAAAAGCAATCAAAACTGGAAAACATTCTTGATCTGGAACGTCTGCGTTAAGAGGGGTTAACTGGATATAAAACAAATAGTTTCATATGGTCATGTCAAAGTGCACACATGAATTACAAGCGTAAAAATGATTAGAATAATGATTTACTTTCTGGCATTGTCATCTGTGGCATGTGGTGAGATTGGTGTGTGTGTGTGTGTGTGTGTGTGTGTGTGTGAACAGAGAAATAAAGAAAGCCTGAAGCATTTTTAATTTACAGACCTTGTGTTGTGAGTTATCAGTGTTGTGGGGCTGAGTTAATTGGCTGAGTAAATAGCTATTCACCTCTGAGGGGTTCAGACCCAGGCCAATTAACCACACACACACACACACACACACAATGGATGGATAACAATTAAAAACATATGCATACTAAATTTTACAAAGAATGAAGCCCTGCTTTAGGTCACCATATGGATGCCAAAAATCAATATAAACTGTCTTTATATAGCACTGATTCCAAGTGTATCATTTTGAGGTTAATAAAAATGATAAACGAATGCTGTTTTAAATCAAATGTATATGATTGTGAACGCAAAAAACTAAAGCAAAATAAAATCCAAGGCAAATATGTTTCCTCTGTTTTATTAGCTGTGTTTAATTGCCTTTTATAACTAAACACTGAAAAACAACAACAACATGGCGGCCTGGAGACAGGGAGCCCAGTGCTAACACAGAGAGCACTTTAGGCCTAATTAACCAATTAGAGAGCGGCAGCCGAGAGCTAACAAGGTCCCGTTACTCCAGTCCAGAGAGGTGAGGGGGGAACCTGCTGATTTAATTAAAGGGGTGGGGTGGGGGAAGAAAACAATTTAATTACAGCCAAGGATCCCCAAGGCATTGTGGGACAGTCTCCGTCAGCCCCTCTGGACCCGTTTGAGCCTCAGCACGCTAATGGAACACTGAGATAACATTTCACCAGCGTCCCCCTCTGACAACAGGATCAGTCAAAACACAACGTGAGAACACACAACAATAAACAAACGCTCAAGGTTTAATGAAAGTCTGAACCAATGCTCATTTAGAAATTGAGTGTCATTACAAATGCAAAGACGTGAGCTTTCAGACAGCAAAAGAGCTGATAGAAAACGGCATGCATTAATTAATATCGTACATTACTGAATCAATCATTGTATGTTTTACTAATCAGCAGTTTAGCAAGACCACATGACAGGAAGCCGCTGCTTGATTTCTGTCATAAACACATAAGGGCAGAGTAAGTGGTGCGGGAACTCACTTTAATCGCTAACACGTACATAAATACGCTCTCACACACATGCACATACCAACGGCAGGGAACGGGATGAACCTCTGGACCAGGATTCTTGTAGCTGGACTGAAATGCTCAGCTTTCTTAATAAGAATATTCAGCCCCACCTGTGCACATAATTACATTTAATTTTAGTATTTTTATTTAAAAAATGTTTTTTAAATGTTTTTTTTTGTTTTTTTATAAATACATTTGTAGTTTTGGGTCAGTAAGATTTTTTTATAAAAAACAAAAAAAAATATTTATTCAGCTGATCAAAAGTGAGAGTAATAACTTTTATAGTGTTACAAAATACTTCTATTTCAAATAAATGCTGTTCTTCTGACCTCTATATTCATAAGAGACCTTAAAATGTACCACAAAATATTAAGAACACTAATATATTATTACTGATATACTATTACAACATGGACAATAATAATAATAATAATAAATGTTTCTTGAGCAGCAAATCATCATATTAGTATGATTTCTGAAGGATCATGTTACACCGAAGACTGGAGTAATGATTTGCATCACAGGAATTAATTACATTTTAAAATATATGAAAATGATAAAATATCTATTTTAAAATTAATTGTAATAATATTTGACAATGTTACCGTTCTACTGATTTTTAATAAAATAAATGCATCCATGGGTTAGGATAACAATTTTTCAAAAACACACATATATATACATATATACATATACATATATATATATATATATATTACCAACCCCAAACTTTTGAACTGTAGTGTGTATATCATTTTTATTAGAAAACAATTTTATTTAAAAAAAATGTATTCGAATTTGAGTGCCCATGAACGCAACAGCTTTCACATGTCAAGCACCCGCATTACCCACTGTGCCACGGCTCCGAATTGAATTGTTTTTTCCATGACTTCAAATTCAAACTCAAATGAAAAACAGAAACACGTGCCTAATGAAACAATGAAATCTTAAATTAATCTAATATGGCAAATATTACACGTGAAGTCAAAGACGTTATGGTGACAATGAATACACATTTGTTTTCATAGTGACCTTAAAAAACTCCCAGTGGGCTTTATGACAGGTCGTGACAGGCTATGCTAAGTTGTTTCTGGTCTCGCCTTGTGAGTCTCTGGTCATCTCTGAGAGCCCGTCTAACAAACATCTGAGAACATAACCCATTCACATCCCTTCCCTTCTCAGCAGGGGTGTTCAGAGGGATTGTAGTTTTAATTAGTGCCCCCCTCCCGCATTTCTCACAGGCATGGGGCCATTTGTAGTTGTCGTCACCATGGTTCTGCTTGTCATGCCCCTGGGCATCAAACTGCCACCCAGCAGGGCAGCTAATTGGCTCTAGAGGACACATGGGCGTGACTAGAAGGATATGCAACTCAGCAAAGTCAAATACAGCATAGGGCTCTGTGTGCCTATGTGATGCTATTAGACTCCATCAGTTTGCTTATTAAAATTAAATTCACATAGTACTAGAAAAGTGGATTTAATCTCTGTTAGCGTGAAATGGCAATTCAAAATTTAAGATTCAAAAGAGAATTCTTTCTACACATCAAATTACGTAATACAATTTTGTGTAGTAGACATGTGAACTCACTGCAATAGTCACTGCACTGCTGACTGCACCAAGATAACCCTGGAAAAATGTAGACATTGGTGTGGGCTGAAAACAAACAAAAAAACATAAATGAATAATTGAATTATTACGGCATTTTTGGTAACACTTTCCATGAAGCCTGTATTTACGATGCATTATAAGTGTACTCTTACGGCATTATAATGCATGAATAATAACAAACAAAAACGAGTATCACTTTACAATAAGGTCTAATTTGTTCAAGTAAATGCATCAGTTTACTTGAACTAATCAGAGTAATTTTACAGCATTTATTACTTTTTGTTAATGTTTGTTAATAAAAATACAACTGTTGATCACAGTTCACAGTTTGTTAACTGATGTTAACAGATACAAATTTTGATTTGAAATTTCAAACTAAAACTAACTAAAACCAAACTAACCCTAACCCATTAACTAAGATTAATAATTGCTAAAAGCTTTGTTCATCATTAGTTCATTTTAACTAATGTAACTTAACATTAACAAATGAAACCTTATGGTAAAGTATTACCAAAAAAAACATACATGTTGTATCGTATCATGGATTGTAACAACAGCTATAATACCTTTTAATTACATATGGGCTATAACTTGCAATGCCAAGATGTGAGACTTACAATACATTATAACTATAGGAACTATAATCCATTATAATTTAAGTGGTTATAACATGGTGTTCATTGTGTTTTTATATTATCTTACTCCTAAAAGTTATAACCACAAGTATTATGCATTATAACAGTTTTTACGATTACCGTATTCATAAGATGATACAACATAGTATAATTTGCATTTTAGTACGTCCAGTTCCAAAGTTCTGAAGTCAATGGATTTTTTTAATGGACTTTTGGTTAAATATCTGAAATAAGGTCTTTGGTTAAATATCTGAAATAAGGTCTGTGGTTAGCAATCTCAAGACATTTTCATGTTTTATTCTATGACATAAAATACATCCATAATACCATCTTGTGATTTTTTTTAATGCTTATAATTTTTAAACTGTGTTCCTAACAAGGGGTTAAATGGGTTGCTGAGGAATCATAAACTTGTGTTGGTCACAGAGCTTATTTTCTGCAATAATCTAAAAACCAATGTAAAGATCCTGTTTTGGTTTTGTCAAGGGGGACCAGGGTGATGCTAACTTATGGGTCGGCCTACAAAATATATTATCTCTGCAACACTCGTTTCATTGCTTTTTAATAACTTTAGTTTGCATGTGAACATAAAATATGCCATGTCATGTACTGGTCAAAATTACATTAGTTACACCATACCTTAGTTGCATTACGGTTGCAGTAGTTGACACAGGCGTTGTGACTCTGGTTCAGCCACTGTGAGAAACAGTGAGAATGAGTTAAAGCGAGCTTAAAGTCAAGCATAAAGACTAGAAAAACAAATGTGTGTACCATACCTGCCAGAAGATGGTGGAAGCAAATGTCTGATTGGGTAAAAGAAGTCCCACAACCTATAAATGGAGGAGTGAGTGATCTGACATTGATTTAATGTTAACATTTGGTGACCAAGACAAGGAAATGATGATTTTTTCCCCACATTTACCTACCACTGGAGTACCAAAGGGCACAAAACCTGAAAGAAAAAGGAAAAACATGTGCCAACACAAAGAATAGGAAGGAGATGATTTCAGGAGAAAAAAAAAATCCTTGATTCAATAATGGAATAATACTAACACTGTAACTGTAATGTACACTGAACAAAATTATAAACGCAACACTTTTGTTTTTGCCCCCATTTTTCATGAGCTGAATTCAAAGATCTAAGACTTTTTTTATGTACACAAAAGGACTATTTCTCTCAGATATTGTTTACAAATCTGTCTAAATCTGTGTTAGTGAGCACTTCTCCTTTGCCGAGATAATCCATCCACCTCACATGTGTGGCATATCAAGATGCTGATTAGACAGCATGATTATTGCACAGGTGTGCCTTAGGCTGGCCACAAGAAAAGGCCACTCTAAAATGTGCAGTTTTACTGTATTGGGGGGGGGGTTTCTGAAAACCAGTCAGTATCTGGTGTGACCACCATTTGCCTCACGTAGTGCAACACATCTCCGTCACATAAAGTTGATCAGGTTGTTGATTGTGGCCTGTGGAATGTTGGTCCACTCCTCTTTAATGGCTGTGCGAAGTTGCTGAATATTGGCAGGACCTGGAACATGCTTTCGTTTACGCCGAACCAGAGCATCCCAAACATGCTCAATGTCCGGTGAGTATGCTGGACATGCAAGAACTGGGATGTTTTCAGCTTCCAGGAATTGTGTACAGATCCTTGCAAGATCCGGGGCCGTGCATTATCATGCTGCAACATGAGGTGATGGTCGTGGATGAATGGCACAACAATGGGCCTCAGGATCTCGCCACGGTATCTCTGAGCATTCAAAATGCCATCAATAAAATGCACCTGTGTTCGTTGTCCATAACATACGCCTGCCATGCACGCTGTCTGCCATCTGCCCTGTACAGTGAAAACCGGGATTCATCCATGAAGAGAACACCTCTCCAAAGTGCCAGACGCCATCGAATGTAAGCATTTGCCCACTCAAGTCGGTTGCGATGACGAACTGCAGTCAGGTCGAGACCCCGATGAGGACGACGAGCATGCAGATGAGCTTCCCTGAGACGGTTTCTGACAGTTTGTGCAGAAATTCTTTGGTTATGCAAACCTGTTGCAGCAGCTGTCCGGGTGGCTGGTCTCAGATGATCTTGGAGGTGAAGATGCTGGATGTGGAGGTCCTGGGCTGGTGTGGTTACACGTGGTCTGCGGTTGTGAGGCCGGTTGGATGTACTGCCAAATTCTCTGAAACGCCTTTGGAGACGGCTTATGGTAGAGAAATGAACATTCAATTCAAGGGCCACATTTCTGGTGGACATTCCTGCAGTCAGCATGCCAATTGCGCGCTCCCTCAAAACTTGCGACATCTGTGGCATTGTGCTGTGTGATAAAACTGCACAGAGTGGCCTTTTATTGCGGCCAGCCTAAGGCACACCTGTGCAATAATCATGCTGTCTAATCAGCTTGATATGCCACACCTGTGAGGTGGATGGATTATTTTGGCAAAGGAGAAGTGCTCACTAACACAGATTTAGACAGATTTGTTAATATGCTGGATCAGGCCACAGAAGTACATTTCAAGTCATGTTTGGTTTAATAATCAGAATTATAGTCTCTCATATGACATTATTACTGACCTTTAACAGAATCCTCATTACTCATAAAGATAGCATTGTTCAGAGGTAGCCATCATAATGTCAGGCAGGTCTCTCCCTATCTGTTCTCTCTTTAAATGGTAGTGTTAACAGAAGACTAAAATACTCCTATTTCTGAGTGGCCCAACAACACTTCCAGACAGCAGGAGGGAGAGGGTTTAATCAGAGCCCAGCTGAGTGTGACCTTTGCCAACAGATCGGTCCAGAGAGACCCCCTACCACCAAGCTCTAGTCTCCAGAGCTGGTAACAAGCAGAAAACTGCCTACCACCCATGACACACACACACACACACGGAAAACACACTCACACCCTTACCTGACATGCGAAAGGGCATGGGGATCTTCTCTCCTGTGTCTGGATGGATGATGGCCTGAGGACATAATGAATCCACAGACAGCAGACAGGATGAAGAGGAGAAAACGAGAGAGAATAAGAGGTGAGATCGGACTGATGGGAGAATTACCATGCTGAGGTTCTCCACAATTCTCCTCTCATTACACGACTATTCAGAACCACAGCTTGCGAGTGTGTGTCACACTGCGCACGAAGATGTTGAGTGATTTGAGCAGGTTCTTTCATCATAGGAACCTGTAAAAAGGCTTGACACTGTTCACACTCACCTGTTTAATCTTCTGTGCTTCCCAAAGCTATGCGAAAAATAGAGAGAAACATGCATGAAACATACATGAAACATTCTTTACAACTGAACTGTCAAATTCTGATAATTTGATTGGTTGATGTCTTCTATTCTGCTTACATTCTCATTAGTTTTACACACTCTTTAAATACACTCTTTACTTGGCATATATGGTTCCATGAATAGCCTTTTACATCCATGGAACCTTTTCATTCTTCATAGTGATTATTAGATTATTAAAATGTTCTTCACATAAGAAAAACATGGTTCTTTTAAGATCTGTTTGCAGAAAGGATCTTTGGGGAATCTAAAATAGTTCTTATGTGGCATCACTGTGAAAACCCCCATTATTTTTAGGAGTGTACCAAAAATTTACTTTTAATGGGCCCCAATCTTACCTGTACATTAGTCACACCTGGAGGCAGAGTTCCATTTTTGAATTGATCCAGAAGTTTCATACATTCACTTAAATGTTTCTAAAATAAAAAAGAGAAAACAGCATTCACAGATAAACTATCAAATCAATTGAGGCTTACATTTCAGGAGGCTCTTGCTTACCTCTGAAACAAAGAGCGTTCGAGGGTCGATCACATTCAAGAAGTGTCTTAATCTGCCAGAAAATGAACCCTGAAGTAACAAGGAAACAATGAAATGCACTTATAATAGAAATAATCTAATAAAATGCACTCCATTAACATGTTGGGAGTTTCAAAACACTCTCATGGCAATTCAGAACTACATTGGTAAACTGGTGCCTAATTCATACATTTTTCATACAATCTGCTTATGCTCCCCTAAAGGTTAGGTTTAGGGGAGGACCTTCATGCTTGCTTTTCCCCTAAAAATCGTGGGTTTTCATACGAATCACGTGGAACGGATTTATGCGAAATTGTCACCTTGTAAAATAGTTCCGTTTTCTCATATAAATCAGTTGGAAGTTAAAGGCTTATAGATTGTTTAAAGATATTAAAAGTTGAGGAGAGAATGCAATAAAATAAGTAAAATCATCATAAAAACCCACTTGTTCAAAGAACATTAATAATATCATCTAATATATTTTATAAGTTAAACATCTGCAGTGCAGTGCATACCTGGTTTGTTAGGATGGTCCATTGTGTTTAAAAATGCAACAGAGGTAAATGCAGCCTTGGAAACATAGGAAAAGTAAGACAATGTTGTATTTTATGTCTTCCTTTTTACTGAGTATAGTGTAGTGGATCTATTTAACTGTTTAAAATGGCATTATGTGATAATCTAAGCCATTTGGCATCATATTTGACAAATAATCAGATACTTGTCTCAGCTTATTCACACTAACCCTATAACTATACCATATCTTTTAAACTAAACTATCTTGTATTATTTGTTGCTTAATTTTAAGATTGTGATTGTTTAGATTGATTTGTTTATTTATTTATTGTGTGAAGAAGAAGAAAACTGATTCCCCCCTAAAGAATTCAATGAATTCTAAAAATACTAAGTTACAGGCAACTCATATTGAGGGGCAGGTTTGTGTGGAACAAGAACAGTTCTCCCGAGAATAATAAGCATGATTATTAATAATCATATGTTCACAATTTCTTTAAATTATTCAACAAATTATTTCTGAGGTCCCAGAAACTTTCTCCAGATGCGGGAGTCAGCTGCTGATGCAGACTCTGACACCAGGGCCGAACCAGTTGTTTTCGCACGCCAGGTGTGTCCGCCTCATTATGCGTGCGCACCAACTGCTGCTGGCTGATCTGTAGACCTAAAAAAACTTCTTCCAATGCAATTAAAATGTTCAAATGTGTGTGAGAGAGAAAGATTTCAAGATTTCAAAGCAGCACACAACATATTCTCTGTTTATCACATCTAACAGGCGGCCCTTTACACATATGAAGGACGGTATATCCGCTAGAGCAATAACAGCAGATGTGAATTATCTGTATTAAATAAATAAATGAATAAATAAATTACCTCTCAATTCCTCTTCCTCTGAGGTTAAAGTTATTGAGTCACTAATGCATATAAAATGGCTTAAATTGTTTTTTGTCGCAGTGAATGTTCGAGTTTCCACATGTTTTAAGAGAGTAGTGTTGTTAATGAACTTGCTTTGGCACAAAACAGTTGACGATGCTTTATCTCTTCATATTTGATGCTGAAGTTTGAAAAGAATAAAATGAGGTTGGGGTGTGAATTATAAGGGTCTGGGGCCTGACCTCAAGTAAAACCTAACCACTAAAGACTGTCAAGAAGTAAAACCTAACCACTAAAGACTGTCAAGAAAAAAAAAAGTTTGCAAAGGGTCTCTAAATATGTAGTTTTTAATTACAAGTAATATATATATATATATATTATAAGTAACATAAGTTATTATAAGTAACATAAGTTACGTAATCGGATTACTTTTTTCAGTGACTTTTTTTGTAAAAAAAAAAAAAATATATATATATATATATATATATATATATATATATATTTTTTTTTTTTTTTTTTTTTTACAAAAAAAAAGTCACTGAAAAAAGTAATCCTATTACGTAACTTATGTTACTTATAATGCATTACCCCCAACACGATGTTATATACATAATATGTGCAAGTTATAATCAGATTACTTTTTTTCAAATCTAAGCATGCATTTATTCTCCTCACTTGCACAAAAACAGATTCAGTATCCCTCAAAATGAATAAAAACTGTAAAATGAACCAATGTCTTTGCCTCTGACCTTCGATGCTCTAATTCAACCATACTAAAATGACTTTAGATAAACATCACATGTGTTTTTTTTTCCTTTTCATTGCTTAAGTAAGTCTTCTCCTGCCTCCTATTCTTTTGCAGTTCAGAATGACAGAACCACTGAAAGGTTTGTTTGAGCTGTGCCCTTTTATATTCTTATTAAAAAACAAACAAGCAAGCCCAGCCCAGAAAAAAATTCATGCAAAACTAACATTAGCTACTTTTCATAAAAGTAACTAAGCAGAAGTTTGTTACTTTTGTAAGTAACTCAATATTGTAAGGCATTACTTTTAAAAATAACTTTCCCCAACACTGTGTGTGTGTGTGTGCCCTTTTGTGTATATACTATATATACTTTTGTGGCTATGTTTTGTTGAAGATAGGCCTATATAATGTAGCCACAAGAGTTAGATTACAAGTTAAAGGGTTAGTTCACCCAAAAATGAAAATTAAGTCATTAATTACTCACCCCCATGCTGTACCAACCCGGTAAGGCCTTCGTTCGTCTTCGGAACACAAATGAAGATATGTATGATTAAATCTGAGAGGTTCATGACTGCTACATAGGCTCCCTAAGGGAATGACACTTGACGGCCCAGAGAGTCATTAAAGAAAATGTTTAAATATTCCATGTCGCAACAGTGGCTCAACTATAAGTTTATCAAGCGACGAGAATACTTTTTGTGCGAAAAAACAAACAAAAATAACGACTTTATTCGACTATTCCTTTTCTTCCTTGTAGACACAAAAAGTATTCTCGTCGCTTGATAAACTTATAGTTGAGCCACTGTTGTGACATGGAATATTTAAACATTTTCTTTAATGACTCTCTGGGCCGTCAGGATTCATTCCCTTAGGGAGCCTATGGAGGAGTGATCCAGCTGTCACATTTAATCAAAAATATCTTCATTTGTGTTCCGAAGACGAACGAAGGTCTTACGGGGTTGGTACAGCATGGGGGTGAGTAATTAATGACTTAATTTTCATTTTTGGGTGAACTAACCCTTTAATCAGGGCATGCTAGACAGAAGTTGCATAGGGGCCAGTTGCATAAACATAACCACTAAGTTATACTGTGTCTTAAAGTTACAATGAAATCAAAATAGACAATTCCTTTTCATGGAATATTGCAGTATTTATTATAAAATATTTTTAACCATAGACTTCATTATTTTCTGCAAAACTCATTTATCCTCGTAATCTTTAATCAAAAATAACTTCCCCTCCCTCTTTCAGCACATCTCTTCTCCTATCTGATGCTTCTCCAATCGATTCCCAATAGACAAAAATCAAGTCCTGCACTACATTTTTTCTAGTTCGAAAAGCCGTTTCACTCGGATATACGTCACAATACAATCTTAAAAATAAAGGTTATGGTTCAATCAATGGAACCTTTCCATTCCACAAAAGATTCCTTATAGTGGAAAAATGGTTATTTAGGTTATCATAATGCTTTTGCAAAAAATGGCACTTTTAAGACCTGTTCACTGAAAGGTTTTTTTGGGGGGGAAACAAAAATGATTCTTCAATGGCGCTGCGAAACCCTGCTTTTGGAACCATTATTTAGCTAGAGTAGGGGAGAAAAGACTAACGTTACCGCAACTTTTTCCGTTTCGTGCCGAGCAGTTAACCACGGTGTAATCAGTCTTACTTTCCAGATTTAAACTAGATTAAAACCTTTTTACGTAACTGACCTTAAAAAGTTATCAACGGTATGGAAGAAAAAAATATGACTAACTTGTAAGACTAGTCTAAGCAGTTTACAACCGCGGCCACTTAAATCGGGTACGCCTTATGGAGTAACCATAGCAACAGTATGCAATTGGTACAAGACGTGTATGTACTGTCATTATTTTTCACAAGAAGTTAAAAAATATATTGTAGCTATATAGCATTTTGGGTGCTATAGCACAATACATAAACATAAATTAACTTAAAGTGCTGACTCATTGTTTGAGGCTATCCTATTGTATTTCTGCCAATAATCTAAAATGTGTATTCTAGGCAACAACATAATTTATCCCATTTTGCAAAGCAGTTATGTCACCAACAGAGGTCACTGTTAATGCGACTGAACCAGAGTGTGAGGGAGGGAGGGAGGCGGAACAAGCGAACACTGCAGTGCACTGTTAGGTTTTGATTTGGTTTGGTTTAGTTTTATCTAGTAAAGTAAACGGCAGCTCATTCGAGCAGCAAAATCCGATTCCCCTGAAACAATTCACTTGAAGTATTCTGTCTCCAAAGTCAAACCCGTCTGCAGTGAGCCTGAATAAATCCACCAGATACAAAATACAAAATACACGAAGGTCTCACATTCGTATATGGACTGGGTCCGGTTGATATTTACCTGATCAAACCGAGAATCGCCGAGTCTAAACGGAGGGCACACAGTCGATTCAGCCATGGCAGGTTTTGCATTCAATAAAGCTGTTTTACTGAGCTCTGAAACTAGAGTAGACTTCCCTCAGAGTGGGCGAGTCATCGTATCGATGCATTTTGGGTAATGTCGTTTTCTAACCTATGTTTACAGGTCAAAGGATAAATCCTATGGATAAATCACCCAGTGGGTGTGATGTGGAAGCTTGCTGTAGGTTTCCGCCACAGAATAAAAAATTAAAAAGGAAATTGTGACTTTTTTTTTAAATATAAATTTAATTTCAATTTACATTTCTGTAATTGCGAGTTATAAAGTCAAAATGCGTGATACGCAACTCTGAGGGTGAAAAAAGTCAGAATTCCGAGATGTAAACTGGCCTATTTTTGACGTTTGAAACGTTAGTTTTAAGATTTGTCATAAACGTCAATAAAACATTGCTTTCCTTTTAATAAATTAGTTAATCATTGAATCATTCAAATTTCAATCGCCTTAACTAAGCTACATCATGTGGTTCAGTTTAGTCATTATGACCTTATTGCACAGGGTGTGACATATAGCTACATAATTTGTTTATACAAGATAGTCATTCCCCAAATTGCTTGTCTACAAGCCGTGTAATAGTAATTGTGTTAAAAATTATGTTCTCCTAATACTCTCTAAAACAATATAAAAAATTATCTCATTCAGTGTGAGCACATCAAAACACTTTATCACAAATATTCTTGGGGAATCTTTTTAGCACATTTGTTTCAATGATTGCTTGAAATATAAATATATTATCTAATCATTGAAGGAAATATAACTTAGGAGGGTATATAACTACAGTAGTGTAGGTGAAATAGTGTTGTAGTGTTTAAATAGTGGTTTAAATTTCAATATCACTGCATACAAAGCCATATGAGTGCTTTGTCTTTTTTTACAAATAAGGACAGTCAGAGATGCATCCCAAAGTGAAAAGTTTATTTCATCAACAGAGACTTTTTCCTAGCAGAGATGCATAAGAGTACACCAAAAGTCAATTGAACATCTCTCAGATGAGGCATTGAATAAAAAAAATACATCACAACCTCCAGTGGACACTCATGTAACTACACCCTAAACATCCAACCAAACAGCACCTCAGGGAAGCACTTAAAATATTTTGCACCTAAAACAACTTGTTCATCTGAACATTCCCATCATGTTCGGTGCTTATACGCTACTTAATATGTGAGGTTAATTTATGCCATTCTCATCCACTGAAATTTACAACCAAGGAGGAAGAATTGAGCCTATACTTTTAAGAATGAGGATTCGGGCATCAAAATTCTTTCCATTGCATTCTTACAACTTTAAAATAAACCCTTTGAAATTCTTTAAAAAATATCTAGGTTTTAAATTACCTAAAAAAAAAAAAAGGACATTCCACACCTCTAAAAATAAAATGAAATGTAGTCTAGTAAACACAATTTTTTATTTGCAAGTTCCAGAGTTTGTACTACATAAAATGTAGCTTTGATTATCAACTTCACCATTAAAAGCATACAAATCTTCTTCTACACACACATCTCATGATATCATTCAGCCAAGGGCACTTGAACACTTTCTTATTAGGCTGCAGGCTGTGTGTGTTTGTGAATATTTATTATATAAACTGTTGTTCGACACAGTGGCAACCTAAGCAAATATTTCATATTACATTCCATCTGTTTAGACCTAAAAAAGTATGAATCTCTTAAATTCTGCAAAAGCCTGGCCTTCACATCTATTGCTTTCTGTTACTACTGACCTTTAGAAAGGGAATCCTAGGCTTAGTAATCATGATGTACATAAACAGCACTTAAAAAAATTAGCAAAAAAATAAATGATTGTACAAACCTTATACCACCCCAAAATAAAGGTGACAGAAGACATTCCCACAAAACAAAATACAATAAAAACCATAAATAGGTATTTGCATGATTAAAACGTAACATATTCTTGAAAACTTGTAAACTTTTAAGTTTAATCCTTATTAAATGAACATTCATTAATCCACCTTCAATAGTCTGAGAGACAAACCTGCAGAGCACACAAGTCCTTAACTGCTTCTAAACACAGAAATATGTTGATAAATCTCAAGCTTTCTAGCAGGGACTAGCACTGAAACAGCGTTAAAATCCTGTGTTTAGAGGATTATTAGTCTGTGCAATGAACGTGTGCGTTTGACTGTGTGCACTTCCTAAGCTGTTGAGAAAGAATTGTTGCAAATGCCTCAGTGTGAGGTTTAAAAGTGCTGCGGCCTACGCCTCTATCACATATCTACATATAGTGCTACATTGTACACAGACAGTGGCAACACTGATAGTGGCGACATCTTAAAAACACCAGAATAACATTACAGTGACATTAACAGATTCGTTGCGTTATTGACAATACTGTAACGTTAATTTAGAGCAGATAGTTTCTGGCATTTGCATTTTCATGGCTTTCGTTCTCTCTTCAGATCCATTTGATCATTTTGATATTTAACAGTCTTGGGGAAAGTTAAACTTTGAACGCTTCATCACCTTTTTTTTGTAATATAATGTGCAATTTAATTAAAAGTGATAAGTTAAGCGACAACAGAATGGAGAAAATACTGTATGATAAGGCAGCATTTGGCATTTTGTCCGAGTGGCATATATGCAATGAATACAGTATACATCCTATTCATTACACCTGAAAGCACTGGCAGCGATGTACGTGCATTGGCTCAAGCAAAGGAAGGAAGAGGAAGGATACCGACCTACAAAACAAAGCTAGAAGGTCAGTTGGTGTGAGCCTCTTCCCTTAAGCTCTTAAGTAAAGTGCAGGGACATGTAGGGAGGCACAAGCAGATTCAAAACTGTCTGATTCGTCTCACGCTCCCTCTCGCACGCTTTCAAGCCACCTCGAGTTTTCAAACTTGTTCTTTTGTTTAAGCAGCTGAGCGTTACATGTCAAAACGTGATAGAAAAAAAAAACGAAAGATAAAGCAATGCTTTTCTTCGTGCATTAAAAACCATTCACACTAGCGCTAGAAGACTGGCATCTCACAGTCTTGCCTTCCTTTCGACTGACAGGTGGTTTTGGTGCTTAGCTGGACTGTCATGTATCTTAGTGACATGTCTGGTGAGTGAATGGATCCTACCAGCTTTGAAGTTTAGCAGCAGAGTGCCGACCTTTAACCATCAATGCAAACCTGCAGTACTATACAGACCCCATAGAAGCCCAGGTATTTTCGGACACAGTTAAGAACAGCAAATCTACACCCTCTCCTCCATGTCCATCACCTAGCTCCAGATACCTCTCTACATTTATATGGTTGCTGTAGCAGTGCAAGGTTGTGACGTCCACCTGGGATTTATGGAAGGATAGTGAAGGCGTTTGTTGTATCATTTCATCTTGTTGCGGACCTGCAGCAGCGTGGGGGTCTGCTCCATGATGCGTACGAGCAGCGTGTCGATGTAATCCTCTAGATCTCGGATCAGAAGCTTCATCTTTTTTAGCTCCGTCTCACGTTTCTCCAGCAGCGCCCTTCGCTTCTCGTAGTCCTCCTGCTCCTGCCTGAGCTCAGTATCTCTCTGGATCAGCAATTTAACCAGATCACTGTGGTTCAGGTGATAGTATGAGCCTCCTCCCTCCACTAGTGGCTAAAACAAGAAAGAAAAGCAAATTTTACATTGGAAGACTATTTTGAAGTCGAGAAAAAAAAGTCACTTCTGAATTATATTTTGATTTGTGATCATGGTAATGGATTTCAAATGACAGAACTATCATAAAAGTAAAGTAGTACACTGCAAAACCTCAAATTCATGAAATGAAATGGGTAAATTCACTCAAATATTACCGAAAGTTCATTGCACTTAAATAGAAAAAGTTATGTGAACTCAATAACTGATTATATTAGGCAGAACTCAAACTGAATCAATCACAAGCTTAAGGCAGATTTCTAGTTCCCAGCATACTTTGCTTCAGACTCTGTAGAGAGAGTAAATATTCATTTAAATGCTATTTTATGTTTTTGCACAAGATTAATGCAGGTAGAGATCTGTTAGTGTTTATTGTTGTTATGTTGGGATTTAGTTTTTGGGGCGTTACCATTGTGCTGAAGAGTAGAGCCTGTGGTTAGCTCGAGGATGGCCCAAAGCATGTTAAGGCTGCTTTGTTTAAAAGTAGTAACTGCACTTACCAATCCAGTGATACGGTGCCACCAAAATCACGATACAGTCTGAGTAGGAATTACATTTGCATTTAAACTTACTTCGCGAAAAAGTATGTTCTATATAGTATGAATGTGTAGTATGAATGTAATCCGGACGTACTACATCCGCAATCCATCATTATCATGTGACCTACCAGCGCCAGTTGAGTCGCTTCATCGCCATTCATAAATCCCCTCCCGTGGCCTCATGGGATAGTAAAGTGTCTTGAATGTGCACTTCAGAATCTCGCCGGAAGTAGTAGGTCATCCGGGGACTTTTCGTCTACTGTTTTTCGAATACTATGTATTTGGACATACTACAATATAATGCTATATAATAGAGAAGTTTTCAATATCGGACGTAGCAATAGTCTCGTGTGGTATTAGCACATGTTAAGCATTAGCCTGCTAAGTAGCTAGCTAACTAACAGGTAACTATAAGGGAATAGAGTCAATGAAGTTTAAATTTAATACAGTTGAGTTTCAGCAACATAAAATATTTGAGTGAAGTTTAATTGTATTTTAGGAAATATTCTTTTAGTGAACTCAACTGAAATAAGTTTACAGTCCTCATTCATAACTATTGTTTGTAAACTTAAATCGGTTTCCTCAATTGAAATGAGTTTACAGTTGTACTATTTTACAGTGTAGTAACTAGTAGTAGTGCTTGTTTTAATTTGATTAACATTTAAATATGTTAATGTTAGTAAATTAATATTTACAGAATGTTCATCTTAATAAAACAAAATTGTCGTCATGTCTGAGCATGATAGGTTTCTATAAAAATATCATGGTTTCTGCAAAAATATTAAGTAGCACAATTGTTTTCAACGTTGATAATAAGAAATGCGCCAAATCAGCATATTAGAATGATTTCTGAAGGATCATGTGACACTGAAGACTGGAGTAATGATGCTGAAAATTCAGTTTTGCCATTATAGGAATAAATAGAAAATAGAAATAGAAAATGGTTATTTTAAACTGTAATATTTCACATTTGTATTGTTTTTACTGTATTTTTGATCAAATAAATGCAGTCTTGGTGATCAGAAGAACATGTAGGAAAATGATATCTAATACTTTAGAAATAAATAGTGCGGAAATATTACTTTTACTAAAATAATGACAGAGTAGGAAAAATGTTTGCATTGTATTGAACTGTATTTAGACACCAATAAGAAGACATGACAAGTGAAAGCTGACAAAAATGTTTTTGGGTTCATCAGTGTCAATGAATTAAATGTGTTAAATCCGTTTACTCTAAAGGCAAATTTACCATAAAAAAACAGACTGCTTCATACTCATGCAGTACCTTCTTGTCAGCATCCTGATCGCAGTGGTGACTTCGTCCTGAGTGGATGGTGGATTTAAGCTTCTCTAGTACGGAGCGACCCTCTGACCTTTTCTCATCAGGGGGTGTCAATGGCTTCACTGGGTGTGGACTAAAAGACATATTGACACAGCAAGATTAGACAGGGTACAGGGCAAAAAAGAATGGTGACAGCTTAATATAATAAGTCAATCAATTTATTCACAACAGCACACCATTTGGAAGATATCTATAATGATAAGGATATAGTTCTAAAAATCGTTCTAAATATAAAAGAATAGCAGAGTCCACACCACAACTATAACAATAATAGCACAGAGAAACAATATAATTGGAATTACCTTAAAAAAAAATCTGAACCAATTAAAACAGCAGACGAATGAACAATGATAATGTCCGCTGGTGTGGACGCTAATATAGTTATTATCGTTATAATAATCTTTAAAGTTATAGTTCTTGGTGAGAACAGCCTTTAGTTCTGAGACAAGGAGATCTCTTCTAGGACACAATAAAGGTTACCTTCAGTCATCATCCAACAACTCATTAGACTAGCTGCAGTAAGGGTAATCAAGCAAACAAATATGAAGCTAAAATTTACTCAGGCAAGCTTCCTGTGGACCGAACCGAGTCACTCAATTGGTTAACACCTACTAATTGAAGTGAGGCTCCCCCATCCCAACTGTAGGATCCACAAGAGAGTGTGAGCCTATGTGTGATTGTCCATGGAGAAATCAGTAGACATGCTGCTACCACAAACAAATTAACACAAGAGAGAAGATGTGGATGAAGGGAAAGATAGTCACCCTGAAACCAGAGAAAGTAAAGTGCATCGATTGCACATATAATAAGGTGTCCCAAAAGACGCCTTGCCCAACCCCATAACACCATTTTCACGAGAAACAAACCTTGCACCACATATCTGCTAAAACAGGAAATCTGTAGTTATTGAAACTGGCAAGACTGCAGAAATAGTAGATTTACGTGGAACATTAGTTTATAATGCTGTAGTCCATGCATACCCAAACACCAAAATAATTTCAATAAATGAGAATTTTTAATGATCCAATATATTTAAGCCTATAAATAACAGTCAAATAATCATGGGACCCCACATTATTTCTAGTTGACCTACCTATCAATAATTATTAGTTATCAGCATTCGTCAAAATTCCCATATTACTGTGGAAATTACCCGTTTCGGTAACTACAGATTTTACCTTTAAACATCATTGAAGACAATAAGTTTTAAAGCTGAATGGAGGTGACTGGAAAGCCCAAGGAATTTAAAAAAAGATCTCCAGATGTGCCCATTAGATGTGCACCAGATGTGCCGATCTCCCATAACAACCACAACAAAACGAACTGAGACCTCACCTGCTCTGATGATCAAATGTCTGTGGTTTATCCTGGATAAAAGGATTGTATGATGTAGAATTCACAGGCTGCATAGTAGGAAGAGGAGCATTTTCTGGACGTGGTAATGACTCTGCTGTGGTAGGAGGAATTATGGGAAAGGGGAATACTGCTATATGTGGTGTTGAGGAGGCTACAGGTGAAAGGTCGAACAAAGAAGATGTAAAGTTAAGGCTGTGGTCATGCCTTGAAGCCAGCGTTGGCTGTTCACAGAGTGAAGGTGCTGATGGCTGGGGCAAATGGGGCCAGTTCACTGGAAATAAGTCAGGTGTCTCTGAATCTTGAACAGCTGGGGTTGTCCACAAGTCAGCATTTCTGTCTAGACTCTCAGCAGATTCAAGGTTTGCGACTGGACTTGAGCTAGTACAAAGAAGGTGCGTTTCAGTTGGCTGGGGTAGAAAGATGTTTTTCAGGCCAGAATCAGTTATGACAAGGTCCTGTGTGATACTGGAGGTTTGTTCTAATGCACAATCGGATACAAACACGTTAGGTTCAGTCAGCTGGGCTAAATGTAGGTTGCCCTCTGATAAAATCCCAACAGATTTAATATTATGGGATTCGTCTTTTTGCAGTTCTTGGGAATCGTTTTGTTTGGTTGGGCAGGTTTTACAGTTATTTACCAGACATGTTTCTGTATCTAATGGTGCAAGCTGAGCCTCAAGTTCTGCTATCATATCTGAGGTAACAACAATTGGCATCATATCTTTGGAAAAGTCATATTTTTCAACAGTGTCCCCTGAAGGGTTGCACTGTACCATTGCTTCATCAAAATCTGACTTTATCATGTCAGACATGTTCTCAGATGATGTATTGCATGAGGGGGCTAATTTTGGTGTAAAGGTATGCGTTTCTGGCAGGAGGTCCAATAAGCAATTTCTTGGTTGAACATCCTGAGGGGATTCTGGCTTTGGCAAGACTTCTTGAAATGGTTTAATGTTCTCTTCTATGACCTGATTTTGCTTACAAGCCATTTCTGGTACAGCCTTTACAGATGTGCCATCTTTTGGCATGGCATTAGAGATATGGTTTGGCAAGGACTCAAATTTTGAAGTGTCCTCTACAGACCAAATATGTTTGGGTTTCACATCCTGTGTGAGCTCTAAACTAGGGGAAACTGAATCCTGCTGAGATACACAAGTAATGTACTGGTCTGATTCTGCACTCTTGTACAGGCTGTGGAGGAGCACACTGCCAGGTGAGAGCACAAAGTTTGGATCTGATGCATCCTTGTCTGTCCCTGTTCTAATTCCAGTGGTGGGAAGGAGATGTCTTACAGGATGTGTTGTCCCAATAGAATTTGTTATTTCTTGCTCTTCACTGATACTGGTGAGTAGATTACCCATTAAGTCATTCTCGCATGGACTTGTGGGCAATTCACTGACTTCGTGTTTGTCCTCCTGCATGTCATTAGACATGGTTTTTGAGAGCCTTGGAAAGGAAGGGCCATCAAATAGGTTCTCAGGAACAGACTCTTCGATTTCAGAACAGACATCTTTACTATTCCCACCCTCTAAGAGACCATCTCCTGATTTATTCTGAATCATGGTGTCCATAACTGCATCTGTTTTCTCTCCATTCTTCACTGGCAAAGTAGCTGACAAAAGGGAGCTCGGTGCTGATTGAACATGGCTTCTTGAAAGCTCAGTGGTTTCAACTAGGGACTTTCCACTTACTGCCACAGTTTGAATGAGTGAGGCATTTGATCTCCAAAATTCTTCATCAGATTGTATTATATTACCTGGAATTATGTCACTCTGTGGAGAAAGACAGGGCTCAATAGACTGGTGGTCTAGATCTCCACCTAGGGAATCAGATTTCACAGTGGACTGTTCCAGGGTGTCACCTGAGCTGTTGTCTCTACAGAATGGCAAAGGATCCTCATGGACTATCACAGACTCAATATCTGTAGCAGACTCGGGTGCTTCGGGCCTCTGTGATGTTTCAGGATTCACAGACACCCCCTCTGAGAACTCAATGCAGATACTATGAAGAAGGTCAACAGTGTCTGCTTCTGATAATGATGGCTGTGTGACATCTGATTTGGCATTTTGTGAGTTTAGGGACATCTTTGGTTGATCTTTAAGAGTTGCGGCATCAGAACGGTCTTCATTCATGGATCGAAGTGACAGTGCAGGATAAGGGCATGCAAGCGTATTCAGTTCAGAAAAATCTAAACTGGAATTTTCGGGTAAGGAGATTTTGGATACATTCATATTAAATTCTGGGAAGCCATGTGCCCCGTGATCGGTGTGGCCAGGCTTGTCAGAACTAGAGCAAATATCATTAACATCACTTCCTGAAACTTGAATTGTGTCAGCAGCAGTTTCCTTGGGTGTCTCTACAGTACTTGCTGAAGCAGTTTGCCCTAAATCAGTTAGATCATTTGTATCCGACACCATTAAGCCACCCAAAGCACCTGAGGGCTCTTGATTATTTGTTTTCAAAAGGAGAGAAGGGGGTGTAACCAAATTCTTTGTTTCATTCATCTCATCTGAAGACTTCAGTCTATCCTCAGCAAAATGTTCAAATTCATCCTTTTCTGTCTGTCCCTCGAAGTGAGAAATTAAAGGATCAAATGAAAAATCCATTTGGGAAGGTCCTTTTTTGTTTCCAATCCTTATCAAATCTGGGGTGGCATTACCGGCAGACTGTGAGCTAAAGAGAGAGGGCACATCAGGAGTTGAAGGAGCAGCAGAATGAAGCTCCTGAAAAAAAGGATTCTGCTGTGCAAGTGGGAGGAAGGGATTGGCTTCAGAAAAGGGTGGGAGAGAAGTGAAGGGATTAGCGTGTTTGTCAGCCATACTCTGTGAAGGGTCATTAAAGTTCAAGGGTACAATTGGACAGATTGCACTGACACTTGAGAGTGACCAAGGAGACACCAGGGGGCTGTGAAAGGAAAGTATATACAGTTCACTTCATTAGAAACTGTGACCTCCATTAAATCCTTTATAACAGTGAGAAACAATGATGGCCAAGTGCAATGACCAGTGACCTTAACCATTTAAAATGCAAAATCCCTAAAAAAAAAAAAAAACAATTGTGCACCATGCTTTCTAAACAAAAAAGATGTTTGCTGTAGGAAACTTCTAAATAGAGGGCACTAAATAATTGTGTTAAAATTGTGCTCAAAATAACATACTATCATATTTCTCATAAAATTCCTTAAAGAAAAGCAGTTTCCAGTGTACATACTGTGGATAGTATGTTTGTTTTTGTATATATGTGATATCTTAATGACATTTTATGATGAAATGTGCAGTATAAAATCAGAGCGCAAAAGGTCAGATAGTTTCCTAAAAAGCAATGCCAAACATCTGGAAATACACATGATAATATACCATATGACAACTACTAAACATATTACAGTTTTATAAATTTACTAATGCGTACTCAAATGAAGTTTTAAGAATTAAAACCATGCAATAGTGCTTTGTGATGTGGCAAGCAGTATGACATAGGATAGTATTTTGAAAACAGTGTCTGGCTGCTCTACACTAAGACATGTAGAAACGCTGAGTTTGAAAAGGCCATAACAAATCACCCAACCATACTAGAGGGGGAGGTGAGCGATAGAAAAATTAAAAGAAAGATTGATTAAACAACAGGCTTTTACAGACTGAGATCCTTGCCCTTTTAGTTAAGTTCATACTTAAACTAAATCACTTTTTGCTTCAAGCAAGTAAACATAAGAGAGCATGTGATTGGTTGGGGTATTTGACATGTTCCAGTAGCTAAACTTCAAAGAAATACCTATGAAATCGTTTGAACTACATGTCAGAGTTAATAAAAACATGCTAGAAGCCAGTTGCTTAGGAAAATATTAACAATACTTGTGAGCTAAACTGCATTGTAAATGGTGATTTTCAAAAGAAAACTGTTTTTATGTTAGGTCAAGGCTTAACCTGTACCCATTTAATAGGTCATTAGCCATGAAGATTTAGTCTGTTATGGGACATTTCATGGGTGAATAATAACTTGATCAGCATAGATTATATTATCTTTGAGGTCTATGTGTGTAAATCCATTTATCTAACTCCCATCAGGATTTCAAGGGACTTTTTTCAAATTATTGCACCCCAGAAAAGGCACTGCTATTTGACGAATTTTTGTGGGGTTTTTTTGCATTGAAATTCCACCATAAATTATTATGCAATTAATATCAGTAACAGCAGAAGTGTACAGATGACTGTCATTTCAATGAAGAATTGTGCAGTTTATGATAAGTCAAACCAACTATGATCATTTTAAAGGAGAAGGTTTAACTTGGACTTAAACCCAGGTTAAACCCAAGACACAAAAGAACAACATTGAAAGCAAAAGTATTTGCCTGTTTTGTTTAATTAATAGGATTTAAAATAAAGTGGCAATGACATCTTCGCACATGTACCAAATGTGAAAATATGAGATGTAATGCTGCTCTCTTCTGGGTAATCTCACTTCAAGTGCCCTACTGAGTGAGTACAACGTAATGAAGCTCACTGTGGAATTTGCTCCAAGACCTCGGCAGGAAACTTCAACATGAGATTAATTTGATAAGCCTAGAATTCACAGACCTTAATTAGTCAATATTGCTTTCTTTTTTCCCTCTCAAATTTTAATTTTTTACTGAAAATTGAAGATGTGACAATTGCAACCTTTAGCAATTAATGCAGGGATTTGTTTAATTAGCCAGTATTTGCAGTATTTGCAAAAGTTAATGCAGTTTATGAGCATGTGTGTGCACAGCATGAAGAGGCATTTCACTGCTTTAAAAAAAAAAAAAAAAAAACAAAGCTCAGAAAAATAGAACAGAGTGTGATCACCATCACCAATGAAAAAAAGAAAATATTTACCAAACAATGGACAGCATACACACCTACACCAGAAACAAGAATGTAGTTATACTGGTTTAGGTCAGTGACAGATTTAAACTGATTGACTCCTCCTATTCATAGCGAACACAAACACTCCCACACACACATTCAGATCCATCTGTCTGCAATACAAAAATAGCACTTTCTGATTAAAATTGAGAAATCATAGCTTGGTATTTAGGGAGAACATGTGTGAAAGAAAGAGAGAGAGAGAAAGAGAGAGAGTTAAAGGAAATAATTCCAAGAGTTCAGGTTTCCAGGCAACACCTCCCTCTGCAATGCAGATGCTGAAACTAAATCTATGGCTGTATGTCACAGCGTTTACTCTCACAGAACCACAAATACACACGCACACACTTCTATATAGCAACTGTAACATAAATATGGCAAAAATAAGTTACCTGGGTTTACTGTGCGAGTCCTTGGAGCCGAACCATCCTTTGTGTTTGACTTCTACAAGTGGTTGAGCATGTTCTGCTTCCTCTTTACTCGTGATTGGCCCTTTCCCAGCCGAATCACCTCTCCCGTGCGAAAACAGGCCCCTCCTTTTCTTGCTCTGAGTCTCTCCAGCAGGTATCACTGTTTCCATCACCGCCTCATCCGTAACTCTTCCAGCATGCTCTAATGCTGCTACGATGGCAGCTTTTTCTTCCTCTCCAGGTTTATCAAACGACCAGCGACGGCCATCCACAGGGCCGCCGTTTTGCTTTTCTTCCCCACGGCGAGAGAGGTTCTGTAGGGAGAGAGAGAGAGAAGAGCCCTTCTGAAGCACCCCGAGGGCTGGGAGCTGGGGCTCAGGCCTTGGCTTTGACTCAGATTTGGATAGCCGTGTTTCTTGGGATTTCTGTTCAATTGATTGGGTTTTCTGAGGGTTAACTGGCAGCTTGGTTGCCTGTGGTTGACCTGACTGAGTTACTGGCTTGGTTGACTCTCGTTGAGGTTGCTGTAGTATGAGTGACGGAGGGTGGTGAGTAAGAGGAGACGTTTCCACCGGATTCCCGTTCACGCACACTGAAGGAAGCAGAATAGGGGTGTCGTTCTCTGACGTCACAGAATGAGGCACTGGTAAGCTGATGTCGTACATCATCTGTCTGACAGGAGAAACCTGTGGTGAGGGAGCCACTGTGTGTTCTGAAAGAGAAAGAGTTTTATTGTTTTCTTAAAGTCGCACCATAATGGACGTAGTAACATCTTTTCCATGTCACACATCCGAGTGAAACAGATTATTGAAAAACAAAGGATTGGATTGGAATGACTGGAGAGTCCAGTATACATCACAAAAGATACCGTCATTTCAAGGTTGAGTTTTTTTTTTTTTTAAGAAAACGAGGGATCAGTCCAAATTATTTTTTTGTGGTACATACAATATAAATTAATGGGGCCAATTTTTGAAGGATTTAAATGCAGAAACTTGAAGCTTATATTTTAATAAAAGTAGGGTCACGCTTATTAATAGTTAATAACGTAGTTGTTACATTTAGGTGTTGGGAAGGATTAAAGGCTGTAGAATATTGTCATGCAGAATAAGGCATTAATATGTGCTTTATAAGTACCAATAAAAAGCCAAAATCCTAGTAAAATGCATGTTAATAAGCAACTAGTTAATAGTGAGAATTGGACCCTAAACTAAAGTGTTACCAAAAGTATACTAGTATTGCTGTCAAATTGATTAATCGCATGTAACAAAGGTTTGTATTTCTATAATATATATGTTTGTGTGTGTGTGTGTGTGTGTGTGTGTGTGTGTGTATATAAAGTATATTCAAATGGCAGACTAAATCCAGAAGAACTGTGGCAAAGTCTCTAAGACGCTTGAAGAAACTTCCCTCCAAAGCTACAGTACTGTGAAAAGTTTTAGGCACTTGTGTAACAATGCTGAAAGGTCAGGATGCTCCTAAACATACAGCAATAAATACATTTATTTACCAATTATCTTCTATTAACTAAATTAAATCAATATTTGTTGTATAGGTACACTTGCACATAGATTTTCAGGTAGATTTGCAGGGAAGGTTTCTTCAAGAGTCTTGGCGATGTTGCCGCATATAACTTTACACAGAACAGGTTAATAAGCGATTACACTAAAATCATGTAAACATACTTAACTTATTGTTTATGTCTCGTGGCTCAACTACTTAATGTTAAAATATTTGCTGCTTATGGATTGTTCCCACTCACTTCCATTGTAAGTGCCTCACTTTTTAAGAAAACCAGAGACAAGTTGAGATAAATTTTTATATTGATTGAGTTAAACTTGTACTGAACCAAGGATATTCCTTTAACAAACATCAAATGTTGTTGTGCATACCTGGACTGCTGTCTGCAGTCAGGTTGCTGCTGTTACTCGGAGAGTTGGACAGATCTGAGACCACCACGCTGATTCCTGCCGTCGGGCTGAGGCTGCCGCCCCGCGATGAAGACTCGCTGCTCTCGGAGCCCAGTGACGTGCTTGAGCGTGTGTCTGAAGACTTCCTCAACCTCCCACGCAGGAAAAAACTTCTCATCTTACTCCTGCGGACCTCCCCGCCTTCATCATCCTCGTAGTCTTCCTCGCCGCCCCCATCACTTGGCAGCCGCCCCCGCACACTTACCATTGACCCGTATCCCCCAGAGACGATGGCGGAAGAGGAATCTTCCTCGCTAGAGCGCTTCTTAGCCCGCATGCGTTCTCTGAGCTTGTCGAAAGCAGAGCGAGGTTTGTCCTTTATGGAAAGGTCATACATGCTGGCCGTCAGGTTGTGCCGAGTGAACTGCACAGTCAACTGAAGCTGCCCTCTTTCCTTCTCCTTTTTGCCCGTTTTAGAATGCAGCAGGTGCCACCTGTGAACAATAATGAGTAAAGAAAACTGTTAAAGGGACGCACATATGATATAGTGGCCAAAAAGTGATGTCCAGAGGGTATATTTGTTTTTAAATTTGAATGATGTTTAAATAAACCAACAATATATGAGGAAAATATTTTAAATATTTTACATATGAGGGAAAATCAAAATATTAAAGTTGGTTAAGGTATTTATCTGACAAAATTATTTGGCAAAAGAAGGCAAATTATTTTACCAAGCAAAAAAAAAGCATCGTTTTTGCATTTTCATAAGTTCTTTGTATGACAGCCAGCCCAAAAATGATGTCCACACAATTTGGCGTGTTTCATTGTGTTATCATAAATAAATTGACTCCAAGCACAACTACGGCATATGCTTATCTTTAACAAATTGTTAATAATATTTCAATAAAGGATGAAGATGTCAAGTTTCCAAGGCCGGACATTACTTTTGGCCACTGCTGTACATCATCTAACTCTGTTAGAACAAACAATACTTTAAACGAGAACAATATACTGAGATCAAAACAAACCATCAAAGAATTAGGCATCTAAAAAAACACAAATTCATTTATTTCCAAATATTGCTAAGCCAAAAGTAATTTCAGCTATGAATGCTGAGCTGACCTTGCATATCTGCAGTATTTGTATTAAATGTTTACATTGTGAAACCTTTGCCATTTTTTTATATTCAGTGATGTGTGATGATTTAGAAAGACACATACATTGATTCAAAAATATGAATCCTCAAAAAACATCATAAGGTGGGCTTCAAAGGAGATCCTCAGGGTATCTACACCAATATTACGTATATTAACATTATATATAACTGTAATATACAAAATAAATATTGACAGATTATATAATAATAATAATAGATATTTAATTTTGAATGCTCATTTCCTGGTTTTACATTTAGAATAGCTTTATTTTTTATGATTTGCCATCATCAAATTTCCACATGAAGTTAATCTTTAAAAACACAATGAGAACTATTCCTTTCAATTTTATTGATTTAGACTTTTAAATGACAAAAAAACTAAATTAGTATGGATTTAATACCAGCCATTTAACGGTTATACTTATAACATGAAAATAAAATTATTATCAGCTTATCAGTTCCTTTATTTTAATATTACACCGGAAAATGTCTGTCTTTTGGATTGGTGGAATTGTGAGAGAAACATTATATTTCTAGCAGTCAATCTACTGAAGGCTGAAATTGAAGGATAGATTAATTGATCTGATGTTGCAATGTTTTGCCAAGTGCCCTTTTCCCTACATTCACATATACAGTTTTCATTTTCAAGCGAACACAAATACACAAGCTTTATGTTTGAACTTAGATCAAAGGGTCTCCCTGCTAAATTAATTGAGGATTTCCTGATACTCATTTTTTTTTCATGTAAACACATACAGACACACACACACACACACACACACACACACAAGCAGAGCTGGGACGGGAAGGTCAGCTTTCTTCAATCAGCATTATCGCTTTTCTAGACACTCCACAAGACAGCACACACACACGTCGTACACACACTTACACACAATTTTTTGTTATTGTTAGAAACTTGGCTGACACATTAAAAGAAAACAATTAACCAATTAACAGATGACCAGATAGGCGGATCCACCCACACATGAATGCCCATTAATTATTCACATTTACTAATAAACACATTTGGCATTACTCCAGTGCACTTCTTGCTGTGGTAGACTCACATAAAGTGGCACTGGGATATGTTGTTTTATATTGCAATTAGTAAAGGTGATACATACATTATTTATTTTTTTCAGTGTTTAAAATAATTTCTCCAGTTCAAATTGAATGCAGACACTACTACATGTAGGTTGAAATATATGTAGATTTGATGAACATTATAACTTCGATTCCATCCAAATCCATATATAGCTGAAAGCGAGGACAGAGGACGTTTCTTTTTCTTGTTTTCTTTTTTGCAGAGTATATTTCACTCATAATTCATTATGTACATTTTACAACATGTAGACACATGTACACTGTCTCATTGGACTATGGCTTGAAATGAGGGTAGTTTGATGTTCTGATTCCAAAGCAAATTAAAATGATATCAGTTGCAGTTCATCTGGGAAACACAAATATTCACACACATATACACAAACAGAAAAATATACCAGCCTTGTGATGTCATGGCAAAGTATCAAAGACCTCCAGAATAATGACAATCTCTAACAGGAAATAAACCTTCTCCTTAAAAGTCGGTCGTACATCTACAGCATTTCTGATACTCTCGCTTTAAACACAGAGCAAAGTCACTTCATCCAAAAAGGAACACAATTTATGTCTCATAGATGTGAGTACCTTATTATATTCCATCCATTCTCACTGTTGCCTCACCATGCCTTTTACAGTCTTTAAAATCCATATATTTCTATATAATTTTCTTTAATTTATGCATAGTTCCTTTGACTAATGAACATTATTATGACCTATACTCAAAATGAGTAGACACAACCTTTTCAAAGCACAAGAATCTATTAGTGGTGTTTGCTAAGGGAAGCATCATTATGGCTAATAAATGGAGTTAGGGATTAGAAAAACCCGCACTGTTTGTGCTACGGGGTTTAAGACACTTTGATTCGAATTGGGCAGCTTGTTGAACAGGGATGTGCTAATGTACTTTTTAAGTGATCAGATTGAAGACTAGATAAAACCGGTGAATACCATATTCCATGAAATAAAGAAACAAGCGCCAACGTTGTCAAAACGATCCGCGGAAACGATTCAAAAGGCTGTATTATGCTGCCAGGTCAGTAGTTGGCGATGTCACTAAAACTATGCGCCTATTGACTGAACAAGTAATACTCATGCGCATGACGTCACTGTTTTCACAAATTCGTGTTTTTGGAGTTTACACAGACGATAAAGGTTTAGTTTTCAAAAGTCTGCGTTTTCAGGCCCCCAAAACACTGTTGTCGTGTAAATGAACGGCTAAAACGCACAAAAAAGTTTTCCGTTTTTATTTGAAAGCGGTTTTGTGTAAACGGCCCCTCAATTAATGTTAATCTCAGGATTTACTTATACATTTTTAAGATCAAACGTTGATCTGTTAACATTAGTTAATGCACTGTGAACTAAAATGATCACATTTTTATAAACTACCATTAACAATTGATTAAAAAAATATTTTTATTGTTAGCTTGCATGAACTTTTTGTTAACAAAATAGACCTTTTTGTAAAGTTTTGCCGACAAAGCACAAAATGTGAAATAAATTAAGCCACCATTTTTCCTTTACCACTTGACCTTACCTGAAGTAAAAACTTCTGCAAAATACCTTTTCTGCAAAGTTTATTAAGTTACAAGAGGTATTATGTGCTTTATTATGCACAATGGTGTGCTCAAACAATGCCTGGCCAACTAAGCAAAAGAAAAGCAACATAGTCGGTACAACCTAGTGAACTAGAAATTAGTTACTGAATATTTTGTCTTTTACTTTTATTAAGAACTTTGCGTGGTGGTTGAAGCGCAAAATGTAACTGCCTGTGTCTTTGAAGAGCTTAAGTTTCAAAAGCGTCTAGTCAGCAAGTCAAATGGTACTTTGTAGCATCTTTTATGTTTACCACACCAAACCAATGGGCCCAAAACACCCACTAGTTCCAGTATCAATGTGAATAACCCAGATTCAACGCTACAATCATTTCACCTCTGAGGTGAGCAGCAGAGTCCTGCCCAGTGTGGTTAGATGTGGGCTTTATTACACGGCATCCAGCGGAACTAGCTCTTTCACAGTGTGGTCCTTTAAAAAAAAAATCTGTAAATACATGGAAATACTTTTTTATATCAGTGCCAAGTATAGAAAACTCACATCTGACGGATTTAAATCAAAATAAAAGTTTGAATCATGAAGTGCAGAGTCAAGAGTAATCTAATCGCTACGTCTTACAATGGTAATTTGCCAACCCACACACTAACTACATGATTCATCAGTATACCCGACTCAACCCACCTACACAAACTAGGGGATATACCAACACGCAATCTGGAAATCACCAGGAATCAAGAAGTGAGCAACATATACAGCAAATATTAAACCCTCAGTGTCATCATTTAGTGCACTTAATAAAAGTAATCCTAAAAATTTAACAACTTAATTTACACACACCCTCCTGTTGAACACAAAAGAAGATATTTTGAAGAATATGGGTAACCAAACAGTTGATGGGCCCCATTGACTTCCATTTTTCCTACTATGGAAGTCAATGGGTGACGTCAACTGTCTGGTTACCAACATTCTTCAAAATATCTTCTTTTGTGTTCAATGGAAGAAAGAAATTCATACAGGTTTGGAACAACTTGGTGA
Source organism: Tiaroga cobitis (assembly GCA_030578255.1). Classification (NCBI taxonomy): domain Eukaryota; kingdom Metazoa; phylum Chordata; class Actinopteri; order Cypriniformes; family Leuciscidae; genus Tiaroga; species Tiaroga cobitis. Next base: position 36,626,267 of record CM060603.1, read on the forward strand.
GTAAATTATGGAAATGTTCGTTTTGGGGAGAACTAGCCTATCCCTCTATGGCTAAAATGTCATTCCTGTGCAGCATACATATAATTGGGAGCATTATGTAGGCCTTAGTATACAGTCACATGACCTACTCTTGAGGTATTACTACCTACTCTTGTCTTATATGAAGGAGTAGGCCTACCACATCAGCTAAACACATCAGTTCTGGTTACATCTTAACAGAAATGGTACCAGAAGAGCACTGAAGGGCCTCTATATAATAGCCTACAAATAAATGATTTCATATCTGGTGGCCAGTTACAGGAAGTGGGGCGTATACTGTGAATAAATATCTCACAGCTGTAGTGTTAGAGTCTAGATATAGTGTAGAGCCTCACTCACCCACAACCACCCAGGAAAATAGATTTCCTCAGAATCATACACATAAATATATGCACAGAGACTCTACACACAGGTTAAAATGCATCTTAAAACACTTTCCTCTGCATGCATGCTACAGTGAAACACATAAGAATATATTTTCTTTAGCCTCAGGATGACTGAGAAATGTTTAAAAATGTATCAATAAATGAACCATGAAGAAGTCATGCTCCACTGGTCTGATCAAGCATCCATCTTGAGCTATTCTGAGCTTGTGTTATCTAGAACCACAGATGCTTTTGTTATTGCTCAAAAACTCTTGGTTACTGGAGGATAATATCTTAATGTGAATGGGCAAGTATGGCACATCCTGTAGCTGACAAATGGTCGTGCAATGTAACAAATTATTTTTGTAAGTATAAAAAATGCATTTTAAAATGGTTTGAAATGCTACATAGAGTTTAGTAGCTACACTGCAGTCAACACTTTTATTTTGTTAGGAAGCTTAAATGTCAAGCACCTTTGAATCACTACGATTCTAGCATAAACGAAAGAAGAGCTAACCCGATTTCGAGAAAACAGCTATTTTACGAGGTGACAATCTCGTATTTATTCATACGACGTAAATAGTACGGGGGGGAAAACAATTTTTTTTTTTAAAAGTAAGCATAAAAAAAGTCTATACCTAACCCCACCGCTACACACTGGAGTGTACGCAGATAGATAGAATGAAAAAGTATAAATAATAATTCATACGAATTAGCCACCAATTCCCCAAAAAGTGAAATAGTTACATTGCCATGCGATTGTGTTGAAGCACACAAAAAAGGAGCATTATGGGTAAAGCGGTCTGATGCACCTGGTAGAAGCAGCACATGACCCAAGCCTTCATTTTCCTGCTTGTGCTTTTATCTTACATAATCAGAAAGCTGACGGAGCAAAACTAGACTGTTCATACGCAATGACACATTACTAAATCAGACAGATGTGAAAAATACAGACCATCTAAGCAAGCATTTCTCAACACTGATCCTGGACGCCCTCTAAGACATGTTTAAACTGCCAGTCCAAATCCGTTTATTTGTGTATCCGAATGGAATCTGATCTAAATGCCTAACTGTCCGCACTGTGTATCGCAACTGTTCAGATCCGATTTGTGTGTCCCGCAGCACTCTTTCGTTATCCGAAACAGCCTATCTGCGTTGGTTTCTATTGCAAAGGTGTTGCATTGGTAGACCTATGCCAAAAACTACATGGAATGTCTTACAATATGACAATGTGTAGCCACGGCACTGGACTACTAAGTCTAATGAAGCAGGAGCAGAGACTTAGGAGGCTGGCATGAGCAACTTTATTCCATCCTGCCGTCTCTGCCAGCCTCAAAATTCAAAGAGGGGTTTTGACCAGGCCGACTAGCAGTGACTGGAGGACTCATGTGGTATCACCTCATCACTGGACCACGGTGATGTCTCCATTATAATATAATTTTCTGAGCGACCTGCACATCGACAACTCACCCTTTTTTCTGTAATGACATCTGACGCATTTACGTGGCGTGAGAAAAAAAGCTATGCAAAATCAGAACGGCCATAAAACAGATTGCCAGAAATGAGATTTGAATAGGATTTCAAACCACATATGAATGTAGCTTGAAACTAATTTGTAAAAATTGAAACATAATTGGAGTTATATTAAAATTTATCCTGGCTCTTCCAAGCTTTATAATGGGAGTGAATTGTACCTTAGATTTTGAAGACAACAACAGCGCATCCATCCATCGTAAAGGTAATCCATACAGCTCAAGGGGGTTGATAAAGGCCTTCTGAAGCGAAATGATGCGTTTTTGTAAGGAAAAATATACATTTTTAAAACTTTATGAACTATAATCACTGGCCTCCGGGAACGACCATGAGCAAGTCGAGTTTGGGCATCAGAGTGACCTCTGAACCGCCGTATGGAGCACTTTTATAATGGACTGATGAGCTTTTTGGAGCTTCGAAAACAATGGTACAATTCACTTGTCACTCCCATTATAAAGCTTGGAAGAGACAGGATTTTTTTTATATATAGAACTCTGATTGTGTTTGGCTGAAGAAGAAAGTCATACAATTGGCATCATTTTTATTTTTGGGTGAACTGCCTTTTAACACATTTAGGCAGTCTCCCTTGTGGGACAACCCCATCTTCAGGTCTCAGGGCATGAATCTGCAGTGTTTGATGAGAAAAAGTTCAACATTTGTACCATTGAGAAGCCTCCAGAAACAGGAAAGGAAAACACCAATGAAAATTCCCCTACTTTCCTCAGTCAACATCCAGGCCCACTGAAGAGGGCGTGACTGCAGAGGAACAGATTGCAGCACTGAGTCTGAGCAAGACATATCCGACTGGGCTAATGGCACATAATAACCCTTATTCCTTGAGCTACAACTGCTGCTTCAGACTAATAAATACATAAACAGTAAATGCAAAGACAAACTTACTCGTTTTTCATGCTTTTCCGATCCTGGAAGGCTTTATCAACCGGTATAACAGCCTGGCCCAGGAACACATCTAGTCCTATGAGAGCACGGTGCATAACGGTGAGGGTCAGGTCGCCACTACCGGGTGGGTACGCGTCTCGCCCTTCCTTCTCCAGGATCCCCGGCAGCAGCTCGAACGCGCATTCCTCGCCCCATTCCGGGTCCGTAGTCTTCTCCATCACGCACGTGGAATATTTCTCTTTGCTCAGCTGGATGATGGTGTACACATCGCTGGTGCCGTGTTTACCCTTCGCGCGCAGCCCTCGGGCCCGTAGCACGGTTACCTGCACGTGCGTTGGCACCCATCGCTGCTCCTCGTCATTCTTCACCAAGGACATGGTCACCGGTGCACCGCACACGGACACGGACACATAGACGGTGGGGCAGCTGATAACGGCTGAACTCCCGGTCGAGCGTCGCTTGGTAACCGCCAGCCTATCGTCGCGGTCCACTGTGAAACATTTTTAAGATTCAGCTCGCTTGAGACGTCGAGCCGCCCACGATAAAGTGGCTGGTTTGTGTCCGGGTCGGGCGGACAGGTTTCCCTCTGCAGCGTTACAGCCACCGTGCAGACCGGTCCACCGACGTCACTGCTTTATCCTCTCCGCAGGACAAGGAAGTGACTAGAAGCGGTACGGTACGCCGGCTACATCATGCTGCATGCGTGTTGCTCTAAAACACGTTCTCTCGTGTGCATTTTAGAAAAGCAGTTTCACTCGGCAACCTCAGATTCAATAAACAGTCGTTCGTTTTCGAACTTTGCTAAAATGCCGTACAGACGAGCTATCCTGCGTGAGAATCCGAACACTGCCTTACGATGACATAATATTGCAGATAAAGGGATGCGCGGAGTTTAAACCGGGAATCCTCTGGTACAGGGCAGAGTTTTTAACCCTCATGCTATCTTGGAAAACTTCACCCACCAGGATCCTCTTGTCAATTTTGGGCCACATTGAAAACCATTAAAAAATCATGAATTTTTTAGGATGCAAAGGGTCATAGGGTTTTAATCTTAAGGAAAAAGTGTCATGTTCAAAAATCTGTTAGTTGTTGAAAGTTAAAAATTAGAAGATAAATCATTTAATATTGAAGGAGAGACACAATTTCTATAAATAGAAATGTTATAAAACTTTGAGACTCAAATTTGGCACAGGGTGTTTCTCTTCCTGGTTCATTTCAGTCATTTTCAAACTATCTAATTTAATAACAACTTATATATTATTGTGCATTTAGTTTATTAACTGTGTATATTTTAGTTCCTCACAAATAAATCTGTAATATGAATACACAGTGCACATTTATCGTAGTGCTGTAGGAGAAAATTGCATCTAGGAGCTTTTTTACCACAGACCCTTCACCTTCTTGTATCATATCATCAGAATTTCTTATCAAATTTCATACTTTTTTCTATCCCTTGGATATTTATAGCTGAAAAGATGCTGAAGATGGAAAAAAAAATCCCATATGTCATAGTAGGCTAGAGCTTGAGCCACAATGAGAGCGTCAGTGCTTATAGCGAACTATGGGGAGCTAACACTCCCCATGTATTTTTAGTTTTAACACAACTAAGATTTTAGTTAAACTTTATATATTGGTAAAGGGATCTTTTCAATTCTAATGATACACTTAATAAAATGTTTAAGGTAGTTTTAGAGTTTAGTGTATCATACCACCACTTGGACATTTCGTTATATTCAGTTTTTAGAAATTGCTTCTACAGTATCACTAAGCATTGCACATAAACATTAAAAATTGAATTATACATATAAACTCACTCACCCTCTACCTAGCTTAAAAGGTAGAAATATGTCTTACTTCCTGTTGGGGTCCTAATTAGCAGCATCAAGGATCCCCAAGAGATTTCCTTTTTTTAAATAATTTTTGGTGACAGAATTTTACATTTAATGTGTAATATATAAAGTTAAATTTAAAAATGGACCCAAAATAGATAATGCCAAACAGGACAATTTCCACATTTTAAAAACAATAAAATGAAAAACAATGAAGCATCTGTTTACACTAAGGTATAAAAAGGTAGATTACAGAGTAGATAGTGGTAGATACTGTTTGCACCAAATAGCAGATAGCATCCTGTTTACAATATAGCGATAGATGATTTTTACTAAAAATTATAAACAGAAGTAACATGCTATACTAAGGTTATATTGTCTGAGCAATGGTTGGTGGAGTTTGTTAAAATAGCCTTTACCAATATTTGCATTTAGAGCAAGGAGATTTTAATCAATGGTCAGTCATGAACCGTCAGCACCTCTGACACATGAAGTGAGTTTGAAGCAATGCACTAAAATATCACTGACAACCACAACTTCAAAGGGTTAGTTCACCCAAAAATAAAAATTCTGTCATTAATTACTCCCCCACAATCCAAACCCATAAGATGTTTGTTGATCTTCGGAACACAAACAAAGTTATTTTTTAATGAAACCTGAGAGATTTCTGTCCATTTATTGAAAGTCAATTTGGCCAAAACTCAGACGCTTCAAAATATCCATAAAGAGATTGTAAAAGAAATCCAAATGAAACTAGCAGTTTAATCCAAGTCTTTGAAGAAACACAATCACTTTGTATGATGAACTGATTTAATTTAGGCTTTTATTCACATATAAACATAACCAACAAACAAACTCACTCAAATTTGGTGAATGGAACCTCAAGCATGAGAACCAATGAGGTTCATTCTTGCGCATCAAGCAATTATGGTCAGGCTTCTGTTTACCATAGATGTTCTCTGTTCGCTGATCAATGTTTATATGAATAAAAGCCTAATTCATGCCTCTTAAGAGGACTTGGATTAAACTGCCCTATTCATTTGGATTTATTTTACAATCTTTAATGAAAGATTTGAAGCATCAGAGACATATAGTTTTGGGTGAATAGACTTCCAATGGAGGCACAGAAATCTCTCAGATTTCATTAAAAAGATCTTCACATGTGTTCCAAAGATAAACAAAAGTCTATGGGTTTGTTACAACATGAGTGAGAGTAATTTATGACAGAATGTTCGTTTTTGGGGTGAATAACCCTTAAATTGTCGGTTTAATAATGCAATAATCTCAATCTCTGCTTTTGCTTGATTACATGACAATTTAAAAAGAGAATAAGCTTCCTCCCTAATGATGTCGTACTTTAGACCTTATTAACTTCTAACTATGCTATTCTTAAAGATAAGATGTCTCTTTCCACAAGAATCCCTTACATGCGCATTGTCCTCACTTCGATCAAACACACACACAAACACACACACACACTAAACATTTGTGCACGCTTGCTAAATGACAGTGGAGACACAGAGGTGCAGCTGACATTCATAAGCGCTAAAGCGCACTATCTAGGCCAAGAGAAACACACACACATGGACCCTCTCTCACACATACTTATCTGGAAAGGGTTTAACTCCAGCACCAAAGTGCAAATAGACCACTTACAGTCCAAACTGGGTAATTAGATCCTTAATCAGGGATCAGAATCACAGAGTGGCTTCTACATAATGAAATTCCTCATTCTTCTGAACATAGTCATATTCAACCTGACCCAATCTACTTTCAAGCACACTGCCTTGAACAGCTGTGACTGACACACTTCCTGTCACTCAAAATAAACACTTGCACGCACACACATACTATTTCCCATGATCTAGTCGTCAAGCATTTCTAAGAAGTAAAATATAAGACAAAATAATTTAAATAGTGAAATTTAATAAATATATATATAGGCTAGGTTTAATTTTGTCAAACATGTATATTTGCACTTAGGCTAATGCATTTTGGAAGCAAATAGTTTTATAAGGTTTAACAAATGGTCAGTCATGAACTGAAAACCTGCATGTCAAGGCCTCTGATATAGCGTATCCTTTGTTAAAGGGATAGTTCACCCAAAAATCTAAATTTGGTCATAATTTACTCACCCATGCTGTTTCAAATCTGTATGAGTTTCTTTTTTCTGTTGAACACAAAAGCAGGTGTTTTTTCCTACTATGGAAGTCAATGGATGCCATCAACTGTCACCAACATTCTTCAAAATATCTTCTTTTGTGTTCAACAGAAGAAACTCGAACAGATTTGAAACAACACGAGGGTGAGTAAATGATGACAACATTTTCATTTTTGGGTGAGCTATCCCTTTAAGGTAAAGGTTACATTGATGGAAAAGGCCCATAAAGGCACTGAGGCGGCCTCAGAAGTCTTGAAGTAAAGGTAAGCTACATGTGTCCCGTTGTCTTGCTGGTTCTTTCATTTGTTTATGAACTAGTGGTCTCATGGGAATAAACCGAATTCGAAATCCCCAAGTGAGACGATTTATAATATGCATGTTTCCGCTCGCTCAGACGGATATTATCCTGTCAAAACAGCTCGTGAGACTGCAGACGCGTCTCTAGGCCTTGTCCTGTACTAGACTGGCGTCGTGGCCGCTGCTCGCGGGCTCAAAGCGCACACTTGTTTGACGCAGCTGGTCGCTTTTCTGTGTTCTAGGGCTTTACTCGCGGTGTCGACTTTCAAACTAGAGGCATCAAGATTTTCTTTGAGCGGTTTAACTCGATTTAGAATTTAATTATCCGCTAAACTGCGCGCGGAAGCATTTTGTGGGAACTAGCGGCACTTCACAACCTCTCGTGTCAATCATACGACAAAGAGGGAACACAAATAATCTCAACAAGCGATCACGTTACCCAAACCAAAATAAGCAAAAAATTATACCTATTATAAAACATAAAAGTCTTTTAACATTTCGATATATTTTATATTAGGCTACTAAAGTGTGGATGGTGGATTTATAGAATTTGATCTAACCAGTGTAGGCCTATAACATTACCCATGGACTGGGCCCAACACAGAATTCAATAGGCCTATTGATATTTTAGGGGCTTTATTTATAACATACTTTTCAGTCATTTTTCCTTCGCTGTTAAAAAAATTCCACCTAGCCTATTTCAATTTTTAATTCAGTTGCTGCCTTACATTTTCTAATCATAATCAATTTGGCTGTACAAGTCATTTACAATTAAATTATAATAAACTTAGCTACTTAGGTGTTGAATCTTGTATAATTTATTTAAAAAAAAGTTGAAATTGCTTTAAAAAAATAATGTAAAATATATTATGGCGCGATCATTTCATTTATCCAGTGTTGTCACTCAAATAAATTTTTAGTTGAATTTATTTTATTAATTTATATTTATTTAATTAAAATAAAGTAAAGCAGCACAATTCAATAAATTGTCACAATTTCATTGCATGCAATCCACTTAATTTTGTAAATAGAAGTTTAATGCATGTGTATTGGGACTACGGTATACACAAATAGTGTTTGTTTGCATTAACTGAAATTTGGAATGGGGCAGAGCCATAGAGAGAAAGAGTTGCGACACTCTTTGATGTCGCCGCGACGGCTGTTACGTGGTTCATGTAAGCCCCAATAGTTCCAAAACGTACGCTGGCTGTCATGTTCTTCTATGGGACAGACAGCAGCGATTGCATTTTTGAACGGTAAATATAAAATAAAACACACAACCAAGCACTTTTTCAGCTGTTATTGCATTTTGTTAATGTCAGTTTTGCATTTGCAGAGGCAGGTTGACAACGAAATACTGTATATTACTTAGATAAGTTTTAGGCAATTTTTTTTGGAGGGAGAAGCTTAGTGCTCGCATGGGTAGCTTTAGCGGCTCTAACTTAACTTTTCCATATTCATCTGATGATGGACGTCGGTCTCATGATATTTATTTTAGCACAACTGGGCTGTATTAGGCCATTGATTCCCGTGATTTTGCTTATAAATTACAATTCAGCCATTAGCCTACCTTCGTGATCATTACGCTTTGCATGTACAAATGAAGACCAGTATAAACATCGCAAAGGGCCTCTGATACAATAAGTTAGACAGTTGACAATTCAAAAGAGGTAGATATTTCAGAAACTTACGTTACCTCTGGAACAACTCGATGCGCAGCATTCACCACTCAAAACTCAGCCAACACGTAACATAATGAAAAGTTAGTTAGTATATACCAAAAATTCAACTAAACAAAAGTTGCTATAAAGGTGGTAGCGATTCATTACCGAACTAATTAGATGCTATACCTTCACAACTGGTGAAGTCGCGCTAGCTAACTAGCTATCAGGCAGTGCTTGAAAATTGGTTGGAACAACCAAGATAAAATATAAATAATTACGCTGTGCATATACAAATGAAGACCAGTATAAGCATCGCAAAGGGCTTCTGATACAATATAGACAGTTGACAATTCAAAAGAAGTCGATATTTCAGCAACTTACCTCTGGAACAACTCGACGCGCAGCAATGTAAGTGAATGGGGTCCAACAGCCAAATGCCAGTGTTTGGAACTAATCCGAGCTCCATATCCCGGAAGTAGGCGGTTAAAAGCGCCGCCATTTTTTTACAACGGAGGTCTATGGGAGTGTCGCAACTCTTTCTCTCTATGGCTCTGGAATGGGGGACTGCTAATTCCCAGCATGCTTTGCATTGGACTGGATGGGAAGAGTGTGTTTTTGAGATGAGATGAGAGATGACTTTTTAGAGTTTAATGGTCTGTTGGGGTTTAAAAGTTTCAACAACGTACATTATATAGTAGAAATGTACATGTAACATGCTAACGTGAACTGTTGCTTGCTAGCAACTGAAAAAGACTAATTTACTTTTGGTTTATGCTACACAAGGTTTTAAGGTGAGTTAATTAGAACACTTAACAACGACAACAAAAAATCTATCCACATATGTATTCAGTTTAGCCAAATAATATTTTTTTTGAGTGCAGTAAAACAAGTGCACTTCCACTAGCAATGTTAAAACATGTTATTCAGTCACATTGCCCTCCACTAGTAGGTTTCCAAAACAGAAATGTATACTCATAAATGCCAGATCTGGTTCAGCAGTACATTTTCGAATTTTGAAACAATTACATAACACACACAATAACTTATTTATCGGCACTTTTCACACCACTAAGGACACCTTACAGCATAAAAGAAACTATTAAGCAAAATACAAAATAGCAATAATCAGTTATATAAAGAATATAAACATAAATTTAAACATGATAACTTCTATAGTTACAAGTTACATTTACAAAGTTGACATGTTCTCAACATCATGTTCAAATGTAAAAAATAAATAAAGTAAGCCTGTAAACGAAAGAAAACTGATTAAGTGCAAATAATGGCCTTTAATGTTGCGGATAAAAAAAAGAAAAAATAACAAATGAGGCATATTTATGCACCCTTTTCCAAGTATCTGTGTATCATTCTGATGACAGATGTCTCTTTTGAATATATCACTTAATTTCAATCACAGAATGATCTTTTGAACAGAGAAAGAAAGATTACAGACTCAATTTGCTTTAGGTTTTTGACTAACTGGCGTGGCGTTTGAATGAGGGTCCGTGTTTGAATCATAATGGTCCAATCTGTCAGTGATCTTCAGTGTTTATCTAACAGCTTAGACAAGGCAAATAGACACTTGGGTTTGATCTTGAGGTCTATTGTGATTGGACACCACAATGAGCAGACACATTTGAGCAGGTTAGAGGTTACAGGTCAAAGGTCACAGGGTTTGTGGTCATGATCATGGGTGGCATATCCCCACAAACATCATAATTTGAGATTCTCCTAGCCATCTGTGTGCATTTATGCGTAAGATGACTGAGTATGACAGGATAGAAACGCAAAGCACACATTAACCTTTCTCCTCGTCTCTGATTCAAGGGAGATGGACCTCAGCAGAAAATATTGATTATGAAATTGTTAAAGATTCTTTGCTTTTGCTCAACACTTAAAATAAAAGGATCTATGTAGAACCTTAAAGGATTCTGTCTGATGCTTTATTTTTATGGATTTAGTTTTAATTAAAGCTGCAGTCTGTAACTTTTTTGGGTTAAAAATAATCCAAAATAAATTTGAGCAAGTACTTAATCAACCAGTGTTCAAAACTATCTGCTTGCCTTAGCTCGATTCAAAACGGTAAGCGTGTAATAATGTTTTTAATTCCAGTGGTACTGGTGGATTTCCGCGGGAAATTCGAGCATGTCTTTGCGTCAATACGTCACATCTGTACCCATAAAGGAGTCTCGGCTACTAGGCTATGTTTACATTTACATTTAATTGGTCAGAACAAAAGTGGATGTTACTTACTTGTTTAGATGACATTTTCCGGTGAAAATTCTTATGTTGGTCATGCTTCCAAAAAGTAGAATCTGTGATTCTGAATGACAGTATCCACACCGCGCGGTGACTGACAGCGGCACAGTCTCCTCAAAACATTGGATTCATCCGCGCTGTGCTGTGCCGAGGCACAACCCACGTAAAGATCATAAACATACTTTATCACTAAAAAAGTAAAATAACCAGTTAAACATGAAAGTATTATGTAATATTTTAAGACATTTATCTTTATATTTTATATCTATTTATGGCATAAAGGCTTCTTTAAAATAAACAGAGTAAAGAACCATATTCAACCCTTTTTTCTAAGAGTGTTGGGGGAAAAAATGATTTAGTTAACTGTGATATGAGGACATATTCTACTAAATAATATATATATTTAATATATATATATATATATATATATATATATATATACATACACACACATGTATATAAATACACACACATATCATTGCATGTTAATTTATATTAAGAAAAAAAAAAGATATAAATAAATATATATCGATATAGATAGATAGACAGGTTTCCTACCTTGCAAAAGCTTCCTAGCTTCCCATGTTCATATTGACCCGCACACATGCTTCACTTCTGTGTGACCCTGGATTAAAGGCGTACATACACCATCAACTCTGGAGCTAATCGAACAGCGTCTGCAGGTTTAGTTGTGTCATTTGTTTATTTGTTTAGTGGGAGACCATCATCTCTGGCAGTCTACATGTTGTGTCAAAGCCAAAGGCGAATATCTCTGTGCATTAATCAAAAGGATTTTAGTTCATTTGTGAACATGCTCGCCCGGCACCACTGTTTTAAACGCCGCTGTCTTAATCTGAGTGAACTGTGCGTCTGCTGTTGTTTTGGTCTTTGCCCTTGACCGCTGATTGATTTGTGCTCAAACAGGTCGGTAGTGATGCATCTGCTAGCAGTTTGAAAGCCAAACGTCATTAACCTTTCTAAGCATGGCCTTCGATTTTTAACTGAGCATAATCTGATGACCACAGATAAAATGTTACTGTTATTAAGACTAAAACAGGGTTCCCGCGGATCCTTAAAAAGTCTTAAAAAGTCTTAAATTAGAGTTTTAAAATATAAGGCCATAAAAAGTCTTAAAAAGTCTTATTTTTACTTATGAAAGGTCTTAAATTTTAGATGACACTTCGACTTAGACATATCTTAATGTTTTCCAAATTAAAACTATCTAATTAGCTTAGTATTATTTTTTATTATTCTATCTTTGTGGATTTGCTTGTTCACGTGACAATTCGCATCACATTCGCGGCAGAATAACGTCTGTCTCCTGCACGCGAGAGAGGAGAGAAGAAGAAAGTTGGCAATGTCAGTTCAGTCGTAAGTTCATTCTTTATGTCCTTAGGGGTGTGCGATGTGTATTGTCTATAATGATATTGTAATCATTGTTTTAACGATGTATGAGGCACTGTGAGCTGACATCGCATTTGTCTCTTGTGCTTTCACTGCTTGATGTGTCAATGGAGTTATAGGCCTATGGCCCAAATTAGTTTTTGTCTTATATTTATATCATATTCTGTTCTTATATTAGAATATCACATCAGTAAGAGTGCCGTTTTCCCGTGCACAAGTGTGATATATTTATGTTATACAATAGTTAAATTAAAAATAAATTAACATGAGTTACTTTTTAGACACCATATTGTCAATATTGTTTGTTTTCCCTTTATTTCGCCGACTAGATTTTCAAAATGAAACCGTAGCAGAGTCTTAATACAACAGACAGCGATGATTTCTTGACTGAAATCCACGTTTTAAACGAGTCATTTTAACGATTCAATGAACAATCACTTGTTTCTTTCCCGAATGAATCAGCCGTTTAAATCGGTTGAATGAATGAATCCCTCAACTCCAATAGGAAAGTGACTTGCCGCCGCCTACTGGCGGTTTTAGTTTCATATTTAAAGTACCCTTTAATTAAAACGTTAAAATTAGAAATCATTTCATATTTAAATATTGAATATTGATTTAAAAAAAACTCTCATAGCTTTATTTATGCAATTGTAAATGGAGTGTAAATATTAATGCCACTTCTGATGCCGCTTCTGTGTGACCTATGCACTGCAAAGATGGATTTTGATTGAATGATTTAATTTGACTGGTAACGGTGGTACTGTATAATTATTGTGTAATTAAGTATTATTGTATGAATAAGTATAATTACTGTACAATTTAATTTGAATAATTTGAATGTTAGTAGGCTATTTGACATAAAAGGTGATGCATAACTCTAAATAAGTTTAGAAAAAATGTCCACATATAGGTGAAAATGCCCCTGGAAATCAATTTAAGGTGGCAAATATTGCACATTAATTAATCATTTCTGTCACTACTGTGAACTGACCACTGCATAGAATATGAAAAATATGAATATCTTCGTGAGTCTGCTGTCAACAACAGGCCTAAACCAGCCAATGCACCAGCACAAAAACACAATCAGTAAAATATCATCTAATTATTATCAACAAAACGTTTAAAATATCGAGATATATTTTTGTCAATATTGCACACCTCTAATGTACGGTATTAATTTTAAATTCATCAGGTCTTAAAAAGGTCTTAAAAAGCCTTAAATTTGACTTTAAAAAGTGTGCAGGAACCCTGTAAAATGTACGTTCATTAAAGCTACATGTAACTTTTTTGTTTAAAAAAAATAAAATTTCAACTCTGAAATTGAGTCTTCCAAAATGTGTTTTTGTCTAAAATTGATTCGCTATGGTAAGCATATTTATATTTTAGACCTGACGCGATGCCGAGCGAGAAAGGTTGACATGGAGCAGCTAAATCTCGAACCTCCGGAGAATCACCCTTTTTAAAAAACGCAAAACAGAGGAGAGTCTGCTGGTAAAAAGAGAGCGCGACAGAGCTTGTAATAAAACAGGAATCAACATTGGCTTGACTTTTTAGAGAAGGCGAGAAGAGAATTTAAAGTGTTGTAAAAGTGACGAGGAGATGCCCACTGTAAAAAATTATCGTGATTTTAACGGTAAAAGACTGTAAAAATGCTACAGTGAAAAACTGTTAATTGGTTAACAGAAAGTTTCCTTACTATATACGGTAAATAACTGTGATGTATATATATATATATATATATATATATATATATATATGTGTGTGTGTGTGTGTGTAAATAATGGTACATTTGATGTAATTTTACTGTAAAATACCGTTAAATTTACAGTTTTTGGAAGTAAAAAAGAACAAGTCATTGTATAATTTACAGTGAAAAAATGTAAATTGACATAACCACAGTTCCCTGCGTGACACTTCACATTTAATGTTTTTTTTTTTTTTAAATAACTTTCTTCATAATTTTCTTAGTTTTTTTCTAATCAGTTATGTACATTAGGGTTTTATGTTACATTTAATGTTGTTAAATTAATGTTTATTGCATACCATGATGGTGTTTAATGTTTGTGTGAATGACACTGTGCAGCTTATATTATTATTAACTTTCTTGTGGAAGAGCTGCTTGGGAAGAGCTTTGATTGATCATTTGACTCTCATCACCGCTGTGATTGTTACAATGGAACAGATATTAATACTTCAAAAGGTCAGTAAATTAACATTATATCAGATAATGAAATACGGTTTATTGCTGTAAAATTATATACGGTTAAAAGTCTGTAAAACCTAAAATGTTGCTACTGCATTTTTAACAGGAAAGTTCTGGTAACCACAGCTGCCAGTTTTTTAACAGAATTTTTTTTACGTTTTTGTTACTCAAAAAGTGAGTGAGGTATTTTATTGAACAAATAAATTCCCATATGTTAGCTCTCTTACAGAGTTCATTGTAAAGCATTATCTATTGTAAGCTCTCTTACAGAGTTCATTGTAAAGCATTATCTATTGTAAAGGGTAATTTCATTATGGTTGTTGTAGCGCTGCACTGGAATTTATTTTCAAGGAAGTACCGTAAAAAAAGCTATTTATGAGTAAAGCTAGAGTAACGTCTTCAGCTAGTCAGCTTGAGATTCTTTCCATCTAAACTGGTTATATATCTTAAGCCTAGTAGTGAATGTTTGATGAGCAGTAGGATAATCTCTCCCTCTTTTTTTTGTTATGAGAAAGAAACATATTCATCCGCACAGTCAAGCAGAGCCGAAGCACACCCAAAGCAATGTTCTTCTGCAAAATGCATGCAGTTTTTATTTTTAACTGCTAGAGGGCCAAAAGCTACAAAATGATGTTGTCCATAATATATACAGTGGACAATATATTGGATAAAATATCTCACAATTAAGTGACCATAGAAGTAAAGACTTGTTTCACTACTTTGTTTTGTATGGGTTTTTGACATATCATTGGGTGTTATGTAACTTGTAAATGTAAGAAATGTGTTTTTCCATTTTTCTAATCAAAATGTTTAAAATGAAAAGAAATTATTGGGTATTTTGTTTTAAATTGTTCTTATTTTTTTGTTCTTTCCTTTCACCTTTATTTAACTTTCTAACCAAGTCTTTTGTAAAATCATTTTAATAAACAAAAGCTAATTTCTTAGCAAATTCCACATGGAAGTGAACATCACTCAGTCTGGAGGCCAGAGCCCTTGAAATGAGCTGTTTGAAACACATTTAGCGAATTGAGTAATGGAAAACCAACCAAATTTTCTCTTTATATGGATTTACCTTTCGTATGACATCCAGGCCTTAATGCGACATTATCCTCCAGGAAGTGAATTTTTTTGTTAGGAAAACCAAGCTAGTATTAGCAATGTAATGTTTTGTTCTTAAAAAATATTTACATAGATTTGACACTCTGTAAACATGAACTCACTTTGCAATGGAAAACTTAGTTCTAGGGGTGCATTCAGGTTTATTGGGACACTTTTTGCCATTGAGAGGACTGGGAAAAAGTGTCCCACCACTCAACCTGAATTCACCCCTATATTTCTATCATTTTAGGCAGCTCTTGGCATCCTGCTCATTTGCTTGCATTGTGTATAAATAAACAAGCTATAATTAATAAAGTTTAAGGGGTTGAGCTTGACTAGAGCATATTTCTGAAAGTTGAGTGTATTTTACAGTAATATGGGAGGAAAAATAAAATAGTAACACAAATCGTTAAGCTTAGTTACCACATACAGTGCCAATGGTTCACAGAAGGGCCTCAGTTTTTATATAGGGGACGTGTAAATCAACAATCAGAGAATATTCAAAGAGTTTCAGGAAACGCATGCAGAGCCCTTGAGGGCAGAAAGCAAAGGAGAGGATTACCACAACCGAGCGTAGGAAATGACATTTAACTTGTTAATATTTCTAGCTTTAGATTAATGATAAATTGTCTATTATTTTTCCGTAAAAGAAAAAGATAAAACTGGTGTTTGGCCGTGGGCCCGAGCGCCGTTCGTATGCAAAGTGACAGCCAATTAATGAGCGCTGAGTTCGGCTAATGACGTCATGCCTTTCAGCGTCTAGTTTCGGGTAATGACTTTCCAATGAATCCACTGATTGAAATGTAACTTGCCTGGCCTCGGGCGAGCAGCTAGAAATAGCTAGAACAGAGGCAATCAGAAGATGGTTGAAGACAAAGGATACTCCCCTCCTTAAATCAGTTTCTCCGTAGAGCTGCAGCCAGCCGATGTTGGGAATCTATAGAGGAGATATGCATAGGCCTATATTGATGAAAAAATTATTACGCCACAGACTGCTTCCAGCAAACATGCATTAGCATATTCATAGTAAATATGAAGGCTATTTACGATAATAAGGTCGGATTATTCAATTCAATGAATGTTAAATAGATGAGCAAATAGTGTATGCGTTATCTACAATGACTTCTATTTATTCTTCATCTCTTCCCAATTGAACTCCTCATTTCATTGAACTTTTCTCCTTTTTTTAATTTCAGTCGGTTTTTTTTTTTTTTTTTTAAGTCTACCTAACGTCCGGGTTATGTGCTGAGTAGCTTATTGGTGGGAGAAGCCCGGCCTGCGGCCAGCGCGCGGGATAAGCGCTTTTTATTATACACCACCACAGATAACCTTGGAGATTAGCGCGCGGATGCTGCTGTGCATAAAAGTATATGCGTGTGGATCAAGATAAAAATTGTGCCATTTCCGCGCGTATGGCGTCCCACTTTGTGTCACAATTACTCTGCAATTGTGTGAGGAAAGTTTTTAAAGCAGTGTGTCAAACTCAGTTCCTGCAGCCTGCCAAAGTTTTGCAGAATATACACTCTTGGAAATAAAGTTTCCAAAGGGTTTTTTTAAAACTATGCCACAGAAGAAAATTTGCTTGAGCTTGACACCCTTTTTAAAGTGGAACTTGTTCTCTTGCCAAATGTAAAGAAAGGCTATGAAATAGACCATGAGTTTAGCTTCTTCTGGGGCTGGTTGCAGCAGGCCTACACCACTAGTCTTAGTCATCACATTTCTTGTATTTAAGACTGTTTAAACTGTTTTAAGTCAGTTACATAAAAACGTATTGGTCTAATTTGATACCAAAAAGTCAGATTTAAGAAGTATGACTTACTTAAGAAGTAAGTCATACTAGTAGGCTACTTAAGACACAGTTTTAACATGGCTATGTTTATGCAACTGGCTCCACTGAATATTTGTTCCAAGAAAAGAAAAGAAAAACTTACATGTGAAACGATTTGACTCAGAGCCATCATATTAACACTAAAAGGAATCCGAGTCAGAAAACGATGACCCCTTCATTTAGCTCTTCAAAATCATTTCGCATGCAATATTAAAATATTAATGTTTATAGAGCCTCTAACGTAATTCTAATGACGTCATATTGTAGTAGCCTCTTCCCGCTATATGGTATTTGGCTTTATGGACTCTGCCTCCCTCTTCAGGATAACTATATGTATTACAAATCTCTCTTTTTTCATTCAAAATATGTGAACATTTGAAACATTTGCAAATTATTTTGTTTTTGTGCAATTCAACTTTTTCTTAATTTGTTGGTTATCATTTGGTGTAACTTGGTAGTTGTTGCAAAATTTTCAGTATTAGGCCATAAAAATAACTTAGATAAAGGTTGTGGATTCATGTGATATATTTTATTTTACAAATAATTATTTAAAGTAAATTTAATTAATTGTATCTTTATTTAATTGTTCATTATTTAGAGAACATTATGAAAAATAAAATCGAATAATTGTAATAAATATAAATAATAATAATACACTTAATGGTTTAAATTATTGTTTAACTTCTTGATTCTAATTGACAATAGAAAAAGAAAAAGTAATAGCCTACTAATATACTGTCCTATGGCACTCCAGATTAATTTTATCCAAACCCTGAATGAAGTAGGGTAACTATTTTCGTTATTGTAAACATCATTAGATTCAAGTTTGGGATAGCAGCATTCAATATAAGCAAATTTGCAAAATGGAGGTTCAATCCCTTATAGAGATCACCTGTTAAAGTAAGACAAGTGAGAAAAGTGCTTTTGAGAAACTAAGTTAATATGAGAATGCTCAATATCATGAATGATTAATTAATTTATAGCACTTCAGCATTGCTCAATGTACTAGCAAGTGTTTTTAATGAAAAATGGCAATAAAGGTTGTGACATCTAAGAGCCTCCATGTTTTAAACAGTTTTTGGAATCAAGAAGCCAAAAAACATAGCCCTGCCAGTGGGTGTTTTTTTTCTCGTTAGTTTGTTTACACTAAAAAAATATATTTTATATTGAAAAAAGGAAAGTTCGTTTAAACCCGGGTGTTTTCCTGCCTATGGACCAATACTCTAGAATAGGCTCCATCCAAACAACCCTATACTGCATTATGGCTAGAATTTTGGAGAATGGATAAATGAATGGGAAGTTTGATTATCTGTTTGTCTCAGAGATCATATTTAGCTGTTTTCCAAATACATAAGAAAACTCTCCCCTGCTGAAATTCATTCCAATGAATATGTTTTCACATTGTTTATGTCAAAGAGTGTTATTAAGAGATTTGTAATGCCCCAGGGGCAATTACATACATGCGTCTAAAAGCACTGACTGACAGCGGAGAGAAAAGCCAAAGATTGTGTGTGTTTGTAGAATCTTGTGTGTTTCTAAAAACTGGTCCCTCAAGTAAAAACATTACTTTGACCGTCAGAGAAATTCTCCAAGAGGGATAAAAATAACTTCCCCGGCTGTCTTTGTGCACATTAAGCAAACATTTCTTGCTCTTTCTTTGTTGTTAGAAATTGCAAATGAAAAGCCAAGGGCATTGTCAAGAAGAAAGTACATATACACTGGCCCTGAATTGTAAAAGCAGGTCTGAAAGAGTGACTGGAGGGCCACAAGATGCCTGAATACAGCCAAAATAAACATACGAATGTATGTAAGAAAAAATATGACAAAAGCAAAACACTTTTTTTTCAATGGTAAGTCACACAGGAGATGATATAGGACCTATATATATATAGAACATTATTTTATTTTACTTAAAATAGTTTCCCCCAAATCCTGTAAGTTGTCAGACTCCACTGTAAACCTCAATGTATTCATAATTCTTGAAGTGGTATGATCACAATGAGAGTTAGGCTGTAGTCAATGTTTTGATAATTATCTGAATGGTTGTCTTCTCAAATATTCTGTATATTTATGATCATGATCAGTGACTTCAGTCACCATTTGCACAGTAAAAACACAATCCACAAAAAGTATAGCCTAAGATTTTTTGGGATTGTTTACTTCATTCAAGCTGCACTGGTGAGAAAAGGGGAAAGCCATTAGTAGGCTATGTTTCCAACACACAATAGGCAAATCTGGGTTTGTGTTTCCCTACAGCTACGATGACGTTGATGCTGGACGACAGTGAATGGCATCTCTTAAAATATCGTTTTGTGCAGCCAAGCGCGCGCACTAAAAGGTGCATCCACAGCAGAGTAGTTCCCACTGGATTACGTCTGGCATTGGACATGGCAGCGAACAGCACATTTGTGAGCTTCAATGGTGGCATTCAGCAGTTAGAAGGTGAAGATACTAAAGTAATCGTACCGGCTATTCTCAGCACAATCAGTGGTCTTGGGATCGGCGGTAATTTTTTGGTGCTTGTGATACTAATGTACGTTTTTGCCAGCCAGAGTGCATCCGAGGCATATATCATGCTCGCCAACTTGAGCGCGACTGACTTGTTGATACTCTCTCTGTGCGCTCCCACGCGCGCTCTCACATACTACAACCGCTCTTGGACACTCGGACCACTGGCTTGCAGAACCTCCGAGTGGATCCAGCATAGTTGTCTGGCGGTCAAAGCTTTCACACTGTTTGCGACGAGTCAAGCACGCCATGACTTTTCCACCCATCCCGAGGACCAGTCGAATTTCCGTCAAAAGAACATTGTGATCACCTTAGTGCTCATATGGACGGTTGCACTTGTCTTTCCAGCTCCTGATATCGTTTTTTCCAGGTTAAAGGAAGAGGGAAATATCAGTCTGTGTGTCTCTGAGTTAACCTTTCACTCCCAAGATGCTATGCGAGTGTTCAGTAAGATGCTACCATTGGGTATCTATGTTCTTCCCATCATCCTCTCTGCCGTGTCCCACATCAGGACCATCTTCCTCATCAAACCGAGTACCGACGAGGAGGTTTTTCTTTCACGCCAATATGAGAATTCCTTGATGTATTTAAGTGTCATCGCCATGAACACGCTCATGATGCTTCCTGAATGGGCCTCTTGGGTGTGGATGCGTCATAGTTCTGGCGAAAGCTGCAAACCTTCAGCCGGTTTGGTGATTTTCGCCCAGGTGTGCATTTATTTGAGCAGCATGTTCTTTCCCGCCATCCTTCTCACCATGCATGTGCCGCTCAGAGAAAGCCTTAGCAATCTGTGTTCGCTGTTGGCTTGTCGAGGTGCAAAACACAGGCTGAAAATTGAGGGCAACGGAAATGAGATGCGCACAATGGTAATGAAGGTGTTGGATGAGCGGGGATGTGTGACCATAACAGAAAGGCATTCAGATGCATTCTGTCAAACTCTCCCAGATCTCGAGCATTTTTGGAGCGAACGGCGAAACACCACAGTAATGGAGGAAAGTGACCCGTTACCATGGGAACGACTGAATCAAAGTAATGTTGAACTCTAACGCTTGACCTCTTTCGTTCCTCTGTTGGAAATTCCAGTTTAAGATGATCGCTGAATCTAGCTTGTCTATAGGCATTAGCTGGTCCAAACTGGTAAACCATCAACAAACCACCTGCCAAATGGTCATACCATCTTATGTTGGTCTTTGGAACCTGAATAATATAATTCTTTATTTAAAGTGATGACAGAAGTCTAGTAACATTTCGTAGACACCTTGGAAAATAAACTGCAGTCACGTATCGACTAATGCATGTATTGACTTTGGAAACCTTTTCTGCTTGCCCTGGATAGTTGCACAAGGCCCAAAAGTTTTATTTTTATTTTGATAAAGTAATGAATCTTATTGTCATTAGTCAGCTTCTGTTTTGTCTGTTGTATGTTTAATTAATATATCATATTTTCTGACTCCGAAAATGTGTTAAGTATGTAAACAATAAAAAAAAATGCTTTACAAATTATGACAATGTGTATCGTTTATTCCCGTTGTTGGTTAGTTTCAAATGCAACTTAGAATGTTGGCTAACATTTCAGAACGTTCAACGTGATTTGTTGAGAAATGTTTAACAGAAATATTATATTTGCATGCATGCATTGCACTCTTTTTACACATGATAAAAAAAAGTCCAGCATAAACCAGCATTAATTCCATGTCCAGGCTGGTTTATGCTGGTTAGAGGTATAGTGCTGGTCTAACTGGTGGACCAGCATAGTCAAGCTGTTCTCAAGCAAAAACTGAGCTGGTGTACCTTGTCCACCAGAACTCCTGCTACCAGAAACATAGCTTCCCATGCTGGTCCCAGCATGCAAGACATACCTTATGCTGGTGACCAAGCAATGCTGGATTTTTCAGCAGAGACTACAGGTACTGTAGGGCCTAGAAGTCTTTATTTGTGGTATCAAAAGATGTGATGAAAAAAGATGAAAGGAAAGACTGTGGCCCACAAAAACCATGTGAGCATGCTGTATTATCAGTCAAGAGCTCACAGTGGATGCTGTTTTAGTGTTGGCTCTATTAGTGCCGAATGGATGATTACCTTTAGGTGCTTTTTGCTAGAGGTGCATTTAAAAGATTACGGTTCTTTCAGCTAAAAGCCTTCTTGGTTACTACAAAATACACTCGGATATTTACTCTTCCAGGGGTGAACATACTGTGACATACAATATGCCAGCAATGAATGATCACCACAAATGTGATTGGAATAAGCAAATGCATTTTGTGTACTTAGTGTACTTAGAAGCTCTTCAGTTAGATGTGACCTTAACCAAGCTGAACTTATTTTGTACAGCTAATTTATAACCTATAGCAGCTTGGCAGATTTTGTTGTTGTTGGTGTATGCCAAGTCTCTATGTGTATTATATATACATATATTTCTTGCCACTGAGAACATGCCACTACTTTTGTAATATTAGTACGGATATTCATGCCAACAGTATTTACAGCAGTTTAATTTAGCCTACAAATATTTATTCACTCAATGTATTTACTTTAGAGAGTATGAAATGGAACTGCTATACAATATTTAAGTAGGTATTTGCATTGTTTGTTTTAGCTAAACATAAGCACATTTGTTACGCAAGTACACATCATTCTACCTTTAGTGGCCCATATGTAGACACATAGGTACTTAGAGGGGTTGGCTGTTGCCTCAGGAGATATTCTCATATTAGGCTATTAATGCATTTTCTATAGTATAATAGCCATTACCATCTGAAGAGGGTGAAAGAACCAGTCAGTGTGGGAATTCAGGTGGATAGAGACAAGATGGAGAAAAGAAATGGGAGTAGTACAGCTCCACTCATATGGCCATGCCCAATCTTGTGTTAACCCTCTTGTGTTCTTCGGTCATTTTTGAACAAAAAAAGTTTTTTCTTTAAAAATTATAACTTCATCGCAATGGTATGAAATTAGAGCACCAGCAAGGAGGATCGAATGTAATTTGGGTCTAATCATGGGTGGAGCTAGAATATCCAACCACACCCTAACCCTATCCACAACTCTCCCTCCACTCATAGAGCTCCAGAGAGCAGGAGCTGGACTAATCCCACCCCATTGGAGCTCCAGAGAGGTGGAGCTGGTCGTCATTTGACTCTGCAGTGAGCATAAACAGTAAAGGCAGTACCACTTGACCAGAGCCGTTGAAAAACAGAGTTGCGACACACTCCCATAGACTGCCATAGGAACTTTGGAATGCGGAAGTAACGCGTGTCGTGGAGCAGCCAATAGTTCCAAACACTGATAGTTCCAGCATTGAACCCCATTCATTTTCAGTGTTTCCGAAGTACGCTCGCTGGTAAATTAATGAAATTACTGTATTTTTTTTAACTTTTACACACATTAGCCGACCTCTCGTGAATCTAGTCAGTAGTTATATTTTATGTAGCCAGTTTTAGTTAATGTTTATTGGAAGATAATAGGTTAATTGCAGCTATATCTTACGTGACCAACACTTCACTAACCCCTTCCCTCCAAAATTCAAAACACAACAAAATGTATTCAATTCAAAGGGCTTTATTGACATAAAAGTTAAGTAAATCAATACTTTTATTCATCAAGGATGAATTAAATTGATCAAAAGTGACAGTAAAGACATTTATAATGTTACAAAAGATCCTATTTCAAATAAACACTGTTCTTTTGAACTTTCTATTCATCAAAAAATCCTGAAATAATTGTACACAACTGTTTTCAACATTGATCGTAATAATGAATGTTTTTTGAGCATCAAATCCACATATTAGAATGATTTGTGAAGGATCATGTGACACTAGAAAATAGTTTTTTTTAATTGTCATATTTAAAAAATACATTTTTTTTTAAATCAAATAAATTGCAATTTGCAGCCTTGGTGAGCAGAAGAGATTACTTATTTTAAAAACATTAAAAATCTTAGCCTACTGATCCAAAACTTTTGGCTGGTAGAGTATGCATATATATATATATGTATGTATATGTGTGTGTGTGTGTAACTGGAGAGATGGTTACTGAGTGAAATAATTATAAATACGATCTAACATTAACGTTTTAGGATTCATTTAAGTATGGCTAATGTACCCCTACATCCTTTCAAACCAAACCATTCATCAGAACGCACACAAATACATGCATACGATGTACTGTGTAGCTACTGTATGTAAATGTATAGCCTACTGAAGTTAATCCCGTTAACAGTAACGTTAATGTTATGAATCATTCCACTCAGTAACCATATCTCCAGTTTAATTTCAAACTGACCACACTCTCCATCATATTTACAGAAATTTGCTGCAAATGGTAGTTGCTGTATTCTACGTTATGGGAGCACCCCATTTCCCTCCTAAATAAACACAAAAACGAATTAATGCTGTGTTTCTGCTACTCCCCAGAAAAAAAATTATATTATCCAAGTCATTTAAGTGTCAACGTAATAATCAATGTACATTATGCGTCAATATTTACCGATTATTGCTGCAAATATAGCTGCTGCTGTCTGCCCCGCTTTAAAAACCATTGGCAACGCGGATTTGTTTGGAACTATGTAGAGCTACATGAACCACGTGACCACGTGGCGGCGAGATCAAAGTGTGTCGCAACTCTCATATTTAACGGCTCTGCACTTGACTATTTCTGTCAACTGTGCAAGCATAAACGCGCATGTCTGAAAACGCGCGTCTGCGCAGTGAGTGCACACACACTGTTCAACCCACACGCAGTCTATTCATATCTACACATTTAATATATATTTTTGATGGTGACAATATCACCCGGGCCACAAAAACTTCGGCTTGAGGGACTTATTAGACCCATAACTGGAAGTAGGCTATCATCCATGCCGTTCCCTCGGACTCGGAGAGTTTATCACTGGCGTTTTATCAGCTTTTACAGCTACCATACCTTTAAGAGCTGTATAATTAAAATATGTAATCATGTATTTCAAAGTCTATCTGACCAGGCATAATTTTAGTTTACTTTCGAGTTTCGACCTCACAGTTCGTCCCCTCCGATCACTACACCTGCCACCATAAGATAGCCCACAAATAATAATATTAAGGTTTTAAAAGTCGTCCCATTCCAATAATATTCCAAAATCATTTTAGCAACACGGAAATACGAGAATTTAGTGACGTATTGTAACAAGTTGAAACACATTTCGGGGATCCAATGAAAAAGACAAACAGCGTGTGATGACAGGAGGGTTGTGCCTTAAATGCTGAAACGAAGACGTGCACATCGAAAGTGTCTCAGTCTGCGAAAGAATTGATAGACTGACCTTCCTCTAAAGGGTAAGTTCAAATACACTTTACATTTCAGGAATGTTAGTTGTAATGTGCGTTAATTATACTGTAGGCCTACTTGTGTTTCATGTGCAAATGCATAAAGCTCGCGCACCAGTTATGCTAAGGGTTCTCCTTACAAACAGCCGGATTGCAATACCCGGCCCATAAAGTCAAAATGTTATCATTTTATGCGCGTTTGGTATGTTTCTGTATCCCGCGACTACTTTTTCTTCGTACAATCGACTTACAACGCATGTTCTCTAATTGGTTAGAGAATATTTGCTTGTTTAGAATGTTTGCTTGGGATTCAAAGGTTTGTTCTTTGTTGTTCTAAGTCAGGCACAATGTAGCATAGCTACTTTAAAGTGTGGTAAACTGGATATCAAGATGCTTCCTGGTGACCTCAAAGTACTTGACAAGGTTTCTACATGATTTTACAGGGAAACGGTACGGTCGTTTAGAGGACATTCTTCATGAGAGTAGGTTTGCCAGTTTCCTTGAACAGAAGCCAATTAAGAAGTCTGTCATTGTGACCTCAACCTCGTGCTTTAAACCCTATAATAATTTATTAAAAACTGTGAATAGTCTTGGATCTGGCTGGCTGCACATTAGCTCCGAGGAAGGACAGCACCTGTATACTTGTCTAGTTTAGTGTGTCTTTATTAGAAGAGTGAATGGACCCTCATGTGCCTGTTATCATACAAGATGACAGATAATACACATGGCTCTGTTCCAGTTAAACCACTTCATGTTTGACCTTTGAGGGACATGAACTGTGGATTAACCTGCCAGTGCCTTCGTTTAGAAGAGCAGCACTGTCAATGAATCTGACAACAGATTATAATTGCTGAGCTGTTTAAGTGCAAACAGACCAAAGTTTCTGATGACCTGTTCCCACTTCACCGTTATTCTGTAGATTGAACCGGATGTCGGCCTGAATCCTCCTTTTGGCTATAAGGAGAATCACCTGCATCTGTGACATGTGTCACAGATGCAGGTGATGCTTGTGTGACTTTGTCTGCTTTGGCAATCTTGTCTAAGGTAGGACTGTATTTGTGGACTCGGTTGGTTGGACTGGCTTCAGGGGTATGAATGTCAAAAGTTTAGTTACACACGACTGAATACTTTCTTGAAAAGTATTCACATACCATCTCTGTTTTCAGTTGTTGACTTTTATTCTGTTATACTTTTTATATTGTATACTGTTATAAATGAGTATTATACTGTACATTATGCGGTACTATTATACAGTATATTTTTTTTCTATTCTATTGATATACTACTTTTATACTAATAATCTAACATGTGGAAAATAGTACTTATAATGAATGAGTACAGTAGGTGTGTCCTGGTGGTTTATAAAATGTTATATGGAGTGTTTTGAATGGGAATATTTTTTATTTATTGTGAGTAAATGGGCAGACTGAACAGGTCAAATGGTATGAAGAGCAGGGCTTCGAGATGTCACTTTACTCCATTGGCTTTTGGCGTGCCAGTTTTGTACATGATTTCCTTCCTTCTAGGAACAGCATATATGTGTAACTTGACATTTTGAAGGAAAAAGGAGTGATTGGTTGCAGAACAGCAGTAGTTTATGCTTTGATGTTTGGAGATCATTAATTTTTCCACTAGCTGGGTAATGTCCAGGTCACATCAGTTTTGTGCTCTCTACCAAACAGAAATACTAAATTATTCATCCATTGGTGGCTGGGGACTTGTAAAATTCTATAGGATTTTACAAGTAAGGTCATGTCTGAGAGTGTCTTTATATTGGCGGATGTTTGGGGCTTGAAAATATTTTTCTCTACTGCAGTGGTTCCCAAACTTTTGGACGGATTTGGACTTACAGTGTAAAGTTACGGAGCCTTTGTGGCGTCTTAGTATGTTTGGCTTCATATACGGTCAGTAGCTAATATTTTGAGCTACACAACACACTGTGGTCTCTCTTCATTACTCACCGTTGTACTGGAGAATCATTTAATAATAACCAACTGCAGAGCAATATGCCACATCAGTCTGAGGACAGCAGCGCCAGGCCAGCCCAGCAGTCTCAGACCGGTTTTGGGGTGAAGCTTATAGCGTCATTAAAGGATTAGTTCACTTTTAAAAAAACTTTTGCTGATAATTTACTCACCCCCATGTCATCCAAGATGTCCATGTCTTTCTTTCTTCAGTCAAAAAGAAATTAAGGTTTTTGATTAAAACATTCCAGGATTTTTATCCATATAATGGACTTCAATGGGCCCCAAACAGTTGAAGTCCATTATATGGAGAAAAATCCTGGAATGTTTTCATCAAAAACCTTAATTTCTTTTTGACTGAAGAAAGAAAGACATAGACGTCTTGGATGACATGGGGGTGAGTAAATTATCAGCAAAAGTTTTTTTAAATGTGAACTAATCCTTTAAGGGTAGGTTAAGTGGTTGGGTGTGGCCCTGGCATCCCAATATAGTGAATAATGTTGTACTCCTGTGAGTTTGGGCAAATATGGGGGCATTCAGGGACATCCCCTGTACTGATGAGTACATGTTGCAAAAATGATCTGCTTTACATTCATCACATCCGCTCTACATTTCACAAACATTTATTTCTGGTTTAAGATTGCAGTTATGTCAAATGAATTTTAATTTTTCTGTTCTGTTCGAACCCCTTTTTTTTAACGAAGGCCAAATGGAAACTTAAGGATTTCCCTAAAATTCTCAATATACACCAATTTCACTTTCACTTTTAGTTGAAAGCTTTCCTCATCCAGAAGTGCCATTCATGATGAATTATGAGATAATGCAATCATATTTCTTGCATTTTCAGTAGATTGTACTCTGCCTAGCTGATAATAATTTAAGCCAATTAACAGTTAACCTTCACATTAATTTTTTTTTTTAAGGGTTTCACCACAAAGATTTGAATGAATAAAAAAAATTCTAATTCTTTTCCCAGGGCTAATTTGGAGTCCAGATTCAAGGAAACAAAGAAGAGGCTGTTGATTTTGACTGTTTAAAACAGGTACTTATATTCAAGTATGTGTTTTTATTTAGTGTAATTGATGACAATAAATCACTAAATAAAACTCTTTTTCTATCACTCTCTCTTTCGAAGTGCAAAAATGTCATTGACGCGTGAACAATTTTATAACAAAGCGATCAGGCCAAATTTGGCTCGCTTTTCATCAATGGTCAAAGTGAGAGCTATCTTACCTCACCTGCCATGCCTCACACTCACTGATAGGGTAAGCCAGATCACATTAACCACACATAACATCACCACTATAACCAGATATGCAAGAGTGAAAAGCTCAGTTAGCTAAATTGTTTTTGTTTACTAATTAGAATTTTACATTTTGCAGGAAGAGATCGAAGCCAAGAGAGAAACTTCTGGAAACTTCACTGCTATGCAGACACTTCTGGACAATCTACGCAGACGAGAGAACTGGCCTAATGAGTTCATCGCTGCACTGCAGAACTGTGAACATGAGGAACTGGCCGCTGAGATGAGAACTGCTTATGACAGGATCAGAGGAATCACAAGTAAGAGCTATCTTGCTTGTGTTCAAAGCAAATTTTGAAAAGGAGGGACATTATTTATGAATGCCTTTTTTGTTTATGTTTTGTCTATAGATAATACGGCTCCTGCTGCTCCTGTGCCCAGACCTGCACCTACTCCAGCTACTTCTTATTCTCCAGCTGGTGCCACAGCAACCGTAATCACAGCAACAATTCATACTCTTCCAGCGACCACTTCTTCTTTGCTGATTCCACCCGTAGGGGACGTCCCAGCACATCCAGCTGCCCTTTCCAACATGGCAGCACCAGAACCATCTCCTGCTCCTGCTCCTGTCCTCGAAGTTTCAGAGACACAGCAAGTGCAAAAACTTCCTACTCCGGTTCCAGCACCTTCTCTTGAACCAGTATCCCCAGCTGAAAATGCACCTCTGGTTGTTGCTCCTTCCCAAACACCTCCCCCTGCTGAAGTCTCATTCTCTAAAGTCCCAACCCACACAGGGCCAACTGAGAACAAAACGCCTGTTTTAGATACTCCAGATGGCTTGGCTGTAACAGAACAAACCACCAACTCCTCATCAACTGGTGAAACTCTCCTCTCCACCTCAAGTGCTCAAGCATCCTCCTCAAACACCTCTCAAATTCAAATTACACAGCCTTGCACCACCTCCCAGAGTTCTCAGATGTCAGAGAAGATCCAGGTGCCAATCGCAGTCAAGGACACCAGCACCTCTGTGAAGGTCCCTGTCCAAGAAACTAATCTCCCATTGAGAGAGGAAAGCACAATTCAGGGGCCTGAAGAGATCTCTGACCCAACTGCAAACAAGGTAATGCTCAAACCAAAGCACTCCACTGTTGTTCTTAGCCAAAGCTATAATATAGCAAGTTTGTTTTTAATTCACAATTATTTGTATAGCACTTTTCACAATACATATTGTTTCAAAGCAGCTGTAACAAAAATCTACATTACAATTTAGAGCGGGTGGGGGTGGGGGTGGGGGTGGGGGGGGGGGGGTGTACTTTTGGCGACGGAGTGTGTTTACTATGCTCTTGAGTGTGTGTGTGAGTGTGTGTTTGGTGTGATCACTAATGGCGAGTTCAGACTGCACGATTTTAGCCCCGATTTTGGCTCACCGACAGGTTTTGAGAAATCGCCGACAAATGCCCGAAATCACAGGCAAATCTGTGCTCGTTCACGCGAGTGACAATCACGCAGTGTGAATGAGCAAAGACGCGATCTGAGAGAATCGCCGACGAGTCGCTGATGCCCGTGAGATATTTGGCATGCTAAATATCTGGACCTGTCGGCGATTCACAATCCTGCTGTGTGAAAGTGTTCTGACTGAAAACTACATCGGCGATGACCGACAGCCAATGAGAGAGCAAGATACAGGACAGCAGGATGTTCGGGGAGGAGTTATAGACCAGAATATCAGTATTTTAATAGATAGGCCTATATTTACAATTATATCAAACAGAAACAAAGCACAAACATTTGCATGACCAGCAGCAACAGCAGGACATTTGCAAAATTATTTATTGATCCCCAACTCTCTTTGCAAAACACAGTCCTTGCTCCCCTCGTCTTCCCAACCATTTCCTCCTGCATAAACTGTTTATTTTTCTCATTTTCGCTACAAATCAGCGCACAGACAATTTGGATCGCAATCTTCTTGTAGGCTATCATTTTTAATAACAAATTCAGTGTCGCGTGAGAACTCTGGTCTCACGCACACGTGATCTTGCGTTATTCCCGTATCACTTCTCGCGTTTGTTTGGTTGTGAAACGTAGTTTGCGGACCAGGCAGAAGTTGTCGGCGATTCTTTCTTTTGTAAAGTCATGCAGTGTGAAACCTCCTGTCGCCGATCCATCGTGCAGTGTGAACACAGCAGCAACTGAATGTTACCCCAGATAGTCATGCAGTTTGAAAACAACAGTGACACGATTATTTTGAAAATCGTGCAGTCTGAACTCGGCATAAGGCTACAATCAGGTGAGTTTTTTTTTTCAGGGTTGGAGCTAAACTCTGCATGACAGTGGCCCTCCTGGACCAACGTTCCCCACCCCTGATTTAGAGTAATCTTTTATCATATGTGAATGTGTGTCCATATGTCAGAATGTACAGTTCTAAGATGAAACAACTCATGTAGTTCGTTAAAGCAACACCAAGGAACTTTTCCTCAGCGGTCGCCCTACAGGTTGGAAGCGGAATTGTCCATTACCGCTGTCGTAAATAATTTAGCCTACTGCAGCCTACTGTCACACGCGCACGCTCGCCTCGCTGTTTATCCAGCACCGGCTTTGGAATCAACAATGGCAGACATCCCAACCTGCAAGAAGTCATTTCAGGGAGGTATATCTTGGTGACTGGATTGTTGACGGGGGGTGGCGGGTTGGTTGACTAGCTTTCGTGAGGCACACTCGCAAGGTCTCTCACGCTCTACCTCTCTGCCGTGCTCGCGCTATGTATATTATGCGCGCAGTATGTTCTGTCTCGCATGCGCGCTCTAGATTCCGGCAGATTTGAACTCATTTGCGGGCATCAGGGAGACGCTAAAGACTTGGCATGTCTGCAATGGCCATAGACAATTTGAGGAAGTGGAGGGGGAAGTGACGTATGCCGTAAAGCAGTCGAGTTTTGTAGTTCTTTTTGTGCTCGGGTTACTACCCGAAACCCGAAGTTACATAGTGCGAGTAAAAGCGATACAGACCACGTCAGGCTATGTCAGACGTGTCATTTAACCTATTGTAAGTCGTTGTACCATCACAAGGGTCTTGGAAATATATTATGAAGGTTGAAAAGTTCCATAGTGTTGCTTTAACATCATGTATTCATTTAGGCAGAAACAATGAGCTCATTAAAGCAATTGACCGTTCGCAGGCCCCTCCCACAAAACGGCCATTGTCCAATCACACATCACAGCAACTGTTACTTTGTGAGCAGGTCCGTCAAACATTGACTCCAAGCAAGATGGTGAAACGGTGCGCCCGCGGCGTTTGTAAATCGGACACTAGGTACCCCGAGAGATTGTCTGGAGGAGTTGTGTTCTTTCCGTTTCAAAAGCCGAAAACACAACGTGAGCTGTGCCTACAGTGGATAAAACAGTGTGGACGGCCCCACTCCCAGTTAAATGTGTCGAACATCGTTAACTCGCGTGCAGCGTGCGTGAGACTGATACACTGAGATTAGTCAAAGAAACATGGAGAAAGCAGATCAAGAGGATCCACAAAGGAATTACGTTTTATAAAGGGTTGTTGTTAACATGATATCCTCGGGGGAAAATGAGCAGCAGTCAACTAGAAGTGCAGCACCCGTAGCTACAGTTTAGAGGAGTGCACGTTCGCAACGGGGAAAGCATCAAGCTTACTTGACAACATCAGTTCATATATCAATATCGTAACGAATAGAAATAACCTTAAATAATGTATGGTTATCTGCATCTTTCCGTCTCTTATGTATAGTTATTTTTAAACACGAAAATCGCATTCAGCATGACACGCAAGCGGTTGCTGAACAACCTTGTTAAAGCGAACGTGTTAATCCTGTATCTGAGGCAAAATTACTAAATATGCAGCGCGAGTTTCTAACTCCAAATATTAGCCACTGACCCAGTTTATAAAATCTTCTTCAATGCTGTGCTGGTTGCATTTGAGGTAGCTACCGGTCATGGGGTTTCTCAGATTTAGCTTGAGAGCATTAAGCATTCGCCTCGATAGAAGTCGTGTCTCCTCCATTGCGTATTTTTAAATTTTGAATATATCCCTCCACTGCGTACTGTAACCCCTTGTGCCTCGATCTGGAGGATATCGCTGAGGTATTGCTCCAAATAAGGACACTGACACCCACGGGTATACCTCTTCCCGTCATAGCAATCTGTCGCGCTGGTCGTGTTTGACCATTTGTTTGACGGGCGTAGTAACAATAACTAGGGGGTGTGGCTTTTGCGAACGGTCAATTATTACAAGTTGTGATCGTAATGATTACATTATATAAAAAACTTTCTCAGTAGGCCTTTCTCAGTCTTTCAATGGTTAATCTGTTGTATTCTGTGTCTTAATCTTCTGTTTTCTCTGCAGCATGTTCAGAGGAACAACACTGCTGGATTACCAGTTTTTAATGGCCAAACAAATTCGACTAGAACAGGTCAGGCAACATCATCTGCACCTACTGATGACCCTCCCTCTTCCATCGACCAGGAATATTTCAGCAAACCTGGCATCCTTCAGCATCCAGAACCCAAGCAGAACAGAGCAGAGACTCTTCCTGTCTTGCCAGAACAGCCTTGCTCAGTGGTTTCAGGTGATTTGGAGATCAGCAGAGCAACAGAGTGTTCCACAGAACCTCGACGGTCTCCTAGTCTTGCAGAGCAGACCTCCACTCCCTTTACTTCCCTTGATTCTGCCTCTCAGTCCTTAAATGACATTGCTGCTCCCTCGACACCTAACCAGCCAGAGGAAGACCACTATGAATCTTTCTGTGATAGCCGGACACTGGTCAATGTAATCCGGTTTTCTGAGGAGCCACCTGCTGAAAATTTGAATGGTCAGCCACCAAGCATGCTGCAACGTAGCAGAGACCAGCATACCCTGAACCATAGTGGCACAGAAAATGTAGTTCCTCTTAGTGATCCATCTGGGCATGATTCAGAGGCATCAGACCGTAAGAAGTCAGCCACCATCAACAACCAAGAGCAAGAATCTAATGCTAGGCCAGCAACTATTCAACAGCCAGAGCTGAGAGAAGAGGGCTATGCAGGGTTATTCAGGATAAACAACTTCCAACTCATTGCTGCTGCTGCTGGGATTGCTCTGTCTGCTGTTTTCTTGGCCTGGAAGCTCAAGCATTAAATGAAAAGGTCTTAAAATGATAGTTCACCCCAAAATGAATTTTTTGTCATTATAGGCTCACCCTCATGTTTCATGAAACCCATAAAAAAATGTTTGTTGTTGAAGAAACACAAAAGAGACTTATTAAGAAGAATGTCCAGACTGCTTTTTTCCAAAGAACAACAGTGGATAGTAACTGCTGCTGTCAAGTTTAGAAAATGACAAAACGTACCATGAAAATATACCATACCACTATATACCAAGTATTTTAAAGCCGGCGCAGAATGAAATTTTAGTTACTCACTGAAAATCTTGCCTTCAACCATACATAACTTCTGTCACCAAACGTATGTGTTTTTTTAATGTGCATATATTTGGGGCTATATATAATACTTGTCTGCCATGTGCCTAATGCATGCCTTGTATGCCAGGGCCGTTAATGAATTTAACTGCCGTTGCACCTGTAAAATCAGATTCACTGCTAATAAATGGAATGTCATGTACCTTTTAAATAATTTGTAAAAACTAGCTTGACAGGTATTACATAGAATAGAATAGCCTTTATTGTCATTGCACTGTCGAGGTACAACTAAATTTTTGTGTGCTCACAGAGCCGCCCCCTTGCACCAAACATAACAAAAATAAAATAAACAACAACAACAGCAACACGAAACAAAATACATTTGGACAAAAGACAAAAGGGCTAAACGAGCAATATTCTCTCATTAAGATAATATAAAATATGCAATACATACACGCATATACACACCTACTCATACACACATATATATATAAAATCTAAGAGGTTAAAAATGTTAAAAGTGACTATAGTTGTAGTAGTGCAATTAAGAAGGTGGGCTGATTGTCTGTTTGTTCAGAGTTGAATGTAGTGAAAGGAGAATATGGAGGTCGGGGCTTATATGTGTGAGTGTCCATGGGTGTTGGCCATTCGTATAGCCCAGGGGAAAAAGCTGTTTGTCAGCCTGCTGGTGTGCGATTTGGTTGACCTGTAGCGTCTCCCCGAGGGCAACAGATCAAACAGGGGGTGAGCAGGGTGCGAAGGGTCTCTTGTGATGGCCTTGGTTCTCCTAAGGCAGCAGGATGTAGAAATGTTTTCCAGGCTGGGCAAAGGACAGCCGATGATCCTTTGAGCAGTGTTTATGACCCTCTGTAATGCATTTCTGTCCGCAGCTGTGGAGCCTGCATACCACACACT
The DNA here is from genome assembly GCA_030578255.1 of Tiaroga cobitis. NCBI lineage: Eukaryota > Metazoa > Chordata > Actinopteri > Cypriniformes > Leuciscidae > Tiaroga > Tiaroga cobitis. Next base: position 36,661,196 of record CM060603.1, read on the forward strand.
TATACAGTGTGTAAGTACGCTCACCACAGAGGAGTGATAGAAGGCCAGCAGGAGCTTCGTGTCCAGATTGTTCTTCCTGAGGAGACGCAGGAAGTGTAGCCGCTGCTGAGCCTTCTTAACCAGGGCCCTGATGTTGTAGGTCCATATGTGGTCAGAAGAGATGTGGGTGCCCAGAAACCTGAAGGTGGTGACAATTTCCACCCGATCTCCATTTATGAGGAGGGGAGTGTAGTCCTGTCTGTGCTTCCTGAAATCCAGAATTAGTTCTTTTGTTTTTAGGATATTCAGGGTCAGGTTATTATCTGAGCACCAACGCGACAGATCCTTCACCTCTGCCCAACGCAGCCTTGAGGAGAACCAGTGCTGAGTGTGAGTGTGGAGGAGTGGTGTGGAGGAGTGGTGTGGGCCAAGTCTCACAGATTGTGGGCGGTTAGAAAGAAAATTTTTGATCCAGATGCAGGTGGTGAGGGGGATCTGTAGCTCTATCAGTTTACTGTGAAGAATGTCTGGAATGATTGTGTTGAAAGCTGAGCTGTAGTCCACGAAGAGCATCCTCACATAACTCTTCTTGTTTTACAGGTGGCTCAGCGCTGTGTGAAGTGTGAGTGCGATGGCATCCTCTATGGACCTGTTCGCCCTATACGCAAACTGGTAGGGGTCGAAGGAGGGAGGGAGACAGTCTCTAATGTGCTGAGAGACTAATTGCTCCAGGCACTTCATGATTATCGACGTAAGGGCGATGGGTCTGTAATCATTCAAACTGTCTATGTCAGGTTTTTTGGGAATGGGGATGATGGTAGAGGCCTTCAGACATGTGGGAACGATGGCATGTGTCAGGGAGAGATTGAACAGTTTGGTGACGATCCCTGTCAGCTGGTCTGCACATGCTTTAACCACCGCTCCCGGGATGCCGTCCGGACCAGCAGCTTTCCTGGGGTTCACTGCTCTCAGTTTCTTCCTCACCTCGTGCTCCTGAAGCGAGAGAGGTAGAGTGCTGGAGCCGATGGAAGACAGTGATTGCAGGTGTGTGGTGGTGGTGGTGGTGATCTCGAACCGGGCAAAGAAGCTGTTTAGCTCCTCTGCCAGGGTGCTGCTGCTGGAAGATGTGGGAGGGGGGCGGCCTTTATAGTTGGTTAGGGCCTGTATGCCCCTCCACATCTGTCGCGGGTTGTTGTCGACCAGATGTCCCTCTACTTTCCTCTTGTAGCAGTCCTTTGCCTGTTTAATGCCCCTCCTCAGGTCAGCTCTGGCAATGCTGTAGAGAGCTCTGTCTCCCGTCTTGAAGGCAGAGTTACGAGCTCTTATCAGGGTCTGGACTGCACTTGTCATCCAGGGCTTCCTGTTAGGAAAGATCCGGATTCGTCTCTCCGTAGTGACGTTTTCAATACAGCACTTGATGTAAAAGAGGACAGACTCTGTGTATGTGTCCAGGTCCTGATCTTCAAATACACTCCACTCTGTACAGGCAAAGCAGTCTTGCAGCTGGGTGAGAATATTTTCAGGCCAGGCTGTGATGGTCTGTGTGGCTGGTTTTGTTTGCCTCCTGAGGGGGGTGTAGGCCGGAGAGAGGAGCAGAGAGAGGTGGTCTGATTGTCCAAGATGGGGGAGGGGAGACACTCTGTAGGCATGTTTAATATTGGAGTAAACATGATCTAATGTGTTTTCTCCCCTAGTAGCACACTTGATGTGCTGATGGAATTTGGGGAGAACAGACTTAAGACATGCTTTATTAAAGTCTCCCGCGATGATATGAAAACCGTGCGGATGAGCCCTCTGTTGTTTATTTACAATGAGCTGAAGCTGGCCGAGAGCCGTGCTAACGTTAGCATTTGGGTTGATGTAAACAACAGTCACAATAACTACCGTTAACTCCCGTGGCAGATAAAAGGGTCGGCACTGGACAGACATGGCCTCTAGGTCCGGTGAGCAATAGGTGTCGATTACTCTACTGTCCGTTCACCAATCCTCCAGTACATAAACACAGAGTCCACCTCCTCTGATCTTACCGGAGGCTTCGGTCCGGTCATAGCGGTGGATGGTGCGGCCTACTAGCTCTATTGTAGCATCGGGTATTTGCGGGTGTAACCAGGTTTCGCTGACAATCCGCAAACAACACTCACGGATCAGATGATTGTAGGCGATCCTTGACTGCAGCTCATCCATCTTGTTTGCCAGGGACCTAGCGTTCATAAGAAGAATAGATGGTAGCGAAGGTCGGTGCGGCTGTTTCCTTAGCCGGGCTAGCAAGCCTGCCCGACATCCCCGTTTCTGCTTTCTCTCCTTGCGCCGCCGCCGGCGCCTCCCGGGCCCGACAACAGTCCATAGGGCGCCCGGCGGTCTCGCTATCTCCGGCGGGATGTTGTGAGTCCGTGCAAAAGCACTGGTAATTTCCATTTTCGTCATAAATCCGATGCCTATCAGATTTTGACGGTTGTAGATCGACTTGCTTATGCATGAGTGTGTCAGAAAAAGACAAAACATACATAAAAAACACAAAAAGGTGCAAAGTAGCTGAGAGCCTCGGGCCGCTGCGTCCGTGCGCGCCGCCATCTTACCATCTTACATTGTACAACAATTGGTTGTATTGTCAATTGTAAAAAATTGCAAGAATATATCCTGTGTGACAGACCATGAATATAAGGAGCTGTTGCATAACCTCTATTGGACATTAATAGAAAGCTCATTTGGAGCACTTGCTCAAGCATTATGTAGTAGACTGTACAATTGTTCCAACCCTCTCTGTTAGCCCCCTCACAGGAGATTCTGCAGCAGTGTTTGTTCTCAAACGTATCTTATTTCTCATGAATCCTCATTCACAGACACCTTAGTGAACTCTTTATTTCATCACTGTCCTGTATTTTGAAGGCAGTTCGACCTCTGTGAGACTGTCCAACATACAGTTTCTGTTTTACTGGAACATCAAAGCATACACACATGCACACAGGAAGCATTCCACCATTGACAAGAATCTCTCTTTTTTTGGGTGGGAGGGGGGTACTGAGTCCAGGGAGTGAATTTCAAGGGTGGGAAATCCATGAAATAGCCTCCAAACGCTATTCAAATTTCATACATAAATATAATATGATATTTCTACACCTATGTTTTAAAAATATACAATATGTCCCCAACTAGTGTCCCCCCAGTAAATCTAGGCCATTTCCACCACTGGCTGTAAGAGGTAGGCCTACCTATAGTGGAGTAACTGTTAAGATGGATACAACTAAATTCAAACAAAACCAAGTGTCTAATGTGTGGAGGGTAAAAATCTGTTAGGTCTATATTGCAGCCCTGATATATATATAAAAGGTTTGTGTCTGTATAAGTGTTTATGTCCATTTTGAAGTGTAGTTGAATAAGACCATTTTTGTCAAATGCATTTATCTAGCATTGTATAAGTGTTTTTTTTTTAAGATTCATGCTCATAGCATCAAATTATCTGTGTAAAAGTAAACTGAATTATATTGTAAGTAACCATTGTGAATGACTCTAAATGAACAGAGTACACTTTAATGCCCGGTTTCACAGACTAGGCTTAAGCCTAGTCCCAGACAAAAATCAAGCTGTCTTCAATGAAAGTAACTTGCACTGACATATCTTAAAATATATAAGTGCCATTGTTTTGTCTCAAAATGCACACCAGTAATATTTTTTTCTAAGGTACGTTTATAAAAGCTACTTAAATGTTCTAATTTAATTAAGGCCTACTCCTGTCTTAATCTAAGCCCTTTCTGTGAAACCAGGCCTAAAATGTAATATTTTAATCAGCAATTGCACTTGTATCTACACTTTTTGATATGAAGTTTAGACATGTATGATTGAACATGATTTTAAATGCACTATGTGGTATTGTTACTACTGATCTTTTTAAGTACCGGTATTAACTCTGGGCCTTTACTTTAGGGGAATATTTATACTTAGGCTAAACTGTCTTGTTTTTTGTGTACTGGTCATTCTTGATCATGCGGAGTCTTAATGATTTCCAGGCAGGAATGCTTCTGAAATAAAATGTTTTACCTTGTGTCTTTCTGGTCAGTCATCCTAAGCATAGAAGAATGTAAGGATGTTTTGACTCAATGATGATGATGCGTGTAGTGTTGTTATTGTGAAGCGCGCCATCTGCTGGTGATGACGATAACTTGATCGCCAATGTAGACTGAGAACTTGATTGGCTCGATGCGATTTCAGTTGACAGGAGAAGCGCATTCATTGGTGACTCGAGTCTGTTGTAAACACAGCGACGTAAACATTTTCTATATCGACCTAAATAACAAAAATGAAATACTGACAATGCATTTATATGTGTTAACGGTGATTTTCCTGCTTGACAATCGATGTAGAGATTTTTGTCAAACGACATAATGGAGCTGAACGGCTTTAACTGTGACGGCGAGGGATGTGCCGAGGAGCAAGAGGAAGAATCGACAGCGCTCAAGCTGCCTCGATCAAAAACGGAGCCGTCATGTAGCATAATTGCTACACCGGGAGCAGACAGTGCAGCGGCCGGTGGCAGTGCACCCATAGAGCAGCGGATGTCAAAATCGACGCCGCCGATGCTGAGGCTCGATTCGCTGAAAAAGACCAGGCCGCGTAGGTGAACCATCTTGTGTATTGGCAATAACGGGGTTAACAGAGCTCATGCTCACATCATAGTGATAAAAATGTCGAATATAAATGAATAAAACCTGTAACGTTAGTCAGATATTTGATAGGAAGGTTTGTCAATTTTGTACGCTCACAATTAACATCGATTAACACTTGCTAGAATTTTTTTTTTAAATCGGAGGTTCCTTTTTATCTGCAAAAACAAAATAAGCACTAACCGTTAGTCCTGGAATTAAATATTGTTTAAATGATATATTATATATAGTTGGATTTAGAAATAAACGTAACACAATTCTGAATATTTGCGCAAGGAATTGATACAGTCTAATTTCCAGTTGATGAATTTAATAAGCAAATTGTTCTTAACTCATTTTTTCAGGTATTTTATATTGGACAATAATTTGCGACCCAACACTAAAGTAAAATTGTGCAGACGTATATACATATATGCTGTGTATATATATATATATAAACACACATACGCACTGGCCACTTTATTAGGTACATCTTGCTAGTACTGGGTTGGACTCCCCTTTTGCCTTCAGAAATGCCTTGACATGATAGCATTACACAGTTACTGCAGATTTGTCGGCTGTACATCCATGATGCGAATTCTCCTGTTCCACCACATCCCAGAGATGCTCTATTGGACTGAGATATGAGTATAGTGAACTCATTGTCATGTTCAAGAAACCAGTTTGTGATGATTTGAGCTTTGTGACATGGTGCGTAATCCTGCTGGAAGTAGCCATCAGAAGATGGTACACTGTGGTCATAAAGGGATGGGCATGGTCAGCAACAATACTCAGGCAGGCTGTGGAATTTAAACAATGCTCAATTGTTACTAAGGGACCCAAAGTGTACCAAGAAAATATCCCCCACAACATTACACCACCACCTGCCTGAACAGTTGATAAAAGGCAGGATGGGTCCATGCTTTCATGTTGTTTACGCCAGATTCTGACCCTACCATCTTGCAACAGAAATCAAGACTCGGGCAACGTTTTTCCAATCTTTTTTTGTCCAATGTTGGTGAGCCCGTGCAAATTGTAGCCTCAGATTCCTGTTCTTAACTGACAGGAGTGTCACTTGGTGTGGTCTTCTGCTGCTGTAGCCCATTTGCTTGAAGGTTTGACGTGTTGTGCGTTCGACTTAGATGTTCTTCTGCACCTCGGTTGTAATGAGTGGTTATTTGAGTTACTGTTGCCCTTCTATCAGCTCAAACTAGTCTGGCCATTCTCCTCTGGCATCAACAAGGCATTTTCACCCACAGAACTGCGGCTCATTGGATATTTTATCTTTTTCGGACCATTCTCTGTAAACCCTAGAGATGGTTGTATGTTAAAATCCCAGTAGATCAGCAGTTTCTGAAATAGTCAGACCAGCCCGTCTGACACCAACAACCACACCACTTTCAAAGTCACTTAAATCACCATGTGATTGGCTGATTAGACATTTGCATCAACAAGCAGTTGAATAGGTGTACCCAAAACATCCGGTGTGTGTGTGTATATATACACTCACCTGAGGGATTATTAGGAACACCTGTTCAATTTCTCATTAATGTAATTATCTAATCAACCAATCACATGGCAGTTGCTTCAATGCATTTAGGGGTGTGGTCCTGGTCAAGACAATCTCCTGAACTCCAAACTGAATGTCAGAATGGGAAAGAAAAGTGATTTAAGCGATTTTGAGCGTGGCATGGTTGTTGGTGCCAGACGGGCCGGTCTGAGTATTTCACACTCTGCTCAGTTACTGGGATTTTCACACACAACCATTTCTAGGGTTTACAAAGAATGGTGTGAAAAGGGAAAAACATCTAGTATACGGCAGTCCTGTGGGCGAAAATACCTTGTTGATGCTAGAGGTCAGAGGAGAATGGGCCGACTGATTCAAGCTGATAGAAGAGCAACTTTGACTGAAATAACCACTCGTTACAACCGAGGTATGCAGCAAAGCATTTGTGAAGCCACAACACACACAACCTTGAGGCGGATGGGCTACAACAGCAGAAGACCCCACCGGGTGCCACTCATCTCCACTACAAATAGGAAAAAGAGGCTACAATTTGCAAGAGCTCACTAAAATTGGACAGTTGAAGACTGGAAAAATGTTGCCTGGTCTGATGAGTCTCGATTTCTGTTGAGACATTCAGATGGTAGAGTCAGAATTTGGCGTAAACAGAATGAGAACATGGATCCATCATGCCTTGTTACCACTGTGCAGGCTGGTGGTGGTGGTGGTGTAATGGTGTGGGGGATGTTTTCTTGGCACACTTTAGGCCCCTTAGTGCCAATTGGGCATCGTTTAAATGCCATGGCCTACCTTAGCATTGTTTCTGACCATGTCCATCCCTTTATGGCCACCATGTACCCATCCTCTGATGGCTACTTCCAGCAGGATAATGCACCATGTCACAAAGCTCGAATCATTTCTAATTGGTTTCTTGAACATGACAATGAGTTCACTGTACTAAAAATGGCCCCCACATTCACCAGATCTCAACCCAATAGAGCATCTTTGGGATGTGGTGGAACGGGAGCTTCGTGCCCTGGATGTGCATTCCACAAATCTCCATCAACTGCAAGATGCTATCCTATCAATATGGGCCAACATTTCTAAAGAATGCTTTCAGCACCCTGTTGAATCAATGCCACGTAGAATTAAGGCAGTTCTGAAGGCGAAAGGGGGTCAAACACAGTATTAGTATGGTGTTCCTAATAATCCTTTAGGTGAGTGTATATATACTGCTGAAACTGCTGATATATATATGTGCATCTGCCATCTCAGTTTTGATATTATGAAACAATTACAATAACTTTAATAATAACATATTATTAAGTTAATATTTAATATTAATAAATTTAGCAATTTTACTCATTGTAGTGTTGACATTGTCAAGTGCCACCATTTAACCCTGCCCAAGTGATTGTACGAATAATCAATATTTCTACTTTATTTATGAGAAATATAAGTTAATCATTAACTACATTTCAATTTATTTAAAAGTAAGCTTTTATTTTTATTCTTGTTTACTTGCATAAAATGCACAAGGTACTCAAGTCACTAACCTGTCATTGGTCCCCAGCTTTCCCATGGTTTGGGATGGACATTGGTGGCACGTTGGTAAAGCTGGTCTACTTTGAGCCCAAAGACATTACAGCTGAAGAAGAGCAGGAGGAGGTGGAGAGTCTGAAAAGCATCCGTCACTACCTCACCTCACACACCGCCTACGGCAAAACAGGTATTCGAGATGTCCACCTGGAGCTGACTGACCTATGCCTTTGGGGTCGCAAGGGCAGCCTGCACTTCATTCGCTTTCCTACGCACGAGCTGCCTACCTTCCTGCAGATGGGCCGAGACAAGCACTTCTCCAGTCTGCACACCACCCTCTGTGCCACTGGAGGTGGTGCATTTAAATATGAGAATAACTTCCGTACAGTATGTCCAAGCTCACGTTGTTTCACTTTGACCTTTTCTATGCAATCTGTTTAACTAAATGGCTCACTGTGCTGTCTCTCTTCTCTTAGATAGCCAATCTGCAGCTTTTGAAGCTAGATGAGCTGGACTGTCTGATAAAGGGGGTTCTGTATATTGACTCGGTGGTCTCAAGTGGTCTATCCGAATGTTACTATTTTGAGAACCCAACAGAACCTGACTGTTGCGAGCAGAGGGCATACAACCTGGAGAACCCCTATCCTTTGCTGCTTGTCAACATTGGTTCAGGTGTCAGCATACTGGCTGTATACTCCAAAGACAACTACAAGCGTGTCACTGGAACCAGGTCAGTCATGGCTTTATAATTTTGCATTAATTTCCTAATAGGTTTAAAAAAACGGTTTAACAAAATAAAAATGGATTTTACTGTAAAGCTATGGTCATTTTTTCTCAATCTCCCCTCCAGTCTTGGTGGTGGTACATTTCTAGGGCTGTGTTGCCTGTTGACTGGATGCTCCACCTTTGAGGAGGCATTGGCAATGGCCACTGAAGGGGAAAGTACACGTGTAGATAAACTAGTCAGGGACATCTACGGTGGTGACTATGAGCGATTTGGCTTGCCAGGATGGGCTGTTGCCTCCAGGTACAGGGATATACACTACAGTTCAAACATTTGAGGGCACTTGTTATGTTTTTTTAATGTTTTTTTTTTATGTTTTAAGGTTAGTTCACCCAAATATAAAAAAAAATTGTCATCAATTACTCACCCTCATGTTGTTCCAAACCTGTAAGACTTTCGTTCATCTCAAAACGCAAAAAAGAAGATAAGATTTTCAATGAAATCTGAGAGATTTCTGTCCCTCCCTTGACAGCTATGCAACTACCACTTTGTTGCTTCATAAAGTTCATAAAGAGATTGTAAAACTAATCTAAATGAATTGAGCGGTTTAGTCCAAATTTCCAAATTAGTATCTTTATTTGTGTTTCGAAGATGAACGAATGTCTTACGGGTTTGGAACAACATGATGGTGAGTAAATGATAACAGAATTTTTGGGTGAACTAACCCTTTAATGGGCTGCATCTATTTGTAAAAAAATATTGAATAATAATATATATTATATTTATATATATTAAAATAAATATATTATTATTATTCTATAATAACCGGCTTACAATTCAAAATAAGCTAAATTTTCAACAGCCAATACTCCACTCTTCAGTTTCACATGATATGTTGAATGATTTGGTGCTCAAGAAACATTTCTTAGCATTATCAATGTTAAAAACACTTGTGCTGCTTAATATTTTTTGATTAATATTTTTTTTTTATAAAAGAACATTTATTTAAAAAAGGAAACTTTTTTAGCATTAAAAATGTTTTTTTGCTGAAATTTTTTATCAATTTAATGATCCATGTAGAATAAAAGTATAACTTTTTTCCAAAAAAATCATATTTACCCCAAACTTTTGAATGGTACACTCCTAAAAATAAAGGTTCCAAAAGGAGCATTCCGCAGTGATGCCATGTTTTTCTTAGTGTGAATAACATTTTAATAATCTACAGAAAATGTTTCCACTATAAAGAACCTTTTGTACAATGGAAAGGTTCCATGGATGTTAAAGGGGTGGTTGATTATGATTTCACTTTTCTAACTTTAGTTAGTGTGTAATGTTGCTGTTTGAGCATAAACAACATCTGTAAAGTTACAACGCTCAAAGTTCAAAGCAAAGGAAGATATTTCCTTTTAAAGAAATAGTTTTTAAGGACTACAACAAACGGCTGATAGGGTCTACATGACATTCCTCCCGGGTTAGCAGTGTTGGGAACGTTACTTTAAAAAAGTAATTAGTTATAGTTACTCACTACTTGTTCCAAAAAGTAACTGAGTTAGTAACTCAATTACTCTATAATAAAAGTAACTCGTTATCAGGGAAAGTAACTATTTGCGTTACTGTTAAAAAAAAGTTGCTATATGTCAAACAATTTAGATTTTTTTTTTAGCAGTTTTCACAAGTCAGTTGAAATGAGTAGAACAGACAGGTGTTTGTATATAACTTTCTATATTTATTGCACGTCGACAGACAGCAAGAGGTTTATCCTGCACTTCACTTCACTGCACTTATTAACCCACCTCCTCACTAGCTGTGTGAGCCAGGGGTGCGTTCGGATTACACAGTTTATTCAATCAATACATAGTAACACACATAGGCGTTGATTTTGTCATGAGTCAGTTTGTACCACTTTTTGAAACAAATAAATAAAACATCTCCAGTTAACTAGCAGATCATTCATTTAGTTCGCTATTAAATAAGAGATCTAGTGTTAAATTGTTTTGGTTTTGAACTCTGGTTTTTAATTCGGTTTGGTTTTGAACTCTTGTGGCTCGCGCGGGCAGTCTTCACTCGGACGCGCTCTTCAATCTATCGCCATTGTGGAGACTCTCTTATTCATTCCGGTGAAATCACAAAATAAAATGCACACAAATGTTTCCCTGCTTGATATAGACTATAACCACTGATGAACATATTCAGTTTTGATGAGAGAAAAAAAAAACTATACTAGCGTGGATTAGAACCCGTAACCTCTGACATGCTTGTCAAAAGTTCTAGCACTAGACCATATAAGAACTCAAACAGTACTGGCGGATCGATGAATTTATTTACGGGTTGAGCAGAGAAACTGCACAGTTTGACAAGTTTGTATACAGCACTTCTGAAAATGCACTTCCGAATGCGTCTCTGTCCCCAGCACATTTCAAACCAAACTGACGCCCGTGGTAACGCACCGCATTTAACGTCCAGTAACGTTAATGGCGTTGTAACGACGGGAAAAGTAATTAGTTAGATTACCCCGTTACTGAAAAAATAACTTCGTTACCTAACGCCGTTATTTTAAACGCCGTTATTCCAAACACTGCGGGTTAGTGACATCACCAACCCCACCAACCCGGGAACACAGTCCATGTTGAGAAGAGGAAGAGTTGTTGTAGACAAGCACATTTGTGAGTCTGCTGCTCAAGCTATCGCATCCGTCTTTTCACATACAATACAGTATGTAACCCAAATGCAATAGCATGTCACTCTGTAGGCATCTTACAACAGTTTCCACACGAGCGATTTATAGATTATCATGACAGAATATTCATGAACTAACGATTCAGAAACGTCCTGTTGTATTCTACATGTTGTCACTTCTTGAGTCTCTCCATCATTGTCCTACTCCAGTTTAAACATTAAAGGCAGAACAGTTTCTGACATTTTAGTGCTTGTCTGCGTGAGGAGCTGCTGACACGCGAGCCGTTGTAGCTCCGCCCTCTGTGCCTGGAGCAGCAGCTCATTTGCATTTAAAGGGACACAGAAACAATGTTTTTACTGACCCTCAAAAAGGGATAAATTTAACATGCTGTACAAAATTATCTGTGGAGTTTTTTGAGCTAAAACTTCACATACACTCTGGAAACAACAGACTTATTTTATGTTATATTGTAAAAAGGGGCGTTATACCACCTCGTTAAATGTTCTTCATAGAACCATAGATGCCAATAAAGTATTTTTATTTTTAAGAGTGTATACTACTAATACATGTAGGCCTATATAACGAACAATTACAACGTTATTCATTATATGAGACTGTTATCATTTTAAAATGTTTCTGTTATGACACACACAATCAATATAATGTGTATGTATGTTTTTTCGAAGCTTTGGGAACATGATGTGTAAGGAGAAGAAAGACTCGGTCTCAAAGGAGGATCTGGCTAGAGCAACACTTGTCACCATCACAAACAACATTGGCTCAATCACGCGCATGTGTGCACTTAACGAGGTACACATGTACACCCACACTATAAATCGCTATTATGTTGTCCTAGCCCTTGTCTGTCAGCCTCTTTACGGTGCTGCCTTGTGAAATCTGGATCAAGCAGCATTGTACAGGGCTATGAGAGACCAGGGGCCAATCAACTCCTTGGAAACTTCTCTTTAAAAAAAAATTGCATTTTCAGGATGAATGCTTATCATGAGTTTCTTCTATTTAGAACATTGAAAGAGTGGTGTTTGTTGGGAACTTTCTGCGAGTGAACACGTTATCCATGAAGTTGCTTGCTTATGCTTTGGACTACTGGAGCAAAGGACAACTCAAAGCACTTTTCCTTCGACATGAGGTGTGTGCGAGTCTGTATAATACATCCAAAGCTCAAACAATATCTAAACAAATCACTCATAACCATTTTATTTGTGTTTTTCAGGGATATTTTGGTGCGGTTGGTGCACTTTTGGAATTAACAAATCCATCCTGATCTACTAATCAATCTTAGTTCATGTCTTTTACCAAAAGACATATTTATGCAAACAGACCAAAGTTGCCTTCAAATATCAGACCATGCCCTCAACTATAAAGACCAAGCCTTGTCATCTACCACATATCAAATATATTATAGTCACTATAATATTATTATACATTCAGGTCAAAAAATCAGGATAAACCACATGGCAATACTAGTTTTAGGTATTGCTGCGAGCTTTAAAAATGTTAAACCCTTTAAACTTTTTCAACGTCTTATATTATGGTATGTCAAAATCAACAGCTGATATGAGAATAAAGCAATAAGATCTGGTCTATAGCTTACACTTACAACACTTTTTACATACTGAAATGTGTCAGCTATCATCTTTTGCAGATATTAATCAAGCACCTTTTTTTTTTCTCTGTTATTTATTTAACTGATGCAACGTAAATGCTGTAGAGGTCTGGTGTATGAAAACAGTTATTCAGTGTTCAGAATCAGAATGTCATGGATATACGTAGCTCATAATATGTTTGTAGAAAACAAGTGTTGTGTTGCTTGACAGCATTTTGCATAAAAAAAAAACTATTAGAGAGAAAGGGACCAGGCAAAACTTTTACCTATTATTAGGGAGGTGAACAAAAAATATTACAATATGGATAATTCTCCTCTTCAAAGATGAGAGCCTGTCCTATCGTTTTTTTTTTTCTACCTTTGGAATCATTTTGGTGTCCCTGTTGCTGTAACATTGTATGAAACAACATAAAGCCAACATGTGCTCTGTTACCGTCTCCTCATAGTCTTTTGTATATGCTTTCTTGCTTGATTGCTCATGTCTGTACAAGTAATAGGCAGTTTGTACCTACACCAGTAAATATTATGCCTTGCTTATTGTGTTCTACAACAAAATGTACTTTTTTAATCCAAATGATTGCACATTTTCTTTGTAATAAAAGATGTAAATAATAATTTGTTACATTTATATAGCGCTTTTCTGGGTAAATCACAATATAACTAGGCTTGTAAACATGCTTTTGACAGGCAGAAACATTTAAATCGAATTTATTACTGGTAACACTTTACAGTGAGCAATACATTTGTATTAAATAAACTGTTCATTGTTAGCTCAGGTCCATCAAATAATATTTACAGATAGGGAGACTGGGTATGGTTGCAACACTTTTTGCATTTCTCAGAGTTACTCCGAGACTATTTGGACTAGACCAAACAAATTTGTATATAGTAAACTTGCATCTGTCTGCTAATTTACCCATACCATCTAAAGATGATTACATATGACATATCTAGCAGCCAAATAATGTCCAAATGGAAGAAGCCAGATGTTGCAACTGACCCCAACCCAGGGGACAGTTGCAACACAATCAGGGACGGTTGCAACATGTTAAAAATACCTTAAATTTCACTAATTAACTTTAGCTTTTTGTCTCAATGAGCATAGAATTCTGAAAATATTAACTATTTTACTATAATATTATAGTATTATTTATTTATACAATAATATTATTGTATTATTTATTTTTTTAGTCATATTTATCAAATAACATTTGAGTTTTGTTTGTTTATGAGTAGAACACAGGCCTACGTAGATTCAGTGTGCAGGTGTTACAGATGTAATTCAATCTCTCCATATTTCAGTGTCAGACAGGAAGAATTGAACAATTTGCAATGCAACAAACTTTTATTAAACATGTATTTATTGTACAAAACTGCAACTGTTTTAAAAACAAATTTTTTTTTTTTTTTAAATCTTCTCCACCTGTGCAATCTTTATGTGCCCAGGACTTGCACATCCAGCACTGCAGCCATACTTCCCTGGATTTCGAGTAGCTTTCCAGGCACACAATGCAGATGTCTTGTTCCTCTTCAGAGTCAGATTCTTCTCATTTTTTGGCTGCTTTGTGGTTTTCTTTACATTTTTCTTTATGGTTTTCTTTTCTCCGATTCTTTTCTTTGCCTTCTGCTGTAGAGTTTTTTTTTTTTTCTATTTCTAATGCTTCCTTCCTTTCCTTAAAGCTGGTTGCCCTCGAAAGGCTCGTGGCTTGGGGACGCCTTATCGAGAGAGTGGGGTGCCTCTTTAGAAAGCCAGTGAACCAGTCAACACCAGCCATACTGGTCTCACTCCACTTTGGGGGATAGTTGCAGTTGTAGTGAGAGGCTAGTTGAAAGGCAAACTTCCGAACCTGAAATAAAATGTAAATAGTAAATATTGTCTCTCTCTCTCTCTCTCTCTCTCTCTCTCTCTCTCTCTCTCTCTCTTTCTCTCTCTTACATAGGCTACATAATTCTCGTGTTAAAATTAGTTTTTCTTGCATATTTATCTTACCTCTTTGGGATTTAACCCATAGTATAAGTCAGCTGCCCTTTTTAAATACTCTCTGAGGCTCCTCTCTTGGTCCTCTGAGAACACTTTTCTGCTGGTCCAGTACCCTGCTCTCGGTAACTTATCCGATCCCTCGCCTGTAAGTTTCTCTCTTTTTTTAATGAATCGGAATAAGGTGGTGTGACAGATGGCGAAGTCCTTGGCCACTGCCCTGACTGTTCTGCCCTCATCCCTGATTACATCTGATGCTCGTTCCAAAATATTGAGGGGAACCCCTCTGTTAGTAACCCTCTTCCTCACTCGTGGCATACTGAAAACAAACAGAAAATAAACAGAATAAAACTATCCTTTTATGTACCCCACATTGACTTATGTTGAAAAATACTGTTGTGTGGTCTGTTTTGATATGGCTGCTTAGCTTGGGGACAGTTGCAACAACTGTCACAACAACTTGTTGCAACCGTCCCCAACCATATCAGCCATGGCAGAACATCATGTGCTAGCTAGACACACTGACCTTTAACCATGTCATTTAGAAGTCAACAAAATAATAATTCAAACTAAGTAAGTTTTTATTAATTCATACAAAAGGTCAGGACAGTGTGACAAAAATACAGCTCATGAAAAAATTTACTCTCATACCTCCAAAACAAGTTTTGTTCAATACATGCAGCAGCAGATGTTGAATATGTCTTCTGTCTTCTTGGTGGGGGGAGGGTCTAACTGTGCATGTGCAGTATGAGTGTCATCACTTTCTGATTGGAGGAATCAGACCTGTTGCAACTGTCCCTAGTCTCCCTACAACTTTTGATTTTAATAATGTATTAGTAAAAGCTGACATTTTTAACTAAGATTAATTAATTCTTTAGGAGTATTTCTCATTGTTCATATAGTTAACTTGTTAACAAATGAAACGTTATTGTAAAACTTTACCCTATTACTAGCAACGTGATTTTTTTTATTTAAACAATTAAGCATTTGATTTCAATTTCACGAAGATCAAAATCCCTCCGTGCAATTTTACAAACGTAATACGTGTCTGACCAGAAGAACGTTCCGTTATGCGGACAGTTAGGAAAATCTTTTCCTGAACTGTGAAAGGGCTATGTGTGTTTTTCCTCAAATAAATCCTGCCCCTTTTTCATTCGAGTGAAGTCGTCCACGAGTCAGCTCCACCTCTCCCTTCTGCTCCCCCAGTTCCCCGTCTTTCCCATCTCTCTCTCTCTCTCTCTCTCTCTCTCTCTCTCCCACCCGCCCGACTGTCCAGCTGGCAATTCACTCCCATTACAGTCATTTATCACCGCTCATTAGGTGTCTTTCTTTGCTTCATACAAGGTCTCGCTCCTGAAACAGGTATCCCATTCTTTTCTGGATGATTTTCGGGTTCTGTGCATAAATACAAACCGCATGAAACTGTGCTATTGTGTGGTAAGAAACCGACGAACAACTAGAGGTAAGGGGGAAATAAAAATGGTCTGCCTTTTTTATTCGTCTGTGAGTCACAAAAGTTTACTCTTTTGTGGAAAAAGTGTCAAATAGGCTACTGTTGAATAGCGTTTGATCGTCTTAGAGAAAGCAGCTGGACGCCAGGTACCCAACACTAGATTATATCTCAGTTTTGTCAATAAAAGATAACAATACTTTTTTTAACTATAGGCCTACTTATATGTGTTTAAAGAATACTGTAGCGGAAGTTTATTTTCTCCTCATCCGTTTGTATTTATCAGGTATTTCTTAAGAATGGACAAGCAGTGTTCAATGGTCCTTTCTTTAACGTTGTTTAAGACCTGAACTAGATTTGGAGTCACTGTAAATAAATATATAAACATTTGTTTCGCCGTCACATGTTTAGGAACTTTATGTTAAATAGTAAATTGGTCCACTAATTTAGGCTACCCCTATAATCTCCTCATACCATGGGAGATTTCTCGCCGATTCCTCAGCACATTTGTTTACATAAGCGTTTCAACTTGATGTTTGCATATGACATGATTTAAAATCGTGTATTTAATGCTTTCTTTTTGATTTAAACATGATTACAGTTGAAATACCATTATAATTTCATGTGCTTGGGAATGTGTTCCTGCGCTACCGAAAATCTGTTTTCAATTGCGCGCAAGTCTCTTTACTACCTTGTATAATTGGATCCATCCACGGTAGGAAAAAAGTCGTTTGGCTATTCAACTTTGACACGTTTTGCACATGTAACATTCTTGAAATTACTAATATGACTTATCTTATAAAGATTGAATAGGCCTATGTAGATCAGCATTAGTACTTTATTACAAAAGTGACAAAGGAAATATGGGACATTGATGCAAAATGAAGATAAATATCTCTTGTGAACTTATTTGTATTTCATATCCAGTCAAGCTTTCATGTTTACAAATTATGCAAGTATGAACATTTTAGTGTGTGTATTTACCATACATAAATGCTAGTTATGAAATTCCCTTTGCAAAACAAATGAGTTTTCCATTTTATTCCCAAAAATTTTAATTTCACTTTATATGAGGTGGCCTTAACTATAACAATAAATACCTGCAACTACATGTTGTTCTGGAACATTACCACATTTACTTCTAAGTTTGATGTATGGTTATATTTGGGAGGAAAGGTATAGGGTTAGAGTTAGATATTGGGGTAATGGTTGAGAGGTAAAGTGTATCTACAAATGCTAATTAAATGCAAGTACTTTTAATGTAATTACAATGCATCAACATGTAGCTACATAGTTGAATCAAATGGTATAGTTAAAGGCACAATATGTAGGTTTTTTCGCCACAAGAGGGCGCAGTTTCCAATAATAACAAAGGCGTAGGTTTATGACACAGTGATGAGCTGAATGATGGGACTTGCTGTCAAGCTGATGGATCTAATAATGTTTATGGATGAGTGCAAACATTCATGTTTTTTAACATTACAGTGGTATGAAACAGGTCGCGATTGCTAAAGAGACAGATATCACACGCGAGTCCCGCGGATATAAAGGAATAAGGACATTTCATTCTACCGAACTACCCGCAAGTGCTGGATTACTAACACAGGTCAGTTTATTAGACGAATTAAACTTGTGAAGTAATGCAGCGCTGCTTCACTTGGTCTAACGTTACACTGTCACACTAAACAGCATTTAAATGTGTTGAAAGTTATAATGTTATACTACGTGTTAGTTCGTTTGCTATACGAAACTAGCCGTAACGTTAAGCTAGATCAACATTAGAATAACATACTGACCATATTCTAACATTTCATCATGTTGAGCTAACGTTATATAACATTGATTTGTTTTATGTACATTTGCTCACCTGTCTAATAAAGCTGTCAAGTCGTGACTCGTGAAGCTCTGTCGAGTCCAAGTTAGTCGCGGACGTGGAGCTCTTGGCATCTCAAAAACGCCACGCTGATATTGATCCTCATTTTAGTTCTCCTTGTTTGTCCCAAAGTCTGCTTGCCGTGGTCTATGTTTGAAAGAAACAAGAACTGTGTGCCGCTAAACGTACGCAGTTGTCCACGTCTGTCGCCATGGTTACGTCATGGCTATGGCAGTATGAACGGAAACCGAGGATAGCGCGGATATTGCGTCATTGAGAGGCGACATTTTTTTCTGGGGCGGCCACTTATTTAAAATGGGAATTTCTCTGAAATAAAAAATCTTTGGAGACTTTTGGGATATTGTAAGTACACAACTGCAGGAAATATATCAGACTGTGCAAGCGATTTTTGGATATTTTATTACAAAATTCCTACATATTGTACCTTTAAGGCCACCTAATATAAAGTGTGCCCAAAATAAGTAAAGCTAATTGAAAAGTGAGTTTTAAGAGAGTCTATTTTCTTAAAGTTCACTGGACCAAAAGTGGCTATATTTAAAGGAAATATTAGGGAATCACCCTTATATGAGGATCTGCATAGAGTTAGTGAAGTTTTTGTATGGATTTAAGTTTTTGTTATGGCTATATTCAAATGAAGGTAATGCAAAGATGCTGTCTAGTCCCAAAGCTGAGAGTTGAAGGGCATGTGTTTGGGTAACGGGTCTGTACCCGCTCACAGCGCAGCGGTACTCAAGATTTACATTCCTTTGTGGCCTACAGGCTCCAGAGTGACTTGTCTGTTAAGCTGTTGTTACATTAGTGAAATCCCATAACCGCACTGGTGAGGGGCTGTTATATCATCATCATCATAACAATTTTCAGTCCAATGTTGTACTATACAAAGGGTTTAAACTATTCTGTCTACAAACATTATAAGATGAACCTCATGTCATTCACACATGCAGTCAGTGGATGGCTCAGTTAAATGTTTTACTGCTTCCTTTAAAGTCAGTATACCAGCTGGTAATAATGGCTACTGAATCAAAGGAGAGTGCTGTATACTGCTGTATGACATTTTGGCACGTTTTATTGCTAAATGTAAAAGAAATGCTTTGAATCCAAAAAAATACATTTACAGCTTGTTCAAGCCAGGTTTTTAATTCATTTACCTTTTTTGTAAACCATGAAACAGCTTATAGTGTTCAAAATATCAAAGTACTTGTACATGAAAGTATTGAGTATAAGTTCATTAGAATGTGTGTGTCAAAAGCAGTAGTTGTCAGTTTCTACCGACTTTTACTACAATACACCGGGTACCCCAGGGTGTGTTGGGAATCCGGGTGACCTGCATAAACCTTTGATCTGTGGGTAAATCTCAAGAAATCATGTCTGAGACACATTTTGCCATCCACCATAAAAAAAATATTTTTAACAGTATTTTAATAAAACAAATATTAATGGAGTATATTTTACAAGAAAATACTTAGTCTTTCTACTTCTTTCTATTTCATGTTTAATTCGGTGTGTTACTTGACATTTCTTTGTACAATTTACTAGCAGTTTCTTTTTTACAGTAATTAGAAATAATTTTACGGTAAAGAGAATTTAGGGTGGGTTTTGCTTAATTATCTTGAAAGTTATGTCACATGGCAAAGAAACCCCCCTTAAAAATAGGCTTAATTTCGGCAGGAATCGGAAGTTGTGTGATAGTCTTTTTCTTCCCTATTGTGACGTATTAACCAAATGTGAAACGGCTTCTCGAACAAGAAAAAATGTAGTTCAGGACTTGATTTTGTCCATCTGGAATTGATTGGATGGTTGTGGTTTGCTTTTGCTGTGATATCATGTGAGTGACAGGTTGTCCTGCCCATGCGCCTTTAAATGCGTCATCAGAGAAGAGATGTTGCTAAAAGTGGAAGGGGAAGTTATTTTGGTTAAAGATTACTAGGGAACATGAATAAAAAAAAAATAAAGATAGGCATGAAAATATCATTCAATAAATACTGCAATATTCATTTAAAAAATATTTTTTTTATAAATCATTATGATTTCATGGTGACTTGAATTGTCTTTAAGTAATATACAATTTTGCAGTGAAATGTGAGTGACCCAGACATATTCCCAGGTTTCATCCTATCTCATCGAATTTGCTGTAGAAGTGACCAGCATGCAATATAAATTTAACAGTGAGCTGGAACATGTTCTGTGTGAGCAATTTTGAACACATGATGGTGAACAAATCAAAACATAGTCACACTCACACAACAGTAACCTTGTTTCCCCTCTTTGTTTCTATTCCCTGCTGTAGAGCCACATATGGAGCCGTGTCAGTGGTTGCTACACATTGTTGTCTTCTTACATAATGCTTGGATTCAATCATGCTTTGCCCAAACCCCACCGCCAGTACGCTCAAGCCCCACACCGACCCCTCTGACGGCACAGGGGCCAGAGACTCTGAAGTTTCGTCTGTCTGGTTTCCCCAGGAAACACAATGAGGGGCGAATTGAGGTGTTTTACAAAGACGAGTGGGGGACCATCTGTGATGATGACTTCTCACTGGCCAATGCCCATGTCCTCTGTCGCCAGCTTGGCTTCGTGTCCGCCACGGGCTGGGCACACAGCGCCAAGTATGGGAAGGGCACAGGTAAATGTGCCTGCTCTCATTCGCACATTCACTCAGACCAGATATAAAGGGATATCTGCATGCCTTGTATGTGCTCAGAGAGTGTGTGTTTGTTTCAGGGAAGATTTGGCTTGACAATGTGCAGTGCAGTGGCAGTGAAAGGAGTGTGTCGGTGTGTAAGTCTCGTGGCTGGGGCAACAGTGACTGCACTCATGATGAGGACGCTGGAGTGATTTGTAAAGATGAGAGACTGCCGGGATACATGGACTCCAACGTTATAGAGGTAAAGGACCCTACACCAGTGTTGGGGAAAGTTACTTTTAAATGTTAGTGCTTCAACTTTAACTTATTTCAGTTAGTTGCCAAGGCAACATTTCAAAGTTTATCGTCTAATAGTTATATTTTATTTGATTTCAGCTTCATTTCAATTAACACATTTTTTTTTTTTTTGCTTTAGTTTTAGGTTTAGTAAACAATAATAACCCTGATCTAACATGCAGGAAACACTCCAAGCACTGCTTTCTCACTTGCTTCTTCACTCTCTGTTCTTGTTTGACTGTCCACATAGATTCTATTCTTTGCATTGTGCGTTTCTCTCAGGTGCGGGTAGATGAGAATAAAGTGGAGGAGGTCCGTTTGCGTCCTGTGTTTACCATGGCAACTAAACGGATGCCGGTCACTGAGGGAGTGGTGGAAGTCAAGAATAAGGACGGGTGGGCTCAGATCTGTGATAATGGTTGGACACCCAAAAATTCTCGAGTGGTTTGTGGCATGATGGGATTCCCCCACGAGAAGAAGGTCAACAAGAGCTTCTACAAGTGAGTGTTGATGGCATGTTGGAGATAGGGCGGGAATTGTAATTGGCCATGGAAGCATTGTTACAAAAAAAACCCCTACTAAAACCATTTTTACACAGATGAATATTGCTCTTTTTAGACTTACTAGTCTGAATTGAGCATTTGTGTATTCATATGTCTTGTGTGTGTTTGTGTGTGTGGCATCTCACTATACTGTGGCTGTTTAGCCAATGTGAGAGGAAATTATGTTTACTTTCTCAGTCATCCGTGAAATGCAGTTTCGCCTAGCAGCATACACACAGTTTAAACCACAGACAAACACCTGAAGAAGGAAACTATTGCATAGGTGCACGGCATTCATGCACACTAATTAGTAGAAAGCACACTGGGGTCTCATCCCCCAAAATCCAGTGGAATGTTACAAGAATGTTCCACTTACAGGAATAAGCCCTTTGTAAAACACATATGGATTTAGTTTCCAGACCTAGACTTGGACAAGACAACTGGTAAAGATTTGATAATAAGTAGAAGCTTAGTGGATGTCTGTGTGCCTATGCCTGTCTGCATTTATTTCCCATGTGTTGTTTTATAGACTACATGAAGGTTTCATTTGTCAACCTGTCTCCCTACGGCACGTACGCACCATTACCGACCCCACATTCCTGAATCAATTGCACACTGTGACTGATGAGGTTTCCATAACCTCAGGAAATCTGAATCCGAAAAAATGTCATAAGTTGACATCTTTAAAGCATGACAAAATATTATTAAAACTTAATGATTTAGAATGTACTTTAAAGTAAAACTTTTAATTTGACCATTACAAAGTGCAATTTTTAAAAAGTGCGTTAAGAAACAGTGAACGTATACTCTCTTTAAGTACGCTTAAGTGACCTTTTATTTAATTAATATTATAATATCTGCAAGTACGTTTTTTTAATTCTACACTTTTAAGCACACTACAAATGCACATTCAATACAAATAAGCAAACTTCTTTTTCACAATAGTATGACCATTTATATCAAGTAAGTGTTATGGTGATGCAGATGCTACACAACCCTTCCTATCTCAAAAAGCCTGAACTGTCCTGAAGTGGACAAAGAGAAAGAAAGATACAGTAGTCAGTGTGTATGTGTGCTTGACCCCATTTCCCTGTTTTCAACAGGCATCTCAGAAAGAGATCTGCTGAGCCAAAAACTAAAGTTAAAGTAACAGCGGCCAGGTACCATCTGAGGGAAAGTAACCAGTAGTGTTCTTTCCCTAGAAGACTGAAGCACATATCGTGGCTTTAGTAGTGATTTTAAACGCAGCACTATTAGTGTTTGTAATCCTCTAACTAACTTCAATCTAATGCGTGCTTTAGTCAATTATCCTATTTTGTGATTGAGTTGTGTTGATTTGCTCTCTCAGTGAGGTGTGTGTGTGTGTGTGAGAGTGAGTGAGTGAGTGTATATATCTGAGAGAGTGGTGGACGTAACATTTCCCCATGAAGAACTTATTACCATCTGTTAGTTTTACTCACATAGTTTTGAGATGAGGCTGTGCTTGTATAAGAGTTAAAGCTTTCGAGGGAGATATCTTGAAACAGAATCCCTTATAATAATACTAACACAAATCCCTTCTTCTTGCTTACTGCACAGTTACCTCAGATACGTGCGCTTCTAACGTGCTTGTTTCAATGTGTATATAACAGGCATGGAAAAGTTAAATCACCTCTAACAATTTTTTTGTAAACAAAATATTTTGTAGTTCTCATTTTACAAAGTTTCTGTTTTTGTCACCTAACATAATTATTATATACCAAATAACCTGTGACGCACTGCATCTTGTTAAATAAAAAAAATAAAAATTTAAATCTCATTGCCCTCTTTTCCATGCAGCTGGTATGTATATGTGTGCACATGCATGCTGGATGTTGCAGTGGACGTTTTAGTGTTTCTGAATGCTTAATGGATGTTTGCATTACAGGCAGGGGCCCAAAGCTAAGGCTATCACTAAAACTAGCTCTAAGCCTAAACCGGGCAAATCAGCTGCGGATAAAAGGTAACCTTGGTAAAAAGGGGAAACGTACAGTATAATGCCTTCGTGTCTCAGACCTTTCTAACCTTTTCTTTTGTTCTCTAAATCTAAATGTGTTGCCACTAAAGGCTGCATTACAGGTGATTCTGCAGCCTAAACAAAACCTCTAAAAGATAGAGATGCCTTCGGGAATAAAAAATATGTATACACTGCCATTCAAAGGTTTGGAGTCAAAGTTATATTTCAGAAATTACACAATAAAGGTAGCCTGGGAAAACCCAGACAACTTCCGGCAAATTTAGATTTGCTCTGCAAGTTAGTCTGGCAAAGAGCTCATTCAAGCCCATTTCTAATCCGTCGAAATTGCGGCACCAATCAGAAACGTTGGGGCGGGCTTTACACGATGACGACAGCACAGCGACGGTGAAGCAGATTTTGTACATTTACAAGGATGGATGCCGCTGTGGAACTAGGGGTGTGACAGTTATAGTTGAACACCATCATTAGAACTCTATACATCGCCAAAACCATGTTATTAAAATATTTTTTTCACAAACATTTTTTATCATAGAGAATGTTTAAATACTAATATCAGCTTACGAGGGAAACGGAGGCGGAGTTAGTGGTGCTTCGGAGGCTGCTACTGCTGGAGATGATTCGGGAGAGGTCTGTGCCCCTTTACCGATCAGAGCGCACGCTAACACGGAGTAAAGCCTTGTTTATACTCGACGCGTCCGCACTAGCGCGAAGGTGCGCGGCTTTTTTTGTAACAGCGCACGCGGCGCCGCGTCCGAGGATGACCGACTTCAAGCCGAATCTGCCCGAGCATGTCACCACACCGGCACCCAGTTTGCGCGTCGGTTTTGTTTACTGTGTGTGATTTATTTAATGGAAAGCACATTCACTTCTAGTTGTCTTGCTGTTAATTTTAAATAAACGTAGAGCAAGTAGCTAATCAGTGTCTGCTCGTTTATTCAAACTAAGTTGTTCTATAACAGACGAACGTCACTCTCTGCATACGTCATCTCCTTCATCGCTCTGATTGGTATTAGGTCTATCCAATTGCGCCCAGAGGCATTTGAGCTACGTCCGTTGGTGACGCCCCTTTGGAAATGATTTGTCTATGAAGCTTTGTCAGACCATAACTCAGTTACAACTGAGAATGGTCTGGTTTTAACCAGGCTACATTAAAGGGGCTATACGTAAGAATTTTCATGTGTTAATCACTTTTTATTGCCAATGTGTGAACAGCTTGTAACGAAACTTAAAAAACGAGACCTTCCCTCACTTCCTAGGTTGTCTATAAAAGACTGAAGACTGATTTTAATGTGAAGGACTCGGGACGTTTTTGCCGGGAAAATCAAAAGGAGATGACATTTCACATTGCTATGATCAGATAATTTCTTAACTGCTTACTGTTTTCTCACCACTGTCATTTTTGTTGTGTTGATTTTGTTATTGTTAAAAGTATTTGGCTGCAAAGGTATTTCCAACTTCTTTTTACTTATAAGCAAAGAACAAAAAAGAACTTTGCCGTTAAGTATATCGCAGTGGGCATTGAATCACGTTTAATCTCTTGCACTAACGTTACGCGTGCACGAGCGCAAGCACGAGCAGTAAGTTGCTGGCCGCAGTTCACTTAACAGCCACAGGTGTCGGTAATAACAAAGGTTTCTGAATTCTACATATAGCCCCTTTAAATTGGTCAAAAATGCCATTAAAGACATTTATAAAGTTACAAAAGAATTTTATTTAAAATAAATGCTGGGTTTTTTTTTTTAAATGTTTTTAACATTGATAAAAAATAATAATAAATGTTTCTTGAGCTCCAAATCAATTAGAATGATTTCAGAAGGATCATGTGACACTGATGAATGGAGTAATGTCTGCTGAAAATTCAGCTTTGCCATCAAAGGAATAAAAAAGTATTTTAAAATATATTCAAATAGAAAAGTTATTTTAAATTGTAATAATATTTCACAATATTACTGTTTTTAGTGCACTATTTTGATTAAATAAAGGCAGCCTTGGTTAGCAGAAACTTCTTTCAAAAACACAAAAAAAATTGTACCGACCCCAAACCATTGAATGGTAGTGTACATTATGCAATTTTGTTGTGCTGTTGTATGTCATTGTTAAGGACTTGAATGAGAATGAGATGAGTTTATTAAATATACTGTCCAAAATGAATAAAAATGCAGCAAGAAAAGCATCTCCAATATTTCAATTAAAAAAATCAGAGAATATATGTGACTTATAGAAATTATGCTGATTATATCTACACAAGAATATTGCAGTAGCAGTAGTGTGTAAACATCTTTATCAGAATAAAGGCTTAACCTTATTATGGACCTTAATCTGAAAAGGATAAACATGGTAAGTGTGTCTTTCACTTCTCTCTCAGGCTGTATGCTGAACGGCAGAAGAATCGCTTCCTGGTTCATTCAGTGGCATGCTTAGGCACAGAAGTGCACTTGGCTGCATGTCCTCTAGAGTTTAACGATGGCAATGCCACAGAGTCGTGCCCTGGAGGAATGCCTGCTGTGGTCAGCTGTGTACCTGGTCCACTGTACGCTCAGAGCACTGCCATGAGGAAGAAACTCAAGATGCAGGTAAAGTGTGTTCTTGTGTATGATACATGTAAAAGACTCACTTTTACATGTTTTTCATTAGCGCTGTGGTTACTATTTATTTTAAACTTTCTTCCTCTCTTTCTCATCAGTCTACTATACGCCTGAAGGGTGGAGCGAAACATGGTGAGGGCCGTGTCGAGGTGTTGAAGGGCAGTGAATGGGGGACGGTTTGTGATGATCGCTGGAACCTGCTCTCTGCCAGTGTCGTATGCAGAGAATTGGGCTTCGGCTCTGCCAAAGAAGCCCTCACAGGTGCTCGCATGGGACAAGGTAAGAATGTATCAATTTATAGGCAAGACAAGTAGTTTGTTTAGGCATGGGTTGTATGGAATTGGAAACCTGCGCACATATTTTCAAAAGTACATAACTATAGAATCAATTCTTAATGCGCATGTGAACGCATGTGAACGCATGTGAACGCCGTCAGCGTCAATCAAAGGTTCGCGTTTAAAGTCTGTTTAGAGAGAACGGCGTCGTCTTAGTGGCCCCTAATTTAATAACATTTCAATGGAGGTGAATCAATCAAAACTAACTTTAGCTGGAAATAACATTATTCAAGAACCGCTATAAAGCCAAAACAATCTCTGTTACCTTAAATGATATGTTTATCTCTGTAAAGCTGCTTTGGAACAATCCATTGTTAAAAGCGCTATATAAATGAAGATGACTTAACTTGACTTGACTTGAATGCAAAGGAGTAACCAAATGTAATACACAGTTTTTTTTGTCTGCAGCGATTGAATGGACGGAATGCTTAATTACCTGATCAGTGACTTGGACTCATTAGAGAGAACAACCCATCACTGAATAATATTTATGCCCTCATTTATTACCCTACTGCCTGAAATATTTCATCCTGATTGGTCAGTTGCTACAATCTGATAATGACCAGGAAACGATAACTGACCGTCGTCCCTGGCAAACCAGTCTCCTATATAGCTATGCTAGTTTTATATCGTGTAACTAAAGCATTGATTTCTTTAATCTGCCCTGGACGTAACAGTTTAAAACCGCATGGATTTGTGGACATCCATTTTGTCCAGCATTTCATTTGGAAATTTATTTTGCATTGTAGCGACATTCATACATTTTTAATTGTGGCCTATGTGTTCTAATACTCTTTAGCGCCACTGTTTTACATGGGTAAAGTCGTTAGTTAAACACTCTTATATTTGTTTTAACTGTCGGTATGAATTTGTCATTTTACTATGCATATTCTTCTGTGTTTTCTCTCAGGGTTGGGGCCTATCCATATGAATGAGGTGCAGTGCACAGGTCATGAGCGCTCTCTGTGGAACTGCCGCTATAAAAACATCACTGCTGAGGACTGCAAACACACTGAAGATGCTTCAGTCCGTTGTAATGTCCCATATATGGGCAATGAGAAGACGGTCAGAGCAACACACATATACTCATACTCATAATTTCTATTTAAACTCATGGTTTACACGTGCAAAATAATTTTTACATGTGTTAATTTTATGGCATTTTAACACATTCGTAAATCATATGTCTGTCATTCTGATGTTTTCAGAAACTGTATATTACACCCACTTGCATCTATTGCTTGTTTCTCAATTCAAGGAGAACACAGCAATGATCAAATGAATGAATGATGTTGTGCTTAATATTCATTTTGACTCAAAATGGATGACTGGAGTGTTGGGTATCATTGTCTGTATCAAGAGACAATTACTGTAATTAATCATCTGTTGCGATTTACGATTATGATCTCAACAGATGCAACACACCTTAACCATTATGCACCAACTGCTAGAAAACCTCCTTAATGCATGTAATGGTCACCGGGGATAGTTGTCACACTATATATATACTCTGTATGTTGTTTCCCATAGTATGTCTTTATGAGCAAGTCACTGAATCATTCACTCAATTGATTTATCTTATATATATGGTCCAATTGCACAAAAAAATTATAATTATGAATTATGTCTGTCAAAATAAAATTCAGATATCAGACATTCACATGATTTTTTTTTAAGTTAATACTTTCATTCAGCAAGCAGATTGATTAATACAATTGATCAAAAGTGACAGTAAAGACATTTCTAATGTTACAAAACATATCTACTTCATATAATTTCTGTCCTTTTGAACTTTTTATTCATCAAAGAATCCTAAAAAAAAAGGTATCATGGTTTCCACAAAAATATTAAGCAGCACTATTTTAAACTTTGATAATAATAATAAATCTTGAGCAGCAAATCAGCATATTACAATGATTTTTGAAGGATCATGTGACATTAAAGACTGGAGTAATGGCTGCTGAAATTTTTTTTAAGCCAAAACTAAATTTTAAAACAAACAAACAAAAATACAACCTGAGTAAGAAGTGTGACAATTAGCCCCAGTCTCCCCTAAAATCTAATTGAACTCCCTCTTACCCCTTGTCCCTGGTTGTGCCCTGCTTAGGTGCGCATCTTAGGGGGCCGAACTCGCTATGAGGGCCGTGTGGAGGTGTTATATACTGAGGCCAACGGGACGTTGCGCTGGGGCCTGATCTGTGGAGAAGGCTGGGGCACTGAGGAGGCCATGGTTGTGTGCAGGCAGCTGGGCCTCGGGTACGCCAACCATGGTCTGCAAGTAGGATGCTAACAGTAACAGCAACACACACTTGCATGCTAACAATGCCTTGAACTTCCTGCTACCATCGAAAAAAAATCAGATGGTGCTGGCTTACACACTCCCTCATACATATTCAAAGCCTTGAACTTTGAAAACCACATGAAAACACAGAGTCAGTGCATGATGTACAGAGACAGAAAGAAAAAACCCTGCTGAAAAGATCAGTCAGCTCTAGCCACAACTTGCCAATGAACAACTTGGTTATACTAGCTAGACCAGCACCAAACTAGTACTAACCAGCCATGCTGTTCTATACTAGGCCTCCTTTATAAAGACATGCATAGAATGATCCTAAATGTGAACGAACGAAAATTTCCGAAATGTTTCTGTGAAGGATTTATGAAATAACACAGAGACCCAAACAATTATCATTAAAGGGGCAATAAGTGATTTCTGAGAAACGCTGTTGAAAATTTAAATCAACACTTCTGTGTGCTGAAAAAAATATTGCGTTTGTACATAGCCCTGGCTGTGTAAATAGGAGAAAAAAACAAAGTGGATCGGACCAATCCACGGAACACTAAAATACTCTTGTAGCCCATCAGCAATAGGTGGCATGTCCACTCATGATGGGGGATGAGCAAGCATTTGTAGAAAGACTGTAGAAAGAGAGATGGCTGAGAAATTTACTTAATTAATTAAATTAATGCATATTGTGATTGTCTCTTTTATCTCACCTTTAATAAACAATGTTGAATTATTTT
Organism: Tiaroga cobitis; assembly: GCA_030578255.1. NCBI lineage: Eukaryota > Metazoa > Chordata > Actinopteri > Cypriniformes > Leuciscidae > Tiaroga > Tiaroga cobitis. The sequence continues at coordinate 36,690,604 of CM060603.1, forward strand.
GATTACTGGTATATACGTGGTCAAAAAAATTGTACGCTTTTTTTTTTTCAGTTTTTGCCTTTATAAATTCCAATTTGTTCCTCACTTTTGAAGGGATGAAATCGCGGGAATTTGGGTTCAGAATCAGATAAAATTCTGTGTTTTATAAATGAGGCTCTTGGTCTTCTCAGCAGGGACGTCTGTTTCGGTATGTGGGTTAGCATTGAATGGCAGGAGCCAGATTGGTGAGCGTGGTAAGAAATGAGTGTGTTTGACGTTGCGTAGGTTGTGATTTCAGGTGCGTCTGTCGGGTGGGCGCTCACAATATGAAGGGCGAGTGGAGGTGCGGGTGGGGCAGCGTTGGGGCAGTGTATGCAGTGAGGGCTGGACCACCAAAGAGGCCATGGTGGCATGCAGGCAGCTAGGGCTGGGGTTCAGCATGCATGCTATTACAGTGAGTACATGACATACACACATGCTGATGCAGAAGCAGCTGTTTTCCTTCACCAGGAATGTTGGTTTTAGGCAACATGAATGATTAGGAATAATATGTTTCTTGTATTTTTTTTTTTATTTTTTTTTCAGGAAAATGAGTTGAACACTTTTGTGACAATTGTATAGACTAGAACAGCCATCGACGGTTTGGATGCTTTGCCCTGTTTTTGTCTTTTGAATTTGGCCCACATTTTACCCCAAATGAAAGAAATTATTTCAATATTTCAGGACCTATATTTTTTGCACTGTGACATTTATTTTCATAACAACTTATTCCACAACCCCACGCCGTAAATTCTCATTACCGTAATTCAAATAAATAAATAAATAAAAAATATTTTTTTAAGTATCATTTTTCTTTCTTTCTTTTTTCTTCTTTTTTTTTATTTTTTTTTTATTTTAGAGTGAAGGATGACCTAATCGTGTTTTTCCCTGAAATAAGGAAATTACAGAAATAATATTTTAAGGACCAATATATTTTTTGCATTGTGACATTATTTTCATTACAGTTAAGCACATTTCCCCCAAAATTCTCATTACCGTAATAAATAAATAAATCATCTTTTTGTAAAGTATAATTTCTTTTTCTTTCTTTCTTTTAATTTGTTGTTTTAATTGAGAGATGAGTTGTGACCTGGTCATGTTTACCCTAAAAGAAAGAAGTTATAGAAAATTAGATACATTTTTAGAACCAATTTCTTTTTTAATTGTGACATTATTTTTTATTACAATTAAGCACATTTCCCATAAATTCTCATTACCGTTATGCAACAAACAATGTTTTTTTGTTTTTTTATGTAAAGTGACTTGTGAAATTCACACAGTTGTTGTCATTTTTTCTTGATTATAAAAGGAACAGTACAATCTTCAAATCAAAATGGTATTTGAAAATGGCATGTTTACCATGTAGGTCTGTTTTGGATTTTCATTCTCTTCATAGTAAACTACTTATCACTGTCTCTCTGCGTTTGTTTGTTTTGATGCGTGTTTGCTAAGGAAACATGGTATTGGGATAGCAGCAACGTGACAGAGATGGTTATGAGCGGAGTGAAATGTACAGGAGATGAGATGTCTCTAAGCCAGTGCCAACACCACAGAACGGTCAACTGCCAGAAAGCAACTGCACGATTCTCAGCAGGAGTTATCTGCTCAGAAAGTGAGTAATCACATGCACACATGGAAACAAAGTGACCCATTTAAAAGGTCCTCGAATTTGATTGGCTGAGCATCTGATATTATTATTAGTAGTAGCATTTAGACCAAATGCACCGGGACCTTTTACTGATTTTAGCTCTTAATCTGTGTTTGTGATTTACAGACAGACTGGCTTTGTTTGGTGTGGTATAGTATTTTTCAGTGACTCTTTCTGCAGGTTACATTGTTAAACCAGTAGGTGACTTTCTTTATAAGTGAGTCATTGAATCATTTATTCAACTGGTTCATTCAACAACACTGAATAATTCAGTGACTCTCTTCGTCCGAATATACCTACTTCCCTACTATATAGTAGGGGGAAAAGAGTACATGAAAAGAGTAGTATGTCCGTATTTATTGTATTCATAAAACAGTAGGCGAAAAGTACCTGGATGACTGACTACTGGCAAGATTCTATAGTGCGCATCTTATGGACAATTTACTATCCCATGAGGCCATGGGAGATGATTTGTGAATAGCAATGAAGCAACACAACTAAAAAGTCTCTTGACAAATGTAGTACGTCCAGAGTTCATTCATACTACATACAGTACATTCATACTACATAAAACATACTTTTATTAACAGCCTCCAAGTAGGTTCTTAATTAAATGTAGTACCTACTTAGTATGCGATTTTGCATAGTTTGTCATTTTGAGTGAGTCACTGAATCATTTTCTTAACTGATTTGTTTAAAAACCCTGGTTCATTATAGGATCGAAACACCACTACTGTGAGTTTTTTTAGAAATGCACAAAAATAGTAATTGGCAATATTGTGTCGAAAATGTAGGTTACTCAGTATAAACTTCTGGTTTCTGGAACTGTTGTATAAAAGCAATGTCATATTCAGAATCTAGTACTGAGTAGTACACTCAGTCATTATATTTTTTATGGATGACTTGAGTTCTCACCTCTCAGACGGTCAGTCTGCTGCTGATGCTAGACCTAAAGCTGTGGTCAGTCTTGTTTATCTTTCTCTGAGCACTAGGCTGTAATTAGTGAACCTCACATGGCAAAGGCTTGACTTCAAATTACTTACACCTGTCTGGATTATGTATACAAATGAGACAACATATCATTTTCTTAACTGTTGTACTTTGAGCAAAACTGTTTGTTCAGACATTAAAACCTCAGAAATCCAGTTCAGTTTCCAACATGCAATGCCATAAAAAATAAACAAAACTCTAAATCAAATTCCTGGACCAAAAATATATATTTATTTTCATCTTTGAACTTTCGCTTTAAATTGCGATCATGCCGTTACAGAGTTTTCATGTTTTAGCTTGATCTTGATATGTACACGTTTATTTCCCCAGCTGCATCAGATCTAGTGTCGAACGCACCATTAGTGCAGCAGACGACGTATATAGAGGACCGGCCGTTACACATGCTGTACTGTGCAGCAGAGGAGGACTGTCTGTCCAAGAGCGCTGCTAAAGCTAACTGGCCTTACGGTCATCGCCGCCTGCTCCGCTTCTCCTCTCAGATACACAACATCGGACGAGCTGACTTCAGGCCCAAAGCTGGTCGTCACTCGTGGGTGTGGCACGCTTGTCACGGGTAACCGTACTGTTAAAATTTCTTTTTTTAATAGAGTAAAATAACTGTTATTCATGTTGTGTTGAACATCTGGGTACGCCTTTTGTGTTGCGGGTCAAACTGACCCCCCATTGGTTTCCATGCAATTTGAATGAAAGATTGTTTCTGCCACAGAATAAAATAATAAAAAGGGTAATTGCGACTTTATAACTTGCAATTTCAAGTTTATAATTTACAATTCAGATTTTTTTTCCCTCAGAATTGCACGAAATAAACATGCAATTTTGACTTTTCTCTCACAATTGAGAGGATTTATCTATATTGTGAAATAAAAATTGCTATTACCTTTTCTATTTTTAATTCCGTGGCAGAAACAAGCTTCCATAAATTTGGCTAAATCAACACTACCAAAAAAAAAGAACTAAGGATTAATGGAAAAACAGAAAACCACTATCATAACATGTCAGAGATTAAAAATATCACAAATGAAAAATTATAAACTCAGCTTATAAACTCAATTATAAGCTGCAGACACAAATTGAAAAGATTTCCTTGATGTTTTTATTATGTTATGTTTACTTGTAGTGACTTTTTGCACACTGATGTGTTACAACTAAGTCAAGTCAAGTCACCTTTATTTATATAGCGCTTTTTACAATACAGATTGTATCAAAGCGCTTCACAGTGATAACATGAAAACAATATAACAAAGTTTGTTTCTAAAAGATATTGCGTCAACGTCCACCTTAAGTAAGGCAGATCAATAATATTGTTGAATATTAAATGTCCCCAACTAAGCAAGCAAAAAGCCAAGGCAACAGTGGCAAGGAACCAAAACTCCATCAGGGACAGAATGGAGAAAAAAACCTTGGGAGAAACCAGGCTCAGTCGGGGGGCCAGTTCTCCTCTGGCCAACGAAGGAACAGTGCATGATTCGGGCAGCATTACAAGTCAGATTGGATCAGAACATTTAGAGTATTTTTTTGGAAGTCCAAGTATGCACGCCGGTCTTAAGACGAGTTGTTGAGGATCAGTGCCGTCCACCATAGAGAGTCCATATCGCCCGTGTTGAGTCGTCACTTCATAGGCTTTGTGATTGGAGCATCTGAAGTCTCCGTGAGAGGCTGGATACAAACTGGAGCTGACGAACGCCATTTTCTCGGGACTCGCGTCCCGAGATAACAGCAGAAAAGCAAAGGGAAAATAATTAGCGTAGCTGCTGTTCATAATGATGATTTCCATAACACAGGCGTAAATGACAAAACATGAAGACAGCGACTCTTGCGTCCCAAAATCACCCCCCTCCGTCCCCCACTCAACTCAGCCCAGCTTACTGACCTATACGTCCCTACTGCTGCTGAGACCTAACCACAATCTCACAATCTCTCCGCAACCCAACCATACGCGCCAACCCGTTGACTAAGGCTGTCGAGCCCCACTGGTGCGTTAAAGCAGTTTCAGTGGACAACGGTTCCGTATGGCATACTACCTACCGCAACACAATATCTGCCCAACCACCCGTCATTCACGCAATATACACAGGAACGTAATGACTGCAAATATTATGCAACCTATACAGATAACCTACAGTCTCTTCAAGTTTTATAGTATTAAATGCATTTGATCTGATTCAGCAGTATTATAAAAGGTAAGCATTATGTAAATGCTTGTATGTAAATGCTAAGTATCAATAGTATCTAACATTTGTACATAGTGTAAATAGTAGTTATCAATAGGCTATTTGTTATTGGTGTAAATAGCCTATGGCTTTTTATGTCTGGTTCTCAAACCTTTGTGAGAGTAAAATGGGTTTATCACACTTCTTGTAAGCGCTGCAACACACTAGTAATTGCGATCCAAAAAAAACAAATAACCAAAAACATAATTTCACAGACTTTTTGTCAATTTGATGAAGAAACAGCTAATTTACTGTTTGACTTTGCATTTGATGTTTCACCAAAACAAATTGTTTATTAAGTGTTTCAAGCAGTTTAACTATCAAGTGTGGGTTAAATTGACTGACAACACAAAATCCACTGCTTTTCTAGCTGGTTTCTTTTCAGTCAGTCCTGATGGGTTATGGATATAAGTTTATATACGTTTGATATGTGTGTATGTGACTCCACAGGCATTATCACAGTATGGACATCTTCACACACTATGACCTGATGTCTGCCAATGGCACTAAAGTGGCAGAAGGACACAAAGCCAGCTTCTGCCTGGAGGACACTGATTGTGAAGAGGGTAAATCACACTCATCCAAAAACACCATTTACAGTCAGCTCTGTTTATTTAGACACATTATCAGCGATTACAAATCTGTGTTAATTCTAGGCGTTTCCAAGAGATATGAGTGTGCTAACTTTGGTGAGCAGGGCATCACCGTGGGATGCTGGGATTTGTATCGCCATGACATTGATTGCCAGTGGATCGACATTACTGATGTCAAACCAGGAAATTATATCCTTCAGGTCAGAAAATGGATGCAGATCATTGTCCCAATCCCCAAAACTCATCTTTTATTGATTCAAGAGTATCCAGACTTGTTTTTGCTTGCTTTTTCTCCTAGGTTGTCATAAATCCTAACTATGAGGTTGCTGAGAGTGATTTCACAAACAATGCCATGAAATGTTACTGCAAATATGACGGCCACAGGATCTGGGTCCATAATTGCCATATTGGTGAGAAACGAATACAAACAAAGCCTCAAAATTACTAGAAAATGTCTATGTTTGGAAGAGAATACTACTGTCACTTGCTACTTACTGAATTCTTTTCCATATATACTTTTAAAAGTAGGATAAGAAACAGAATTATGCAACCTTTTTATACAGTAGTGTTCTACATTCATGTCACGTGACCTCACGTGATGCAATAACATCGTATGTAATTCAGAGAGTGTTGTCATATTATCATCTTGGAATTAAACCGTTATTTCGCATTTTGACAAACTTCCTTGGCAGTCTGATGAAATAATGATTCAAGAAAAAGATTGTGGTTGATATCAATTCCAGTTCAAGTATGTACTCTGTTGTAGCAAAATAGATTACACACTGAAGATGGTAAGAGAATATGGCAGTATGCTATTCTGAATATTTGTGTTCCCGTTGAATGTCAAACACTGAAAGATTTCTTTTTCCATGTCTCCATTTCAGGTGACGCTTTCAGTGAGGAGGCTGAGAAGAAGTTTGAGAAATACCCAGGACAACTTAACAACCAGATCTCGTAATCATATCACCAGATTGAACTAATTAGCATATTGAGACAATCTAACATTGTAGGTTAATCCAGAGTAAAACGTTTATTCATTCAAACCAGCCATAAACTAATTATCGTCTCACATTGCAAGTTACAGAAACCCTCAAAACTACAATATTCAGTGTTTTAACACGGAGTATTATTGTATTGACATTACCAAAAACAGAACTCCAAAAGACACTCTGGGCCACTGACTCTGGCTTAAGTAGTGTGAAGATTCGATGCAAATGAACATTTGCCTCAGGCGTGCAGTGGTACAGGTACAGCCTGCTCTGTGTGTTTACAGCGCAACCAGGTGCTTATTTTCTTAAAGGTTTAAAAAACCTTGTTGATGCATCACAGCCAATGTGCTGCTGTCTCTGTGAGTTAAAAGTACTTGAATGTTTCGTATTCCAGATGAGCATTCGTGTTTAAAAGCTGTTGCTAAGTGGGAATGTATGTTATGCTTCAAAGCTCTGACTCAATGTAGGATCCTGTTTTACTTTCAAATGGTCTTTTATGTATGACTTGTTAAAGCTTCAGTGACGTTTTCTTCCCCACACTGTCCTGCTTATGCATTCATGTGTTCAGCTACAGTAAAATGAACCCTTTCATGTCATAGGCAACTTTTAAAGATGAAAAATAAAGTATTTGAAGTATAACAATTTGTAATAGAAATATTTTCAAGTTTCATCAGCCAATAAACATAAATTGTCATAATATATTATTAGTCACCTTACTTTACAAACGTGCGGAAGCTTGTAATTTTTAATCTTACAATTCTGACTTTTTCTCAACTTGCGAGTTTATATCTCAGAATTCTGAAATGTGTTTTGACTGGAACTCACATCAGCGATGACAGTTGTGGAGAGTGAAAAGAACAGCATTGTGATGACACGTTTCCAGTTTTCGCCATCCAAAATCTAGTAAAGATTTCTATATTTTCATTAAATAAAACTATACATTTATAATGCTACTTTGTGTTATATAAACTTGGCAGTAAATTACCGTGGCAGTTTATTAACGCTGCTGCGAGGGTTTCTAATAAAATGGTTGAGGGAATGATGTCAAATTTCTACCGTAATCACTCTCCATATTTTTTCCCTCTTTGGGAAAGTCTTGAAAACGCTATCATGGATTTTTGCCATTGCTATTGTAGTAAATAGGGATAGTGCCTACAAAAAAAATTTGATTTGCACTCGTCTCCGGTCTGACTTCTGGAAATGTGAAAACGGTTCATCACACAACTTTGAAAGCTGTGTGTGAGCGGCTTAACAAGTTGATATTAATTTTCTGGATCAAACTCTTATTTGGTTACATGCATTCAGTAACCACAAAGCAGGACGCAGGGTAACAATTCTAAAGACATCAGAACTGAAGATTCTAGAAGTCAACATATCAAAATGAGTCAGTGGGAGTTGATTACTTTGAATATATAATGGAGATGAGCCAAATACTATGATATTCCAATGTTTTACTGCAAAATCAAAGCTGTTTTTGAAATGTATTAAAATACAAATGTTGGAAAATGAGATAAATACAAAACATCTGCAATGTCGTAATAGCACCCACTTTTATTAGGGAGGTCAAATGTTCATTGATTCTTTTGACAATCCCAAAAACGAATTATTAGTGGTTTTCCTTTAAAAACAATACTGATACAGTGTAGCTTCCGACTAGGATACCTATAATAATCCAGTGCGGTTTTCAGTCATCCACACTAATCCACATACGTCCAAAAATCTGCACAATTAAAAGATTTCAACTACATGAATGTACAGCTTTGCTAAACAAACTAGACTGTTCAGTCTAGTCATTACCTTCTTAAATCATTTCCAATAATAATTTTTCCTCACATGGATTCTCAAATTACCTCTTGCTTCTCATTTCTCACCATCTATCCTCATCAAAAGCAATATTTCTTACTCTCTTTTTTAAATGCATAAGCTTCACATAATGTCACTCTGTGGACTCTGGGGTCATGTTCAGCGTAAGGAGGTCTTCACGCCGGCGGACCACCGCGTTTAAGCTGTCACTTGTCCTCACAGCGTTATAGATCTCCTCTGACGTGTTCACCTTTACCCCGTTTATCTCAACAATAACATCCCCTGGTTTCATTCCGGCTCTGTGAAACAGGAAATGACATCAACAATAGGAGGCCTCTATTAACAGACTGAGAAGAGTGCAGTGGGGTCAGAGCATTGCTGCTTACCTACTGGCTGGAGATCCTATAATAACACGGTGGATAAGAACTCCATGAGAAACATCAGGAAAGGACACGTCACGCATCTTCAACTCTTCGATTATACTGAGGGGAGAAAAAGACACCATTTAAAGTTTGAAAAAGTCTCTTGACTCAGTGACCATCTCGCAAACACTTAAGGACCCAATATACTTCAAGCGAAATCAAAGAACGAACTACTGTCATTTCAAACAAAATCAGGCCAAAGCAAAGTTTGTTTCTGGAGTTTGGAACAGCTTGCCAAAGGGAACTTTCCAGAAGAGTTCGCTCTGGCTTGTAAACACCTTTCGAACAACTATCGATTAAGTAATAGGTAGATTTGACACTGAGGGTCCGCCTTCTTTGACGTGGAAATCTTCAGGCGCTGATATGAAGCTAAATAGAAGAATGAATTGGTGTGACGTCATTTCGAACAAAATCAGGGCAAAATTAAGCTCATTTTGTGTTCCTTTCAAGAGCTCGAAAAAGCTTGCCAAAGCGAACTTTCCAGAAAATGTCGGTAAACCCCTTTGTTCTACCATTGGTCTGTGGCAATTATAATCGGTATGTGATCAGATGCTCCGCCTTCTTTCTCTTGAGGACATTTTTTCCGGTTCACTTCTTCTGTTCAGTCTGTCGAGGTCAGACGTCCATGGGTAAAAACACGAACACACTGGAAAGTCACTTTAAAGTAGACAATGAAGTGGTACTTCTGATGAAACGAGACACTGTTTTTCATGTTTAATACTGTAGAGCTGTGTGCTTTTAAGCAATATTTTGAATAAAGTGCTATATAAATAAATGTGACATGACTTTACTAGAGTGCCGAATTGCAGAGCTCAGGCAAACATATCCAAATCGCTTTGATCAGATGCTTTTCTTATGCTTTCTTTAAAAAAATGCTAACTGATTTCTCATTTAAATTTACATATTCATCTAAACGTTGCTCTCAGCAGTGTGGGCGGTGTTGGATGTTTGCTAACAGTATATCACGTATTTCAACCTTCTTTTTACCCCCGAGTAAAGAACGAAAAAGAACTTCGCCGTGAGGATATCGGGGCCTTTAGGTTCAGTTTGTCACCTGGGGGTCAAAGTCAACATCATCACTCCAATGTAACGCCGTTTTGATCCCGATTCTCCAAACCAGGACTCTGGAAACAACAGATACATATCAAAAACAGTCAATGAGCTCAAAATAAATGATAACAAGAACCTCTCAGGTCAAGGGTCACTCTTACTCTGCTTGTCTGCAGCACGCTCAAGGAAGAGGCGGACTCTGTCTGAGGGAATAGCAAAGGAAATCCCTGCAGTCACTTTCATGGTATTAATTCCAATGACCTCCCCATCCTGAAGGTTACAAACATAAAACGTAATTTCATTCCATGAGGCTAACATGTGACCAGTCATTAGGTTCTCAGATAGATTGATCAGATATTTGTTCTTGTATTATCAGTGAAATGAACTGTAAATTAAATTTGATGAGCGAAATGAAACGCCTCAACTTCCTCATTCTTAAATCCAAAAGGCACAAGCAGTAAGTTATGTAAATGTCAGTGACTCACCAGGTTTATAAGGGGACCTCCTGAATTTCCAAACTGTAAAATAGACATTACTGAACGATGCAATATATTTATTATTCGATTAATGAAATAATTGTAATGACACAAATATAGCGTTCACATGCAATTACACCCAAATCCTCCAATGCCATTTCCTGTGCGCTTACATCTATGGTAGCATCAGTCTGAATGTAGTCTATGTTGGAGTTGGACAGGCCGAGTTCTTTACCACCTCTCTGGGCAGAGCTGACGATTCCAGATGTGATTGTGTTTTTAAGAGAAAAGGGGCTCCCCATGGCAACCACGAACTCACCCTGACGCACATCAGTCGACTGACCAAGACGCAGCGTGGGGAGGGGATGCTGGGATGAGAGACAGAGAGTATTGATGTGTCCAAAATCGCATACTGAGTAGGTACAAACACATACACTACCATTGAAAAGGTTTTGAAAGAAGTTTATTATGCTCACCATGGCTGCATTATTATTACAATTCAAAATAACTGTTTTCTATTTTCATATATTTCAAAATGTAATGTATTCCTTTGATGAGCTGAATGGTACCTTAGCATTGATTTTGATGGTGGCGATGTCTGCAGCCTGGTCTACATCCTGGACCGTGGCATTGTAAGTCTCTCCATTGGTCAGTTTGACACGGACGCCACGCTTGTTGGCAACCACATGAGCATTGGTCACTATCAGGCCATCACTACTTATGATGAAGCCGGAGCCGTTCGAGATGGGCACCTCACGGCCAGAAAAAGGGTGTCTGTAAAGAAACAGTATTTAATATAGGAATCAATCTACACGTTAAAGATTCAAAAGTTCCCTGTTGAGAAAAACAACTTGAACGAGCCTAAACTGGTTTGCCCGACTCCAAGTCAAGTCAGGCTGTCTGGTCTGTTGGCTAGTTTAACGAGTTAGTTCATCCAAAAATGAAAATTCTGTCATTAATTAACCACCCTCACGTCGTTCCAAACCCGTGAGACTTTCGTTGATATTCAGAACATAAATGAAGATCTTTTTGATGAAATCTGAGAGTTTCTGTCCCTCCATAGACAGTTTGACGTTTCAAAAAGTTCATAAAGAGATGGTACTAATACATATGAATTGAGCGGTTTAGTCCAATTTTTCTGAAGAGACATGATCGCTCTATATGATGAATGGATTGAATTTAGGATTTTAGTCACATATAAATTCATCAACTCACACATCAGTTGAGGTAAAGGGAAGTTCAAGCATGTTCGCTTGATGTGCAAGAATCAATGAGTTTCATTCTCGTGTGTTACACAGCAGTTTGAGCTTCCGCAAGAACCAATGAGGTTTGTTCTCGTGTATCAAGCAGGTTCGGTTGAGCTTCTGTTTCGCTGATCAATGTTTATATGTGAATAAAAGCCTAAATAAAATCTGTTCATCATATAAAGCGATCGTGTCTCTTCAGAAAATTTTGGGCCACTTAATTCATGTGGATTAGTTTTATGATATCTTTATTTATTTACCTTTCGGAAGCATCAAAGAGGTAGTTGCTTAGCTGTCAATGGAGGGACAGTAAGCTCTCAGATTTCATCAAAAAGATCTTCATTTGTGTTCCAAATATGAACGAAAGATTGGAACGACATGAGGTTGAGTAATTAATGACATCCTTTTAATTTTTGGGTAAACTTTTCCCTTTAAGAAGCAGCTTGACCACGGTAGGAGACCACATTTAACAGACTGCGAGACCCTTTTAAACTTTTAGGCTAGTTCAAGATGTTTTCAATGGAGCTAGTACAGTTTAATTGTATTTTTTACAGACTCACCGCCCAACGATCTCGATGTAGACTACAGCAGGAGTGGACTTCTCAACCACATCCGCGATGAAATTGTACTTGTAGCGCGGACTGTCGGGTTTAAATGGAGAGGCACATTGGACAGTAGGTAATATGCTGTCAATAAGCAAATTTCTGAACGAGACTGTGCTCTGTAGGGCATCTTTATTGTTCTCGTTTCTTAATGAATACAAGGCTGCTGCTCCTCCGAGTCCAAATCCAAAAGCGACTGTCAGGCGAGCGGTGCGACTGTTGCCTCCTGAACTCCGGTGTGAAACTACAGGTCGTAACGTTACTTCTACATGTTCCTGCTTACCTGAAGAGGAGTTAGAAAAGTGTCCTAAAGGTCTTACTGTCATCACATTTGGTTGGCGACGGCTGTCCCGGAGACTTCTCGTGATCGTCCTGAGACATCGACTTACATGTGTACTTGCCATGTTGCATCAGATGTTTCGTAGTAGAAAACAGTCAATCCAGATGGAAACAGGGACCTGACCGCTGGGTCTAATACATTATATTAGCAAAAGTTTCTTTGAAAATCTTTAAATAGTTTATCTTTATTCTATATAGGAATATGTGGTTAAAATGATCTTCACATACGCTTGTAGAGGCGTGACTGTCCAATCCTCGCCTCTGACTGTGACAGTACCGGAAGTGGTAGTTGGTCAACCCATCTGCGCATGTATGGACCCATGGTATGGACATGTCTGATGAGAGGATGAGAGTGGGAATTTCTGGGAAACTCCTGCTAGAAATTAGAATATCTGACAAGTCCGCTGTGTAATGTAAAACTTATCTCATCGGAAATATTTTCTACATTTGATTAGATGAAAGTGTAATAAATATAATTTCATTACAAATTATCTAAAATATTATTCTTGTAACTATTAATTAATAAGTAATTTAATAACAATGTAGTATTCATGTTAATAATAACCTATTATTGAGTGGAATTATTCAATCTGCATTTATTTTGAAAATATGTATATAAGTATTGTGAATGTTATTGCTATATCACGTGAACGAACTAAGAGCTGGTCTGGAATACGGTATGTGTGAAGCGGACGGAGAGAGAGTTCTCCTCCCCGCTTCTGCAATCAGTCGACTCCAGCTCTGGGTCCATTCCGAATTTTCCATTTCCTCTTTGCCTTCAGCAAACTCACGTAGTTCTGCTTTTACTATAAAACCCGCTTTTCGCTCGGGTCAGAATCACAAACTTCGCTCTACTTAATATCTAGTGCACAGTACAGTAGTGATAGGAAAAACGAAGCTTTTCAAAAACCTCGAATCTCACAAAATGAAGCACTGTTTCGAACCACTCGTCGAAACACAAGCGCTTCAAGCTGATGACCCCTGCTGATCAGACCAGTGTGTAAATGCTGCGAAAACTCAGCAGACATATAATATTGGCTGGCATAAAACACCTTTTACAAATCAATTGCAAATGTTTTATTGAATGTTTAATCAATTAAATGCAATTAACAGATAATCTAATACTATTAAATATGAAGTGTCTTTTCGATATGTGATACTGTATAGGGCTTGTTTTGTTCATTTTATATTGAGTTTTGTAAATTAGACTTTTAAATACAACTCTTCCTTTTTATTATGCCAATGTGTCATTAAATGTGTACAAACGTGACGCGATCTGAATCATAACAAATGATTCGCTAAGGTTTTTTCACTAAGTGTTTCAAAAAGCACTCATCACTATGGCATAGGGAACTTCACTTCTAAATGAAACTTGTCCATAGTCTATTGCTAACATGTTGCAGTATCCAAAATGATCAATGTGATAATGTCGTCTCTTCTACCCCTCTTTTGTCCTTTCTCTATACTCTCATCTTCATCTGTTAGATACAATACTTTTGATTTTATTATAAACTAGATTTAAAAAGGTAGGTAGACAGAGACAAAATTATCCACTGTATTAAGTTCCTTTTTTTCTACATTTAAGGTATGATGAATTTACTAAACACCACACCCCTTACAGGAATTTTTTGGTATTTTTAGATGCCAATTAAGACATAGGTTGTTGCATTCACTTTTTAAACTAATGAACAAATCACTTCCAAGAGACTTTGGCATATTTTAGACATTTTGAAAATGAGTTTCTCACATAGTATGCGCACACACAAAGATATCACTCACTACATCCACTGACTCTCTCATAACACTTAGAACCCAGAGGACAAAGAACTCATGTGAATCAATTTTGAGACAAAAGAAAATGGTCCAAACAAACAGTTTAAACCATATCACTGACAGTGTATATTTTATGTACATAGGTATTTTTGTTCTTTAAATTGGGTATTTATCACTGTATCGCCGTCCGTTTGACAACACGTCCTTCTTTATCAATGGCAAAATTGTAGTTTTTCGGGTTGTCAAGAGCCTCTTCAATCCGTTCATCTAGATTGTCCATTGTGATGAAGTTCTTTGCCTCTTCCTGAAACATGAATGCAAAGGGTTGAATCATAAAACCATCCTCCCTCCCACCCATTTCTAAAAAAAACCCACCTAATTTAACAAATGTACTTATTAACCGCACAATAATAATAAACATCCTTTTCAAGAAATATATCAAATAAATTAAAGCATGCCAATACAACTCATTCTTAGTTTAAACTTGGACAAAATGTATGTACAATATACTGTCTTTATTTTGTTCTGTTGCATTCTATCATTGCACAGTACTGAAAGATTCACCTGTAGTTGAAGAATTTGTCTTTCTTTCTCTTTAATGTAGTCCTCCAGCTCTTGCTGGTGTAAGAGGACTGCTTCTCTCCTCTTCAGTTCCGCGGCCTCAGTCTCCTTCTGCACGCGCTGCTCTCTGGAAGACCAGATGATACACATCCATTTTAATCAGCAACAAAATGCGGTGTATCGCAGTACTACAAACGAATCAGAGGGGTATTTAATGCAAAAGGCCCGTTCACACCAAGAACGAGAACTATATTAAAAGCGATAAGGATATAGTTCTAAAAAAGCTAAGAATAGTCCACACCACTACTATAAAAATAATGGCACAGAGAAACGATATAGAACAACTTTCAGAACGGGTTTCATTTTTATTTTTACATAAAAACACTGACAGCCAATTAGAATCCATCCTGCTTTAAAGAGCTTACACATTTAAAGCGGCAGACGATAAAACTGCAGCACACACTTAGAATTTACTCACAATAATAATAAATTATTTACTCACCCTGGTGCTTTTTCTAATGCCGTATGCCCTTCTTTCATTTGTGGACCAAAAAGAAGAATTTTCTCGCTCTCGTCCTTATAATGGAAGTGAATAGCGGCCGACCAGCATCAAGCTTTTTGAAAAAGTATCACAGAATGACCCCATGTATTATATAATCCAAGTGTTCTGGGGGTATACCATAGGGTTTGGTGATAAACAAAAAAAAAATGTAATGTTTCATTTAGTTTTTCACCAAACCTCAACATATACCCCCAGAACACTTGGAATTTACGACACGTATCGCATGGGTTCATTCTGTGATACTTTTGCATCTTTAAAAAAAAAAGCTTGATTCAGGTTGGATTTACTGACATTATAAGGATGAATATGAGAGGGACATTTTTTTAAAATTCTTCTTTTGAGGTCCATAAAAGAAAAAAGGGCATACGGCATTAGAACAACAACGGGGTGAGTAAATTATGATGTTATTCTAATTTTAGGGTGAACTATCTCTTTAAGCATATCCCAGCCAGAACTCATCCCCTCACGACCTACATATCTGATGTCTCACAGTTAGTATCACATCTAAATGACTCACCGTATTTGACGTAATCTGAGGTTTTCAGCATCATTCCAGGACATTAATGACCGATGCTCTTCAGCCTCCCTTTTACTTCTCTCCTCTGCTGCGGAACCAACCTCATCTTCATATTTCTTCCTCAACACCTGCTCCTTGAACTCAAGTCTACATGCATAAAATGTATATCAATGTATATCAATTCGTCAATCTCAAACGGCAAAAGTAATAATAAAGAGACAATTAGAGGGGTAGAGTGACCTTGGTAATCACAGATCTACATTCACTAGTCATCATAATCATGCCTGGAAATCATAATCAGTTTTATGATTTAATGTCATGCAGTCTTACCGCAGGGCTCTTAGGATCAAATTGTACTCAGTGAAACGTTCCTTTAATACAACCATTTCCACTGGATCCACGGGAGGGGGAGTCTTGATTCGGCCCAGTTTTGACTTCGCTTTGGGGTCTGTGCGAGATTTTCTTCCCCTGACAGTTTCGATCAAAACTGTATTGCGAGGGGCGAGAATACGGACTACAGGATCATGACACCGCGATAAAGCCCGCAACATGTTGAAGATTATATATAGTTATGATTAACGGTAAGCGTCTATACCGTTAAAACCTAAAATAATTAATGAATGAATATACTACAAGCAACAGATTCCAGCAAGGCTATATAACATTGAGCATTTTCACATAGGCCGCCATGTTCTTGAACTTTAACCACGGAAGATGTTTCTTCACTCGATGTAGTCACGGCTGAGCTGAACGCAAAGCGCTCTCTACTGCCGCGCGCTGGAAATAAACAGAACTGTCTGCGAACGCGGTCAATAACTGAATGGAGATCGTGAGGTAATGATTCTGTATCGATTCTATTTCATCTTAATGGTTTATGTTCCTTAACGGTCTATTAAATGTTCTAGCCTACTTCTGAGGAAGAAAAAAAGCGTCTAAAAGCGGTTGGAGGCGGCATAAACTACGTAATCAGGTGGTCTTAACTATCGGATAAAAATACTAACTTAAAGTAGCCTACATTTTGTAACATATTTAGATCATTCGTTTTTGATTAAACACCACTGACAAAAACGCATAATCTTTACACAATGTGTTCTGAACAGCCACTAATACTGAGACTGATTTATATGCAAGGCCATTTCCACCACATCACAATTATGACATACAAATGATATGTCATAATTGAGATAAAAAAATATTATGACATTAAAAGTCGAAATTCTGATACAAAATGTGGAAATTAAAATGGTCATAATTATTACATTTTGGATTATTATATTAATTATACATAATTATGACTGCCATAATGTTGACTTTTTATGTCATGATTTTAGATTAATAGCCTATCATTATAACTTGTCATACTTGATACTTTTTGCCATAATTATGACCTCTTAATGTCATTTCGACTCATGTCACAATTTTTTTTTGATTATGTGGTGGAATGTGTTTGTGATATATATATATATATATATATATATATATATATATATATATATATATATATATATATATAATTATTTAAATTATTATTATTATTATTGGACATGACAAAACCGCTCTGGCTGATTTATAATAGTTTTGTTCACTAAAAATAACTGGCTAAAAAGAACCACTTGCATGTTCTTGATTGAACTAAAAGAAGCCAGTTCGAGTTGTTCAGCATTCATTTAAAACATGATTATCCATTAAATCCAGCATAAATATTCCAAAGAGGTTTTAATGAGCAAGTTACTGACTGTATTGCACACAGGCTCACACTCAAACACACAGCAGAAGAGGTACTGTTGCTTTATTCAGCGTGTATTTAGGTACAAACATACAGCACCATTCAGTTCAGAGACTGTCATAAACAGACTCGGTTTCTTGTTCATTTTATAATTACTGATAATTGACTAACATTATAACTTAGATGACACAACAAAAGCAGATGAGAGCAGTTGTATTTTAACCACGAGTCTAAAAACTCCAGTTCTAGAGCTTTTATTATTTCTACTCTTGATTTTTCAGTCATGCTTTTATCATGTCAAACACCGTAAATGCTAAAGCAAAATAATCAAATATCCTCAACAAAACAAAAATATGAGAAGCAGAACACAGACAGATAGCAAACTAAATGTTATGCTACTACAACGTTTACTAAAAATAATACATTCTAACCCAACTAACATAGCTAAAACATAACTGTTGCACTAACTACATATAATCTAAAGAGCCAGGGATGGTGGACAGTGTCCTGATGGCTGATTCTTGGTCTAATTTCAAATTAAAAAATTGGTTTTAGTCTATTCCTAGCATCCAAAGCAAGCTGAGATCAAACAGCGATTCACCTCAACAAACAATTGGTTAAAAGTTTGCATATAGGGGATCATTGGTGAATCCGATGCTCAATGGGTGCTAGGAATCAAACGAAGAAGTTACAATTTAGTGAAAATTTCAATGGATTTATTTGCAGAACCGGATAGTGTTCTTGAAGTAGAACCTTCTATGGTTCTTCTCCATGAGAATCGGCCAACATGACACTGAGCTCTGGCTGAGTGAGTGCTGCCCCTAGCGATGTCTCCAAGGTGGTCATTTTTCCATTTCTAGTGTAAAGAAGAAGGGGGACCTCCTTATGTGTACCTCTTGTGTGACACAAGGGCTCGTCTGACTTGAAAGCAATGATATGCCGAGGCTTAGTTTCATGGATGGATGGTGTAATTTGGGTGTAAGTAACTACTAAAGAACTAGGATCGGAGGTTAAAACAATGGTTATGGATGTGATTTTGACAAAGAGGGTCATAAATGGTGGGTCCGGTTTAGTCGTTTTTGGAGAGAAAAAGTAGGTTTATTCACCTATCAATGTTTGAATCTGGGGGATGATGTTGTAGGTTAGTTTTTTAGGATCTTAAAGTGGGTCTCTCCCTCAGCGGTATTCAACATATGAATATGATGAATGTGAGTTATTAGGATTTTGTGTTTTAGGGAGTTAGGCAAGGGCTGGGAGGGTGGAATATGTAAATCGAATTTCTTCTCCCTCCAGGAGTTTCCTGTTAAAGCAAAAAGGAAGGTCAGTTCAAAACAAACTACACATCAATACCCATTTGTGATATACCATCCAAGTTACTTAATTCAAGTTAGTACTCCCATATTTGTGATTCTATTTTTGAATTAACTCTGTGACTCTGATTAAAGAAACTACAGGTGTCTTTCTGTCAAGAATATTACCTGTAAGCTGCAATTTCAACATCCAAAGCCATCTTCACGTTAAGCAGATCTTGATACTCCCGCAAATAGCGTGACATTTCCTCTTTCGCATCAGCAATGTCACTCTCTAGGTCACTTATCCTCCCCTAGAAGTTATTCAGAGAAAATTTCAAAGCATCAATTCGTGCCTAAATGATTAACTGAAAGAAACATTCCTTTATACTGGATTTGTGCCAGAGATACAGAGTAGTAGCATCATAGATCTAACAGATTTAGCTCATTAATACCTTTTCCCTCTAGAGTCAGTCTCATTTGTTCTACTCAGCGTGTCAGTCATGACTCAGCACTGATGGAATGAGTCAGCATCAGTAACATTTCTGCAACTATCGTTTGGACATTACAATGACAAAAGCACAGCAGAAATAGTATTAAATCAATGTTGAATCTGTAGAACAGCAAAGGTCTGCACACTGACTTATGTAAAGACCTAAATGATGAAATTGACAGAGACTCAGGAATATGTTTCCTTGTGGGGAAGCACAAAGACTCTAGACAGAGAAAATGTGCAAAAAATGTACTTTTATGGGTACAACAGCTTATCACTGGGGCAGTAACCTTAAAGGGGCAACTTTAAACCTTTTTGTCTGTAAAATGATCACAGTAGTACCTTAAGGGTACATATTAATATGCATATGTTATAGGTAGATATGATACAAAGTTGTCCCTTTAAGTGTACGGCATCAGTGACCAGCTGTTGTACCCCTAAAGGTCCATTTTTTTGCACGTTTTGTCTGAGTATTGTGCCCATAAATACAAATAAAGATTGTTCCGTTTATTTTACATTTGTATTAATCTTCTCTTTTATCTATGTTTCTGCAGTCAATATCAGAATGACCTCACTTTTTTTTCAGTGTCTCTACAGAGGCATTTATTTGGTTATATTGCAGCTGTTGCAATTATGATTAACTACTGCCAGTGACCTATACCTGGTATTTGGTGACCTCAGTGTTCTGCGTCTCCTCTTGTTCCCCTAGTTGTGCATTCAGTGAATCGATGACGTTCCTCAGTGCTTCGACCTCAGCTGAACGGGACTGCAGTAGCCGCCGGTACTCAGTGGTCTCCTCGCGTACCAAGCGCACAGCCTCCTCCTGCTTATCTGTCAGCTCCACTGCGCTCGCCACCTTCCCCTGGAACCAAGCCTCGGCGGTTTGCATGTTGCGTCCAGCCAAGGTCTCATACTGCGCTCGGATCTCTCTCAGAGCGGCCGACAGGTCCGGTCTGCTTGTGTCCAGCTCCACGCTGAGGCTGGCGACCTGTAGCTGGACCCTCAGCCCCTCCTGCTCCTCAGCAAACACTTGTTTCAGGAAGTCCACCTCCTGTGCCAGGGAGACAACGCTGGCCTCCGCATCACAGCTGCACAGAGCGGCTTGGCCTGCCTCCTCTCGAAACCTCTGCAGGTCCGCCTCGGCCCGGCTACGCAGCTGTGCCTCTTCCTCCCAACGCTCGTGCAGCTGTGCGTGCGCCTCCCGCAATGCCTCCCTCTGTGCCTCCATGCGCGCTTTAGCCTGGGCCTCCTGGTGCAGCTGCTCCCTGAGGCCCCGTACTTCCTGCAGGTAGAGCTGCTGCAAGCGGGACGGCTGACTCTGCCTGCGTCGCAGGGCTTCCAGCTGCAGGAGCAGAGCCCGGTTTTGCTGCTCGAGGTGTCGAACCTTGTCAATGTAGGACGCAAAGCGGTTGTTTAGACCCACCAGCTGCTCTCGTTCTTGGGCCCGCAGGTCTAACAGCTCGGTGTTCCCTACGGTCACCTGACTCAGGTCGCTCTGCTCCCAGCGCTGCAGAGGCTCCAAGCGCATCGGCCACCTGGAGGAAGACAAGGGCCCCCGGGAGAGCCGATAGGTGGTGGTACTGGAGTAGGAATGTTCCCTTCTCCGGGAGAGGGAGGAGGAGATGAATGGGTCAAAGCTCATGATGCAGGATTTTTTGTTGTTTTTTTTGGTTTGGTTTTCAAATGATGTTAATGTTTTGTTGGTTGAAGAAGTTTTTCTTTTTAAGTCCCCCTTGTTCTGCACACCATTAGTGGAGATGAACCGGCACTGCACCAGTTCAGAAATGCTGCAGAGCAGTCTGCTTTATACAGGACACACATACACACTCTCTCCACACACACAGAAGCTCAGCCAATCAACAGCTTAGCAGTGTCATGATGCTGCTGATTGGTTTTGCGTTTCTTTTTTAGCTGGAGTAGCATATCAGGAGGAAGGGCTGATTTATACATTTTTATTATAGGGTCTATCTGCATATTTTCAGTTTGAAATGTTATTCAAATGGCTATATGAATCTGTGAGTGAAACATATTTTAAAGAAATCCATGCAGTTTAAAATATGGAAATAAACAATAATGTAAACGTAAGTTTTTCATATACAATTATTCGTACAATTCATTACTCAAAGAATCAGCAAAACCACATTTAGTTGTACAATAATGCTTGATTTTTCTATTGAAATATATACAATTAAATAAAGTTAGTACAGGAAGGTTAACATTATAGCTCATCATACATTGTGTTATTGCTAAAACTAAGATTTTAAACCTCTAGTTCACGCTCTCCCAGGAATGGTGCTGCCTCTGGCTGACATCTTTGAGTTTCAGAAAGGTGAATCTCTGAGAAATTATCTGATGCACCAAAGTCTCCTTCCTGTAATGAACACATTTCAGGATTTATAGGATAAATGTTAAGAGCAATATAAGTTAAGTTCCCCATTTAGGAGTTTTTCCACTAGATTTTGGCATCAGAGCCAAGATATTAGGATAACCCATACTACAGCAATGCAATAACATGCTTTTAAAAAGCGTTTAACATTATTTTAGCCCCTTTTTGTTACAGAACAACTAAGCAATAAACTAAACAACATAAACCTGTGACTTCACTCTTTGCTATCAAATAGTCAGCCTCTAAAACAGTTACCTGTGGTTCGCACTGTGCCGCAAAGTCCCTCAGCACATTCAGCTCCTTCACTACTCTGAAAGACAATCAATTAACACTTTGTAAAGCAATTAAACATTGCAAAATAATGGCCTACTAATAAACTTTAGCTGTGAAAAAGTTCCATTACTGGGTCATCATATGTGACCCTGGACCACAAAACCAGTCTTAAGTATATTTGTGGCAATAGCCAACAAAACACTGTATGGGTCAAAATTATCGATTTTTCTTTTATGCCAAAAATCATTAGGATATTAAGTAAAGATCATGATCCATGAAGATATTTAGTAAATTTCCTACCTTAAATATATAAAAAAATTATTTTTGTACGTGGATGCAGCACAATCGCCAACAGAAATGGAAACCTTTAAAGGCGATTTTCTCAATATTTAGATTTTTTTGCACCCTCAGATTCCCGATTTCAAATAGTTGTATCTCGGCCAAATATTGTCCTATCCTAACAAACCACACATCAATGGAAAGCTTATTTATTCAGCTTTCGGGTGATGTATAAATCTCAATTAAAAAAAATGGACACATAAGACTGCTTTTGTGAAATTAAGAAATTAAAAAGAAATTAAGGAAAAATGTAAACTTACTCTCTCCCTGCACCTTTCCCTGTAAATTATTAGTAAAGACAATGGCAGTGAGCGGTGCAATTAACATTAACAGCTATTACACATGATTTAAAATATACCAATGAAACTTACAGTATGCATGGATCTGTAAAACCAGCCACACGCCTGACATAATGCTTTCAAATGGCAGCACTATAACACGCAGATCATCCACTGTTCTCTCTCCCTTGTCTAAACAGAAGAATTTAGTGCTCTCTTCAACAGGACCATACAAAAATATTGTTTGGGTGTTGACACTTACACACTTGCAGTATTAATTCTGTGGCAAGAGAAACAGAGTTGACCACTGGCAGGCCTGCCACCCCATACATGAACAAAGTAGTGTAAATGACATCTGCAAAAGAGGAAATGTAAGAATTACTGCAGAATTAGGATGAATTTGTATGCCCTACTGAGATTCATTGAAAATGTTTACGAAATCTATTGCCCCAAAGTAATCAAAAATCGGAATGTTTCTTGACTTTCTTATCCTCATTTGTTACCAGAACCTGTTCTGTGGAATCGTGAGGGTGCAATCGCAGTCAAGACGTGGAGCAGAACTGTAACAAAGATCCATCCAAAACGCTCTATGATCAATAACACATTATAATAGCAAGTTTACAATTGCTGGAAAGCAATGCTATACCATAAAAGCTAACAAAAAAAATTTAAGAAAATATTTGGATGATATATTAGCATAAACCACACAAAACATTTAAGTAACAATGCAAGCAATTTGTTTTGTTTGTTTTTTCAAAATGAATAGGGCAACTGATTTTGCTGATATTTTATAAACCAACTTACCGTTAGTATACTCCAGAATCTTGTTCAGATAATATAAAATAAATGCACTATGCCCGATGAGCGTGACAACCATAACGGTTACCCAAACTAAATCTAGGATAGCGAGAGACAGAAAGATCATTATTGATGCAGCCAGCATTTTACTTTAACAAATATAATTTAGGGGGGGGAGGGGACGACAAATAATTATTTACTTGTCCTAAAGCTGTGGTTCTCAATCGGGGGCCTTGGGCCCGCTGGGGGGACTCAGCAAATTTCCAAGGGTACCTTAAGATGACTTAAAATGTCATTAAAATTAGCTAAAATGACTTAAAGTCAAGATATTTCTTATTTTAATTCAGTCAAACAACTTTTTTTGTCTCTGAAGAACCAGGATTTCCAAGGTCTTGGAAAACCTTGATATATGAGAGGGCTTCATTTAAAAGTCATTTGTATACTTGTAAAATTAATGTAAATGAATAAAATCTTAAAACTGTGGCCAATTTTAGAATGGATATGCATTTCTAGTTATGCCAACCTCTAAAATATTTTTAAAATATTTTTTACAAATCTTATCCAAATTATGAACAACTGGCAAATTTATGGGGCCTTTGAATATTGTTGTGGACAACGGGGGGCCTTGAATTAAAAAATGTTCAGAACCATGTCCTAAAGCATTTTTTTCCTGACCACCATTCTGATTTAAAAACGAAATGATTTAATATTCAATTTAAGCGGCCTCACCATGATGTAACAGGACAAATAAACATTTTGATTTGTGACATGCAAAATGAAACATTTGTTTGTGTACTTACAACATCTCCATATAAGTGCATAAAGTTGATTTTTGTCAAGTTTTGAACAAAGGTACTGTCGAATTGCTGGAATTGGAAGAACTATGAATGAAATGGCAACAGATATTCCCCCCAAAGCATATGTCATTGTAATCATGGCTGAAAATAAAAACAGACACATTATAATGACTGTCAGTAAATAAATATCTAAAACAAGAGACAGATCCTGGATAACTTATAAATACAACTTCTACTTACATTCATCAACGCTTGATGATCTAAAGAAGAGGAGACGCATTTGAAGAAAGTTGCTTGACTGCATGAGAACATGTCCTAACGACTCTACATGACAAAAATCACACATATGACCATTACACATAACATGCAGCCTAGTGGTTATCTGGAAATATGCCCTTCATTTAATTGTAGGTGATTTCTAAAGCACAAAAAAATACAACAGAATACATTTTTACATACTTACAAATCGAAGGGGAAAATGAATATCAAAAAAACGTATCAAGAAAACGTGGCTTAAAGCTAGAAGAGATGCTGGCATGGATGACAGCAGAATAACCCCAACACTGACAAGCACAGCTTCACTCCACTGAGATGCATTCCAAAGATCATGAAGAACAGCTACAAAAGAAAGATGATACAAGAATGACATATATCGAATACAGGCCCAGTGAATGTATTCTGCAAAATTGAAATTCATCTTGGATTATCAAAATGACATTAAAGTATAAATTATTTTCCCTTTTCCCTTCATGGTTGGAAATAGCGTGAATGTAACTATACCATAAATATGCAAATTGGACCCCACCTCCACTCAATCACAACATCTGATCCACTCGGTCCACTGTAGTAAACGCAATGGTTTAATTCAGCCATATATGTTTGAACCACAAACTGATTCAGAAGAAGAGTGAATTACACTTATCTACGAGTCGATACCAGAATGGTAATGCATTGTGTGTATCGCTCTCTAGTCTCTACAATGTCGGACACACAACGGTAATTGATATGATTAGCCTTTGGCTTGACTACATTATCAAACAGCTAATAATGTTTTTAATTATGTAATTTTAATTTGTTGTGCTTTTCTCAAAGCCAAAGCGCTACAACACAGAGTAATTATAGTAAAAACAGTAATACAATTAAAAAACAAGATTAAAAGAATAAAAAAAAAACAAGCAAGCAAAAGAAAAAGACACTCAAAGACAATAAATAGAATATGAGTCTAAAGAGCTTTCTTAAAACAGTCCAGTGTTGCTCTACTCCCCTATAGACTTTAATTTAAATGAGGGCTGCTGAAAAGTGGAGCGAAGAGACTCATGAATAGCTTTACATGTTAAAATCAGAGTTTCAAAATAGATACGTGTCTGTATGGGAAGCCAGTGTAATTGATAAAAGTACAGGGGAAATATGCTGGCATATACAGTTGAATTCTGAATATTTTTCAGTTTTTTAATGGATTCATCAGGAGGACAAGAGTAAAGTGCATTACAATAATAAAGCCTAGACATAATAAAAGGCATGAAAAAGCCATTCTGCATCGGGCAAGGAGAGAGAAGTTCTATGTCAGTCTGCCATTATTTCTAAGGTGGACAAAAGCAGCTTGAGACCATTTTAATATGGGCATCGAATGTCAACTGTGCATCAAACATAACACCAAGATTGCGCCTTTGAAATGATGAAAATCTGTGTATCGTCAGCATAACAATGAAACCCCAGACCAAACTTTAGAAAGATCTCTCCAAGAGGCAACATATAGGGCCTATATGCTAAACAGAATGGGCCCTCACACGGACCCCTGTTGGACACCCTGCTGTACCAGTGTGGCTTCAGATTTATTTTCCCCCAAACATACATACTTGGAAACTATCAGTGAAATAGGATTTAAACCTATCAAACGCAACACCAGAGATGCCTCACTACCCACACATCCTTTCAGGGAGGATGGAATGACAGTGTCAAAAGCAGCACTAATGTCTAACAAAACTGTTGCAATGCTGCAAGCACCGGTGTCAGCATAAGTGAGAAGGTAATTCGTGGCCCAGACAAGAGCGGTCCTGATCTAAATCCAGAATGAAATGGTTCTAATAGGTTATTTATGGACAAATATTTCTGTAACTGACCAACAGCAACCCATTTAAGGACCTTAGCCAGAAAAGGTAGATTCATTATAGTCCTATAGTTAGATAAGCCTTCAGCATCACACCCAGGCTTTTTAGGAACTGGTGTGATAGCCGCTGTCTTAAGGGCCAATGGAACCTTCCCAGTCATTATAGAATTATTGATAATTGCAGTAATAGAAGGGCATAAAGATATTAAGCACTTTTTAAGAACCTCGGTAGGCAAAGGGTCAAGAGAACATGTAGATGAACTCATAGACATGACCAATTTTGAAATGTTTGCAATACTCAGTAACAAAGTTGTAAAAGAAAATGGAAGGTGGATTTTTAAGATAAGTCCCAGGAGCCAGCCAGGTAGAGCCAGATTTATGGAGCTATACATCTTTTGGACTTTCTCTGTAAAAAGATATGGAATTCTCAACAAAAGAAAGATTTTAGCTTTAAAGTTTAACATTTGTTGATGTTTGTTCTTCATTGTAATTTACATCATATACATAATTCACCAATATGCACCGTTTTTTCTTGTCCATTAAAGGTGTTCTTATGCTCAATGATAGGAAAAGCCTAAAAAAACACGCACGTTAACGGGATTGGTTACATGTTTGTGACGGGCAGTTTCACACTGCAAAACTTGATACTTTAGGTATTTTACCATAGTAAATGTATAAATTCTTTACATTACGACTTTAAAACTAGCCTTACCTGAGCAAAATGCAGTGGAAATCAGAAGATATGCAATAGGAATACCTGTATATTCAATTATTTTGTGGATGAAACCTGGAAAATCAACTGAAAAAAACAAAAAACAATTTATTTTACAACTTTCCTAACATTTTAAAATTAAGAATTTTAGAGAACTATAATTTAAATGTATATAAAAATTAAACCATATTCATATATAGTTATATTTACACAGCTATATTAGCTGATTCCATAGTCAACCTAACAGCCTTTAATTACTGTAGAATTTTCTGGCAAACTAAGAATTCTTTTTTAGACCCCGAAATCTGTGGGCTTATCACAAATCCCCAAAGCACTAAGTAAGATGCATTTACAATGCGATTTGAAATGTATAGCAGAATATATATAATACAATATACAATCAAACAATGTATTTCATTAAAATGCACATACATACCAGAAACTTTTGTATTCCAATTATAATAAGGGGCCACAAGAAACAATAAAATGATCCTTGTAAGATTAATTATTGCACACATTGTTACCTCAACCACAGACCCTGAAAAAAGCAGTAACAAAACAACAAAGTCATCAGAGGAAAAAAAAGATGGATAAATAAAACAGCGCATGCAGACTTAGAGAAGTTGATGTCACATACCTTCAATTACACCCCACAGAATAAATGCAATAGATAAACACATGTTGGGACAGACAACTTGCAAATAATGTATGTACATGGGCGTTGTCCCAGTATCTGCAGAAGAACATAAATGTCATGTAGAATCATTTAGTATGACTGTTAATTATTGTCTTTTTTTTTGGAGTTGCTCTACAGCAGATTTGAATTCTGTTAGCATTATTCAATCATTATCTTCCAGTTTATCACTGTAAGCTGCTTTGAAACAACTTGACTTGATATTTACATATTTACATTTAATATAACTCTTTAAAGCATATTTCATATTGCTTGGCCTACCTTTTCTAATTATATAGATTGTGACTGGAATACTTAATACAAAAGTCACAAAGAGGGAAATAAAGCAAAGCATCAGTGTAATGATGTGCAGAGCAGACATTCCTACATGAGAGAGACAAGGATTTTATTGGCATTAGATTTAGTTCATGTTAAAAAGAACAAATCGACATAACATTTGATTTAAAAAAATGTTTTCACTAGAATTATATAAACATTATATGTACTACTGTTAAAATGTTTGGGGCTGGTAATGTTTATATTTAAATGTTTTTGAAAGAAATCTCTAAGGTTCAACAAGGCATTTGAATACAGTAAAGGCTGCAAAAATACAGTAATGACTTACCCAACCGCCCTATTTCCATAGTAGCAGAGCCTACTGAATATTCTGCGTGGACTTCACACATGTATTCTCCCTTGTCGGCAGTCTGGACATTTTTTAGTCTCATTGAGAAGTTGCCTTTGGGAATTTCTTCTCTGAAAAACTCTGCTCTGTCTCTGTAACGCTCGTCATTCGATCCTGAGAATATTGTCCCATTTTGGAAAAGCAAGACAGGGACGATGTCGGACTTTTTGTCCAGCTTCATCCATGAGACCTCGTCAAAGTGTTGAGGAGGAACATGCGAGTCAACCAGGCAATTTAGAACAACCTCCTCACCAACATGTCCAAACACAATTTGATCTTCTCCTGTCACAACTACACGCTCTGTCATAAATAAGACAAATAATCATTCTAACAATAAAACAGGCATGTTTAAAGACTCTTTTAAAATTGGATACTTACCCACATGTTGAATTGTAACAGGTATCTCCCCAACATCCTGGTCAAAGTAAACTACACATTTGTAGATACCAGTGTCCACGACTGTTATATTTTCCAACAGGATTGAAAAGTTTCCTTTAAAGATCTGCTCAGGAAAAAAATGTGCTCTGCCCCTGTAAGACGGATACTGAGCCTCAGGTCTGTCCTCACCATTCTGAAACAAGTGCACTAATGCCTCTTCAGCTGTCTTCATCCACTCGACCTCCAGCTCCTCCACAGGTAAAGGGGTTTCCACAGAGCAGGGCAGGAGGATGGAACCCCCCAGTTGTGCAACCAGAGACTGAGCAGGTCCTTGAACCAAGAGCCCTTCAAAAACAAAACATGAAACAGCAGCAATTCAGATGGGACTGTTAGTAAAGAACAGTGCACAAGTCATAAACACATAATGCAAGCAAGTATGGAACAAAGCATGTGATCCTTACCTTCAGTTGTAAGAAGAGCTGCTGCTGATATCAAGACTCTAAACATGTTTAAGGTGCACATATCTACAGAGCTGTGAAAATCTCTGAATTTAAGAGTAAAAATAAACAGCCCTAATAAGAACCGACTTACATTATCAAAAGTTCTTCCTACTTTCATTTTATTCAAGTTGTGCAACATGGCCTTTGACCGAGGATGCACACGATTGACTTCATACAACCATACCTCAGCAGCTGAATTTGCTTTTAATCTCAGTTGATGGTTCACTCTTGTTCTACTCTACCATTCAAAAGCTTGGGGTTGGTGAGATTTTGTAATGTTTTTGAAAGAAGTCCCTAATGCTCATCAAGCATTTATTTGATCTAAAATGCAGTTAAAACTGTAATATTGTAAAATAGTATTACAATTACCATTATTACAGTTTAAATGTAGCTGTTTACTACTTGAATATATTTTAAAAAGTAATTTATTCCTGTGATTGCAAAGCTGAATTTTCAGCAGTTATTACTCCAGTCTTCAATGTCAAACGATCCTTCAGAAATCATTCTGATTTGCCGTTTAAGAAAGATTTATTATTATCAATGTTAAAAACACTTCTTTTGCTTAATATTTTTGTGGAAACAGGGATATGTTTATCTTTGTGACAACATGTGCCTGCAATTAACTATACATCTTTTGTTTCCAATAGAAACAGAAACAAATGTGATCATTTCCACATCAGTATGCACTAGTGAATTCACTGGGAGACAAGTGAACAGAAATGATCATTATCTGAATGACACTGTCTTTTTTAGAGCTGCTTTACAGTAGAATTGATGTTTGCATCATTTATCATTATATTCCTGTTTATGACCTTGTAAGGCCAGCACAATCGGTCCAACAACAGTTTCTGACAAGCGGGTGAAGGTTTACTGCATGTTACTGTCTTTTCATCGTGGCAAAGTAATTTATTCCAAATAAACTTTAATCTGACTCCATTTTATCACAACCTCGAATTTAGGTTGTAATGGCAATTTGTTATTGGTCATTCATATAATAGTTTAGCAATACATTTGATTATTCCATTTAACTCTTTACTCTTATTATAATCGTTAATTCGGGTGCCAAAGTCGCACAGGGTCCTCGCACTGGCCGTTATGCGGGCCCACGATCACAAACTTGTCAGTCTGATCAATAACCAGAGGTTATGGCTACAATGCCGCCCAAGCTTGCTATTGTTAAAAAGTACCCATGTAGCCCCCTACAGTTGCCTTTGCCTATCATAACAACTTATTGAAAGCCCAAATAATAACCAGTGGCTATGGCTAGTACATTAAGATAATGCCACGCCAATGCTTGCCATTACCTCAATAGTATTTTTACCTAGCCCTCTTTAGCAATGAACTGCATAACAACTTACTTAGAGTCAAGCAGTTAGTCAGGAATCTAGAATCCCACCTGATGTGCCTCATGCGCCATCTAACCTGAGATCTAGTATGTACTTACCCTGAACGCAGATTTGCGGAAACAATGGATACAACAAAATCTACTATATTGAATAATTGAGTAAGTCAGAATAAAATCAAATGTAACAATTTCCAATGCAAATTCAGGCATGCGTTCCTTCTCCCTCTTCTTTGTATTTTTGCAATCTGTTCATCAGAACGTCGTCTCTTTGGTCGTGTGTCGGCCATATCAAACTTAGAGTTAAAATTCTAACTTCCCTCTTCATGCTTCTCTCCTCCACACCCCCCCATGTACGCTCACTAACCCCACCCCCAGGCTGGAACACTGTTTGTTTCGTTTCGTGGAGCGGGTTTCCCGTTTGTTTATGTTGCTGTTTGTGGAGCCTGGGCTGTCTACAGCGATAGTGAGGAGATGTTTGCTGTATGTGACAAAAAATGTTTTGGCATAAAAAACACGTGACATCGCTTAGAGCGCCTTTAATATGTTCCCTTTTAATTATAAGAGTTTTGGAGGTCTAATGAACCCTAATATAAATTTTCATTTAAATGAATTGAAGTTGCAGCAGAAAGTCTATGTATATCAGTAACAAGAGAACATTTGTTTGAAATGTGCAGTCACTAAAATTGAAAAGAAGCCAGAATATTAGGTTACAGACATTACGGATTTAAAAAAGTTAAACAAAAAGAAAATTCAAGATTTTCCCATTTTCAGGGCACCTTTTATTATATCAGAGAGCCATTTTCCATAACTTTTTTCAGGTACAATCACAATTTATTGCAAACTTTTCCTTATCAAGATATATGATATGATATTGTTTACACCAAATCGTTTCTGGCACAGGTGTTTTGAGAGATTTGAATTCAACTTGACACATTTCAACTTTTACAGAAGCAGGTTAAAACCTGCAGGTTAGAAGTCCAAATAAAACCTCTCGGAGAGAAATAATACTTATGGTTTGAACCCCTCAGACTGGGTCATAAGGCAAATACTTTTCCCAATAGTAAAAAAACAAAAACAAAAAAAAACCTTTTGCGGTGACCATTCATTAAACTTTTGACAGCCTTAAAAATTATATAAAGCTTCATGCCACTATCTTGCAAAACATTAAAATCAATAACTGACTTAAAAGGGAATGTATTATTTTGTGAGACAAATTAAGTTGATTAAAATCGTAGCCATCATACCCGTTTGTCCAAACTCAAACTCTCTTTAACTTGTGTATAGACTGATAGTAAGACTTGAACTATTTTTAAACAAAAATTATGAAACATTCAGATGAATGACCAAACACGAAAGCCCCACGCTGTTTTATGCATGTGAAATTTTTTACTGTATCCACCTAATTACACTGATTTTGAGATGCTTAAATCACTCTGTCAGTGTGCTGTGAATCAGGGGTGTGATTTGGCATTATGTCGCTCAATGCCCTTGTTTTCTGGAATATGCTTGTAAGTGCAGCGATCATTCTTTAAGCAGCCAGTTGTCCTCCAAAAATAACATTCATCAGGTTGTTTGCTGAGAAAGAAAAAAAAGTAAAGACAAATTTCAAATTACCATAAAAAACATTGCACTAAGTGCAATAGGTACTATTTATACTATTGCTCAAATACCATCTATTTGCATCTCATTGTATTGTAGTACACTGCAAAACAGCATGCAATAACATTCATTGTATATGATTATATTTATCAAATTAATAAATGGATACTGGCTTATTGGGACATTACTAGTCCCCGTCCCTCCCGTACACCTACCCTAATTTTAGAACATTTAACCTTCTAATCATTAAAAGTGTCATGTCAAATCATAGTAATCATGTCAAAATGAAGTATTATTTGGGCTTAATAATACGAGCTGCACACGTCATGTCCAAGTAACGCAACGACACCACATCAAATCTCAATTATAGGGCTATTAAATACCCGTTACAAGATGGGCTATTTGCAAAGACTATTTATTAAGCTGCATAATATCATTATAATATTACTCCATATTTATTCTGCTTCTTTTATTAAATTAAATAAGTTCATGCCCCCATAAAACCTAAATTAAAAGGGGCATTTCTAACCTCTAAACACAGTGATATTTAAGTTTTGTGAAACAATTCAAAATCAGCAAGTTTACTCACTCAATCTTCCCAGAGGACTCTGTAGATGCATCTCTGGACACTCCAAGACGCGTGTGAATCCTATCAGGATAGCGCACCACTAGAGTTGTCCCATCAATGGCATAACCCTGCAATACACAAGAAACATACATAAACTAATGTTTCCCTCATTGAAAAGACAAAATGTATTCCATCCCCACTGCAAGATCTTCATTTGACCTCCAATATCACAAGACAAGGGTTAGCCATATTATAAGCAGCTGTATTATCACCAGCATGTTTAACATTCAACATACTTACATGAAAGTCTTTTATGGCTTTCTCAGAGTCCTCCTTCTTGGTGTAGTTAACAAACGCACAGTGTCTCATTTGTAACACTCTGACACTATGGACTTGTCCAGCACTGTTTCACAAAGATGAGCTCCATTACATCCATACTGAATTAAGCATTTTACTAGTTTTACAGTTTTCAAAACCAATGAGGTCACTTACAAGCTGAATAGGCCATAAAGCTTAGCCTCTGTTATAGAAGGCACTAGATCTCCAACCCAGATAGGGAATAGCTCTCTGTTTAGGGATGAAAGACACATAAGGATTCAGCTGATTTTAAGGTAAAAGGTTGTCTCATGAAAGCCTGTATGTGTGCATCTTACTGGGCATGATGACGAACTGGAGCAGCGACTGGCATACTGGGTCGAGGCTGATTCAAAGGAAGAGGTCTGAGAGGGAATTTAGCTGGAGGTTTTGGGTGACGCTCTACAGACATAAACTCACTTTCTGCGGGAACTACGACAGGGGCTAAACCTAAAAAAAAAAAAAGAGAGTTATCAATGCTCATTTAATTATCAATCTCAATGAATTACTTTCTTTATTGT
The DNA here is from genome assembly GCA_030578255.1 of Tiaroga cobitis. Lineage (NCBI taxonomy): Eukaryota > Metazoa > Chordata > Actinopteri > Cypriniformes > Leuciscidae > Tiaroga > Tiaroga cobitis. The sequence goes on from CM060603.1 coordinate 36,724,243, forward strand.
CTTCCTCAGTATTTGCAAATATATTTACATATATGGAAATCAGTGTCTTTCAGAGTGTTCCCTCAAAAAAAAGTGAAGTGAAGTGAGTGAAGGAAATGTATCAGGGTCAGAAATAAACAGGGGTTTGAGGCACCAAAATGAACATTAAATGCCCCCCAAATTCAAGATAAAGGGGCAAAAATAAAATAAATAAATGGTTCACAGCATGTTTTGCCTGTGTAAACTAAAATAATATGCAGTTTCTCCAAAAACAAAAATGTTAGTACTGTACACCGTTAATCATTAAAATATACAGGGCAATAATCTACAATAATATTGCAGCCCTACCCTGTAATGGGTTCCTATTTTTATTGTTTTATAATTAATATACTTTATGAAGGCTATATAAAATTACATTAATCTCAAACCATTACGAAATTGTTGTGTAAATACATTTATGCCACATTTAATCTGTAAGTGTAAATAAACATATCAGATTCAACTTTCCAATCTAAAGATGGCATTAGTTGAACACATTTAATAAGTAACAGACTATAGTATTCTGATTGAGGGAAATTAATTTCATAAATGTAAATACTGGATACAAAATCAATAATATACTTATTAAAAGAGAATTATAAAAATAACAAATGCTCCAGGAAATCACTTTTTACTTATTTGTTAATATGAAAATTACTTAATACTTCACAATATTTAGCCATGGGGCAAATATATCTCCTGAATAGAAAAGTTCACTCACTTCTGACTCTGACGTGTAGATGCATTATCATACCTGGTATCCCAGAGAGAGCTTCTAAGGCTATTTCTACAGTTCCATGAAGAATAAGGGCATTTGAACTCTGCTCTTTGGTGAATCCCATTTCCTGTTAAAGAAGCAAGCGTATTTTGATATGCTCATTCAGGTGATTTATAACCAGCGGGCAACTTAAAACAAATATTCAGCTGCTGACAACATTCAAGCAGTATTAACGCTAAAACAAAGTGCGGTCCATTATTTACTCCTATCCACTCACCATAAGCTGCATGATCTGGACCCTCATCAACTCCTCAGCTGCCTCCTTCTGTTCACTGAAGCTGCCACTGTTCAGTTTTAACACTTCATTATATGTAAGTCTGGCTTCAAAATATCTCTGACAGAGGTGGAAACAACACGATTGCGTGATAATAAAATAGGAGAGGGGAATTTGCAGGTGAGTCTGTACTCTAAATGATGGATGACACTGGCAAGAAGTCGTGGTAATACCTTCAAACCAACCAGCGCTTTGCCTTTTCTGTAAAGCCCTTTAATCCATTTGGGGTTCATAGAAAGAGCAATATCAGCATCAGTTAAAGCTTTCTCATACTCCAGCATCTTTTCATAGCAGTAAGAACGATTTCCAAACAACCTGCAAAGACAGACACACAAACGCATTATAAATGTAACCTCTTCAAAGACATGCTCTGCTTGATTTATTTTTGCACAATATTTTTATTCATAACTCATGTTTTAGTTGAAACTGTTGACAAGGACTCTTACTTATACTCTTTAGGGTTGTGTTTTATAGCATCTGTAAAATATGTCACAGCCATCTCCAGGTTTCCTGCGTCGGCATACTGGTTACCTATAACTATAGAAAAGAGGTGGGAATTAGGAGGGCATTTCATGACTAAACCATTTTTAAAGAAAAACCTCACACACCTGCCAGCTCCACGCTTCTTGTAATAAAATAATTTGCATTGACAGTCTCCTCTGACTTCTCCTCCTTGTTGTTATCAATCTACAGGAATAAAGAATTTAATGTTATGGAAATACTGTCAAGAATTGGCAGCTTCAGAAAGGCTGGCTCAGAAGGATCATGGTTATATAAAGATACTTTTGCAAGAATATGGTAAATAAGCCTCTTATGCTCAACAAGGCTGCATTTATTTGATTAAAAAAAACTGGTAAAAACGGTTTTAAAAACAGTAATATTGTGAAATATTACAGTTTAAAATAACGGACCTACTTGCATTGTAAAATGTTATTTATATTCAACTACAATTTCATAGTCATCGTGTGAAAATCTGTGCTATTGCATCCTGCTCTCTGCCAGTTCTTATGTACACACTGTTAAACAGTAACTTTTGAGAAGAAAGTGGCACTTCTACCACTTTCAGTGCTGCTCAGGCATCTCTCTCTGGTTTTCCTTCTGGAATATACATCTATTCTCATTGCCTTGTACAGGCCCATCAACCAGTTTTTCTTTAATTTGTTTTGATCTGATTACATAGATATTTAGAGAAATGATTAACTATCTTCTCTGTCAGGATTTGATGTACTTGTTAAAGGTCAGTTTTATAACAAAGTACACCAAGAACACTGCATCACGGCTATACCAGTCTTTTTGTCCTCTTCCCAACAATACATTTTATTTACAAAAAAATAAATCTAACTCACAATCCTGTGTAAACAATTTGGCAGTTGATCAAAAAATACTGGACATAATGGATTACATATCTCAGTTTGTTTAAAAAAATGTTCAGTTTCAACTTAAAACTACTTTTATTTCCACTAAGACGTAAGAACTGTAGCTATTACATATTCACCTGGTTGTCTCCAAAGCTCATTTGTATCTAGATCATTAAACATGATACAACACTAAATCACCAGGCAGTAAACCAGCTTATTTCTATTTTAGACATGCCCACTATACTATATTTTCATTCAAAGTTGTGATTTTAACTCAAGCACAAAATTGGAATATCACATATGCGAATAAAGCAGTGTTTTCATCCCATGTGTGCAAGAGAACAAGTCACTTCCTGAGAAATTGGTGCAAGATCTCTATTAAAAAAAAAAAAGGAAGTTGCACAATCGGGGAAGCTACTGTGGCTCTTTTTTCCTACATCATAAATGACATAAATAAAAGACTAAATGACATCTCAGAGCGCACAGATAAAACAAACACAGGAGTTTTATTACCATCATACCAAGAACATTCCCTCAACCTATTTAATAGTATTATATTTAAAAAAACCTCCATATTTCTCACATGTCCTCTTATTTCATCCTTTCCAACCGGTTTTTGTGGCGTAGTGGTGCCTTTCTGCTCCGACCCACGCTGTTTTCTTGAGTTTGCTTGAGCAGGTTTCTTGTCAGGTTTGGGTTTTTGTTCTAGTTTACGCTTGGCGATAGCAGCTGCGTTTGACACAAAGCAGCTATTCATGTCAAGCTCCTAAGACAAACAAAGCACTGTCAACTGAAGAGCACTTTATCTACTGTATAATTCATTTCACTTTTGTAAATGACAAGGGAAAATTAAGTAATATTGCCCACCTCTGGTTCCATAGTTGGCTCTTCCTCTTCGTCGTCGTCTTCGTCGTCATTACTACTATCACTGCTCTCCACAGGTTTTGAGGTGTGTTGAGGACCAGAAGTCACAGATGAACAATTTTTGTTTTTAATTTTATTTTCATTTTCATCTTTATCTGCATGTTTAGTCTTTTCTGGTCCAGGGTCAACTTGTACCTTAGAACAAAGAAAGAAACACCAAAATAAAATTAAGTCTGTGGACTTTCGGTGAGACAGACTCAAAACGATGGAGGTATGATGAGTTACCATAAACTGCAGCATCATTTTAATAAATACTTTAACCATACAACATGCCAGTCACACACAACAACATTTGTTTCTCTTACCGGTTTATTTTTTTCTTTATCTGCATTTTCCTTCTCTAATTTTTCCAGCCGACGTCTCTCTTTCTGTCTCTGTTATATAGCAGAGAAATGTGACTCAACAAAATATTCCTGCTTATGATAATCAGACAAAAATACTTTTTTTCTTCATGTATGCCCTCACCATCTTTTTCTGTTTCTTCTTCTCTGCCTTTTTCTTAAGTTTTTCTTCTTCATCCACTAGCTCTTTTGCATTTCTTTCAGCTTCCTAAAAAGAAGTTAAATAATAATGTTAAATGAAAAGTTTAATAAAACAACGAGTGAACCACAGGTGTTAGACACAAACCTCAGCTGTTATGTGTTTGGATGGTTTTGGCAGGCCTCTATCAAGGAAGTTTTGAGAAAAGCCACAGTATCTGTTGTTTGTACGGACATCATACTTATCGGTATCGTCGTCATAATCATAATAATCCTCATCAGATGAATCTTCATATCCTGTAAATTGAGCTGCAAAGCGGTCCAGTTCTGGAACTTTAATACAAAAAAAATTGCTTAAATGCCACACAAACCTAAAGTTCATTAAGTGGAAAAGAGTAGAAAAACACTATAGTTATGAAGATTTTAATGTGACCCAGCTCATCTGAAACAAAGAAAATTGATTTGCAAGAACTTTAATGTTGGCATGAAATGGAAGTTAATATAAAAAAAGAGTGGTCAATTATGATTTCATGGTGACTTTAATATCATAGGGACATTTGTTTTTTGCATCCAAACAAAAGACATCATGCACTATGTTGCTGAACAAAGTTCAAGTTGAACGCTCATGGTCTTGCATTTAAAACTTTAGAGCACTAGAACAAACAACATTTGGAGTAGTTTTAAAGTATTGCAATAATAGCCATGCATGACTATTAGGTCATGTTTGTGTAAAATAAAGACGTTTCTTACCGAATTCATAACCAAAACTTAAAGCATCTAAGAACCTGCGGTTTGTAGGTCTATCGTTGATAAAATCGACCATAGCCTCCTAAAAAAAGGCAGCACAGAAAAATAGAAATCACGGACTCAAACTCACCACCCCAGATTAATTCGAATTAAAATAACGCTAAATAATGTAATCAATTAATGCACAGAAACGTAATCACTCACGTGAGTCCGCATGAGGCGCTCATCATCACGCATCCGGAAGTATTCTGAAATAATCATAAGAAAAACATCATTTAAAAGTTTGAACATTCATTAACACAGATACACTAATAGTGCATTGTGTGGCTCAATCCGCAGTATGTGATCAAAACATGGCTTCTTTCGTATACTGTTAAAGTTTGAGATATACAAAATATACTATTATCAAGACAGCATAAATAAAAATGGAACTCTTTCAGAGCCTCTGAACAATTTTCAGGCCTGTCATTGTTAAACGACACGTCCTCTCTATTGTTGTTAGAGCTACATGTGTTTGCATGAGGTGGCGAAGTTTTAGTAGACGTCATGAAAAGAGCCGAGCAATACTTACCCGGTCCTATGGTGTTCTTTCTTGACATTTTAGCGAAAATAGTTATATATGTTAAGTAATTCTAAATTATAAAATATTTAAGCAACTTCTAGATGGTTTTACATTCCTTCCAATCGTAATGTTTTCTCGAGATTCGTCTCCACCTTGGCACACACAAGACTGTGGCCGATTACACGCATGCGCACCTACTTTCTAGACGTACGCGGCTACGCGCGCAACCATGGTGTACCACGTGGTGCGGTTAGGAAGAGAGAAATAATTTTATAAGTTTGAAATAAAATAAGATAACTGCATTTATAGCATACTTTGCAAATAATTAGTTTATCTACTAAATATAATAGACTATATTTTAATGTAAAGACTTTTTCTAATTTCTTTGTTTGTTATGAGGTTGGTTCCCCAAGGGAAACAGCAGGATTTTTCACTAAATACACATTTGACACTTGAACCTTGCAAGAGCACTTTTGTGTTGTTAAGACTAGAACCTTTGAATCACAAATAGATTTTAGTGCAACTAAAAATTATATCTCTAAACCTGTCAAAAAATTATTTAAAATTGGTGACCAAATGTTTTAAATCCTAAGTAGCCTAATAGAAAAAGAAATGCTTTCATGGCTTCAACTGTTTTGTATTTACATTATCTTTTCTTTATTTACTACCGTCATCTCCAACACTAAATCTGCCTGTGTAACAACAATGGCATTTGGTCAACAAAACATTTATTAGGTAAAGCAATCAGCAAAATGTGATTTTGGTTATTTATCATTTTAAACTATTTCTCAGTTTACTAGTTTTTATTCTAGGCACTACAATAATTACAGGACATTAAACATCTTTAGTTAAAATTGTTTAGTTTGTTTACTGGATTAAAAAAATTGGCCACTATGGCCTCTATGCAATTTTCTGAATCTGCAGCAGATCGTCAAGACACGCATCATGATGAAAACTGTTATAATGTACAGTTAATGCACATTTTGTATCGATAGTTCTCAATAAATTAATCTAAAGTAACAAAAAATCGAAATAAAACTTAAGTAATTATCTTGAAATAACTGAAACAACGTTTACACCACTCATGCCTTGTATTTCAGTAGGCCTACTATGTCAAGATAGAAAGACTAAATACTCTGCAGCAATGTAAAGTATAAATAAAGCTTTGGACTTTTGTACTCTCTCTTCGCGCGCAAAGCCGCGGGCTTTTCTTTTTGCCATAGCAACAGCGTCATTTCGCCTCGCTCCGTCCTACTGGATCTCATGTTGTCTATTCAATTTAGCTAAACGTGTAAGTGTGGCTATGGGGTTCTTGTGTTTAACATCATAACTTCGAGATAACCAAATTCGCTTAAGAAGCTAGCAAGTCATTAGCCGATGATTACACAGTACATTTTGTTACTGGAACCGTTTTACATCCTGTTTAGTTAACGTACACTACACATTATAACCTGGTTGTATTTTATTAGTTTCACGGTCAATTCAAACTCCTGCAAGTGCGCATGCGCGCTAACGTCTGCGTCAGTGTGTCCGTCACAACCACAACATGGATTTAGAGGAGGATGCTGCAAACGTAAACAATGTAAGTGTATGGAAATTGCTGTCAAGTAGTAAAACTAGAAATATGGTTGCTTACGGTTTTTTTTCTGGAATGTGCGAGCTTTCGAAATAATTTCTGCATGATAGATCTTAACTCGCTAATCGAGACAACATTGTAGTTACTGCTAGGAACACTGCATGGCAACAAGTGAGCTGTGCTCAAAGTTAGCGGTAATGACTGTCCAGTGACTTGTTGGCACTCAACGTATGATTATTTATTTATATAGTCAACATTCAACTGAAGGCACAAGAACAGACTTGGCTGAACGTAAAAAGCTTTGTAGTCATCGGCTAATAACGTGCTAGCTTCTTCAGGCTAAATAGTGGGTCGCAGACACAGCATCACAAAAACAAGAGTTTCTAGTTAGTAACTTAGTGTAAATCACTCTAACTTACTCCACTTAACTGATAAGGAATAATAAATGATAAATTCTGCCATATGTAACGTTAATTGATGGTCGAAGTAATCACACACATGCACTTGCATAGATAATTGTGTGAATATTCCTGATACAATGTGATAAACCAGGTAACGTTAGACAAGAAATTATGAGAAATGTAATTGTATAAGTAGTAGCTAACCAATTTGAATAACGGAGAGGTAATTAGAGTACTATAAACTAGAGTCTCATAATAATGACTATGTAGAAATAAAATGAAAACATAAATCAGATTAATGACGAAATTCAACTACCTGTTGCAGTCCATAAGTCAATGAAATGTACTTAGCTAACAAAATATAATGATTAGCTGATAATAAATGTATGGAAAAGTAATCATAAAAGATACAAGGAAAACAGTGAATATATGGATATAGATATGTGAATACAATTAAATAGATCGTAAAAAAAAAATACAATCTTGAATACACTAATTCCTTTTAATAGAGTATGTTTTACCTTTACAGACCCCTGCAGAGGCTCCCTGCCAGCAGCATGGACAACATGTGGATGGTTCAGAGGCTGACAGACCATACACAGATCCTGAAAATCATGGAAGACCATTTAGTAACACGCAGGACTTAAGCGTGCAGCCACTGATAGACAGATCTGAGACTTTACAATTAGGTACAGACAGCAGGTGGATTTATACAGTGGGCTCCAGAGATCTGAGATTCAATCTAATTTAAACCTGGGATTTTTGGATTTTGACATTTTCAAATATTGTGATCTCTGCTGCAAATAAAATAAGCATTTTTTTGGACAGATGGTCAGATGCTCTTCCAATCAAGTTCAAGATGCTCTTTGCATCATATCAAATTATACTGGAGAACATGATCATCAGGGTTTCACACAAACTTGTATAGTGTAAAGGTTGTCACGATTAATACCGTTCCAAATTATCCTACATCCTGTCCAGGACATATGGATAATCCCGCGGTAACTAAAGAGCCTATCCTTTAGTCGTGCCTTTAAGAGTTAGGCGATCAGTCTCTACAAATTCGTATTCCATTATAAAGATAATAAATTATAAATATAATAGATTTCCCCTTCGTAGTATAAGGCTCAATCCCAATTCACCCCTTGGCCCTACCCCTTGTTTTCGAGTGTACCCCTTGGCCCTTAAAACAGAGTTACGAGGGCCAAGGGGTTGAAATATTCCCCTACGAAATGGAACAACCCTTCATGAACCCGATACGTCATCAGTCGTCGATGGCTCTGCCGTTACGGAGTTTTTACAGGATTTCTCCATGACAACGACTGACAATCAGCGCAGCTGCTCTTAACTTTGAGGAAACATGATGATTATAACATTCCTTCCTCGAAATGTGTATTTTCTGATTCGGAAAGGTAATTATTATACAATTTCTTAATTTAAATGACTATAGTATTATTATAAGAGTAAATAAAGTGCATGGTGGTGTCATCTGGCGCTAAATTTAAATGTTTAACCGTTTGCGAAGCCATCTCGCCGGTGATTTGTGATGCATTCTGTGAACTTTCTCGTAGCCCTCCGTTTGGAGTGTGCCTCTGAAAAATCTCCGTTTCGAGGGCTATGTAGCCCTACCCCTTCGCCCTACCCCTCGATCTCAACAACGCGCAAAACGGAGGGGTAGGGCCAAGGGGTAGGGGCAAGGGGTGAATTGGGATTGAGCCTAAGTCTACCTTTTTAGGTACTCTTCAACAGTGTTCGCTATACAACAATAACCCTGTCGTAAACTGCCTCTTTCGCTAGGCTTTTTAATCAATCAAATCTCACAGTGATTATTCTTATATCAAAAAGAATGCTCACCCTCTTGTCGTTTCCTCCAGTCGGGATCTTCCTGATCCAGAAAAGAAGAATGTGACACGTACTCAAGAATCCAAGGTCCAGTCAAGATGATTATAATAAATGTTTAACAATATTTATTAAAAGAATTAAAAATGAAAAGAGTACTTTTTACAGATTACAAAATGAGTACTAATTCTAACAGAGTAATACTAGCTAGGCTTAAAGCTTCTTGCATCCGATAACTGCTGGTGTATCGGACTGGAGATTGCAAGGAAGAGCAATGAGTTTTGTCCAGTTCTCTCTGTGTGAATCAAGTTGTCGTCATCATAGTTAATATAATGCACAAACATAAGGCCCTTTCTGCGCTGACGTCGAGTTGGAGGGGTAAATGAAGGAAACCATCCCCCAACACGACAATAGTCAAGCAGTGATACTGTAATTAAAGCAAAGGGCGATTAACCAAATACTAATACATTCTTGTAACGTTTTCAGATAATCTTTTCGCTCGGATGCTGACAAATTTGTCATGATTTTTTTGTTATTAAATACAAAAAAAGCATTTCTCAGACATTTGAACCCCACTGTACATTACTTCGTGCCTTAGCGCAAGTTACCTACATACATATTTATTTTTAATTTACATAATGACATATATAATCATTACATCAAATGATTTTCTTTTTTCCCCAGAGTTTCAGGATAGCCAGATGTCACCTGCACTTACCCTGCTTCCCTGCCTGGACAAATCTCACCTTCTTTCTGACTCCGCGTTTTTTCAGCATACAGATGCAGAATTTGTCCCTCTTCGGTACTGTCTGTTTAGTCATGTTCATGGTTTGGGCTTTTCTTTCTTTCTTCTTTCTTTCTTTACCTTTTTGTATTTTTTAGATAATATTTTCTTTATTGTATTTATGTACACAGGGGATTTCCTGACCTCTCAGTTGTCTCTGACAGATGTCCCAGGATTTCACATGTAGTTGTAACTGATGCTTCCCACCTCCAACATACTATTTATGACCAGGCTACGCTTTCCCAGCATCCTTTGGAGGTACCAGAATCCATGTCAGAGGGTGAAAAAAGCTCCTGTTCACTTTCCCAGCACAGCTTGTCACCTGGAGACCATTGCAAAAGTGAGGATCAAGGGAGTGTTTCATATGTTGCTGCGGACAAAATCAGCAGATATATGGAAGGAGAGGAGCAGACCACTGCTCAGCAGCTTAGTGAGGGAATGTCTGCTCAGCTCCTATCAGAATACAGGGAAGAGGATGTTATTGTGGCTGTTAGCAGCAGTAGTGCTGTTTCCTCTGCTTCAAATACCCAAAACACTGACAAAAGCCAGTTGGATCCTTCCATGAACCTTCAAACAGGCCGAGAGCAGCCACAAGGAGGTTCACTGTCATCACCATCTTCATTTCAGAAGGCTGCAGGTTCAGTTGTTGGCTCAGATGGGTCAAATATTACTTTTCGTGAGTCACAGATGCACCCATATCAAGCAACTGACCATCTCCGTGATCAGCTTCTGTCTGCAGGACAAACAGGCTCAATCTCTGCACCAGCAAGTATGCATCATAGTGGGAACAAAAGTGGACTATGTGTCACACCAGCTGATGAAGGTGTGGTGCATGTACCAGGTCTGCAGAGAGCGCTTTGGAGCTCCGGTCATCTAACAGCGACAGATGGATCATTTTTGAGCTCGCAGCCTGTGTCTCAGTCCACACCTGCAGTACTTCTCATGAGACCCCCACCAGCATTGACCAAACTCTCACTCCAACACTCCAAACAAGAGGCTGTTGCCTTTGTGGCTCCATCAGCCCAAAACAGTCACTCAAAAACTGGCTTATTAACATCATTGGACCTAAGTGATCAACATTCTTCTCCCATCTACTCTGAAACAACAGCTACAGCCTTTGGTGGACCTTCAGAGACTGCACAAATTATGTCACGTGTCTCAAATGAACAAGTCTCTCCTCCGGTTTTAAATCCACAGGCCTCTGATACACTTCACTCTGACACTCAGCCCTTTTACTCTGGTACTCTTGGCAGAGTACAGTCTCTTCCCAGTCTGAGCTACTTACAAAAAGTTGATGCCTGGAAAGCCAATCAAAGTTCTAGCAGGTCATTATATGATAATTTGGACCTACAAGGGTTTGATGGTGTGTTTCCCAAGAAAAAAGGACAGGATGCAGTGTCTGAGGCACTTAAGCACATGCTTTCTCGAGACACACGTCAAGCATTTTGTGCTAATGTTAGCTCCCAAGTGACTCAGCCACTGTCCTCCCCTCATTCTGGAAGCAGCACACCCCGTCGGGTGGATGTAGTTGGGGTGGGTGCATGTAGAGGACAAGCATCCGAGTCACCTGTCAATCGCTCACATTCTCACTCCTCTCTGAGCTCGGTGGTGACTTCTATTCAGAGAGACACTGGCACACACAGTCAGCAAGTTCCAGCGGCACAATCTGATCACATCGTTCCAGCCACCAGATCATTGGACAGTCGGCCATCATTACTTTCAGGTGGAAGTTCAGCTCCTCACATGGACAAAAGCTCCATCAAGATGTCTCCTCTCATCAGTCTTGGTCGCTTCAGTGATGTACCATCAAGTACATCACTCAACATGAGCAGCACTCTCTCCGGCTCTCAAGGCAGTTGCCATGGCGAGCAGAGTATGCGGGCGTCAGTGGGTCCTGCTTCTTCTGTAGTGAGTCTTGAGGTAGATAATTATGCACCCTACTGGACCTCCAGACCTGCGTCTCCTCCTACCCCTAAGGAGCTCAACATTGAAGACAGAATCCCTGTAAGTTCACATAGTGCTTTAGAACAACTAGTAGGTTGTACTTAAAAAGAAACTGAAAATCTTTTTCTATTCTATTTTCTAAATGCATCTTGATCTTATTGAGAACGGAGGAAATTAGCTGTTGCTACTTCTGTTACATTGTGACTTTAAAGTCGGCATGAAATCAAAAATGATCTTATTTCTTAATGTGGTTTTCTGTTCTTATAAAGCATGGTTCATCGGTCCACGTTATTCAAAACAAAATATTTATAATTGTCTTCATAATCTGTCATCAAAATGCTTTACTTCTTAAACACGTACCTAATAGCCAAATAGTCAACTAATAGCCAAATAGTTATTCAGATATTGTTTTAGGCTGCTGTTGTTGGAAACAGCATTTCTAAAATCTTGCCAGTAGTCAATGCAATGCAATTTAATTAAAGTTAAGTTGTCCACCATTTACTTGAATTTCACAATAATGTCTCTAATCTGTTATGGAATGCCCTACTTTCCATGATCACATGGATAAAATCAAATGCCATACATTATGGAAATAAAATGTTGAGTTTAAATATGACATATTTAGTTTTCAGTTATGCTGAAGTAGGAGGAACATTGAGGGCAGCATTTCTCAACCTTTTTAACTCTTGAGGCCCCCATTGACAAAGTCAATATTCAACAGGCCCCTAAGATGAATATGAATGAATATATTTATTTGTCCTCAAAGAGGAAATTATTTCCCACAGTGGTGCAATGCATACATAACAAAGACACTAAAACATTCACACTTATGTAAAATGATACAATAATAAACACACCAAATCACAAACAATGACAAAGGCATAGCACACCAGTGGCTGATCCTCCATGTGCATTGACAGGATTGTTTGTTTTTATATTTATGATACTTCTGCTGTATTGACAGCTCATTTTCAAACTCAATACAGTATATACAATAATAAAAGTGTATAATATTAAATTATTATATATTATAATTAAAATAATTACATTCCATAATTACTGAACTTTCAGTAACTGAATTATTTTTTCCCCCTCAATATTTCTTACTCACAAATAGTAATTTCTGCCTGATAAAATATTTTAGAGCTTGGCATAACTAAAAATTATATTCATTATAAAAATTGCCTTCCTCATATATCCAGGTTTCCCGTTTTTTTGTTTTGTTGTTGAGGGGGTGAATTAAAATAAGAAATATCTTAAACTTAAAATAAGTTTTATTTTAATGCTTGTTTTGTCTAATTTCAAATAATTTTAAGTAATCTTTAGGCCCCCTTTTTTGTAATTTGTTTATCTACCTTTATAGTCAAACCTTTTAAAGTTATGATTCTGTTTTTATATTTCTATAGTTGTACCTCCTAAATTTGGGCATCGACCAATCACCTTCAACAATCCTAAATCCATTTATTCGACGAGGACCAATCAGAGAGCCTGAATTCTCTCCTACTGACTTATGTACCATCAAAGGCTCCATAGGAACATCAACTAAAAGCACACAGCCATCTGAAGGTGAGTCAAAGACATCTGACATCTTGTTCACTGTGAAAGTTTGATATTGGTTTTATTTACATTCTGTTGGTGGACATATTTGGTTATAAAGCAGGATGTTTGTTTTCTATGTGTAAGTTGACAGTCTTCAGAAGGAGACATTCTCCAGTTCTAGCCAGCTGTCAGCTGACTCCAGTGCTTCTGTCACACACCGCTTATCAGTGCATGAGCAAAGCCAGCCAGCCAGTGACAGAAGTGTAAAGAGGATATTCACCCAGGCGGATACTCAATCACTTCATTCAACATCACATCCTTCATCAAGCCTACAACAATCTGATATTCTACAAAGTGAAGGAAGCTTTGGCCTCCCAATCCAGATCAGCTCAGAATCTGCGCCGCCTCCAGATCCCAGAGAAATGGTAAAAGAGGGTGATGACTCGTTTGTGGGCTCTGGCACACTGCATGAAATCAGGCGTTTGTTGGGCCGTGCAGAAAGCCTGGTTTCTGGTCGATCCTCTCTGTCTTCCTCTCCTGCTTCACACCGTCTCTCAGAGAGTGACACGTCCCTTGTTTCACTAGGACGAAACACTCAGGCTTATCATGATGACACATCTCTGTCAGCTGGTGGGAACCTTTCTCTGCTGCTAACTCGCTCTTCATCAGATTCGGCTTTAAAAGGAAGCTTGTCGTCCTCCCAGGGGCCACAACAGACAGACCACACAACTATAGAACCTGCTGCTCTCTCTTTGAGCAGAGAGGAAAGTTTGAAGTCACGTGACCTCTGTGTGACCCCAAGGCGGGCTGAGCCTGAGGGCTGCAGTGCTGCTGACCCAGACAAGGCAAAGCCACCTACAGCCACATCTGTCATTCAGATAAGTGTCCCTTCGATACCAGGGAACCTTCAGCGGAACCAGGACAAGACTGAGGATGCTGGGATTGGCTCCTCCGAGAATAGTTCGTCTCATTTCTCAGCTGAGGTTGGAAGTTTGAGCGACAGTTGCAGCGAGAGTTCATTGGCTGCCAGAGTTGCCAAGCTCCTGCAGAGTGAGTCACCTGTTTCTATGGTTACAAGCCGGCCAAGCACCGCTGACCCAGAAGATAGCCGTGCCCGAGGTAAACAATGTGTCGTATAGTCATATGCATGTTTTGTCACTACCAGTGGTGCTTTTCTTAAGTTGTCACTGGTTTGACATTGTGAAAATGTCTGTTTTCTAGAATGGATCCTGATGAAGGTTTCTGGCCGCCGATGTGAAAGTTTAGAACTAAACGCAGAGGACAGGGAGAGAATTGAAGACATCAAAAGAGAGCTTCTACTAAACACCAAATACACCAAGGTAACATCCATATGCCAACACAGTACACAGAAAGGTCTGCCGATTTTATTTCTGTGAATGTCAACATTGGTTGACTTGCTGTTGTAGTCAGATCTGTCAGATAAATAAAATAACTAAGTAAATAAAAAAGATTGTGGATATTTAATTGGTCATGCTCAGTTTCTCTATTTTTTGTACCATAAACCACTTTAAAGGAGAACTCCGGCGCAAAATGAACCTTTGGTCTAATAAAACATTGGTACCTAGTCAACCGTTCTCTGAGATTTGTTTTCATGATACTCGAATGTAGAGAGTTTTTTCTCTAAAAACTGTTTAGCGTATAACGCTAGTAATGGGGGCATTTAATAAGTAAAAAGAAATCGCTAGTTAATACCACTAACAAGGCTCAAAATAGCCCCACACGAACACAGATATTTTATAAAGACAGTCCACTTCGTTTATACAGACAGGAGCCATCTTTGGAAAACAGTCTCGACTAGTCAAACCACGAACGACGTGCTAAGTGAGCTGAACTGTATGAAGTTGTATGAATGGAGTTCGTGGTTTGACTAGTCGAGACTGTTTTCCAAAGATGGCTCCTGTCTGTATACACGAAGTGGACTGTCTTTATAAAATATCTTCTTATTAAATGGTCTGTACACTTACAAAGTTCTCAATGCTTCGTTTTGCATGTAGGGACCCTCATTATGTTACTGTGTTCGTGTGGGGCTATTTTGAGCCTTGTTAGTGGTATTAACTAGCGATTTCTTTTTACTTATTAAATGCCCCCATTACTAGCGTTATACGCTAAACCGTTTTTAGAGATAAAACTCTTTACATTCGATTATCATGAAAACAAATCTCAGAGAACGGTTGACTAGGTACCAATGTTTTATAGACCAAAGGTTCATTTTGCGCCGGAGTTCTCCTTTAAGTTTACCTTATGAATTAACACACTAATGAATTAATAATACCATTAAATGTAATCTTTAGCAAATCTCAAAATATCCATTTTTTATACTGGTCATTATAATGTTTGTGATGCCTAGATTCACTTGAAGTATTTAAAATGATTGTAGTTTTTTAATTTGTGTGGAAAAAAAAAGTTTTATTTTATTTTTTATATTGGCCACTTATCTTAATTCATATTATGGCTGATAATTAGTCATTACTGATAATTTTCGTCATCGGCCAGAAGTTTTTAATTTGATTCTGAAATAATATGAGTTTTGTTTCTGGTGCGGCAGACTGCATTGTGAACAGTCCTGATAGAGAGTGTTTAAGGTAAAGCTGTTGTCTGCTCTCACGCTTGCAGTGTTTCTTCTGACTCTCCCACTCAACACTATCTTCTTCCCACAGTTCTCCCCAACTCTAGATCTCATAATAACACATCTATGTTTCGTTCTTTTGCTTTGTTTCTCAGTGGAGCTCAGATTCTGAGGGCAGTGCTCAGTCGAGTGTTGGTCCTGGATATCAGCTGACGAAGGACTTTGTTGGACTTCGTAACATGGAAAATCATATCTCAGATCAGCTACAGAAAGACACAGACAATGTTCCAATTTATACGCCTTTACAACGAGATCCAGGGGCCAAAGTTCACCAGAGAGAAGGGCTTACCCCTCAGCCTTTTACTTCTATTACTATAGCAACCAATCGCCGTACTCCATCTCCACAGTCACTGCCAAATTGCCCTATCACAGGTACTGCAGAATTGGATAGTGTTGTTCCCGAGCATGAGACGTTAGAGCCAGAGATCCACCACAGAGGAGCAGATGCCAAATTGGGAACACAACTGAGACATCAGCCAGTCATTAAACCTTATGTATCTGACAGCAAAAAAGAGACAGAGAGAGAAGGACAACATAGAGAAGAGAAGGAAAGAGAAGAAATGACTGATGACAAAGAGAATGCTGTGACGAATGATTCCAAGAGTGTTCAAAGAATGCCTCAAATGGATTATCCTGTCACGAGCAGTAACCAGCTATTATCCAGTGCTGCGTCGGTCTCAAACTTTGGCTATAAGTCCCACCTCTCTCACATGCACGTGACTTTATCACCCAAACCCAAACATCCATCCAATCCTGTGAAATACCACTCAAGCAGACTATCCAGTCAAAACACCAGTAAAGATGTCCCACTTCAAAGACATTCACTTATGGTGTCAAGCATGACCGATGAACATCTGCAGTCCATCCCCCGAATCTCAACATCAAATCATGCCAGTTCCTATGAACACAGAGAGCCGGTTCCAGGCCAGAATGCAGGAACAGTCAGTGTACACTTACAGGCCAGATACCCACAAAACTTTGTTCCCTCTCAGAGGCTGGCTGGGACATACAGAACTCTCTCTGTCCAAGCGGCAAGTAAGACAGCATTGATATAAGCTTTTCAGTGCTATTTGAATATTCTGTCTCATTTTGGTAAATTAATCAGTTGATTTGTTTTTCCCTATGTACACTTCCTGTAGCTGTCCCTGCACTATTGCCATACAAACCTCATGGCAGCTCCGAGCTGTTTTATGTCCCTCAGGCAGATCCAGAGCTTTCTCCTGGTCGCTCTGATACAACTGTAGAAAGCTCTCATGCAGGTATATCACAGAGAACTGTACTATGATTTTTTATAGTTTTAGTTAACAATTACAACACTGATTACATATGTCTGGCATAAAAGTCTGCATAAACCCTGTCCCTTTCTTACAATCGACTGCAAGTTTGCATTCAGATCTGCCTCCATCCAATCAACAACCAATGGATAGAACCAAGTCCCCGGCCTACAAATTTTTTTCACTCGGATGTATGTCCCAATACGGAAGGAAAGATATGTCACTACTTTTGTTTAAAACATGTTCTAGTTCAGATCTATCTATAAATAATGTAATTGTAAGGGAGAATGTAGAATGTTTTTTTTAACTTCAACTATATTTTCAAATAGTTTTTTTTAATTAAGATACAACATTATTTCATGGACCACTACAGTTTATTATAAATATCCAAGCAATAGAGGCTATTAGGTATTTTCCAAACATTTTCCTATATATAATCTGCGATTGTTACTTGCTCCTCTACTGGCTCCTCCTCCCTTGTCTTGCAGATGGTTCATGCTCTCACCCAGTCCTGCATTATTCATGGTCTTTGTCCATGAGAAAGGCAATCCAGGAACACAAGCCTCATTTGATCCACATGCCAACCCCTTCAGGGGCCCTCTGCTTCAGTGCTTTTTGAGTATCTGTCTGATCCAGCTCTCTCATGCTCTCTCCTTCTCTCTCGCTCCCTTTGCAGGTTCTGATGATGCTGTCCCTCCACACTTTCATATAGACGTCTTAGGCTCTAGAGAGATAGAAGACAACATAATTACACCAAAACACAAGGAAGGCATCTACAGTAAGAGGGTCAATATGAAAAGAGGTAAGATGCACATCAGTGTTTCTATTAGCTGTACAATATTTGCTGAATTTAAAAAAATAGTTCACTCAAAGAATTTAAATTGTCATCATTTACTCACCCTCATATGACATCCTTGTAATAGAAGATATTTTAGATAAGAATCCCCCCCCCCCCCCCATAAAATGAACGCATATAGTGGCTGTGAAGCTCAGAAAAGCACAAGAAAACTGGTCTATCCAACTCGAGCACAATATATCATGTCTTCTAAAGCAATAAAAGCAGAATATATTAGTATGAACTACATTTATAGTCTGTTTTTTTTTGCTCTTTTGTCGAATTTGGCAATTTCTGGAAATGCTTCAAAATGTGTAAGGGACCATTAACACACAACACGTATTTGCAGTTAAAACGGAACAGAAATAGACGCAAGCTCTTGAGACACGTTTTTAAAAAGTTGAACTTCTTTCTACTTGAATGCAGCTTTTTTTAGAACAGTCATGCGCGACACGCTGCAATGCAGTGCAATGGTCGAACATGTCTGTCAACCTTGTGTTTACATAGAACAAAAATCGAAAATTAGCGCAGTGGAATGTGGTCCATTTGTGTGAATAGACCTTTATTTATGTTCCATGGAAGTGAAGTCACCTTTATTTATATAGCGCTTTTTACAATATCGTTTCAAAGCACCTTTACAGTGATAACAGGAAAATAATGCAACAAAGTTTGTTTCTGCTGTACAACATCTAGAAGAAAATAGTGTCATAGTCCAGCTTAAGTAAGTTCAGTGATGGTTCATTTCTGTTGTAAAAATTTAGTTCATTTATCTATACACCCGCTCTGGAGAAAACAGTGATGTCATCATTCAGCTCAGTTTAGTTCTCTTATAATGGTGCCAATGCAGGCAGATCAATAATATTGTTGAATAATAAGTGTCCCCAACTAAGCAAGCCAAAAGCCAAAGGTGACAAAGGCAACAGAGGCAAGGAACCAAAACACAATCAGGTGACAGAATGGAGAAAAAACCTTGGGAGAAACCCAGACAAAAGTCATGGATTTAAAATGGTGAATAAATGATGACAGAATGTTTTATGTTTGGGGTGAACTATTTTTGTAAAAAAAAATGTTTTGCTGTGGACTGATGCTATAACATTTAAGATCAATATACTGTAAGCATCTTGATCTTTGTCTCTCCCTCTGTTAGTTTCAAATGTGTCTGGAAATGGTCTTCCAGAATCAGTAGCCACTTTTGCTGACCAAAATGACTGGACTGCTCCTGAAGCTTCTTATGTCTGTAAGAAGAACATAGAGACTGTTAGTATAAATGAGCAGTGTAAAGATGAGGAAGAACATTTTGTCCCTCTTGACATGGAGGCAGACTACAGTACAGATGATGTGCATCTTCACAGAAGCTCCATGCAGGAGCCTAAATTGCCACTAGAACCACTCCATTTACCTTCTCAACCAATCAGAAAGTCCTACAGGGGGAACAAGAAAAGGCAGGATAGAACACCTCATGATACTAACATGGAGATTAGCAGTTCTCTGGATCAGCTGTGGCGTCGCTTCAGTGAAAAATGGAGCATGAATGAGACGCGACTCACCAATGAGGGAGAGATGTCTCTGCTTGATAGATTGGAGCGTCTGTCTCGTCTTATTCACAACACCACTCCAACTGACCTAACTGTACTACAACCAGACGGCAGGAATGGAGACTATGACAGGAGAAGAGATCGAGAGGTTGAGACCACTGAGGGAGGAGAGCAGAGAGAAAGAGTCCAGTTAGAAGCATCTCCACAACAAGCATGGCCTGATCATGAAGAGAGTCAAGAGAGAGTGCATCGCTGTCCTGCCGAGAGAGACGAGTCTGCGAGTGTGTCCATGGAGACGAGCAGTAGTAGCCTGTCCACCGTTGACACAGAGCGCCTGCTGCGAGCTTTTGGACCTCACCGGGTCACCAGTAAAGGACTGAAAACTAGTGACAGCTTGCTTAGACTTTACAACTCCATCAATATGCAGAAGACAGGCCGAAGGAAACCCAGTACTAAACATGCTGCTGTCTCGGTTGCTACCAATGATGTGAGCACGGATGACTCCACAGTAAGCCTATGCCTGATTGAATTTTTCATACAGACTGTTCATTTTCTTTTTTGTTGAAAGATAATCAGCAAATTGAAAAGAAAGATGCTATACAATATTTTATATTGTGTTATATATTGTTAAAAACATCTCAGTATTTTTCAGCCTTTTGATCATATTACATATTACTTTACATTTTTCTATACTCTTAGCTTTTAGCGAAAAAACCCCCGCTTAAAAGGCTTATTTTGTTCAAATAAACAATAATTTCCACAAGTACTTTGTAGCTCAGTGTAATATATAAAGTAAAACAGTAAAAATCTGAGTAAAAAACAGAAGTAAAAATTACTAATATCACAATACATACTAGTAAACTATAAAGCGACTTTGATGCCACGTAGTGACTTAATTTTTGAGTAGTGATGCGAATAATTGTTGAATAAGTGTTTTGAATCAGTTCTTTCAAGTGGTCAGTTTTAACTGATTCACAGAAATACAAATTTTCATCATTTTCACTACATCTCCATCTTAGCACTCTCACAAGAGACTGGGAGAGGTTGTTAAACTATAATGAATTTGTGTCTGGGTAAGCACAATGGCTAAATAAAAATGCTTTAAAAAATGCTAAAATTTTATACTGCCAGCAAATTAAGCACAAATGTGTAACGGGTGTACAATATATTGGAAAACTCTAGTGTGAAATACAGTAGGAACATTGACTCTTCATTCAAACATTCTTTCCTTATTATTTAGCTAATATTTTGTTGTTCTTCCAGGCCTCTGCTGATTCTTTGTCATCTTCAAGCATGTTTTCCCATCGTTCTAAAAGAGGTGTCTCCCACAGCCCCAATTCCAAAAGGTCAAAGGTCAAACTGCTCAGCAAAGGTGTACAGGCAGGTCAGTCACACAACAACGGTCCACTTTTTAAACAAAGCAACCTGTGTACATTAGACAGAGACAAAAAAATATGTAAAGACAAAGAGTAACAAAATATGTATTGTGGGATATTGTACACTTTTTTCCAGGTGATTTGGAAATTGTGAAAAACGCCACTCGCAGACACACTCGGGACGTAGGAACCATCTTTCCCTCCCCAGGTGCTTTCAAAACTGTCCATTCACCAAACACGTTTGGCAGTGGTGTTCCCATCCCCACTGCTTCTACATCTAAACCCACCCAAAGCCTGACAGCTCTGAAGAGAAACACCGGCAACAAGAGTGTCCGGACCTCTTACCTGAATGGTGCATATTGCATGTTCACAGATAAGGGCATTTTTCATCAACTGATCTGTTTTCTCCTTTTGTCTTATTGTTTTATATATCCCAATCTCTTAAAGGTGTGTCATGGTTTGTCTCAGCTGATGAGCTGAAGTGTGATGGTCGCAAGGAAAACCAGCCACAGAGTGAATCAGCACCTTGCCTAACCCATGCCTGGTTTGAGCCTTACAGTAAAATCCGACCCTGGAGAGAACCGACCAGAGAACCTCTGAGAGAGAGACAGAACCAACAAGAGCATGAGAAGCCAACAGAGTCTAGAACAGCTACCGAGACTGATGTCAGCGACAAACCCTCAGCTCTTGTTCGCCTTTCACTACAGGTGGAACAAGCAACTGATTTGTTTACCCACCAAATTGTAGTTTTAAGCCCTGTTCACACCAAGGACAATACAGTTTTAATAATCGTTTTAAGTCTTTGAGAATAGCAGTCCAGTCCACACCACAACTATAACAATAACAGCACAGAGGAACAGTATTCTTGCAATTACTTATAGAACCATTTTTTTCAGCTGATGAACGATAAAAAAACTAATTGACAGCCAATCAGAATCCTCCCGAATTTAATGAGCTTGAGCATTTAAAGCGGTACAAAACATAAATATTTATAATAAACAGAACATTATTGTGCGCTGGTGTGGACGCTAATATAGTTATCATTTTCTACCATATTTTGCAACACTGACATAAGCCACATTAGCAGCTATATGTAAATAACTAGAAGAATAACAAGTGCAGTAAATAGTAAAACTAATTGTGCTACAAACTAGTGTGTTTATGATTACTATAATAAAATTAAATCATAAATACCAGTTTACAATATCAATCAGCATAATAAACTATAAGAGAATTCAACCAGGCGCTCAGGTGAAGTATATCCGTGATAGGTGCTCTTGGGATAGGGAAGGGTCCAATGAAATAAGATGCAGGTCCCAGGCACTCAAAAAATGGATAAGGAGGAGAAGGAGAAGGTAAAAAAGCCTTTATTGAAATGTGGCTTATTTCATAATAAAAAAGTCACAAGCCAACATGTTTTGACCCACAAATGGTCTTCTTCAGGGCGAAGTAACATACACAATGAGAATGGCGGAAAATTATAAATAGCGTTCCACTTGTAATCAGAAAGCATACAATTAACCTAATAAGGTCCAATACAATCAATTAATTAACCCAATAAGGTAACCCACATGATGGGGACAATCAACAAATTGAGCACAAGACACTCTCCCTCAACATGGGCCATCTGGAGAGACAAAAAAATGAGATAAACATCACGTACAAAGCAAACAAAAAAACACAAGTATAGGACAATTATAAGAAACACTTGAACTCAATGTCTTCGTTCAGACCTGGATAACGGAGTGCATCCAGCTGATGAATCCAAAATGCCTCACGTTGGTTAAGTTTACGAATCCTATCACCACCTCTATCTAAAGGTTTAACATGCTCCAAAGCCTCTATCTTTAGTAGAGAATCATTACTATTGTGCATATGTAGGAAGTGTTGGGCCATCTGATAATCAGGGCTACTGGTACGAATGGCATATTTATGCTCCGCTAACCGATCACGTAGACGTCTTTTTGTACGACCATATGCACAATAGTAATGATAGGTCGTACAAAAAGACGTCTATGTAATTGTCCTATACTTGTGTTTTTTTGTTTGCTTTGTACGTGATGTTTATCTCATTTTTTTGTCTCTCCAGATGGCCCATGTTGAGGGAGAGTGTCTTGTGCTCAATTTGTTGATTGTCCCCATGATGTTAGACTGGGTTACCTTATTGGGTTAATTAATTGATTGTATTGGACCTTATTAGGTTAATTGTATGCTTTCTGATTACAGGTGGGACGCTATTTATAATTTTCCGCCATTCTCATTGTGTATGTTACTTTGCCCTGAAGAAGACCATTTGTGGGTCGAAACATGTTGGCTTGTGACTTTTTTATTATGAAATAAGCCATATTTCAATAAAGGCTTTTTTACCTTTTCCTTCTCCTCCTTATCCATTTTTTGAGTGCCTGGGACCTGCATCTTACAGCATAATAAACTGTTTTTGTACAGACATTTTCATAACTGGAAGGGACTCAAACAGAAAGCCTTGCTCATTTAAGTTATATATGGTCGCACTCGCTCGTACATTAAAAATAAGATGGATAGGTGTCCTTATAGTTATCATTCTTTGTGTGAACGGGCCTTTACTCTGATTTGAAGCATGGTCCTTATTTGGAGCTAGTGTTCATTTTGGACCCTGGTTGTGTGGTTTTGAGAGTACATGGATGTTGATTGTTAAATTAAGCATAACATTAAACATTTGCATTGATGGTTGTCCTACAGGAAGCTCTGGCGCTCCATCGGCCAGAGTTTGTGTCTCGTTCACGGGAGCGAATGAAGCGTCTGGGGTTGCTGGTTGAGGAGAGGAGGTTACAGACAGTCTTCAGCAGAGAGAGAGAAGAGCTCTTCAACTGCCCTGGACCATCACGTCCACTCAGACCTGGTATACCCTAATATTATGTAGATATTACTTTGGTAAAATTACTGACTACTTAGTAGTCAGCTCATTATATATTTTACAAGCTTGGTACAGCTTGCATCAAGAATTAAGCTAAAACATGCCTCTTTCACCAGCGCCAGTACCCTGTAAACGAGTCGTTCCAAGAAGAGAGATGGTCCAACGATCCAAAGAGTAAGGATACATTATCACCAAGACTATATTCAAACCATCTGGATAATTTATGTGGTGGTAACAGACAGAGCATATATTACCTAAACATGCAAATATGGGTCAAACAGGATTCCATGACTTTGTTTTATTTGCAAGTTGTCTTATGCCTTTCTACATGCTTTCAGTTGGGTAGAGAGGAAATCACACAGTCAGAGAATAGACAGGACAGACAGATTCATGAGGTAATAATGTGTGTGTGTGTGTGTTCCTATTTGAAAAAAAGTTTTTTAAAATGGTAAAAATGCAGAAAGTTTTCGGTTAGGGTGTAGGTTAGGTTACAGTATTTATAAATAGCTGTGTATAAATACAATTGAAATCTACGAATGTCCCATATTAGGTGTGGGTGTGGGGGTGGGTGATGGAATACCTGATGTGATTTAAATTCAAGTTAGGCCCAGTCAGAGGCATGTGTACCCCACCTGCAGTCTAGTTCAACATTTTATATGGATTTTATTGACTTTGATGTTCAGGTAATTATGTATTTTAATTGTCAAATAAATGTGTATTCCTTAAGGAAATACGCTCAACTTCCTGAGGTCCAGAAGAGAAAGGAGGATGAAAGGAGACGGATGGAATACCGCTCCTACCGCCTCAACGCTCAACTCTTTAACAAGGTATACCGGCTGTTCTGGGCTAGCAGTTATACACAATAGGCCAGTTTTTAAATCAATGTTATTTCAAGAATTTCAGGAATACATATGACCGGTTTGATTAACAATTCAAATGCATTGCATCTTTCTTCTGCAGAGAGTCACCAATCGTGTGTTGGGAAAGAGAGCAGCCTGGCAGTGAGGTCAAATAAAATATACAAAATTTCAAAAGCCTTACTGTTCCGTTAATGTCACAGGTTTTTTTATTTTATATTGTGTTTTATTTTATAATGGTTGTGTGCATTCTGATTTTAGGTGTAAGATTTTATTTAAAATAGTTGTAAATGTGTATTATTTATGTTGTTGCAGTGTTCGATTTTTTTTTTTTATTATGACTATATTATTATTGTAAGATTAATGTTTTATTATATCTCTTGTTTTAGTCATATTTTTTATGAAGCAAATAAACAGCTATTTGTAAGAGCTTTTGTGTGTGGGTTTTTGTGTGGCTCGACAACAAAAAAGCTTGTTTTCAGTTTCTGATTAGAGTTAAGCGAGCCATTCCACCGAAAGGGTGACATTTCTGTCCCCAGGACATTATATGTATAAAAATGCATGTAATTTAACTCTAAAATACATTTTATTATTAAGCAAAATGTCCCATACATTAAGTTAACTACAAATTTAAAATGTATAATTAAAAACATGAATAAAAACATAGAACACTAAAAAATTGCATTTGGTGCATGTCTCCAATCTCTATCTCTAAACTTTACCATGAAATATAAAGGCTAAAATCCTTCAGAAATCTTAATTTTTTTGCAAAGTTGTGTGACTTTATATCCAATCTATCTTTATATCCAATCTAAAAGGTTAATTTTTTCATGAGAAAAAATTTTTTTTTTCTAATACTTTAGATAAAATACACATTTTAGTCATGTCCCCGGGTTTTCACTCAGTCCTGTTACCCTAATACATTTCCCCCTCTGAAAAACTTGGAACGTTCCACAAGACACATTTTTAACAGGAAGTTGCATCATCTGGATCTTCTGAAGGCAATGGGAAGACCATAAGTAAGTCCTCTCATTTTAATTTCTGTATATTTTATGAAATTGCAACTATGACTGAGAAGGTCAATCTCAACATACTGTCCTGTTACCTAAATTATTTCTAAGATTTTATTTGTTTATTTAAAAAATATTAACTTTTGGTAAGTCACTAGAATTTGCTCAGTGTCCTTGTGCTATTAGCATGTATGTTATGTGGCCATATGCCATATATTTGATAACTTTTTGCTTAAAAACTCAGTTCTGTTACTTTCAGTCCTGTTACTCGCATGAAAAATAACGAGTAAAAGTAACAGGAGTGAGTAGAGTTTTCCGTTTTGTTGATTTAATACTTTAAATATAAGTTGATATAATACTATTCACCTGATTTATGAGTTTTACAGTTGCAATTACTTAACTTGTAGACATTAGTATGTTTAACAATGTGAATACCATACTTCCAGGGAGCCAGTCCATCATGAAGTGACTTAAACGTTTTGTCTCATTTCTTTCTTATATTTTGTAGAGGATGGAGAGAAGAACCCATACTATGCAGCAGGTGCCAGAAATACCCAACCATGACATGCTGCAAGGGAAAGAAGCAAGACACACCCGCATCTCTCTCTCTCTCTCTCTCTCTCTCTCTCTCTCTCTTCTCCTCTCTCTCCTTATTTCTCTTTCTCTGTGAATTACTACTAGTACATATTACTTCAACACAAAAATCTTATGCACACACAGTCATGTACACGCTCTCATACACACACACATATGGACACTCCTGTTACCAAGTGTTCATTCCTGTTACTAAATTATTATTTTTTAAATTAAGTTAAACCACTCTTTTTATCAGTTTTGTTTGGTCCATAATTTATACAATTATTTAATAATTTAAATTATAAAAAAATGTAGAAGCTTGATGCTTCGGTCTTTAAAATGAAAAAATGGCTTTGTGTTCTCAGGACTGAGATGCATCCATCTTCTGCTTAGAAACCTTGTAAAAAATACACTTGATTGGTGTTAATTACCAATACACATTTTGAATAGTTAAATATGTGTAGTACTAGATTCAGTGTTGAAAAAAGATAAAAAATCAAGTTTAATTATGAAGAGTTACAACAAGCAAATGTCACCCTTTCCGTAAAACAGAATGAGGCCACAATATAATGGTCATGTTCTCTACAAAAAAAGATAACGATAATAGCTTTTTAAAAGTAGTTAATTAATACGAAGTACATGTAAGGTACATTACTGTACTGTAGGTATAATGTTATATGGAGGGATGCATTGTTATGGATATCAATGCTGAGCCTTTTTCAATTTCAGTTGTTCACAAATGTTTGATACAACATTCAAAAGTTTTGTTTTGCATTTTCATTTCTGCTAATGTTAATTATTTTGAAAGATGATTAAATGTTTTATGGGAAAGAAAAACTTTTCATGTTTGGACCGTGTGGACAGTATAATGTGACGTGTTACAGTGTCTCCATGGCAATAAATAGTAAACAAACTAATCCTGCACGAGCAGATCACATTGAACACTGAATAACGTTACAGCCGATTAAAGCAGAGAGATGCCGATTAAAAAAGGAAAGAAGGGAAAGAAAGGAAAAGGGTGAGTAAAAACATTCCCTTTGTCCGTAGATTACGAAGTACCCTTGAGTTTGTTTGCAAAACTGCGAATCCAAGTGCTCGAATTTGAAAAGTATACTTTTTTTCTTTTTCTTTTTTTTTTTTTACATAGAAAGGGAAAAAAAGATGGAAAGCAAGAGTCAAAACGGGACAAGGAGTCTGATATAGAGAAGGCGAAAGCAAACGCGGCTCTGTGGGAGGCCAGGTGTGATATGACAGAGTGTTCCCGCGTGGAGTATTCTGAAGCAGCGCGACGACTGAACAAAGCCAACCAGCAGCTCACTGATCTACAGCACAACACAGAGAAGAACACCATCGAGACCATCGCTGTTCTGAGGAAGAAACACCAGCAAAATGATGAGAGGGTATTTGGAATGCAGTTTCACGTGTCCTGTAAATTAATAAAAAAAAATGTTGAGCTACAGGACACGTGACAAGTGTATGATACGGTTTTTAAGTGTATGATAAGTCTTCTTAATTTCATATTGTAAAAGGGATAGTTCAGTCACTCACAAACGAAAATGGTCATCATTTACTCACCCTCGTGAGTAAATGTCGTAACCCATAACCCCATACATCTTCAGAACACAGATGAAGATATTTTTGAATGGAACCTGTGAGAATGTTCCTCCATTGAAAGTCTAAAGCTTTGATGCTTCAAAAAGTTCATGAAGAGATAGTAAAAGTAATCCGTAAAATCGAGTGTTTTAATCCAAGTCCCACTTAATGCCGATGGTGGTTACAGACAGTCATGACAAAGTAATCGTGTCTCTTCAGAAGACTTGGATTAAACGACTTGATTCATATTGATTACTTCTTCTATGATCTCTTTATGGATTAAGTTTTTGGATCTTCAAAGTAAAAATTGCATGGACTATCAATAGTGGCACAGAAATCTCCCCGGTTTCATTAAAGTCTTCATGAATAGAGTGAAACACCTTTTCGACTAGAATTTTTTCCATCTGGAATTGAATGGATGGTTGTGGTTTGGTATTGCTGTGATGTCATGTGAGTGACAGGTTGTCCTCCTCACACCAGCAAACACGTCATCAGAGAAGAGAAAATAAGTCATTGAGGGAGGGGAGCTTATTTTGATTAAAGATTACGAGGGCACATGAATTAAAAATATAATAATGATGTGCATGGATAAATCATTTGTAATAAATACTGCAATATTCCATAACAAATAAGAATTTTCAATGTTGATTTCATGATGACAGAAAAATATTTGTGTTTTGCAGATTAATAAAAATTGTGGGTTTGAGGGTAAGTAGATTTTTGAGGAAACTAACCCTTTAACATGTTGTCTTCTCAGATCACTGCACTGGAAGAACAAATACAGCTTGAGAAAGCGAGGGCCTCTCAGGAAAAAGAGAATTTGGTAAGATGTCTTTCCTTATATTGGAAATTCAGTTATTGTGCTCATCATTGTGGTTTGAGTTTTTTTTTGTCCCTTCAATCTGCGAGCAATACAAAGATCGCAATATCACAGAAAACGCATCATTCAATTAAAATGAATAAAATCATGAATTTATTTTTGAAACAATAAGAAATTAAATCCAGTCATCCAGTTTAATGACAAAAGTAATAGAGTCTTTCATTTAAACAAATAAATAAATAGAGTTGTTCATTTTAGAAAAGTCATCAGCATTATTTTAGTATTATTTATATACTGATGTAGTATTTAATAATCTGAATTAGCTTTAATTTTTTTTAGGCTTTCATTTTAGTTTATTTTTTACAAATTTTGTGCTTTTTTTGTTTGTTTGTTTTATATATATATATATATATATATATATATATATATATATATATATATATACTACAGTTAGTAGTTTTACTACTACAGCATTCTTAATTTTTGTTTGTTTTTTTATTTTAAGTTTTTAATGTAATTCTTTTTTTTTTACGTTTAAGATAACTACTGATTGACATTACAGGTCACTGAATACATGCTGAAGATCAATGAGCTGGAGGAGAAATTTAAGAAGAGATCTAGCGAGTTCAGCATGATTCAGGAGGAGCTGAAGATCATCAATGATTTCTGTAGGAAGAAGCCCCAAATGGAGCAAGAACTCAAAAATGTATAATGCAATCTATTGATTTTATGTACACATTATACAGATGACGTATTACATCTGTTTTAACCCTTGTGCTTTGTTGAAAATCCTTTAACTTATTTATCCTTTACCTTATTAATTATCAAAATAACCGGAGCACAACGTAAGGGTTAACGGCACCATTGTTTTGTACAGATGAAAGAAACTATGGACAACGCTGATCTAGAACACAAGAAAACACTTGCAAGAATGGAGCAAAAGTTCTTCAATAATAAGGTATTTATACTGGGGGCGGGGGGGCGGGGAGGGGGGGGGGGGGGGGGGGGGCACTCTCTCAGCCTTTCTCCTACTTTCTCTTTAGGTTAACCTAGAGAAGGAAGCTGAGCAAAATATTGCTGTGCTGGCAGAAAAAGCTCACAATGAAGCCATTATGTAAGCATCTTCTCCATCTCTCAACACCACTAAACATGTCTACCTGATGCCACTGGAACTGTCTGTGAGATACATTTTACATGAGACAAATGAGATGACATCCTCCATCTTCGCCTCATCAGACAGCTGGATGACGCATCTCGCTCCATGTTCAAGGAGAATGTGCGTCTAAATAAGGCATTGGGTTTCCACATCAGAGAGGTGGAGGATTTACGGAAGAGAAATGCAGCGCTGGCAGAAGAAAACGACATCCTTAGTCTGCATAAGGTGACAACACAACACACCATAGTTACTATTTTTGCACTGTAGGTCACCTACACTACCGTTCAATACGATTTTTTTTTTTTTGCGCAAGAAATTAATTCTTTTATTCAGCAAGGATGCATTAAAGTGGTCAAAATTGACAGGAAAGACTTTTACATTATTATAAAAAATTCAAATGGATGCTGTACTTTTGAACTTTCTATTCATCCAAGAATCCTGAAAAAAATGTATCACGGTTTCCACTTTCCACAAAAATACTAAGCAATACTCAACTTAGGAAATGTTACTAGGAAATATTTCTTGAGCAAATCCGCATATTAGAAGGATTTCTTTTTTTTTTAGTACTCATTTTTTTATTATATTCAATGGTATCAACCATAGACTGTAAAAAAGATGGACGACGCCCCTTCGCTCTTTTCCATCGGAGAGAACTGAAGCCGCCAGAGTCCCGATATGGCGCTGACATCTTGGAACTTGAGTCTGCGCACTTGCGTTTTCGGGACCAGTCATGCGCAGTCGTGAGCAGGAAGTAAAGCCGCGAAATCAAGGCCCTGCCCTCACTCTAGCAGAATCAATCGCAAGCACACGCCCCTGCACTTTTCTTAAGTGGCCTCTGTCTGCTCCGTTCCTCTCCAATGATGTCTGCTGATTGCAGTACTTCGTTAAAATAAGGTAAATACAGCTACTAACCACATAGTCAACATTATGAAAAAAAGTCCGTTGGTGCTTCAGTGACGACTTCGCACAGAGAACCTGTCAATCACAGCTGTCAATCATGATGTCACAGCACCGTTTTTATAGCATCAAATAACTAACTAAAAACAAACTTATTCTAAAAAAAAACACTTGAAATTACATCAACGTGATAGAAACTACAGTAAATGACAGAAACTATCTTTGGGAAAAGGATATGTGAAGTGTAATTAAATTGTTTAGTTGGTCTCACGTCCCATTGAATAACATGAGGAGGCGGGGTTTATGACCTATACTAGGACCGGCCTCTGGGGGCGATCGAGATGTTTTGGCTTCACTTTTGAGGGCTTGTGCGGCACGCTTGGTATCAACACAGAGAGACATTGTGACAAATCAGATACAAACCAAAAAACAGTTGTACCATCTTCCCGCCCTCCCCTACCGCATGAGATATTACAAAAATATCAGTGTAGCACAGATAGAGTTAGAGAACAGTCAGCTTAATGTCCATCCAGCAGAATACTCTGAACCTTGGTAATTCCATCATTCCATGCTTAAATTGGCCGAGGCGTGGCGCAGTTGATCCTGGCCGACGAGAGTTCAAGAAAAAGAATCTCCAGTTCAAGAAAAAGAATCTCCAGGAATGTATTCAGCCAATGTTTATGAGCTAAGTTGTGTGGTGGAACCCAAACTTGAACAATAATCTTCTTGGCTGCCGTTAGCCCAGCTAACCAAATTTCATAGACCTTTCATCCATGCCTTCAAGTTCAGAATCATCATTGAGGAGGTGTAAAACAGGGTCCATAGGGAGTTGAACATCTATCAGATCAGACAGTGATTGCAACACTTTAGACCAAAAGTCATACATTTTAGGGCAATCCCACATTATGTGCATAAAAGTCCCCAAGATGTGAGTAAAGAGAACAAAAAGGATGCAGGGCTTGACCAATTAAGTGCCTGACTCTAGGGGTAAGGTACGCCCTATGGGAGATCTTCATGTGATATTAGAAGGATTTCTAAGTGAAGACTGGAGTAATGACTGCTAAAAATTCAGCTTTGCCATACTAGGAATAAATTACATTTTCAAATATAATAAAATGGAAAACAGTCATTTTAAATTGTAAGAATATTTCACAATATTACTGTTTTACTGTATTTATGATTAAATAAGTGTAGCCTTGGTGGTGAGCATAAGAAAAAAACTGGCAAGAAATTGAGTGACACTTTTATTTAGCGTAAAGATAATGAAAGCCTGTTTTTAAGACAATATTTTGCACTGTGACGTAATTTAATTTCAATTAAGTACATGTAACCCCTAATTTGTCAGTATTCTACTGTTAAAAAATATATGAATTGTTAAGTACATTTTTGTAATTTTAAGTATACATCATGGTTCTGAATTTCATTTGATTGAAAAAAAAAAAAATCCGGACAAGATGACAATCATGAGAATGGATTTTTAAAAATCTTTCTTAAAATGTAACTAATGAGAATTTGAGAGATGTGCTTAACGTGCATATGAATGAAAAAATCTTAATAGTTTTAAATACAGGTTTAATAGAAAGTCATGATCAGAAGGTGGGAGGTTAACAAAAAGAGGCATTATGAAGAAACTAAAACTAAAAATGAAAAATAAAAGTCCATGATGTCATTTATTTATTTTATTAAACTATATATTGTATTAATTATAATTTAATATAATTGATGATGTATATTAAATTCAAAAAGAGATGTATATTTGATATAATTAAATAAGAAACACCTTCCACAAAAACACTCATACATGCATGCATACATACATACATGCATACACTTACAAATAAAATGCAATTTAAAACTTACTAGACCCTTGGAATAAACAGTCCACTATAAAGCTTTCCTATGAAGCAGAAGACATTGATAATAAACCCACAATTTCATTCACCCTGCAGGAGATGAGTCAAGACACCTCGAATGACACCATATCTAAGCTTACAGCCCAGCGGGCCACACTTTCTGAGCTGAGGGAGAAGGTGTTGACACTGGAGCAGACCCTGGTCAGCACGGTGGCTGAGTTTGAGTGGAAGAAGGCTGACATCAAGCAGCGTGCTGCGGTCAGAACTCAGGCCAGCGGTGTAGAGCTGGACAAACTGCAGAAGCTCCTGAGCGCACGGGACAGGGAGTTGAGCCGATTGAAGAGAGTAGCCCGCAGCGTCGTGGAGCAGTGCTCAGACACGGAGATCCTCTTCCATGAGGCTCTAAATCATGTGAAGCAGGAGATGTTAACGCACAGGTGCACTTCATCATTCACTCACTTTGCAAAAAACAAACCAACACGCCTTGATAGTGCACTCGTTTTCAATCAATTAGATGCTATGGTCCCCCAAATATGATCATACTTATAATAATAATAATAATAATTCATTACATTTATATAGCGCTTTTCTCGGCACTCAAAGCGCTTTACATAGAAGAGGTAATCTCCTCAACGACTTGCTCATGTGAGAGAACCACCACATCCTAAAATTTAAAAGGCATCTGTCTTTTATAAACACACAATTTATATACTGAAAAGGGGATATTATAAAATATATCTAATTTAATAGATTAATTACTAACTAATATTTTTTTAATCACAATTGTTTATTCATTTATTTATTTTAATCAAAAATTGTATTTACTTATTTATTTTAATCTTAGTTTTTTTTCCTCTAGACTTTTCCATGGACCCCCTGTTACTCTTATTTTTATTTAATTTAATATATTTAATAGATTAATAACTAACACTTTTTCTATTTATTTAAATCACAATTGTTTATTCATTTATTTATTTTAATATTTTTTTTAACTTATTTATTTAATATTTTTCTCTTGACTTTTCCATAGACCCCCTGTCACTGGACTCAAGTTAGAAAACCCCTGGTCTAGTAGAATGCTGTTTTAGTGCATTGAATACAGGGCCATTTTCCCCCATGAGTTTTGTCTTATATTTATCACATGATATAGTTAAATAATATCACACGAGCTAGAGTGCTGTTTTCCAGAGAGGTGGCATGATTGCAAATGTCATATTTATTTTAAAAAACAGTGCAATAAACAGTAAGTTAGCATTTTGAGTTAATTTGTCAACAAACATTTCCAAATGAAACCACAGCAAAACTGTTTTATGTCTCCGAACAATACTGAATAAATCTGTGTTTTGAACGAATTGGTTTAATGAACGATTCAATGACTGAATGAATCAGCCGTTTGAATGAATGACTCAACTCATCAAGACAGTGACTTGCAGCCACTTACTGGCAGTTTTAGTTTCATATTTAAAGTATCATTTCATTTTTTTTTTAAATGATTTTATAATTAACCTTTTTTTTTTAATCTAACTGCATTATTCATGCAGTGTAAATACATTCAAGCCACCTCTGAGCTGCATTAAACAGTCTGTATAAATACATCTAAATGCCACTTTAGGTGCAGCTTCTGTGTCACCTCTGTTGTGCAAAGATGAGCTGATTTCAATTAATTGATAACATAAATATTTTTAAAAAATGCCATTATAAGGGTGAAAGGCTCCTGGAAGCTAATATTACCTTGTAGTGAAAAAGTTCATTTCTGTCACTGCTGTAAACTAGTGATGGGAAGTTCGGTTCTTTTCCGCGAACCGGTTCTTTCGGACAGTTCGTTTCAATGAACCGGTTCACCAGTTCTTTTACGTCCTCACGTAATGACGTCAACTCTATCGTCCCGGCGGATAAAAATACATTAAAATAAAGGCATTTGTAATCATAACTTCAGTTAAATAATAGTACTCATCGTCATAATCATCTTGGATAAGTTTCTTACATTTACGTTTTGCTAATGAACCCTGTAGGCTACAGGCGATGTGCAAACGCGGATGTTTTACATGTCTTGAAGATCTAAAGTGAATAAACTGGTCTTCATCAA
This sequence comes from Tiaroga cobitis, assembly GCA_030578255.1. Taxonomy (NCBI): domain Eukaryota; kingdom Metazoa; phylum Chordata; class Actinopteri; order Cypriniformes; family Leuciscidae; genus Tiaroga; species Tiaroga cobitis. The sequence goes on from CM060603.1 coordinate 36,758,874, forward strand.
TTTTATTTTATTTGTTATTAAATAAATTTACATTTCGCCGGAATCGGCCCCTCATTTAAGTCCTCGTTTCACCGGTGCTCATGTATCAGCACAGCATGCAGTTGCCCAAAAAAGAAAGTTCGGTTCAGAGACGGTGCTGTCACGCATGCTCATTATCTCCAGCTCATCGGTTCTCCGTATCGAACGTGTCCGAAAGAAACAGTTCTCGGTTCTGTACTGGTGATTCGAGAACTGCTGGAACAACCAGTTCTTGACTCGAGAACTAGCCTGTGTGTGCTGAGCTGAGAACTGCTGAAACCTTAGGCTACCAGCCTACAGTCGACACAACTAAAAAGTCGATGCATGTCTATAGTATGTTTACGTTATGTTTTGATTAACACATTATAAACATTTACTTTGCACCTTTAAAACATTGGCAAGAGTTTACGACAAAGATTTATGTCAACTTATTAGAAATTAAATTAGCTGTTCCTGAAAATAATGTTTTAGTATAATAATAAATGTTTAGTTTTACAATCCATTCATTGTGTTTCCAATCTTTAAAATAATACAGTGAAAAGACAGTAATTATGTGATAAACATGTTTCCAACACTTTTTATTTTGTTACACTTATTTATGTTCAACAAAATACTTAAGAAACGTGCATTTCGTCCCTCTGAAAAAATTGCATGCATGCTCAGTTCATCAGCTCATCGGTTCTCGGTATGTCGAACATGTCCGAAAAAACAGTTCTCGGTTCTTTACTGGTGATCCGAGAACCACTGTACCTGTACGTTCGGTAGTACGCGCATGCTCCGTATCAGCTGCTCAGTTCAGTTAACTGTTGGAGTTACTGGAGTAAAATATACTCCGGAATATTGGTTTATTTCGAGTCGGACTGTCAGGCATGTCTGAAAGTGAGTAACTTTAGTAACTTGTGGATCAGCGCTGACGCAAGACGCGAACTGTTTCGAACGATTCTGTCCGATTTAGTGTACTGGTTCGACCGGTGCACTAAAAAGAACCGGTTCAAAAGAACGCCTCGTTCACGAACCGGCCATCACTACTGTAAACTAAATATGACAAATATAAAAAGCTTCAGAGTCTGTTGTCAATGACAGGCCTAAACCAGCCAAGCTACCTGGACAAAAACCCCAGAAAATATTGAGATATAATTTTTTGTCAATATCCCACACACCCCAATTCTTTCTAGAGATAAAAGTTCCAGGCTCCATTTTACTGCAGAAACTTCAAGGCATTTGTAGATACATTTTGTTATAATATACATTATGTTATCCAGACAGGAAGAAGAGGTGAATCGTAGCAGACGGATGGATAAGTTCTTATCAAGCAAAAGGGAGTACAATCACGTTCACACCATCAACAAATCTCCCCATAGTACCAACAGCATTTCCATTGGTATTGAAGAGGCTGAAAAAGGGTAAGAGTCTTACATTTTTTTTATCTGTGTTTTTGGATTATTTGGAAAATTCTGATGAAAAGATAACTCAACATGTTATTACCTGGAAGATGCTTATCCATAACAAATCTGTAATAACACTGTGTTGCTTCATCAGCAATATAAAGAAAGCCAATATTAACATATCAGAGATGACCTGGGAGCAAAAAGAGAGAGTTCTCAGACTGCTCTTTGCCAAAATGAATGGCCTGAAAAAGTAAGTACTTAGCAGTGATTGAACTGTATTTTGGATTATAAACAATTTATCACAAATGTTCAAATATATGTGACCTTTTAACCTTATTAGGCAATAGGCACATGAAACCACATTAAGATAAATGGTAAATTACTAAGTCATAATCTCCTAACTTAATTTGGTACAATTAACCTTAAAAAAAAAAACAGTTGGTGAGATGAAGATAGTGATAATAACCATAGTAAAAATAAAAAAATATCAGATCCCAAGCTTATTGGTACTTCTTAGTTTAAGTAAAAAAGGAAAGAAAAAGAAACTGACTATGTAATAAATGTGTATTTTCTTGTATTCTCATTTTTTTCTACATTTCTGAAGGAAACCAATTCATGCTCCAGATTCTGATTGGAACCAGTGTAGCAGCAATCCAGGGTGAGACATGCCAACAGATGTATGGTTTTCTGGATGATAAAACAAGATGAAATCATTTTTCTATTGTAATTTTAAAGTGACCCTATTATGCTATTTTAAAGGCTCCTCATTTTGTTTTGGAGATCTCCTACAATAGGTTAACATGCATCCAAGGTCAAAAAAATATTTTTCTCATAATATACTGTACATTGCAGCATTACCTCTTTTCTCACTGTCTTTGAAACGGTTTGATAAAGGATTCAGTGTACCACTTACAGTGCATGTCGGAAACGGCGTCTTCTCGACATGTCGACAACACAAATCAAACTCTTCCAGGCCTCATCTACAACAACATTGTTTTAGGGCGGCCCAAAGTAAACGTTGTTCGCAGGCAGCCAATTATGACCATAGGCTGGCAAATGCAAATTTGATACAAACCTATTAAATTACTAACGATTAGTTTCAGGCAGTTCAGAATCAGTTCTTTCTTTTAGGAGACAGTAACTCCATTTATCGTGCACTTTGATCTTTGAACTAGGTTTCTTTTTCTTTTTTTTCTTTTTTTTTTCTTCCTGCCTTAAGCGACCAATTAAATGCGCATGTATCTCAAATAACAAAAAAAGCAAGACATGTAGTAATGACCCAGCCAGAGGCAAGAAATCCAGGGCAAACGAGTATAGGCAGACGGTGTGAGGGTACAATCTCAAGGCCCCAGGCCCCACACTTGCCCAGAACTAATGCCAACTGCATAGGACCAGGACTCGGATGCCACGGGCAACCCCGGTCCAGAAACAGTATACACGCATACATGCATACGTGCAGAGCATACACGCATACATACGTGAAGCATACACACACATTAGCATACATGGGGGCTTTGAGGGGGGCATTTTTTACAAACAAAATTATTACATTTACCTTGCCTAAATGTTTGCTCTCATTGCATTTTTACAATGGGGTAATATTGTTGTTAAGAATATAGAGGGTATGCGCATGACGTCACCGTCGGCCGGAGGGAATCCGGTCACGCCCACTAAGTGGCAAAAAGATTGAGCGGCAGCATTTGTTTTCCAGTGTTGCCAACTTAGCGCCTTTGTCGCTATTTTTTGCGACATTTCAGACCCGTTTAGCGACATTTTTTCAAAAAAGCGACTAGCGACAAATTTAGCGACTTTTTGAACAAACCTCAGTAACCTCCAAATATTGACAGCTGTCATGCCAGCGCGAGGTCTTGCTTTCTCCCTGTCGTCACTCTCTCTAGCTGCGTCTCCCCTGTTCAGTGAATGGCTGAGAGGAGCGCACGGCTGCTGACAGACGCGAATGAGCAGTGTTTTTCCACGGACTTATCACTTATCTGCTTTTCTTTTGTTTTATATTTAAAGAATTTAGTTTGACCGTTTCAATTTCCTTTATTTTCTTGTGCTTATTACTTGTAATACTCACTATCACAGAGCTTTAGTTCATCCGTTTCCCGAACTGTCTCAATTCAGATAATGTTCCACATAGGCTTATACATTTTTTTGTCATTCACTAGGCTATATCATAGCTACTCGTTCTGTTGTCTGACAAAAAAAAAAGGAAATGAGAATGCTTTATTTGACATTCGGCTATATTATATTATATTAAATAAAGCATTAATTTAGAGAGAAAACACATTAGGCAGACAGAACGCAAGCATGTCGCGATGACGTCATTGATATGCCAATTGACGTATGACGTCATCTAGCGACATTTAGGCAAGGCGTTAGCTACTTTCCTTTGAAAATAGTTGGCAACAGTGTTGTTTTCAGGTGAATGCCGTGAAAAACACACAAAACACATCTAAAACGGGAAAGAGCTTTGCGATTGACTGTTGTCGTGGAAATAATTCTATTCGAAAAGTTAGGAAGAAAGACAACAGTGGAAACCTTTCAAAATTCAAAGTATCTAAAGTTTAATTCTTTGCAAAGGATTAAAAGTGACATTCACATACAGACAGAGTCTAAATGTGAAGGTGAAGGTCTGATCGCTTTCACCTCAGATTATATACTCTTACACATCCTGTGTAGGCTTGCATCTGTTTTAGAAAAACCATAAAAGGAAATGTTGTTTCCAAGTTTCTGGTCTCTTAAGTTCTTTGTCTCACAGAAATTTGCTCAAGCCCTTGGTCACACATAAATTTATTCAGACAGAACATCTAAGTTTAAAGTTTCCTGTCAACTTGACATCACACTCTTTGCCTATATTTATTTCTGTCCGAAAACTACCCACATACATTTCACACTTGAGATAAAACAGACCCTCAGACTACGTGACAGACATGTTGTTCCAGAAGCATATCTTAACTTATGCATTTCTATCAGCTTGGTTATGTTCTTTAATAATGTTCTCTAACTTATACAAACATCTCTTCCTTAAATGCTTATCGATTATGTAAGTCTTTTTAGTTTAATAAAAGGTTAAACCAAGTTAATCTAAATGTTAATACAGAAGTAAAGAAGAATAGAAGAACACATCTAATGTAAAAGAAAAACACTTCTAAATGTAAAATTTCGATCACATTCCACCCCATGTTCATTCAAAGAACATACACACAAAATTTTGACATTTACTCATCCATAATCATAGTAATTTACACCTGGTAAATTTTTCCCATGGTTACTTCATTTCTTAGTCAAACTCATGTTCGCTGTCGTTCTCATAAACCTCAACTTCAGGGACTCTAGCGTCATCTGCATCCTCTGGTATAGCATGTCTCATTGTCACATATTCTCCTGCATCAGTCATTCTAACCATAGTGACAGACACCGCCTTAGCAGTGATTCTAGAAATACAATTCATAATACATGGGATCATCATAAGCAAAACCAAAATGAAGCATGCTATTGGCATAATTGTACTTATCAACCATTTTATCCACCCCTGCAGGCCCACGAACCACTCATCCAGTGAGGATGACATATCGCCTGGGGTAGCTACGGCTGTTTTCATGTGCTCTATTATGTCAGATACATTTTCATAGACGTCAGGAAGTTTAAAACAACAGGACGTTCCTAGCATTTTGCACAGGCCCCCCCGCTCAGCGGTGACCATATCCAAGACAAGTCTATGTTGTATGACCGCCTCCCTAATTCCTTTAAGTTCAGTGTTCAATTGTTCTAATGCATCTTCAGTCTCATTGGCTAAACGTAATACTTGCCAAGCTAAGCCATTTATTTTTAGTAAGCTAGCAGCAGTTCCTCCCCCCACGAGGAAAGACCAACCGGTCATTGCAATTCTGCTCGTCCAGGGATCCCAAAGTTTGGTACCCTGGAACATAAGAGGCATTTTTTTATCAGCAAAACTTCTTTTCGATCGCCTAGAAGATTGCTCATTGTTTTACAGTGTGATGTGCCAACCGTTACTGTACCCTTCTGAGCCTCTAATTTACAAAGACATACATCGCCCAATTGTGGTTTAACTACCCAAACATTGTCAAAACCCTTAGTACTGTGTTCTGTTTGATTGTTACACGCAACTTTTTGCAGAGGCATTGATTTGTTTTCGCCAGAGTTTTTCGCGTTCAGTAATCTCCACATAGCACACGGTATTAATCCTTTTAATTCACCTAAATTTTCTGATCGCAATGGATGGACCTTCCAGGTTCTATCCATTTGCAAACACCACCAACATGATTGATTGATAGCCTAAGCTTGCCGTTGCAGTATACATACATGCTTTGTTACCCGCACATTGAATTCTGCTTTTTGTAATAGTTGTGTCTTCATGATGCAAATTAAACTGTCTCTCTAATTCAATATCTTCTTCTTCAGATATGCTAGTATGAGTTATTAGTTCAGAGAGGCTATGAGTTTCTACTGGCTGATCTACCATTTCAATGTGGATTGGTACATAAGTATCAATACCCGTAGTCCACCATGCGCAGAAGAATCTACCTCCCCATTGCGCCGCGCCATCACTTCCTGTAGACAGAGTAACTTTCAGTTTAGTTTTAAAATTCTCAGTGATTTCTTCGAACTTAACAAGACCTGACATCTTTCGCCTGCTAAAACCATTGCTTGAGACGTATCCCGCTTTGGTCCATAGACCCTCAATTATAGCCGCTTCATTACCTCCATACACATCTTCCCATTTGCATGGATCTTTACAAAAATACATCGCTTTTCCCCACTTCATCAAACCCTCTGGATTATACCCAGGTCCTGCTACGGAAATAGGATCACATATTATGATTATCTCACTTCCCTTTCCCTTTGTCATTTTCACTTCCATACCACCATCCCATGCTAGGCCTATGGCCAGGCTAGTTAAGAGGATAAGACTTAGAAACATATTGCCACACAGTACAACCTTGCCAGGCAAGATAATGTTCTTGTGAAAATGATATAAGTCCCGTTTCTCTATGTATCACGTCTTAGGGCAGGTCTAGTAGATATTATTAAACAGAAAACTGCAACGCCCACTCCGTCAAAGTCCCACAGAGTTCTTGTGGCTGTACGAACTACTCCTAAAATTGCAGAGTCGTCCAGCACGATAGATTCGTCCTCTCTCCAATGACGATGATTTTCTAGTTGGTAACTTACAGGTTCACAAGCACCTTTGGTTAGTCTAACACCTGTTCGGTACTCATAGGCTGTGACCGGGATTCTTCTTCCGTTGCAGCTACCGCAGGAGCTGGTTCTTGTTCCGGTGCAGCTACCGCAGGAGCTGGCACTTTTCGACAGTGCGTCCCATGGATCCACGGAGCCCTTTCTGCGACTTTTACGGCAGTGTGAGTTGTTAGCAAAACCTGAAATGGCCCCTGCCACCTCTTTGCTTTCCAGTGCTTCCGCCTCAGATCCTTAATCAGCACGAAATCACCTGGCCTGATGCTGTGTAGGGCCGTCTCAGCTGGCACTGGAGCTGCTGCTTTGACCTGTTTTGAAATATCAGCAAACACCTTATCCAGTTCAACACAATATTGCAACATGTCATGTTCACAAAGAGTGGTGTCAGGCAGTGGTCTAGGATTATGTGGTTCCCAGCCCATGTGAGGTGGACGAGCAAACAGAATCTCAAATGGAGAGAGTTGTGCGCGTCCCCTCTTCCTCATTCTCATGTAAGTCAATGCAATGGGCAAAGCCTGTGGCCATGAAAGCCCTGTTTCATCACAAATTTTTACCAATTTATTCTTCAAAATTTGGTTAGTTCTCTCTACTGCCCCTGCTGATTGCGGATGATAGGAGCAGAAATGCTTCCAGGTAGTACACAGGAATGTTTCAACGGCTGAAATTGCACTGTTTACAAAATGTGAACCATTATCACTTGATATTTTCTCAGGAACGCCCCATCGTGGAACAATTTCCTGTAGGAGTAATTTCGCCACCCCTTTTGCATCTGCCTTTGTGGTTGGCATAGCTTCTACCCACTTTGAGAACATATCCACCGCAACGATGCAGTATTTCTTTTTGTCAGATTGTGTCAATTCAATGTAATCAAACATTACATGTGAGAATGGTCTTTGCGGAATGGGATGCCCCGCCTGTCTCATTGCCTGACCCCTACCGACATTATTGGTACCACAAATCAGACATCTGCTGCAAAAATCTGCTGCCACTGTGGAAAAACCTTTGGTAAACCAGTTATTTTGCATAGCAGTAAACATTCCACTTTTCGACGTGTGATCCAGTCCATGTGTTAATTTTGCATAGGCCTGAAAGAAATGAGAAGGTAAACATGGTTTGTTATTGGGGCCCCTCCATTGTCCATTCACATGCACACACCCTGCATTTCTCCATTTCTCTTTGTCTGAGGGAGAAGCGTGCTGCTGCATTGCCTCTATGTCCCCCAGTTCCTCATTTAGCCGTGCTGCAGTAGTGACTTGGACAGGAAGCAGAGCAGCAGCCTTGGCAGCCAAATCAGCCGCTCTGTTTCCTCTGGACACGTCATCGTTTCCTGTAGTATGAGCCTGACATTTGCAGACTGCCACTTCTTTGGGCAACAACAGAGCATCTAACAATTCACTCACCAACAGGTGATTCAAAATGGGCTTGCCGTCTGCTTTCAAAAACTTTCGATGCTTCCATAAAGCTCCAAAGTCGTGGACAACTCCATAAGCATATCTTGAGTCAGTGTAAATTGTAACACGTTGGCCACTCGCCAATTTGCATGCCGCAGTCAGAGCTACCAGTTCAGCAGCTTGTGCAGAAAAATGTGACGGCAATGATTGTTGTTCCAGAATCTCAGTTAAGGAGACAACTGCATACCCAGCTCTGTTTTTGCCTAGGTCATCCCTGCTGGATGACCCATCCACATAAAGTATCATGTCACTGTTGGGCAAAGCTTCGTCTGTCAAGTCTGGTCTTGGACTACATATCTGTTCCAAAGCTGAAATACAACAGTGAGGTTCACCATCCTGCTCTGTAGGGAGCAGAGTAGCTGGATTCAGAACATTACAACGTGTAACTGTAACATTAGGCATTTCCAGCAAAATGAATGAATAACGGAGCCAACGGGCAGCAGACAAGTGAGAAGTCCTTTGTTCTAATAATATCATTGACACAGCGTGTGGCACAAGCAGTGTCAAATCACTGAAACCAACAAAATCTCTAGAGGCTACCACAGCTCTCTCAGCCGCTGCCACAGCTCTTAGACAAGCAGGAAGTCCTCTAGCCACTGCGTCTAATTTAGTTGAAAAATATGCCACTGGCCTCAATTTGCCCCCATGCTCCTGTAATAGAACAGAAGACATGTAACCATTTTTCTCAGCGACTGTCTGCGTGAATGGCCTCTCAGGGTTTGGTAATGCCAAGCGTTGGGGAACTCAGTAAGGCCTGTTTCATTTCACAGAAGGCACTTTCTGCCTCTGCTGTCCACGTCAATTTGTCATAGGCTGCCATATCCTGTCCATAAATTAAAGCTGACAAAGGTCCTTCTTTTTCGCTGTAGCAAGGAATAAATGTCCTACAATACGAGGTCATTCCCAAAAACGACATCATTTGCTTTTTAGTGATTGGCTTAGGAATGTTCTGTATTGCAGTGACCCTTTTGTCAGATAACGATTTCCCATTTGGCGTTAACACATGGCCTAAAAAGGTGACTTTAGTTTGATTCACAGCTACCTTGTTTGGATTGACCTTGTGGCCACGTTCTGCCAAATAAGTCAACAATGTGATGGTAGCCTGCTTGCAGATCTGTTCATTTGGACAGCAAAGCAACAAATCATCTACATACTGTAATAGAGCCACGCCAGGTGGAAGAACCAAATCCTCCAAACTGCGTTTCAAAGCTTCGTTAAAAATAGTAGGACTTTCGCAGTACCCCTGACAAAGCCTCGTGAACGTATATGGTTTGCCGTTGAAATTAAATGCAAACCAAAATTGTGAGTCAGGGTGTACTGGGACACTAAAAAAACGCATTTGAAATGTCAACCAGTGTGTAACATTTAGTGTCGGCTGGAATTTGAGATAAGATCGTATACGGATTGGGAACAAAAGGAGCTCGCGCTTGAACTGCGTCATTTACTGCTTTTAAATCCTGAACGAAACGATATTCGACGGCTTGATTTTTGTCCCTTATCTTCTTTACTGGAAAGATGGGTGTGCGAACAGGCGAGTCCGGACACTCAACAATGACCCCTCTTTCCAATAAAGAATTAAACACTGGAGTAATGCCCTCAATTGCTTCCTTTTTCAAAGGATACTGCATTTTCTTTGGCCTATAGTCAGATTTAGGCTTAATGTGAATTGGCTCGCAGCCAGCAATGAGTCCCACATCATATTTATCTTTAGCCCAAAGACAACTCGGAACTCCCTCCAACCCCTCCGGGATGACAGGGAGGTGAGATAAGGTCAAACTACCAACTCTCATTTCCTCCTCAAAGACTGTAACTGCTCTTAAACCTCGCAATGTTTTATGGCATGGTTGTTTGAACCAACCGGTACTTTCGCTTTGGCAGATCATTATTTTCTGATCTATTACGACCCAGTCGGTCAATTCATGGCACTTGACCATGAAAGGACCTGCGTCACGCCATTCAGTTTGGCCAGTGATATATGAGGCTGTGCATTTGTCACGTCATAAAACATTGCTTGTTCCTCAGTCAGTTTCACACTTAAAACACACCAGTGGTTTGTCCAATAAAGACAATCTGTCTTTACATCTTCTACATCTACACTAAACCAACGCTGCGCATAATCATCATCATCATCAGGATTAGTGCTGACATGTGAGGTACAGTGTAAATCTGAGTCTTTCATAAATTCAGACGATGGCAACACTCTGTCATGAGCCTTTGTGGTCAGACACGTGTTAGAAACTTGCCATTCATACACAAACAGTGGGTTTTCCCCTGCAACATCACACATCATTCTCATGTCAGCAGATACCCCTTCAGCACTACAGTGAACAGAGATACCCAATTTACAAAGTAAATCTCGGCCCATCAGATTAACTGGACATGTCTGAGTGATTAGAAAGCAATGCTCAAATTTTTTCTCATCAATTGAACACTCAAGCGGCGTTGAGAATGATTCTTTGACCACGTGACCTGTTGCACTTCTGGAAAAAGTCGTTTTTCCAGAGAGTGAAACTGGCTGTGTCAACTCTGTTTCTTTTATTATGGAAAAAGTCGCTCCGGTGTCAATTAAGAACAACAAAGTCTTGTCAAGAATGTTTACTTCTATCAGGGGTAAAGATTTATGAGCCTTATAGAAAACATTAGCAAGCTCATTTTCATTGCGAAGAGCAAAGTCAGAAATGAAAGGAAATTGATACTTATCTGATGGAGAAACAGGAGACCCGTTGCTCTCACCCTCCCTCTCTCAATCCGCCTGGTTTGGTTTGTAGACTGTTTGTGGACAAGTGTCACGCCAATGTCCTTTCTGTCCACAAATGAAACAAGTGTCTCGGTCTGGACGTTGTTGATTTTGCACAAAATGTCTACCTCTGCCGCGACCACGTCCTCTGCCTCTTCCTCCATCCCCTCTCTGGTTATAGTGGTGTGGATTGGAGTTATTGCCACTCATGTGCAATGCTATCAGAGCGAGGGAAAGATCTTTTTCTTGCTTTGCGGTCTTGGTTGTCTGCTGTGTCTTTATCATTTCCTCATGATGTCTCGCATGCCGCCTGATCTCCGTTGAGGAAGCCAGCTGCCATCCAACACAGGATTTCTGAATCGCCCTTGAAATTTCTTTATTCAGTCCATCCATGAACAAAGTTCTCAAATAGTCATCATATGGATCAGACCCCAAGGGTTGCGCCTCCTCGCCCGTGGGTGGTTTTCTCTTATCCATACCCCCATGTCGATCGAAGCACTCTTTCAGTCGGAGGAAATACGCTTCTGTAGTTTCATCTTTTCCCTGAGTGCACTGACGAACTTTGTGAATGTCCAATGTGCGTGGAAAAACTGCTTTCAAAACGCCAATTATATCGGTAACAGTCTTTGTGTAATCGTTGTTGGCTGGATCGTCGTAGTTGACATGCTTCAGACGTGCGTCTTCTTTTGGCCACTTGTCTGACAATTTAGTCATTTGCACTGGTCCATATTTCATAACCATCAGTCTCCACAGTTCATTAATAGTTGGTCTGAATTCTCTGCAGAAAACAGCTAAATCAGTACCCAGTTTTTCACCACCTGTTTCGATGCTCGGCAAGTGCGCTGAAGCCTGCTTCAGATCCTCTTGTGTCCATGGTCGCATTACCAGAACTGCCCCCTCGGGACCCGCCACTTTAAGCATTGGTGCCCGAAGACTTGGGCGACTTTCGTCGTCATCATCGCTTTCACTCTTTACTTCAGTCTCTGAATCATCAGTCTGATGTTTATGTCGATTTCGCAAATACGGGTGCGACCCCCGATGTCGTTTGTCCGGCAACCTGGTCGAGCTCTGGAGTTTTCTGGTCGTATTTCTCCGTGAGTGCAAAGTTAAGTCTTTCAGGTTTGTGCGTAGCAGGTCTTCCAGCTCCCTGCTGTGTTTCTTTCGGCCTCTTTCCTTACTTGTTGTCCCAGAGTGTGCTGTCAGCGTTGCAGCCCCTTCTTCTTCTTCCTCTTCTTTTTCTTCTTCTGCTGCAGTATAGCTGGGCGGTGGGCCAACTGGCACGCTGCCTCGCGCTTCGGATGGTGCGCTGGCTTGTGCTTCAAATGGTGCACTGGCCTGTGGTCCGTCTGCAGCAGCTTCGCCTTGCGCAGGATTGAGAGGAGGTGGGCGGCGAGCCGGATAACTCCCGTCTTCCACCATCGTTCTCATATATTGACCAAAGAAAGGAGAAGAATCGTTAGCAATGCCAGAACAATCATTTTTAAGATTCTGTAACGCCTTTCTAGATGCGTCCTGTCTTTCCATATCAGAGTATAATGGTGCGATGGCACGACAGACTTGTTTTTGTTGTCTGCGTGTTGCCTCTTCCAACCATTTTACTATGATTTCACCACATTTTTTGTACTGTTCTTTATCTTTGTTCTTGACAAGATGAGTAGCCCAATTTACTTTGGTTTGAGTCAAATGTGACACACTTAAACCTCCATTAAACCCATATTGTTTTATCAAAAACGGCACATAAGTATGATACCAGGTTCCCATTATTTTATCCATGGCCTTATACGAGCCCTTAGTGAAATCAACCCGTTCTTCCTCTCCTTTCGAATGTTCATTACCCATTTCTTTTTATTTCTTTTAATCAATAGTATTTATATTTGCGTATTTTAACTTCTCCCCCGCGTGGTCACCACGCGCTATATTTGCTGTATTAACTATTTTCCCCACGTGGCCACCACGCACCTGCCTTTATTCGTCAATAAAGGACTTTTCAAATTGCCTACATCCGTCGATATAGGTCTTTCCCAAACAAGTGCCTCTGTAAAACTGTTCGAAAATTACTGTCAGGCTTATTTCAAACAGGCACCTATTTGGTGTTTGAGAATTATCAAGCTTATCTCAAACTCTGGCCCTTTTGGGAAAACAATTAATACTTATTTGAGAAATTACTATCAGGCTTATTCTCAAAATTCTGACCCTTTTTAGGAAAATATTCAAATACGCAAATAATTAAATTTTCTCTCACCGTCTCTTTGATGACCGTGTGAGTTCAGTTCTGGGAGTGCGTCCACCCCGGTCGTCGTGATGAGTAGAACAATTCTCTCTCCTTAAGATTGAGGATTTCGAGCCGCAGAGTATGAGTATGACCTCTCGGGATGATCAGTCAATTGTTCCCCTCCTCACGCCGATCGTTGGTTAGACGAATCCCATCCTCCTCGTCGCCATTTGTCGTGGAAATAATTCTATTCGAAAAGTTAGGAAGAAGGACAACAGTGGAAACCTTTCAAAATTCAAAGTATCTAAAGTTTAATTCTTTGCAAAGGATTAAAAGTGACATTCACATACAGACAGAGTCTAAATGTGAAGGTGAAGGTCTGATCGCTTTCACCTCAGATTATATACTCTTACACATCCTGTGTAGGCTTGCATCTGTTTTAGAAAAACCATAAAAGGAAATGTTGTTTCCAAGTTTCTGGTCTCTTAATTTCTTTGTCTCACAGAAATTTGCTCAAGCCCTTGGTCACACATAAATTTATTCAGACAGAACATCTAAGTTTAAAGTTTCCTGTCAACTTGACATCACACTCTTTGCCTATATTTATTTCTGTCCGAAAACTACCCACATACATTTCACACTTGAGATAAAACAGACCCTCAGACTACGTGACAGACATGTTGTTCCAGAAGCATATCTTAACTTATGCATTTCTATCAGCTTGGTTATGTTCTTTAATAATGTTCTCTAACTTATACAAACATCTCTTCCTTAAATGCTTATCGATTATGTAAGTCTTTTTAGTTTAATAAAAGGTTAAACCAAGTTAATCTAAATGTTAATACAGAAGTAAAGAAGAATAGAAGAACACATCTAATGTAAAAGAAAAACACTTCTAAATGTAAAATTTCGATCACACTGTACAACTAGATTTGACCAGAAATCTGAGGTACTGTATTTTTTTTACAGACTACAAAAAGCTACAACAGACTATATTCTGGATAATTGGATGTTTTTAAATAAACACTGACAAAAAAATATACAAGTTTTAGGGCTGGACGATATGATGATATACAGTATAACATTAATGTAAGTGATCACTCGGATTTAGACCTATCTATATTGTATTTGTATGAAACGTTTACAGGCAAATTTTCTTAATTTATTTCCCCGGCGTCGAAATCAGGCACATTTAAATGTCAGGAAACACGATTCCTGGCTGAATGTCAATATCCATGGATCACTGGATCTTTGATAAGTTGTAAGGAACACTATATCGAGTCCAACTTTTAGTTTAAACTGATAATAGTCGCGTTTTCGCAGTTTCCCCTTTTAAGTCAAGCCACGCAGCAGCTCTTTTGCCACACTCAGTCCGGCTGAGGGGGGCGTGTTCCGGCGGGAAAGTGACGTTAATGCATTCCCTCTATACACAACACAAGGAAGCTTGATTTAAATTGTTTAATTAAATTGAAAAAAGTAGCACAAATAAATACAATAGAATAAAGATACAAATAAAGGCAAATAAAGAGAAACGTTTTTGAATAAGTCTAACAATAGTAATCATATACAGAAACTGAATAAAGTAAATGGAAAATAACACAGGGTGGTATTTTAGTCCTGAATAAATTAAATACATAGGCTATTAATCCTGATTCCTTTAACCTAAAGCTATCTTTTGTTGTTTTGACAACAAAATTAATGACAGACACATATGGCTGCCGTCACTTTAAGAGCTAGTGCACGGATCCTGTGTTCATTATACTGGCATGCGTTTTATGCTTAAAGACAAAACCGACTGTGTTTAGAGTATGCTCACAAAGACCTAAATTGACACAATTTTGCGTGTTACAGCAATATAATACGCGAAATATAACTTTTGTTACTCGCCAGCTGTATTTGAGGCGGATTTTCTACGAATGTGCGGATAGAAAATCATCTCAGAGAGCGTGCGAGCACTGATTAGTTTAAACTCGCTTGAATGTTTAAACTGGTAAGACTCAAAAAGACGTGCAAATGGTAAACTTCAGTCACGATGCACTGCTGGCCCGATTGTGCAAGTGAATATTCCGTCATGTCCCGACTCCTAAACGCGAGTGTGTATTATCGCCGCAGCGCTTGATGCATGCCTTGCACAACACATTTTGAGAGAAGAGATAGAAGACTCGGCACCGCTGAACACTCACGCTGTTTGTGAAATTGCGTCTGGCAGATAGTTGCTAAAAGAATGATTTGACTTTATAATCTGTGTGGATTACGATTGCGGGAATTTCCCGCATTATAAATGGGAGACCTGCGAGAATGATTAGAATTATGCTCAATACCCGCAATCCCGCGCCGAAATTCGAGCCCTGTAAGAGGGATGTAATTCTAGTGTATTTTCTTGAATGGGGGTGGACAGGTTTTCCATGGTGATGTACTCTATTAATAAGTTTTTCCAAGATATAATATGTATGGTGTTCCTTGATTTCCAGTTCATGAGGATAGTTTTCTTGGCGATAGAGACACTAGGAGTAATTGACTATTTGTATTATTTAAATTGATTACGGTTGTGTCTCCTAATATACAGAGGGAAGGAGACACTGGAATGTTGTGACATCTAAGGTTGGATAGTGAGTAAGTAAAGTTTTCCCAAAATCTTTTAATTGAGGTGCAATGCCAAATGGCGTGAACTGGGGTATTTTGTTTACAATGTAAGCAGGTTTCAGAAGTAAATCCCATTTTAAATAATTTTTGTCGCGTTAGGTGACATCTATGAAGTACTTTATATTGTATGAGTTGTAGGTTGGCATTTTTTGTCATGAGGAAGATATTTTTGCAGATTTGTGTCCAGAAAGCGGCATCGGGAGTAATGGATAAATCTGATTCCCATTTAGCAGTTGGGAGACTTAATGTGTTGTCTGACTTTAATATCATTCTGTATATTTTGGAGAGTAGTTTTTTTGAAGAGGATAAATTAATCAACTCTAAAATTGAGGGCGGAAGGTCAAGGTTAATTGTCTGAGTGTCGATTCTTGATTGAAATGATGATTTGATTTGTAAAACAATTACTCCCAATGCCATATTTCTGGACTAAGTGAGGGAATGATGCTATGTTATTATTATGAAAGATATGTTGAAGTTGTGTGATACCCTTTTCTGCCCATGTGCGAAAGTTAAGTGGCTTCTTGTTAACTATAAAATCTGGGTTATTCAAGATGGGGGTGTGTTTAGATGGTGCAATTGGAGTATTTGTGATTTGGTGGAATTTCCACCAGGCTGTCAGAGTCGTTGCTATTGTTGGTGTTTTAAAACAGTGGTGTTTTTTTATTGCCTGACCATAGAATGGTAATTCTGAAATGTTAATGTCCTTACAAATTGTTTGTTCGACATCTAGCCAAGTGTTTATTGATGGGTTAGGGTGAATCCATTTGTATATATTTTGGAGTTGATTGGCCATAAAGTAGTGGTAGAAATCTGGTGCTTCCAGTCCTCCTAGTGTTTTTGGTTTCTGTAGGGTAACCAATTTAATTCTTGGAGTCTTATTTTTCCAGTAGAATTTGATAATAATTGAATCTAGCGATTTAAACCAGGTGAGGGTGGGTTCTGAAGGTATCATTGTAAATAAATAGTTTAATTTAGGAAGTATAGTCATCGTAATTATTGATATTCTACCCATAATGGATAGTGGTAAGTTCATCCAGCGTTGAAGATCATCATCTATTGTTTTAAGTAATGGGGTAAAGTTGAGTCCAAACAGCTCTGACAACCTGGGGGAAATGTTAATACTTAAATATGTTATGTAATTGGTGCACAGAGGGATAGGTAATGTCTGGGATATCACGTCCAAGTTGTTTGAATGTAATGAAAGGATAGCAGATTTACTCCAGTTGATTGAGTATTCAGAGATATTTGAGAATGAATTCATGAGTTTGATTGTTTCTTGTAATGATGATGAGGGGTCTTGCAAATATATTAGTATATCATCAGCATAGAGACTAATTTAATGGTGTATATTTGGTGTTTGAATTCCTTTAATGTGTCTGTTTTGACGAATAGCTGCTGCTAACGGTTCAATGAAAATGGTGAATAGTGAAGGGGAGAGTGGGCATTCTTGTCTAGTCCCCCGATGCAGTGTGAAGCTAGGTGATGTAAGTCCATTTGTGATGACAGTAGCTGAAGGTGAAGAATACAGAATTTTGATCCAGTTAATGAATGACTCCCCAAAACCAAACCTCTCCAATGTAGAAAACAGAAATTTCCAGTTGACTCTATCAAAGGCTTTTTCTGCATCGAGAGTAACTATGAAGGTTTTGGCTTTTTGAATTGATGAGTAATACATTAAGTTAAAAAGTCTGCGTGTGTTAGTGGAAGCGAGTCTACCTTTAATTAAACCGGTTTGATCTGGATGGATTATAGATGGTGTGACTTTTTCTATTCTATGGGCCTAGTGCTTTGGCAATGATTTTAATGTCTACGTTGATTAGGGATATTGGACGATAACTTGACGGTAATTTTGGGTCTTTATTAGGTTTGAGAAGGAGTGAAATTGTGGCAGTGTTCATGTTATCTGGTAGTTTTGATTTCTGTTTTGATTCATTTATCAATCGGATGAAGAGTGGTGATAAAATGGACCAAAAATGTCTGTAGAACTCAGCAGGGAATCCATCAGGACCTGGTGCTTTATTGTTCGGCATGAGTTTTAGGGCATTAAAAAATTCTTGTTCTGTTATGGGAATTTCAAGAGTATTTATTTGAAGTTTACTGAGTCGAGGCAGATTAATACTGGTGAGAAATGAATTGATGTCGTTCTGATTTGGGTCTTTTTCTGAGGAATATAATTTAAATTTACTGTAAAAATTTGGTTTATTTCTTCCGGTGATTTGTTGGTCTTCCCTGCTGTGTCCGTAATAACTGGTATTGTTTTTTTTTTCTTATTTTTTTATTTTTTTATTTACCAGATTTGTTACAGTGGTGGAAGTGTTCTTGTCTTAGCCTATGTATTAGAAATTGGGTATGTTTATTGATTAATTCATTTAATTTAAACTTATATGTTCTTAATTGATCCTGTGTTTCTTCTGTTGGGTTATTTATATTAATATCTTGAACTAGGTTTCTGAAGGCACTGAGCATTTGTTGTTCTTTTCGTTCTGCACCATTACACATATGGTGTGTCCCAATTTCTCATACTCATGCACTATTCTATGCTGTTTTGTAGTATAAATAGTGCAAATAGTGTGTTCACACTGAAAATTCAAAAAAGAAGTGCTGTTCAAATACTCGGATGATGCACTCAATTAACCTAAAAAACGAAATGTGAAATGTTCAAGCACGTTATGCTCTGTTGCAGGGGGGGGGGAGGGGCTATCAGACTCTGATGTTGAATGACAAAATAACCTTATAAAATTCATACACAACACAGTTAAATGTGCTGTATGTAATTTCTTTGACTGTACTAAAGCATAAAACTACCATAATGTTTGCAGAGATTTAGGAAATATTCTAAGTTCAAATACCTGTTTCTCCAAAAATCAATGCAACAACCAGTTATTCTACTTTTAAATGTGCATTCCGTGTCGGAATGACTGTTTTTGTTTTGGCCTGTGTGATCCCGCCCACTGTCAGTTTACCCAATAGTATTTCGACACCCTAGGTTGCCAGTTGGCAGAGAACACCAGGTATTGCAGCCATGGAAGCCAGCAAACGACTTGGATCAGAGATCACAGATTGCACCAGACCCTAAAAATCATCTGCAATAAAACATTGTTAACAAATACATTAGCTGATCAACTTACAGTGTAAAGGCCCTTGTACAGTGAGTCCGAAATTCACGTCCAAAATTTCCGCACGTTAAAAAATAAATACGACCTCACGTTATGTCAATCATGCTTGTACACTGCCTCCGAAACTTTCGTCCGTCATAAAAAAAATAGAATCGGGTTCGATTTTCTGCGTTTTTCGCATCTGTAGCAAGAAGTTTGAATGGTGTTTTGACAATTCAGAGCCACCGAATCACGAATACGGAAAAACGTATACGAAAATTTCGGACTCAGTGTGCAAGGGCCTTAAGGCTTGTCGCTTTCCTGTTGCGTATCCTCAATCTGGCAACCCGCATTAGCGTTGATTCTGAGGAGGAGGGGGCGGGGAAACAACTTTATCCAATATTTTGAATTTGGATTGCAGTACCCTTTTCAACCACTAGCTGTAAATATTACATACTGCACCTTTAAGTGCACAAGTACATAGTGTATAGTGCATAATTTGGGACACAACTATAGACTCATATTGCAGTGATCTGTCTGTCTTTTCCACAGGAATGAAGAGGAGGAATCCCATGCGACATTTTTAACCCAAGCAGCAGTTTCCAGTATGAGCTCCAGTGATAATTCCAGTGCTCTGCCAGGCCTGTAGATCACCTGACCTCATCACAGATAAGAGAGCTAAATAATGTCAAGTAAAGTAAAGTTGGATATTACATATTATATACCAAGAAGTGTTCATAAATGTCCACACCACAGCATAAAAGGAGACAAAAGTTGTTGTTTTTTACATGTATAAATGTCCGCGTACCAATACTGATAATATTGGCATTAAAGATTACACAAATTCTGTAAAATAACTGTATTCAGGAAAGACTTCAAAAGTATTTTTTTGGTTGCAAACAAACAATTAGTTTTTTGAGGGAGTATGATAAAATTGTTATCATGCAAGCTAAATTTCCTTAGTAATGATGTATTTTTGAAAATGTAAGAAATACTGTACTACTTCATGTAAGTGACTCATATTAAAGTCAGCATTCAACTGAAGTTGCAATATTCTTTTCTTCTCTATTGTGACGTATAAACAAGTGAAATGGCTTCTCGAACAAGATAATGTTTGGGCAGGAATGGATTTTGTCTATCAGGAATTGACAGTTTTTTGTCCTACCTCTATATTTCTTTAACCATTTAATAAGAATCATTTTCATTGAACAGTAATTGTACTAAACAATGAGTGGTCAGCGTGTTGTCAGTCAGTACAGTTGACTGGTCGGATCTACAGATCATCAGGATGGCGTTGCAACATGACCTCCCTGCACAGTGACAGTGCTTGTCAAGTAAATATAGAAGACTATTAATAGCATCATATACACACATACAGCAAAACAGCTGCTCAGTGACCAAGCAAAGCTAGAACCAAGATCTTCAAATCAAAGCCAGACTGACTTCAAAGGACATATAAAGGTAAGAACATAAATTCAAACTTTTTCATATCACAACTGACCTTGTGTACACATGTTTCTTTGTTTTAAACAGAATGGGAGACTTTCAAAACTTTGAACAAGACTTCTATCAGTCTGGATATTATATGGACAGTCAGCAGGAAGAGGTATATGGCTATGATCCAGCCTACGTTAATCCAGAATACCATGATGTGTAAGTGTAACGTCGCTAACGGCATGCATGTGTTTGATATACCATTTATTATATGAGCTACTTGTTTCTGTGTGCAATTTAATTGTTAGTTGTGCAGTTGTGATTCGTTGTTTACCATCTGATTATCAGTGATAATTCCGCACACTTAGCAGATGAATATACCACTACAGCATCTTATACTGGACAAGTGTATCAGCCTGTAGCGCCACCTGAGCAAACAGACTGCATAGACTCATATGAGGAAGAACCGCCACTCTTAGAAGGTAATAACAAATAGTTTATAATAAAATATCTTGCACCACCAAATGGAAAAGCAAAAATATATATATATATATATATAATTTTATGCATTAATCAACCTTAACAGAAAATACACTTTTCAAAATTTCACTTTTTTCTCAGAGTTGGGCATTAACTTTGACCATATCTGGCAGAAGACTCTGACAGTGTTAAATCCACTGAAGCCTGCTGATGGCAGTATTATGAATGAGACAGACCTCACTGGGCCTATTCTCTTCTGCGTTGCCCTGGGAGCCACACTATTAATGGTACAAACTACACCTTGAACCTTTTACGAAACCTTTACTAGAGGTACACTGTGATTTATATTGCACAGAGTAAATGAAAACATATGTAATGTCCAGAGCACGGACCTGTGTATATGTGTGGACTCTCTCCGCAGGCAGGGAAAGCACACTTTGGATATGTGTATGGCATCAGTGCTTTGGGATGTGTTGGGATGTACACGCTGTTGAACCTGATGAGCATTTACAGCATATCCTGTGGATGTGTGGCGAGTGTACTGGGATACTGTCTCCTGCCAATGGTTTCGCTCTCTGCATTTGCTGTTGTTTATTCACTTCAGTGAGTATCCATAACTCTATAGAAGCATTTTCCATTCCATTTATTTGATTGTTTTACAGCCACAACTAATAAAAAGCAGTTTTAGGCCACTAAATTTGTACAAGTCTCTTTACATTTGCCATACACTTTTAAAAATAAAGGTTCTTTATTGGTGAACATATGAAGAATCTTTAACGTCCATGGAACCTTTCCATTGCCCAAAAAGGAATAATTATATTATTAAGATATCTAGTTGTTCAGTCATGAAACTGCTGATTATTCCTTTACATGCGATCTGCAAGCTATCTCATCATGGCGCAAGCTGATTGGCCATTGCTGATTCTGCAGCCAATGAGATTGCTTGCTCAGCATTTAAATAGTTTACAGTTATAGAAGAGTATCTGTGTATCTAATAGCAGTAGCAGATCAAGTCTGTCAAGACCAAATACATTAAAGTCCCTGTAAAGTCAAAATTAAGTATGTGTTCTGAGTTTGTCACACCACAGAAAAATGTGTTACTAGCCACCCAGCCAAATTTGAATGATAAAAAAGCCGGCAAGTACATTAAATAAGCTATCAAAATCTTGAAAAAGTGAGCATTATTCTCTGCTCTCAAACGCTGGGGGCGTGTCTGCTGGCTGCGCTGAAACCACGCCCACTCGCGGGAAAGCTGCCGAGTGCCGACGGTGATTAGGTGATACTGCTTTCGGGACGGGGAGATGAAGGCCGAGGCGGGAGGTAACAGCGGATTATCAGTGAATCCCAGTTGTCTCAGACGACAGTTTATAAAACTATCCTGTGTAAAATGATCACTACAGAGGCGGGTGTTGGCGGAGATCCTCAGCACTCCATCAAGGTTGGCTCTTCACAAAATTAATCCACCTCATCTTGATGTGATCGTTTTTAGGAAATTTAAATAAAGACACCGATCTGTTTTGTACATGATCGCATCCAGGTAGTAGCCTACGCATTTCCGTGTCGAAGGCATAGCTAGCTAGCAACTGTAGGCTGTAGTAACTAATAGTACTGACAGTAACTCGCGATTGAGCGGTAAACTGATGCAAATGTGCTCTATTGTTAGGGGAGGGGCCAGCCTCAGTGGCCTCAGTGCGTCATCAAGTAGGGGCGTGTCCACGAGCTCAGGGGCTCCAGTGCGTCATCAAGCCCTGTTTTAGCCCTGCCCAAAAAATACGGAAAATAGCAATGGTGAAAAACTGTTTAACGGTCTAACTCCACAATTCAGTAATTCACAGTTCACAGTCTTTGTAATATGTTTTAGCAATACATTTCTAACATTTATAATGGGTTTAGAATTGCCTTTACAGGGACTTTAACTGAAAAGATCTTTGGGGAACCCAAAACAGTTCTATGGCATTCAATACGAAAACCCCCATTTGCAACCTTTATTTTTAAGAGGGTACATTGCATTTGAATAACAAAAGGCTTTTATTTTAATGCAGAGGGCTCTTGGGAACGCTGTTGGCCTTGTTTGTGGTTGGCTGGTGCAGTCTATCAGCCTCTAAGATCTTCAGTTCCACTCTTAACATGAGTGGGCAGCAGCTGCTGGTGGCATATCCCTGTGCTCTTCTGTACGGGGTCTTCGCTCTCCTTACCGTCTTCTGATGAGAACTCAGTTCAAATGTGAACTATAAGAAATGATCACTCTAAGATCAGATGAAAATCCAGTGCACATAATGCGCATTGCTATCAAAGTGGCAACAAATTTTCATTTACTGTAAATCAGGATTATCAGATGTATTAAAACAAAACTATTATAGAACTTCATGAACTAGGTTAGCAGAATCATTTTTTGATATTGGAATGCACACATAATCAGATACTATGAACTCAGCCACATTAATTCTGCTAAGCTTGATCCCAGAGAGAAAGTGAATTTCTATCACTCTCTGGGATCAAGCTGAATAATGCAATAGCTAAGGTAAACCATTTTCAAGCCTTATACTATCTTATTCATACAAGATCTTGACCAAAAATGTTTGCACCTTTTGGTGGATATAAATATTGATGTTTTTTCCATCAAGAGGTGCATACATTTTTGGTCAAGATCTTGTATTGACAATGCAAGAGTCCAGCACTCTGTAAAGTCTCCTCCAGCACACACTAAAGACTTTCAATGAATTTAACGTCTGTGAAAATAATTCTTCGTGCTCCATACTTTCAAATGTTGGGCCTGATGAATCTTGACATTGTCATCCTGGAATATGGCCATGATGTGTCTTTCTACATGGTTGTTTAAGAAATGAAAAGTTACACACTCCATCAATTAGGGTTAAAAGAACTGTTGTTGCCAAACTTATAACATGCTAGAAACATAATCACTGCATTAATGATCAATTCATAGACTCTTAGGCATTATTTAGATCCAAACAGTGACTTTTTTCTGGATCGGGCAGTTTATATAATGTTTATTCTTGTTCATTATTGATTATATTTATGTATTTGGAGGAAGCAGCTTTTTTGTTTGACTTAATTTATAAAGTTCAAGTTATTAAGTTTAGCATAATTATTCAAAAATTAACATTCAAGGATTAATAAAAATAAAAAGTTTGATGTGACTTTTTTGTTTTTATTGCATTAAAACATCACAGAGATATGTATAAAAACATCTTATTTACTAAAAAAAAAAAAAAAAAAAATTTCAATCACAAACAACAAAAGGTAAAAATAAAGAAAATGCACCCCAAACATAACAACAACAAGAACATTCCAAGCAACCAGTTGACTTTACATATCCCTTTGGTTCCTTTATTCAAAAATGCTTTTGCAAAAAGTTAATATAAAATATATTTACAGAACTACAATATACACAAATATTGAAAATCACATAAAAGCAAAAACGTTGGCCGCTGTTCATCACTTTCACTCGCTTAAGCCTGCTGCACATCCACCCAGGGTGACGCCCTATTTTGTGACCCAGCATCCTCTGCTGCAAGCAATCTCATGGTCTTTTAGGCCGGTTCAAAATAAGCGAGTCCTTTGAGAGACACATATTTATTAGATATTATAGATCAATGGTGTTACAGTCCTCAATAATATAACAACTGGAAACTAGTAACTTAGTAAGAGTCTTAATTATAAATAAATCTGAAATTTGCTTGTGTCATAATAAGCAGGACAAATAATACAAATTAATTTGATTTTTTAAGAGTAAATTATGTAGGCCTGCGGGTTAATTATAGTAACAGTACATTGAAAACACTGCCAAAACATACTTAACTGAATTTATTTATTTTAAAAATCTTAAAAAGTCTTCTTTAAAGTTCTAAAAATTAATTTCGTACAAAAACGTGAATTGCAACACAAAATAACTTATTTTTAAAATTAAACTTTTTTTAACTGTAGTTTAAAAGCACAGGGTGCAGTTTTTTTCATATTTTGTATATTTGCTATTAAGTTCAAATGTTTAAATATAACAAGAAATAATGAGCCATGTTCAAACTTTTAACTAGTTGTAACACTTGGAAACACTGGTATGTGGCAATAAGACATTTGGGTACATTTCATGAAATCAACCCGAAATCAAAAGGTAAAAGTATATATAAATTATGTAATGCATATTCTGTGCCTTTAGTGTTGGTGTTTAATTGTCAGAACACATCGCAGAAGAGTCCTATAATCCTACATGCTTTCTTATTTTTTCTTGTGATTTTGGGGTGAAATATAACCTGGACGTTCTTGAAATGTTATTCTGTAAACATAGTCTCTATCTTACAGCAATTAGTCATTAATTCTAAATGTCTTAATAAGGGTGATAGGGTTCCTTTTTCCAGCTATAGAAACTCACCCTTACGTGTACATCTGTTTTAAACGTCAATAAATGTATTAAGTAATTTGCTCTAAATAAAACTTACCCCGTACATTTTGGACAGGTTATTAAACAACACCTGTCCCGCGCTCACTTTGTCTCTCACGCCCCGAATAGTTCCGTTCTTGCTGAAGATGTTCACGCGTTTTCCGGTGAAAAGCTTCTTCTTGGTTGCACTAGCGTACATGAGCAGCTCGTCGGGTTCGCTGCCGCTGTCGTCCGGTTCTGGTCCCGGTCCCGCCAGGCCGCTCAGATGGCTGTTTGCCTCCGTGATGACGGGCGAGCTCGCGCGCTCTGGCTCAGGCTCAGGCTCTGAGCTCACAGTGGTGTCCGTGTCCGCGGAGTCTTCGAGCGCGTGCTCTCTGAACACCTCCTGCAGCACGCGACCACTGTGCGCCGACGCCACGCGGAACCTCACTCTCCTCTCTGCTCGGTCCTCCTCAGCCCTGCATGTGCGTCGCTCCATTCTGCCTTAAAAAAACTACATTATACAAATTTTGTTTGCCTGAAATTAGAGTGTGCTCCTGGTGAAGTGCATTGCCATGACATTAAAGGTCTACCCTGATCTTCAGATAAAGGGTTCGTGGCACGAGGGTGTTAATTCGACACCACATTCTTTAATATTTAATAAACGTTATCCATGGAAACTGGAAGCCGCCTTGTGTTCTCTAATGAATTAAATATATCTCAGGTGTGGGTCAAAGAACATAGTTTGTTTGTATAACTAATAACAAAAGCACCTGAAGTGTGAAATTGTTTTTTTCCCACTTTTAGGGAACTTATTGGTCTAGAGGCCTCTTAAATTCATACTTTAGTAATGAGCAGATCCATCTTTCCATATTGACGTGAAAATATAAATAACCTGTTTTAAAAATAAATATAAAAAAAAACATGTAGCCTATACCATTTGAAGTGGCCCTAAAAAATAGCCACTTAAAAATATTTTAATGTAATTGCATTATACAAAATATCAAACCATGTGGCAAACATAGAGCTTTTCTCATCAACTTTTGTCAGTCAGAAAGTGTCCTAAATGTTAGAAACAAATTTCATAATGTGAAATGTTTTTAATAAAAGTATATTACTGTATTTCCTTAAAATAAATCGGATACACTTTACAATAAGGTTCATTAGTTAACATTAGTAACCTACATTGAACTAAGAATGAACAATACTTCAACTGTCACAGTGTTGGTTTATGTTCCCTGGTGTCCACTAGAGGTCCTCTGTTCACCAGGTGTCAGTCACATTCAGAACTGCATTTCCCACAATCCTTGTCTGCACTCATCACTGTTCATTGTACCCAGCTGTTCCCTTTCTTTTACTGTCTATGGCTGTTCCCCATCATGGTTGTTAGTTCTGTGTGTATTTATACCCTGTCTGTTTTAGTGTTTGTTACGGAGTCCTTGTCTTTCATCACACCACGTTCTGAGGTCTGTTCATGCTCGAGTTTTGTCTGTTCTTTGTTCATTGTGTTTCGGATTGCTTATGTGGATTTTGATCCCTGCCTGGACTGTTGTGTGAGTAACGGATTTCCCTAATAAATTATACTGCATTATTGGATCTTCGGTTTCCTTGAGTGTGGATCGTGACAGAAGGGCTCCGTCATGCAAGGATCCAGCAGTACGGGTTTCCGAATCCGTCCCCCTACCACCAAGGAAGAAAGGAGGGGACGACTCAGTAATTTAATGGGTTTACGCCAACAGGGACAGTCGGTGGGTGGGCTAGCTCAATTCTTTTGGACTCTCTCAAGAGGTATGGGTTACAATGAGGCGGCACTAAAAGACCTTTTTAATAATTGCCTTGATAACCCATTACCTCGATGTAAGATGATGGGGCTGGAGACTCTGGACTTCTGGGGGTTCACTAATTATCTGCAGAGACGTAGCCAGAGGATTATGTCGGACCGGTTTGGTTTTTCTGACAGGATGACTGAGTCCACATCAGCGTTTCCTGACGGGAGGGCTGACCCGGCACCTGTGTCTCCGGAGAGGATGGCCACCATCGAGCCAGTGTCTCCGTCAGCCGCAAAGCGAGACCCATCAGCCAGCCATCAGCCAGCACGGCTAGCCTCCTTTGGACGCGTTCGAGGGTGGAGTGGACTGGTGTCCAAGCTGGCCGATCAGCCGCTGTCATCTGTCCGAACAGCCGATAGCCTGGTAATTTCACAGATCTCAGTGGGTATCAATTCCCCAGGCCACCAGGCCAGAGTCTCGTTCCGCCGGACTATCGTCCTGGAGGTTGTGCCCGATGTCGTCCGGGAGGCCGTCCCCCTGCCGGCCGCCGCCGAGCCTGTGTCTCTGGACAAGATGGCCGCCGCTGAGCAGGAGCCAGTGTCTGTTCCCGAGCCGGAGCCGGTGTCGCCTGTTCCCGAGCCGGAGCCGGTGCCGCCCGAGGGGTCTTCACCGCCCTGGCCGCCCGAGGGGTCTTCACCGCCCTGGCCGCCCGAGGGGTCTTCACCGCCCTGGCCGCCCGAGGGGTCTTCACCGCCCTGGCCGCCCGAGGGGTCTTCACCGCCCTGGCCGCCCGATGGACTTTTTGTTTTGCCCTGGTCCCCGGTTAAACCCTCACCCCTTGTTCCTGTCTCCCTTCATGGACCTGGCCCACCTTCCCTCCCCCTGATCCTCCACCTTTCCACCTCCATCCTGAGCCTCTTGTATTGTGGTGTTTTCTGTGGGTTTTTTTGTTTTCGTGGAGCGTCTGGTAGCCGCTCCGTAGAGGGGGGGGGGGGTTATGTCACAGTGTTTATGTTCCCTGGTGTCCACTAGAGGTCCTCTGTTCACCAGATGTCAGTCACATTCAGAACTGCATTTCCCACAATCCTTGTCTGCACTCATCACTGTTCATTGTACCCAGCTGTTCCCTTTCTTTTACTGTCTATGGCTGTTCCCCATCATGGTTGTTAGTTCTGTGTGTATTTATACCCTGTCTGTTTTAGTGTTTGTTACGGAGTCCTTGTCTTTCATCACACCACGTTCTGAGGTCTGTTCATGCTCGAGTTTTGTCTGTTCTTTGTTCATTGTGTTTCGGATTGCTTATGTGGATTTTGACCCCTGCCTGGACTGTTGTGTGAGTAACGGATTTCCCTAATAAATTATACTGCATTATTGGATCTTCGGTTTCCTTGAGTGTGGATCGTGACATCAACAGCATTTATTAGTCTTGGTTAATATTAATTTCAACATTTACTAATACGTTATTAAAATCAAAGGTTGTATTTGTTAACATAAGTTAATGCACTGTGAACTATTAACAAACAATGAACAGCTGTATCTTTATTAACTAACTTTAACAAAGATTAATAAATACTGTAACAAATGTATTGCTCATTATTAGTTCATGTTAGTTAATACATTAACTAATGAACCTTATTGTAAAGTGTTACGAATAAATCTATACTATACAAACACATTTATAGACTACTTTTTGGGGCACACACACATATATTTGCGATACACTGTCATACACTTAGATAATGCTTTATATATATATATATATATATACAGTAGCCTATGGGTCACTGACATGCATATTTTCTTAGCCAAGTGCATTGTTTCATTTTAAAATAATTTAATAAATTCATGACAGGCTATATCATTTTATTCTATAAAACCTATTTAGTTTGAATTAATTTTTACATATTTTACATATTTATACACAAATTTAAATAATACATATTATTTTATGGTTTGTTATCTTAAACCCCCAAAATGTCAGGTGGTGCAACTGTCCGGACAAATGAACTAAGAAAACTATTTCAAATTGTGTCTTATAATAAAAAAATTCTATGGCATAATTTTAGGTTTGAAATCTTTGATATGAATGAATGAATGAGGCATTTATATAGCGCTTTCATATGTACTACTGTACAACCAAAGCGCTTTACAATCATATCAGGGGATCTCTCCTCAACCAGCACCAGATATAAACAAGTTTGATAAATATCAGTATTTTCAAGGCTCTTGAGATAATTGAAAAACATATGTCCAGTAATTTGTATATTCTCAAATGTCAGGGTTGCACAGCTGCAAATATTTTTTATCATATCTTTTATAATGAATTGACAAGGTAATAACAGTAAACATGATAATGCATCATCCAGAAGAGCCGAACTGATCATTGTGGCAGTGTGACAAGTTTTGTAGATCTCTCTCAAATACTGGTAAAAACTGCTAATTTCAAGTATGGGAAGGTTGGTACACTTTCCATGTCGTGTGGTCCAACTACAGTATACTATTTGGTTACCTGACATAAAAACAGCCAAACAATGAATTTGAATAGGTTGAAATATTACCAACTGAAACTTGTTGAAACATATTGTTCATGACTCAAAAATATCCATTACATCAGTTTTGAAAAGATTTTTAAAAACCTTTTTTGAAGCTTTATTTGTCAATGACCCTTATACTATTGGGGGTTACCGTCATACCCTTTTAGACCTTATAATGCGATTTTGCGACTTGTTTCAAGTCAAGTCACCTTTATTTATATAGCGCTTTTTACAATACAGATTGTTTCAAAGCAGCTTTACAGAGAGATAACAGGAAAATAATGTTGTAATAATATTGTTAAATAGCCTATAAAATGAACTGTCCCCAACTAAGCAAGCAAAAAGCCAATGGCGACAAAGGCGAAAAAGGCAACAGTAGCAAGGAACCAAAACTCCATCAGGTGACAGAATGGAGGGGGAACAAACCTTGGGAGAACCCAGGCTCAGTCAGGGGGCCAGTTCTCCTCTGGCCAACGAAGGAACAGTGTATGATTATAATTATACCGTGATGGCGCTAGATGGCGATGTGACTCCGCGGTCCAGTGCGCTGCTCTTTTAATTATTCCATAGAGTGAGACAATCCGGAAAAACAACACTGAGAAATTTGACAGCGTGGAAACTGAACAACCAATTATTCAACGCTTGCACAAACGAAAGGAATTGCATTGGCATCGCATGAACAGGAGGACACTGTGTCTGCGTCTGGTGAACCAGCAGTACACATAATGCAAACTGGTTTGTTAAAGGCATTCGTTATGGAATCGTATTAGACAAAAAACTTTGTGCAAAATGTTTCTGTTTTCAGTGCTCAAGTTACTAGTCAATGCAGCGAGTAGCATCGTGAATATAGACTAAAAGCATTATAACAGATGAAGCTCCCATAAGATACTACAGCACTCCCAAAATCTCTTCAGTTAAAATCATTTTAAAAGTCTTTATGAGTGTCATCTGTTATGGTGTTTGGTACCTTTAAATAACCCAAACCTCTTATATATGTTCTCATTTCCCACGTACTATTTGTCTGAAATCTCTTCATTTGTTTTAATCAATAGGTTAAGATGTCATTATGGTTGGCACTGCTGTCTATGGGCTCACTGGGGCGAGGTGTGGACTGCCCGCAGTTTTGCTTTGCCTGGCAGCTCTCCTTTGTGCAAATCTGCTGCTGTATTTCTACCTAGATGCCCTGTATCAGGACACTAACCCTCTCTCAACACACACGCAGTGCCCGCTTCGCCACTTTAAAGTGGGCACAATGACCGTCTGTAATCCTTGGCTACGGTGCCCGGAAA
The DNA here is from genome assembly GCA_030578255.1 of Tiaroga cobitis. NCBI lineage: Eukaryota > Metazoa > Chordata > Actinopteri > Cypriniformes > Leuciscidae > Tiaroga > Tiaroga cobitis. The sequence continues at coordinate 36,789,522 of CM060603.1, forward strand.
TTCGCGCTGAGGTCCGCCGTGTGAAGCTCATCGGACAAGGGGCTGTAAAGAAGGTGAGAAGTTGCAACTAACTATTGTTTTGATCAATGAATCTGTTGATTACTTTCTTGATTAATTGAAAAAGATGTATACATTTAGTTAAAATTTTCATCGGCCAACATTTGAATCCTTATTTAAAATGTGCAATTTGAAGGCAATAAAAACAATTATAGGGAATGCTATGTAAAATTAAACATTATGTGCAAAACAGGGTTCAAATTTTAACTAATTGCTTACCATTTGAAAGTAAAAGTTTACTGGTACGAGGTAGGAGGAGCACACATTTACTCATAGCAATTAATAATAGATCAATATTTTCTTACTCTACCTTTAGCCAAAAAAGCCCATTCAAAAAACACATTGACTTCAGGAAGATGCAATTGGAAGTTTTAAAATGCTAACTTGCTCCTTTCTAGCTTACATAAATACATCATCCTAACAGGTCTCTAGAAATGCGTTGTTCACTGCTATAAAGTGACGTGACTGCGGATTTTACTGCGCACAGTGTGAACTTTTAGTTGTCGATTTTCATTATCGATTTTATTGATTAGCTGTTGCAGCCCTAGTTTAGTTACTTTTCTTAATACATCCTTAGAGACTTACACTAATGCATAATTGTGTTTTCTAGGTTTATCTGTCGGAGTGGCGAGGGCAGAAGGTGGCGCTCTCTGTCTTGTCATCAAAGCAGTATACAGATGATTTCCTTCACGGACTGTCAATGCTACGTGCCTTGCAGAGCACCCACGTCGTGACGCTTGTAGGGGCGTGTGAGGAGGATGGTGTGTTTGTCACGGAGTACCACCCTCTTGGATCAGCGCTAATGCTCGATGCCACCCTTTCGCAAGACCGATATCACTGGCGAAACTCTTGGCATACTCGACTACAGCTGGCAATAGAGTATGTTGCCTTCCTGGCATACCTGCACAGCAGTCCAGTGGGCATCCGAGTCATGTGTGACTCCAACGACCTGCACAAAACTCTCAGCCAGTTTCTTCTCGCATCAGATATGCGTCTTTTGGCCAACGACCTGGATGCGTTGCCTGAGGTAGAGAGGGGAAGCCAAGGGGTGAAATGCGGTCACCATGAGCTCAACGGGGACTTTGTTGCCCCTGAGCAATTGTGGCCTTATGGCAAGGATGTTCAATTCTCAGATGAAGCCATGCCTGGTTACGATGAAAAGACGGACATCTGGAAGATTCCAGAAGTGACAAGTTTCCTTTTGGGGAATGTCCTTGGAAGTGATGTCATTCATTTCCACTTGTTTCAGATCTACACAGAATGCAAGAGGAAGGAGCCTCACATGCGGCCCACGGCACTCGAGATCCTCAGTGTGTATCGCTCAGTCTACGACAGCATGATAGAGAGTCAATCGCAGAGAGTTAGAGATATGTTGTAGAGTTATGGTCATTAAAGGGAGTATTAACCCAACAATTCTTTCATTAATTACTCAAAACCTGAATGACTTTGTTTCTTCAGTGGAACGTCAAAGAAGATATTTTGAGAAATTATCCATATAGTGGAAGTCAATGGTCACCAAAACGGTTTGGTTTGGTTACCAACATTCTTCTAAATATTTTATTTTGTGTTCCACAGAAGAAAGACAGTCATAATTTATTTGGGTAAATAAATTATCCCTTTGACTTTAAGAAACTAAAGATACCAATGCAGTACAATGGGTTTTGTCATACTAGTATTATCTGGCACTGAAAAGAATATGCAACAAATGTATGACAACAATATCCAGCAGAGGATGAGATGCAGCATCTCAGGGTTTCATATTTTAATTCAGCTCCTTCTTATGCTGACTAATACGTCTTGCATAACTATACCTCATAAAAGTTCTTTTTAGTTAAGTGAATAGAACTTACCTTACTGATGCAGTGATTGAAGTGATCTTATTTGAATTTTAACAATGATTATCATTCGATGCACAATACCTGCTTTGTGGATTTTTTTGTTCTCAGAATTTGGAAGCCTTTAATAAATAATTTTCTCAAGAACACACTGGGATTGTGTTGTCAGTAGTTGTCAGACGCTTTCGAAGCTCTGCTTAATTGAGCTTTGAAGCATTTATTAATCTTTTGTTGCGAATCAGTGGTTCGGAGCTTGTTTTAAACTCACCAAGTTACGTGATTACGTCATGCTGTTTTAAAACGTTTCAAAATGTTATTATTTGTAGGTTAAATTTAAAACAATGTACTTTCATAAAAAAACATTTGCAATTGATTTGTAAAAGTTATGCATGTTTGTGCTGAGCTGTCGTTGCATTTACGCCGTTTTGACCAGCAGGTGCTACTAGCCTGGTGTTTCGAGTAAATCGAGCTTCGTTTCTTCAGTGAACGAATCAACCATAAATTACTAGATTTTCTGGAAATGGATTTTGTACCGCTGCTTGATGGCACTTCGCCTTGTCTTATTATCCTAATAGAAAATTAAATGCAAGTCTGTGAGTGAATTTTCACTCAGTGAATATTGTAAATTGATAGTCACCGAAAGCACTTCTGATTTAAAGTTACAAATATTTGCTTAGCAGTTAGCACATATGGACATTTAAAGTTAACACAATCCCAAAGTTAACAGCCTTTTCATTTTTATATCGGAATACGTGCGGTGTGCACTTTTTTTGTCTAAAAAACTGATTAAAGTAGAAATCATTTAACATGGATTTAATTTATTCAGAGAAGGAACCGGAAATACGTAGTCTGTTGTATCCGCACACATCCGCATGATTCTAGTGGTTGTATTGATAATGGATGTTTAAGCAGTATCTGCACACATTGCTATACAACCTGGCTCGCATATCCAGCGCCTGTCCCCCAACTGCAGGAGGGTGAGTTTGGAAGAGTCTCAAAACGGAGCCGCTAGAATCATTCGTGCAACAATGAGCTCGGAGCAGCCGAGCGACAATGAGGAACCCGAAGAGCCGCGCGCTGATGTGCTGCGCGAGGAGGATGAGGAGAACAGCGATGAAGACAGGGGCTCCACGAGACCATCATCACCACAAGCGGGCCGTGAGAGTGCCGAAAAGCAGGGCAGCTCGAGGCTCGAGTTGGCCGCAGACGGCGGGACGGGCTCGGGATGCAGGGGCTCGAGCGACTCTCTGTTCTCGTGGATTTGCAACAGGACAATCCGTAGGGGGCCGTTCGTAGACCCCGCGCGGGATCATTTCCGTACAATGACACGGCTTTATAAGTCCATGAGCCCGGCTACGGATTCGGTGAACCTAAGTACTCAAACTCACGGGGCTGTCTTCAACTTGGAGTATTCCCCGGACGGGTAAGCGCAGAGTCTGTGTTGCCCATGTCATGAGTCCCGTACTCAATCCAGTTATGAGTGTCTCTTCAATTATGTGCACTTTTTACTAAACATTAAAAACATGTCGTCTTTGTTAAATCAATCGTATATTATCATATGTTGTGGAATACATGGCCTTGAGCAATTTTAGTGTTTATTTTTCGGTATTGTGAGGTAACATTTTACTTTTTTCAAGTTACTTGATACCATTAACGAACAGTCAAGTCATTTTTAATGTATACAAATAAAAATAAATGTTGTTTTTGAACTAAATGTTCAAATACTGATTGATTTAGTTATGACAACTTGAACTAATATAAGGCCTGGTTTCACAGACAGGGTTTAGATTAAGCCAGGATTAGGCCTTAGTTCAGTTATGACATTTAGTAGCTTTTATAAACATGCTTTAAAAAAACATTACTGGTGTGAATCTTGAGACAAAACAATGGCACTGATATATTTTAAAATATGTCAGTGCAAGTTGCTTGGAGCTCAAATATACATTTAGAATTTTAGACTTCTATATTTATTTTCGTGGGGAATTATGTCTGGCTAGAAAAGGGTGCAAGGGAAACGTTGATAGAGAAACTGTGTAAAAAGAAAGAAATAATAAAAATGAATAATTAAATATGTTAAAATAAATAGAAATGAATTAGATAAAAAAAATAGATATTAGTCTAGATATTATACAATTAGAAAATTTCAGTGTAGAGAAAGTTGTCTGATTAATAATTAAAGCGATGCAATGCATATCACTATCGCTATCTATTCTATATATTGAATTTATCATTTTTTACGCAAAACATGTTTATTATAAGGTACATGTGGTACAGAAAAGTTCCCCTAATTGACAAACACCCTTGTTTTTTTTCTAGGTCCGTTTTGACGGTTGCTTGTGAGCAGACAGAAGTGCTTTTGTTTGACCCTGTTTCTTCCAGACATATTAAAACACTGGTGGAGGCTCATGAGGACTGTGTAAATAACATCAGGTACATGTGCACACGTCATATAATCGATTGCCGTGTGGGAACCTCAGTTATGTGAGCAAAAGCCCTTTTTAATAACAGCAGTTTTTAATGTAAGAACTAATTCAAACCATTTGCATAATGCAAAATATTGTTTTTCCATCTCTTACACACACACACACACATATATATATATATATATATATATATATACACACACACTATACTGTCCAGCACCATCATAAAGTTCATGAGGATGACCGCCATGTCGTCTGTGTGCAAAATTGTTTGGTTGATGTGTACTATTCAGGTTTCTTGACAACCGGCTGTTTGCGACCTGCTCTGATGACACCACCATTGCATTGTGGGATTTGCGGAAACTCAACTCGAAGGTGTGCACGTTGCATGGCCACGCCAGCTGGGTCAAGAACATTGAGTATGACACACACACCCGCCTGCTTGTGACGTCAGGGTTCGACGGAAATGTCATCACCTGGGATACCAACAGGTACGTGTAGTGATTGGTGGTTAGAGGTGTTTCCTAGCTGTTTCCTGTGTGTTCACACTTAGCAGGTTTGGTTCAATAAAACGGATTCTGGTGCGATTGCTCTGTTAGTGCGGTTTATTTGAACAAGTGTGAACGCTGCCATCCGAACCTTGGTACGCACCAAACCAGCAGTTAGGTGGTCTCGTCGGTCCACTTCAAATGCGTTCAAAGTCTGTTTTAATCCTTAATTCCACATTTTATAAGCTCTTCGTGAGTTTTCAGCTGATAAAAATACCATGATATGATCTCGCATACAAGTAGCACATTTAGCCTAGCGCACAACACTGTTTTGAATGTTTTGTAAGTTCCATAGTAAAATGTTATAAAAGCTGTCAAATCAGGTTGCTACCTTATCCTTATGCATTTTGCTTTGTGTCTTTAGATTCAGAATTAAAAATGGCAGTGTGAACGCTAAGTGAACCAGAACTTAAATGTATGATTTTCTTTTTTGGTCTGGACCACGAGAACCGAACTACAAGTGTGAACACGCACCCTAAGATTTTGTGTGTTTCCTAATCCTTAATTAGGATTTCATGTACAAGTATGTGCCTCATTGTACTTTCTGTGCATTTAGGTTCACAGAAGATGGCTGTCCACACAAGAAGTTTTTCCACACACGCTATCTAATGCGGATGCGTCTGACTCCAGACTGCAGTAAGATGTTGATCTCCACATCCTCTGGTTACCTGCTCATCTTACATGACCTTGACCTCACCCAGAGCCTTGAGGTCGGGAGCTACCGCATCCTACGGGCCCGTAGGGCCCCGCTCAGCACAGGTACATACATAAAGCATAAACAAATAAGGTATATGTGAGTTGGAAATGAAGAATGCTGAGATCTGAAATCAGGAGATATGGAGGCGACATGGAAATGGATTAGTATTCAAGGGTTCATAGTTGCTACAGGCAGGGTTGGGCAAAATTCAGAATTGTAAGAATGGTCTTCATTTCAGTTCATGAGTTGGAATTTAAACAGAATTTTAATGAACATTTACTGTACTGCCATTCAGAGATATTCAGCCCAAAGTCATTTAAACAAGGGATTTCATTAATCCAACACCATTAATACTAATAGTTTCTTAGCTGTTTTATTTAAGGTTTCCATGTTGTAGAATTCTTTGTTGTTAAGCTCCATTAAGATAAACTTGAGATAATCATCTTAAGAATCGTTTTGGAAATGCTTTTCCGCTGGTCCATAAAACTTAAGTGAATGTATTAAATATTATGAAATGTATGTAAATGTCAAATATTAATAACATAATAACATACACTACTGTTCAAAAGTTTGAGGTTGGTAAGATTTTTTACAAATGTTTTTGAAAGAAGTCTCTTATGCTCACCAAAGCTGCATTTATTAGATAAAAAAAAAGAAAGAGTAAAAACAGAGGTATTACAGTTTGAAAGAACTGTTTTCTATTTTAATATATTTTAAAATGTACTTTATTCCTGTGATCGAAGCTACATTTTCAGCATCATTACTCCAGTCTTAAGTGTCACATGATCCTTCAGAAATCATTCTAATATGCTGATTTGGTGCTCAAGAAACATTTCTTATTACTATCAATGTTGAAAGTTGTGCTGATTAATATTTTTGTTGAAATGTTTTTTTTCTTCTTTAATGAATAGAAAGCTTAAAAGGACAGCATTTACTTGAAATAGAAATATTATAGATGTCTTTGTCACTTCTGATCAATTTATTGCATCCTTGCTGAATAAAAGTATTAATTTCTTTCTTTTTTTAAATCTGATCCCAAATTTTTGAACGGGGGTGTGTATAATGATAACATGTGCATGGGTCATTCATAAAATATTAAGTAATATTATTTATAAATATTAATTAATATGAATTATTATTGAAAACTGCAGTTGTATAAATTTAATATATATAAAAAAATTTGATTAAATTTATTCTATTTGAATTCTTCTTCCTAAAATGTAACTTATTTTGTTTGCTACCTCAGGAACTGAACTGGAATTTAAAGACCTAGTAATTCAGATCTGAAAGGTGCAAAAACCTATAAAACAGTGAACATATGACAGTGAACTATACAGGTGAAATGTTTGGCGAATCTTGTGTCAGCAGCCATTTCACCCTGTAGCCCATGAAGCCAAGCTGGGCTGAGCCTGGTCAGTACCTGGATGGGAGACCTCCTGGGAAAACTAGGTTGCTGCTGGAAGAGGTGTTAGTGAGGCCAGCAGGGGATGCTCACCCTGTGGTCTGTGCGGGTCACAATACCCCAGTATAGTGATGGGGACACTGTACTACATTAAACCGAGGTCCTGACTCTCTGTGGTCATTAAAAATCCCAGGATGTTCTTCGTAATAGAGTAGGGGTTTAACTGGCCAAATTTGTCTATTGGCCTTTTCCTATCATCTTGGCCTCCTAATCATCCCTATATATATATATATATATACACTGATTGGCTTCATCACTCTCTCTCCTCTCCACCAATAAGCTGGTGTGTGGTGGGTGTTCTGGTGCAGTATGTCTGCCGTCGAATCTTCCAGACGGATGCTGCACATTGGTGGTGGTTGAGATTCCCCCTTCCATATGTAAGACGCTTTGAGTGTCGAGAAAGGCGCTATATAAATGTAACGAACAAATTATTATTGTGCCTATTATTATTATTATTATTATTATTATTATTATCATCTCCTCTTTCTTTCAGAAGGTTCATCAGCAGGTTCCAGGTCAGGTGGTTCTCGTCACACCATTGACAGCAAAACCCATCCACACAGAGAGGGTAAAGCTTTAGAATAATTTATGAAATTTGTACATGCATAAGTAGTTTGGTCTTGTTTTTTTTTTTTTATGATTGTACACTTTTCTTTTAACCAACTAGTGGTTTTACTACAGAGGTTTTTTATTTATTTTTATTTTTTACTCGTGTTCACATTTTGTCTTTGCCCAGGTTTGTCACCCAGAAACAGTCTTGAGGTTTTAACCCCAGAGATCCCGGGTGAGCGGGACCGTGGGAACTGCATCACCTCATTGCAACTGCATCCTAAGGGCTGGGCCACACTGTTACGCTGCTCCAGCAACATGGACGACCAGGAGGTTAGTGATGAAACCTAAACCAAGTGTGGAACGTACAGTCTGCCAGGAGAATGAATTTCAACTTATTTCTGTTTATTTCTGTTTCTCAGTGGACGTGTGTGTATGAGTTTCAAGAGGGAGCTCCACCTCGACCACCAGTGTCTCCTCGCTGCTCTCTGCGTCTCACGCACTACATCGAGGAGGCTAACGTAGGCCGCGGCTACATTAAAGAGCTGTGCTTCAGTCCTGACGGCCGCCTCATTTGCTCGCCGTACGGTTACGGCGTGCGTTTGCTGGCGTTCGATGAGCACTGCGCTGAGCTGACGGACTGCATGCCTGTGAGGACTGCTCTGCTGCGGGAGGTCCGCTCTATCTACTCTCACAGCGATGTGGTGCTCACCTCAAAGTTCTCACCCACTCACTGTCAGTTTGCATCAGGCTGCCTTAGCGGACGCGTAGCTCTTTATCAACCACACTTTTAACACATACACTGATCGCTGAACTATATCCTGCAAATGGCAGAAGCTTTTGATGTTTATGGAGGACAATGGGAGAACGAAACTACCTTAAATGGAGTATTTTTGTGTGTGTGTGTGTTTGTGTGTGGTCACGCTGCATGTGAATGACCTTGTACGTTTTTGTCATTTTTAGATGTAATTGTTCTTTACACTGTGTAAACTCTGAACTTATCAGTCTATGCGAGAATGAAAGCATAGAGCATTAGTTTTTCTCCATGATGGAGGATGAATGAGTCACGTGAGCGTTAGAGAATTGTGGAATGTTTTTTGTTTGCTCATCCATGCAGCACTGCAGTAAATGCTTAAAGCCAATCATTTTTATGGAACTGTAACACAGTTTAAGGCAATTTTTGCATTTTGCCAAACATTTTAGAACTTGACAATGCCATATTCATTTTCAGGAAAAAATTTTTTTGAAAGTCACTTTTACTAATTGTTTGTATTTACTTTTGGACTGCTTGTCCTTAACACTAACCGAGGTCTGAGTTGTAGATTGTCAATGCAGTATGTACCATGTACGTGTGACTATTGGGATGAATATGACTTCTGTCGATGGTTGATTTTTTTTTAAATCTTCTGATTTCATATGCTTCTGGATTCTACATGGACAATCAGCAGTTATGAAATGTTCTTATGCTCATGACGCACATCATTGAGAGCTTTGTACTCTGGTCATAAAAACAATGGGATAGAGCAGTTTTGATGCAGGTTTGGCTGATGGATGAGTGTTTTATATGGCTGGACATGATGAGATTTGCCTTCTCAAGACCTACATAGAGGACACAATCTGAATGTTCAGCTTTTCTGGGACTATTATCAGTGGTTCCTCCTTCTCCTTAGCAGTTATTTAAATAGAGTGACTGTTCTTAATTAAATTTAAAAGCAGAGTAACAGTAAAAGTTACCATAACTTTATTCATCCTTGATTCTCATTTGATACACTCTATTCATGTTGAAATTACTAAGGATGCAGTGCTATAGATTTATTAAATAAAGAAAGTTTTTCATAGCTTGTGTTTGGCTTTCGGGAAGAAAAATGCTGTAAATAGATTTTTAAGAAGAACTAAAATTTGTATTAGCATTCCTTAGACAGATGGAGTACACAGTGAATATGTAGGCTATTGGCGTCTGACTCGCCTAAACAGATCAGGGATGACACTCCTTTTAAGTCGAGAGCTGCATTGGTGGGAAAAAAGTGTATCTGCTGAATTTTTGTGAAACTCTGGTGCAGATCATACATATAAAATAGAAAATATATGGAATTTGTTAGTTTCATATACCAGATGGTTTTATGCTACTGTTCAAAAGTTTGGGGTCTGTACGTTTTTTGAAATGTGAAAGAGTCTCTTCTGCTCTCTTCAAGCCTGCATTTATTTAATCAAAAAAACAATAAAACAGTAATATTGTGAAATATTATTACAATTTAAAATAACTGTTTTATATCTGAATACATTTTCAAATGTAATTTATTCCTGTGACAGCAAAGCTGAATTTTCAGCATCATTACTCCAGTCTTCAGTGTCACATGATCCTTCAGAAATCATTCTAATATATTGATTTGCTGCTCAAGAAACATTTCTTATTATTATCAATGTTGAAAATAGTTGTGTTGCTTAATATTTTTGTATAAACCCTGATGTATTTTATATTAATATTTTGTAACATTATTTACAAAATGTCTTTACTGTCACTTTTGATTAATTTAGTACATTCTTGCTGAATAAAAGTATACATTTCTTTTTAAAAAAATCTTGCTGAACCCAAACGTTTGAACAGTGGTCTATATAACTAATTGAAAGTATACAATTACACAAGTATACAATTGAAAGTAAGGTGTGGAAAATAAACTGGTTTGAAGTGTGTAACCCACATTAAAAGTAATCTAGAAATCTTAAAAATGACCAAGCATAAATGCAACATTTTGAATCAAGATATCCAACTCACACACTGGTTTTCCTTTCTTCTTCATGAACTTCATTACACATTTCCATGTGTAATTGAAAGAAATGCTCTGATACTGGAACAAAGCTAGTTATAAGGTGTAACATAATGGACATGAATGCATTTTAGCATATTTCAGAAATGAATAAAAAGGTAATCTCACAATTCTGACCTTTTTCCTCGGAAATTGTGATATTAACTCGCAATTGTGAGATATAAACTCAGGATTGAGAGAAAATGTAAAAAATGTGAGCTTCCTTTTTTCTCAGAATTGGACTTTATAACTAGCAATTACAATTGTATGGGGCGTTTTCTCGGATAGATTAAGCCTAGTCCTAGACTAAAATGGCCCTTTAAACTAGATTAACAGAAATCTGCTTTTGCTATCATGGCTTAAATACTCCTAGATTTAGTTTAGTCCAGAGTTTAATAAGATGATTTCCTGGAGGAATATTAGAGTTACTCCAGGACTAAATTGAGTCTTAAATTAAACCTACCAGGAGGCAGGTTTAACTTCAGATTAACATTGTGTTGGATTTCTTTAAAAACCAAGAGGGCATCTTGTAATCTTTCACTTAAAAGACTCACCACAGATTCCATTAAATTCTGTAACTTGTCATGGTGTTCATAGCAGAGATCTAATACAGCTACAAAATGATCTCAATATTTGTATTGCCTCTTTTTTTTTAATTTTTATTTACTCATCTTTTTTTTCTGACTCTGGATCACATGAGCTGCAGGTCCACAACTTGGAGGTAAAAAAAGTGGTAGGAGTTTCAAGAGTTTGGGGTTGGTATGATTTCTTTTTTTTTTTAAAGAAGTCTTTTATGCTCACCACCAAAGCCGTATTTATTTGATCAAAAATACAGTAAAACTAATGTTGTAAAATAGTATTACAGCTTAAGATATATTACAATAGAAAACAGTTCATTTAAAATGCAATTTATTCCTGTAATGGTAAAGCTAGATATTCTCATCCATGTTTTGCCCTGTGACATCTATTTGCTCACCAGAGCAGATACAAAGGACCCTTAAATAAAACATGTCTTCCAAGAACAAGTCAACAAACATTTAATCAATCAGTTAACAAATGTGAGGGGAGGTAGAGAGAGAAGAATGTGTGATGTGAGGTTGAAATGCAGTCTACTTTTGGGCAGGCATAAGGTCATCTATGGACTGGTCTTTCTCCAGCCGTTTCTCCATCTCTATCATCAGCTTGACTCCATCCACCACCATCTGCACCAGCTCCACCTCAGAGAAGCCCAGGCGGTCAGCGTTGGAGATGTCAAAAGTACCACCCACAGCTGCAGTGTCCACACCACCTAATGAACAGAGGCACCACTTTATTATTGCCATCAGTTTACATGATGTATTTCTGTTCACGATGCTCAGTGGGAACAGTAATGTGCGGTTAAATGTTCTCCAGCTGAAATCAGTTCTTACCTGTTCCACGTTTCTGCAGCCTCAGTCTCTGAAGGATCTCTTCAAACTGGTGGTACTTGCTGAGATTAGGCAGTTTGACATGCACTCCTGCACGCAGGCCTGTGCCGAGGTTGGAAGGGCAGGTGAGGATGTAGCCAAGGTGCTTATTCCACATGAACGAGTGACCCTTGTTTTTGAACAAATCCTCAATCTGAAAGAACAATCAGTTGTTGTTTTTTGGAGCTCTGTTCAAGCCATTATTTATCTAAAGTGTCTTGCGTACACCAGAAATAATTTAATTTACAAGATAAAGCACATTTGAGGAGGAAGAAGTTTCAGGATATTTAAAATAAAATATCTGTAATTAGTGTTTCAATACAAGATGCTAAATCCAGTTGTTATTTAAACTTTGACGAGATGGTCTCCACAAGGGTTCTTCTCAAAGCTGTTTCAAAAGAATGTATTGGCAATAAAAAATAATTTGCAACGCGAAAAGCAAAAAACAAACAAAAAGGATAACTATAACGTTTTAATAATCATACCAATTCTGTGAGAATAGGGAAGTCCATACCATAACAATACTTTATTCAGTTTCTGTATATGAATACTAGTGTTAGACCTATTCAAAAACTTTTCTCTTTATTTGTATCTTTATTCTATTTTATATATTTGTGCTACTTTTTTCAATTTAATTAAACAATTTAAATCAAGCTTCCTTGTGATGTGTAAATTCTTAACAACAATATTACCCCATTGTAAAAATGCAATGAGCGCAAACATTTAGGCAAGATAAATGCAATAATTTTGTTTGGGAAAAATAAATGCAATAATTTTGTTTGCCCCTACCCCCCCCCTCTCAAACAAAAAAAATCCCCCCTTTCAGAATCATCTAAGGGGGGATTCCCCCCCTAGTGTTAGAATCCCCCCTTTCAGAATCATCCCCCCTTTCAGAATCATCCCCCCTTTCAGATAAAAATCCCCCCTTTCAGAATCATCTAAGGGGGGATCCCCCCCCCCCCCCCCCCCCCCCATTTTCCAAAATGAAATTCAGGCCCTGGGATTGGTAACTTGTGCTACGTGGTTAATCCGCTCCGCTCCAGAGCAGATTTTATTCTGAGTAAAGACCCGTTCAAAATACACCTATTCTGAAACTCAAAGTTTGTTCAACTAGCAACAGGACAACAGTTGCAATCACTTTCAGAACAAGTTTTTCCAGCTGATGAATGATAAAAACATTGACAGCCAATCAGAACCCACCCAACTTTAATAAGCTCATGCTAATAAATGTTATTGTGCGTTGGTGTGGGCACTGATATAGTGATCATTCTTGGTGTGAACGGGCCTTTAGGATTACAGGGATGTAATACCTTAGTGAGACCTGTGCAGAAACGGGTGAAGACCTCTTTCATGTTGCCACCTTTCTCCATGGAGATGACACGTAGGTGGTCCTCCTCATTCACCCACACAAGGAATGTCTTGCTGTCATTATGCCTGGAAACAAGGAGAAAATGAGTGAGGGAATGTCTTCTAAGTCCAGCACAGAAATGCAATTCAGAATGAAATACTTTCCCAGTAAAGAACGATTGCCAGAGTATGGTGTCTGATATATAAACACAGATTTCTATAAAAATAAATTAACAAATAAATTTAAAAACTGGATACAAATTGTATCTGATAAAAAAAAGCATATTTTTATAAAACTGAAATAAAGTGCATCTGGCCCTCATCTAAACTGTAGAAATAGAATAAATTCTGGGAATCAAAAATAATTTCAATTAATGTTGAGCCAGTACTAAAAACCAACCATTTTCTCAGCACATTTGATGCTGCGTGGTTTTAGTGTAAGACTGTTAAAAATATGCAGATCAAATTGCTGTTGCTGCATGTATTTGTAGGATCTGGAACAAACTGACAGGAAGTATGTTCTTCTCAACAAAAGCAGCACAAGCAGTGCATTATAGGACAATCTAGAACACTGACCAGATACCCCTGGCGTCAGGCCAATCACGAGCCATCCCTGAGGCCAGCAGCAGAGGAGACACAGGCTTGTCGAACAGGAAATGGTCATCGATGAGCTGCTGCTGCTCGGCATCTGTCATGTTCTTCAGAGCGTAGTATTTCCCTTTGAGATCCCCAGACAGGACACCCAGAGCTACAGCAGACAGATCAACAAATCTGTTACTAATTCCTTTATCTTTTCTTTTTTTTTAAATGAATAATTTCTTAAAGAAACATCCTAGACTACAGATTAAAATTTTTATGTAAGGAGTATTTATGTTGGTCCAATCACACGTGATGATACTCATCAGCACTAGAGAAAATCACATGACCAAGTTTCAGGAACATAAGTGCTGAATGCTAATTCGCTATGCCCTAAAAGAATGTACTTTGTTTGTGAAGAAAAAGTAAACACTTTGAGTGTGTAGCAGGAGAAAACAGAAGTTTTGGGACATACTACCACATAACTGCATCTTTATCCGACCAGGTTGTAGCACAGTTACATGCATCCTGTCACAGTAAACTCGCCTGTCAATCATCTTGTCACAGTTACCATTCTCATATACACACTCTACATTTCAATTCATTTGATTTATGCTACTCAATTCTTTCAACCAGATTGGAGAGAAAAGAGGCATTACATTGATCTGCCAGTCATGAGTCTTTCATACAGAAAGCTCTTATGTTTTTGCAAGATGCAATTGGCAAATCTTTAAAAAAAAAAAAAGTTCACACTGTTTTTCATCAGGTTAAATAATGATTATTAGAATCACTCAAACCCATTTATATAAGCCTCAACTTGATGATCTGTCTTGCACTTTCACCATGTTTTTTAGTTTAACACAAGATTTATGCTGCAGTGATATTTTAGTATCAGTGGGATACTATTATAGTTTTTATTCATATTTTAAATGAGTTTTCATTTTTAAATTTTCATTTTTATTATAAAGCTTTAGTAATTTTGTTGTGCGTCATAGTAGTTCGAGTTAGTTTTATTTTATGGTTTTCATTTTAGTTAACTAAAATAACCCTGGTATGTAGTTGAACCAATCCGAATCCTCCTCCAATGCACAATGGGTTGTAGGCAATATTAGCTGTTAAAGTCAAGTGTGCATGGACCTGCAATTTCTACAAATAGTACCCTTACGAAAAAGAAGTATACTTCAAGTTAATTTTATGAAGTATACTTAAGTAATGTTCAAGTATATTTTCAAGTATAATTATGTAGTAAGTATACTAATGTCAATATGTACTAGTAGTAAATTTGTAAGTGTACTATTTTAATACTATTTTAATACCGCTTGGGACTAAATTGGCCCACTTGCAGTATATAAAAGTATATGTTTAAGTGTACTATAAGTTTAACGTTAGTAAACTTTAAGTGCACAACTAGTTCATAATTACGTTTCTCATTTGTACTGCAAGTGAACATATGGGTATACTAGTAGTTTACTATTTTAATACTTGTAGCAAATTTTTAGTTTATAAAAGTACACTTTGAAGTATACTCTCAGTAAACCACTAGTTTAGTAGTTTTATAGTACAAGTTTCTTTTAATGTACTCTCAGTAAACTTGTCACGGAATGGGTGGATTCAAGGTGCGAGGACTCAAGTGCATAATAAATGGGTATATTTATTAGGTAAAAAACAAACAAAACTCCCTCATAGGGGAAAACAAGAACAATAACAGCCAGGATTAGGCAACACAAGGAACATGGACAAAGAACCAGCACAGGACTGCAAACACAGGTGCTGCGTCCCAATTCGCATACTATCCGTCCTAAATAGTATTCGAAAATAGAATTAGTACGTCCCAAATCGTAGTATGTTGAAATGAGTGTCCCAAAGAGACCCGGATGGTCTACTATATCCGGTCAGAATCCGAAGTGCAGATCGATGCACACTCTAACGGCTGATATTGCCCACAACCCATCGCGCGCTGGAGAGGATTCGGTTAGAACTACAAACACGACTGAAAAGTGTTCAAAAACTACAGACATGGAGGACGCGCGAGTCCGGCGGTTATGCGGTTATGTAGAGATTTAGAAAAAGGGGGTTGAGTGATTAATTATCAGTATCTAACCTCACGAAAATGTATTTATTCAATGTTGTCCAGATTATATTGCATCTGCAGAATTGTGAACTTTTGCAAAGATACGTTTAGCCATTAACTTTTAAATGCATTATTATATTCAAATTCCAAACACATGAGGAGAGTCTCGGCATGAAAGCCCCATGACTGGCAGATGAACGTGCGACAACAATTCTCTCCGAAATGGTAAGAAGTTATATTAGATTGAATGGAGGATTTTAACTGTGACGAGATGATTGACAGGGCGGCAGTTTACGGTGACAGGATGCACGCGACAGAGCTGTCCGTTAAAGATGACGAAGTAGTATGTCCCAAAGCTTGCCTACTCTTTTGCTACACACTCAAAAGTATGTACTTTTTCTTCACAAAAAGAGTACATACTTTTAGGGCGTAGTATAAGTAGGCGAATTGGGACGCAGCAAGGGAGATTAAATAGGAGAACAAACATAAGAGGGTAACGAGGCAGGCAGGTGGGGGAAAATTAAACAATAACGAGATAACAAGATGGGCGGGGTTTGACAATTGACCGTTCGCAGGCCCCTCCCATAAAACGCCAATTGTCAGCCATTGTCCAATCACACATCACAGCAACCGTTACTATGTGAGCAGGTCCGTCAAACATTGACTCCAAGCAAGATGGTGAAACGGTGCGCCCGCGGCGTTCGTAAATCGGACACTAGGTACCCTGAGAGATTGTCTGGAGGAGTTGTGTTCTTTCCGTTTCCAAAGCCGAAAACACAACGTGAGCGGTGCCTACAGTGGATAAAACAGTGTGGACGGCCCCACTCCCAGTTAAATGTGTCGAACATCGTTAACTCGCGTGCAGCGTGCGTGAGACTGATACACTGAGATTAGTCAAAGAAACATGGAGAAAGCAGATCAAGAGGATCCACAAAGGAATTACGTTTTATAAAGGGTTGTTGTTAACATGATATCCTCGGGGGAAAATGAGCAGCAGTCAACTAGAAGTGCAGCACCCGTAGCTACAGTTTAGAGGAGTGCACGTTCGCAACGGGGAAAGCATCAAGCTTACTTGACAACATCAGTTCATATATCAATATCGTAACGAATAGAAATAACCTTAAATAATGTATGGTTATCTGCATCTTTCCGTCTCTTATGTATAGTTGTTTTTAAACACGAAAATCGCATTCAGCATGACACGAAAGCGGTTGCTGAACAACCTTGTTAAAGCGAACGTGTTAATCCTGTATCTGAGGCAAAATTACTAAATATGCGAGTTATATATTTCTAACTCCAAATATTAGCCACTGACCCAGCTTATAAAATCTTCTTCAAGGCTGTGCTGGTTGCATTTGAGGTAGCTACCGGTCATGGGGTTTCTCAGATTTAGCTTGAGAGCATTAACGTTAAGCATTCGCCTCGATAGTAGTCGTGTCTCCTTCATTGCGTATTTTTATATTTTGAATATATCCCTCCACTGCGTACTGTAACCCCTTGTGCCTCGATCTGGAGGATATCGCTGAGGTAACGTTATTGCTCCAAAAAAGGACACTGACACCCACGGGTATACCTCTTCCCGTCATAGCAATCTGTCACGCTGGTCGTGTTTGACCATTTGTTTGACGGGCGTAGTAACAATAACTAGGGGGCGTGGCTTTTGCGAACGGTCAATTGACAGAAGAGCACATGGCACAAAGAAATAACATGACAGCCATTAGGGGTGTAACAATACATCGATATGGATCGATGCATCGATCAAATGTCTAACGATACGATGCATCGATACCACACATAAAATATCGATGTACGGACGGTGCCTTTATTTTGACACACTCCATATCCTCACGCAACTTTTCTCAGCTGAAATAGACGCCTGACAAGATTGACTGAAACCTTTGTCACAAAAGCTGGTATTTTCCACTGTAAAGCCATCGCGAGTTTATGTTTTACAGCAGAAATGACTAGCCCCGAAAAGTCTGTTTTAGCAAATCAGTGCGCAGTATTCAGGTCAGGTGACAAGGCTGCTTTTCACTTTGAAAAGACGCGCTAGCTGAGAGGAGTTTCGTCAAAGCTGACTAAAAGTGATCGAGGATGGATTTCAGTGAACTTCATGAACCCATGATATCTTCTACGGCTCGTAAAAGGAAAATAAAAGCTGAACTTTTTCACGGAATCTTGCTAAAACAGCACGTTTAGTGGTGAGTGAAAAGCTCTCTGTATTGCGTGTACGTTAATCACAACAACAAAGTTTGACAGGCGTCTATGTCAGCTGAGGAGATCAACGTTACAGATTAACCAAGTGTTTTATTATGTATCATTAGCCTGGCTAACGCCAGACCCAATCTCGTTGAGAATTGGGTCTGGGAACCACATGCGCAATTTCTCGTATTTGAGGCGTGGTTTCAGAATGCCCGTCGCAGTTTATTGGGTGCTAAGAATGTCTATCAAATATGCCTGTACGTAGCTCATAGCCAATCGTTTCAATTATACCAGATGACGTATGTCTACTATGACGACTGGGGTCTCGCGAAGCCCCATTGCCTTAGCCACTAACGGGGCTAGTTGATATATCAGACTTTTTCCAAAGCCTGTTGGTAGCAGGGCAAAAACATCATTCTTGTTTAAGAAATGGTTTAACGCCGAAAGCTGTTCTTTTTTCAAAATGAACTTGCATTCTAAACTACTTAGACATTGTTCTAAGGCTGCATCAAAGAGTAGCTTCGCGTCTTCAGCCATGTTAAATAGATATAAACAAACTGTTTCCGTGTGTCGCATAGATGTCGTCATCGTCTAGCTGCTCCCTCCCCGTTCTGTGATTGGTTCCCTAAATGAGGCGAAAAATCTGGCCATGGTATCCAGACTGCCTTTCAGCGTGAATTGAATTGCGCTGCGGTAAGGCAGTATGGGGAAACCCAGGCTAATGTATCATAGCAATTACTTGGCTTTGTTTAACTCTGAAACATGAAATGTGGAGTTATCTGCTTTTACCACACAATAAATATATATACAAATCCTTTAAATGAACTTTAATATAACAGAAGCGTTCATTTGCAAAAACAGATAACCCCGTTCTTGTTCCTTTTCGTCATGTTTTTTTTAAACTTGTAACAAACAACTTGTAAATGTCCCAATTGGGAGAGGGTGTGCAATTTTCAAAGAGTTTAATTAAAATTTAATGTAATATATTTTTGAATGTATTGTGAGTTAATAAATGTAACTGGTTGTGTACACTTGGCACATAATATCTAAATATCGATTAATCGATCGATATAGTCCTGAATCGAATCGAATCGTGATCGTATCGTAGAATTTTTTGAGGTATCTCCAAATATCGTATCGCTGGCTGAGAGAATCGATATCGTATCGTATCGTGATTAACTGTCTGATTTACACCCCTAACAGCCATGTGGTCACAAAAGACCAGACTAAACACAAACGCATGACAAACCAGGAGTGTCACAGCTCTGTCACTAAACCAAGAGAAAACCCAGACAAGGGTGACAGAACTGTGCAGGGGCGTAGCAAGCTTTTCAAAAGTGCGGGGGATGGATGTGGTTAGGGCCGGATTAAGAATTCAGAGGCCCCTCCATAGGCAGGACTGTAGCATAGTTTGTCTGTAGCGTAGTTATAAAGGGCATTTAAATTTGTCATTAACAGTAAATGATTGTTGTTTCCCATTGTATTTTGTAAAAATATGTTGTCTGGACCTCTGTCCCTCTAGGGGGGTTCGGGGGCATGCTCCCCCGAACGAAAATTTTTTACATTTTAAGGTTAAATGCATCAATCTGGTGCACTTTGAGAGCTCAAAATTAAGAGCTTCAACCGGCTTCGACCCATGAACTGTGCACATTGAACAAAGAAATATAATTGACTTGTACCTAAGAGGGCAAACATCTTTTTAGTTATGATACAGAGTCTCAGTCTACATTACATTATCACTGGTGTTTTAGAATGCCAAACATTTATCATAATAATATAATGATTTATATAATTATTCCTATGATGGAAAATCCATTTAGCATATAAATGTATGCTACTGTAAATTAAAAGAATATTTAAAAAGTATATTTTATATTACGCTATAGAATAGGAAAATTACAATACTTTTGTCCTAATTTTTTCACTTCCAAGAAATAAACCCTTGAGTTTGTATTTTGGAGAAAACACCAGATCACCATACTGAATGATCGCGTGAGCAAAGTGCGCACTTTTCTTTAAATCAGCAGCACAAACAGAATGCCTACTTAATTAAAGTCTTGTGCTGTTCAGTCTAAAAAACAAAATATAATACCGAAAACGCTCGACATGTCAACAAAACATAAGCATAATATCTTCCCAAACACACATCAAGCTTATTTAAAAAACTCGAAAGCATAAACACTCATTCAAAGTACCTGGACAAGGGAGACGTAAATAACCATAACCATAAGTTCCTGCCTCCTCAGCACGAGTTGACCGATAAATCTAACGCACCAAGAGAGGCGGGACTTAAGGCAGAACAGTCAATCATCAGCCAATCACACTTAGGTACTGACGGTTAGTATTATCGTTTAAAATTGAATTATCATTATAACCGTCTTTTATTATCGCGATTTTAATAACTCACTATAAATCCTGTCCAGCCAACAGTCTGACGCAGGCGCAGCGCGCAATGTTTTTTTTATTATTCGATAAGGAATGGTGAAAGGCAGTGACCGTGATCGGGAGATTTTTCAGCCTTTTAAGAGGACCAAATCTGAGGGGTGGTCATATTTTGGCTTTTACAAAAGTCCTGAGGGAAACTTGATCGAGGATGGTCACCCTGTCTGCAGAACAGAAAGTCGCTGCAATAGAAACACTTCAAATCTGCCGAGTCGTCTTGTGTGACCATCACACAGTGTTGTATAGCGAACGCAAGGCAAGTTAACTTTGACTTCAATACCAAAACTACGTCTGGGAAATAATTGGGCACAAAATGTTGTTTTGAGTTGAAATATTTTATCTCACTCACTTGAAATAGACGTGAAGCTTCCGCGAAGAAAAGTTTGCAGCAAGTGGCTTTGAGCCAAAGACGAACTTCAAACAAGACTATTATTAAGAGTGACATTTTAAGGGATAGTAATGTACAGATTCATTGTACACTTATTACACCGATTTTTTTTTTTTACCACATAATTACGGGGACATTGAGATTAATGTGTTAAATCTTAACGTTACCTGTTTATAAATCCATTTTGTACAGCGTACAAAACAATCGTCCAGACAATCACAACAATATTATCAAACTCTGTAAACAATAAATCAACTCTGATTTCATTTAATACAATCAAAAATGGGTGACGCAAGACGGCAAGTTGTATTTGAATGAAACAAGAACGCGCGTCCGCTGTGATACATGGATGTGCGCTGTGTAATAATGCGTTGCTATTGACGACGGGAATTATAAAGAAGGAAATGCCACAGAATAGAATCTTGCTTAAAAAACTGCATAGAGCTGCTTATTTATTTGTTGTTTGTTGATTTTCAAATATAAAACTTGTTTTCAGGGTGAGCATCAGTTCTTTTTGAACACTTTCATCTCATTTTAACAAAACTGTGATAATATTGATAATCACGATAATTTTGGACACTATAATCGTGATATGAAATTTTCATACCGTCCCATCCCTAGTCACACTCAAAGTCGGTGTCATGTTTGAGAGGGAGGGGGAGAGAAGGAGGAGCCGCAGCGAGCGCGCACACAGAGCGGCCAGAGAAACGGAGGAGCGACTGTAGTAAGGCGTTTGTGCAAAACTGCGGGTGTTGAACCCTCTCACTGGGAAAAGTGTGGGTGTTAAAACACCCACATCCCCCACGGGTGCGACGCCCCTGGAACTGTGACAAAACTACTAGTTTAGTAGTTTTATACTAAAGTTTCTTTAAACTTTTCTTTAAGTGAACTTAACATTATACTTATAGTTTACTATTTATATATTATTTTTGCACTTGCAGTAGGCCTATACCACTATGTTCAAATGTTATTTTTTATACTTGAAAAATACCTGTAATTTTAAAAACATTTTATTAGCTTCATGCATCCTCTTTTATCAACACTTGAATGTTGGTAAGTTTCATAAAGAAAGGCAACATTTTAAACAAAAAAGTTGAAAAAAATCAAATTTTTGTTAAAGACTACGCCTTGATCAGATTCAGAACGATGATCAAAACACAGATGGAGTAGATCGAGTCCAACACCCCCTAAGCTTCACAGTCCTTTTCTCTTCATGTGTAACGCTTCATTTCATTTGGTAACATTAAGCAGTTTTGATTTACACGCTGTTTAATGTTTGATGATCATGTTATTTTACATTTGCGTGAGCAATCTTCTATCACTTGTTTCAGCTTCTTTTTCTCCTCAGTTTTGATACGCAGATTCTAGAAGATGTGTCATAACGCACCCTACCGTATAACAGTGAAAACATGGATAGCTGGAAAATCCAGTCAATGGCGGGGAAAGTGTAAAGTAGAATTAAAGTAAATTCCTATGTACACTACCAGTGGACTAGCCTACACAAAAATTCAGATACTCAGAATTAGAAAAGTGTTTTATATCAATATTTTCCAAACAATGTAAGTTTCATAAGACTGTATAAGAAAAACTATGTAAAATAGGCTACTCGATCAAAAGAGTTAACACAACTACAAGACAAGTGTACTTTGAATACTTAATTATACTTTTAAGTATATCTCGATCAAAAGATTGAGTACAAGTACAGGCCAAATATACCTTTCTCTCAGTATAAGTCTAGTACACTTGAGTGTAATTTTAAGTATATTTCTGAGAAGTAGGGCCTACAGAAAGTATATTTCTGAGAAGTATATAAAATGCAGACTGAAAGTATGCTTTCTTATTTTTAGTTGAAAATAAGTATATGAATATAACACTTGAATAAACTTATTTTTCGTAATGGATTATCGCTGTGTACAAGATCAGGTTCAGTTCCATGCTTATTTTATTTACTCTATAAGCTATTCCACCTGAAAGCTTGAACATGTTAGCTTATAAGACAGTGTGTAATATTATGTTAAAAAAAAAATGTTTTAATAAGCTACTTAATCAAAATAGTAAACACAAGTACAAGCCAAGAATACTTCATTATACTTTTAAGTATATCTCAATCAACAAGTATAGGCCAAATATACTTAGACTTTTCTGTCAGTATAAGTCAAGTATACTTAAGTGCAATTTGAAGTATATTTCTGAGAAGTACATAAAGTATATTTCTGAGAAGTACATAAAAAGTAGACTGAAAGTATACTTTCTTATTTTTTTAGTTTAAAAGAAGTATACTAATAGCACACTTGAATAAACTTCTTTTTCATAAGGGTAGATCATCCAAGTACCTTTGTGATACTCATTTCAACATACTACAGTTTGGGACACACTAATTATAATTTCAAATACTATTTTAGGATGGATAGTCTGCAAATTGGGATGCAGCAGATCTTTCTTGTTATGTTTCAAATAAACCGATATGGTGCTGCAGTGATGTACCTTCCACAGAGAGCTTCTCAACGGCTCTTCTCTCTCCACGACTGCAGTGGGGCGGCAGACAGAATCCGCGGATGCTCCTGCCTGTTCTGACGCGAGAGCTCAGCACGTAATTGGAGTCCAGGTCATCCCCACCCTGCAGGAACAAAAAGTTTTAGTCTTTTGAATAACCAATATCACTGTGTCAGTAGTCTCAGCCTCAGACGTCACGCCCACAGAACGTTGGCTAAACGTCTGATGCATATGGTACACTTAACTGGAAACACTTCAGGAATGTCGAAGTCGTCATCTGATTGGTTGAATTTTATCGGATTTCCGGTCCGCCGGGAAACAAAGCGCAGACGTGTGATTGCGGAAGAAAAACTGTTGTGTTTACATGAGTGACAATGAGCATTTATCAAGATCAGCTAAACGTAGAATTCTCAAAAGTATGCGAGGTTCACGGGAAAGACTCTTGAAGTTTTCTTCTCCTTCTTTGATTTTCTATGCTGACTGACTTGTTGCACGCAGGTCTGTTGTTGTGGGGACATTTCCACGCACCGAAACGTGACGCTGAACGAAACGAACTGTAATTGGTTGTTTTACATGTCGGTCAAACGGCCTTATGGGCGGGCCTTGGCCAAAGAAAGCTGCTATGAATTCCAGACCTTCAGCCGTCAGTCTGAAGGTCTGGCTACGCGAGACTACTGTGTCAGTGACTAAGTACAACAACAAAAAACTCATCAGAAGGTTGTATTTTGAAAATGTCACAGCGGTTTTGTCTGTACAGTGAAAGTGAGTGGGGACTAATGTTGTTTTGAGACAAAAACATTCTTAAAACATCTTTTGTTGTGTGTGTGTTTGAAATAACATGAGGGTGAGTAAATGACAGAATAATTTCTGGGTGATCTATCACTTCATCTTCATACCTTGAGGTTACTGGGGTTGAGGTCAGTCTTGTGTTTGTCTGTAGGCTTGTATCCTCCATGTCTGTTCTGAATAATAGGGTCCAGCAGGTCCTTGAACACCTCATAGGTCTCTTCATCCCCAGCCACACAACCCACAGTCATAATGAAGGGGTGGCCTGAGATGGGGAAAAAGGTCCATGCACACAAATTAGGAGCCATGGTCCTCAGAGGCCGGCACTAACTAAAACCATCCATGCTTAACATCAAGTGCTTTCTCTTAGGACTATCTAAAAACCCTGACCCCTGACAGACTATGCATATTCTTTTACCAGGATTATCTACTCCAGTCTGAATGACGTTGTCGATGGTGAAGCCATTGGGTGTGCATTGCTGACGGAGGCGTTTGTACATGTCCAGAGTGAGGACTTTGGCCATATGGTTGCAGTGCTCTGTGAGGTCTGGAAACTCATCCTCAGCTGGCCGTTGCTTGATGACCAGCCTGGCTAGCTTAGCATTGCTAAACACATGGGGTGAAAAAAAAAAAAAAAACACTACACTTTGCTGCCAAAGGCTGAGTTCTGTTGGGTTTTGAATAGGTTAGCACCATTTGTCTCAAATACAACAAATACTCAACAAATAGCATTCTTTCCTTTTCCGAAAACAGTGTTCATGACCTGTTTTAGGGCAATTGCATTTTATTATCCATGCCAGGCATGGATCTTATCTATACAGGAAATGTTTTTATTCGATGCCCTCTGCACCAAAACACAAGTCAGCAAGGCCACGGTCTAACACACAACTATATTAACAACACTTCTTTCTGATTGTAGTGTAATGCTAGCAATACACCTATATTACACCTGTATGTTCTAAAAGCGCACGAGAGCTGGTCTTTAGAGAACTTTGAGTTTCTTCGGGCCTTTACCTGGGTTATCTATCCCGGTCTGGATTACATCATCCAGTGTAAACCTGCTGGGTGTCTTTTTGGAGCGCAACTTCTCATACAGCACCGTTGTGAGGACCGTTGTGAGGACCTTGGCCATATGGTTGTTGTGCTTGCTGAGGTCGGGGTATTCCTGCTCACAGGTGTTCTGGTTATGACTGTTCCCGAAAGGCATGGCTGCTGTTCGCTGAGCACGGTGGGATTGGGATGGAAAATAACTGTGGTTACACTGAATGTGAAATAAAGCCAAGAGGCATCCTTTCATGGCTTTTAATAAAGAGAAATATGCATAGAGTTGAAGTAGTATCAATACAAGATGGAAACTATTTTTGAGACTAACTACTTTTATGCACGTGATAAGCGTTACATATGTACACGAGTAAAAATTTAAGTTTGCTTACTAACATTCTTCGAAATCTCTTCTTTTGTGTTCAATAGAAGAAAGATATTCATACAGGTTTAGAATAACTAGAGGATGAGAGAGCCGCTCTGTAGGATGGACCGTTATCTAGCAAACTAGCCGCACGATCGTCTTGTAACTTACTTTCTTTCTGCTATCTCCCTGAGTCCCTAATATAAAATTATAGAAACGGTGAGTATTTTAATCTTTCTTTATGTTAAACATACCTCTATGTCGAACGATGTACGTTCGTTCAGACATGTCAGTCAGTTTCCTTTCCAGCAATATAACGGTTAACGTTAACGTTATGTGTTTTAAGTTAACGTTACTCTTTGAAAAACACTTATATTTCTAAGTAAGTTAATCGATGTTTGCTCACACAATCGAAGTCGCTGTTTAGCGAATCCGTTCCTCCTGTTCATCTCGTCATTTACGACAGTGACCTTGCTGAATCTAATACAATAACAGAAATGTTCACAGATATCAGTAAGTGCGTAATTAACAGATTAACTTACATATTTCCCATTTGGTTTGCTGTTCTGAACTGTTTCCGATGCTGCCTGCACGTTCAGGTTTGACAGGTTCTTCAACGCACGGCCACTCTAACGGTTTACAACGTAATTTAAATCAAAATACGCACTGACTGGATTTTGAGTTAGTTGACGACGTTCGTGTTTTTATTTGAGATAGGCTATGTGTTGCTTAATATATTACGTTTACATTTGTAAACCGTTTACTTTGAGTACAATATTATGTTTGTTTTTATTTTAACTTAATTTTAATTTATTTAATTTATTTTATCTTCCAAGTGTCTTTATTTTTTACGTTTCTATTTAATATTTAAAAACCTGCTTTCTTGGCAATATTGCTTTAAACAAAAGCCATAATAGACAATTTGACATAATCCTCCAATTTTTGGTTTGTCTCTCTAAAAGTACAGAAATGAGTTTGACAGGATTTTAAAAGCATGAGAGGATATCTCGTTATTGCCATGCTGTTTATAATCAAGTTATAATTAACAAAGTGTCTGAGTCTGTTTTATGCTTTTTTTATCAACACAAATATTTTTTTTAAAAGATGGGAATATCTTAAATATTCAATTTAGTCTATGAAGTAATATGATGGAATATAAATATTAATGTAAAATGTTTTGTCCATTAATATGAGAATAATGTTTTTGCGTGTTTTCATTTATTATGGCACACCAGCGTAATTTAATCATCCAAGGCCACACTTTTCCTACAGGGATGCAGACCCCAGGCAGTTTTATATGGGATTAGATTTCGGTCACAATTCTGCGCGCGCAAGATCACATTTTGAGCGCGCAAAAGGCCATTTCGCACGCGCGTGAACTGAGTTTTGCGGAGAAATGTTCGTCTCGCAGATAAGAAAATATTTCGAGCGAACGAAAATCAATTTTGCATTTAAAATAAGTATTTGGATGTGCGCAGATGTTCTCTTTCGCATGTGCAAAGTTTCACTTTCTTGCTCCTTTCTGCCATCCGTAAGCGCTCTCGAAGCGCAGACGGCTCGCGTGCTCAACACAACCCAGCGTTACAAAATGCCATAATGCCAGCCAATCAGAGATGAGGCTGCTAAATTCTGATTGGCTGGATTGAAAACCAATCACAAGACTCCCTGCATCACCGACTGTGGACGCGAAAAAATACATGGTGGACGATGTTTGTTTAATTTGTTTAATGCCTTGAACACTTCTATTTAAGTTCAATTCACAGTTTATTGTTTAGCTTATTTTAAGCTTATTTTCTTTAGCTTATTTTTAATCAAAATCAAATCGTACTATTACTGTCCATAATGGCATGTCCCAGTGTTTGCTACACCAGTCAAGAGGTAGTTCTAACTTCTTTCTGAACTGCAAGTTATGTAATTAACATTAGTGAAATATGAATGTGACCGAGCTGGGGTCTCAAATGTTACACATTTTCAGAAATGAAGATGGACAGACTTTTCCCCTTTTAATGAAATAAGTGGGTAAAAACGGTACATCACTCACATCAGAATAAAAAAAAGCATCAAATAAACGTAGAAATGCAATGTAATAACGTTAAAATAATAAGCAATCTACTTCATATTCTTGGAATTATTTAAACAAAAACATTCACAGCAGATGTCATGTAAAAAACAACTAAAATTTAAAAAAAAAATTTTTTAATTATGCGAGTAATTATATAGAAGTTGTGGGTCACACACCCAAGATTTTCACTTACAGTTATATTTGCATATATGTTTGCATTGTTACCCACATGTCTTTCTTTTTTTTTCAGTGAGGGGAACAAGCCTGCACCCCAATGTGCACACTATCCATCCTAAAATAGTATATAAGAAAATACAGTATATTTTTTTAGTATGATAGTTGTTTTTACAGAACATCTCTCCTGTGAATGTTTTTGTTTACTTGAACTTAAATTGAAGTGTTCAATCCATTAAACAAATTAAACATAAATATCTTCCAGTTCCACCATGTATTTTTACTCGTCCACAGTCGGTGATTCAGGGAGTCTTTTGATTGGTTTTCAAGCTAGCCAATCAGAATTTAGCAGCCTCATCTCTGATTGGCTGGCATTATGGGATATTGTAACGCTGGGTTGTGTTGAGCACGCGAGCCGTCTGCGCTTCGAGAGCGCTTACGGATGGTATGAAAGGAGCAAGAAAGTGAAACTTTGCACATGCGAAAGAGAACATCTGCGCACATCCAAATACTTATTTTAAATGCAAAATTGATTTTCGTTCGCTCGAAATATTTTCTTATCTGCGAGACGAACATTTCTCCGCAAAACTCAGTTCACGCGCGTGCAAAATGCCATTTTGCGCGCTCAAAATGTGATCTTGCACGCGCAAAATTGTGACCGAATTCTAACCCCATAGTTTTACGCCCCTGTTGTTCTTCTTGATAAGTCCAGTAGTAGGACGCACTATGGATTGAATATCTGTTCAATATCTAGAGCCTGATTCTGATCCAGATCACTCGGCGTCGAGCCATATCATGGTAAATCGGCAGGCATTATTTCGCAAACATTGTTTTAAAACAGTATTATCGTCTTGTTTTCCAATAAATATATCTTAAGGCTTGTTTTCAGAGAATAATGGGTTTAGGGGTAGGTTCAGGGTTAGTACTAGTTATTACCCAGTAATTGTAGTTACCAGAGCAATAGAGAGAAAGAGTTGCGACACTCCCATAGACCTCCGTTGTAAAAAAATGGCGGCGCTTTTAACCGCCTACTTCCGGGATATGGAGCTCGGATTAGTTCCAAACACTGGCATTTGGCTGTTGGACCCCATTCACTTACATTGCTGCGCGTCGAGTTGTTCCAGAGGTAAGTTGCTGAAATATCGACTTCTTTTGAATTGTCAACTGTCTATATTGTATCAAAAGCCCTTTGCGATGCTTATACTGGTCTTCATTTGTATATGCACAGCGTAATTATTTATATTTTATATTTTATCTTGTCGTAATTATTTTCGTAATTATTTATATTTTATCTTGGTTGTTCCAAACAATTTTCAAGCACTGCCTGATAGCTAACGTTAGCTAGCGCGACTTCACCAGTTGTGAAGGTAACGTTATAGCATCTAATTAGTTCGGTAATGAATCGCTACCACCTTTATAGCAACTTTTATTTAGTTGAATTTTTGGTATATACTAACTAACTTTTCATTATTTTACGTGTTGGCTGAGTTTTGAGTGGTGAATGCTGCGCGTCGAGTTGTTCCAGAGGTAACGTAAGTTTCTGAAATATCTACCTCTTTTGAATTGTCAACTGTCTAACTTATATTGTATCAGAGGCCCTTTGCGATGTTTATACTGGTCTTCATTTGTACATGCAAAGCGTAATGATCACGAAGGTAGGCTAATGGCTGAATTGTAATTTATAAGCAAAATCACGGGAATCAATGGCCTAATACAGCCCAGTTGTGCTAAAATAAATATCATGAGACCGACGTCCATCATCAGATGAATATGGAAAAGTTAAGTTAGAGCCGCTAAAGCTACCCATGCGAGCACTAAGCTTTTCCCTCCAAAAAAAATTGCCTAAAACTTATCTAAGTAATATACAGTATTTCGTTGTCACCCTGCCTCTCCAAATGCAAAACTGACATTAACAAAATGCAATAACAGCTGAAAAAGTGCTTGGTTGTGTGTTTTATTTTATATTTACCGTTCAAAAATGCAATCGCTGCTGTCTGTCCCATAGAAGAACATGACAGCCAGCGTACGTTTTGGAACTATTGGGGCTTACATGAACCACGTAACAGCCGTCGCGGCGACATCAAAGAGTGTCGCAACTCTTTCTCTCTATGGCTCTGGTAGTTACTAAAATAAGTAGGCTACATAGTATTTACATGGGTAACTGGACTGTAAAAGGAAGCGTTACCAATATTTTCTCCATATTATTTTCCCCACATAAATATATTATTATCTCGACACAACCAGCGCTGATATTCTTAATATAAAACAAAGGATTTAGCAAGCTCATATATTTCTCACATTTTTCTGTTTGTTTTTCAGACTCCTTTGAGTCTCTCTATAACGTGGGAGCGATGATTGGATATGGAAGAGTGTTCGAGGGAACGCAAATTTGATGGCAAATAGGTAAAGCAATCGTGCTGAATTGTATAAACATTTTGCTCTTGCATGCATCAAAACATATTTAATACAGATGGTTTAATACTTAAATGCTCAAAACGTAAATGTTATGTGCAAGATCAGGCACTTATTGTCACAGTGTCTGGTTGTGTTTCCCTGGGTTATCACTAGAGGTCCTCGTTCTCACGGTGTCATTCACATTAGACTACAATTCCCAGCATTCTGTTCTGTCACTTATATGATTATTGCACTCAGCTGTTTCCCATCACCTTGTTAGTTATGTGTGTATATATTCCCTGTCTGTGTTAGTGTTTGTTACGGAGTCCTTGTTTAATGTCCGCACACTTCTGTTCCTGTTTGCTGCCTGTTCTTGTTCATGTTTTTGTCTTGTGTTTTGGATTGCCTTATTGGATTTTGACCCCTGCCTGGATGACTACGAGTTTGGATTGACCTTTAATTAAAAACTACTGCTCTTGGATTTTCTGCCTCCTGTGTGTGTTCCGTGACACTTATACGGTTACTGTAATTGAAAACAGAGTTTCTTTTTTCATTTTTGCAGGTTGCCATCAAGCGGATGTGCAAGCTTTGCCATGATATTTATCTTTATATTGTAAGTTGGCCAAAAGCTGAATGTGTATTTAGTTGTTTAAGTGCTGATTACTGTAGTTAATACACCTGCATCTACCAAAATAAAAGAAAAACACATTTAAAACCAAATTTACCCAGCTAACCTTCTGTCTTCTACTTTTCTCCAGCCAGGGCATCTCAAACGTCTCATTACAGAAGTGGCTCTGCTGCTAAAGATGAGGCAAGAACCCATAAGCCCCTACGTCATACAACTACACGATTGGTTTGAACTCCATCACCTTCAGCTTCCTCAGCAAGGCGGTGGTCATCTTAGCGGTGTGTTTGGGGTCGTAATCATGCCGTTCGGCTCAGCTTCTGAAGGGAGGGCATCGTGTTCTGCTTCAGAATCTCACAGTACATGTTGGAATCCATGTTTCCCTCAATGACGCTCAGCTTCCCAGTACCAGCAGCACCCATGCAGCCCCAGACCATGATGCTACCACCACCACGCTTGACTGTAGACACAATGTTCTTGGTACTCCCCACCAGGACATCGCCACACATGCTGGACACCATCTGAGCCAAACAATTTTATCTTAGTCTCATCAGACCACAGGACATCAATTCATGAATTTCAGGACCGTAATTCATGCTCTTAGACAGGTTGTCTTCAGCAAACTGTTGAGCCAGCTTAAGAAGAGGCTTCCTTCTGGTATGATGGCCATGCAAACCGACTTGTTGCAGTGTGCGGCGTATGGTCTGAGCACTGACAAGCTGACCTTCTGCTTCTGCAACCTCTAAAGCAATGCTGGCACCGGCAGCACTCATGTGTCTGTTTTTTGAAGTCAGCTTCTGCACCTGATGCACAGCACGAGGACTCAACTTCTTTGATTGACCGTTGCGAGGCCTGTTCCTAGTGGAACCCGTCTTGGAAAATCTCTGTATGACCCTGGCAACTGTAGCCTACTGTAAAGGCTGATTTACTGATTTCTGCGTCGGACCTACGCCGGAGCCTCTGTAGGCTACACGTTGGTTTTCATTTAAACTCCTGCGTTGTTGTCCGCGTTAACGCAAAACTACACATGCAGAGGGAGCATGTGAAACCCGAGGGAGCGGTTCTAGCCGACCAATCACAGCGCTTGCGTCCGCGTAGAATTGATGCATGAAGTGCACGTCAGGGTACGCCGAATGGTACGCGTGCTACACACAGCCTACGACGAAGCTACAGCGTGAGTTCGACGCAGAAGTATAAATGGGCGTTACTCAGTTTCAGGGTGTTACCAATCTTCTTATAGCCTAGGCCCTATGCCATCTTTGTGGAGAGCAACAATTGTAATTCTCAAACCCTTAGAGAGTTCTTTGCAATGAGGTGCCATGTTGAACATCCAGTGGTCAGTATGAGAGAATTGTACTCAAAGCACACATTTTAACTGCTCAAATACAAGATACACAAATTTGTATGGTCCTGTCAAGTAGACAAAAATATGAACGTGATGAACGGGGCATGTGGCTTTGCATGGTTAAACGACGTACAGCTATTATCACTTAGGGTGTACTCACTTTTGTTGCCAGCTATTTTGACAATAATGGCTGTATGTTGAGTTCTTTTCAGAGGACAGTAAATATAGACTGCTATACAAGTAGCACATTGACTACTCTAAAATATATCCAAGTTTAATTTCTATAGTATTGTCCCTTGAGAAGATATACGAATGTGCTGACATGTGAGGGGTGTACTCACATTTGTGAGATACTGTATTTCATTACAAACAGATTTCCAGGTTTTTATATTGTTCCACAGCTCAATGTGTGCAGTTTATTTAGCTTGCTTAAAAATAATTTTCTGTTGGTTAGTAAATTTTTTTTGATTGCAGTCTTTTTTCTGATGCCATTGTTTTCCTTGGATTTGCTTCTCAGTTCCATGCATTTTTAAGCTTTTATTGGTTCATTCCATGTTTCATAGGCAACCTCTGTCATGCTAATTTAGATTAGCACAGTTGGTTTTAAATGAATCTGGTTTATTTTAGTTCAGGACTCAATAGTCCAGGTGTAACTAATCTGTACTTAATCTGTGTTTCAGAGAGCCATTTTTTAAGACATGATTAACTATTCTAGATTAAGGCCTACTCCTGGCTTAATTTAAAACCTGTCCGGGAAACTGCCCCTATATGTCACAAGCAGGGGTTAAGCATATAAGACGGGGGTTCTCAACTCTGGTCCTGAACATTCACTTTCCTGCATGTTTTTTCTCCAACCTTTAAACACATGCACCTGATCAAGCAAGGTCTTCAGGATTACTATATTATAGGCAGGTAAGTTTCATCAAAGTTAGAGCTAAAAAAAAGGACCTGAGGGCCAGAGTTGAGAACCCCTGGTGTAAGGGGCGATACAGACAGATAGACAGACCTCTTATCTCAGAGGCTCCTATTCAGGAAGCACATTTTGTCTGCCCACCACATCCTGTGCCCGCTCGTCCCAAGAGGAAGCACCTATGCCTGCCTTGTCCCCTGATGAAGCAACCATGTCTGCGGCATCCCCTGAGGAAGCATCAGTGCCCACTGCCTCCCCACAGGGAGCACCTGTACCTGCCAGGCCCCCATTCAGGGGAAAACTAATGATCCCTAAAAAGATGAGACAGCTTCTGACAAGGGATGTTATCTACCAGGGACCATCCACGCCTGCCAGGACAACAAAAGGAGCACCGGTGCCTACTGTGTCCTCTGAGGAAGCACTCGTGCCAGCCACGTCCCCTAAGAAAGCACCTGTCCCTGCACTGTCCACAGAGGAAGGATCAGTGCCAGCCAGGACCCCTATGGGAGCACCCAAGTGTACTCGTAAGAGGCCATGCCCTATTTCTCATTTTTACTTGTTAGATTTGTTAAAAAAAATCAACATCTCTATTTAAAATCCTTTGTTTTATATTTCAGTAGAAGTAAAATAGATTGTGTCTAAGAAGCCATTAAACCTGTCTGTGCATTACATGATGATCTCTGTTCTTTCAACAGGACAATAAAGGTGTGGTTCAGCCAAAAGAATGTGCGGGAAAAAACCCCAGAGCATCTCCAGAACTCGCAGAACACTCGGAAGAGGTGGTACCTAAAGAGCCCACAAGCAAAGGTTAGTTGCTCCTGTCTCTCATTTTTAATTTCAGATTTATTAATAACAAACAAACACTGTCTTCAACTACACTGTAATGAATTGCTGTAAAAATTACAGCAATATTTTACAGCAGCTGGCTGTTTTCTAATAATACAGCATATTGCTGTAAACTGCAATGCATTCTGGGGTCGCGTGGCGGGTTTGATTCAAAATACAGAATATTGCTGTAAATTTCAAATCTACAGAGGCATTGTGATCTTCAACGGTCGTGTCGTCGACTTTCGGGTAGCGGCAAGAGGAGTGATTCTCAACTCTGTGGTAAGTGACTTATTATTTCAGTTTCTTATTTTTTATGTTGTGTTACTCGTAGACTTTGAAGGTAACGTTATATTCGCGGTGTTAACCGAGGATCACGCATCCTCCGTGCGGGGCGCGAGGGAGACTTGCGCGGGGCTTCAGCAGCGCGGACGCGGTAGTATTTCACACATTCCTCGGGATCTATGGGCTCCTATGTTAAGAAGAGTTACATGCTTTAATGACAACAGTCGGTATTCACACGAGGTTCGTGTTGATCTGCACACTTCGTCGTGATTATTTTATGGTGTAAATCAAATCAAAATCAAGTCATCTGTTAAAATGGGCGCCGAAATGAAAACGCCGTTGCTAAAACCTTGCGTCAGAATCTGAATGTTGCTGTGTTGCATGTTTAATATGCCGGTGTAAAAATCCCTTACATTTCAGTACGAATATAGGCTAGCCTATATCCTATATATTTTAGCTAGAGCCTACTCTCTGTGTGTAATTTGCTTATTGTTTTCATAATTCCTTTGTTAATTTTATTTAAAAGAAAGAGTTCCTGCACTCTGAATACTAAAATATAGTTTAAATTTAAAAAGCTGAAAAATAAAAATGGTATAGTAAAAAATAAACTATTGTCACATGTGGTATTGTTTTAGGAGACACTTTGACAAGTGGACACTGGAAGGCCAAGTTGTGTGTGAGGAGAGCATTCAGCCCAGCTATACTGTTCACTGCATATTACATATTCAATCAGGAGGAGGCAGCCTGCACCTTGGAGTTCATTTAAAGGTAATGATTGAATTCTTAACAACCTCAGTACATTTGACACATGTATTCAATATCAGAACTTGCCTTTAGATATATTATCTGTTGACTTAATTAGTTAAATCATGTGTTTTAATTAGTGGACATAGGGTTAGGGTTGGGGAGGTCTTCCTGAGAGGTCCTCATGACTGGAGTTGAGAAACACTGCTCTAAAAGATTTAAAAACAT
The DNA here is from genome assembly GCA_030578255.1 of Tiaroga cobitis. Lineage (NCBI taxonomy): Eukaryota > Metazoa > Chordata > Actinopteri > Cypriniformes > Leuciscidae > Tiaroga > Tiaroga cobitis. Next base: position 36,824,644 of record CM060603.1, read on the forward strand.
GATTACAAGCATCAAAACGTAAAACCAATCCTAATTACATATTGTCTGTTTCCTGACCCGTTAGGTGCTTTGAAAGAGAGGAACAAAGAAGAAAATTTCCATCTAAAACGACAGGGCAAATGGTACAGAAGAAACAGGTTGCAGTGAACCCACATGTTGCCACTCTTCCCTGCAAAGTGGTGTGTTATCAGTGGAATTTCTGAAATGTAAGTAGTACACACACACAAATATCTATTTTTCCCTTTAATTTGAACCTTTTAATGTTCTTTATCTGACTCTAACTGTATCTGTCATTCCTCTGTCTGTCTCTGACTGTATCATTATGTTTTGTAATATATCTAATGTATTGTCCTTTTCAATATTTCTAGCCAGCCTTTGCATCCTGTGATGGAACCGCATCTGGAGCTGAATTATTCTCCATTTTTGATCATACGTTTTTTGGACTCACTTGGGGCCTTGTTGTTTGGACATGTTAGTCTGGTAATGAAGTGATGAAAATTAATTCGTGTCTGTTTTTCAGAATCATTTTATAATGATCATTTTGGTCAACTTGTGGTTTTAAATGTCATTTGCGTATTTCTTCTTTGTGTGAAGGCCGGGCCATGACGGCTAATTTGTTTCAAGTAATTAAAAAAATATTTAATTTCATGTCCATTTAAAAAAAAAAAGTTTGTAAATCAAAATGAAATCAAAATGATACAAAATACACTGTTTTATGACTTTTTTTCATGCATATTTTAAAGTTATAAATTAAATAAATGTTGACCTGTTTTTCAAGATTAGGATGTTGAATAATTTGTTTGTTTTGTGAAGTAATAGGGGAATTAAGTTGTGCGTTATACAACACTTAATGTATTTAAAAACAATTGTTTAAAGCTTATGCAGTTGATAAATAATTAACATTTAAAATTCAGCTGCCAGTCATTAATATGAAAAAATCAGGAAAATATATTGTATATACTGCATTTTACATACTTCCTCTAAATATAGCGAATACAAAGATTCATGTAACTTACTGTAAAAAAATACAACAATTTAAAAAATACAGTTATTTACTGTAATCAGAGAATACAGTAAAAATCTGTAAATTAAATTACAGAAACGCTACTGTAAAAAATACAGTAACTGGCTGGCAACCGTGCTGCCAGTATTTTACTGTAAAATTTACAGGAAATTTTTAACAGTGTAAGCTACTTTGTTTGTTATCCTCTATTTAGAATACTTTGTATATGTCAGTAAAATTCATAGACCCCTCATGGTAAAACAAGTAAAGTTATGTCTTTTTTTAACCTCCTTCCAGCTTATTAAACCTGATTTTGTCTATTTCCTCAACAGGAAAATGTATCCGCAAAGTCCATGTAAAAAGCGGAGCATGCCTAAAAATACCAGCGAATGAACAAGGGGACGAAGCATCACCACTACATTTGTACTTTGTAAAATGTACTAAATAAAAAAATGAAACAATTTATTTATTAGGACGATACACATGAATGCATGAATTAGCAATGGGGTTATATAAATTTTACATTTAAGGCCAAAGTAGCAAATTTTCATGTATAAATATACTATATTTTCTATATTAAAAATATACATTGATGATAAACAGAGTATGAACGTGTTTGCCGATTCAAATATTAATATTTTTTAAATGAAAACGGGATGTGATTTATATATTTTGTTTAATTATAAATATGCATAAAGTGAAGATAATCATAGTATGCATGTGTTGCCTGAACAACATATTAAAGTCACCATGAAATGGACAATTCGACATTTTTTGTTTTTATTGAATATTGCAATCAATAAATAATTTATTATAAATTATTTATACATGCACATCATATATATATATATATATATATATATATATATATATATATATATATATATATAATTCATGTGCCCTCGTCCCAAGGACGCAATTCTGATAACTGCCTAGAGAAAACTGCATTGTATATGGACCACAAAGGACCACTCCCACATCCACAATGCAAGGTACATTGTGCAGGGATGATTTTCCCCCCCAAATAATCAGAGCTAGAAATTATGAGAATAAAGTCAGGATATAAGGAGTTTAGAAATGTGAATTGTGAGATAAAAAGTCGCAATTACCTTTTGTTTTATTCTGTGGCGGAAACAAGCTTCTATATATCACTGAATTAAGACAGCTGAAGAAACTAAGAGGTGGATTCTGTAAAATCTTTTATTAGCTTTATTATAATATCATCATCAACATATTCTGAGAGTAGAAAACCAGCTACAATCTCAGAGTCTTGCTCACATGAGGCATTCTTAAAAATATTAGTGGTTAAAAAAAACATTCAAATCAGACATCACAAATCATCTCAATGTCTCTTAAATCGCAATGTCCCTCAACCTGTGACAGACCGGCTTATTGTTTTATAAATGAGCTCACTTCCGTTTAACTTTGTTGAGGCGTTGCTGTTGTTCTCGACGGCGATTGAGAATCTTGGTGCTGACGCGGAGTTTGCGCATTCGCATGGCTCGGATCCGTACCTGATCATCCCGGGGAATTTTCCCACCTCTTGCCAGGATGTGTTTTAGGCGATCCTGTGACGTCTTGGTGAGGGTGAAGTCACAGATGGTTGCGCGGGGCTCTGACCCTACAGAGCAGTGGCGGATGCGAGGGAAGTAGCCTTCAGCCCACACTGTTATCTTGTACTCACCTGGGTTCAGCAGACGCCAGTAATCACCATCTAGAGCTACAAACATATGTCAATCAAACATGATTAAATCCTGTATTGACAAAATGTAATTGTTTTAAAGAGGACCTATTACGCCCTTTTACAAAGTTTTGTTTTTTGGGTCTACTAAAATCAGTTTTCACGCTGACTGGTCGGCTGGACAAGTGTGTTGTGATTGGTCAGCCACTTTGAGCATGTTTCTGGAATGTCATGTCCCTTGCCATAACTGCAAATTTCACCTTGGGTGGGAATTATTTAAATGAGGACTAAAACTCAAGACTACAAACGAGGCGTTTCAAAAACAGTGCTTTCCGATATAGAGAATAACTCCCTTCCCTTTGGAGCGACTTTGTGCTTTGTAACTTCACAGACCTTTTTCATGCTCAAACAGCAACATTACACAAGTTGAAAATGTAAACAAAGCATAATAGGTCCTTTTTAATGCAGTTTATTTGGCAAAGTGATTTTAGAAGTATACCTGATCTTATGTCATGGTCCAGGCCGTCCACCTTAATAATAGCATTCGCAATGCCAGCTTTAGTGTCCTTATCCCTGATGATGCCCTTTATACCTCTGTGCACCTGGAGAAGAGCGAGAGAGCAGATGAAAATGGAAAAGGTTAGGATCCTAGTAGGGGATCATGTTTCCATACAGGACAGAGGGAAAATGAACTGACCTGCTCCATGTACAGCAGGAGGGACTCTTTGTTGTTCTCCCACTCGATAGAAAGCTCACTGGCATGTGGGAATTTATCACAGGACAGTTCTACAGTAATTTCGAAACAATTCGTGTGGAGATAACTAAAGTCATTCATGCCTATAAAGCAAAAATAAAAAATAAGAAAAAGAATATATGACAATGAAACTCATCAGTACATTAAAGCCTTTTATATAATGAGCATGAAACTAAAAACAAAATGAAGAATTATCAGTATTAATAATTAAATTGTGCAATTAAATTGTTGCATATTTAAAATGAGTTATTGCTTCATTATTTACTGTTTCATTTAACATTTTAATTCAGAATTATTACATTAATAAACAATTTCTTCATTTTATTTTTCAATTGCATTTTTAGTCCTCCATATGGAACACAACTAATACAGGAAAATCTTCAGTCAACCGTCAACATGCTCCTGAATATATTCTACAAGGCTTTTGAATGTGGACCTCTATTTGAATTACACCCGTGTCATCTCTTAAAATGTACTTTTAGAAAGTACCCTGTTGCAAATGAATATTGAATGTTTACTCACTCCCTGGAACAGTGTGCCAGTCAGCTCCATTGATGATGTTGTTGTGCTGTAGAAAGTCTTCTGACTGACAGATCCTCCGATCTGGGTTTGCCATCACCAGATTTGTCGAGGCATAGACGGTAGCCAACCAACGGAAGAAATCGTTGTCTGCGGTGGGAGTGTCCTGGCGAGGGATCCAGTCACGTGTGCAGTCGAAAGGGTAAGTGACCACCAGCTCTCCCCCGTGCAGATTAGCACTCAGTACAAAAGGAATATCTTGCATCCAGCTGATTACAGCACGCGTCTCCGGGGCAACCTTAAACATGAACATGCAAATGTATATAATATAAAAATAATAAACACTATATACACTAGCAGTCAAAAGTTTAGAATATTTGTGATGTTTTTAAAGAAGTCTCTTATGCTCACCAAGGCTGCATTTATTCGACCAATTACAGTGAAAACAGTAAAATTGTGAAATACAATTACAATTAAAAAAAAAATATTTTAATATATGTATGTGTAATACATAATTCTCTATTTTTATATTTTCTATGAAAAAATTCAAAATGATGTAGGCTATGTAATAAAATTACTGAGCTTACACCTGTTTGAAGTTGATAAAGTCAGCAAAGTCAATTTTGAGAAAAATCGAGCTAAAGTTTTCTGAAGGTTCCAAAACAAAATCACTGTAAAATCCCTGGTAATCACACAAAATTTGGCACACACCAAGTCAAAACCAAATAGGCTATCTATAAGAATAATATATATTTTCCCATGATACCACAATTGTTTGATTAACATTAATGAAACCTACAGTACTGCACGGATCTGTTGAAAACATGCAGCTTCATATTTTTGTGGACAACGTGATGCACAACCCTACCATTAAAAAGTTTGGAATAAGTAAGATTTTGTTTTGCAAATTAACATATTATTAATTAAATCAATAATTTTATTGTGCAAGGACGCATTCAATTAATCAAAAGTGACAGTATAGACATTTATAATACAAATTACAAAAGATTTCTGTTACAAAAACTTTCTATTCATCAAAGCATCCTGAAATTTGCTTTATTAAGGTTTCCACAAAAATATTAAGCAGCAAAAACGTTTTTTTTTTTTTTACATTTATAATAATGATAATATCATCAAGGCCTTTTACAGCGCAAGCGCCGATCTGAACGGTGTCATGTAGCATGCCGTCTTTCTGTGCAAAAGCTGGTGTAAGCATGCCAGGACAAAGTTGTGCCTTCTGTCAGCACAGACCGCCAAGCTGCCCGGTCTTCCGCAAGGTGATGCCATTGGTCAGGGTTGATGTTAAAGACATTCATGTCCCGCTTGACGACATCCTTAAAGCGGAGCTTGGGTCGGCCACGAGGGCGGTGTCCCACAGCTAACTCCCCATGGAAGATGGACTTTGGGAGACGTTTATCTGGCATACGACGTACATGGCCGATCCATCTGAGTCGCCTCAAATATATTAAAACAGATGCTAGTTCTTTTTAAAAATTTTAAAAATATTACTGTTTTTACAGTATTTAAAAAACAAACAAATGCAGCTTTGGTGTTTTTTTTTTACTTAATTATTCCTAACATCTGGTAGTGTATATAAAAATAATTTTTTATAATATATAATGTGTAGCCTTAGCCTACTATACAAAAAGACAGAACATATGGACACAACTGCTATCTCAGAATGTAATTAGAGGGTCTGGGTTTAGTTTCTGCCCCCTTGCCCTTCTTGCCCCTCCCCCCAGGCACAAAAGTATATCTTTGCCTATAATAATAATCTCATAATCCACAGAAAAGATGATAATTTTGTGTTCTTTTATTACGTTTCTTCACTTTTGAGTCCCCCTTTATCATCTTTCATGATGAAGAGTGAATTTCATTTCTAATCTGTGTATTGTGGTGTGTTTTCCTATCAGAGGCCCAGCACAGGGAGCTTCGGCTGAGAGGAAGTGCTTACATTCTTCACAGATCTGCTTGACCCCGATTCCCCTGTGCAGAATGTGTCCTGCTCTATAAGGCAAAGACTAAAGTCTATTGAAAGATTTAAAGTCACTATCAAATCTAAATGTTTTTTTTTTAATGGAATATTGAGTTATTTCTGATTTATCTGTGCAAATATAATTATTTTTTTTTGATTCATGTGCTCTCATAAGCTTTAACCAAAGTGTTTCCCTCCCTCTTACAGCGATATCTCTCCTCTTCTCTGATGACGTGTTTACTGGCGCAAAGAGGCGGGACAACCTGTCACTCACATGACATCACAGCAATAGCAAACCACAACCATCTAACAATCCAATCAATGCCCCATGGACACAATCAAGTCCTGCCCTACATTTTAGCTTGTTCGAGAAGTTTTACTTGGATATAAATCACAATAAGGTAAAAAGACGGACTTTAATAAATGTGACTCTTAAATCTGAGATTTTCTGTACCTCCAAATAAAGCAAACATTATGAGGATACACTCGGAGCAACGTCTGAACGTTTAAGACTTAAGACTAGGCTGTTTTCTTAGACAAACAAGATGGATTACTTTGCTTATAAAATGACCAAAAAAAAAGACTATTTGTGCAAAGCAGGGGCTGGGGAGGGGCCAACTGGCTGCACGAAAATAATATTTTTTTGATAATTATTTTTATATATGGAGGTTCAGAGTAGTGACAACTGCATTCTATAACCAAATTTACACCCGTAAACTTTTAGGACTCATAGCCTCATTTTCGGCGAAGCCCTTCTGTGTGAACAGAACCGAACAGGACAACTAGTTTTCTGTAACAATACACAGAGTGAGAAAGCCACTCTTTGCTGAACGCAGGTCCACAAAAATGTGTATATAATTCGCGTCATCTGAAGGTTTTAGATCTAGTCACCAAGTTTTGACTCAAATGCTCTGCTTTCACTCAGGTATTAAAGCTGCTGTCGGTTAATTTAGTGGTAAATTAATGATGCAAACTTGATCAAATATGAGACAAGTTCAAATTCTGCTGTAAAGCAGCTGTAGCAAGATAATAGTGCCATTATTCTATACAGACAGTATTTAGCAGCTGTGTAAACAGGATATTTCAACACTCAAATTTTCAAATCATTCTCAAAACTGGCCTCATTTTAGTGACATTATTGAGGACATTTCAGCTAGAAAAACAAAAAAGTAATGTTTCTAAAGTTATGTCATTATTCATTCATGAGGACAAACGGAAATGTCTATGTATTGACTAATGGCCTCCGTGACATTTTTATTTGGGGTAGGGGGGGTCTACTGTAATGCTGTAGCCCAGGGGCCTCTGGTTAAGGCACCCCTGGAGACAACAGTACCCAAAGTTTATTATAAGTAGGCTACACATACCAAAAGAGCATTATAATGCTTACGTACTAATGCTTCGGTTGAGGTGTAGTACTCTGGCATGGGAATGTAGTGGTTGCTCACTCTCCTCTTGTCCGTGGCCAACTCCTGAGCGTCCCACATGATGTTGTTGAGGTCAGGGAAGTTATGGTTCATGTCAATGCCCTCAAAGCTGTAGCGTCCAAGAGCCCAGCCAGAGAGTTCTGAGCCCTGTAGAAACAAACACATGCACAATTTAACAATCTAAAGAAGCTTTTTCCACTATAAATAATCTTTTGTGCAATGGAAACTAAGTTTCCATGGATGTTAAAGGTTCTTCGTGGAACATAGATGCCAATAAAGAACCTTTATTTTTAGAAGTGTAATGTTCTTCTCACATCAATTTTTTGGTTTTGGCTTACCTTCTCATAGGCTGTTTCATATCCGTCTGGGTTCATAGATGGCAACAGATGGATGCGTGTGTCCTTTACCAGTTGTATGACACGCTGATTGCCTCGGTTGTATTCACGGCAGATGTACTGCATAAGATTTAGCGAGAGCTCCCGGCCCAAAACCTCATTCCCATGCATCCCGGCAACATAGCGAAACTCTGGCTCACCTATAAGCAAATAGTGAAATCATAAACAGTAAAATGTGTACAATTTGGAACAGGAATTAATTTAAAATCACACACATTTACACCATTTTACCACCATTATGTGATGTATTTCAGAGTGAAACAGCGTACAAGAAAAAAATAAGGTCAGGACTAGATTCTTTATCCCTTGAGAATTGTATCATGAAAAAAATTATACCTTAGAGAGATTAAACAAGTCAAATAGCTGACGATATGTCTTTAGTAAAAGCTTAACAGCATCTGATCAATGATGGAATGTTTATTAAATGAATGATGAAAAGCAGATGTGACAACAATGTGTTACATAAAAGCATGATGAATGTGCAAAATAAAGCCTAAAAGCAAAGAAAACATCTTATTCTATCTGTGTTAAAGGGAAAATATGAAAAGGGCATGAACAATGAATTCTCTACAAAAACACAATTGGTTATTGCACCAGAACATATGTGTGTGGTCTATTAGGTTCAGGGATCTGAATAACAAGCACCAGGGTCTTAAAGTGAACACTTACCAAGCTCATGTTTTCCTGGGTTATCGGATATTTCCATAACATAAAGCTTCAGTCCCGTATAGCTCCTCCCAATAGTGTAGATCCGTGTGATATTTGGACACTCGTCATTCACAGACTTCATTAACTAGAGGGAGAGTGACTTGTGTCAGTTTGGTTACACGAATAAGGAGGAAAAATAAGAAGGTCTAAAATCACTCTAACCTTCCTCATCTCATTGTAATTATGGTGTCTGAAGTCAAGGTCATCTGTGGATCTGCTCTCAGTTTCAGAAAATTGTGGTCTGTCAGGATCTATACATACAGACAAGTTTTGTCAAACTTCACTTTTAACTGAATGACTATTCAATAATTTACTACTACAACATACAAACTACTAATAATGCTCTGTCTCTGTGTTGCAAGACCTACAGTGGCGGTTGACTGACTTGTGGAGGTTTTTGGCTGACAATAACTGTAAAGCCTTGCAAAAAAAATAAAATAAAGAAATACACTACTGTTTAAAAGTTTAGGGTCAGTAAAAAAGTCATACTTCAGCAAGGACAGTAAGGATATTTCTAAATATAAGGAGCTTTATATTTTAAATAAATGCTGTTTCCACAAAAATATTAAGCAGCATAACTGTTTGCAACATGATCATAATAATAATAAAAGTTTCTTCAGCACCAAATCAGCATAATGATTTCTGAAGGATCATGTGACACTGAAGACTGGAGTTATAATGCTGAAAATTCAAATGTAAATACATTAAAATGGACAAAAGTCATTTTAAAATTGTAATAATTCTACAATATTGCTGTTTTTACTGTATTTTGCAGCCTTGGCTAGCATGAGACTTCTTTCAAAATCATTAAAACGTCTTACCACCCCTCCAAACGTATAAATTGGAGTGAATGCAAGGAAATAGCTTTATATACATATATACAGTATATATACATATTGTCAAAACCTAGTTTTTACATGCCATGGTCTTGACCCAAATATTTCAAAGTACAGTAGTGTAATGTAGAACCTGGCATTGGGCAACCCAGCACTTCAGCCCGGAGACAAATGGTGCCATTGCTAAACCAGGTCTGTGGGTTAATGCGAATGTACTGGGCCACTGAAGGCTCAGGAAACAGAGCCAAAACCGGCGTCTCCAAATCTTCATTCCCGACAAACACCTGCACAGAGATTCTGAGATGAGGAGAGACAATCTACCACACATACAGAAAAGAAAAAAAATCACTTTACAGACTATAGGCTTTAAATATTGATATGCTCCTCGACTTCTTAGCCCTTCTCTTACAGAGAAGCTTAATGATGCAGATTTAACAAATGTAGGTTAGCAGCACTTATAAATTTCATAAACTTACGGCCTCCTCTGATCCATTCATGCAGGGCTGCCAGAACGATGAGTCATTACTGAACTGCACCTTATACGTCCGGACCCAGTTCAAGCTACACACACAAATAAAGATTTTTGGTAAGACAAATATGATGAAAATAATAGGTTTGATTTGCAAACATCCTGTAAAAGCTGACTCTTGTGAAAAAGATGTACACTTTAGCATTATTTTGTAAAGAGTATTTATTGTGGAAATAATATACTTTAAAATAATAAACTAAAGTGTGAACTGAATGCAATGTAGGACTAAAGTACATCTTTATATTTAATTTCATAATTACTTCTATTGTCTTTGTAGATGTGTACCGCAAATACTGACAAGCATTTATGGTAAACTAAAATATACTTAAATGTAATTTCTATTGAAAACTGTATGTCATGTATTTGAGTATATTTGTAATTACACATTTACACATTAGTTCAATTAGCTTTTATAAATGTGCCTTAGAAAAAAACATTACTGGTGTGCATCTTGAGTCAGTGCAAGTTGCTTTCAGTTAAAACAGCTCAATTATGCATTTTAGTTTAAGACTTGGCTCAAGTAATAATTATAGTAATTTCAACAGAGTCCCACTATTTCGCAAGTACTAATAAAATGTGTGTAATATGAATGATGACAACGATGATGACAATAATGATCAAAGACACACAATGACCTCCAGATAGAGTTTCGGCCTTGGAGGATGACGCCAGTAAAGAGTGTCGGTCTGAGAGCATCCAACTGCAACCACTGTTCCTGATCCTTCACCCCAGCACACCACGCTCCGTCATACTCATCATCATCCTCCAGACCGGACTACAAACACACGTATGCAAATTCATAACATGCTACTTCAAAAATACCTTCAAAATCTTCTTAAACAAGCACACACAGTGGCCTGACCTGTATATTAAGGCGTCCTCTGTGAGGGCCGAGCCCGAAACTCAAATCTGAGGAAGACTGCAGCTGATCATCAGAGACTTTCAGAGACTCCAAACCCAGTGGTGGACAACCTGATTGAGATTCAGACAAACAAATTTAAAGCTGATGATGAATAGTTGCTTATTAAGCCAGTGGAGAAGTTCCATGGATGTTCTTCATGCAACCATCAGTGCCAATAAAGAACCTTATATTTTTAAGAGTGTATGCAACAATTTCTCTCTCTTCAAGGAGTTTCATTTGGTGCACTTTTGAAATGACTTCAAGAACTGGTGGGAATACAGGAATGCTGAGCAAACACTGATTCACTATAGTTGCTTAAAACAACGCCTGGTGAATCAACATTATGTTTGTTGCTTAAGAATTCCTGTATTCCCACTAGTTCTTGAACTAATTTCCCCTTATATTGCCTGATGAGAACAGATAACAAATGTAATTTTTTTAACACATTGTAAAACGTTAAGCACTGTGCATAGTGACTATCAATAAAGGAATAAGTATGTGCTGAATAGATACTAATAATACGAATATGTGCTGAATAAACTAATGACTATTGGAATAAGTAGTAGGGTAGACAGCATAGTAGGAACAGAGGGGCAGTTGAAACACCTTAAATAACTTGTATGCGCATCACTCCTGACCTGTGATTTTTATTTCACACATGCATAGTTTTCCACGATCAAAATGTGCATGGAAGTTATTAAAGTTCTCCAATAGGATACAAGTAAGTGTGTAAACTCAGGGTGATTGGGACAATTTTTGTCATTGAGATAACTTGGAAAAAATGTCCCAAAATCAACCTGAATTCACCCTATAATTTGCAGTTTCACTAGTCACTGTTCATTAAAGGAAGACCGTTTATAGTTGGAACAGAGGGACAGTTGAAACACCTTAAAGGCATAATCTAATTTACCCCAAAATTTAAATTCTGTCATACCACTCCAAACTTGTGTGACTGCTGTGGAACATACATTAAAGACGTTATTTTGTTGGTAACCAATGGTTTTGAATACCATTGACTTCCATTGAATTGGAAATAAAATAAAAATGACACATTTCTTTAAATATCTTCTATGTTCCACAGAAGAAGAAGAAAAGTGCACGAAATTTGGGTGAGTAAATGTTGAATTTAAAATATCACTTAAACATAAAAAATATAGGCCTAATAGTTAATTTAAGGGGAGAGTGTTATAACGCCGTACATAAAAGGACATTTAAAGAAAACTGTTCTGAATTTTCTTCCCTCAACTCTCCGATTAATAATGAACTCGCCTGGTTTTACTCCATATGTCTCTTTGTTCATCTGTTCTCCATCTTCAATGGTATTCCTCTGCGCTTTGGTGTGGTTTTCAGCAGGGGTTGCTTTGTCCAAACTTTTAGTAACATTTCCAGTCAGATTAAATATTGACTTTAAATCGTTCGATTCAGATTTAACATTACTGACGGTCTGATTTTCAGATGAAAGACACCGGTGTGTAATGCAAAGTATTATTGCAGCACAAATGTGTACGCTTTGCATAAGCATATTCCTTCTTCAATATATTTGTGTCCAAGTCAGCAGAATTTAAAAGTCAGATATTGGAAGAACGCTTCGTAACATAATACCAGACTGCCGCCACAATACCGTATATTGTAGAATAGACGTCGCGCGGCCCGTGATTGTGTTGAAGTTTTAACCCTATAAAGCCTGTCATTTTTGATACATGGATTTCTAAGACCTCTAAATTATCAACATGAGCAAAACTTTGTAGCACACAATCTTCTACATGCTTTCTGGTCGGCATAGACTATTTTAATAGCCTAATAATTAGGTTAAAAATAACGAATAACGCAAGATTTTTCTGATTGTAATAGCAATTAAAAAAAAAATCATGTTAAAATGTATGTCAAATATAATACAACAGGCTTTTGAGGGATGTTAATCTCAATCATCATTGTTTTTCATTGCATTAAATGTTTTGCCACCACAATTTAAAGTAGCCGTAGCTTTGATCATAAAAAGCATTGCAATCTCATTATGATGATTATTGAAAGATATAGAGGTAAAACTTATATTTACATGCATTTTATGTAAGTAGCCTGCTAAACTGTTATAAAATTCTCACTGATTTACATTAATACAAGCTATCAGAATTTCATCTTTATTTTTTAGGCCAATTAAAACAACATCTGCACTAAATTTTGCTTAGTTTGCACCTCTGAATAAAATGTATAGGTGTTTTTCATCCTCCAGTGAGGTCCTTTTCCTCACTGCAACATATGGGCCATAAAAACCTGATAAACATAAAAGACATAGGCTTTTATAATATTTGTCTAAAGATTCAAGTTCCATTTAAACTTTTTCCTGACTATTATTTATAGACCTATGTCAGGCTTTACAGGGTTGACACAGAAGACTCATGTTTGTATTCATGTTTATGCTACTAGTGAGGTGTTATGACTCCATGAAGCTACATGATTTCTGCTATATTCACATCTCTTGTTGAGGCATGCTTAACAGTAACACTTTCTGGGAACAGCTGGTTCTGCAGTTACTCAGTGTTTTTTGCATAACCTTTCCATAACCTTTTGCATCACTTTTCTTGAAAGTGTAAGCTTATTACCAGTAAAATTTGCTGCAAAAAAGAAGAAGAAAAAGAAATAGCCAATTTCCAGTGATATTTTGGAGCATTCTAAGAATTTAACTCTTTAAGTATATATAGGCCTATATATATCTATATCTATATAATATTTTTGCTGCGGAAATAAAGGTAGCTTTACTGTCTGCTGCACTGTTTTTTTATTTTGGCGCTCGATCTTAGCGCCCTCTAGTGGCCGTTTCCGTGAACTACATCATCCATCGCTCCTCCTACCTACAGATGGCGGCTCCCGACAAACAAAACAGACCTTTCATCATGGTTATGGAGTGTATCAAATAGACTTCCACAAGGGCTGGTACGCATCGCATACAATTTATTTTGTAATGTTTTAAATACATTTTATTGTTTTTCAGAACTGAACTGCCGTGTACGGTCAGCGTCACTCTCGGTGTTTGACAGCTAGTACGGTGTGGTTTACAAATGTACTTGCAAAATGTATTATCATGTATAACTTGCATAACTAGACGCTCTTTTATAAACTTAGTGTTTTATCAGACAATTGTTTTCGTTTGCCTGTGTGTCACGTTTCTTGCTGGAGCATAATGGTACGTTAAGTAGCGTCTTCCAACTTACGGTTGGATTTTTGTGAAATTGTTTGTTTATAGTTTTTTCATAAAACATCAAACACTTCGGATAAAACAACCTAGGTCGAAGATTTGAACTGACGCCGAACTGTTGCCAGTACTTTTGTTTCTCAAGACCTGACTAGCATACTAGCTGTTCTGTTCCCGCCCATTCACGTTACAATGTACAAATAGTGAAAGTCAACACAAATGAGAGTGATGCGCTAAATGTTTTTCCTTTTTTTACACCAGTACCAGCGGCTAAAGTTTCCTCATTTGCCTTTCTGTTTGCAGACACACGCCCACCTGATAGAAAACTGGAAGCATGTAACAGGTCTGTTAAAAATGTAAACTCTTTCATCTATTACTGCAGAGATGCTGCACTATGCACTGTGGTGTAATGGCACAGACTTCACAAAACAGGATTTGGTTGTCTAGTTTTTGCATGCACGCATGTAAGTCTACTTGTTTTAACACTTGATACTTCTTACTTTGTACAGATCACTCAGAAGACTTTTAAAGACACCTGTCTCTTTTTCATCTGTATAAAATGTCAAGTTTCCTCAAGAAGCACATTACCTCTATGGGTGAGATAGATCACGAGTGTGGTATATTGTACAGGGATGCTTGGAGTATTGGGCTGCTGTTGATCTGCATTGTTGGTCTGCTTGTGGGCTTTACTGCTGTGGTGGCTATAATGGTAATGTTGAATGGATTGTCTTGCAGATTTTTTCCACTATTTTGTTGACATAACCCTGGCCTGGAATACACTACATGATTATTGGAACTGATTTTAAAGTGACCCTATGTGCTATTTTAAAGGTTCCTAATTTTGTTTTGGAGGTCTCCTACAATAGATTTCCGTGCATCCAAAGTCAATTATCTCATGATATACATCGCAGCATCACTTCTTATCTCACAGTGTCTGAAAAGGTTCAATCAAGGATTTCATTTCATTTCATTTCATTTATTTATAAAGCACAATTAAAACAACGTAATGTTGACCAATGTGCTGTACAAACATTAAAATTGCATAATAAAATATATTTTCAGACAATACAATGACAATACAATGACTAAAAAATATCTGTGAAGAGCCTCTTACCAATTAACCTACTGATCCAAACGCTAATTCTAGCAAATGCAATTTAAAATTTCGTTTAAAATAACTTAAAGAGGGAGTGAGTCTAAGGTGTAAAGGTAAATTATTCCAGCACTTTGTAGCTGGAATTTTAATCTAATTTTAATCTAGTCCTTGGAATGTCTAGGATCATCTGATTTGCTGATCTAAGAGACCTAGAGGGTTTATGTATATGAAGAAGATGTACTAGATATGGTTGGGCTAAATTATGCAACGCTTTGTATACAAAAATCTATCATTTAAAATCAATTCTAAACTGCACAGGCAACCAATTAAGTGTCACATGCTGCTTTTTACGAGTCCCTGTTAAAAGTCTAGCGGACGCATTCATAACCAATTGAAGGCGATTCAATAGTACTTGGCTGACACCTACATATAACGAGTTACAATAATCCAGTCGTACAGAAATAAAAGCATGAATAATCCTCTCAAAATCACTTGGGGACAAAAATAGTTTCACCTTTGCTATTGATCGTAAATGGAAAAAACAAGATTTTACAACAGAGTTAATCTGTTTGTCAAATCTCAAGGAACTATCAAATTGGACACCAATGTTCTTCACTGCAGGATACAGTCCTGCAGTGAAGGATACAGTCTCTCTAAACCTAGTCTCGCATAGCTAGCCACCCCAGAAATCTGCAGACCTTTTACATTCACAAATGGTTATATTACACACTACATGCTGGGTAATGTCGAAAAGGCATAATAGGGGCACTTAAAAACACCAGGCTTCATACACTTTCAGACTTTGTAATAGAAAAACTGGGCATCATACACTGAACAAAGGGCAATCACACACTACCAGACATTCAAGTCGTTCTGAACGCAACGAATTTGCACAGAAACATGTGACAAATGAAAATAAAATTTGTTCTTTATTCGGCTCAAAATATCAAACATTTTTGATATCCTTCGACTGGATGGAAACTTATTCTGAATAAGCTTAAAATTTCTGAATAATACACTACATGATTTTCTGCAATTTTTCAACTTTGACTTCCCAAAATCTGCACAGACTTTGACTTTCTGCATCTATCGCCGACTCCTCCAGACTGCAAATCAATTTTTTTTTTAGAAAAAGTTGTGTAGTGTATTCCAGCCAACT
Source organism: Tiaroga cobitis (assembly GCA_030578255.1). NCBI lineage: Eukaryota > Metazoa > Chordata > Actinopteri > Cypriniformes > Leuciscidae > Tiaroga > Tiaroga cobitis. The sequence goes on from CM060603.1 coordinate 36,840,814, forward strand.
GTCATGATGTTAATGCCTGTCTGATTTGTGCCAGCTAACAATCTCGAGGCTCTGACATTTAAAACCTCTTCCATGTTGAGATGAAGGGGTTGCTTTTGCACTTTTTTTGTCTGAATGTCTGACAGTGTGTTTTTTTATTTTATAGTAAAAGAAATTATTCCACTTGGTATACCACGACGCAACAGTTTAGATGCCACGTCTCATCCTGTGTCAGGTAGTCCATGTCTTCAACCTTCTGAGAAGTCTCCAAAACTCCTGATCTCACTGCCTAAATGCATCCCACCGCCTAAATGCATCCCACCCACCGAAAACCCTGAGCTGGAGCAGAGGGACAAGTCCACTTCAGCTGCACTCAAAGCCTCCAACAAGCGAACAGAACAGGATGGTATTCTGAATTGCAAAGTTGTTCTGAAAAAACTACAACCAAACCAAGGCAACAGGAAGAATGTCTCTCTTAATCCCACGATTAAAAAGGACAATCTGCGAAGGAACAGTACTTACAACAGAGACAGAGAACTTTCTTTTGCTCTCAGTAAAGAGCTGAATGAAAACCTGAGGGTAAATGCAAATATTAATTTCTTCTTAATGCATTTTTTAAGTTATCTATATTTCTAACACTGTTTTTTTATGCAGGGATTCCCAAACATTTGGCAGCTCAACACTTTTGACCTAATTGGATCCTTTGACAAATTTCAAAGGTTTTATTCTACACAATCGCAAGCTATAGCTAATGAAATATTTTAGAGATAAGCATAAATAATAATAAAAAAATTCACTGTAAAAAAAATTGCCATGGCTTTAAATTTTTTATTAATTTCCATCACTTTTACATTTTGGAAACCCAAATAATTAATACAACAAAAATTAAATGAATAAATAATCAATTGAAGTACCTCTGTAGAATTTAAGTTAATATTTCAATAATTTAACAACACATTTGCATGTTCATGGTTCTTTTGCACTATTGAATACTCTTGAAATATACACTCACCTAAAGGATTATTAGGAACACCATACTAATACTGTTTGACCCCCTTTCGCCTTCAGATCTGCCTTAATTTTACGTGGCATTGATTCAACAAGGTGCTGAAAGCATTCTTTAGAAATGTTGGCCCATATTGATAGGATAGCATCTTGCAGTTGATGGAGATTTGTGGGATGCACATCCAGGGCACGAAGCTCCCGTTCCACCACATCCCAAAGATGCTCTATTGGGTTGAGATCAAGGGGGTAATCCATTAGCCGGAAGTTGAAGCCTCGCGGGAGCCGCCATTGTAGCAGAACTTCACCTGCTGTTAGCATCCCATTGACTACCATTCATTTTGGCGTCACTTTGACAGCTAATAACTTTACATCTGAGGCGTCCAAAGACTCCATTTATCCATTATTTATTTCTAAAGAAACACGACAATGTTTAAAAGGCTACATTACCTTGTATCTTACGTTATGGGCCCGTAGAAGCAGTTTTTGTAAAAATAGGCTAACGATTGCGTCATAACGAATCGACTCTCCGTCGCACAGTAGAGAAATGACCGTATAGAAAGGAGGAGAAGCTCGCAGGCAATCGGGGGGGGCGTGGAGGCATAAAGTCAAGGGAGAAGCCCATAAAGTTGATCCTGCTGCTAGCTCATGGACAGCTAATACTCACTCTCTCCGTCTCTGTGAGATTCGGAAGGGAATTATTACGATTTCACTCGGCACAGCTACTAGAAGACATACAGGTTGCTCATGTGACAGGCTCATTTTGAGCCTGCGCAGTACGCCTGGCGATCAGCTTTTAACGGGCTTCAATTTTCTCCGTTGAAATCAATGGGGTCGCTGTGTCCATTTCTTTTACTGTCTATTGGGTTGAGATCTGGTGACTGTGGGGGCCATTTTAGTACAGTGAACTCTGTCATGTTCAAGAAACCAATTTGAAATGATTCGAGCTTTGTGACATGGTGCATTATCCTGCTGGAAGTAGCCATCAGAGGATGGGTACATGGTGGCCATAAAGGGAGGGAGATGGTCAGAAACAATGCTCAGGTAGGCCGTGGCATTTAAACGATGACCAATTGGCACTAAGGGGCCTAAAGTGTGCCAAGAAAACATCCCCCACACCATTACACCACCACCACCAGCCTGCACAGTGGTAACAAGGCATGATGGATCCATGTTCTCATTCTGTTTACGCCAAATTCTGACTCTACCATCTGAATGTCTCAACAGAAATCGAGACTCATCAGACCAGGCAACATTTTTCCAGTCTTCAACTGTCCAATTTTGGTGAGCTCTTGCAAATTGTAGCCTCTTTTTCCTATTTGTAGTGGAGATGAGTGGTACCCGGTGGGGTCTTCTGCTGTTGTAGCCCATTCGCCTCAAGATTGTGCGTGTTGTGGCTTCACAAATGCTTTGCTGCATACCTCGGTTGTAAAGAGTGGTTATTTCAGTCAAAGTTGCTCTTCTGTCAGCTTGAATCATTCGGCCCATTCTCCTCTGACCTCTAGCATCAACAAGCAATTTTCGCCCACAGGACTGCCGCATACTGGATGTTTTTCCCTTTTCACACCATTCTTTGTAAACCCTAGAAATGGTTGTGCGTGAAAATCCTAGTAACTGAGCAGTTTGTGAAATACTCAGACTGGCCCGTCTGGCACCAGCAACCATGCCACGCTCAAAATTGCTTAAATCACCTTTCTTTCCCATTCTGACATTCAGTTTGGAGTTCAGGAGATTGTCTTGACCAGGACCACACCCCTAAATGCATTGAAGCAACTGCCATGTGATTGGTTGATTAGATAATTGCATTAATGAGAAATTGAACAGGTGTTCCTAATAATCCTTTAGGTGAGTGTATTTGAGGGGGAATTCAGGGCTCTCACGCTCATGTAAAATGTGGAAATATTATGGAATTTTAAAATAGGGTTTTCCAAGATGTAAAAGTGATGGAAATTAATCAATCTTAAAAGTCATGGCAATTTTTTTTGCTGTGAATTTTTATTGTACTTATGATCAGATCTAAAATATTTCATTGGCTATTTATCGTGCTATTATGCAGAATAAAACTTGTCCAATTTGTGAGCAAATTGTTATTGTAAGATAATTATTTTTTTAGCGAATCAGTCAAAATGGTTCTCAAATCAATCTGATTAATGATTAATTAGTGCATCCGTCATAAATCAGAATGATTCTTTTTATTTTAAAATGTCTTTTCTAGTCATCAACAATTTAATGGAAAGGCCAATGGACTGGAAATGAATTTGTCTAAAAAAATGGATTTGGTTATTGTAGTCATAAGTTTTATAGCTTGTCTGCTTACTGGATTCTAACTTCATGAACATTAATGCTCTGATGTTTTGTGTTCAGGTTGGAGGAGGTTTGTTTCAGTCAGCTGTGAAGGATCGGAGACATACTCTTCCTCAGCCATCTCACTACAGGCAAAATCTTAAAAGCCATAATTCCTGCTCATTCCAGCAGAGACCCAAAACCTCTGTTCACCAACCCGATGAGAAAAGAGACCACAAAACCTCCCATTGTAGCAACATGTCCTTAGAGAAGGTACAGTTCATGAAGATAGCCACAGATGTTGAAATGGCATTAAATAAAACTATACTGATACTGTTTTCCTCTGTTTGGTTGTGTTACAGGAATTAAGCACCTCTCAAGAGAAGACTAGTCCAGGTAAGGATTATTACCCTTTGTTATATTACTGATACTGCCCAGCTGTTTATTTGATAACTTTTCAAACTAAACTGGTTCATTGTCAATTACCCCTTTTTGCCAACAGAGGGCAGGCTGTCCTTAACTGCCAAGAGAAAAAGAGAGGGTAGTACAGACAGTGAGAAGAAAGTTAAACGCCCATGTGTTGATTTCCAACCCACCCCCAGCTCTTCCATTATAACCTCACCTGTAAAGTTTGTCAAACGTGCTTTTGTGAAGTCCAGCAATGACTCCGTGATAACTATAAATGAGAAACAGTCCCCTACAAAGCTGCCTTCCGCATCAAACACCAACAACAAACCAAGACCTTCATCCACCCTCCCCAAGCAGCTTTTTAAGGACTCAAACAGAAGTGACCAACTTCACTCATTTCAACTCACTAAATCACCCACAACTGCAGAGCCTAAAGATGTTATGCCTAAAAATCCCAAAACTCCACCCAGCCAACCGCATTTACGCAAAGTCTCTCCAAAGTCAAGCACGGCATTCGATAACATCGATACCCTCTTTACTCCAGACTATTGCTTCTCATCGCCCAAAACTCATAACATAAAAACAAATGGTGAGAGAGAAATTTGTACTGTCTCCACACACACAAGCCCCTCATCCAGCCACGAGGAGGGTGTTCAAATTCATTCATCCCCCCATCAGACTGATCTAAGATCACCCAGCTTTGCGGAGCAAGCCAGTTCATGTAAGATGGAACCGGATGAAAGAACCCTGTTGAAAGTGGAGCAGTCACGCAGCCCCAAGGCTATCATGCCTGGCCCAGCTGCGTCGGTGAAAGTAGAAGGATCAAGAGAACAGAAGTGCTGCCCCCTGTGGAAAGATCCCTTAGATATTGAGCTGGGAGACGACTCGGGCGATGAGTTGAGAGAAAGCTGTGCTATCAGCCTGAGCAGCAGTAGCAGTAGTCATGAAGATGAGCAGCTGCCATCCCTGCGGGACATCCTGGACTGGAGTGTCCGTGTGCCGGTAACTCCTGAAAAAGATGCTTTCTCAGAGCCCAACACACCGGTCAAAAAAGCTGCAGTAAGTCTAAGAATATTCAGAAAAACACACAATGACTTCATGTGCCATTAATCAATCTTTGACATGGCTGATCTTCTAAAAAAAAATCTTTTTTCTCCCTCCATCTGTATTAGCCTGAGGCAGTGAAAACCAAAGCCGTTAGTTATATAAATACACTGGAGCAGATGCTGCAAGAGAAGGAACAATATCAGAGGTTGGTTTGAAAACCTGATTTGTTTTTTGTTTTCCCCCCAACTTATTCCCAGTGTGTCTTATTTTGAGCTTGGGAGCCCTTGGATTGCTGTAGTGCTTTGGATTTCAATGATTGAGAGGTCAAATGTTGATGCCAGTGGTGTTTACTAAGGCAAGCATTGCTATCAAAAGGATAGTTCACCTAAAATGTGAATTGTGTCATTTACTCGCTTTCATGTCGTTCCAAACCCAAAGACTTTCATTCATCTTTAAAACACAAATGAATATATTTTTAGTCAAAACCTTATATCTCTCTATTGGAAGTCCATTCCACCAAACATAAAGACATCATAAAAGAAATCCATATGAATCGAGCAGTTTAATAAAAATCTTCACAAGAGACACGGTCATATTATATGATGAACAGATTTAATTTAGACCTTTATTCACACATAAACATTGATCAGCACAATTGGGTCCTGTTAACACCTGGTATTAGGATTTGTTTTGGTTGATCAGATCACAAGTAGACGAGGGAGCCGCATACCCGTTTACTCCTGGTGTTTTAATCCATCTCTTTTGTCCACGTTTGACCACTTCTGTCCTGATTTCTTTGAGGGGAGGGTCTATGGGTAGGTAAATGTATGTGCCTTTTCAGATCTTTCGATTTAATGGACAAAATAAGCTTGCATAATTTACAGATAAACGCAGCAGAAAAACACCTGGAAGAACAGCAGATTTAGTTTCTGCTCTGATAGCTACAAAACCACACCTAACACGGTGAGTGTGTTAGAAAACAGGAATAGTGAGAGAACATTGTGCTTGGTACGTTTTTCGTCTTCAAACCAAACTTAGGTCTTCAGCTGATAGTTTAAATCCTGTCTGGCTAGCGCACTTCCCATAATGTTTACGCATTAGGTCAGTAGGCGGTCTTTTGTGGTTGTTCGAATGCATTTGACCACATGAGGATTTACACTATGAAAGCAATCTGGTCAAATGCGTTTTTCGACTATCTCTGGAAGTGGTCGAAAGTGGACAAGCTCAAAATGTTTTAGACCCCGTTTACACATGTATTTAGCATCGCCCACTTGTGATCCGATTGACAAAAACGCTTCTTAATACCAGGTGTAAACAGGGCCTTACATGGAGCACATCAAATATGGTAAACTGAAGCTCAAACCTACTTGCATGGTACACAAAGAAAAAACCTTATCAAGTAAGCATGTTTACCAAATTTGATGTGCTCTACTATAAACTTGTCAGTTTTTGTAGAGTTGATTTTTAATGGAGGGACTAAAATCTCAGGTTTCGTTAAAAATATCTTAATTTGTGTTCTAAAGGTTAATTAAAAGTCTCATGGGTTGGAACGACATGAGGTCGAGTAAATGATGAAAGCATTTTCATTTTTGACTGAACTATCTTTACATGTCTTTACATTGCTAGTATTTAGAATGAGGGACTTTTCAAAACTCATAAGTCTAAGTATTGAACTGGCATAACTCTGTACTACGGACATGAATTATACCTTAAATCAACAATGCAGTCATCAAACTTATGATTTTTGCCTGGTAGACAATAAGACCACAGAAAAATCTCATTAGTTTACATTAAAGGATATATTCAAATCTTGTCTAGGGACCATACTATCCTAGAGACTTAGGTGGGTTCTTTTGACTTTGAACAATTTAAGCAGCTGCCCAGACAAGGCTGTCCTGTGAGTGACCGAGACAATATTAGAACCAATCCTAGAAACACCAGTAATGTGCTGAAAACTACCCAAAACACCAGTCACAACATTTGTTTTCTTCTGACAATGTAATCGTATAGTCCTAATTCACTTATTCTTCCAAGTACTCTTGCTGTATTGATGTCAGGCATTCTGGCTGACAGTAACACTTTGGGTGTGTAAAATCGACAGATGTTGTTCATTCATGCCGTCAGTCTCACAGACCTGTGATTATGCCATGACAGAATTTGTCAAGACGAAGCACGCTGCATTTAGCCTACAGTCTCACCCTAATAAATGTCTAATTACTTGACTCACTTTTTAATTTTTTTATTTATTTTAATACACAGGTCAAAAGAGTTGGAGAGACAGTTACTTGAGTCATGTAAAGAGGATCTGCTGAATTTATATGAGGATGAGAACAGTGAAAATAAAGAGGAAGACATCTCACTTGAGCAAAGGTATTTTGTTAATGGCTGGCTGGCTTCATTCACACCATTTGTTTTTCAAATCCAGTGTTTAGCAATGACTAAAAAAAAGGCTTTTATCATATTTTTTTTTTTTAATGTTTTACAGTAAATTAAGGCATTTATTTAAAGGAATTTGTTTGGAGTTTTTATATATATATATATATATATATATATATATATATATATATACATATATGTATATATGTATGTATATATATATATATATATATATATATATATATATATATATATATGTATATATGTGTATATATATATATATATATATATATATATATATATATATATATATATATATGTATATAATGTATATATATATATGTGTGTGTGTGAATGTGCATGTATATAGTTTGAATATGTATGCTGCTTAGTGTTATCTAGAATATTGTCAGCCTCTTGGATATTTATCATTAATCTGTGAATAATTTTTGTTTAATTTTAGGGAATTTTTGCAAAAGTTCTCGGTCGCCTCATGTGCCATCAGGGACATCCACCCAGGAGAGGAAGTATTCACACCTGCTAAGTTTGGTCGACTCTTCAACCACCAGACGCTGGACCTGAGGAAGATTAGCGTGACTCCGCACAACAGATCACAACAAATCCTCCTTCAGTAAGACTGGCAATAATTTGACACTGTACCCGAACAGAAGTCATATCCAGGTTTCTCTTGCTTGTATGATACCATTTAAAAAGATATTAAAAATATCAAAATGTGCTAATATTTGAAATGCGGAAAATTATCTAATTTATTCTGTTGAGATCTGCCATTTGCCATTGTTACTAATCAGACACCGTTAAACTCAATATCAGTTTGTCAGTGTGTTCACTTCTCAAAGAATGAGTATTTATTATTATTTGTGTGAAAAGGGAATAAAATGAAAGAGGCTTAAGTTCTGCTTGCTATATGTATGTTTTGATTCTTTTTCTATAGGGCCCGTACTGAACATGTGTTGTCTCTGATCAGTGCTGGCTTGTTGAGGAAAGCCTATTTTTCTTTCCCTTGTCAGCCTGAGGTTACACGCTGGCTTTTCCAGGTAAAATCATCCTCTTTCCTCATGTTTTCTGTCCTACAAAACACTGTATGCTTAGTCAGTAACATCTGGAAGTATGTATAGTGGCCCAAAAAAACTTAAACTACACTTAAAAATGCTACTTTATATTTTGTAATCTAATACTTTTTGGGGATACTGTATGTTTTGTCTCATGCATAATGTGTAAATGTTTTTGACCTGTTTTTGATCTGTTGATCAGTTTTTTTTTATAAGCTGTATTAGGTCATATATTTATTTGCAGCTATCATTTTGTATTGTTATATGAATTTATTGCAATTTTAGGGCACGCTGTTCCCATGATATACATCTGACTTGAGTTATAAAATGTGCCTTGTTTCATTTTGTTTGGTCAATGCCTGCTTCTATTCTCTCATGGGAAACCTGCATAACCTTAGGACATTTCGTTTAAACCTGTCAAAACGTATACATTACACTCAGGTTACTTTCCTGAGAGCTTATGCTTGTGGGACTCCAACATGCATACAAATTTGCAGACTCAACTCGTATCTTACAAAAGATACAACATCAATTCAATAAATACAATCTAATTGAATTCAGATCATTTTAGATTATGGTCCAATTCTCACTGTTCACTACAACTTTTGCCTTAATAAACTCCTAATTACTGCTTATTAATAGTTAATAATGTAGTTGTTAAGTTTAGGTATTGGGTGGATTGAGGGAAGTAGAATATGATCATGCAAAATAAGGCATTAATATGTGCTTTATAATTACTAATAAACAGCCAATATTCTAGTAATATGCATGCTCATAAGCAACTAGTTAATAGTGAGAATTGGACCCTAAACTAAACTGTTATCATATAATTTTCATTATTATAAACAACAGGCACTTTAACAGGCAATTATCTGCTGAAAATGTATGTACAAATTTATGTTGGTTTTTTTTTTTTTTTCAGATGATGTCAGTTCACCCAAACCCTGTCATATCCTCACTGATCCTGCAGTCCCTGCAAACCATTGCTCTGTCAGCTGCTCAACACATCGGTACTCTCAAAATACCTCATAATGGCCAACTGTGCTATACCTGTACAAGTTATAAAGTAGTAAAATTGACTGTTATGTTGTAGTTGAACACCACAACCAAAGTTTCAAAGTGTGGGAACCCTCTATACGGGACATCACTCTCGTTTTCCTGAACATGGGGGCGTCGTTCATCAGTCTCTTCCCTCTGGAGGCCCTTCAACCCCCTTTTAATGAGGGAGACCTTTTGTGAGTTTTTTTTTTATATCTTTCTGAAGCATTATAACTTTTGTAGTACTATTATGTTTTGGTCTTTCAAATATTAGACATAAGTCATGATTATAAAAAGCTTCATAATAATGCTAAGTCTGCATTTTTAATGGATTTGTATGTTTTGGCAGAGAGACCTTTCAGCCAGAAGACACCAGCCAAGACAGAGTGATATCTGACATGAAAGACAGTGCCACTTTACCAATGCATAATTTAGAGAGTGTTCTCAAGGTAAGCTGAATATTTGAAGAAATGTTTTATCATCAGTTTGTTTAATGCTAAAATAGCTTTAAATGTAATGTCATTATCAATATTGTTTGTATTATTATTATTATTATTTTTATTTTATTTTTTCGTTCAGTACCTCTCTCTGTGTACTGCGCTGTGTCCGAGAGCGTACACTGACGAGGAGCTGCTGTTGCTTCTGGCGGTGGTGTGTAGAATTGGACTGGAGACTCATTTTCAGCTGCTACCAACTGGAGACTTCAGCCTCCTGCTTCAGAATCTGCTCAAAAACATCACAAACTGGGATGTACAGGTCAGAAACAGTGTTAAATATTCACCACAGTTATACCAAAAATAAAACATTCTGTCATTATTTACTCTCCCTCATGCCATTCCAAGCAATTTTCATTTTGGATCCTGAAATGCAGTCATTATATAATTAATAAAAGTCAGTACTCATTTTGTGTTCCGAATATTAAAAGTTAAAATGATGACAGATTTTTAAAAGTGTCAGTTCATTTTCTCACATTCTCGCTTTCTCTCTTTTTTAAATGTGTAGATATCTAAAGCTTGCCCGATTCTGACTGATTTGTCAGAAGATCATCACAACCTCAGGAGACTCGTTTATCTTCTGCCAGATAGCACTCGTGGAAAGTGAGTGAAAACCTGTAATGCAAAATGAATATTTATTCTACTTGTAGACTTTTTAATGTAGACCATAGAGATAATTAGGTGAATCAGCATTTACTGTAAGAGCTTTCTGTAATTATTCATCTACTGTTTCATCAACAGGCAATTAAAACGGCACCTAAGTGTGTCTATCATCTCAAAGCTATTGAATCACACCTGCACTTACAAACTCTCAGGCACTGAGTTTACGGTGAGAACAATCCATCGAATATTCGCAGCTTTTCAATGTTCAGACATTTTTGCTCTATAGACCCAAACACCCAAATGGTCTATAAATGCTTTATGATTCGTGATAGGTGGAATTATGCAGATGTATCATTCACCAACTACATTTGGCAGGCCATGCTTTTGTCAAACTTCTTTCATTTTTGAAGTAATTAGATTGACTTATCTTTTTTTTTTACAATTGATTTTTCCAGCTATCTGAGCTGAAACCTTTCCTACCTCAAATGCGTCCCTCATCCCTGCTGAAAGTCCTCAGGTCTGCAAGGAGAGCAAAGGACTGTGATTCCACTCTAGACCAACAAGTGAGCAGGAAGTCATCTAAAGGCTGAGAGCTATTGGATGGATCATTACTTTTTTAATATCTAAGAGTGATAAATTGAAACCACTTAGTTTAATAAGCTGATAAATGATCTTCTTTCATACAGGCATATTACCTCTGCTACAGCCTTTTGACTTTGACAAATGAAGCCTCCAATTTTGAGTTTTTACCCTCAACCCAGAGAGTAAGTGTCCAATTTCTGTTTTTATACCATTTTATAGTTAGGGAGCCATCTGCACAATTTGATTCAATTTCAGGGAGATAAAATCCAATTCCAAAACAGTTCTCTATGTATCTTAATTTTCGTTGTTGTGCCGCTTTCATGTTTGGTTTTAAATATACTTTTCCATCCATCAGAATTATTAATAATGGGTTTAGAAATCAGATTCAGATTTTTTTCTGGATCGATCCAGAAGAATCGTGATGCGTCTGTGAATAGATTTCCCCCCAACCTTATTTTACAGTGCACTCATAAAGGAGCAGTGTTAATGAATCAGTCTCAGAAAGACCCTGTCAGTGGACACAGCCCTACTCTGTCTTCTGGTACCACTCTCACCCTCAGGGACCAATTATGAATATAACTTATTTTACTCTCTAAAGAGAAAGGAGTTGTGTGAATTGAAGTGAGGTATGATTTTACTGACTAGAATGGATGTTTGGAGGGGTGTGGTTCAGTATGCATGAGTGTTTTTACTGCCTTTCTTTCCAGGTCTCTTTTTTTTTAAAGCATTTCTCATTACATCTTTTACATCTTATATAAGATCGGTCTCAATTATTTACATTTACATTTATTCATTTAGCTGACGCTTTTATCCAAAGCGACTTACAATTGCTATATATGTCGGAGGTCGCACGCCTCTGGAGCAACTAGGGGTTAAGTGTCTTGCTCAGGGACACATTGGTGTCTCACAGTGGATTCGAACCCGGGTCTCTCACACCAAAGGCATGTGTCTTATCCACTGCGCCATCACCACCCTAAAATTATAAATTTTCAGACTTTTGACAATATTCAATACAGTATATGTCAATATTTGCATGTTTTCTCTGAAATTGCTTTACTAGATGAAAAATAAAACAGATGAACCAACATTTCAAAAGTAATTGTTGCTAATTAGAGATAAACTGGTTGTTTTTTTACAGTACGCACACTACAGTGTACTTGTGTTAAAGAACAGGATGATTAAAATCCTGTTCTTTTAATGTTTAAAAACAGGAATACAGTCAAAATTGTTCAATAATATCAAGGTCACTACATGAAGACAAGGAATAATTATGTATTATAATTTTCATTTATAAATGCACTAACATTATTAAATGAGAGACAATGTATAGTTAGATGGTCATTATGGTGAAATAAACCCGACAGGGTGAGCAGAACTTGTTTGACCTTGGATCATCCTTAAGGGGCTGACTGTCCATTATCTTATTACACAACTGCTTACTAAATAATATAGTATATTGATTTCATTTGAAACTGTTTGATTTTGTAAGATGAGATGGAGTGCTATGGGAGACATGGAACTGAAAGTGTAGGAAAGTGGTTGTCTGTTATTATGCAAATGTCATTATACAAAAATATTTGACTATAGAATGGAGTTTATTTAGGAGTCTTAAAATAGCCAGCAATATTATCACAACATATAGAGTTTTGACTCAAACTTACCAATTCCTAATGGTGTTTTTTCTTCTTAAGATTGAATCCAAGTGCAAAAGTGTAATGCATCAGGGGTCTAATTTATTATCTCAATATTGTTTAAATGAGGTAAAGCACATCTGACTGTGCCTTAGTCTTAGTCTTGTCTGATTTCTTAACTGGACTAACTTTAGCCCTCTTTCACTGCCAGAATGATCTGCGGAGTCTTTCTTCTCAGCTGGAGAAGCACATTAAGTGTGACATAAGGGAGAGCGAGAAAATGCTGTACAGAAGCAAGGTGAAGAGCAGCTTTATTCTGTTCTCTGAGAATCCCTTATTCTGCTGATATCAAAGGGATTCAAATTTTTATTGGCAGTGTTTTTTTTGTCTTTTCTTCTGTAGGTGAAAGACTTTGTGGCAAGAATATACACAAAGTGGCAGGTGCTTCTCAGACGAACAAGGCCTCAAGAGGTAATGTGAAAGAATACAGACAACTGAAAGCTGTTATTACTTTTAGCTGGCTGTGAAGACAACATTTCGCTCACATGTGTTTTCATAATTCAAGCAGCAGGAGATTTCAGCTAAAATGTCAGTCTGGAAGAATTAGTGACATTGTTTGACGATTGAAGAATTTGTTGCGTCAGTGATGTCATTTTAATGGTCATGTATTACCAAGAATAGTTCACTTAAAATAGAAGTCCTGTTATTGACTCACCCTTATGTTTTTCCTGAACCTAATTACTATATTTTTTCTATAACACAAAAGGAGGGTTTTTTTTTTTTTATGAATGTGCTGGTCGCTCTTCAAACTTGAAAAAAAACAAAAAAAAAAACAAGCAAAAGCACCATAGAATGATCATAAAATTGGTCCATATGACTTTTGTTCTATTTTCTTACAATATGATGGCTTTGTGGGAGGAACCGAATTAGCTGAAAATCTGTGTGTTCAATAAATCAGTTGATCGCAAACCCGTTATAAGCTATTTATAAATTGAATCTGGTTGATGCTGGAGCTAATGTCAAGATATTCAGTGAAAATCATACAAAGCTATTGTATGACTAGATGAAAAGCTGTACACGCAGAACGTGTTTTTGAATTCCACTGATTTGCTTTTTGTTTGTTTTTCTATATAAACATGTGCTAGACAGATATGTTTGACTGTTGTGTTGGTGTCTTTTACAGCATCCTGTTCATGACACTGCAACCTAAAAATGTAGCATTCAAGTTAAAAAGTAGCTTTTAAAAACGTGTCTCTAAACCTTGCATCTCGCTTTTCAAACGCAAAAACGCTTTCTGTATGAATGGCCACTAAGAATATAGTTTTCATATGCACTACTTTTATCATACTGTTAATTGAATGGGGGAAAAAGAAGCCAGAATGTTCTACCAATTTTTTTCCTTTTGTGTTACATGGAAGAAAGAAAGTCATACAGGTTTGGCACGACAGTTGAGGGTGAGTAAATAATGACTGCATTTTCATTTTTGTGTGAATTATCTCTTGTGTAATTCACAGGGAAAGCTGTATGATTATTGGAAGCCCCCACCAGAGGATGAGGTGCCCAGCAGTCCTCAGGGCCAGTCCTGCATCAAAGCACAAGACACTTCAGTGAGTACAGAAGAAACTCTGACCGCGGAGTGGAGCAGTACAGAGTCAGACGAAGATGCTGAGAGCAAAAAGGAAGATGAGGACTTGCCAAAAGAGTTCGAGGAGAAGATGGAACGAGGCAATGAAAATTGTGTGGAGGACATCAGCGATGTAGAGGAGAAAAGTGAAGAGCCAAAGCAACAGCTGATGGAGCTAGGTGATGCAAAGTTGGAAGAAATATCAGATGAAAAACTGTTTGAAAGTCACGAAGACTTAGAGAATGACGACGACGATGATCTCATGAAACGAGAGGAGGAGCTTCTTAAAGATGAAGAGCCTCATGAAGAAGACCGAAAGCACATACCTGTAGAAGAAAACAATGAGGCATTAGAGGAGCTTGAGGACTTGTTAGAGAAAGATAAGGAGCTGTTAGAGATGAAAGAGGAAATGGAGGAAGGGATTTGAGAGGGGATGTATTTGGATTCGGAGGAGTCTTGAGAAAGAACAGTTGAAACATTCTCAGGTCATGTTAGAATTTTACACCACACCTTTGTTGCCCTCAATTCATATGCACATTATTTAAAGATTTCTACATTAACGAATAGTTATAGTCTTTCAGTGACATGTGATGCTTGTAGTCGTTTACATCTTGTTTATAATATATATATATTCTGAGTATATTGTTTTTACAAGGTTCATATCTTTTAAGAAATAAGGTCTATTATTAAATGTTTGGCCCTGGTTTCACTGAAAACGAGACCTTAAACATTTTTTATGTACACATATATTTCATTTGTTGAAACGTAACGTCTATTAGGTTAATGTGCACACTGGTAGTTATTAGGATCTGCTCTTTATGCTGCTGTCTAATCTATTCCATTAAGTTTTTTAGTTTGCCAAAAACCTGGGGTATCTTTATCCAGACAATATAACAGCAAAAGCAAGGGTTTAAATCATTGTCAACCTTTTCTGTAGGTTTCTGGATGTTTAAGCATCCCATTAGGTATAGTAGATATAGTGTATTTTTATTTTTTATTTGTTGTTGTTGGCAATCCAGTCTTCCTCAAAAAATAAAAAATTCACAGTGATGTTTATCATAAGGATTAATTATTTAAAAAGGCTGTATTTCTTAAAAAGATATAAAATCCTTTGGTTATTTTTTAATGAAAATAAATACTTCTGATATAAAAAGAGGGTCTGTGTGTTTCCACTCACACTCAAGACCAGCCTGGTCTTACAAGTGTTTACATCATAGTCTTGCATTGTTCGTCTCTTCCAAATGGTGGTGTTCACGCAGCAACACGTATGTACGTACGTAACAACTTCATTCATGGATATTCACAATTTTGTGGTGAGCATCAGTCTATCATTTTCTTTGATCTGTTTTGCAACAACATCTTCAACACAGTGTGCATGTTTTAACAGTGCTCTTTGTTTATTATAATAATTGTGTAAGCGTGCTTTGTCCAATAGATAGCGAAGGAATGCGGTAGCCCAAATATTTTTTCCCCCAATATGTTTGTTGTTCGAGCGTATTGTGAGATGGTGTCGCAGGAGGGCGTACAGTATCTACCTGTGACGAGGCTCGCGCGCGGGCACGCTCAGCAAACACTGAGTTCATTCTGTGCCTCTGCTCTCTCATCTCACGTTACTCGGCTTTACAGTAACTACTAGCCGACTTTCTTGCGTTTTTGGACGGTTTGTGACGAAAGGCATTTCAGTAAGTAGACCACTTTGATACTATACACTTTTTCTTTTTGTGATATTTGTTGTCGATAATGCACGTCTGTACCTTAATGGTGAGCTTCGCACGAAAGTGAAGTTCTTTCCGACAGATCAGTATGAAGTCTCTTACATGTTGTTGAGTGAAGACAACATCATATAGACGACACGAAAAAGCTGAAAATTATAATTTCACACTGACGAAATACCAACGTATATGGCAAGCCGCTTTAACATTTATTCCTTAAAAATAATTGTTTTACTAGTGCTTAATTATTAGGAAGAAATCCAATTGCACCCTTTTCTGTTTTACTAGTTTTAAATTAGTCACTAATGCTTATTTTTTAATACCAGTCACTAATCCCAGTAATGACAAGTAACTATTTTCTATTTTTTGTTACTACTCAAATATTTACTAGTATTATTTACTTATTCTTCCTAATACTTGGACAGGCACTAATAACTATTTATTAGAATACGGGGTAGGCTATTCGAAATTCTTATTAATATTTTATTCTTGCTAGTTAGGTTTTTTTATTGAACTACCAGTCTGACTAGTCATTTCATATAACTCAACTCAAACTTTATTTATAAAGCACTTTCAACACCACAATGTGGAAACCAAAGTGCTGTACAGAAAAAATAAATAAAAGAATAAAAAACTTAGAACCAATAAAACATATACCAAGCAACAACAAACAGCAAATTTCTAAACATTTTCAAATGCTAATGAAAACAAATGAGTTAGCGCACTCTGAAATACACTAATACTAAGTAAAAAAAAAAAAAAACTGCTGAGATAAAAATGTTACTCGTAACAGTCAGACTCAGGATATACTAATTTCTCATAAATAAAGTTATAATACACTAGAAACTATTGTGATATATATATATATATATATATATATATATATATATATATATATATATATATATATATATATATAGAGAGAGAGAGAGAGAGAGAGAGAGAGAGAGATTGGTAACTATAAGAAATAAGTAATGGTAAAACATACAAAACTAAAATATGTGCCAAGAGCAATTAGAATAGTCAATATCTGAACCATATCGCCACCAGATTTGTTACCAGTAAAAATGTAATACTCACTTGTAAGTATTGGTAATGTGACTAGTAGTAAAGTATTCAAAGCTAGCAAATGGTTGCAAGTATACGTACTACAAGAGAAAGCAGAATAGGAAAAAGCTACATTTGGAAAACGTTGTAGGAAGTGAATAGTTACACTAGTAACATAAAAATAGCTTTATGTTGCTTTTACGATAAATAGTTTATTTTTGGGAATACATGTGAGAATAGCTTGCCATACAATGTAAAATATTTCTGACAAAGACCAGTTCATTAAAAGTTAACCATTAAACTCTGTTAAAGGGCATATGACTGAGAGATAGGCTACTGGTACGTGATGTGAAAGCGTGCCAGAAAGATGTGGACATGTCTGCGTTTATTCAGATTAATGCACAAAGTATTACTCGCCTGACAGTGAGAATTTTCTGGGAAGTTTTCCTGGCACAAACACATTTAACTGTCCAATTTAAATGGCATCTGGGAGAAGAAAGTCTTTTAGCGACACAGGACACACCAGTATAGCAGAATGTACTTGTCAAGAATATAACAAATTGAAATATCTAATAATTGCTTCATAAATATAAAAACACATAATTCAGAAAGTCTTTAGAAATATCTAATAATTGCTTAAAAACACATAATTGGCACATAATTCAGAAAGTCTTTAGCGTTTAATGCTGAATCTCATGCTGAAGCATTGCTGATCTTATGCTGTCTTACATATTGCGATTTTAAATAACAAAATACATGCTCTCTCATGGGATCAACAAAGTTTAAAGCTGCATCATTTTACACAGACACAAAGCAGCATCAGAGCTGTCAGTGATACTATAGGGGCTGATGTGGGTCAAAGCTGCATTTTTACTATGCATTTATGTGGTATTGTTTCTTTAAGCTGAATTTGAGGCAGATACAGAGCTGCTCAGATCAGCTATAACTCAGCTGCTGTGCAAAGGAGCCTTTAGAGATGGATTTGTTGCATACTGCCACATGATTTTTCTTCTCTATTAACTGCTTTTTATAGTCCAACAGAATGTCTTTTTTATTCTCAACTGAAAAAGAGACAGTCCCTCATGTGATTCAGCATCCGGTCAAAGACCCAGTGTACAATTGGGCACTATCATTGCTTATCCTCATGGTCTCATGCATGCAAGAATAACATTTTTGTAAAAGACGGCTTTCATAATTATGCGTTTCTCATTCATAAGCCAAACATTGATTAAGTTATACTAATATCTTAGCTTCATTGGTCTGCCATCCTCTATGAAAAGTGTATTTATTTATTTACTTTACTTTCTTCGTTCATTGCCTTGTGCTAGAATATTGATGGATCATGTTTCAGTGATGATGAACTATATGGTGGATGTGCTGTTGAATTTCTGTAGAAGATTATTAGGCAGATTTGTAGACACTCAAAAGGCCTTCGCCGGTCTGCTGTTTTAGACTGCTATTTAATTCAATGGTCTGTAAATTAAGAAATGCAGTGTTTAAATGTCAAAATTTTGGTTATACATTCACTCACAAAGACCCTGCAGGTCATTAGCGCATGGAATATAGCATGTCGTTGTCATTCGATTACATTCATGAAATCATGATATGAAGTTAGAGGGCTTGTCGGTGCTGCTCTCTTTTTAGAGGGGACTCAGATGTAAATGTGCTCAAAGTGATTGACAGCTGTTTAAAGATGCATGAAGGGTCTCATGCAGTCACTGTTGAGCTGAGCTGCTTGCAGAAACAGAGCTATCTTTTTCTCTCTGCAGCTGCTCAATTCTTTTCACTTGATTCGGTCCATCCCAGCTTGATACCATGTACCCTGTTGTACAACTCAACACTTTATTTTCAAATTTACTTGCAGCTGATCTTATATTGTTTCTGAATTGGCTTTGGCCCATCTCTGCTGCTCTAGAATAAAAAATAGCAGTGTGTGTTCGACTGATCTCTTTCTGTCTGATGTGACCACACAGCACAAGACCACTGTGCTGAGCTGTGGGCTACAGTGGACGCCAATTCATTTTATTTTTTATGGCATTAATGCTAAGAGATTTTCCACTGGGAAGATCTTGCTCCTCGTGTGCCTGACCTATTCTATCTTTCTTTCTTTATAGTTCTCATTCTCTCTAGGGCATCTGAATTGGCAGAATAATAAAACTGCTGATGGTTGTGTAGTTATAATCCTGTAATGGATTTCATTCATAAACCTCTTACACTTGAACTGGATTCTAGTTTTGGACCAAACTATCTTTCAATCCACTGTTCTCTGAGCAGTTCAGCAGAAAAGTTATTTGATTCCTGAAACATTCAGTGATATTTAATACCACATTCTGTTATATCTGCTAATGCTTTGTTTGTTGACATAAATCAGTCCCTGAAGGAATTTTTCCACAGATCTTTCAAAGCATTTTTTTTTGTGTTGAAAAATCATTTCTTTATTAAAATCAATCATTTGTGATTATTATTATTAAAAAAATCTAAATGATGTGGCCTAAACTGTACAAATTATGACTTTTTAATGAATTTATAAATTATATTACAATGTTTAAACTATTTAAATTTATTTAAATGTTACTCCAGCACCAAATCAGCATATTAGAATGATTTCTGAAGGATCATGTGACACTGAAGACGCTGAAAACGCAGAATGAAAATTCAGCTTGGCCATCAGGAATAAAGTACATTTGGAATTATAATTAAAAGAGGACTGTTATTTTAAATTATATAAATATTTTACATTATTTAATGTATTTTTTGATCAAATAAATGCAGCTTTGGTTAGCATAAGAGACTTATTTTAATGACATTAAAAACTAAGAAATCAAAGCATCTTTTGCATTGTGCATGGGTCTTTTCAGCTTTTTCAGCTCTTTGACATTTCTGTTGTTGGTCGAGTGCAGAACGAGGGATGCTTATCCGATGAACTTCTCTGGCACAGTGCTGCTGATTCGTGTGCTATAGCAGGTGTGAAATCAAGCACATCTGTGCAGTAATGTTTTAGAGTGTTTGTTTTGTGTGTTTCATTTAAACAGAGAGGAAAGGAGTGAAATAGTTTTGAATGAACAAGAATACGGAGGCCTAGAAAGCCTCTGGGAATGTTCTCTCTGAAGTGGAGATAGAGGGAAAAGAAAACAGTGCTCATCTGGTGCGTAAGCTTGTTTAATGGAATGAGGGAGAGAGAGTGTGTTTATCTGAGAGAGGGGGAGAAGTCTGGAGTGTTTACAGAAGAGAGGGATTGAGTGTGTTAGAGTAGTGGGCGAAGGGAGGCGAACAGTTGGATGCTCAGGCCACTGTCCTCCTAAATCACATCAGACTGAGTGTATGTTCGTGTGTCTGTGACACAATGACTATTCCTTTTTAAGTAACAACCATGCCCTTACAGGTCAGTAACAACCTAATGAACCAACAGTAGTAAGGATAGTTAACAGTGCCAATATGGAGAAAAATGCTTTAGAACTAAAGAGGTTAATAGTTGTTTTGATAGATATGTTTATTAAATTGATGTTCGTACATTAGATCCAGTGATCCATTAACTCCAGTGGTATTAGTGGCTTTCAGAAAGTAGTTTTATTCCATTCTAAGTTGAGCAACATTTAGTATTACTCACGTCATCTCGATGACCCCTATTACTGGGTGCATACGGCACTTCATAATTTACTGACGTTAACTTGGATCATTCCTCGTTTAAAAAAAACAAAATGGTAATGGTAAGATATGATCTAAAGTAAACCATCTTAATGACGGTCCCTGAATACCAGTCTAATTTTGTAATCCATTTAAGAGTATGTCATGATCTATAGTGTTGATCAAGTAAAACTAGTATTGAGATGCAGCTAGAAGTAAGTCATTTGTGATTTTAACGAGCGCAGTTTCTGTGCTATGATGGGGCCTGAATCCTGACTGAATTTTTTCATAAATATCTTTTTTTGCAAGAAGGAGCACTATTGAGCAGACACAACTTTTTCTAGTATTTTAAACATAAATGGAAGATTTGAAATGGGCACGTAATTTGACAATTCATTTGGATTTAGTTGAGGTTTCTTAATGAGAGGCTTAATAACTGCCAGGTTGAAGGGTCTTGGGACATGACCTAGAGATAAAAACGTATTAATAATATTGATAAGAGGCTATTCTGCTGTAGGTAACAACTCTTTCAGTAATTTAGTCGGTATTTGATCTAATAAACATGTTGTTGGTTTAGATGCAATGATAAGTTTATTTAGCTCTTCCTGTCCGATAGTTGAAAAGCACTGTAATTGTTCTTAGGGGGCAATAATGAGGCTGAATCATAAAACGCTGCCAAAGTTTGTACAATAGTTTTTCTTATGCTTTCGATTTTCTCAGTGAAGAAATTCACAAAGTCATTATTAGCAAAGTCCCTTAAAGACAAGTCATTTCACTCGGCGGCCATCTTTGAAACGCCTCTCGGGCATGCAAGTGCAGCTCCTATCTCTTTGAATAAGGAAACATCAAATTCTCCAAAACTGTTTCACAAGCTTACGATTGAAATATGAATTCGAATTTCATATTTGAAATGACCAATGAAATCTGACAATAACTGTCTCATAAAATTTGTTTATACACGCTTGAATCATGACAGAAAACAAACTTTTTAAGGCTGGATTAAGCTAACGCGCATGCACAGCGGAAGCTCGTGTCTGACTGTTTCTATAGGAACCAGAGCTTAACAGCAGCTGCAGTGACACGATGACTTTACCAATCGGCGATTGGCTCTTATTTAGAAGGCGGGACTTATTCCCCATTCAAAATATAGTCTATAGTCTTTGTTATTACTAAACTAAACTGTGTTGAAATATACAGTTCAGGTGACCTTAACATATGTAGTTAGCTCTTAATTTCTCTCGCGCACACAGTTTATTGCGGTATTCTCATGAACTCTGAACATGAAAACTCTAGAGCATTTCCATACTAAGCCACTCTGCTTTTGATGCAAGGTGAGAGAAGTCAGAGATGAGCTCTGGTTGAGTTTGTGATATTTGGATAAAGTCATGGATCTTTTGGATTAGGACTCACACTATTCAGTTGTCATACTTTAATCACTGGCTTATTATTCAACACAGTCACCTCAGACCGAGCTCAGGATTAAAGGCCTGAAAGGTCGGTGTCATTGGACGCGGTGATGCATCCAATAAAGCCTTTGATCTTCGCTTGACGTGTCTCTGGGTGTCCATGTGCTTTGTGCATGTGTCACTCAGGCTTTTTTAAATTTGAAAAGAAGACTTCATTTCTATTAAGGCAACCTTTTAGTGCCACAGGGTGCACTGGTTTCCTTTTAACATGCCCACGTTCCTTTGTTCCATGCAAACATGAGAATCTTGATAGTAAGTTGTCCTTAGGCGATATGGGCAGGGAACCACAGTTGCATTGTGTTATATTTGAGAAACCCGATTTAACTACAGCGTCAGTGCACACGCTTCACCTGATCACCTGTCCGCTTAACTATGACATCAGCACTGACTAGACATTTTAACCATCTTGTTTTTTCTTATTTTGCAGAGTGAACCGCTTGAGGGAAGGACAGCTGTTCTACTTTTAAGTAAAACAACAGCATTTGTGCACACCTGAGGAAAGGGTCTTCAGAGACAGCGTGAGTGACTTCCTGCTCCCTTCTAAGGGGGTGGGCGGTGGTCTTGATGATGATGACCCATAGTGCATGGCTGCTGTTCCTGCTGTTGCTGTGTATTGTGTCCACTCTATGGGGTTACCCCTTCAGACCCCCGCTAGACCTGGATGTGACCCCCAGAACTACGGTCTTCTCCAATGGTATGATACAAATGGTGTTTTCTATTTTTTTTTTTTTAAATGCTTAACGAGAAACTGCACAGTGCATTTATATTCTGAGTTTATCTGCTTGTCTCTACATAGTATGCATCATCAATAATGCGTGCATTGAATTTGGTCTTTTAATATCACTGTGTTACTACATTAGTACTTTTATATTAGTAAAATGACTGGCAGGCAATGGAGGAAAGCCTTGTTTTAGCCCTCCAGGTGGGTGTTCCTATACGTCTGTCATGTGATTAGTTAAATATGACAATCATTCATTACCATGGTAAATATCAAAGTGTAATCATTTATGTGTCCATTAGAATCACTGTAACATGGTACCACTGTGGCACTACAGTACTTTTCAGCACAGTTAAAAATGGGTGCTTAGGCAGATGTGTGGTTACATGAGGGGGAGTGGGTTCAGGGACTGTTTACAACTATACACTTAATCATTCAGATGTAAGCAAGAGCTCGGTCTCAGCCGTTTAGATGACTCGCTGCTTGCCAGCTTGAATTTTGCATCTCTCTTCGCTGTTGAACAATAAAACCGCTTTCTCTCACATCTGTGAAGCAGAAATGCAGGAGAGAAGGCACAATAAGTCAACCTAAGGTTTCCTTTATCGCCTGCGTTTAGTTACACAATCGCAGAGAGGTCAGAGGACTGAGAGACTTGAGGCCTGTGTTGAGGGTAAAAACATTGGGAGAGCAGCAGGTTCACTCTCCAAGACTCATCCTACCTTTTCCTGCCAGGTCAATGCCCTAGAGAAGGAGCGTTGCAGCAGATTTTCAGCGCAGATGATGATTACAAATAGTGTTGGAGGATTATATTTGCATTAAGTCACAAATTACATTAAACATGTGGAAAGTAACGTATTATTTACTATTTTATAACCATTTCTCACCTTCAGGTGATTGAAACTCTCTTCCAGTACAATAATTCTGTGCTTTGTCGAAGTTGAGTTATGTGTTGTGAACATGTTAATTGCTTAAAAAATCTCTTGAGTTCAAAACATATCATGTTGCACATTTATTACTTCCAAACTAGTCATTTTTGCATTCATAATCAGTTGCTCATTGATGCTACACTGTTATTTCAGTATCATTGAGATACTATAGTTTTTATTAATATTTTGAATTAGTTTTATTTTGAATTAGTTTTAAAGTTTTAGTAATTTTGTTGTGTTTCAGACATTATTATTTCTTTGTATTTTATAAAAAAAAATCTCCATTTAGTTTATACACATTTTTATCTGTTTTACTTCTTTTAGTACATCGACTAAATGAAAATGAGCAGTGTTGCTTTGAAAACCTGCTTGAAATAAAACGTGTTTTTATATATTTTTTTCAAAAATATTTTTTTAAAGGTTTTTGTTTTAGTTAACTATAATTTAACTCTGATTTGTAGTTTTGTGCCATTAAGGTGTGTAGCCCCGCCCACAGTGACATTTAATTGGTCCAAAATCTTACTCCGTATAACTGTATAAAAACAGGCTAAAGTTTTGATTGGTTGCAGTTGTCTTGTGTCAAGCAGTGTGCAACTTCAGTGTGTACACATTTATTATAGTTTTATTGAAATACATTTTTAGGGTACCTATAAACATGACCCATTACTTTGCATAGTGCACAAGCTGAGAAGCAGCTGAGAGGGAAGTGCACTAAGAAAAAAGCAGGCTGGAGTGGCTTGAGCCTTGCAGGACCATAATCAATCCCTGTATACACCAGTCTGACAGATCTTTTCATCAAAGTACTTAGCAGCTTCTCTACTGCATTTACAAAAACCAATGGGCTCATCAACTCATCATTTCATCAAGCCTCCCTGTGCAGGCATGAGCTCAGATTATCACTGTGAGTGGAAAATGAAATATCAATAAATCTGAGTTCATATCAAACCCCTGCTTAGCAACAGGCAAGAGATGAAATTGCATGTAAGAAGGAATAGATTCAACTTTAGCGTTCTTGGCTCACTTGGTTCCCTAAAGCCAGGGACACACTTAACGACTGTAAGACCCATAATGAATGTAATTTGATACTTACGGCTGATCATGTCCAAATGCGCCGAGTCAGAGACCGTTGCGTTAAGTCGGTATTCACAGTCAGTTTTTAAAATCTGTTCCAGTCGTTGGAAAAAGTCTGTAAGTGTGTTCAGTTCAGTCGAATGTTTCAGCTCGGCATTAAGTTGGTCACCGGCATTAGTGAGATAAGACATGACCAAAGGAAAAAAATTTACCTTTTAAAACTCTAGATTGCATAAAGGGGGTCAAATTGACCCGGAAGGCTATGTTTTAAAAAATATTTATTTCAGATTTTGTGTATTCCTTAAACTTGTTTCTGAAAAAATTCATTTTTATACTTTTTGGTCATAGGATGGAAAGAAATCCAATTTGTGTATCACTACCCCAAGACTGTGTAAAGGAGGTCAAAATGACCTGTATTCATTTCCTAGTCTTTTTTTATACGTTTTTGTCAACAATAATAATTAACAAAAAACTCCATGGATTACTTGAAAATCAGCTGTGTGTGTGTGTGTATGTGTGTGGTGACGAGACATGTATTGCCTAAAATATTTTTTTTTTCAATCAAAAATCTCAAAATATTCAAATATTTGTATATAATGGTATATAAAAGTTTCATACATAGCCGTGTGTCTCAATCATAATCTAAATCTGTGCTCTCTTTCTTCTAACATATATAACCATTTAATGTTTTTATTTAGGAATTACATTAATGGACATTTTTAATAAAGTTTATCCTGGGAAAATATAAGATAATATAATAATCAAATTGAAAGATTTTCTATGACTGTTTATTGTTGTTATTGTTATGTTTATTTATGTATTGTTTTTTTTTGTAAATATAATATTGTTACATTATTGTATACTATTCATTTTCAAGTATTATTCTTTTTATGATTATTTCAAAATTTATTACAGTATCCTGCACCTCTAAAAACCAATGATTACCTCTCTCAGGCTGCTTAATCATTATGAGTTCAGAGAGCTCTGTACTTTAGTTTATACCCTAGTAACCCTCAGAGACACGAGAGAGAGATAGTGACAGGCTACCTGAGGGAGGACAGTGCAAATTATACATACACTGTATGTATTGTAGCCTACTCCTCAAAGACACACTGAGCACACTCATCATTGCTTCTGTCAGATATCAAAGCTCACACTGCTGTGAAACTGCATGATGCGACTGGTTGAAACATGACGGTGAACGCAGTGTTCCTAGCTGGTTCTCGGGAGACCTTCATTTGTTTATTTAGCAAATACACACGTCTCTTTCTCACAACACATGCACAAGGCCTCTGGGACGAAAGTCTGAATCATGTTGTGGATGTCATATTGATTTGTTAATGAGTTAACCTTTACAGTTCAGGAGACAGAGGGGTCCCTTACGAAAGGAAAATATATTTACCATTATATTACTTGAAATATATTGTAATATATTATTTTCCAATATATTATAAATTGGAAATACATGGAATAATATATTAATGATAAATATATTATACAATGTATTATATATTCATGTAATATATTGCAAAATATACAAATGATTGCCGCTTTCCATATATTGCAATATATTGAGCATGAATATATAATATGTGTGTATATATATTGTAAAATATATGCAATTTTATATTTATAAATATCCAAATGTATTCCGATTTATATGGCAAAATGTAGGGCTGGGCGATATATCGCACGATACTGTTATGCGCATCTCGTCAGTAAAGCCGGTTCCTTTATTAGTAGTAAATCGCCTTCACCTGCTTTCAAATGGAGCGGCATTTACTACAAAGAGCCGTAGTTAACTGACAAGCTGAGCCATATCGCATTAATATCGCGGACGTATCGCCAGCGATATTTAATGCGATATGGCTCAGCTTGTCAGTTAACTACGGCTCTTTGTACACAGCAAAAACTCCAGTGTTAAATTAACACTCCAGGGAGTGTATATGAGTCCACACTCAAGAGTGTTAAAGTTAATGAGATAATTAAGTGATTAATTGAGTGATGATTGAGCATTATTGAAGGAGAAAATCTAAAATTGTAAGCCACCGTTATGGCAATCATTGTTTGCTTTAGTTGGGCTCTTGACCCTTAGATTAATAACTTTAGATTTTGTTTGGCTGTTGTATCCGAGTTATAACTGCCAGATGAACAAATAAAAAAAGTGATCTAATGATGTTGGTTATGACAATCATCATTTGATCTTTATGTTTGTGATTTATGCTGTTGGTTACAGCATAACTGTGATTCTACATGAATATCCAGAATTTTAGATATAATATAAAGGATTACTTAAAAGTTGTTTTAAAAAAAATCTTTCTTTTAGGCACACACAAACCTCAATATTCAGTCAATGCATCTCAACAATGGTGACGAGCAGAATATTCAATTAGGAAAAGTAAATCACATAGACAATTCAGATCATAATTTATTCATACCGAAATGCCTGATGGGAGCCATTAATGAGTTGCTATTGGTGGCAGCCACTGCAACATGCATTATTATTGTCACCATTGTTGAGATTCACAGGCTGATTATTGATGTCTGTGTTTCTAAAGAAATTCATTTGAAAGGGTTTTGATCAGAACAATGTTTATGAAATATTTTGTATTATAAGAAAAACACTGATAATCATATGCTGTAAAATCACAAAGCTGTTGCTAATGAGTTAAACCAAACTATCTCAATAAGTTTAATTTTTCAGATCACAGCATGATTATGCCAAAACATAACCAACACTATCAGATCACACTTTTCTTTGTTCATTTGACTGTTAGAAATCAATAACAGCAGACAAACAACATTTAAAGTGAAAGTATAAGGGTCAAGAGCCCAACTAAAGCAATTTGTGATTTTCTCCTTCAGTGATTCTGCTTATTAACATCAGGTGTCTTCAATAATGCTCAATCATCACTAAATTAATCACTTAATTATCACATTAACTTTAACACTCTTGAGTGTTAATTTAACACTCATATCTGCATCATATCTTCCATCTGAAAGCAGGTGAAGGCGATTTACTACTAATCAAGGAACCGGCTTTACTGAGGAGATGCGCATAACAATATCGTGCGATATATCGCTCTGCCCTAGTTGTAACTCATTTCATGAATGTGAATATACATTAACATGTATATGGGAACATGTATGTGCAATAATGTACACAATAAAGGATAAAACTGTGAATATTACATGTAATACTATTTTTGTTTTCATTATTAAATATTTTATATGTATTAATACATAGACATGATCAATGCATATATTTCAGTATATTGAAAATATAAGCACTTGTTTCCAATATATGGAAATGTATTATGTTATATATCGCATTATATTTTGCAGTATATTCCCATATATTTTTGTTCCGTAAGGGATAAATGCTAATCTATTAATTAATATGTAATGTTATATAAATATAAATGAAAAATCTGCAAAATAAAACTACAGTACATATATATATATATAGCACATATATTGCAGTATATTAAAGCATATAAAGACAAACTATTATATGTAAAAATATAGTGTATATTTTTAATAAAAATATAGTCTTAAGTAAATGCACTACTGTAATGTCAGTTGTTAAGGTCTGATGTTATTCATTGCATATTCACCGCATGGCTAACTGCATGTTGACATCCCCTTCTAACTGACAGCTTCGGTTAGGCCCTTAATTCCTGTGAAGACAGATTTTAAAGTTACAGCTTACAGTGATATTATAGAGAATGTTTCAGAGTTTGGTGTGGGCCTGTTTCTCTTTTCATTATAACAACATCTACTGGAAAAGAAGAGTGATTTTAGAGTGGATCAACCCTCTATTAATACTGATGGTTGATCAGAACATTGAAAAGAACAGCATTAATGAAGACTTGCTGAATGAATGTATTAATTTCTTGTAAAACAAATCGTACTGACCCCAAACTTTTGAACACTAGTGTATATTGTGAGTTTCTTGTAAGCAGTGTTGTGTACTGCAGTGGATGACAAATAAAATATGCTACAGTCAGATGGCGTTTCTTATAGTGGGTGAGTCGATTTTGGTCGGCTGCTGACTCACCTTACCTGTCACAATGGCTGGATTATACTTCATCCAGAGAACAGGAAATGCTCGTATTGTTCTCTGTTGCTTCATTGTTACGCCACAGTGGATCTTATACCAGACTGAAATACATCTGGTAAAAGCAGGAGATTGTATCAGTTGTCTTAGTTCTGAGATATTGTTTTAAGAGTCATCACTATATGTTTGAATAACAATAAAATGCCTGTTTATTCCCGGAATATTTATATAGAACATTCTTAAAAATATTTGCTATGGTGGTTTGATTGAACAATAACCTCAGACGGTTATACCATGGTATATGATGATTTTATATACCTGTGTATATAAATTTAGGGGAGTTGTAACATCCGTTTCACCACATCAAACAGACTCTTTTATGTTTTTAGAGTTGTTAAGTCTGTATTATGTATTTAGTCTATTCATTTGGTCTATTTAATTAGAATTTCTTATGTGTATAATTTTATGAAAATAGGGGGGGCTACTTCTACGACGACTATCTACTGTGTAAGCATTGTTAAAGCTAGCATTTT
This sequence comes from Tiaroga cobitis, assembly GCA_030578255.1. NCBI lineage: Eukaryota > Metazoa > Chordata > Actinopteri > Cypriniformes > Leuciscidae > Tiaroga > Tiaroga cobitis. The sequence goes on from CM060603.1 coordinate 36,870,108, forward strand.
CTATTAGCGAACAACAGCACTGGGTTACACATTATTTTAAGGTGTCATTGTTATAGTGTAATATATATTTACACATATATTCAAAAAAAAATATTTAAGTACTGCGTAATCTTAATTAACAACACATACTTTAGGGTTAGGATAGGATTAGGGTTTGGTTGAGGGTAAGTTGCGTGTAATTATGCATAATTTACTGTTATTACTAGTAAGTACATGTAACATGTGTAACAAGGACACAGTAAAATAAAGTATTACGCAGCATTCTTTGTACTTGGCATTCAGTTACACAATTTAGCGATAAGTTGTAGATTTTTGAACTAAGTTGTTGAAAAATATGGGAATGTTTTATGGGTTTAAGACCCAAAACATTACCATTGTATTTCTATATAAAACAATAATATTAGCATGGTATCATGTCCAAAAAGATATGGTAAAAACGGATTTATAAGCAGTGTTAGGTAAACTACTCTAAAAAGGTAATTAATTAGCTTACATCTTCAAAAGTGTAATTAGATTGCTGTACTACTTACTCTCTCTAAAAAGTATTGCATTACTTATTACTAATTACTTTCTAACTCCCATATCAACCTCCACCAGTTGAACAATGCATGAAACCGCTCTTTTAATTCTTTCAAATAAGTAATATCAAATTGCATACATTATTATTGGACTGTATTTAAAGGGAAATTTGATGTTAAATCCACTATTGTTTTAAATAGAATTGTTCTATACAGTATGTATTTCAATTACACCAGACTGTAATTAAATTAGAGAAAGGTTAAGAATAATCCCTTACTTTACTTTTTCAAGGGAAACACTGTTTATAAGTAGAGCTACACTGATAATCCCAAACTTTATGTTGGTAGAACTTTATGGAGGTTGAAGCCCAAACTCATTCCCACTGAATAAACTCATTGTCTGTCTGTTTAATTTGCCAATGTTTCAATGATCTCCATCAGTTCCTTGTAAGATCTCATGACCACGTTGAACAGACAACCATTTGTACAGCTTTAAAATCTTGAGACGCACAATTCAAGCATTTAGGAAAACTAGTAATTCCGGTTTGGGGAAATAATAGTGTTCCACCACTCTGCACTACCATGTGCCTGAAAATGACAAGCACTTGTGTGGTTTGTGTCTGCATAATAGCAGGCCTGTAGACTGCTGTCAGTCAGGTTGCTGGTCTGGTTAGGAAAGTCGTTGCTTTATGCTGGGCCGGTGCCATTTTTACACATCTCTTGACATTTGTTTGAAGTTCAAAGCTGCTCTGCTCACCCCAGCGCGGGAATATTGTGGAGGTCTCTGTGCTGTGCTCACGTAAACCTTGGTTGTGTTTGAATAACCTTGGCTTGTCATTTGTAAAACTTCTGTTTGCGTTGAATGTGGTGGCTAGTGGCAAAGTCCAACCTACATGTGATGTGTCTGTCAGTATGACAACGTTCAATGTGTGTAATGCGTTTTGTTACCAGACATCTTTTACATCGCTACACTAATAATTTGTGCAAGTCTCAGCCCAGTTGGGCTCCGTGGGTTTGAGGTTGCCATTATGCTTCTCCAGGCTAACACTGCCCACTGAAGAGTTGCGATATAATATCCTGGAGGACTGTGGGAAACGCATTTTGTGATCTGATAGTGAATGTCTGAGTGAATCAATCTGTTCTATTAACATTGTTGGCTCTGTTATGGGGGGTGGAGGGTGAAGATATTAAAAGGAGAGATGACGGCAATTGGAAAAGACCACAAAGTGGATCATTCTGCTATTTAACTTTGAGCCAGAAGATTAGACTCATAGCTTTTCTTAAGGTTCAATAAATTGGTTTGATAAATTAAATCTTCCAGTCTCATGACCTCTTGCACACTAATCATTATTTGATAATTCTATGACTGTTCGGCAGATACAGAGTTTGAAGCAAGACCATAAGCACTATAGACATTGAAGGGAACAATGTTCAAAGTAATGCGTGAGTTATGTTTTTTTTTCACCCCAGGTGAATCTTGTCAGGTCAAATTGTGTCTGGTTAGTATTGTCAAAATCGGTGGCTATATTCATTTGGTGGCTATATTCATGCTATTTATGAATCAAAGTACAGCGCTTGAATTAGGAAAACCTGACATCTATAGAGAGTGAAATTAATCTGAGGGAGCATTGAGCCAAAGCGGAGCCGTTGGGTCGGTTGACTGAGGTGGAGTCCGGGGCTCTGTGGCTGGAGACAGAGACAGGGGATCCTCACGAGGTAGAGCTGGGGACTGGAAGAGCAGAGACGGATACGCCGCACTGCAGGGGACCAACTGTGGGTGAGCCGAAGGACTGCCAGGGATCAGCGGAGGAAGGGCTGATGAATTGGCTGGATTTGGTAGAGGAGAGGGAGGCTGGGTGGACACGCAGGAAACTTTGGAGACACAGGAAACTCTGGGCTGGGCGGGACCAGCGGTAATGGGAGGTATAAGGGTATCACTTCCTCAAATAAATCCAACAAATTACCTCTAGGCTGGGTGGGGCATCCATTCAAGTCCACAAGCTCCACTAGTACTCCCTCAGGGACGGGCGTTGTTGCAGTCTCGTGCACCTGGTCAGACGTGTCGATGGGCACAGGCTCCGGGGCGGTGGAGTTCTGCTGTAGCTGACTGGCCTCTGGTTCTGGAGTGGGACTTGTTTCTTCCGCCGGGCGGATGGTGAATGCCGAAGTGATGTTCACCAGTACCCACTCTACACATGCGGTGAAGTTGTCACTGGGACCGCTCCCGGGAAGGCGTGCCCTGGACCACTCGAGAGGTAAAACACGCAGAGCAAGCGGTCTGGATAGTGCGTTTGGCAGGCCAACTCCAAAAAGTCCCTGGTATGTGGTTCCAGGGAGGGGTCTTTCTGCTCCAGACACAAAAGCTGGAAAGCGGGGAGGTCCGTGGTGACTAGAAGTAGAAAAGAAAAGACGCTGCAAAAATGATCGCTATATTGGTCCTGTCTTCTGTCACGTGTGGCTGTATAAAGCGCATGAAGACAAAGGAGATCAGCAGTTTTCAATCCAATAAATCCAACAGGCAAGGAAAACTCAGGAAACAGAATAATACAACCACGTAAAACACTGACAAGACAGGACAAAGGAGTGAACAAAACAGGGAGTATATGAGACTAAACAAGGGAACTAATGAGATGATTAACGAACATCGGGTGAACAGAATAAGCTGACACAGACTTGTTGGAAACTATAGGTCACACAGGAAAGCAGGGATAACCAAAACACAATGAAACATACCAGACATGTTACATTAATTACAATATTTTTTTTCTCAACCCATGCAAACAAACCAACAAAATCGGTATATTTTTGGGCGGTTTCAGATAATGCTAATGTGCATTCAAAAGTAAACAAAATAAACATTCGGTTTATTATAAGCACTTCTGCAGTTATGTTGTCACTTTAAATGCTCAAACGCTTCAAAATCAGTCCTCTGAGTAATTATCGCTGTGGTGTGGACTTCCCTATTCTCACAGAATTGGAGTGATTTATTAATATTATAGAATAGTTATCATCGTCCTTGGTGTGAAGATGTTTGTCAAGAATTGAGTTGCTGATGGTTTGAATGTTGATGAAGATTTGGTCGTTAATAATGTAATTTGTTTGTTTGATGTTAATACATGTAAAATCTCAGAGTAGGTTATAATTTCTACCACAATCAACCTACACAGTCAGACACAAAAATAGAAGAGTGAATGAATGGGACAGCTTAAGCATTAGAGAGAAGTTTAATTAAGTGTATTGAGCATGTGTGCGTGAGCAGAAAGCATTGAGGAAAAGCAGGCGATTCTGCATGTTAGCGAAATACAGCAGTGCTATGTCAGCAGGGAGTCACAGGGCACCTTAATTAGCCTCTCTTATTCTGTGCATCTCTACTTCCGTCTGTCTCTCTTACGCTGTGCCTGTGTCCGGCTCCCATCTTTCTCTCCATAGCTGTATTTGTCAGCTCTGCTGTCATTGTAATGCTCTGGGTCGTCAGCCAAATCTGGCTGCGCTGCATAACCTGTTCTGTCCCTGCATGCATTGCTGCTGCCTACACAGGAATGAGATGTGTGTCCTGTGTATGTTGATGCTCTACAGCGTGTGGTGTTATTTTTGCAGTGCGCATATCGAACACCACGTGTCGTGAACACATCATCACAGTAGTGCGATACACTACAAGCAGTTGTGCAAACAAGGAACCAGGAATGTGTGTGTGTGTATTACCTCACCTTTATGTTAAAAGGGCGTTCTGCCTCCTACACTTATGGAATGAGTGATTGTCTTTTACTAATATTGGTGTTTTAACTGGTGTTATGTTCATTTGTGAATAATGGACACACACTATCCACAGCATACATCCCTCAAGATTAATTAAAGATTTGGAAAAGCTGAAGTTGAACGCCAATAAGTCAAACATGGACTCACTGAGACAGGAAACAGCTCGTCTTCTCAACACCAAGCACCCACAGATCTTACTGAAGTGTTTACAGATCCCTTTTATGGATAAAATATTTCTTTAACTGGTATGTCCTGTGTGTTTCAGGGCTGTTGGGCTGCAAGCGCTTCAGAGGCTTAACACTGAACTACAGTTTATTGCTGCTGGAGGAGGAGACAGGCGTGTTGTACGTGGGAGCTAGAGGGGCTTTATATGCCCTGCAGGCTAGTGACATCTCCAGCAGCTCTCCGCAGACCGTACGTACCCACAAAAAACATCAGCACTTCATTACAGAGCTTACCTGAAATATCCTATTTTTATTCCTCTTCCCCTCTAAAATATTCTGTAATTAATTCATCAAAAACTGATTAAGATACAGACTGCATTCAACCATTATGGGAATCATTTCAGTGTTGCCATCTATTTTTGGTTTATGCAAACTTTATACTTTTTGAGAAGTGTAGAAATGTGAAAATCTGGGAATGTACATTGCTAATGGCCTTTCACACATGATATGGAACAAAATGCACATCATGAGATGTATTTTAAAAGTATATTAAGTTGATGCTTTGTCAAAGACCACCTTCTAGAGTAGTGGTTCTCAACCAGGGGCTGACTTAAACGATTTACACAAATTCAAGACAAAACAAGCATTAAAATGAGCTAAAACAACTAAAAATCAAGATGCTCCTTATTTTAATTCAACCCCTCAAAAAAACCTGGATGTGTCTTGACCTTCTAGACATGGAAAAGTAATGAAAATTATTATCAATTTTTATAATCAAACCCCATAAACCGTTTGGGTGCAATTCTGAGGGGAAAATGCAGAATATTGAGTTTCTATCTCACAATTCTGATTGTTTTTTCTTTCAATTCCTTGCAATTATATCTAACAGTTCTGAGAAGAAAAATCAGAATTGCAAGATATAAACTCAATATTCTGCGAGTTTATATCCCACAATTCTAAGTATTTCCTTCTCAGAATTGATATATAAACTCGCAATTATAAGAAAAAAGTCAGAATTATGAAATAAAAATGTTATAGGTTTAAATATTTCATGCTGTAACTATAGGGCCAATACATTATGTACTGCATATGTGAATATAATGTAGATGAAGTGAAGAGAAGTATGGTAACCCATACTGGGAATTTGTCCTCTGCATTTAACCCATCCAAGTTAGTGCACACATTAGGAGCAGTGAGTAGTGAACACTTCCTTGTTCAAGGGCACCTCAAGTCATTTCCTGTCGGTACTGAGAATCAAACCCACGAGTTCGCGACTTTCGGGTTACAAGTCCAACTCTCTAACCAATAGGCCCAAACTGAACAAACTTTTATGTACTGTTTAAAAAAAAAAAAAAAGAATTAAAAAAAAAAAATCAGCTCCTTGACATCACGGCCACTATGACATCACTGTGATATTTGCATGCTGATTTGTGATTGGTCTTCTTTCTTTTTTATCTGCATACGAATTGTTTTTTTTCTTACATAATATTGGTGCACGAGCACTGCAAAGGAGAACAGAAGTCAAATTATGTGTTGCAGTATCCTAAACTTAAAGGGATAGTTACTTACCCTCATGTTGTTCCTAACCTGTATAACTTTCTTTCTTTTTTGGAACACTAAAGAATATATTTTGAACAAGGTTAATGACCAAACAGTCAGTCCACCCAAAAATGAGAATGTTAGTAACTAAACAGTTTTGGTTCCCATTGATTTCCATTGTATGGACTATCTCTTTAAAACTTACAAATGGTTTTAATAAAAATGCTTTTAAAGATCACCAAAGACCACTTTTTTATCATTTGTAAATTCTTTCCTCCTGAGAATCTCTGAGAATTTTGTTTCACTGTGTTCCACTTCCAACTAATGCACAGTCGGTTAATGTGAGAGTTGTTTGCAAACATCCGTTAGTACAATTTGGCACTGCAACCTAGAGCAGGAAGTTGTTTTGCCAGGAAAACATCTTTACAAGTCTTGACATTTCAAGAATTCTTGTTAATCTTTTACTTGGACAGATTGACTGGGAGGCATCAGACGAGCAGAAGCAACAATGCTTGAACAAAGGGAAAGATAACAAGGTTAGTCAAGATCTCCATCCATTGTGTTCTCATCTCTAGTACACATACTGATGTAGACTTCCTCATCCTAACAGACGGAGTGTTACAACCACATACGATTCCTGCAGAGGTTCAACAGCACACACTTGTACACTTGTGGAACACATGCTTTCAGCCCTCTTTGTGCATACATAGTAAGTAACTGTAATGGCTACACTTTAAGTCTCTTAACACCCAGAACTCTTACTTTAAGTTGAGAACCTTCACATTTAGGATTGTCTAAATAATTTTGTTGCGTTTTTCAGGATGCGAGGGAGTTTAAAATCTCGTCAGCCTTCGAGGAGGGTAGAGAGAAATGTCCATATGACCCTACCAAAGGCTACACTGGCCTGTTAATTGGTATGGCATCTATAAATAAGCAAAATACATTTCATCCTTGGATATTTCTTTTTAAGCTATATTTCTTTCTTGAGCTATATTTTGGCCCTTTGTTTCCCTTAGATCAGCAGATGTACACAGCATCTCAGTATGAGTTCCGAAGCTTTCCAGATATCCGACGCAACTCTCCGAATCCCACATTGAAAACAGAAGAGGCTCCAACTCAATGGCTAAAGGGTGGGTTTACTGCAGCACATTTTATTTGTAAAATATTTCATCCCTCACCATCAACATTACCGTATGTTTGGATCTCTCAAGCCATAGTAGGTTAATAATATTTGGACATTTAACAGTACAGTGGCATCCACAAGTCTGAGTCCACCATTTAAACTGGGAAATAACCAAAGTTGCAGAATGATTTAAAGAATGTAAAACAAAGAAAATTGGGAAAATATTTAAAATTCTGGATTATATTAGGTCACTAATCAAATGGTTCTCCACTGTATGTTTACAAGTCAAAAATGAAAATTTAAATGCAAATATAATATAATCATATATTATATAGATGTAGCAAGGTTAGATGTTGTGGGAAGGAGGCGGCAAACGTTTCACAACTTTTAATAAAATAAATAAACAAATACAAAACGAAAGTAAAGGCAGCAGTCCCTCACAGACGACTGCTGCCACATATAATAAAACAGAAACACAACATAAAATCCAGGCCTGGCCTCTCTCGTCCTTCACTGTCATCTCTCCTCCTTTAATGCTTCTGCTCCTCATGAGAGATACGAGACCGATGCGTCACGCAGGTGTCGCTCATCAGCAATCACGCCACTGGCCTCGCACCGTTCTCTCGCGGCCCTCGGCCTCTTCCTGCTCGCCACACTAGACTACCATTCAAAAGTTTTTATTTAAAACGAATTAATACTTGTATTCAGCAAGGATGCATTAAATTGATCAAAAGTAACAGCAAAGACATTTATAATGTTCTAAAAGATTTCTTTTTCAAATAAATGTTGGTTCTAAAAAAATATTAAGCAGTACAACTGTTTTCAATATTGATAATAATAATAATAATAATAATATCTTTATCACCAAATTAGCATGATTTTTGAAGGATCATGTGACGCTGAAGATGGAGTAATGATGCTGAAAATTCAGCTTTGCATCACTGGAATAAATTCAATTAAAAAATTCATTAGAACAGAAAACAGTTATTTTAAACTAATAATATAATATTATGATAATATAATATTTCACAATATTACTGTTTGTACTGTATTTTTGATCATATAAATGCAACCTTGGTGACCATAAGAGACTTCTTTGAATACATTAAAAAAAAGTTGAAAGGTAGTGTAGTTACTTTAGTATAATAATAAAAAATATATTTACTTTTAACTAAGCATTTTAATGTGCAGCATTGCATTATATTTTTATTTCACTTGTCAGTATTGTGGAGTGATGTACTAACAGCAATCTACTGTCATATCCCACACAGAAGCTGATTTTGTGGGCTCAGCGCTGGTGAATGAGAGCGTGAGCAGCTCAGTGGGAGACGATGATAAGATTTACTTCTTCTTCACCGAGAAGACCCAAGAGCTCAGTCCATACTTCAGCCACAGCAGAGTAGCACGGGTCGCACGTGTGTGCAAGGTACGAGACTACAGAGCATCTCTTCACTCCACCCGTCACTGTACCTTTTCTTTTTCATGTGACTCTAAATTAAATCATTTAATTGAATTTTTAAAATTAATAGGTGTAAATCCAGAGTGTGGTAAATATGCTTTGCATAGTAAAGTGGAACAAAAATGGTTGAGAGTTTAATCTCTTCCGCAGGGGATGGAACAAATATTTTATTCTCTCCAGAAAATAATGATTCAGATGGCAAGACATGGTCCTCGCATTTAATTTGTTCAGAGACATCCATTGCCCTGCCCTGAAAAATAACACACATACACAAAAGTTCTTCACAAATGTGTTTTTAAACGCTAAACTGTTTCATTCACAGCATTGTAAGGGTTCTGTCTTCAAAATGTATTTGAAGTGTGGTTTTCTACAGGTTTTCTAATAGGGTTTTACAGCAGTGTGGTTGCCAGGCATTTCTCTCTCTCTCTCTCTCTCCGATGGCTCCCTTCCCACGAGACTCGCCTCTCTGTCTCGCTTCTCAACCCATCAGTCTAGCTCTACACATTCAGATCAAAGTGCCAATTGAACATGTCTGCAATTTTACATCTTTTCAAGACTGCTACTCTACAGTGTTTATTTACCATCCGATCTAGCTGTCTGTTAGCATAGGAGATTATAAATTGTGAGTGTATTTGGGTTCAGCTGACATTATTGTGAAATTAGACATTACTACACAGAATTAAGTTGCATTTTTCTTTTTGGGGATGCATGTGAATTCAACTTTTCTTTAAAATGGGTTAAATCCTTTTTACGATAATATAGGCTACTACATATCATATAGAGTACACTAAATATAAAACAAAAGTCTATAATTTGATACTTTAAAGGCACACTGTGGAACTTTTGGCCACTAGTGGCGCTCGACCTGTAATTTTCCCCTAGAGGCCACAAGCGCCGCAGCACTGTCGCAAAAGTCAACAAACAGTTAACTGGTCAGCCTCCCGTGTCTTTAGATTATGTGTGTGCAGACAGTAGCTGACTTGTTCGTTGAAGAAAGATAATCGATTCACTATTGGACAAAATAATTATATAAATATAAGATTAATAATATAAATTATATAAAGAAAATAAATTTAACAAAAGTACACAGAAAACAATGTGTGATCAGGTAAGTCGCATAGACAAGGGTTGCCCGATCCTGCTCCTGCCGATCGTCTGTCCTGCACAGTTCATCTCCAACCCTAATCAAACACACCTGAAGCAAACAATTAACGTCTTCAGGATCTCTTTAAAATTAAAGTCAGGTGTGTTTGATCAGGGTTGGAGATGAAATCGCGTAGTCGAGAAATCGTGTAACAAAACTGATGTAACTCCTCACAACATACTGCCGTTATTTGTAGGCTTCAGTTTGAAAGAACTGTTTTTCATCAGTTTGATGAAATCGTGTAGTTGGAAAATCGTGTAACAAAACTGATGTAACTCACAACATACTGCCGTTATTTGTAGGCTTCGGTTTGTTTGTCCTTTTACACACATACAAATATGAGCTGAATGCAAAAAAATAACGGCAGTATGTTGTGACTTATATCACTTATAGCATCCTACTAGCTACCAGATTGATAATTCGCTACTCTACTAGCATTCCTTGATACATGAAGTTAAATGGAGGACAAGATAGATTCCGTAACATGGCCAGACAGACAACAAATTCGAAAAAATAGAGATATTGTGCAAGCGATATATATTAAACTTACTAAGTTGGTCCAAAAGCATGACGGCCTGGTCAGCATCGGTCGGGCACCCCTCCTCCTCTTTTAGCCAGTGAGCGAACGCTGGACCAATGTTGATCCTCGTCCTGGCTTTTAGTTTATCACTCTCCCTTTTTCTTTTTTTTTGTGTCCTCTTACAAAATCTTTGCCTTCTTCCGAGTAACTGTTGGTTCAGCCATGACGACAACATGCAGACGGCAATCAAATGCGAGTTGAGCTCTCACGTTAGAATTTGGGGAAGTGACGTATGCCGTAAACCGGTCGAATTTTGTAGTTCTTTTTGTGCTCGGGTTCCTACCCGCAACCCGAAGTTACATAGTGCTAGTAAAAGCGATACAGACACCTTCAGGCTACGGCAGACGTGTCATTCAACCTATTGTAAGTCGATGTACCATCTCAATGGGTTTTGGATATATATTATAAAGGTTGAAAAGTTCCACAGTGTGCCTTTAATGAAATAATCAATTTGTTTTTCAGTTTTTAAATCAGTCGTACAGTTTTTATTTTACAATTGCCCCTGACTCCCAGCTGTGATACATTTTTGTAAAGTAGCCACCAGCAAACTATTAGCAGATGTCATTCATATAAACTTTTACCCAAATAACCTGCACTGTCATTTAAATGTTTGAGGGTTGTTTTTGGAAAAAGTCCCATATGCTCATCAAGATTACGTTTATTTGATGAAAAAAAAAAAAAAAAAACAGTAATATTTGAAATAGAATTATTTATCAAGATTGAAAACTGTTAATATTTTTGTGGAAAAATGTTTTCAGGATGTTTTGATGAACAGAAAGTTCAAAAGAACAGTAATTTATTTAAAATAAAAATCTTTTTTTAACATCATAGATGTCACATACTGTCACTTTTGACCAATTTAGTGTCCTTGCTGAATAAAACTATTAATTTATTTCAAAATGAATAAATGAAATCATATTGACTTTTGAACAATAGTGTACATAATAGTAGCTTAGATAACATAGACTGAATTACACTGTATTCAAGTGGATTGAGGCCGGGGCTGGTGAAGTGTGTTAAGCAGGCTGAGGATTGAGGGTAAAAACAGTTCTCTGTTGCAGTTCACACAGCAGGGTCACATTAATGAGTAGATTATTGTTCATTATCCACATGCTAGTGGGGCTGAGTGCTGTTAATACACACTAACTGACATTGAGCTGGGGGGAAAGCCATAATTAAGGATAGTAACTCAGTTGTTGTGAGTAACTGTCTGTAAAAAGTCTCAATAAAAGCTTTCAGTTTCTTCTTACTGGTGTAGGCTAGGCACATCCTTATTTTGAGTTCCTGGGTCAACATATTCCCGTTTGAAAATTCTATATCCATAACTTATCCCTAAAATCAGAGGGAAACTAGGTGAATAACACTGATGTAGAAGCACCTAACCCTGATTGTAAGCCTAAATATCCAGGATCTGTTTTTCCAGGATCAACTAAGACGTTGATCCAGGAATATGTTGTACTTGGCGAAATCAGGTTCTGCATAGGCTAGAAATGTTTAAATCTCCAAAAATATCTGCAGTGGATTATTGTAAAGAGTTTTGTGCTCTGGTTTCATATCACCATACATCTGCTTCTGAATATCACCAGTTGAGAAGATGGCATCATGAATCAACAGTCAAAAGCCTTTTTTTCCCACAGTGAATTTAAGGTCATTACATTATAATGTCAGTGTTATTACTGAAAACTAAGTTCTGGAGAAACCAAGACTTGCTAAGAAGCTTTGGGTCCCGTCAAAGTCATTCCTCTATGAAGATTTATTTTCCTCTTTGGAGGCAGCATGGAAAATTCACTTTATCCCCCTGACATGATGGGGGATTCCTTTACATGCAAAACCCTCCATCCAATTTAGTGCATTTCCTTTTCCCACGGTCACACTGACAATAATGTTAGCTTCCAAAAGCCATGCCAATAACCAGTGATCCATGTTAAAAATAAGTTATAGGCTTTCTTCAGCTGTTTTCGCAACGCACTTGAGTTTTTCTAATAATGTTAAATTATAAACGTTTTTTTTATAATGTTTTTATGTCACTAGGTGCGCCTAATGAAAATTATTTTTTATTGTGTTTACGTTTACTTTTATTTGTAAGAGGCTTCATATGTTTAATGAATACAGGTTAAATGTAGACCCTCTTTCAAAAGTTTAGGGATGGAAAGAGCCAAGGCAGCATTTATTTGATAAAAAAAAAAAAAAAACATTTAAACAATAATAATACTTTTTTCTATTTTAATATATTTTATAATGTAATTTATTCCTGTGATGGCAAAGTTGAATTTTCAGCAGCCATTCTTCAGTGTCGAAATTTGAATGGTAGTGTTAGCATACCTTCTGGAATCTGCTGTTGCGTCTTATGATTTTCCCTCAGCTGTTTTCTGTTCTTCATCTTGTAGCGAGACAGAGGAGGTCTTCTCACGCTGCAGAAGAAGTGGACCTCCTTCCTGAAGGCACGTCTGGCGTGTTCTTTACCGGACTACGAATTTCACTTCAACGTGTTGCGGAGTGTGTTTTTTCTGGAGGGCTCCAGCTCTCAGGACTCTGTTTTCTATGGCATCTTTGGCCTGGAATGGTAAGATCACTTTTGTACAATCCTTCATTATCCGTCTTTCGTATAATGGGCTATTCATTTACTTGCAATTGTGTTTTGATGTCCATTGCATTTGTTATCTGTCATGATGAACGCCACTTCTTCTGGTTCTACTTCTCAGAAAGACTGGATCTTAGTGATCTCCAGTGGGTTCAAGCTCTTGAACTCTTAAATTAAAGCAAACCATCTTTCTTAAATGATCCTGGCAGTTGTGTATGGAAGCTTAAAGTGTGTTGCCGTACATGCAGGGTGGCATGCAAATGACACCTCAGTCGATAATGATTAAAGGATTCTGCGAGCTAGCATCGTGTCATTTTGCTGTGACTGTTGAGTTTGTTGAAATAGATTTTGTCTATTAGTAAGTTCATCTGTCAGCCTGGACACAGGCTTTGCTTTGGCTCATTCTGGCCGTATACATCAAGTGAGGCGACATTATTTACAGTCCACCAGGATCATCAGAATGAAAATCGCTGACACGTCCTCTGGCTGCCTGCAGCACAAAGCATGTTTTATTCATGAGCAGATCTCAATCTCTGAGGAGATCAGAAAATTTCCTCTGGACACGTATAGCCAGGCTTTGACTCGTCATTGATAAAACGGTAAAATCCTAAAAGTTGTTCTTTGAAGCTTGAGGGCCACATTTCTATTTTTGTCAGCACGAGAGTAAAGAATTTTCCTTTCACACATATTTTCAGTGCTAAACTGGTTATAGCACATAGGTCAGGTCACACGCGCGTTACGTCTGCCGTTGTGATTGACATGACAGTTTTGACGCCCTGCTGAAACCAGAGGGGAGTTTCTGATGAGCTGCCAGGCAATCAATCTGTGGGTTGCGGCTGCCTGAGGTGCAAACCGCAAACATATGAGTAACAGTGATGAATGACAGGACTGGATGAACCATAATGTCTGCTACTGCTATTCTAGAAAATCATTAGGAAGCAGAAGAAGAGTGAGCAAAACAAGGACAGATAAATAAAATGAGAGTGAGTGCGTCAGCTGAGCTGATCACACTGACCTCTGGCAGGGTAAGGTTGAACGACTGTTGTGTCACCATGTCATCAGTTTGGGTGTAAAGTTTACATTGACGTGGGTGTTTGTTTTCCTGAGCATTAGGCAAGTCTGAATCAGACATGGAATCTCCAGTAAAGGACCTTTTCTCTTAAAGGGATAGTTCACCCATAAATGAAAAATGTTCATTGTTTACATCATGGGTTTCCAATCCTGTTCCTATAGATCTACTTTCCTGCAGAGTTCAGATCCAACCCTGACACAACACACCTGTCTGTAATTATATTGTAATCTCATTTAGCTGGTTCAGTCGTGTTTATTCAGGGTGGGATCTGAACTTTGCAGGAAGGTAGATCTCCAGGAACAGGATTGGGCACCCCTGGATTACATCATTTGATCATGTTGATGATTTTTTTTGTGGACTCAGGCTCCATAAAGGTAGATTTTATGTGCTATATACAGTTTTATAGACATTAAATCTTATAAATCATATATCAAATAACCCATGGATCTTTCAAGACAATCTTGAAATTTCGCTAAAAATCGCAAAGTAACGTTACCCTGATGATACAATTAAATCAGCAGTATTTGCAATGACTAGGCATATTTCAAGGCATAACGTTACATGTACTTTCCACTATATCTGGACCCCCGGACCCCAACAACAAAATCGTATGGACAACAAAATCGTATGGGTTTTAAATGACACTGGGTGAAAAGATTGACAGATCTGTAATGTGACAGAATTGTAATTTCTAAATGAAGTATCCCATTAAGCTACTATTGGGAACACTTTTCCCTCCAGTGCTGTTTTTTTAACCTACAGTCACTTCTAATAAGTGCCCCTTCCTCTTTTTCCTCAATAGGTTTGCACTGATCACTTGAGGAGCTTTGTCTATGTTCCTGTCCCCCCCCCCCCCCCCCCCCCCCCTTACCCACTCACTGTCATCCCTCACCTCTCTCACACACTTTTTAATAAATTTGTAATCTATTTTTCTTGTTTCCATGGTTACACAGTGGGCTTATGAGGGTTCTATGCTGACATGCCAAGACCTTGAGAAACAATGAGCGCAGCACAAGCTGAGAGGCTCTTCGGTTAATAAACCCAAGTGCACCAACTGGAAACTGGATCAGCTACAAAGCGCTCACACCTAGGCTGATTCACCACTTTCATGAATGCACCTTCTATTCACTAATTTTCTTTGTGCTGCCTTGAAATATATCCTAAAGAACTGGCTGAGTGTGGGTGTTCATAGTCCCAGCGTTGGTTCAGGGTTTTACCTGACATCATGTAGTATTGGATTTCTCTCCTTTGTACTGCTTTGAAAGAATACTCACCAGAGCTTCTTTTTCAGGAAAAATGTAAAAGCATCTGCTATTTGCCAGTACTCCATTTCGGATATCCAATGGGCCTTTGATGGGCCTTACATGGAGAGCAACGAAGACTCCAGCTCTAAATGGGAACAGTACACAGGGAAAGTGCCAGAACCTCGACCCGGCTCGGTAAGGCCTATACAGGATTACAGCTATACTGATCCCTTGTTTCATCTTACACTGGCCTGATTATCCTCATCCCTGTAACTCTGCCTGCCTGCTGACTCTGATGGGGAAGCACAAGTCAGCACTTCACAGGTGGAGCTACTAAAGCTCTCTAACCGCTGTGCAAGGTACAGGTAGAGCGTTGATCTAGTTTCATCCAGAAATCAGACGCTGATGAGCAATTTTATAGAGTGCACATGGAGAGAAAAGGGGTTTATTTCATCAAAGCTTTTGCCATGGAGATTAGCAGCAGGCAGAAAATCATTGCTGATTGGCTGCATTATGACTTTTGAATCTGTGATATTTCCAATGAGTGAGTCTGAATGCGAGTGAGGGTTGATATTGCACCTTTAATTGATGTTTGGAAGTTTTCAGAAATGTAAAGGAAAGAACAATTTTGGTTTTCCCTGGCCTATTTTAGGTTTTTGCAAAAGAAGCCTTTGCCGTAAGATTTTGTTTGTGAACGCTTAGCAATTTCTGTCAGATAATTAAAATGACTGTTAAATTGCCAATTTTCAGTCAAGAGACTGAGAATAGCTGAATGTCCTACATTCTCGATGGGTTCTTGGAAATTAGTTGGTAATCCCACTGAGCAAGAAGAAGGGATAATTTCAGACCCTGCATTGTTTGTGTCTGCTAGCTTTTCAAGGCTGTGAAAATATGTCTGCATACAGTAATGGCCAAAAGTGATGTCTGGTGGGGATATTTGTTTTTAACTCTTTTCCAGCCAGTGTTTTTGAAAAAAGTTGCCAATCATCGCCAGCATTTTTGATAATTTTCACAAAAGTTTCATGGCCCCCAGAATATTTTGTTGTAAGAATATCTAAACATGCAATACATCAAAACAAAGAACAGACCCTCTGGTTTTAAACATAAAACCCTTTTTATTCTAGCTTCATGTATTCTTTTTTTATTATCAACATTTGAAAATAAAAAAGCAACATTTTGAGCTAAGACTATGTCTGGATCGGATTCAGAATGATTATCAAAACATAAATGGAGTAGATCGAGTCCATCAACACCCCCAAATCTTGCTCAGTCCTATAGCTCGTCCTGGGTCAGCATTTCATTCAGTAACGTTAGACATCAGTTTTGATTTATATGTGGTTTAATGTTGATGGTTGCGTTATTTTACATATGCATATGCTTACATATGCTATCGCTTGTTTTTGCTGCTTCTTCGCCAGTGTTTTGATCAAGTGATCAGTCTTTCGGAAGATGCATAATAGCCTCCCCTACCGTACCGTATAACAGTGAAAACACGGAAAGCTGGAAAATACCTTTAAGTCATCAAAATATAATATTTTTATATTTTAAATATAAGGGCATTATTGTGTTATCACAAATAAAACAATTGACCTGACTCCAATTTGTAATTGTAATAATATTTGAATAAAGGGCAAAGAGGTCAATTTTCCTAGGACGGACATCACTTTTGGCCACTACTGTGCATGTATTGTTGGAAGGTGATTTTACCTCGCTTGTGCTTTTCATTTCTCTTCAGTGCATCACAGATCAACTTAGAGCAAGAGGCATCAACTCATCCACCAACCTGCCAGATGACGTACTTCATTTTGTCCGTCGCCATCCGCTCATGTACAGGCAGATCCTTCCTCAAGGACAGCGCCCCCTGCTGTTTAGGAGGAATGTGGACTACACTAAAATTGCCGTACACAAAGTGACTGCTCTAGATGGTCAGATATACCACATACTCTTCATTGGGACAGGTACTGCAGTGACCTCCCTTTAGCTCTTATCTATCAAAAACCTGGCAGTTTATTTGAGGTTTTTTGATCAGCAGGGTTGTGCAGGTCCAAATAAAACATCATCTGTAGTGGTAAATTACAGAATATATTCAGTGAAGCCAAAAAAAAAAATTGCTTTCTATAACAATTTTTATTAAATAATTTATCTGAAATAAAAGTGGTGTGACACTGGAATGTCTGGTTTCGATGTTCCTCCAGATGAAGGTTGGCTACAGCGGGCTGTGATGGTTAATGGTCAGCTGCACATCATTGAGGAGCTGCAGCTGTTCGAGGAGCCCCAGCCAGTGGACAGTATAGTCATCTCTGAGAAACAGGTGAGAAATAAGTGTCTACATTCTGGAAGTTGTAAATGCATTATTACAACAGGTTGTTCCCATTATAAAGTTTGCAAGTCCATTTGCATCCTGTTTAAATTTATATTACATGTAATTTGATTTTATGCACAGCCCACAATGTGAATCTTACTACCCACTTGAACCTTTCTTTGTCAGATGAGTGTGTATGTGGGTTCGCCCAGCTCAGTGGTGCAGTTGCCCTTGTCCACATGCAGCAGATACTCCTCGTGCTTCGACTGCGTGATGGCACGCGATCCCTTCTGTGGCTGGGATGGACTGGAGTGTGTGGACATTACATCACACGTACGCAGGTACGAATGCATGGTCATAAATACTAGTACCTCTGCTGTCCTTATTAACTATTTAATTAACTGAATGAAAATGTGCGATTGTGATTGACATCATATCTCAATGCAAGTACTCTGTTAATAAGGACAGCTTGATTTTGTTAGGCATGTCATGGAACATGGAATGCGTATTGGAAAAGGCCAGAGTTGGTGAACTTTGATCAATGAAACATTAGTAACGCACAATATGTACCATATTAGTTGTCAGACAATTTATTATTTATTATTTTCTGCATCAGAATATTTAATATTTATATTTAAATATTTCATTGAGCATGCTCCTTTCCCATATTTTTACATTTAGATTACCTTTGCTGTCATCTAACGCTCATTTACCTGAAGTAAATCAAGTACTTGAATATCCATTTTTTTTCATGCTGTACATTATATTGATGTGATGCCTAGATTCACTTGTAGCATTAAAAATCTCTGTTTATAGTTTTAATGTTTATTTTTCGTTTAGATAAGCACACATTTATCAGTGACCGGCCATTATATGAAAATAATTAGTATCGGTCAGAATTCTAATGTCAGTGTGTCCCAAATAAAAACCTCTCACTATCTACAGAGCTGATCTGACCCAGGATATTGTGAATGGAAACCAGGGCTGTGAGGAATCCACAGCAGATGGTATGAAAAACATTTGTTGTATTAGTCAGTGGTGATTCAGTGTTATTTTAGTATTATTTATATACTATTATGGTATTTATTAATATTTTGAATGAGCATTAATTTTTATATTCTCAGTTTTCATTTTAATTTCACTATTGTCTTTGTTATTGGTTTTTGTTTTCTTAAAAAAATAAATTTAGTTTTAATGATTCACCTTTTGTTTTAGTAATTTAGTACTTCAACTTATTTTAGTTCAGTCAGCAACATTTGTAATTTTTCATTTAGTTTTATTTTTCAATATTTATGTTTTATTTCAGTTAATGAAAACTATTTTAATAGTTTTAGTCAACAATAACAACACTGTGATTGTTGCTTTTCCAAATCAGTGTAGTCAGTTTGTCTCCTTATTCCTCAGTTAGTCATAGTAAATTGTATATGTCAGATAAGGTGGGATGGGATGAAGTGGATGTTAGCCAATATCTAAGGTTACAGGTTATTCCTAAGAAGAGTCCAATGGATTACCATTACTGCAGTGATATAATCAAGCCAAGTAACCCTGAATGACTAATATCCCTGTAACTGCTGTGTGTGTGTGTCATAGACCAAGTGTTACACCGCTCTCGCTCTGTGATGGCGGGTGATGACGTGCTGCTTCAGTGTGAGCTCAGCTCCAATCTGGCAACCCCTGAGTGGACGCTGGATGGAAAGAAACTGCAGGGTTACGGGCTGGACTCTGGCTACCGCGTCGGCACTGACGGTCTCCTGGTCATCGAGGCACGGTCTTACCAGAGCGGCCACTACTGCTGCTTCGCCCTGGAAAACAGTGTCCATGTTCCTGTGGTGATCTACAGCTTAACAGTTCGCCAGGAACTTCCTGCACCTCCTCCTGTGGAGCCAACGCAGCCACACTTGACCACAGCGATCTACTGGACCTTTCAGACTTCCCAAAGTGACTCCCCGGAGGACTTCAATGCAACCCCAATGTCCCCTCGCTTCGAGTTCCTGTCCATGAGGAACATGGAGGCCATGTACCTATCCCTAATCACAATCCTAGGAGGCCTTTGTTTTGTTCTAACAGTCGTCCTGCTGTACGTGGGATTCTGTTTGCAAGGGCGGAGAGGTAAATACTCTTTGCGGGCCGCTACTCATGCCGAAAAGAAGCGAGGTGCTCACATGGAGCTCAAGACCATCTCCAGCCACTGCAACGGGAAAGCCGACGCTCACGACGGCCTGCTTCAGATTGTTCCCGGAGAAGCAGCAACGTCACCAAACAAAGAGCTTCCTCCCGCTCCACCTCTCCCACCGCCTTCAGAATCAGAGTACGTCAATGGACTCTCTGCCACCTTACCCAGCGTCTTACGCAAGATGAATGGCAACAGCTATGTGTTACTGAGACAGACGGATGGAGATACCACGTCTCCGCTCTATTACTCCTTCACGGAGGAGCTCAACAGGATCCTGGAGAAGAGGAAGCACACGCAACTGTGTAGTAAACCTGACGAGAGCTCGGTGTGAACCGTACCTACCTTGTGGAGATGTTTTCGAACTGCTGGTGTCCTCTAAAATGTTCAAGGGATGTATCATTGTCTAATACCCCTTTTTTTACTTCAACGGGATGCTAATAAGTAGCCGCAGCAGCAGCTTTTATTGGAGGATAAACAAAACATTGGTGTTCTTCTAAAAGGATAAACTGCCTCTCCGTTTACATTGCAAATGTAAAGCTTTTGACTTTCAGCAGACTGAGGAATGCCCACCGGTTACAAAATAGCAAAGAACGAACACATGGAAATTCTACCTCAGCAAGTTATATCACACAGCTCTCGGGCTTATTTTAGCGTGCTTGTGTTAAAATCTGGGTTGGAGTTGGGGATGTATAGTTAGGGACACGCAGCAAGGGAATCTTCAAAGCAAAAGAGCCCATCTTGGGGAATCAAGTAAATGATTCCGTTACAAACTGGTTAGAAGAGACGTTTACAAGGCAGAATTGTAAAAAAGCTACGAGATGAACTCAGATGGAGGTTTTACGCCTGGACGGAGCAAGTCGTGTGAAAGCTCTAGTGCTGTTAAGCACCGAATGCCTCTGATATGTCCTTTATTTTAATATTTTCTAATTTATGCCAACACTGACCATATCGGTAACACCTTGTAATAATAATCATGATTAAGAAGAGCAGGGATAACAGACTTTGAATACAATGAGAAATGCACTTGATGGTACTAATTGTGTAAATAAGGCTTTTATTAATAGTTTCACAGGGGTGGGAACCAGGGAAGATGACAGTATTAACCACTGAGATGCACTTTATGTACCGGTAGCATTTGTTTTCCCTGAGGTGCTGCTTATTCTGACAGATCTGGAGAGGATGGAATGGATTACAAGGACGGGAAGATTGCGAATTATGTGAAAGTGACAATATGACAAAACTGTGTTTCTCTCTGAATTAAAAATGCTGCGAGAGGGAAGACTACAGTATGTGGACAGAATGAGTACCTGTATGACCCTGAAAAATGGACCACTAAACATGCTAAGTCTGGATTTGTCTGATTCGGATCTGTACGTCTCTAATAAGTCAACATGCACAAGAACTGACATGATTCCTTATTGGATTCTTTCATTCCAGTCATTAGCTGCGAGGTTTCCATGGCAACCACAGAGTAGAGGTAAAGCTGATGCTGACCTTTTTAGATTATCCTTTTGACATGACCAATTATTTCTGCACCTCTTACAGTCAGGTCTTAACAAGGATTAGCAAATTAGCGGGACGTCATGATATTGGGCTTCTGCTGCCAGTAAATAAACTAAATTCAGTTGTAGTCGGGTCATGATGAACAATGAGTATTGTAACATGGTTATATTGGGGGGTTTGATGATCCTTTCTCTTCCAGTAAATCCATTAAACAGTTGTGTAAATGTTCGTCCTGGAACTGGTCCAGCTTCAGCTGCCCACACTTGCGTGCAAGAGCGTTTTGGCGTATCTCCCGCCACTTAAGGAGAGCGTAGCACCTGGTTCTGTCTGTTTAGATCAGTATATGCAGATTGCGGCGGAGCCGAATGGAGAACATTAAGGCCACATGTTCAGAACAGAGCTAAGATGAGCACTGCCGATAGTGTAGTTTGCTTTCTTCCTTAATCTTTGTGTTCAGACTCATTGTTTTTGTCTTGTTGAATGATTCTGTCTTTTTTAGTAGAGTTGGACTTATTTTTTCACTTTATTTTTTATTCTAAAGTGCTTTAAGTTTAAGGCATAGTGCACCTAAAAATTTTAAATAATGTCAGAATGTAATTATTTACTTACCTTCATGTCTTTACAAACCTGTACAGTATGTTGTTACTTTTTCATTGGGCTCAGTCCTTTTGAAGTATCGTTCCTCAGTTCTTTCCATACACACTTCATAGTGACCAAAAAGGTTGCAATAAAATCAAAAATATAACACACATTTAAAATCTTCCGAAGCCAGATTCAAAATGTATCACGATGCTAAAATCTCTTGAATATTCTCATTTTAAAGCAATGAGAAATGCACTTGATTAATAGTTAGTGCGAATAAAGCACATAAGACATGTGGACCACTTTTATGATGCCTTTATGGAGCTTTGTCATTTTTGGAGCCATTCCTATCATTAATCTTTCATTTTTTTTACTCCCATCATCTCTCCATCTCTGAATCCCCCACAATTTCCATTTGACAAATGGCATTCATGTCCGTGCATACACCTCCATCATAGTCTCTAATGAGAGCAGAATAGATCTGCATCCACGTCTGCCCTCGACCCTCCCAGAGGGTCACAAGCTGTGATTAGATGCTTGTCTTCATGCAGCTCATATGGTCTGTGCTTGCAATGTTTACATCCCGTGAGACTTATATTCCTGCGAGAGAGGCACTCCTGCAGAATCTTCTAACATGCCAGGACAGGTTTGTGGATGAGAAATAGCTTGACTGCTGCCCGCATTCAAAGTGAATTTAAAGTGCACTAGAGAGAGAATGAGATTGACAGAGAAAGATCAAAAGAGAGACTGCATTGAAATAGATTGGGAAATAGTCATTGAGCCTTTTATCCTCATTTAGGGCAACTACACAAAGCACTCGGCAGTGCTCGTATCTGCTTCCAGATTCAAAAATCTCATGTTAATGTTGCTAAAATGCCATTGGTTCTCCTGGGTGAAGTAACTGAACAAGACATGCTACTTTTGAATTCTAGGCATGAGCAATATTGGTCTGTTCATCACATATTGCATGGCTTCAGAAAAGTTGATATAGCACATAAAGAGTCATAAAAACACTTTTTTTGTCTCATTAAATACAGTTTTTTTTTTTAATGGCAAGATACATTATGATTTCAATTTTAGCAAATAATAGCAGTATTCATGTTTGGAATGACACAAAGGAGAGTAAATAACCAAATTATTGGGTAAAATATCCCTTCAAACAAAACAGCCTTTAGCCTTTGTGGGTTTATTTTTTTGACAGATGTCAAGAGAGTCGGATCAGCTTCTGTTTGATGCACAGTCCCAAGAAGTGAAATGAATGGATCAAGATAACATGATATTATCAGACATTTCAGTCCTTACAAAACAATAGATCTCTTTGCCATGTAATCCATAAAATAAAATGGAGTCACCGCTGAGGTAAATGGGAGAATTGTTATCGATTGTGTGTGTTACATTGTTTTGTTGTTGTACTATTAAGCCATTTGCTATTTTCAATTCGAACTACATAATTACTTCATAAATAATTAAAGAGGTTTATGCCCTGTATAGATGACCAGAAATGACATATATTGAGTTTATTGGTCCCTTCAGTCATGCATACTTTATTCCAGTACATACAGTATAATTAAAAAAACGTGTCAGTGGAAATATATTTATTTTATAGCTTTGTACAGTTTTGTGTATATTTATTTAATTAGTGTTTCAAACTGGGATTTTCTAAATTGTGGTTAATGGTGCATGCTATGCATATTTTCAAACATTATTTACAATTTTCGAAAAAAACTAAAATAATAATAGATATAATAACATAGGTGATGCTGCTCATAATAATAATAATAAAGGAAATGTAATACCCATACCATGGTAAAATTCCTATTATTACAGTATTTTCCTAAATTGTTTCCAGTTGTACATGTGCTACAATGTTACACAACATTCCAACCAAGATTGTATGCTTCTTATTTCTTGTGATCTGAAAATATAGTTAAATCTCCTGCAGAGCAGACCATGTCTCGAGTCACTTCAGTACACAGTTGTATGCCTCTTCAGCCGTGGGTTGGTTTGTGTGGGCTGCCTCTGGAACTGCATTTAATGAAGCTGGTTAGACCTACGCCTGTCACCATGGTGAAAAGACCATAGAATTATTATCAATTTGCTTAATGTTTCATTCTTGCCCCGTGTTTGTTCAGACAGTCGATGCCCAAGGTATGAATTCAATGTGTATATTTTCCCTTGGCAAAGTGTTATGTTTTGTGTTTAATTAACAGTAATACTACAGGGACATGCTTGCAGGGGAGGAGGCTGAGAAGTGTGAATCCATTATGTTCAACATTGGAAACTTGTAAGTCTGACATTTGTTTTGTTTACATTTTACCTGGTCAATTCTTTTTATAAACAGTATTGAAGCTTCTGTTTGTGTCTTTTTGGATTGGTATTACATGAAATAAAAGCAGTTTGGGCACTTTGGGGAAGTCTGAAATGAAATGCAGTCTGCTTTTATGAGTCAGACATGTTCAAAATGAGGTTAGCATACCTCACCTGTGTTGATATGTAAATGCCACTTGATACATCAAACACAGCTGGAACAGGTTTTTCTGTGGTCAAGTGGTATTCACTATGACTATGTTTTCTGTTTGAGAGGTGCTTCATTGATGAGGGTAGTCACAAATCACCAGTTCATCCATTAAAAAAGGAGTAGGCTAAACTCAGAAAAAAGGTTATAAAAGCTGTCACTGGGAAGTTACCTTTTCAAAAGGTACTCTTTTTTTATAGGGTACATAATGGTACCTTAAAGGTACATATTAGTACCTAAAAGGAACAGAAGTGTACCTTTTTAAAAGGTACTGCCCCAGTGACAGCTTTTGTACCTTTTTTACTGAGTCTATTTATTGTATTATTAATAATAATGACTAGTGTGCTATGATCTAATCTGGTCTATACACATACTGCATAAACGGGTATTAATCTGTCACCATCACATACCATATATTGTTTTTATGTGTTCGGACAATAGTTGTACCCAGAGCCGAGGAGGGAACGGTCACTGTGATTTTGCCCAGTAAGACTTGTTCCCCTGGAACAACTTTCTAGTCCGAAAATTTAGTCCTAACCTTGGTTGCAAGTCTATATGCAACATAAACTATTAACTTGTCCCTGAAATCTGATTGGTTGATTGAAATGTTGTTCCAGGATCAACAAAGATGTTGATCCAGGAACATGTTGTACTTGGTGAAATGACGTTCACCATAGGGACATACTGTAACTGTTACCTCTGAAAGAGTAATCATATGAATCTCTAAAGACATTTAAACACGTCATCATAGTCATGGGTGCGGGGTTATGCTGGTCCTTATGTTGGTTATCGCCCCCGGTGGAATGATACAGGATAAAAGAAAGGTAGATAAGCAGTGTTTGTACGTGAGGAGTGTAGTTTTTTTTATTGCTCGAGTCTCTATGGAAAGTGTCTCATTAAGGACAGAATTCTCAAGCATAGGCCTACCTGTTTTTTTCTCGTCATCACGATGTTGCCCGGATGGCATCAGAACCGTTTCTCCTCGTTTGTGTGTGTGATGGAGGGATTTCTGCTTCTGTTTTGACTCCTTTACACATTATAAGCTCTTCACAAGTTCTCAGCTGATCAAAATACCATCACGCACATATAATGAGTGCATTCCAAGATAAGATGTCTGTTAAAAGCATCTGCTGTGTACAAACATCCGAGAAACGTCTTTAAGATGTCAGTTTTACGTTCTAAATCATAAATATCTTAAAGACATTTTCTAAATGTCTATTTAACATCTTACAGGAAACGTCCTACGACTCCTACGTATTGCAGATAAGCAAACAGTCTAAAATATGTCTTCCGGATGTAAACATGCACATCAAAGACGTCTTTGAGATGTATGTGATAGCCCAGCACACAGCATTGTTTTGAATGTTCGGCAAGTTCCGTCGCGAAATATAGGCTATAATAAAGGCTGACCAATCAGGTTATGAACATATCCCGACCCTATGCCTTAGGTTCACTGCGATGTGAACGCATGAAAAAGGTGTGACCACATTTTTTCAAGGCTCAAATTCTCAAACAGAAATTTGATTATAGATTACGAGGGGAAATGAATTAAAAAATAAGAATTGTAAATTTTTATTTCATGGCGACTTTAAATAGGCCTATATAAGTTGGACAATAGGCCTTCATTAATTTGCATTAATATAAATAACGCTAAAATTGACTTTATCTCTGACGAACTTAGTGAGTCTGCTTCTGGAGATTCTGGACTCAAAACACCAGATAGACCTGCATTTCTTCACATCTAATCTGTCCATATTGAATTATGATAAGGCGCAAGCAACATGATTCAAAACAATGTCTCTCGTGACTCGTGCCCTTCTGCATTCTTTAGCCTACTTTATTTGCTGTTATGTCAGTTGTTTATGACTCACTGTAGTGATCAGCATCTCATTTGCGTGTGTGTGTGTGTGTGTGTGTGTGTGTGTGTTAAAGTGCAGTGATCCATGGTGGAGACTCGATAATTTATTCGATCAGCCTGCTCACCACACCAGCTCAGCGCTAGAATTACCCGTTCAGCTGCACTTTACTTTAGGTATCACTGACACTGACTAATAAGTGTTTGAAGGTGCAAGCTGTGCTGTGTAGGAGAATTCCAGGTAACCTCACTGAGACCGACAAAATATATCCTGAAGGAACCATAGACAGTAAAAGGAAGGAACCCAACATACTTCTATGCGTGTGCTAGTAGTTACCAAGCAACAAAAAATTGTTTTAAATTTGTACCCAGGTACTGATGTGAACTGTGAGAGGAGAATTGCAGGAAAAGACTTAGGCTACTCTAGGCTGGTACTGGTGGAAGCTATAGGGCAGAAGCAATTATCTATAAAGGTTCCTATTCCATAACTTTAGGATTTAACTCGCCTATTAATTTATTTTCATGGCTCATGTCATGTCTGTAAAGATATTCATTTTCTGTTACCATAGGCAATAAAGTGACAATAACAAATAAAAAAACATGTTCCTTTTCTCTCTGTCTCAGATGTGTTTGTTTGTTTGTTTTTGCAGGCAACACCCTGAACCAGAGGAACAGGCTTTTCTCATTGCAGTAGCCTGTATATACTTTTTTACATCACATGTTTTTTTTTTTTTTTTTTTTTACTATCATTTAGAATCACGTAGCCTACTTGCTCTTCTTTTTTCACAACGTTTCTTTTGACGCTGCATGGTGCTTGACAAGAATCTGTTACTCCTCAGAATATGATAGACATGCAAGAGCCTATTACAGTTGCCTTTTTGACGATGCCTGATAATATAAAGGGGAAATTAGGCTGTGAAGGTATAGTGTCTTTGCTTTCAAATCTAAAAAACATAAAAACTCTCAAATAGGCTACATTTGGTTATACATATTTGATCTCGTTTCTAGTCTCTCGCTCTCTGATCGTTTTATGGTCGTTTGGCGCCACCTAGTGAAAAATCATGTAAAATACAAGCACTGCCCAACACGAGTATGCATCATAATCTGAGTGGGTAAAGCAAGGGTAGGCAATATGAGTGACGTGTTTGATTGTATTGACAACAACGAACAGCTTATTAATATTATAACCATATATTGAGAATGAGAATGTGACGTCACGCGTATCACTCCGCGTTGCATTGTGGGAAGGATGCGCCATCTTGGAAGGATACGCTATCCGTTGTCGTGGTTACTTCGACCGTGAGACCGAGAGAAATAGCGTCAGAGAGAGAGAGCAGCTTGATATTTGTTTGCATTTTTGCGATAAGGCACAGTTTCTTTGGAATAAATGAAGAAGGGGGAAGCAAAAGGAAAGGGGCTCTATCGGGAGAGACAACAACACAAGCAGCGTTATTTAGAGAAACTACTTGACATCAACAACATGGACCCGTACGACCTGCTACAGAATGGACGAAAGACCCAAAGCACTACCACCTTTCACATACCCTGACACAGTCAATTACTTGGTTTATGGTATCAGTGCCTAACGTTAGTTACTGGCTAAGTTACACAATGCAAGAGTTCAGAAGCTTTAAGTCATTAGAAGCTTATGATCAATTCTGCCGCGGCTGGGTGCAAGACAAGAAACCCCCAAACCTGTAACGTTAAACTGTGAGAGTTCAGTCATACTTGATGTTTCAGGCCTCATTCATATGTGGAAATAAATCTGATATGAATCAGATACGTGCATTTGCACCTGCCGTGCAACATTAAGCGGACAGATCGGACATTCCCGTCACTGCGAGACGTATGTCATTCAAAAAAAAAGTGTATTTTTAAAATATTTCGCGGTACAGATATATCTATAACAAATTAAACAACTCTAGTTGAATAACAGAGTATTCATTTCGTTCGTTTGTGTTAAATAAAAGGCGAACTGTGCTGAAATGTGTTCCTTTTGAAATCATGCTTTGCTCGCTGTTGCTGCTGTCAGTTTATTGACAAGCAGTTTCTCTAAATAAAGCTGGCTAGCATTGTTATTTAGTCTCTCCCGATAGAACCCCTTTCATTTCTCTTCCTTCTTCTCCAAAGAAACTGCGGCGTATCGCTAAAATGAAAAATGTTATTTCTGGAATGTTTAGTCGCGCCTCTGTGAAGTTCTGAAGGCGTTGCCCCTGGCAACCGATAGCGTCTCCTACCATCATGGCCGACCGGATCAGACCACGGCCAAATCGGCACGTGACTCCTCACTCTCAATAGCTACTTAGAAGCATTATTAACCTTTCTATTTTTTTAAAGGAATGCTTCTGGTTAATGATAAAAGGTCATGTCATTTGTGCAAAAAAATTAATTGTGACATAGTTATCAATTCGAACCCTTGGGCTAAATTATTTCAACCCTATCACATTAAGTTTGGAATATTAAATGTATCAAAAATAAATTCTGGTATTATTAATCAGTTTAAGTTGTTATATTAGGCTAATAGCATTACAATTGGAAAAATATTAATAACCCTTTGCATTTTCTTCCATTACCAAATTGAACTATTGAGCTTGCGAGGCCAATATGAGCATAAACAATGTAATAGTGAAAACTTGAACCATATGGTCGCTCTATCTCTTTAAGGGTTAGTTCACCCAAAAATGAAAATTCTGTCAGTACAGTTACTCACCCTCATGTTGTTCCAACATCTTCGGACCACAAATGAAGATATTTTTTATTAAATCTGAGAGCTAGATCTCTCCTCCATAGGCTTCTAAGGGATTGAAACTTGCCGGCCCATAAAAGTTATTAAAGACATCGTTAAAATAGAAATGAGATTTAAAGACTTTTTTAAAATTACACCAATCACAGTGTTTAGAATGTGTTGTGTCTGTGAGATAAACATTAAAATAAAATAAAAAATGTCAGTATGCCATTTACTCCAGATGTGTGAAGACAGCTGCAACACTCATCCCTTTTACATCCCTGTGATCTATATTCGGTGTC
Organism: Tiaroga cobitis; assembly: GCA_030578255.1. NCBI lineage: Eukaryota > Metazoa > Chordata > Actinopteri > Cypriniformes > Leuciscidae > Tiaroga > Tiaroga cobitis. Next base: position 36,899,245 of record CM060603.1, read on the forward strand.
ATTCTCTCCAGAGAGATCAAACACAGCAGCTCTCAGCAGAAGCTTACTCTTTGAGTTCTGGCCGCAAATGAAGTTAACTTTAATTGAGTTAGATGATCCTGCTGCAGAAAAATCCTGGATTAGAGATTATCTCACAGAGGATGTTCCGGAGGGAATTGACCCAGTTAACAATACAGGCGCACTGTGTGCCATGGAAGCAGATGGGAGTGTGCCGCAAACTCAACTGTATCAACCATCAACCCAGTACAAACAGTGCTGTCCTCAAATAAAGTTCACACAAGATTACTAGAGATCAGTTCAGAGTCAAATATACTGACACCTGCTGGCTGGGTGGTGCTTGTGGCTATACCTATATAAATAGCTATATATGTAGGCTACACCATCGTTCAAAAGTTTTGGGGTCAGTAGCCTACTATTTTTTTTTTTAATTAAGAACAGATTTGTTAATTTGATCAAAAGTGACGATAGACATTTATAATGTTACAAAATATTTCAATTTCAAAATAAATGCTTACTTTGAACTTTCTATGCATCATAGAATCCTGACAAAAAAACATTAAGCAGCACAACTGTTTTCAACATTGATAATAATAAGAAATGCTTCTTGAGCACTAAATCAGCAAGTCTGAAGAAGGATCATGTGACTGAAGAGAGTAATGGCTGCTGAAAATTCAGCTTTGTAATATTTCACAATGTTCTTGATCAAAGAAATGCAGCATTAATTAGCATAATGTGTTATAAAGGTATGGTCAAAATGGATGTTGCTGTGCTTTATGTTTTCATAAGTGTAAACAAAGTTTAAATAAATTATCATATTCAAAGATTCGTTGTTATGAAATGGATTGCTGATGTGTTTAATGCATTATTGTGTGCATTTGAAGTATTAATGTATTATAAGTGTGGTTACCATTATTCATGAGATAATGAGATATGGTAATGCATTACAAGACTATTTTAATATCATATTTATATTTATTTTTATATTATATTAATATTTTTATAATCCATCATATACATGCTTGAATTAAACTGTTACCAAGACTTTTGAACGATAATATGATCATATATGCAGCTTGTAAATTTTTGGAATGTTTGGTTCAGGAAATGTGCTACCAGGATGGTGTGTCCATTAAAACACAGAGGTCCAGTACTCAGTCCATAATCATTTATTGCAACAGATGAATCAGGCCACCAAGTAGAATTGGACTCAGATATAGAGTTGTATGGTTTCTATAAACAAAATAAACCAACAGAATCTTAAATATACTTAACACCATAGAACTTTAACTAATAAATCATTAATCACATAATCCAATCCTAAACAATTCAACATCAAAATAGTAAGAAACACGAGAATCATAATCACATAGAACATTTCAGAATAAGACAAACAGAATCTCAGAAATTAACATCAAGAAACAAATCAAAAGGGCACAAACTTACATTGTCAGGAACACATCAACTCTTCAAAGGCTCTCATTAAGAGAGAAAGAAAGGACAGTCTGTTTCCATTGCATATGGCACACACCAAACAATAGTACCTTATCACTCATTAAGTGCACCTGAGGAGACTTAGCTCCTCCCATGACTGGCTATGTCATGTGATCCATAGGAATTCTCAACACAGCTAAATATACATTTAGGCCCTGTCCCAAATGGCGCACTTCATGCGGACTTTCGGTCTCGTGGACTTAAATTGCGCGTGCTCGCCGAGTCTACGAGTCCGTAGGCCGTCCCATTTGGCATTTTAACGCTCTGAAGTGTGCTCAGCAGCGCTCCCTTTGTACCCTTGAAGCGGTCTTCCGCGAAGCCCGCATAAATCCAGGCTTCACGCACTTCAACTACCCAGGAATCCTTGCGAAAGGCCAATCAGACAACGGATGGGAGGAGATTTCGCTCACGGACAATTGTTAACGGCCCAATCCCAAATGGCACACTTCATGTGCACTTTCGGTCTTGTGGACTTACAATGGCTGCCGCGTGCGCGTGTCCGTTAAGTCCGTGAGACCGCAGTGTGTCCCATTTGTCATTTTTAGATCTCAGAAGGGTGCTCGCGAGCGCCCCCTCTGCGGTCGATTTGCGCCCTTGATGCACACTTTTGCCGAGCCCGCGCTGATGCGGACTCCACAGCAGACTTCTTCCCGACATTCAAAGCGGCGTTACGTCGCGAAAGTGCGGACTCAGAGGATACCGCGAGTGCTTAGGGTTCCATTTGGGACAGGGCCAACATGGCTGAGAAAAAAATATTAAAGTGTAATTATATCATTACGGTTTTTATGACAAGTTTATACAAACATTATGATCATCGACCAGTGGTTGATGTCTCAAACATAGGCTAATAATAGCAAGCTGAATAATACGATCGCATTATGATTCATTAAATAAATAGAACAGAATGTCAGGGCTTTACTGAGTCATATGTAAACACAACAACAATAGGCAGCATATTTCCCCAAACCTGTAGCTCCTGTCCATAACAACAATCAGACCGTCTTCCTGTTTCCGGCGTGACGATCGAGTCTGTCCCAAAAATACCTCTCAATGCGCCCTCGCGGACTCGCGCTAAGGGCCCTATAGGTCTGCACTACATGACGTAACCGAAGTGTGGACTCTGAGGAAGTCCACAAGTCCGGAGTGTGCCATTTGGGACAGGGCCATAGTTGAATATACACTGGGTTCCATTTGTTGCTGTTCTTCCAGTCCCAGATCAGATAAACTGGCTGCTGTTACTCACTTTATTCTGTTTCCTCCTGTCCACTCACTGAACCATGTTATCTGAAACATCAGCAGTTTTCAGTAAACAGAGAAACCGTGCTTTGAACATACTGATTTAAAGGTGCAATTATAAACTATTGCTGCAATGACCTTTGTAAAATGGTACAGACACATTGACTCACTGGATGTTTTATTTTAATGTAAATGTCTGATCTGTTTCTATATGCTTTTAAGGAATTTGAGAAACTTGTTTTATTATCTGAGACACATGATCTCTGTCTCCAGCAGAGAGGTTTTCTTTTCTTTGTGTGTTATTCTGAACTGAAGCAGGGCCTCAATAATGACACAGTGAGGAATCTGAACCCCACATCTGCTGAAAGCTCAGGCAAAAGACTGGGGCATTGTGGGAACCATTATGAAGAATAGGTAGAATGACTGCATGTTTTGTGTTTGCTCATGGACTGTCAGCAAGACAAAATATATTCTTACTCATGGTTTTGGGTCTTGTCCATATACCAGAAGAGAAAAACTGACATAGAGAAGTTTTCCACAGACCTTATGTAGACCTTACAATCTACCTGACAGTTATTTTACTTTACACTCTAAAAATGTAACCTGACATACTTTAAAGGTCTGTTTACACTTTTTTGTTTTATCCATTTGCCCATGTCCATCATGAACAAACAATCAAATTAGAATCACATTGGAAAGAATTTTGAGTTCATTTTTGAAATCTACGACTTGCAGACTTTGGTTTCTTGGTGTACCCTCTAGACCCTTAAGACCCATATTGTCCAACATTCAAAGCCCCCTCCATATATACCCACCCTAGAAGATATTTAGTGTTTTCCCCTCTACCAGTCTGTTATGGGGACCTCTACAAAACTGCTAAAATTATATTAAATTATGGGACTTTTTCAGAACGGGACTTGCTACTACCTATAAATACACTACACGCGGCTCCAAGTAAGAGATGCTGCTGCTGTACAATATCATACATGAATTACCCGAAGCAGATCTATACAGGTGGAGCTGGGGAAGATGGAGGGTTTCTGAAACAGCACTGCGAATTGCTACGCAGACGCTGACCAAGTATTTGAAGGTTTGGAGTATTTGGCTGCTGATACAGCAGGAACCAATCAGCTGCCCTGTAGAGACCGTTCTCATCCCAAGGCGTCATATACTGACGCTTTTGACATTTTGTCTACATCCAATGCACATGGCACCCTTTAGCGTCAATATGAGACGCAGATAGATATGGGCCAGAATGCGCCTCCTAGCGGTCTAACCCTGACCCTACCCCAGATCTAAACCTACCCATATCTATCTGCGTCCATGTGCGTTGGATGTATACCAAATATCAAAATATGTCAAATATGACGCCCTAGGATGAGAGGAGACAACTGAGATATTAAAGTCCTATGGGAAAATGCCATAAAGTGAACACAGCGAAGTGCAATAATGGATTTTTAATGCAGCAGTTAAGATCCAGCCTGAAGATGTTTATATCTCAGTATTTGCACATGTCTCGTATCAACCGTACTCCTTCAGTATTGCGAATGAAAGCAAGTGAAGGAAGGGGTTTGTTTTTGTTCCTGATGAAAGCCCACTGGAGAGAGATGAAGGGATGAAGGGTGGATAGTAGGAAGAAAAAGACAGAGTGAACAGCTGCATGTACCGAAGTGTTCTTGGAGTTTTCTTCTCACGTGGATGTATAATGCCAGGGATGACAAACGCACAGCTGTTGAGGGGGTTAAACTCAGTTCTCATCCTGAATATATAAATGTGAGCGCAGTCACGCATATGTAAACTTATAAACACATAAATAACTATGTTAACACATAAGCTCTGGTTGTGTTTTCGGTTCACTCCACATTCCTCTTCAGAAACCGCCCACCGCTCCACATCCTCAGCTACAGACAGGAAACAAATGCAACCGAGCTAAAAGCTGTCTCCGACTATTCCACTGAGATAGGACCTAAATCAGGAACATAAGAACATTTTGAGTTAACCACTCTGACATTGCTTAACAGCTTTTAATGCTTTTCCCTCTGTAGATCCCCTACCGGTAATTACATAAGGATCTAGAGAGAGAAAAAAGTCACTAAAAATGAGTGTGATGAGTCCATCCATCCAAACCTTGCTACTTGTGCTAGGATAATTTGGACTAGTCACATGGCACTTGCACTATTGTTGTCCTAATGTTGGTTTTATTTGCTTCTATTGCTCTCCTCATTTGTAAGTCAATTTGGATAAAAGCGCCTGCTAAATGATTAAATGTAAATATTAATGTATATAAAATGTATAACTGTAACACTTTATAATAACGTCCAATTAGTTAAAGGTGGGCTGCACTCGCTTTTTTTTTTGTTCAAAATTTAAATAATGAAACAATACATCATCAATCCTTCTTCCAAAATGTGTATTTGTCTGAGCTGAACTGTTGTAAGGTTTTCACGCGATGCGTAGCTACATTTGTTACTTTATTTAACGTTAATAAACATACAACAGTTTATTGTTCTCATGATATATATTAACAAATACAACTTTTGGTTTTAATCCTATGTTGAAAATACATTTAACTAAGATTACTGTAAGCAATGCTTTATAAGTAGGCCTACTATTTTCATTGTTAGTTCATGTTAACTAACAAACTAGGCTAACTAACGTTAACAAATGGAACCTTATTTTAAAGTGTTACCATATAAGAATTATATTTTGTCTTCTGCTTAACTTATTTTGTCTTTAACTTTTTCATTAATTGAACTTCCTAGATTACTTTTATAAATTCTGTCATTTTCTCAAGACATTCAGTGCTTAAGGAAGGGTCAGTAAGCTATGGAATTAGCTTCAGTCAGACCCACATTTCTCCATGCTCCATTTACACCAATTATGTCCCTTTTCATCCTTATTAACTCTGATGCTGAATTAATTCTGTAGAAAATCCTGTATAATTTGAAAATATGAGTGTGCTGTGCTGATGTGGCTGGACAGTGTTTACAGTAGATTAAAGATTGAAATGTGCTCCATAATTTCCATGCTTCTACCACAAAGAGTGTAACATGCTGTATTTCTACAATACAATCGTTATTTATTCAACATGTCTTGCAATTAATTAAATGAAATCAATTGGCGGACCTATAAACAACAAATGATACAAATGCAATTGGAAAGCAAAATCTTTGTTAGATTTGCTGATAATTGTAAATAATAGCATGCAAACAACACATTAGTATACTATGTTTGAAGTTGTACTTTATGTGTGTGTGTGTGTGTGTGTGTGTGTCTAATAAGCATATGCGGCAGTTTTACAGTTAAGCAATGTTTCTTTAAATGCATAGTGCCTAAAATAGCCAGCATTCTTAGTTGTTGGAAATAGCGCACGTGGATGTTCTCCATGGGAGTTTCAGTCGTTCAAGAGCAGCCCTTTACTTCTATTCCTGTCTTTTGTTCATTTGTCATTCACCAAACTTTCTAAGCAAGTCCAAGGTTATTCTTTATTCATTCATCCATATACACCATTTAGTTACAGAAGAATAGCTTTGCTCTTTTTTGTATTTGCTGTAAAGGTACATTTTAGCAATATTATATCTTTTCCCCAATACACACATGATCCTTGTAAAATGTTAATCTGAAATATTGAATAATATCCTCCACTGTAAATAGTTTAGATGTTTTCTACATACACTATAGACATGTATTTAATATGCAACCGGATTCTGTATTATGCAATTTGGTTATAGAAACAGCATGTAGTGTACAAAACAATTTTCATGTATAATACAAGACATTGTAATGTGAAGCATTAACACATTTTCTATACATGACTGATAATATCTAACCAGTATCCAACCAAACACATACTTTAAGTAAGTTTCCACTTTTAATTGCACTATAAGCAACAATTTTCTTAAATGTCTTTCACTTTGCTTCAGGGATAGCCTTATGAAATCAGGAGACAGAATTTATCATAGTAAGTAACTTGAAAATGAGTTGAATTAGACGATTATTTCTTGGAAATGTATAATATAGTATTCTGTTCTATATAGTTCAAATTGCCCAAAGTATGAAGTACACAAAATAGTTTACAGCAGTATTTTAACACACTACAAAATACAGAACTCCTGTTGTTGATACAGTCTGTCCTGAAGCAACTTTTAAACTTACTTTTAAACGGTATGTGAGACAGCTTGGATGGGCCCTCACTGGTCTAGGTACTAAAGCGGAAGGACATGGAGGTGAAACAGAGGGAGGAAACACTAAAAACAGATTCTCCCATGCCTCTAACCCGTCTCCTCTCATCAGTGCATTGAACGATCGGTGCACTTACTCCAGAGCTGCTGTAGGCACCGCACCATCATTTGAAGCTTATATCCTTGAATGAATGACATCCCTAAATGGATTCAATCTCACCCCTGCCTGTGTTCATGCACTTTATATATGCACTTTATTCATGCACTGTTCCAAGTGAGCAGCACAGCTTTGACACGATCAGCCAGTCATAGCATTATATTTAATTTATTATACATAATACAAGTTATTTCAGAACATTTATTTTTTTGCGTATAACTTTACCGTTTATTATACAACAGTTAGGTTTAGTCCTCTAATCTGATTGGTTGAGCAGAATTCCAGGAGCACTGCAGCTGTGCTGTCTATGTACTGTGTCTTCTTCTTTGTATCACTCCGCTTGTCTGTTTGTTCCAGACTTTCAGTCTCTGCATTAGTGGTGGGGATTTTTCAGTGACCGTCAGAGACATTTTTCAGGTTACATTGTTACGGCTGCCTGCTTTTATGAGTGAGTCATTAAATCATTCATACTGATTCGTTCAAAAACAGTTTAATTCAGGAGCGGGACAAATGAGGCTGCGTTTAAGTCCAATGTTTTTATGCCATTCCCTCGGTAATGTCACGGACATTAGTTGTTTATGTCTTAGTTTCATTGTTATGGACTTATGGCTCGTTTACACCTACAGCAGTAGCTACGGTACAGTACAGTATGCAATTATTTCCGTTTCGATTGTTAGAAGTTGTGAATGGTACCAAAATACCGAACTGTAACTGTACCACTTTTTTGGGACCCTTTGGGACCATTACTTAGCACAGTAGACTAGTACCTAAAGGGTGGAGCTAAACTCACTGCAGAACGTTGATTGGTTCTGAGCCATTAGTTTGTTTCTGTTTAGTTTCCTTTGTTCTAGTTCCCGCCAATCTTTAGTTACTATGGTTACTGAGTTGATTGTGTCATTGTGTTCAGGTGTGCTTCGTTAATTGCCTTGTTTGTTGTGTATTTAAGTTCCCCTTGTTTCAGTTCAGTTTGTCCGATCTCGTCAGTACATGCATGTATGTTATCCTTGTGTTTGGGTTACCTAGGTTTGTATATTAAAGCCTTGTTGTGAACCTTCATCATCATCATCATCATCATCTCTGTGTCTTTGTCTACATGAGTTGTGACAGCTAACTTCCCTCCATCTCGTTCAAGATGTACGACATTGCTTACATTACAGGAGTGCCCACTACTGGTGGACCCTTGCAATATGTTTAAATGGAACACCGCATAAACATCAAACAGAACGCATTTTTCCATTCCACTGCCCGATACTTCCATTATTCGTAAACACATGCTAGATGGACGTCTTTCACCGCTGTGCTTGTGTCTTTTTCAGTGTCTCGTACTTGGCATGCTTAAAGCGTGGCGCTCAAGTTAAAATAAGTTCAACTTTTAAAAAAACATATCTCTAGACCTTGCACTTTTTTTCGTTCCACTGACCTGTGTCTTGCGTTATTAACAGCAAAAAACATGTTTCGTGTGAACCGGCCCTAAGCCCTTGATCACTTGGAATCTGATATGGAGCGGATTTAAATCGTTTTTTCCTCATAAATTTGTTTACGCAACATTCCATAGGGCTGTATGCTCGGGGTGTAAAAAAAACTGAATATAAAAATATATTAAATATATATATATTTATATATTTATTTTAAATATAAAATATATTTAAAATACACAAACGAAAATGATAACAATAAATAACTGTGTAAAAAAGCAGTCAGTTTAAGGTAGCTACATATTAAATGCTGTTAAATGGCAAAATAACATACACTACAGTTGTGTGTACGATGTGGGTAAATAAGCGCAATCTGCTATGATGTCACATTCATGTTGCATTGTGGTCTGTGGATCTGCCTGAAGTGTACATAGACTCCTTGGTCAAAATCGAGAGTTCAAGGGTCTGTCCAAATAAACTTAGCTCGTCCAATTGACGAAGTTGAACGTACTTCAAAATTGCATTGGGGATTCGCCTGGGGGGAACTACTATGGAAGTTTGTGAGTGTTATGTTAAATGCAACCTGACTACACTACACTCAACTGATTCATTCTAAAATGCTGATTAATTCTGGAACAAACGAAGGGACTTTACGATTGAGTCACTGAATCAATTATTTAACTAAATCATTCAAAATGCTGATTCACAAACCAGTGTCGGTTCTATTGTGGCTTAGTTTAAAATGTATTTTTTTTTGTTGGCAGAGCAAAACAGAGTAACACAAAGCAATATTTTGTGTAAAATGTAAGTTATTCAAAGTTAACTTTGAATGTGTTATTGTATAAAAGCAATTTCACATTCACAATCATGTTATTTTTTAAAATACAACTGCTATGATTGATTAGCGGTGGCCTTGTGGCTACAGAACAACGACAGACTTATATAATAATTGGTAGCTGCCGCACAACTTGTGTTATATTGTTTACATGGGCGTCAGTTTGGTTTGAAATGTGCTGGGGACAGAGACGTATTCGGAAGTGCATTTTCAAAAGTGCTGGGTACAATGAATGACATTATTTTTTTCTCTCTCTTTCGCGCAGATCATGTTTTGAAAGACGATGTAACGTTACTGTCGCTTAATGTAAATAAATAAAAATGTATACAAACATGTGATGATGTCTGACTCGTTTTATGTTGAACTTGAAAGCCTTAGGTTTTTAAAAAGCATTAGACATACGAGTAGCCTATGACCCACTATTCTGCTTCATAAGATAAGTAACATTGACAATATGACATGACGTGGTTTAATGTAAACAATGATTACCAAATTTCTCTCTCATATTGCTCCTCATAACAACTGAAAACTGTCCAAAAAAAATCGCCAATTGACAACACAACTTCTGCGTTCTGCACTACAATTTTGCCAAGATTGAAAAAGCAAAAATATGTGTCGCACAGATGAACGATGATCACACCATGATCTGACACTGCATCCATCCAATCGTATCACCATTTTGACCAAAACTTGAAAGCACCCCGCCTCCATCATCATCCTCATCACAACTATTCCAGAATTCAGCAATAGATTAAAGCAATAATTAAACAAGATACTGACTACTCCACGATCATCTCCGACTCCACCAATGCTTGCTGTACGAACGCAAACCGTAACTAAGTTAGCTGAGTAAGTTGGTGGCTAAGGCAAGGCTAACATGATGTATTGCAAGAGAAGAGTTAAAACAGCTGATCCGTTGTGTACAAATGCACAATACTATAGCCACAATACCAGCAAAACTTAAGTAATAAACATTGTTTTAACTTTCCACTGTTTATAGGAAAATGCAAGTAATCGCGTCGGCGCCTCCATGTCCACACTCCGCACAAACACTTGGATATGCGCCTAACAACAGTGAACATCAGGGGCGTAGAATTTAGTAGGGACGCTAGGGACGTGTCCCTACCAATATCCAGTGACACTGATACATCCCTAGCAATAATTTCGATCAAAACATAAAATATATTTATATATTGATGTCCCCGTCCCCACCAATTTCAAAATCAAACCTACGCCACTGGTGAACATATATATCTAGGTTTACGTTAGAGAGCGAGCGTTTAGACGGATAAGTCCTTTTCACGTTTAACAAATCAAATCATGCATTGTAATTTGTCTACATACCTGCGAGTAAGCGCTGCTCCAGTTTGAAAAAGGCGAGACGGTAAAAGCATGACGTTAGCCAGCGATCGCGTAGCGAGAGAGGGGGGTCTGGGATGCAGAGATATTTGCTGCGTCTTTATATTAACATTCCTGATTGTTTGAATGATCAGCCCTCGGGAGCCCCCTTAAAATGCGGAACCTTGGCCGGAAATTCTCTGCCTCGGCTCATCCCAGCAGACTATGTAGTTCCCGCTCGTTCACTGTCCATGCTAAGCTGTCAGTGTCAGCTCATTTAAAAAATAAAGGAGTTTAAACAACAAAACACATCCACTTGCATATATTTGACAATCGGAATATCAGATATGTCATGCTATAGCAAACAAATGCACCAGTCTTTTTCCACAGTTCCTCCATTTCGCTTTCAGCCATGTTTATCCAAAATAACGAAGACGAATACGTTGCAGCCGGTTGCAGCTCGTGGGCGTGGGTTTAAATTTTGCGGGTAGATTACGTCATCAACAGGCATTATAGCGATAGTGAAATATAATTAAAATTTCTATCGTAGGCCAATTTTGTATCGTTTATGTTGCATATCGTTTCTATCGTTTTGAACTCCTGTGGTCTGAACTTCAAATAACGCTCCACAGAAGATGCTACAATGCTGCGAACTGAGTCAGCTAAGCTAACTACAGCTAGCTGCTCTTCCCCTCAAGTTAGCACAGTCTCTAAGCTTACTGTTTACTGTTACTTACGAGCTGCTCTTGGTCAAAACTACGAGAAATTAGTTAACTGATTGTCAAGAATAAATGAATACGTTACCTCCTCCACATGTTCATCCAGGCAGCCAGCAGCACTACGAATAAAATTGTCCAGTCAGGTGGCCAGGAGAAAAGTGAAGTGAACAGGCACGTCAGCTGAGCTGCACCACCCAATCATGTGCGATTCCGACACGGGGAATTCAAATCAAAGTAACAAGTTCCATTTGGCATGCCACCCACCCCTCCCCCAACCTAGAACGTATCCCAATGTTACAGTTGTTGCAGTGTTATGAACAGAGAAGCGTGTAGCCAGCGCAGCAGCAGAACGGCTAAATTGAGCTCGAGGTTTTCCAAAAAAAAAGTGGTGGGTACAAAATGACTCATCACGAAATCTGGTGGGTACGCGTCCCCACCGTCCCCACCGAAATCGACGCCCCTGATTGTTTAAGTGTCACCAGTCCAAATATTTTGTTAACACAGCAGCAAAATGCTATTCTCATATCCCCCTTTAGTGGATACACTGTGTATCCACTAAAGGGGGATATGAGAATAGCATTTTATCATACACAAACCCTGAATCGTTTCTCAGTGATAGTTGGCACAAGAGAATCTGCCCCATTTAGCTCGATTTAGCTTTCTATCACTCCAGATAATGACAGGTCACTCACCAAAACACCACTGAGCATTAACTACACTCTGTGTGCATGTATCCGAGTCAGGTTTTACCTAGATTAAACTAAACCAAATGTTTCCAAGAGGATAGTAAACCCTGAAATCACCTACTTTGTGTAGCCAACCAATAGTCCCCATGAGGAAACGGCTTGATAAAAATATCTCACATTGTAACACAAAAGATTTATATAATTTGGACAATATTATTTGCTATAAAAACAAAAGCAGTTCAGAGCAATTCAAAGTTCCCACCGTAGAAAGTCTCAATAGGTTGGTGGTGTGAAAAAAAAAACCTTCAATGTTTCCAACTGCCTTCACAAAAATAAACCAAAAGATGAATAAATGTGTGAAAGTATACCCATTACTCCTGTAGCTTAAAGTTAACGTGTCAAAAAGTGGAAAGCCCATTTTGGTGAACAAAAAGCCAGTGTTTGAGCAGACATCAATGCATCATCCATGGGAACTTTTGGCTGTTGGTGCTTGTCTCAGCCAAGCATAACATTTCAACAGCTGCCAGGATCCAGCTATCATTCTTTCCCCTGTTGAGTTGAGGGAGGCCGTGTTCAGCCACTGGCACACTACAGACCTGCGTTTCACAGGATGGAAGAGGCCAACTGATTAACCCACTTCAGTCCAAGTGTTACATCACTTATTGATGAATCCACCCATGTAATTTAACTAAGCAAAGCTTTCTGTAATGCTGCCAATTGAGCAGGAGAGGAAAAATCCACTGGACTCTTCCCCTCATTAACCCATTTAATGTGCTGGTTCATTTCAGTTGTCTTCTTTTCTGCAACAGAAAGTTAGCTGTAGATTCAAATACCTTGCATCCTTTTTATTTGTTTGTGAAAGAGAGAGATTTCATTCACTCATATCGTCGTCCAAGTCAAAGCTGTAAATTAAAGCTGCGACAGTTGATTGCATGAAGTGTCCAACATTCCACATTATTTGGTTAATTAAGTGCATCATGCTATTTAAAGTGCACCTAATCTTTAGTGTGAACACATTAATTGCACTATTTATAGTACAAATCAGCATAGTATAGTCCATAAGTACGCCATTTGGGGCGCGCCTAGTGTCTTCTAATGCCAAATATGGCAACAAACAAATGTCATTACTCTTTTAAATTTCTAAATCAATATTTCAGCACAACTGTAGAATTTATTACACCTTAAAATCAGCTTATAACATGCAAAGAAAGTCTGTAGGTTCCATCTGGGCCTCAATAAGAGTAATGTAAACGCTCTAATACGAAGTGTTAACACCTCTTATTATGTACTATAATAATAATATTGTATTGTGTTGTATTGTAAATGTGTAATATTATGGCAATAAACACTCACCCATCACCTATTTCTCTACAGCCACACCATGCCACCACTGTATACCATTCTAAATCCATCTACAGAAAAGAAATGACGATAACAACGTTTGAAATGGCTTGAGTTTTCCCTGTGGCGAGTTCAAAATGTCACCATAGTCACGCAAACAGTAGAAAGTGTGTGTTTACACCCAGTTAACGGCTGTCGATGCCTGTATGTCTTTGCATTTGTTTGGAGGGTGATAGCTCAATGTTATCATAATGCTGACACCTGGTCTAAGAACAACACAAGCAGGAAAAGTGTGTGTGTGTGTGTGTGTGTGTTTTGTGTAGTGGCAGTGTTATGTGAGATGCAGATAGATTGTGCCTCATTCTTTGATAAAGTTCAGTTTTATCTCTGTCTGCCCCATGGATTTCAACAACATCACAGAGACGACTCTTTGTGCCCCACTTCCTCAATTTAGATCCTATCACCTTCACTGTAGATGAACATAAACTTCCCACAGCGCCATATCTTTATCTCCCCTTTATATGCTTCTTCATTATATGCCCTCCAAATTTTCTGCAGATTTTACTGAGAATCCTTGCTATTAGCATCTTAAGAAAGACAATGAAAGCGTTTTGCCACTGTCTAACAGTAGAAGTCCTCAGGTATTTCCTCAACAGCTTTGAGGTGTTTTTAGAATTGAAGATAATTTAGCTAAGCGTTTTGCTTTGAGATAATCTGATACAACAGAAGCTGATGATGAAGAAACTGTAATGGTCCAATCCCACAGAGAAAATTGCTATGTAAAAAAAAGCTCAACCTTGCACATTTTTACCGTCTTTAAATCCGTACTTGCAGATTTTCCCTTAAAATCCGTGCAGAAAAAGTCCGAAGATTCTGTGTGCGGCTGTTTAACAGACGTTTCATAATGTGAGCTGCAGCTCTTGGTTTTCACTACCCTCAGGACAGCAGTGAGCACTTATGTAATGGTGACAGATACACAGCACACACATGTGCACACACAAATGTTTTCTCACATAAAAAAACATGCCCATGTAGATCCACTATGTCACATCCTGCACAAACACACAGATCCAGGATGCTGTGGTGCACACCATTGACAGTAACAGAACACTGTGCCTACAGCTTTGGCACCTAAACAATGCCGGATTCAGCTGCTTAACACTGCACTCATTCCTCGTCTACAACTCAAAGTACTGAAACAAAGTGTAAACGGAGCCTTAGTGTCTGAAATTCTCTCACTGCTGATCTAAGGCTCCACTTGTTCCTCTTTGGTTGTCTGCAGTGGCATAATCAAGTAGTTCACCATACCATGAAAAGGGCCAGATACTCTTAACTATACGCACAAAGCTCCTCTGTAAGCAAAGACACTTTTGTGGTGCTACTCAGTGGGTCAGTTGGGGCTTGGGTGAGGGTAACAGACTGGTTCTTTGAATTGAAAGAGTGCTTAATTTAGCCACACAATGGCTTTGCTTCACAATGAGCGACTCTGAACTAGTCTACTTTGACTAAAACTGCTCACTGTCAAGTTGCTCTGCAGTGCCCGAGTGAAGCAAACCCTACTGGGAAAACATCCATTTAAATAAATGTATAATCCTATTTTGTGGCCATGTACAATCACAGGAATGGCAAGAATGTAGGCTATTGGAAAGAGTTTTCCAGAGGAGCTGAAGTAATTAAAGTCCGGCTCAGACTCTAGTGTTATTCTACACTCATTATGTTTGGATTTTCTTTGAAGTCGCTTCATAGAGTAATTATGATCCTGCTCAGATATTGTACGGTATGCTGCCCAGTACCCTTGGTGCTTGCACTCTTCTCACGTATAGATTAATTTAGCTTTATTCTCCATAATTAAATCTTTGACTTTGTGTCTCTTATGTACCTCAATCTGCAAAGCATTACTGAGATTTTCCATCTGGATGGAAGATTTTCCATCTGGAAAATCTGTTATAAATTATAAATTAGAACAAGCATGATTCTGTTTATTCCTGGTACGAAAGTCATGTTGGCGTTTTTTGTTCTGGTTCATTATTGGAGCATTTGTGAAATGGCCAATTGACCAGAAAATATGGCAGGCGTTATAAAATGTGGCAATGCCTTTCATCCTCAGAAACCCATAAGGGATTTCTGTAAGCTCTCAAAATGACTAAAGATCCTGTCTTTATCAATCAGATCTGATTACAATCTATTCACATCATCGCATGCCATTGATTATGCTGGCCACTTTGTTTACATTTCTGTTTTTTGGTTTCTGCTCTTTCATTTAACGGTAGAGTGATGTTTCTTAGAAAATGGCTGGCTTAAAAAGTGATAAACAAATTTAGTGTTCAGGCCAAAAATCCAAAACAAGTGTGTTTTTAATTGTTATCCACATAATCATCCATCCATGTATCATGAGCAACTTACAACTAAATGATACATTATATTTTACATGAACATGATAACATCCTAGCATGTAATAAACACTGGACCAAATGTTGTATTATTATAGCCAATCGGTCCGATTAATATTCACCAGAAATTGTTTTGTCCTTTAAAAATGTATTTGCCATCCTATCAATGCTAGTTTTTAGTATTCTGTTCTGTTCTATTAAAATTAATTTCTTTGACTTTGACTGATTACAATTTTCCCCCCAGCTACATCGCATCTGCAAAATCTGTCCGTATTTATGCATCAAACTCTGAACCTGAAAGACTTTGAAAAGTTAAAACGAAGCCAGGAAACAAGGTAAACAGCTCATTATATCTTGCTCTCCCTCTTTCTCTCTATCCATCTCTGTCTTCAATATTGTAATGATTGTGAAATTGGCTGGAGAAATGAGATGCCTCCTGCTAGTTTCTATTTGAAACGGGTCCACAATTTACATTTACACTTTTTTCCTTTTTTCTTTCTAAGACTAAAGATGGAATATTAGACAAAAAATTTTTTTTCAACTGACTATTAATGCCTCAAACAATATGTTAGGAGTAAGGTTTGTCCTTTATGTTACGTCTGCTATGTTATTGTCTGTACCATACACATTGAAAGGCTTGAAACAGATTAACTAATTATTCAGAAATGTTTAATGTGTGAAATAACTGACTTTGTTGCTCATTTTTTGCAAGCAAGTCTTAAATAATAAAAGGACAACACAACAATTAACAGCTTCAAACAAGCCGAGGAGAAAATAGACTGTTATTGGCCTTGTTTTGTCTTTGTCTACTCTACACAGTTATGGGGAAGCTTGTGGACAAAGATGAGCTTTGTATGAGAGGTCGTACAGTACAAGAGTGTAGGTGTGAGAATGTTTATGCTGCAGTGCGCTCCACTGATTTAACTGGTTTTGAATTATGCAAATGTATCCCTTCAGGCTTGCTAGGTTGCTCTGAAACTGAATGTCTAATTGAGCCCCATGACATTAGTTTAATGAACTCATATGATCTAAGAGCCTTTATTTTTGTTTATGGCAATCATGGCTCAAAACCAGGACTGCAGTTGCATTTTATTAAACTGCAAACGGTAAATAACTTTTTCATATTTGAGTCAGTTATAAAAGACAATCATGATATATTGTGCATTACTTAAATGTGGCTGCTTTTTGCACGAGGGGCCGTCAGAGAGAAATGTTCATTGGACTCATCTGTTCTCACGCTCCCTTCACAGTGCATCATTACACCTCTTAACAATATGATCAGATGGAATTATGGGGACAACAAAGAAAACGTCTAAAGTGACTGTGAAAATTATAGTCTTGACAACTCAGATAATAAAGTGTTGGCTATAGTCAAAATGAATATAAACTTGATTTATGTACATATTTTCTAGAACCTTTGAATGTGGAATTCTGTGTGTACTTATGTGTAATTTATGATCTATAGGCATATTGTAAAAAGTTGATCTACAGGAATAGTGTTGTTGCTGAAATACATTTTTAAGATCATATACAGATACTTATTCACATGCCATTTGATGCCTCTTTCAATTTCGATTTTGTTTATGATTACTGCATTAGTCATGGTTTCTTTAGCAATGTTACTGGCTTTGAAGTCAGGTTATAAACAATGAATGATGACACTTTTGTTGTCCCGCTGAGAACCCCGGTGAGCCCCCTACAGCCTTTCATTTACTACTGTATATATTTACAACATATTTAGACATTATATATAAAGTCTATTCGTGATTAACGGAATAGTTGTGACGTGCATGCTGATCAAAGTCTTTCTTTGATGATGTTCGTGTCTCACCCTCTGTGCTTATTTAGTCCTATACCTCAAACAATGATGAATCATATTTCAAAGACCTTTCCTGGACAGGGGACTTAGAATAGACTGTTTCAGAAATGACTATGGAATATGATTGTCACACTTTGTAGTCCAGTAAATATTTGACAGGGTGGATATGTTTTTGAAAATCAAGACACACAGGCACAATTCTTGATTACAAAAAAATATATATTAAACAGTTCACGAGTTCCTTTGCCCATATAATCTTTAAGCTATAAGGTTAAGCGTATTTGCCTTGCTGTCCGCAAGTGAAGGGGCTCGAGGAAGCAGCTTCAACTCGAGCTTAGATATACCCCCCCCCCCTCCCCCCTCCCAGTGGGACTACTAATGCTTGGATTATGAAGATGCCCTGAATTATATTAGTGGAGTTGGGGAGGTGGAGGGATGCCAAAAGCAAGCTGATGCCAGAGCAAGGTGAGTGCCTGCTTGTGCCTCAGCAGTCAATTGAAAGATTAGATGGGTTTACACTTATTATTGCGATGCATGCTGTCACATACTATATGGGGAATGTTGTCACGGTGGAACCTCACTGTAATAAAATTATTGTTGGTTGGTTTAACTTAAAAAACTTGGTTGCCTTAAAATCTTAAGTTTATTTGACAAAAGAAAAACGTGATAAATCATGAAAATATTTTTTGCAGTGTTCAGTAGCCTTTATTTTTCAGCAAATTTAGACAGTAAAACAATTATAAAACATAAAACAATTTATGAAGCTGCAAATGTAAAAGATAACGAAAATATCAAACAATTGTTTTGGTTAACAAATATTGTAACTAATGGTTGGACATAGCTATTGGACTTAGGCTACAACTTGCCTTATGTGAACTTAGTTTGACCTTGCCAAAATATTAGTTGTTTACAACAATTCTGACAAAAGTGGGGCCTGGGGGTTCCCTCTACATTTTCAGCTGATCATGATGACAAGTTTTATATATAGCCTACGAAATGATTGTAGTCGACTCACATTTTTGCGTCAGTATTAAATGTATCCATTCAGCACTCCTCAGTGCCTGTTTACGGTTGGTTCGACATTTACCATAAATTACAAGCCAGTTCAAGTTGCTTCGTGAACTTGAACATGTCGTCCGTCTCGAGCCCCCCGCACGTGGCCACTCTCCCATAGCCTCAGCTTGTCGCTCCAGATCAGTGCTCGGAACCGAATGTGAGGCTCACTCTCGCGCTTCTGCCAGCGGCGGGCCAGTGCGGACTCGGAGCGAGGGGGGCAGGGACAGGGACAGGGAAAGCAGCGGGATTCAAGGCAGTTTGCAGCAGTCACTTCCAGCAGGATGGACGCTGAGATATGCAGTGGCTCCGTGTATTAACCTTCAGCTACGGGAGTTTGTCCTACTTTAGAGAAGAGAAACGGCGGATCAGATCTGCGTGAACTTCACCAGCCTTTTGGAGGCATTGAAAATAGCAGGACGCTGTTCTTCAGAAGCTTCTTTATGGACGATATTGCTCAAGCGCTCTTCACGTAGTCAACGGTGAGTGACTTAAATCTGTTTTAAAAAGTTTGAGCTCACAGCGTTACAGATGCTTTCTGTCTATTTTGTAAGTTTTGTTTTAACATGCATTGCTTATAACTAATTAACCATACTATATTCGTATCTCACTGTAGGATAGTAAGTTACTACTGACGACCGTGTTTTTTTTTTACTTAACAATTCACTAGACTTATTCATTAGTAGGCTATAGGCTAACGTACTGATTCTATAAGTGACATGTTGCCTTAGCCTAACTATTCACTATCCAGTAGTAGCATAGCCTTCTGTATCATTTACTTATTTGGGCTACTTTTTGCGACAAGTGACAATTGCATTATTGTTTTTTGTTTTTTGGTAAAAAAAAAAACAAAAACAAAAAAAAAACGCATTGAAATTCTATGGGAACCTGTTGTTTAGATATCACCTATTAATTTAAACTACTATTTTTGTAGCTTGTTCTTATTGCAGATTTAAAAACATACTAGCCTATACCTATTTATGAGATACCCAGTTTTAAATAATACTTTAATAGTAACAACTGATGCTAATATAGGCTAGCATCTCACTAAAAATTAAGTAAGATTAAAAGTTAAACTTCATTATTGACCTTTTCAGTTTTCTTCAAAGTGTAAAATGTTGCATTGCAGCAGCATTTGTAGATTTGCCCTCTTACTGATTTCTAGAATATAAAGTTCATCTCAGTTCATCTTCATTTTTGCTTATGCATGTTGTTTTTGCTGTTTGTTTGGCTGTGAGAGTGAAGTGACTGAGTGCTTTATCTTACAAAGGTCATAAATATGTTAAATTCAGACAGACACCAATTTATCCCTGCAAAAGTAATTATGGCATCCCAGTGTGTTTTTTAATTACAGCATATGGAGCGTCCCTCCTGGAGACACATTGTCTGAAAAGCTCTGAGTTTTGTATTTAACACAATCCCTGTAGTTTATTAGGTTCAGATCTCAGTGTTATGTAGGCTACTGTATGATAATTGTACCTTGTTAATTACCCTTAATGTTATCTGAGAATGAAGTGTGTTTTTCACAAAACAGTTTGCTTTCAAAGGTTTTGCCGGTGTTAAAGTCCCCGTGAACCGGAAGTTGCAAACGACTTTTCTCCAGTGTTGTGACGTATTTCCGAGAGAAACGGAATACTAAATGAGGCAAAATAGTGGGCGTGGCTTTTTTTCCCAACTAGCACCTGATTGGATCTAGAAAAGAAGGTGTTTTCATTCCCCCTGTCTACTGTCAGTTGGAGGGGCGTGGTTACGGATGTTAAGCAAACCGTCAAACCTACGTCATCAGGGAAGGTCCTCCAATGCAGAGGGGAGGGGACATTTCAGATTTTGATTTAAGATTACGAAGCCAAAAAATTTTTTTTGTGTGGATTGACTTGCATGGATGAATTGTTAACCACAAAACGATCAATTTAGGCAAACAAAGTAAGTATGGTCAATTTTGAATTCATGGGGACTTTAAGGGTCCTTGTCTGTAATATTTTCCAATTATTCTCAATTCGATTTTTTTTTTATTGTCAGTGATATTCTAGAAAGTTTTGTGACATTCACCAACTTACTAAATTACTTCCGTATGTTAGTTGGTAGCAGCTTCTCACAGCCAGCTGTTGTTGTTTAAAACAGCCTTTGTTTTATGTGCTGCGCTGTATGGCAAGAGTTATGGGACATGTTGTGTTAATTGTAAAGCAATGTTTTTATTCTTAGTCAAATTGTAAATCAGTAAAACATTCTATTTTGCAAATCATTGGAACAAATTAAAACTGAAGACAAAAACATAAAATACCCAATGATTTTATTGTAACGATCCAAAACACTGAAGTGCCTAAACACACTACAAGAACATCAGTCATATTTTCCCTCCAGTTCTTTAAAAGAATCAGTCTTAACTCTGTCATGCTCAAAACACTCAGCAAATAAGTTCTATTTCTTCTCAACATTGAGTACAGACATTCTCTGAGATTGTACTAACTGAAAACACAAAGTCCCTTAATGTAAGACTCTAGGAACCTATCTGTGCCCCCGAGATAGATACGATTCTGCTGTAATAAAGACATTCTTCACACTGTCAACAAAGCCTCTCTCTGGACTTCCAGTCTTATTGTGAAACATATTTATCAGTTTATCTTTATTTTTGAGGGCTTTAACCTAAAGTCAAGGGTAAACAGGATATGCTGCATTCATGCAACGTTGGTTGTAGCCATCTTTGTGATTTGGAGGGTCTTAAATGCTCCACTGGCAATGCCTACATACTGAAACTCTGAATCCTGGCACTTCACATGGTCCGTACCGTACTCAGCTGCTTTCTGGCATCCCACTGGAAATATTTAGGATAGAAGTGGGTGGGTGAATGAGTTATATTTCATAACCATTACACCCACCCAGTTCCATCCTAAATATTTCACATAAATTTGACAACCTATCCTGGCAGCTGTATTTAATTTTAGGCCTTGAAGTTAGCTACAGGGGTCAATTTAAAAGTTATTTTGAATAATATAAACTCTTTCCACAGAGAAAGATGAAATGTAAAGTATAAATTGTCAGTATTTGAAATTTCCAAAATCTCTCTGCCAAAATAGTTTTCTTTCCAAGAGAAAACAGTTTTGCATGCTGTACATTTCTGTAGTTGTATTGCATGTAGTTTTATCATTTCACAAGTGCTGGCAGTTTAATATCAACAGACTGCTTTTACGAGTCAAGCGGAGGGGAATCACTCACAGGAGCTGTCAGAGCTGTTATAAGTGTAAAGAGAGGCAAGTCAATGTGCTGGAAGACTGGTTACAGCATGAATGCCCAGCTGTTGATGACTGTGTGGGAATCACTGATCATAGGTCAAATGATACATTACATGTAGATCATAGAACTTTGAACCAACTGCATTGAGAGCCTCACTGAATCAGTTTTCATTTTAACTCCCAGTATGGTGTTTAATTTGACAAATAGGCCTATAGAGATATAAAATGAACAAAGCACCTGTTTTAATGAATTTGGCATCATGCCGTATCAATGGAGATAGAGTTTGTAATTTCATAGGACGTTGGATGGCTTTTGGTAGGCATCGCTCTAACCTTGCCTGCCGTGTTTGTCTTGATTGGAAGTGCACATCGATTCTCCAACATGCTAGCAGCACCAAATTTATGAGGTTATCTCTGATATGCTCAATGTGGGAAAAATTCAGTGCTGGCTCAGAGAATAGCATAAATCTTTGATTTAGTTGCTCTTACATAGCCATTTATTAAATTCACCAAGACTTTGCTGTCTATGTTTTCAATGAAGAATTGTATTTTTACGTGATTGGAGCCCTGAGAGTAGATCAAGTGTTCTTAAGGCTGCCTGCTTGTATGTGTATGTGTCTATTTATGGGTCTCTGTGTGTGTATGGATTATGGGAGCAGTTGATCTGTATGAGGCTGGGGGTGGAGCCAACCATTAATATTCCTGAGAGTAAATCAATGTATGCAGCTCTGTTTTCTTGGTGTTGTCTTTCTATTTCTACTAATATGTCACATGGATAAAGTTTCTTTACAAATAGAAACAGTATTATCTGCACTGCTCAATAGGCCTCTCTGTGGCTGTTGATTGGATTCCTCATTTTCAATCTATCACAGAGCACTGAACAATTTTAATTTAGGCAGAAACGCTGTTCATACACAGATTCGATTACACAGAATAAATGAATCAAACGCAGTGATTGAATGGGTTGTGATAATGAGAGCCGTGAGGAGCCATTATTCTGCTAAATCCTATAGTCAAGATGTCAGTGAAGTGCTGGCCGCTGTGATGTTGAGGACAAGCAAAGTACCCAAGCTTCACTACTGACCTCAGAGAGTGAAGTTAGCACAATGACATGTGGCAGTCTGTTAGCTCTTCCCACAAAGATGCCCCTTCATTACCCGTGGTGGTCTGTGGAGCAGCAAGGCGTGATTCCCAGTGATGTGTCCAGTATGATATACTTTGGCCATTTGTATGATGAGAGAATTAGGGATGCACTGCAAGTTTATGTACAGTTGAAATATCTTGAAGAGGTTGACACCTGAAGCCTCGCACATTCAAATTACAAATGGCCCTAAAATTACAAATTACAAATGGCCACTCTTACGTTAAAAATAGGACATAGGACAAATAAAACAAAAAATCCAATGTTATAAAGAATAATATTTTGGCCACCGATATATGGTGCACCAAGGGCTCACTGAACTAGTGCAGCATCTTGTGCTTTAGCCTGCTTTCCATTAGTCAGGAATCTGGCCCGTCAAAGGGCTCTGCAAATGTGTACACCCCCACACTGAGAGAAAAATATTATGAAAACACTGTCCTTTTTGTACGTCCCCTGATTTATAATCTTTGGCCTGCCAGAGATGTAAAGCATGCAGCTCTTTCCCTCAATCTAAGTCTCCAAGCTGATGCGACGCAGGGGTCCTCAGTTCACAACTGTTTTAACTGGACAGTGCGTCCCATAGTGATGTGAGTTATTATAGGAGACAAGCCACTCTGACTCTCACCTCTTACTGCTGTGCTGCTGGCTTGTCCAGTGCAACTCCCACTGACTACAAACAAGCAAACTGTGTGGCATGCCAGAGTTTCCTGCTTTACAACCGTTAACCTTCCCTGCATTTTAACCTCTGATCTGTAATTAGGTGTGTAAACATTAGTTCAAGAGCGGAATAGGGTAAAGGAATGCCAAGTCTGCAATTTGTTTTAGCAAGGAAGAAAGGCTGAGATTTGTGTTTGGAGGCAAAGAAGCTGTTTAACCAGTATGTCATCACCATTTATACAGACTGACCCTCTAATCCTCTCTTGAGTGTGTGTGTGTGTATGTGTGTGTGTGTGTGTGTTTGTGTGTGAGTGTGGTCAACACCCCTCACAAGACCAATCCAACAGGGAGGGGATGAGGCTAAATGAACGTAATGGTACACATAAAATGGGGGAGTAAAATTTACAACTTGTAACGAGTGGAAATAAGGTGTGGCCCCTTTAAGAGCTGCGCGCTCCCTGTTGAACTATCGGCAGTATTGTATTGTATGTGCCGTGCGCCTCGAACACCCCTTTTACTGTCTTTGCGAACACCCCATGTATGCGGGTAATTTCTGTTTGATGCTAATTTTTATCTTATTTTGTTTATTAAGTAACGATGTGGACGGTAGAACGTGGGACAGACAGTTAGACTAGTTTCCCGGAAAAAATAACAAACCGGGAGATAGAGCTAAAAAACGGGAGAAACTAAGGAAAAACGGGAGTGTTGACAGGTATGAGCTAAGTTATTGTTAGAATACAGCTGGATTTTCGATGTTAGAACGCTGTATAGCTGGTAACGTTAGTCTATATTGATGCACTCCACTCCGTTTTGACCGCCTCATGTTTGGTTTCTTTTTTGCCGCCTCAAGTTTGTGTCGGCTCTCTCGCGTGAGAATCTCGTGTCACGTTCGCAATGTTCAATTAGCCGACAATTAATTTAATTTAATCGAGTAAATTCTTGTCGACAATTAATCGATAATCGATTAACCGTTTGCATCCCTAGTTGGTAGTATAAGTAAATTAACAATGTTTACTCGTTCTCCGTGTTACCTGGACCGAGAAATTCATGTTTACTTGTCAGCAAAAGTCCACCGAATAATGCAAAACACCCTTTGAAAACTACAGATTATACTTCCACATTTTTGGATTCCTGCCCACAGACATAAATCTACAGACTATCACAGACTTTTAACAGAACAGTTATTCTAAGAGTATGTTTATCAATGTAAATGGTATCGTACTTTGTCTACTCTTTAAACAGCATTATGGTAAAAATGGAACACTACAGTAACAGCTTTCTTACCTGTACACGGCTTTTTGCTTCGTTCAGTTTACCCCCTCCGTTTGGCCGTAAACACTGTGTTCGTGGTTATCCAAAAACTGATTTTTCTTTCTCTGATTATCCATTGCAGTGTTCTCTCTGTTTTTATGATTCTTTGAACCCTTTAGCCCTACAACGCGCTACAACCGAAAGTATCTCACTCCTGCTAAATGTTTACTCTTTGAATTCTTGAACCCGGAGACAATACAAGTCAAAACTATTGACTAAAGGTTTGCTAAGAAGTATTTCCTACTAAAGCAACGCGGTATTTGACTGGTAAGCATATCACAGCAGACTGGTGAGTGTGGCCTTGGATGGCAACATGCCCACTGCATTATCGGTGTTGAAGTTTTCCTACCTATTAGGCAAAAGGGAAGACAACTTTTTTTTTTAGATAGCAAATCAATTATAGAGATGAAGAAATCCTATATTGATGTCGTGTTTTGTGTTCAATCTTTAGTGGAATTTGTCATTTGTGTTATTGATGGATGCATCTGAACCTCAGGTTAATAAATTGCAGATAGTTTGGAATAATGCGTCTCTGTCTTTGGCACAGCATGCTACATAAACCACAGGGCTTATGCTCAGTCCAGTCATGCTTAACCATGACGGCAGTCTCTCAGGCATCTCCAAACAGTAGGCTTAGATTGCCCCGTTTTATGAGGGGATTATGTCCACACAGCATAGCAATGCAACTTAAACAGCCCTTATTTTGTGTCCTTAACCACCTCTCACATGGTGGACAGACAGACTTATTAGCGTCTGCGATATAGAGACACTTAATCTGCAAAAGCCCTGAGTGACTGTAGCAATGTTGTTGACCTCTCTCAATGGCCGTTTTCCTCTCTGCTGATGCCATGTTGAGAGGCATCTGTGAAGTACGTGAAGGTAATGAGATGAGGTCAGAGTGTCAGGAGATGGTCCAGCAGACACAATACTGTCTCAGTGCTGTCGATTATGACCACTTCGTCCAGACAGGACATGTTGAGCCAGAAGCATCCATAACAGGCAAGTATTCAGCTTGGAATGTGTTGACCGATGGAGCAAGCATTTGGCAGGATGGCAGTGTTTAAGACTAACTAGCAGATCTGATTGTTGAGGTCCCATTAAATTAAGCACACATTTTTCTGACATTCCATTGGCTTGCACTGATGCATTGTGTAAAAAGACTTATCTGGGAAGTCCTATTTTGGCACACAATTAAAGTTTGAAATCTTGCCCGTTCTTTAGTTTGTTTTTTGAAGTGAATTTATATGAGATTCTGCAAGCGACAAATCATTTTTGGAATCTGCATGTGACTGTTTATTTACATTTGCCTTTATCATTCTCTGTAACTGGCATCACTTTATAAATCCATATATGCATGCTATATACCCACTGTTACTCCACTTATAACTAAACTCATTTGCAGTGATTTATTAGCCAGGCTGATTAATCTGCCAATATTTGCCCATTTATAATGTCATTGGTCATCATACCCACTGTATTTTAACTGAGGCATTAGCTGTTTTTCAGGGTTTTTATGTTTAACATTTTACTAAATATTGTGTTAATTTATATTTTACATATTGTTGTAAGTCACTTTAGATTCATGTCGACTAAATGCAAAAATAAAATGTCTTTTTCCCTTCGGAATTTTCTACCAACATTTTTTTTAGAGATTGCTCTCTAGAGATATCGGTATTGGACAATTCTTTTTCACACAGTAACTTTTAGTTCAGGGTGACATTCTTGCCAGCACACAATATTAGTCTGTAAAAGAGCATAGGCCTCTAATGAGTTAGAAATGTGGAATTGTTGTGTAATTTGTAAAGAACATCTTGATGAACAAAACATGCAAGAATCATAAACTTGGTCACAGAGCTTATTTTATGCAATTATCCAAAAGCCAATGTAAAACTCCTGGTGGGTTTTTGTCGAAGAATGGACATTTCCGGATTGGCCTACAAAATGTCAAAAACTCTCCATACTTCTCTGAAGCTCTAGTCCTAAAAAGCAGCAAATTCAGGACCTTGTGGTTCATAGGATCCATTTCCCAAAGGTAAAGTTCCTCAGCCCATAAAATTAAATTAACCTTAACAGCATCGCCATATATAAAGAATTATATATATAGTGTGTGTGTGTGTGTGTGTGTGTGTGCGCAAATGTGGGAAATTTTGCACTTAGTGTAATTGTGGGAAGTTGAGTTACTGTGAGCTCCATGTGGATGGAGTTTAGTGAATGAGTCTGCCAGATCGCCTGTGGTGCTGTTCCCTCTTTAGCCCCCTCCATCAGCTGATTCTCTCTCTCTCTCTCTCTCTCTCTCTCTCTCTCTCTCTCTCTCTCTCTCTCTCTCTCTCTCTCATGTTTTCCCATTCCAAAATGAAAAGAAAGTAGAGGTGTACCATAAATTGTCTGTATGAATGTTGCCCGTATTCACATATTACCACAAGTGCAGACAGTTGAAAAAAGAAGAGAAATAGTTGTTTTTCCTCTCTCTGTGGTGTGGCGTCCACCCTCTGGCTGTGTCTTCATACCCCTTCATTGGAGCCAGGGAGATGAGGAATGGTCTGTTTGGCTTCTGATGTTTTCGCAGCTCCGCCTGTGAGCTCTGGGGTTCAGTTCAAGCCCCACAGTAATTTTTATTACCCCTCTCCTCAACAACGCAAACACTAAACCTCTCCTCCCACTCCATAACTCTGATTTATGTCACTACAACCACCTTGTCCAAAAAACTTCCCTGACATTTCCAGGAGACTTTCTGAATCACAGCATTCATGGCTGAGACGAGCTGTCAAATAAAGCTGTGATGGGGCAGGCAGATTTCCACTCAATACTCTTGATTTAAATGCATGGTAAGGTTGATTTATATATTTTTCCCTCGTGTTGTTTGGGCGCTCTGTCTTCTTAAAATATTTTTAGGGGCAGGTCTGATGCTGCTGCTCTGTTAATAGAGGAATCAGTAATGTGTGTGTATTTGTGTTAGAGCCGAACAGTCTCACGTTTAGTACTCTAATCCACATGGAAACATAGCAGTAGTAATATATCATTCATCGACCAATAATGATAAATAGTGTGGTTTCATATTTTATAAAAGTTTTTAAAAAATCTCTTATGCGCTCCAAAGCTACATTTATTTGATCAAAATACAGTAAAAAACACAATTTTGTGAAATATTAAAATACTTAAAATAACTATTTTTAATGTCATATCACATTACATTATTCTATGTAATTTGTCATATATTTTAAAATGTAATTTATTCCTGTGATGGCAAGACGGAATTTTCAGCATCATCACATTGAAAATTGTTGATCTGCTTATTTTTTTGTGGAAACGGTATTTTCAAGAATCGTTCAACAGGATCAATTTATTGCATCCTTGCTACTTTACTTTCTTTCTTTTTTTTTTTCTTCACTCACGGGAAGATTTGTGGCCTGGGTGTAACCTAAAACCTGCGCAAACTGACATTTTTTTTTTAAGTCAGTTGATGAAGCCATAAGCTATTATCTGAATAGGACCATTTGAGTAATCTGACTAAGTAGTTTATTTCACATCCATTAACATTTTTGTGGGACTCTTATAATTTGTCCTAATAGAGCAGGATGGATTTCCTGTGGTCCATGTAGAAAGAAATAGGTGTCTACCTTAACATAAAATCACACATGGATTACATACATAAATATTTTGAGACATTTAATTTTCTCAACAGTCAGCTAACACTTTATTCTTGCACTACAACAATTGATCAATGTCATGATCACATTGGGCAGATAAATGCAAGGCTTTTTTCTTATTTTGGTAGTGACACCTAATAAACAAACCCCCACAAAAGGTGAGGTGATATCCGTTCATCATATAAAGCAATCGTGTCTGTTCAGAAGGCTCGGACTACACCCCTCGGTTCATCTGGATTTCTTTAATAATGAGTTTATGAAATTTGTGTCAAAAAGTGTCACATTTTAGTGGTATGAACTTTCAATGGAGGGACAGAAATCTCAGGTTTCATCAAAACAAATCTTCATTTGCGTTTCAAAGACGAACAAAAGTCTTCTAGGATTGGAACGGCATGAGGGTCAGTAAATATTTGATCAGAACCTAATGATAGTCAAAGCGATACATTGGTTGACCTTTGAGTATGACCAAAGGTCTTTAACCTATGAACTTTAACCTGTCTGAGCCTCTCTCTAGGGAATTGTAAGAAAGTGAGTCAGGTTTAGTTGAGCATCACATCTCTTGTCATTGAGGCAGCAGCATGGAGAGATGAACAAAACCAGGACAGCACAGCTGGGAGAGCAGCCAGTGAGAATGTGCTTGATGTTTACCAGCCACTACAGGCCACGTTGTGAATTGCTGCCAGAGTAGTGCAGAATACTGAAGCTGTGTGTCAGTATTGATTTGAGAGGACTTCGGTTTATTTGGTGACTCAGCATTTCCCTACTGGACTCAAGTAAAAGAATATAGATCCCAATATCACAGTACTGAGATCAGCTCATTTGCTTGACATTTTAGTCTTATGTAAGGTGTATTTCTGATTCTTTCTGATTTATGTGGTAAATAAGCATGTATCAGTCAAAACATCATGTTGTATATTTGTCAGAGCTATGGAAGATTGTTTCCGCCAGAGAATAAAAAACAAAAAAGGTAATTGCGAGTTTATATTTTACAATTCTGACTTTTTTTCTCAGAATTGACCCTTCGCAGGGAGTTTGATTGGACTTAGCAACAGTAACTAAAGGGGGCGGGTCTTTGCGAACGGTCAGTTGTGTTTATATCTTACAATTCTGACTTTTTTCCACGGAATTGAATGTTTATATCATAATTCTGTGAAAAACAGGGTTATGATGTCAGAATTGCGAGACATAAACTCGTAACTGCAAGTAGAAAAGCCAAAATTGTACAAAAAATATAAACTTGCAGTTCTGAGGAAAAAAAAAGTCAGATTTGTGAGATATAAACTAGAAGCTTTTAGATATAGAAGCTGTCCAGACTCTTTTAATGGTGAAGCCGCTTCTTCTGTTTTTGTGCCACATTGCGAAAAGGATTTGAGTCGGTTATGTAACTCCCTCCAGAGCCTCTCCTCGTGCATGGCCGTCTGGAACAGAATCTCTAAATAATGATTTTGAGGTTTATTTATGCTTAATTTGCACAATCCTCTGTTTATGAATGCATCTGCCTTCGTTTCATGTTTGATGAGCTAAATGAGAGCGGAGAGAAGAGGGAGTTGTGGGGTATTTATAGAGTGTCCTGCTGTGGGGCTGGCCGGTCTGTCTCACTGAAGCATTGCGTCCTGTCAGACCCCATCAGATCTCCATATGGACTCGAGCTCACGCACACACAGAGTACTACAACTACTCACTCCCAATAAGACATTCAGCATTTTTACAAGCAAAAAATGTTGACCATTATTTTGTTTGGATGTATGCAGAGTTTTGTTGTTGTTGTTCCAAAGGATAAAGTCGCGGAAGATCAGGTAAAAACGAGAAGAGGATCTATTTGCAGCACTATTATTTTAAACAAAAAAATATTAGATTTAGAAGAATATTCTCGTATATATATATTCTCATTTTCACTATTCACGTTTTTGTAGTTTACACGGAGACAATACACGGTATCCTATTCAAAAACTTGCACTTTGAAGACAGTTTTCAAAAGTTTATTTTCAGGCCCCCAAAACACTGTTGTTGTGTAAAAGAAGGGCCAAAACACATTAAACATTTTCCATTTTTAGTTGGTGTCATGTTGTGTGAACGAACGCCCCCTCAGGGCTATATAAGAGAAAGCACTAGGCAAGAAATCAGGTAACTAATTAAACACGGTGTGACACATGAGGGGAATCAAAAACCATGGTAACACAGACAAAGGAAACTGAATCTAGAAACAGTGCAAACCATCTAACAGTAACCACTCAAACAATGAACTATGACAGAAGCTGGGTTTCCATACAAACGTGAAGCGAATCTGTGCGTTTCCACCAAATTGTTCGAGCAGATGATGGTGTTATTGGTAACCTAGTAACCAACAGTAAATAAAACATTATCAGCAGAAACAGCCGATTAGTCACGTGGGTTTAATGTTCGCTACGTCAGAATTTATTCGGCAAATACGTTTCCATCTCCCAATGCATTAATTCTTTCAAAAACCATCTCAAGCAAGCGTAAAAACTTTTTTGTGAATTAAGGGATTTCCCCCCAAAATTTGCCATTTTCATCACTCGTTTTTGATGTGATACTTCAAAATACGTATAAAAACATGGAAACATGGGTGATGGAAACATAGCTAGTGACAAACCAACTCAAAAATACAGACCAAACTAAACATAACCATGACAGGATAATAGTAATAAATAACAAAATGTTTTAAATTGACTCCAAAAAATTATTCGTAAACTTTCAGCATGTAATTTAAGAACATGGCATGATGATAAATACAATTTAATAATTTAATAAAAGTAACTTTTGTTAGTCTTGTTTAAAACATTTTTTAACTTTATTTTTATTAACTCATGATATGTTAATAATATAGTGTTATTTTACTATTAATTATATACTATTATAGTATTTATTGATGTTTAAAATGTTTTTATTATTTAGCTTTATTTTTATTTTAGTTTTTGTAATTTAGTAGGCTACTTCAGTTTATACTTATTTTATTTCAGTTAGTTGCCACAGCAACTTTTCATTTAAAAAAAAAAAGTTTCTAAAGTAATCTAACGTTTTATTGCATTTTAATTTAAAAAATGTTTTAATAATTTTAGTTAACAATAACAAGATTGTTTTCCAGTCGATTGGTCTTGTTTTAAGAATTTTTACTGGAAAACAAGACACAGTAAATACTGAATGAGAAAATGTTTTGATAGGTGTGTCTGCACTGTATATTGTTGGTTATTTTTTTGAAGAGAAAATGCCATATACAAAAAAAGCTTGGTTTAAATGTCTAATTAAAAGTTAAATAATGTTGATAACTTCATGAAAATATTTATTAAATATAAATAGTGTTTTCTGCATAGTTCATCCTACATAAATAACATTTACATTTAGTCATTTAGCAGACGCTTTTATCCAAAGCGACTTACAACTGAGGACTAAACCAAGCGAGTCATCGTGAATAGACAAAAACAACGCAAGAAGTGCTCAAAATACAAAGTTCAGACATTGCTCGGAGTAGCATAAGCCAGATAAGCAAGGATTTAAAGGAAAAGGAAAGAATTTTTAATTTTTTTTTTTTTTTTTACGTTAAGTGCTCACGGAAGAGATGAGTTTTCAGTTGTCTTTTGAATGCTGTCAGGGATTCTGCATTCCGGATGAGGGTGGGCAGATCATTCCACCAGCATGGAACCGTGAATGAGAATGTTCTGGAGAGTGATTTTGAGGCTCTCTGTGATGGTACCACGAGCCGTCGCTCATTGACTGATCGTGGGCTTCTGGTAGGGATGTAGACTTGTAGTAGTGAGTGGAAGTAAGAGGGAGCTGATCCTGTGTTCAATCTGGAAGCAAGGTTCAACACCTTGAACTGATGATACTTCAGAGAGAACGCAATCTCCCTCAGAGCATAATCTCTGTAACAGATGGGGAGCTGTGCGAGATCAAAGCTATGATGACATTGCTATGTTACTGCTGTCAAACACAGGATTTGACATGTGTATAAACATGCAACGATGTGCAGCCAGCCGAAATGGTCACAGACTCGAATGTAATGGCTTCTTGACTTGCATATGAGAAGAACAGCATATTACAACCGAAATGAAGCAAATGCACAGGTGAAGCACACAAAAAAATATCACTCTTTTGAGCAAGTCGTTGTACTTCCACCGAGGTAAATCCCTTCGGAAAGCTTTAAATGTGGTGAGAAACGGAAGACCTGAAGAAATAGAAGACCTGAAGAAATAGGAGACCTGAAGAAATAAATAAATATGATTTGATATTTAATGCGATATGACATTCACAATACTCACACATTGTATAATTGCACACTTTTATGGGTTGAAACAAAACTCCCAAGTGCATCAGGTAATAAACATCTACAAAAATGTAAATGCAAACAAATGCTGTTGCCTGAGGTACATACACACACATACAAAACACTTCCTTATTTAATACATTAAGCTTCCTTGTGTTATAAATGTGGATGATAACATGAAACAAAAGCTCTTTATCACTAACTCATCCTTCCATAAATGACACTACTACTAGGCACACATGTGTAATCCATCTATCTTGTCTGAGTTAACAAATCCTTATCATGCAACCTTGCACATCCTGACCTGATCCAGTGTCCCAAAGGGATTAGATGGCAATATATGCTCTTTGGCAAATCTATTTCTTCAGGTCTTCCGTTTCTCACCACATTTAAAGCTTTCCGAAGGGATTTACCTCGGTGGAAGTACAACGACTTGCTCAAAAGAGTGATATTTTTTTGTGTGCTTCACCTGTGCATTTGCTTCATTTCGGTTGTAATATGCTGTTCTTCTCATATGCAAGTCAAGAAGCCATTACATTCGAGTCTGTGAGCAGAGAGGAGAGAGAGAGAGAGCGCGCGCTCATCCTGACACTCCAGCACAGGAAACAGTCTAGTCCGGGCTGGAAACAGACGCTGAAAGAGCCCTTTGGAAGCGGCATTCCTCTGCCTTTCCAAACATCTGGTTTCATGTAGGTAAACGTACTGTCACCCTCTGTGCCACTGTGCACTGGAAGTGTAGATGCCACTTTTATGTGGAAGAAAAAAGGTTCTCAAAAACATGGCAAATAAGGCCCCCTCACACCGCAAACAAAACGAAAAAGGGAAACGAAATGCTTTTAGTGCAAGATAGCTCCACATTTATCTGCAATGGGTAGATTAGATGGTAACCAAACAATCAGTTCTTGTACTACTCAACGTGTTGGATGCAGGAATAAAGATCTGAGCGACTTTTACAAGGGCCAATTCACCAGACAATTTTTATTTATCTATTTTTTCAGAATATATTCAGAGGAATGCAGTGTTTTGAATATTCACAGCACATTTTTGGTAATAAACTTTTTTTTTGGTTTGTTTACCTCAAATATGTTGAGTGTTAATAACATGCAGTTTGTGTCTTTGTGTTTTATGGACTGAATGTTTGGATTCCAGTGTGTTTTTATATCGTCTGCACAGTGTGTTGCATCATGGTCCAATGGAAGTCATTTTTCAGGAGTTTGTCCACAGAGATTTGGTTACGCGTTATATATTGCTTTTACAGTTATTTGAAAAAGCTTTTATTTCCCAGTCCCACCCCTTTGAAGTTGTGGGATAAAATCTCTGTAATATTCTGCAATCTTGTTTCAGTTTTGGCTGCTGTGTGGTTCCGCTTTCTGGTAGGAGGATGTGATGCTTATTTGGCTCTTTGAGGTACTTGGATCGAGAATGTGTTATTCAAACGAACACTAAGGTCACTAAGCGAGAGGTCTGATAGACTGCATTTCCAATAAAATGCCCAATTATAAGACACTTGGCTGTGAAAGCTGCCAAATTGTGGTCACTCCAATCAAATGTCCATTAACACTGTGAACTGAGTCAGTTGGGCGGTTATGAAGTCTTGGAAGATTCATTGAAGTGAAATTTGATTATACGATTGTTCAGTTTTGGAAGGCTAAGCTAGAATAACAAACCCACTGTAGTACTGCACAAAGCTGAGCGTGAGGGTGAGATTACAATAGAATATTCCACCGCTACACTCACATTCGCCTAAACTATCGTGTTGCTGTTTATATAAAAAAAATAAAAACCATTATAAACGAATGTAAAAGTCTGCTCTGCTCATCCAGCTCGAGTTGCCGTTGCAATCAGTGCAGCACGAATCACAATTCACTGTTCGCGTGACGATGGCGGAGGATTCGTTGCGCAACATAGACTAAACGTCTGATAAATGTCTATCTTGTAAAATGCACGCTCAGCACAGCTGATGCCTATACACAGAGTACGCGCGATCACCAATTTGAAAGTAAAACACAAGCTCCCTGATGTGCATTACGCAAAAATTAGGCTTCATAGTCCGTCTCCCAATAACGTTACCCATCTCTGGACTGTTTATTTGCGGCTATGGTCTCTGTGTGCACTTCCAGGGTTCTCAAGTTTGATCAAAAGCTTGGAGTGAGATCACATGCGGTTAGGGGAGGAGCCCTAATGGAGCCCCGCCCCCGCCCATTCCCGCCCCCCAATTTTACCCATTGTTCATAATTAACCAGCACAAACTGAAATTATAACAATTGGTAAATCTAAGCAATTGATCACATCAAATATTTCAAAATTACAAATATACAAAAATTACAAAAATATAACAAATTGCTCCAAACAGTTTGGAAAAACAAATCTTTTTGCATTTTGAATTATTGTGTGGTGGGACATTGTGAACAAATGGACATATTAGAGTATGTGTGTGTGAGTGTGTGTACACAAGAGTAGGCTACACAATCCAGTTTATGAAATGTGTTTTGCGTTGTAAGTGTTTGTTGCACATTTTGATGCCTTGCAACCTTTTTAGGGGGCTTACCCTTTGGTGCCCAGAATGATAACATATATTTTTGCTTTTTCCCTGACATCTTTGAAAAATACAAATGCAATGGCAATGATTAATGTATGTTTTGACAGGATATAAAATATTACCCAGAGCACTTTGCTTTAATACATGTAGCCTTAATGTAACTAGAAAGGCTATTAATACAGTATAATATAGGCCTATCATTTAAAATAAAATTATGAAATGCATCTTCATTCCTTCCCATACCCACTAACATTTCCCTTAGTTTCAGAGCCAAACTGAGCCAAAGCTTCTGGCCTGGTTGCAAAGTAGTTGTAGAGTTTTTGACTGCATCAATAATAATGTATAGGATGGGCTATATATTAAATCTTATAGCCTAAAAATGTTAGACGAGCTTTCTTCCAATTTACCTTCTCCATCACGACGTGTGTTCGCGCGATGTTGTTGGTTACCAAGTAACGAACGTACTGAGGCCGAGAATGTTCCGTCAACTTCCGCGTATTCGCGGCTTCGCGCATCTATGATGCCTAGCTTGTAACGAACGCAATCTGGCCGAGATACGTGCTGGCGGCAGGAAACTTCACTTTGTGTGCCTGCGCCTCGAATACAACGTTATATATAAAGCTCGCAGGACAACTTGGTCGGCATTCCTTTTCAGCGTGAGAAATACACGGTGTGGCGTGTGAGCGTGTGAACTAGTTGAATTGCGTGTGTCTCACGGCCAATGCGTGAGACTTGAGAACCCTGGTGTGCACTTCGAATATTGAGAGAGTACTGTAATATATAAGGACAACAGACAAGGGAGGCTCTGTTTCTGAACTTATAATCGGAACACAAGAACAACATAGAGACAAACACGCCAGCCTCGTTTCTCTCTAGCCGGCCTTTTCCGAACTCACCGCATTAACCCTATAACTGCCGGTGCAAAACAAAACAGCAATTTCAAAACAGTTATAAAGAGTCTGTGTGCTAACTTTGATTATGGTTGCACTTGCACTTATTGTTTGCACTTAATAAGACTTCAAGGAGTTCAGTTAGGACGTCACACACAGCCTCAATCAGAAGTTCTGAAAGCTCTTAATGTAGGCCTACAGTAAGGGCTGAAGAGACTAATGTGAAATCATACAGGAGAAAAGTCAAGTCAAGTCAAATATATTTATATAGCGCTTTTCACAATACAGATTGTATCAAAGCTGCTTCACAGTATCAATCAAAACAACTTAACAATGTTTGTTTATTACTGGAAAAAAAGACATCCAAGTTTGGTAGAGCTGATCAATGGTATGATTGGTTAATTAATTTGAATATCCCCATAAAAGCCAGTCAATAAAAACCTTTTACAGTGCTTGTATATTGTTTTCTTTCAATGCATTTGATAATTCATACTCAAAGCAGACCTGAAATGACATGCATTAGAAGATTATTAGTTAAAAGATTGCAAAATGCACCTGCATACTATTTTTTCCAGTCATGAATTTTGTCATTGAGGATTTCTGAAAAATTGTGCAAAAATCTCATCTCGTTCTCGTGAACCCAATCTCGTGTCTCGTCTCGTCTCATGAGATAAGTGTCTCGTCACACCCCTATGCAGCTCTAATGGAAACCA
The DNA here is from genome assembly GCA_030578255.1 of Tiaroga cobitis. Classification (NCBI taxonomy): domain Eukaryota; kingdom Metazoa; phylum Chordata; class Actinopteri; order Cypriniformes; family Leuciscidae; genus Tiaroga; species Tiaroga cobitis. Next base: position 36,936,316 of record CM060603.1, read on the forward strand.
AGGGTGATCCAGAAAGAGAATATGAATACTATGCTAAAAAGTGTGGCTAATATGACTTCTGGTTCAGGCGTCACATTTGGCAATATAAGGTCATGTTGAGCACAGTGCATTATGGGATAGAGTTGTATAACTGTTGTATAATGCACATTTTGGCAAAATGTAGAAAGCCATCCAGGTATTCGGTGCAGTGTGTAAGGGGTATACAGTTAAAGACCCAGAACCAGATATGAAGAATGAAGACCCGGAGTCAGAATTATAAAAAATTAAAGAAAAGTTTTACTGAAAATAGTTTGCAGTTTCATCAGCAGAAGTCAGCTTCAAGACTCACACAGGAGTTCGTAGGCCGCCTCCCTTACAGTTACAAAGATCACAGCAGTTATACCATTTCCAAGGTCTAAGCTACGTCATTGCTTACAGGTTGAATGATTCTCATTGGCTAAGAAACATTAAGAGCCTAAACAATTTAACACATGTGAGGAGATAGGAGTGCCTATCGCCATTAGTAAAGATAGTTGTCGTCCACTCAATAGATTTAGGTCTGTGGTGGCCTCGCCGGTTAGAGCAGGGCGCCGGGTTGTCTGGTCCGAACGTCCAGAACCTACATAGAATGTCATACGCACACACACAAATAACAGACACTAGCAAATAACAGCTCCCATCAAGGCTGAAGAGAGTCTGAGCTCCTTACTATCAGTTAAGTATACCAAAACATAATGCTAAAACATTCACTCGTTTGGGAGAAAAACAGATAACTGGCATTTACTCCCAAGGAAGGAAATATACTGGAAAGAATACACTTTAATACAACAATTAAAGTTCAATAGTAACGCTCAATATAGCTTGACCATCTGTCCAGCGAAGGATCATATGTGTCCACGCTGCCTTTAGGACCCTCTAACCTTTCTTCTGATACCAGAGAAAGAGACAAACGGCCTTGTGGGTTACATGGCCTTCGTGTCCTGCGTGTACTACGTGCAATCTCAAAGTAAGATTGGAATGCATGTAAAAGAAACTGGTTACTTCCATCACATGCATTTAAGAAAATATAATTTCACAAGCACAAAGAATATAAAAATAAGTATGTGATAATGAATATATTTGATTATTGATTTTTTATAAGGAAGTATATAAGCATCCAAAAGGATTTATGATTATAGATGTATTTGAAGAGGCAAGGGATTTTGACCAACCCTTCAGTCCCCCGTTTTAGACCAATGTGGGGTCCAATACCGCCACGTCTGGTCTAACCAGTGAGGTCACTACGGAAGGGAGGAGTGGTGACGCATGCTCCCCTGACGGGTCACACTTGTCTCTTCACCTCGTCACGGACATGCTGGTTACTAAAAATTCCAGTCCCCATTAAGAGGTTCTCCCACCTTCCACTCACAACAGGACATCAATGTAATTCTTCCTCAGTTTATCAGTCAGGTTAAAATTTTTATAAAACACATAACTGATTACGAAACAAGTACATATTTATTCTCTGGAAGCCAGGCTAAATAAGCAAGCACTGTTGCTGTATTCCTAGCATGGCCTAGATCCACAGTCACTACTCAGATCCTAAATGAAGACATTGTCTATAATCATGAATACCAGAATATATGCACTAGGTTTTTATTTTTATTTTTATAAAACTATGATTTCCAAATCCTTTTATTATAAACAAAGTTGGATGGTGAATCCATTATTTTCACTACCCCTTTTATAGACCCTTTAGGTTCAAAACACAATGGTTATCTAACTAAAAATAAACAACAACAAAAATAAAATATTAATAATTAAGACCCATAATAATCGATGTAAGAACTTTAAGTCTTTACTGAAATCATCTTTCAGTTTACGGTCACATAGCATGTACCATTTTAATTGTATAACATCTTATACCCTTTTTTGTTTGTTTCAAAAATAGAAATAAAATAAAACAAATTCACATCATCATTTCAGTCTAAAATATAGAATTGTTCCCCATTCTGCTTAATAAAGCTTTTGTTCATTCCTTATCTTTATATCACATTAATCCCTGTTAATCATACAATTCCTTATTATTTTTATTTTGAAACTCACTTTTCATACCATTTAAACTTAATTTGACTTCCATACAGTATTTGTCTATCAAATAGTTAGTCTAAAGATTATTAGAACATTGTAAGTATATTACAAACAAAAAAAAAAAAAAAATAAAAATAATATTAGCAGTATTGTCTCAGTCCCACTTATCTTTACAGTTTCACAGAAAACAAAATATTATGTTACTCAGATCCCAACCCCTAAGACAGCCATATAGCTGTTTTCTTAGACATCTAATGTCATACATCCATTTAATGGATTGAGAAATAAAACCTTTCCTTTTTAGAAGTTATATTCACTCCTCCTTTGTTCGCCCTCCGGCCTTTCAATAAAAATGAGGGAGCTCACTCTGGATAATTTGGATAGTGACTTAGCCAATGTGTCACTTTGTCTCTCTGCCGTCAAGTCTATATATATATGTATGTTTTTTTTTTCCTACGTTTATCCTTATGATCCCGCCTAGTTGTCTATTTAAATTTAGACCCTCAGTTGAATTTAGACAAGAGTTTTACCCCATAATGGACGGCAATCTTCTTTACAATTCCAATTTATATAAAATATTAATCCAGAGAGTAATTCAGATCAATATCATAAATGACAAAAGCATTCATAATTACCAATAGCAGACAGAGCTGGAAAACCACTCCAATTAAAGCTCGTCCCATGTTCTGCATTGTCTTTTCATCAGATTGATTTAGAATTATCAACTTTTTTAAAGTTTGTCATTTTACTTAACCCATCTGTAATGATAAAACACTAATTCCAGAAGTTAATGACACAATATCCTTAAAATCAGGAAATAATAGTACCCCAAACTAACACATACAAGACATGACGTGCAGTCACCAACAAATACACACATTCATACCTGACTATGAACTGCTCATATTCTCATATTTTATATTGTTGCTAAAAGATTAAAATTTTAAATAAGATTTTAACCTTTCCATTTTCCTGTAGCTTCTATCTAATTTTACATGGTCCCTAAACCAGTTTCAAAGCATGCCTGTTCATTATTCATTTGATTTTAACAAGGTCAGCTGGGTTGTTTTGGTTCATTAACATTATTTTGTTTAAGCTTGCTCTAGCAGGCCGATAACAGAAAGACAGACACAGTTACCATCCTTTCCTTCACTCAAGCAGTCTCTCTCACTATGAACCTTTGACCATTCACCTTTGTTAGCCAGACTTTTCTTGAATCTACAAAAACTGTCTTCATCTTTAGTCACCACCATGTCTAACGACCTTCAGAAGTTAAAACTATGTTAGACATACTAGTTCAAACTCAACACTATAATTTTCCTTGCCCATAAGGCAACCGACATCAAAAAGTTTTATTACTGTCTCCACAACAACTAATGGGAATCACTTCATGGCCCCGACTGAACCCCGAAAGCCCATTCCTGTTAGCTCTTTATCTATAACCTCCTTCAGGGTGTTTCCTTTTTCCCCTGGCATATTTGCAGACGCTTGTCACAATGAAAAACAAGCCATACAACTAATGCGGTTTCTTCTGGTGAGTGGTATAGAGGAGCTTTGCTTTATTGGGGAGACATGCCGTAACTCGTCACCGCGTCATCTCCCCTTAACGGCATAAGGACGCTGCTGGCCTCACAGCTCCTGCTCAACTCTCATACCTGTCTCACATAAAACATCTCCATTCAGGAAATGCCCAGTGACTTTACGTGAATCCACTCTGGCTTAGGTTGCCCCCTGTCTGGCCAAAGAAGGTCTTACCCGTCATAGAGATGGTCACTCGTGCCCACTGGTGACCGCTTTTTTTCCATCACAGAATCTTTGACCGTTTTCTTCAACAAAATCTGTTGTTCTCTGGAGCTTAGGAAAGACACAATCAAGAGTCACCAGGGCCATTCGGACTGCCTAATAGTTGTAACACAGGGAGACAGGTTAATAACAACAGTATTTAATCACTTAAATCCATTAACCATCTTAAAAGCAGCAACCTAGCTACTCAGTGGATTTAGATCACAACCGTACATTCAGTGTAGAGTTTCTGTAGCCGAAGGCGTCGGCCCACCCCCGTTTCATGGTGGGGACTAAGATCAGACAAAGAAGTTACTGGTCCTAAAATAACCTAATCAAAGATGTCACTTCTATAGTTTAAGGTCTGTATTATTATTTTAAAGACTTCTTTAAAGTCATTCAGTTTTACATTTAAAACATTTACAAATACAAATTGCCCTTTATGGCAATTGTTTCTTTAAACATCTCTGTGTCTATGATTCTTCAACTGAAACACTGTGTTTTAATTCAAATAGCTTATTATCACTAATGACAGGCTCAGATAACAGCTTTTAGCTGACATTGAATGAGAGAGACTCTGAGACATTCAGGACTGGCACACTGCACTCTCATAAACTTCTAACATCAAACTTTTATCTACCATCCTATAACTCTATCCCAGCTTAAGGCATATTTGCCAGAAATTACATGTGTTTCCAAATAAACATAATTTTTATAGTTGTCTTTATTTAGACATTACAAATTTCCACTCAGATTGAGTCTCTGTTGCACTGGCAGTTTCAGCCACAGCACACATCAGATCCAGATAAGCAAACTGTTTCATTACAGCCAATAACAAACTTATCTTTTGAAAGCAAAACATCAGCTTCTAGTTCTTTCATGGTCAACTTTTCAAGCTGTTTGTTTAATCAGCATTCAGCAACTGTTAATCCAGTCCTGCTTATGCTTATTTGATCTTCAATAAAAATAATTATTTTAGTTCTCAATAACGTTTCACATTTCTGAATCTCAATTTAAATGTCAAGTTCTCAACCATAGTTTAATATTTGACTTAAGTTTTCTCTTGGAGTTTATGCATCTCCAATTAGGATTCACACTAACTTTGACGAGGCTAGACCTATCTGCTTGTGATACTTTTGCAGTTATTGTAAATCATCTGTGAGATAAGTCTCTCTATATCATCTAAAACCTTTTTAAAATGTTTAATTATAACACAATCATCCTTTTAGTTACTTTGATATATTTTGCAACTCACATTTGTTGGAGTCATTAATTTTACATCAACTAGTGTTCATCAATTCACTTGTAAAAATTACTATTATAGATCTTTTCTTCAACAAGATTCACTTTAAGACTTCAATCTTTTGACCTTGTTTTTTATCTCTTATTTTTCAGACGAAAAATGTTAATGTCTTCATTTAAACACTGATCAACTTTCAAACCCACATTAATACCAGGAATTTGTCACTATCACATTTTTAAACACCTTCTGTCGGCTCCACTTACTGCACACTCTTGAAGCAGCGTGTGTCCCATTCAGGAATGCAAACAGAGCCACTGATAAGCAGTTCTCTGTATTCTTTTACAGTCCACCAGTGGCGGATTTAATCATAATAGCCAAATCATAATCTTCATCATTATCATTGGCAGAACATTAATTTTCATAAGCTGCATGGAAATGCTCAAAATATTGTAAGTTGTTTTCACAAAGTTTCCTTTTAACTTTAGTCGCTTGTCGAGGGAAATTATCCCCGACCCAGAATTTACTTCACTTGCTTTTTGTAATCATCGTAAGCAATACAAGGCTAAACATTTAAATTTTCCAGTTTCTTTATTTGTTTGTAGCCAGTCAAGTTGTTTAAATTTCCAATCAGAATCAAAATACTGACTACCATTTACTTAATAATTTCTGCAAATTTCTTTGAAGTGAGGGCTTCAGAGCACAGCTGCTAACAGCGTTTGCTTTCCTGTCTCACTATTTGTTTCAGGACTGCCATATCTTAATCATGGTTCATACTCACCTGAAGTTATTGCAGAAATGGAGGCGGCGATCTTTTAACAACACAGCTTGGCTTCTGCGTGATGAAACTGCAAAGTATACTCCAAAATCACAGTTACATATACTGGTCCACGCCAATTTGGGTCACAACTTCTTTTTTTTTTTTTTTTTTTTTTTTCTCTCGGAATCGTTCCTGATGCATCCCTGGCAAACAACCCTATTATTGTTAGTATCCCTAACTGCCTGATTCACTTCACTAAGTTCGGGGATCCCCTATCTGAGATGGAAGAGATTGAGCAGGTTTTCGGTGCCACTGGACCTACAATCCAGGGACGTACTCTGCTGGGGTGTTGCTATACCAACGATGCCCAATGGGGCCCCCACAGAGCACGCTTCGCTTGCGCTGTCTGCTCTTGTTAAAACTTTAAACAATGCTATCAGCGACTTCCTTTTATACTTTAACCTTCAGTATAATTAATCTTCACTCTCCTCATCGGAGTGAAGCTCTCCCGCTCCCCTTCAAAATCTCTCCCAATCAGATAGCCCTAACCAAATAATAAAATTACTACCTTGTTTGTTGATTAGCCAGGGATGTCACCAAAGAATAATTGCCCGCATCCTCCACCATAACTGTAAGGGGTATACAGTTAAAGACCCAGAACCAGATATGAAGAATGAAGACCCGGAGTCAGAATTATAAAAAATTAAAGAAAAGTTTTACTGAAAATAGTTTGCAGTTTCATCAGCAGAAGTCAGCTTCAAGACTCACACAGGAGTTCGTAGGCCGCCTCCCTTACAGTTACAAAGATCACAGCAGTTATACCATTTCCAAGGTCTAAGCTACGTCATTGCTTACAGGTTGAATGATTCTCATTGGCTAAGAAACATTAAGAGCCTAAACAATTTAACACATGTGAGGAGATAGGAGTGCCTATCGCCATTAGTAAAGATAGTTGTCGTCCACTCAATAGATTTAGGTCTGTGGTGGCCTCGCCGGTTAGAGCAGGGCGCCGGGTTGTCTGGTCCGAACGTCCAGAACCTACATAGAATGTCATACGCACACACACAAATAACAGACACTAGCAAATAACAGCTCCCATCAAGGCTGAAGAGAGTCTGAGCTCCTTACTATCAGTTAAGTATACCAAAACATAATGCTAAAACATTCACTCGTTTGGGAGAAAAACAGATAACTGGCATTTACTCCCAAGGAAGGAAATATACTGGAAAGAATACACTTTAATACAACAATTAAAGTTCAATAGTAACGCTCAATATAGCTTGACCATCTGTCCAGCGAAGGATCATATGTGTCCACGCTGCCTTTAGGACCCTCTAACCTTTCTTCTGATACCAGAGAAAGAGACAAACGGCCTTGTGGGTTACATGGCCTTCGTGTCCTGCGTGTACTACGTGCAATCTCAAAGTAAGATTGGAATGCATGTAAAAGAAACTGGTTACTTCCATCACATGCATTTAAGAAAATATAATTTCACAAGCACAAAGAATATAAAAATAAGTATGTGATAATGAATATATTTGATTATTGATTTTTTATAAGGAAGTATATAAGCATCCAAAAGGATTTATGATTATAGATGTATTTGAAGAGGCAAGGGATTTTGACCAACCCTTCAAGTGCATACAGAGAATGCACGAACTGGTATAGTATATTTTAGGCCTGATATTTGGTGATATTTGTTTTTTCTGCGATAAATATTGTGATATGAAAAAAAATTCACCAGATGATATTTTGAATAGCTCTATTTGTAAAGAATGAATCATTCTAGGATGATTGGGGTGATTTTGTAGGAGAGTGCATCTGCATAGAAAATAATAAACAAATTACAAGTGTAGATTAATACAACAGAACAAAATAAAACTGTTTACAACACACAACCGACTGACTGTGCACTTGTCTGCTCAAGCAGAAAAGAAGCGAAAGAGGCGGCAGGCCTAAATCGCATGCTGTCAGCTCGCCTCTGGTGCGCGCACTGAAAACAGCGCGTTACAGTCTTCTTGCGCTTGATGTTTAAACTGACAGAACTTAAAAACACATGCAAATGATAAACCTTCACTCAATGATGGTTAAGCTTTGCAATTAATCCACCAATCACATGCGTTCTGAACCGGAACCGATCAACTATGATCCCTATACTTGACATCGCACATCCTGTGATGTGACTATCCTGGATGCGCACATCGCGATATGGATGCTAAATCAATATATGGTGCAGCCCTACTAATATATGTGCTGCAGGCTGTCCTCATCTGTCCCCATTTGTTTCTGTGTGACTCAACACATTTTATTCCAGATTTCAGTTCCAGCAAACTATTAAACGGCTGCACAAATATCAAATAAGAGATATGTGTATCTGTGATGGGTTTGGGCCTGTTTGCTCACTCCCTCTGAGTTTCAGCTAAATGAGGAGAGAGTAAGAATGGATAGGCAAGATGGAATTTGTGAGAAATTTATCCTAGGGTTATCCGACAGGCAGAGAAGCTCCTCTATTTTGAAGTTTTTTTAAAAGCGTTTTTGAGTCTTTCTTTCTCATCAAGAAGGATGCTGAAGGCTTACTGAGGAATTTCTGGAGTAGCATAGAGAGAAAAATCCTCCTAGACCCTTCACAGTTTTTCCACACAATTGGTATAAAACTTTATTTGCTCTCATGTCCGTCCTTAAGAGCTGTCAATAGAAACCTCGAGTTATTTGGCCCTGTGTCACATGATGGTATGATGCAGCTAGTTATTATTATCAATTAAACTTTGCCACTAATAAAAACAGTCTGTAGTGAGATGCCCCTACAGTTATAGTCTCTCATTCCCAGTTGTGTTCCCTCTGGTGGTCTGAGTCTGAACTGCTATTTTTACTTCTATTTCAGAATTAGAATCCTTTGGAAGATTTAGAGGTGCTGAGTAACTGTAAATTAAAAATAGTATTTGTGGGAATTTGTACTTATCTGAATAATTATATTCTTACTTTGTTTCAGCCAGGGTTATTATATTTAACTAAAACTAAAAATATAAAAACATTTTCGTTACGTGAAATAAAATAAACCAACTGAACTAAAATATAATATAAAAAACATTTTAACTTGATGTACTAAAATAACAAAAACTAAAATTGAAATTAAAATAATAAAAACGATATAGACATATTAAGAAAACTAATAAAAATGACAAAAAACTAAACTTTAACAAATTAAAATGAAAAATATTCAATATTAGTTAAAACTATAATTTTATATCAATGATACTTAAATAATACTGACTAAATGCTTTGATTTGTAACTGAAATTTTGATGATTTTGCATATTTTCTTTCTACTCTATGGTATGATTAATATTTGACAATATTGTCAACACTTTTTATAATCAATGATATTAATGTTTTCTGTTCTCTTGTGTCCTGTTGTCTTGTGCGGGTATTTGCCTTTTTGCTGCTTGTGAAAATAAGCACTTCAGGATGCAAAAAAACATAATCACTTAGTGTTTTTTCTTGCTGTTACATATTTGATCTGTACCGTCCTTTTACAGTCTCTTAAAACACCTCCTTCCCTCACAGGGTGAACACTGAACTGTGTCCTCTCTGGGGTTGTTCTAGCTTGAGTGTTGTCTGCCACCAAATCAAACTGAAAAAGTCATAAATCGAAGCAGCAAATCATCTTTTATGCATGTGTGCTTGCACAGTGAACTTAGTGGAAACTAGGACAGTCAGCAGAGCATTAGGACAACAAAGCTGCTTTTACTTTCCTGGAAAACATAACAATGCTAGCACTGACAGAAAATGAAGAGATTTGCTGCTTTCACTTATCAAACAGGATATAGGGTTACAATTGCATTACGAATTACTGCGATATTTTTATTCTAGTTGTTTTGAGACCGCAAATAGTCCTGAGTGAGCAGGACCGAGATGAGAAATCTCTCGGTTGGTGTTATAAGACTCTGTTATGTAACACTTTCTCTCTCAGGCAGCTGCGTCCTTCATGCTTAAATCGCAGTTGTCTTGTGAGGTGTCTCTGCAGTGATGATGTTGAATATGAAAGGACAGAGAGAGCTATGCTGGTGGATGCCTCCATGGTCACAATACTATATCCTGAGTCCATTAGGAACTAAAGTATAACAGCAGATGTACAGCAGTGAGAAAACCCGTGTTTAGTTGGCAGGATCCTGAGAGTCATATTGGAGGTTTGTAAGCGCCTTGAACACAGAAGCGGCGGATGAGCATCACTCACATCAGAGCTGAGCTCTCGTGTCCTTGAGTCGTCTCTGAGATGATTGAAGACGCTGTGTGACTTTGACAACACTGCACTGCTGTTAGACCCATTACACCCGTCTAATAACAGTCATGGAGATTAACAACATTCATCAACTGCAGAGGGGCGTTTGGTTACTGACACTGACAATCTAAAGCACATCTCTAAAAAGAGTAGAGTTTGCTGCGGTCGTAATCCAGAGTTTCAGTTAAGAAATGTAAGCTTATGAATGTGTTTCTGGGTGTGTGGTTTTTTTTTTTTTTTGAGTAAAAAACAATTAAAGGTGTAATCCCCCCTTTAAAACGGCTTTAATAGAATAATTAATAAAATAATACTACATACAGTCAAAATTGTTGACAAATTTCATTCTCAATTAGTTGGGCCTGTGCTCTTATAGTGTAACATTTATAATACTGGCCAGACGTTTTTGTTTCTTTAAGTCTTTCTTTCTAAGGGTGTGACAACGATGTACTAAAAACGGAACAGTTTTTCCTTTCCGTTTTTCGCGTACAGACCAGAATGTTGTCAAAACGATCCGAGAAAACACATGGATCCGAAAAAACAACCTAAAACGCTGTATTATGCTGCCAGGCCATTAGTTGGCGATGTCACTTTCTAAAGAAACACTACGCTCCTATAGACTGAACACGTCATACGCATAGACAGTAAAAGAAATGGACGCAGCGACCCCATTGATTTCAACGGAGAAGACTGAAGCCCGATTATTGCACTTCCTGCCTGATATCTGAGCGACTGCGCAGGCTCAAACTGAGCTTGGCGACAGTCTAACATTTGTAAACCTTCTAGTAGCTGTGCCAAGACAAATCTGAATCACCTAATTCCTCAAAAACGTTGTTGAAATATTTTGTCCTGTTGCTTTTATGGACTCTCTATCCATGGGCTTCTCCCTTGACTTTATGCCTCCATGTCCCCCCGATTGCCTAATAGACATTAAAAGATTGCCTGCGAGCTTCTCCTCCTGGCTATACGGTAATGTCTCTATTGTGCAACAGAAAGTTGCGTGGTTATGACGCAATCGTTACGCCCGTTTCACACATACTCCGTGTGCTATAGTGCGTGCTATAGTGCTTTCACATATGCTGCGTTTCCAGTGCGTAACCAGAGACTATTCCGCGGCTGTACCACAAACACATACTCACTATTTTTATTTCAAATCCAGAAGTTATGCAGCAACTTTTATAAAAAAAAAAACAGTTTTGTAAGCATTGCGATTCTCTTTGTACACATATACAAACTTGAATGGACGTATGCACGATTAAACACAATTTAACACATAGGCCTATAAGTCCATGCATTACGTCTAAGTTACTCAAGTGGTCAAATATTTAACCACGTACTTACTCGTTTTTTTTTAAATTAAATGCATTTATGGTGAAACTACTACATTTTCAGGTCAATCTGTGTTCATTTTGACCACGAACCGTGCGCTGTCACTTTAATTCAGCGTTTGCAGCACAGCAAAAATAGACTCTGTGCGGAACGGATCGATGGACTGCATCCGCGTGCAGTGTGAAAGCTCTAACCTGTTAACATGGGTACAGAAAAAAATACGCACCACATACGCACTGCAAACGGAGTATGTGTGAAATGGGCGTTAGCCTATTTTTACAAAAACGGCTTCTACGGGGCCGTAACGTAAGATACAAAGTAATGGAGCCTTATATAAATTGCCGTGTTTCTTTAGAAATAAATAATGGACAAATGGAGTCTTTGGACGCCTCAGATGTAAAGTTATTCGCTGTCAAAGTGACGCCAAAATGAATAGGAGTCAATGGAATGCTAACAGCAGGTGAAGTTCTGCTACAATGGCGGCTCCCGCGAGGCTTACCCCCTTGGTAATACGCATGTGCATGACATCATGACTGTTTTCACAAATTCGTGTTTTTGTAGTTTACACTGAGACAATAACAGAAATCATTCTAATATACTCAAGAAACATTTCTTGTCATTATCAATGTTGAAAGCAGTCAGCACTCAAACTCAGCGCTCCGTGTTGTCAAATTGTTGTACCCTATTGGGTTTCCAGACAAACCTTCATTGTGTGATGATTTTTAGGCCTGCACCCCTTAAATCAAAGCATAAACAGCTTCTACTAAAACCTATAGTTAGAACAAAACAAGGGGAAGCTGCTTTTAAATACTTTGGCATCCATCTCTGGAATCAGCTTCCAGAAAACCATTAAAAACGCTCTAACTATCACAATTTTTAAAAATAGATTAAAGACCAAGCTTTTTTCAGATGCTTTTTGTAGTTAATGCGTAATAAATATATTTATTTATTTATTTTATATTTTCATTTTTGTGTATTAATCTCTTTGTTGGTGTTATTTATACTATACTGTGTGAAGCGCATTGTATTGCTGCTGTGTATGAAATGGGCTATACAAATAAAATTGCCTTGCCTTGCATTGCATTATGAATCCACTTTCTGCTGGAGTGCATCTGCATTTACAGATTTGTCAGATGCTTTTATCTAAAGTGAATCAAACCCATGACCTTGGATCATGGTACTGACACACTGAACCTAAGACTGACCTGTGTTGGGATCAGAAGAAGGTCCTTATGAAAGGGCTTTGAGATGAGATCTTGATTAGAGAATATAGGACGATACAGACAGGGAGCAAAGCAGGTGAATTATGAGTTCAAGCTCTTTTAAGCCCATGAGAGTATCCTGTCTCTGAACCAAATCACAAGGCTGCAGTCAGAGGGTCCGCAAATGTGGCTCGTTTTTTTTTTTTTTTAGTTGTTAGTAAAATTAAAACGCTAATGCCATTCCAAAGCTCAGAAGCAGGACGAGCTCGACAGTAATCCGATTCTCCATGACAGAAATAAATACCAGCACAAATCCACAGTGCAGTTTTTCCTAATACCTGAAACAGGTTGTAGACTTTTAGCACCCACATTTCTTATAGTGTCTATCACACAGTTGCGTCCTAAAGTCTAAAAACCCTAGTAAAAATGCTTGTTTTGCATTCTTTTCCAAATGAGTACAAAATGATTCATTATAAAGTTATATAATAAGCATAACAGCGCAGAGCTTCTGTGTTGTACGCTGGTCATGTGTGTGATGCGTGTGAAGTACAACACAGAAGCGCTACGCTGTTACACTACGTGAACTCACTCAGAGGCCCACTGAGAAGAAAATTAATAGTTGAATAAAGTCGTTATTTTTGTTTGTTTTTTTGCGCATAAAAAGTATTCTCGTCGCTTGATAAACTTATGGTTGAGCCACTGTAGTCGGACTATAATTTTAACAATGTTTTTACTAACTTTTCTGGGCCGGCAAGTTTTAATAACATAGAAGCGGAGGAGTGAGACAGCTCTCAGATTTAATCAAAAATATCTTAATTTGTGTTCCGAAGATGAACGAAAGTCTTACGGGGTTGGAACAACATGAGGGTGAGTAATTACTGACAGAATTTTCATTTTTGGGTGAACTAACCCTTTAAAGGTCCCAATATTGTACACCTTTCTGGAGTTTTATTTTAGGTTTTGATGTCCCTAAGAATATATATTTGCGGTATAAGTCGGCGACGACAGGAAACAACCAACCACCTCCTCAAACGCGCTTACAAAAGGATGTTTCAGAATAGTGATTAATGTTTTTATTTCTTTATTTTTGCGGTATAAGTCGGCGACGACAGGAAACAACCAACCACCTCCTCAAACGCGCTTACAAAAGGATGTTTCAGAATAGTGATTAATGTTTTTATTTCTTTATTTTCTTTACTTTCGGCGTCATCGTAAGATTATTATTATTATTACCATTACATCAATGCTGCTCGCAGATTTAACGTTAACGCTAATTTAAACTGTCTGTAAACAAACTCAGACTTTTGAAATATTGTTACCCATGCAAGTACACTAAATGTTAGTTTCTGTTAGCAAAACAAAAGACACAGAGACTGAGTAAACTCAATCTCACCATCTTTAACTCAATGAAAACAACAGGAGAGGAAAACAAACAACGTATTTTGTCTTGAAATTTGGGACCTTTAATAACTCATGTTGAGGCCACAATATTTGAACCTGTGGCAAAGTGATAATAAGTTTATTTTGTCAAGGTAATGACATCTTTATAGCCATGGTATGTTAAGTTGTGGCCTTGAGATCCCAAGTTAAGGGGAACGACATCTGTGTATTGTGGCCAATTATTTAACCTGTGTGACCTGGGATAACCTGTCATAATAAAAAATGGATTATATTGTATATTAAAGTTATTATTTTGAATTAAGAAAGACATTATTATATTATATTATTATATTCTGTATTATTATTATTATTATTATTATTATATTATAATGTATAGATACCTTGTGATAGTATTCTAATAAAGTTCAAATAATTTTTTATTAGTAGCCTATATGTTAAAAGAATATATACAAAAAAATCATTCATCCCATACCAAAGTCTTTTAAAGCCAATCGCTGATTGTCTTTTTTGTTTATTATTTGTATATTTTATATTTATTATGTTTATTTTACCCTTCGTTTGATATTTCTCGTTACCTAATCAACGTTCTGGATTATCTGACACAATGACATAAGGATGTCTTTTCCTCAACAAAATGATCTCATGGCCACCTCACGGTTCTCAAAAGTTATTAATACCTCGCTGTATAATCACGTTTTCCTATACTCTATATATCTGTTTTTCCTCTTTTCATATCTTTTCATATCACATAGAATTGAAAGTTATGACTAGTAACAGTCTGGACTCATTGAAGTTCAAAACCGTCAAGTCACATTAATTAAGGCCAGTCTGTGACCCCAGGCCGCTTCGCTCCATGTGTGGGTGCCTCATAACTCCCAGTCCATGTAGTACAAGTTCAGAGGGAGTCATCAGCGTCTGTGTTGTGGTGCGCGGCTGGCGTTCTATTGTCCTGCTGTGTATCCATACGCATGGTTCTCAGGGATGGGAAAATGATGAGAGACATTGAGCTGCGTTCCCCGTCTGGAAGAAGGGATGATGGGGTCAGAGAGGAGGTGGAGGAGAGAAGTGGATTGATCGAGTCCCTGACGCTTGGCCCTCGCCATCTGTCACCCTGCAGGCTCTCTCTTTTTCTCGCTGAGCCCAGAATGGGTCAGATACACATTTACCTCAGCTAACAGTACTGTTGCATACGGGAGCAGGTGCAGAACAGGCAGACAGTGTAAGGTTAATAGTAAATGTCTTTACTGGATAGTTTGCCTACAAATACAAATTGTCATCATTTACTAAACCTCATAGTGAAACACTTTTTTTTTTATCAGATGCCATTTATTAGAGGAACTCAAAAAATTCTCTACAGTAGCAACATTTTCACTTTTACATATAATTAAAGTGGATGGTGACCAGTAGCTCTTAAGCTCCAAAAAGGTCAAATGCCCTTTGTACCATCTGCTCTAGCACTCCTGGTGCATTTTCAATTCGTTAACAGTATTTGCATAAAGCAGGAAGTAGAACACTTAATATTCAGTACACTATGAAAATCTGGCCTTCTGCACTAGTTCTTCTTGCAGATCTCCAAATTCCAGAGTACATTTTTACATGTAATTTAATAATGAATTCATTGCCGAATGTACTGACAAGCATTTATGATTAACTAAAATATACTTTATACTTTTGTAATGATGAATTTGCACTTTTAGTACATTTTAAAATATTAATTTTAAATGTAATAACGAATAACACACAACAGTTAATATAATAGTACTTTAAAGAACTTTAGTAATTAAAGTACTCAAGTACTTTAGTAATTTAGAGGTCAGCACATAAAAGATTTTTACTTTAGTGTGTTAAAGGAACAGTCCTTAAACTATACTTTCTTTAAGTACACTTAAGTGGCCTTTTATTTCATTAATGTATTATCTACAAGTACAGCTTTTTTGAATATTTGAAGTACACACTGAAAGTGCACATTCACTATAATCAAGCACACTGTGACAGTGGCACCACAGCTCTGATGAGTCTGACCTCTTAAACTATCTCCAGTCAGGCAGATGTTCAGCTGTCTGATCCTCTGTATCTTGTATCAAATGTTATTGAGTTCTGAAAGTAATCAGCGCTTTTATTGTCAAGAACTAGAGCCTGTTTTTCAGACGGAAATGAAAACTATATCAGCTTGAATGATAGTATAGCAACTTGAAACCAAAGAGCTGTGCCAATTAACAGGCTTACGTTTATCTCCGACAGGCCAGTTGAGGTCATGGCAAAATCAATGGGCCATATTGTATCAGTTTGCAGAGAGTGCCTCAGTGATTAATTACTGCACAACGTTTTTATGTTTCTGTGTGGCCGATAAGGGAGAGGAGCAGCATATGAGTCAGAATAAAACTTATTATTAATCCGTTGTACAGTGTTTGGGAGTAACTAAATAGAAGTATTGGCGCTATTACATTTTCAGTAGCATGACAGTAGTTTTCAAAAGTCTCACCGTGTTGCAATGCACACACAAATAATCATGCATACTCTCCTGAACTGTTCTGTCTCTCACAGAAGGGGTTTGCTTTGGTCGTCTTTTTTACAGAAAAATATTTAGTTATATGTTGCTATTCATTAATGGTTTTAAGCAGTGTTGGGGAAGCTACTTTGAAACTGTAGTTTGACAAGCTACAAGCTACTCGTTAGTTAAAGTAGTTAAACTACAGTCAAGCTACCCTTTGGGAAAAGTAGTTAGCTACACTACAAGTTACGATCAAAAAGTAGCTAGCTACATTGAAACTACTTTAGCTTTTTTTGAACAACATATATTATAAATAACTGAATAAGTGTCTGAGGAATGTTTTAAGTAAAATATTTAGTGTTTAAAACAATGCAATACAATTATGATTTATATTGTTTTATTACACACAACACTCAAATATCTCAGACTGTTTGTCAAAAGTGCAAAATTGCAACAAATACAACATTGCAAGAACAAAATATACATCCAACGTAAATTGCATGTATAGACTTTTTCTCAAAAATACCGATTGTGAGATGGTTGCATTTTGGCAAGAAAATACATTGAACAAGCGCTCACATGTGGCACTGGCAATGCACGTTAAACTCGCTCACATGCAGTGATGGAGCTCGCAGAATTTACTGTGAAAGAAGAACCTGAATCACAAGCTGCTTGTGTGAGCTCAGTTCGGTTCGCTCTGAAACCAGTCACAACAAATCTATACAGCAATTTAATTAGATCAAAGCCTTTGTTGTGCGATAAACAAACTAAGATTAAATTTTTTGTTCAACTGACAAACACGATGACGCAAACTTTAGTGGTCTTTTATGTTCATTACCAAACTGGCGGACAGATCATGGCGGTTCATTGTAATTAAATCAGAAATAGAAATTTGATGTAACATAGAGAGCAATAAAGCAGGATAATTAATACATTTAATTAAAATGGCCATTAATCACCTGTATGTGCGTCCTTAAATTTGTGCTTGAGGTCTTCTGTACGTCAGTGAACCGTTAGCCGCAAGATGCGTGATTAAACAACAGGTGGCAGTAATGGCAAAACAAATTAGTTTGTAATCTAACAAGAAGAAGAATATCCTTGCATCGCGCTGATTTGCGCAGGCTCAACAAAACACAATGTAGCTTTTGCTCGCGCTACACCGCTACTTGCTGCAAAAAGTAGTTAGCTACTGGAAAAGCTACACTGTTTAAAAAGCAACTGAGCTACTGCCAAGCTACTGAAAAATGTAGTTAAGTTAGTAGCGTCGCTACTTGTAGTTAACTACTCCCCAACACTGGTTTTAAGATAATTATATAAATTATAGGTATACCGTTCAAAAGTTTGGGGTGTTTTTTCTTCTTCTTTGGACTTTCAAAGAATCCTGAAAAAAATGCATCACTTTTCCCACAAAAATATGAACTGTTTTCAACATTATTAATAATAAATAATGTTTCTTGAGCAGAAAATCAGCATATTATAATGATTTCTGAAGGATCATGTGACACTGAAGACTTGAGTAATGATGCTGAAAATTCAGTTTTGCATCACAAGAGTAAATTACATTTTAAAGTATATTATAAGAAGTTATTTTTAATTATAATCGAACTATATATTAAATGCAGCCTCAATAAGCATTAGAGAGAGACATTCAAATATTTTACCGAACCAATCTTTTGAACGGTACTGTTTATTTTAATTAGATTTTTTTTTGTGACACGGAAGTCCACAGTTTCATGTATTTCTTAGAAGATATTGCCCTCTTCTATAACTTCATTTTGCTACAACTTTTATTAGTAACTTGTAGTAAAAACATGTAGCTCAGAAAGATTTTCCAGAACACTAGTGTTGTGTGTGTTATGCTTAACTGTCGTAGACCTCCATTCACCCACTTTATTTTCCCAGTCGCTCCCCCTTTCTGTGAAGCAGACAGGATCAGGCACGTGTGAACCTCCGTTTCCCCTCTCCTCTTCACGTGTTTGTGTGTGTGTGTCTGTGTCGATGTGACCCAATTTAGAAGTGGTAGCACACACTAGATGAGACTGATAACTGAAGAGAAGATATAACCACAGACACATTCCTCTTGAATCTCCTCTTCATTCTTCACTGGTTTTATTAAACGCAGATTAAATAGTAACTAGCATTCCTGACTAAGTGTATAAGGGTATGGAGAGAGGAAAGTCGCTGCAGATTTTGCACACTTTAAAAAGGTTACATTAAACTTTGTGTTTCATTCATGCACTTCTGAACATGGCAGAGTGGAAACATAAGAATATGTACATTCACATATGATACACACAGACACTGAAACTAATTTATTCATTTACTTCCAAATTCAGGATATCTAAAAAGTACTGAGTCAAAATGGCTGTTAAGTTTTTAGTTGTTTTTAATGGTTTCTCACACAGAAGTAATGTTGGTTGGTATCCAGTGGGGGGCGGTGTGCTCTTCCACTCATCTCAGAAATAACATGTGCTGAGTAGATATTTTATTTTGAGGAACTTAAAACTTTCACAGATTATAA
This sequence comes from Tiaroga cobitis, assembly GCA_030578255.1. Taxonomy (NCBI): domain Eukaryota; kingdom Metazoa; phylum Chordata; class Actinopteri; order Cypriniformes; family Leuciscidae; genus Tiaroga; species Tiaroga cobitis. The sequence continues at coordinate 36,955,366 of CM060603.1, forward strand.
TGTACCTGGGAAAATATGATCTCTCCTGGCTCTGTTCATCGAGACCCATGTGAACTCCCTGATGGGCCAAAGAGAAAGAAAGCCATGACCTTATCATGCTTTCATGGTAACATAATAACAGGCTTTTCACCTTTACACCCTGCAACTTATACTCCATAGCAGCTGTGTGATGTACAGTATGCATACTTGAACTCTTTCGTCTTGACTGTAGAGATGGTAGAGGCTCTCTGGGCATTCTCTACTTTCTTATTGTTTTAAATAGACGTTTGGAACTTTTTTTTAATAGTAATTGTGAATTTTTCCTCAGCTTTCCTCTGTTTGGCATGTTTCTGAATTTCACCTAACCCCAGTATGTGTGGCTATCCCTGCAGGTGTGTGTGAGTGGAGGTGGACGGACGCTGCGGTGGGACTCTGGGCATGTGTAAAGTCTCCATCAGTTCTGGATCTCTGCATCTTTTAGGAGCCCCTCTCTGGGCCTCTGTGCAAGGTAAGACATGTGATGAGTCCCTGTACGTCTCTCTATATCCCCCCTGTCAGTACTGGAGAAACAGACATGACACATGGAATTGATTTCCATCATTCGTTTAGCCTAGGCATTCAGAACAAGCAGGGTTTAATGGACTCTGCCATTAGTATCATAACGTTTGCCCGCTCACTGTGTTAGTTTCAATTAGGCTCAGTTAATTAAAGAAACTAAAAGCTAATGATCTGTAAAGCATAATGAAAATGCACTCAGGTTTTCTTAAATCAAGTTTGAAGGATCTGAAAAGTGAAAGGAATGCATTGTAAATCTGATCCGCCTTGCTCATGAATATTAATTAGGTGACAGTAGTCATACTAGGTAGCCCTGCCCACACAGAAATCTCCTTGGATTGGAGTACCTGTCCTCGTGTATATCAAATACTACTCGTGTTAATTCGTTTCTTAGATTGTTCCCTCCTTTTGGTTAAATTTGTGGCCATGTTAAAACAAAGGAATAAATTAGTACGATGTAGCCCACAATTTGTTCCCTCGTTTTAGTCAAGTTGTGGCCAAGATTTAACTAAATTAAAATGGAGGAACGAATTGGTACAATCTGGCGAATTTGTCGCCTACAGTTTGTTCCCTCATTTTAGTTCAATTCTGGCTACGATTTAACAAAATTACAACAAGTCGTGGGAAGGAATTCTTAATTCATCGTCACAATATCTATTTTTTTTCCACGTCATATGACATCATAGGGTGAGTAGAAAAAGCGTGCAAAAGACAACTTGTCCACAAACTGTTGTCAGCACAATGGTCTCTACAATCTATTAAGGCTTAGCCGTGATTTGCAGCGATGGGAGTGATTTAAAGCCATATAAATACAATGAGAACACTGGAAAAACATGTTCAATGACATTCTTTGAAAACAATAGAGAGTGTTGTTAGTAAGTTCATTAGATATTTAGGAATATGTACGTATATATATGAATATATATATATATATACTGTATGAAAGGAAGCCTTGTTTGCTGAAATCACATGACTTTGTCAGTTCGAATCACTGATTCGAAACAAGTGATTTGTGAAGGTATCAAAGCTTTGTGTTTCGAACACGCTCTTCACTAGTGTTTTGTGACGGATGGACCTTGTCGCACAGCTTTTCAGTGTGTATAGAAAAATTGCTGCTTGTTGGAATCTTGTCAGGTGACCCCTGGTTAGGAAACAGCAAATCTGCAGTATGAAAAAAAAGAGTGACTGCTTTAAATCTGGTGAAAGCATCTAAGATAAATATAAAAAAACTTGCAAAAAATTGTGTTGGTGAAAATTTTACAAGCATCAGCAGAGTTTGTACTCAGTGAGAACAAGCATTTCCTTGCTGTCACAGCTGATTATCGCATCTGCAGGAGTCTGGACATTGATTAATGGTGTGAATATGTGTCTGGCGGAGTTTTTTACCCCACAGGGAAATTTCAATAAAGGTTCCATCCAGCACTTTGAAGTGTATTTTGTAAGGGGGTCAGGTTCTTGATGGATGACCAATGCGGAGTGTGACAGTGGAATGGATACTGGCCGACCGGAGTCTAGATGAGGAGGGGCTGTAGGGGTCAGAGGGCAGGGAATTAGGATATATTGTTTTCATGGAGGAAAAACTGATTACCGAGGTAATGAACAGATTAACAAAAATGCCATGTTTTTTTAACATGGTAATACCATGTTTTTGACATGGTATCATGGTAGTGGTGGTTACTTACTTACATTTTTTGTTCCTCTGCAAGTATTTTACAGGAGCATGTTGTTCATTTGATTGCAGATGTGGCTCCTTTGGCCTGACTCATCTGGTTAGTTTGCAGCTAGAGCTAGAGCACATGACTGGCAGTTCTTCAAGACTTTGTTTCGTGTGTGTGTGTGTGCGTGTGTGTGGTCTAGCAGCTGCTCTGACCCTGCAGCTCTCAATCTATGCTCACACTCATCTTAGCAGCTGTCTGTTTCCTTCAGGAGATCGACCCCTGCTCTATCTCTTCCTCTCTGTGGAGGAAATGGCATCTTGGGCTAAACAGACTTTTGTAAGGATAATATCCAGAGATGAAGGGTTTCTTATTGGCATTGAGGTGATGATTCTAACAATAAAAAAATTATGACATTATTTGTCAGTTATGTCAGTAAGATATTTAAATGTGTTTGAAAATACAGTAAAAACAGTAATATTGTGAAATATTACTACAATTTATAACAACTCATAAAACTGTAACTGTTTTCTATTTGAATATATTTCCAAATGTAATTTATTCCTTTGATTGCAAATGTGAATATTCATCAGCCATCACTCCAGTCTTCAGTGTCACATGATCCATTCAGAAATCATTATAAATCTAATATGCTGATTTGGTGCTCAAGAAACATTTCTTATTATTATCAATGTTGAACACAGTTGTGCTGCTTAAAGGTGAACTAAGTAACTTTTTTACCTTAACCGAACAGCTTCGGAGTCATTGGAATGGTTATATTACTCTTTTCGGGTTGAATGGTGGTCGTATCGCACCCCCCTGGTGCCTGTGAGCCGCAAAACCACCCTTGCAACTTTGGGCCGGCGGGCCCAAAAGCAACTTTGGGCCGACGGGCCCAAAAGCAATTCGCGATGTAACGAATTGCTTTACGGCAAAAAAGATCTGATAAAATTCTGATAAAATAAGCATCAAACAGAAATAACCCGGCGCCGTATACATGTGGTGTTCGAGGCGCACATACAATACAGACTGCCGACAGTTAAACAGGGCGCGCGCAGCTCTTAAAGGGGCCACACCTTATTTCAACTCGTTACAGCTTCCATCCTACTGAACAGGTACCGGTGTACAGGGGGAGGGGATCAGGCCGTAAGTGCAGAGCCATCTCTGCGTGAGTGCTATTTACGACAGTACAAGTACTCCACAGCAACTCAAGGGGTCGCCGTTTGACAAAAACGGAATTCCTGCATAGTGCACCTTTAATATTTCAGTGTTAACGGTGATATGTAAAAGACGAATCTAAATATAGCAATAAATATTTCCAGTAATGAGAATTTGCGGAGGAAAGTCCTTTACTGGCAATATGGTCCATACCTTTAAGTTATTTAATTTAATTTTGGGGTGAAATGTTACATGGATTTTCTCACAGGCTGTTATTTGTGTTTATGAGTCTCGTCAAACCATGTTGTTTTCATGGCCCTCTCTTCATGCCAGTGGAACATAAACAGCGAGCATGCTGTGAGGTAATTTGAAATGAATGAGAAGACAGGCCGAGTAAAGCGTCTGTGACACATTGCCTGCTCCCACCTCTCTCCTGCTAAGATTTACTGTGGAAGAGTATAGGCCAGCCCTGAGATTTGTGTGTTCACAGTTTAACAGATGCCACACGTTACCCCTTTTCCTCTGTCCTATTAAACCAGAGCAGTGATTGTGTCCTTCTGTGATTTGTAACCTTTTTCTCTTGAATGGCACGAAGAATTCTTCAGATGTCCCACTGCCCTCTGACCCCCAAATGCCCCCCCCCCCCCCCCCCCCCCCTCTCTCTCTCCATAGACTGATGAATCACTTTTGTTTAGTTATGGGAAATAACTGTCTGTGTGAAACATTTCAATGCTTATGTTAGCAATTCTCCCATAGCAAAAACGACTACCTCTGCAGTATACAGTCTGTAGCTGTTAAATTCTTTTGTAGAAATCTATTATTCTTTCCATTCTCTGTTAAAGTGTGCTGAGGCATGTCTAGCCCCATGTGGACTCACATCGCTGATCATCAGATCAAAGCTTATGTAAAACTATGCTATGGCCACTGATTTGATTATCTTCGTTGTCCATGTGATCTTTGCTAATTGTGATGTTATATTTGGTGTTTCCACCTGTGTTCACGTCGTGACTGAGACCACAACCCCCTGCACTATTTTAAAACACTGGTCTTTCGACCTTTAACCTCACTTGACCCTTGACGCTCATAAAACACCATTAATAGTGTTTCACGGCTGGTGTTAGGAACAGGTGTGTTTCAGATATCTCTCTCTGAATTTTTCTCTCATTATTTCATTTTTTTTTTTATGCCAGTGCCCAAAATATTTTTTTTTTATTTAAGCAACTCCAAGGTTGCTCTTTCATAGCTAAGGAGACTTAATGGAGTTTTCAGACTCAGTAATGTGTCATTTACAAATCAACTCTGTGTAATAATAAAAAAAGTAATGATAATAATAAAGATAATAATAGCAATAATGCATTAACTTTAATAATAATAAAAACAATAATAATTATTTAAAATTCTTTACAAAATAAAAAAATATATTTGTATTATTAATAACAACAACAACATTTATTATTATTGTTATTATTTGATCTTCCAGAAGATAAATATTTGAGTTCATATTGAAATCGTTGAATTTTTACTTGGGGATAAAATAATAATAATGATGATAATAATAATAATATTTTTAAAATATTATTAATTTTAGAGTTTAAATAAAATTAAAATATATATACCGGTACATTTAAATAATAATTGTATAATGATGATAATGATGATGGATGGATAACATACTCCAGATATTTTAGATATTATCCAAACACATTTAATAAGGGATGGCTGTTCATTAATGGGGGAATTCCAAGAATGGAAAACGAAAGAATAGTCAATGTTCCAAATAACCTGTAACTCTCAGTACATTTGTCATTTTCAGCACATAGCACAGAAGAGTAGAGGTGCATCATGCCCACATGTCCTCCACTCAATACCCCTCTCTTTTTCTTTTTTACATGAAGCGTTCTGCAATCCCACTCAACAGAGCACAAATTGGACACGGAGCTCCTCAGTTCCTCATCCTTCTCCCCTCCCCACATCACCCCAGTGCTCTTATTGCTTTTCCATGGCAGGGAGCAGAGCAGTAAAAGTAGATTGGTTTGCAATGCTCAAACCTGCTGGCAGCTTCACACATACAGTTTCATTACACACCATTCATTACAGTGTTCAGGTCAGGCCTCTGTATTTGCTTATGAATCCTCTTTGTGTGTCTGTGACATTTCTGGCACTGTTAGGGTTGATGTACTATATGAAGTGTTGGGTAGATTACACATTGTAGTCCATTACTGAATATAAATTACATGATGAATACTGTTGTTAGTAGCATAACCATAACATAAACATAAACATCAATTGAATAATCGGACTAGTTTTTAATTACTTTTAGATTACTTTTGGCCTAACTTTTAGCCTTAACTTGTTTATCACATAGATTTGAATAGGATAATCTTTTACTACAGTGATATAAAAATACAAAAAGAACAAAAAATGATGTTGAAAATTTGTCATCAACAAAATGAAGTGCATTAAACATTATATTAGGTCAGGGTTTCCCGAACTGGGGTTTGCAAAGGAACTGCAAGGGGTTTGATGAAAAGGTAAGAATGATTCAAACCATAAAAATGTAAAATTTCTAAATAAAAACCGCACAAAACACACCAAAGATGAAATATTTTATTTGTTATGCTTCGTGGCCTCTGACATTTGTACTGCCACAAAACTAAAAGACTTTCTGTACATAGTATATAACCAATAGGCTGTTTTAGAAAGGACCATTTTTAAAAGATAAAAAATTATAATTAGTGAGAATAAATAAATAATGAATAATTTACTGCCATTTTGTTAACATTAAGTAATCATGTAATCAATAAAACTGTATCTGATTATGAGTATTTTAAAAAGCGTAATGTAATCTAATTACAAGTGTGTAATTTGTGGAATCTGATAACGTAATCCAGATTACATATAATCAGGTTCTACCCAGCGCTGACTATGAATGTATGTTTCTGCCACTGATGGCGTGTACTGTACATGTGCTGTTATGGAGAGTGTATGGGATGTGTAATGACAGCAGATGTGTTTGGCATAAGCTCAATGCTTTGTGATGGAGCTCTGAGATCCTGGGGGGTCTGAGCTCAGGGCTAGGTCTATATACACAATCCTAGATTTGATATACTTCTCTGAACCCATGATGTTCTTATGTAATCTGCCTCCATCTGCAGGTTAGTCAAAGATTAGTGTGCATTCCACACTGTGATCTTTGATCATTTAGATGGTAAAACACATTTTCCCTCAGCTTAAAAGAGTTGATGGCGTCAACATGCTCCTCTTATGCCATCAGAGTCTTAGACCTCATCAGGAATAGCAAAGATTCAATGGACACCATGCACTGGACCAACATGCATTTTGTGATTTGTTCCGCATTAGGAGGCCCAGGTGCAATCAGTTCAAATACGTTTTTAGGCTGATTTAAAAAAATCTGTAGGATTATGAACGTGAAACTGCATTTGAAACCAAGTTTGCTTCCAAAAGTAACACATTTGAAACAAACAAAAAAACAAACAAAATACAGTTCTTAAGTTTGGGGGTCGGCAAGATTTAAATTTTTTAGAAGTCTCTTATGCTCACCAAGGCTGCATTTATTTGATGAAAAACTACAGTAAAACAGTATAATTGTGAAATATTATTATAATTTTAAATAACTGTTTTCTACTTAAATATATTCAAATGAAATGCATTCCTGTCATGGACGCTATTACAAGTCTTCAGTGTCACATGATCCTTCGGAAATCATTCTAATTTGCTGATTTTTTGCTCAAGAATGATATTATTATCAATTGTCATGGGTTGTTTCAGGCAAAGGAAAGATGTAAGGTAAGGATCTAAATGCAGCAGTCTTTGACAAAAATGCAATTTTTGTCAGTTTTTTGTTGAAAATTTTGATGTTGTTTTTTTTTTAATTAAACTTGCCACTTTCAAGCGTTGATAAAAAAGGTTGCAGGAAGCTAGAATAAAATGTTTTTGGAAAGAGTTAAAGGTAGGCTTATATTTTAAGTATACATTTTAAAACCTATATTTCAAGTATAAAAATGTTATACCTTTAAGGTTTGCTTTTTAATACTAGTAGTAAAATATGCAAAATATAATATGTAAATAGTAAACGATAAGTATGATGTTATGTTCACTTAAAGAAAACTTACAAGTATACTTACAGTATAAAACTACTAAAGTACTTGTTTACTGAGAGTATAGTGAGTAAGTGTACTTCTATAAAAAAAGTGTAAAATAGTTAAAATAGTAAACTACTAGTATACTTATAAGTTCACTTTTAGTACAGATGCAGTACAAATGAGAAACGTAGTTGTGCACTTAAAGTTTACTACTGTTACACTTCTAGTACACTTAAACATGTACTTTTATATACTAAAAAGTGGGCCAATTTAGTCCCAAGCAGTATTGAAATATACATTCACAAGTTTACTACCAGTACATTGATTTTGATATACTTACTAAATAATGTATACTTAAAAATATACTTGAACATTACTTAAGTATACTTAATATGAACTACAGTATACTTCTTTTTCGTAAGGGTAATTATAAACAAACTTACTGTGAGTCTTTGACAGTACTCTAGAAATTTGATTGGGTTGTGAAACATGGTTTAAATGTGACAAGTGGGTGGAGTAGTCGGGTTCAAAAACTGATGCCAACTATGGTTTAGAGGCAAAGAATGTTATTACATCATGATCAAAGAGAGACTTTTTTTTTTGGAATAAAGTGCACTAACTGATGAATCATGCCCAGTAAATGCATTTAGAAAGGTTCAGGCTGACTTTAAACATTGTAAAATGTGTAACAGAGCAGTATTATTGCAACTGAAAACAATTAAAATGTCACATTTTCTGAGTGACGGTACTTGAATCTGCAGATATCTGTGGAGTTCTACTCATTTTAGCAATGAATCTCACAGAGCCCCCACCACAACCCCATGTCTGGCACTCAACAGTTGTTTTGTGTTTTTGTCCCTTCTTTTCTCTAGGTCTCTCCCTTCTCCTAGTAGATGAAGGGTCAAGTGTTTTGTTGGAGGTTTTGAGGACCTCTCATTTTGTGTCCATCTGCATGTGTGTGTGTGCATGCTTGATCAAATCAATGTGTGTGTGTGTGTGTGTATGTGGGGGATGGAAGGGGGATTAGGTTCATGCTCAGTCTTTTGTCCTTCACTATCATTAATTTTCTCTCCATTTCCTAACCAACTCCATTCCGTTCCAGTTCTTCCCCTCTGAATTGAAAAGAGACAGCGGGACTGGGAAGTTTGGGGGGGATTGAGAATTCCCCTTGCCCCCATTCATACTTAATCAAGGCTGTTCATTATCCCGTTAACAACAGCTTTAACCAGTACAGTACTGGAAGAAACTAAGTTTACTCCCTAGTTCATGTCCAGGGTGTTTTGTAAGCAGTGCTAGGTAGATTACTTACAAATTATAGTCCAAAAATGACATGATACAAATTTATTTATAAATTTGTAAGAGTAATCTTTAACATTACACATTTCAGCTAATATACTGTAATCAGACTACTTTTAGATTACTTTTAGATTACGTTAGGATAATCTTGTCCAATATTGATATAAAAATACAAAAAGAATTTCATTCTTTGTTATCAACAACATGAAGTAAATTAAACAATACATTCCATCAGGGTTTCCAAACTGGGGTTTGTAAAGGAAATGCAGGGGGTTCGTAAATTGATGAAAAGTTAATAATGTATTAAAACTAAAAAATGTTCAATTAAAAGGAATAAATAATTAAAAAATATGCTCTCTGGCCTCTCAATCTTGTTTAATTATAGCCACCTGACTATTGGCTGGTTTGTGTGTGCAATTCCACCAAACTTTCCAGATATAAGCAATAGCCTTTTTTTTTTTTTTTTCAGAAAGGAATATGTAAAAGTTTGAAAAGAAGAATAGTGAGAGCCAATGAATTATGAATAATTTACTGCCATTTTTTTATATTGAGTAATTCATTTAAAATGTAGTCTGATTATGAGATTTGAAGAAAAAAAAATCTAACTACAAGTATTTATTTTTTGGAATCTGATTACATAATCCAGATTACATATAGTCTGTAGGGTGAAAAAACACTACTTTTCAGGAAATGGGGGGGGGGGGAAACTATTTTTTAAATAATTAAACACTGTGTTGTCAAAGTTTATATTGTGGCTTTATGTCTGGTATTGATGTGTCATGATATTATTAACATTTTACCTAAATCAAGCTCAAATGGAGCTGCAAGGTTTTTGACCAGCGTATGCCAGTTTTTCCGTCATTAGAACGGCCCAACTGAGGCAGTTACATTTTACACAATTTACAGATTATAAAGTTTATTGTAGCTATACTCAGTTTTATTCTGTAAATTAGCCAAAATCTCATGTTATACAAGATGAAGTCCAATGGAGGTCCAATGGAGTTACGAGGGTTAGTTATAAGCCGTTTTTAATACTTTTCATTGGTTAAATGTTTGCAAAACCCACAGACAGATGTAAAGGGTGGCCAAAAGAAAATATGGAGATATAAGGTTTCCGCCTGACAACGACGAAATAATCCGTTACTACCAAGCAAGGTCTGTAAGCATTCGTGCATGTGCTGTCGCTCCAGTATGGAGAATACTGTCGACCGGATGTGCTTTGAGATATGTGTGTGCACTGTAGTTGGGAGTATCAAGTTAAGCCTCCCCAGTGGGTATATGTGGAGTGTATGTTCATATGATAACTCCCCTGGAGGGCAAGTGTCCATTAATCACTCAGATGCTCATCTGTTCCTAACGCTTCATTAGCTCTCCTTCCTCCCTGCCTCTCTCTGTCTTTTTCTCTGCCTCTCTCATGCCTCCTTTTCTCCTTTTCACTTCACTCGAGAGTCCCACACTACTCTGTGTCCCTGTATTTACTGTTCTCTGCGCATGCAGGTTAGGAGTAACACGTCATACTTCCTTGCTTTTGTTTTGGCCAGTAAATGAGCGAGTGAAGTGGTAAACGATTGAAAGGGAAGAACCAGTGAATAGGTTTCATTGAAAGGCAACCCTTTAGATAAATGGCTGATTCTTCAAATACAGCATTTCTGTGTCCCGCAGGGATTGATTTGCATTAGAATGTTTGTACTTTTAGGTTACATTGAAACTATTTTTGCTACTTTTCAGATGTCTTTTATCTACAGTATATATACATACAGTAAAAGTTTGGGGTCGTGCACATTTTAAAAATGTTTTCATAAGTACTTAATGCTCTCCTGTCAAAATACAGTAAAACCGTAATATTGTGAAATATTATTAAAATTTACTGTTTTCTATTTTAATATATATATTTTTTTTTTAAAAAGGTAATTTATTCCTGAATGGAAAACCAAACCATCAAAGCAACAACAAAAACAGACAACCAAGAACTGAAACACAGGGCTATAAATACACATAAAAAATAAGGGATAAAACACGGAACATCCACGTGATACTAATTATAAAACCTATAATAACCAAGGTAATAAATGAACAGGGACTAAACAAGCACGTTGTTTCCATCACCGTCATTTTCATCTCATTTGTTGGTTCATACAAATTGTAATAAAAAGTTCCTAAAAATGTTTAAAAGGCTGCATTGTCCTGTGAAGCATGGTTGACCACTGATGGACATGGTTAATAGACAAATTAAACTAGTAAAAATTTGACAAGTACATTTATATAAAAGTACACAGAGCCAAATATGTCCATATATATTAAAAAAAAAAACCACCCAAATGTGGTTTTCTGTTCTTGTCCTCTTTACAAAGTGTTCCTTTGATCACTTTGCTTGAAAGTTTCATTGTGATATCATATGGCACAACAGACCCTTTGTGGCGCGCTTGGTGTGTGTAGTTTTGGTGACGGAGTGTGTTTACTATGCTCTTGTGTGTGAGTATGTGTGTGTGTGTGTGTGTTTGGTTCAGGTATACCCTACATTATGGGGTCAAAATGTCCCCACAAAGATAGTATGATATAGGAGAATATGGAGCTCATATTTGAGAAGGAAAAAAAACATCAGTTTTATTCAGAAGCCCAAACTGAGCAAAAACATGGAATTTGGTGCTGTTGCTGATATGTACACTCCCCTAAAGGATTATTAGGAACACCATACTAATACTGTGTTTGACCCCCTTTCGCCTTCAGAACTGCCTTAATTCTACGTGGCATTGATTCAACAAGGTGCTGAAAGCATTCTTTAGAAATGTTGGCCCATATTGATAGGATAGCATCTTGCAGTTGATGGAGATTTGTGGGATGCACATCCTGGGCACGAAGCTCCCGTTCCACCACTTCCCAAAGATGCTCTATTGGGTTGAGATCTGGTGACTGTGGGGGCCTTTTTAGTACAGTGAACTCATTGTCATGTTCAAGAAACCAATTTGAAATGATTCGAGCTTTGTGGCATGGTGCATTATCCTGCTGGAAGTAGCCATCAGAGGATGGGTAAATGGTGGCCATAAAGGGATGGACATGGTCAGAAACAATGCTCAGGTAGGCCGTGGCATTTAAACGATGCCCAATTGGCACTAAGGGGCCTAAAGTGTGCCTAGAAAACATCCCCCACACCATTATACCACCACCACCAGGCTGCACAGTGGTAACAAGGCATGATGGATCCATGTTCTCATTCTGTTTACGCCAAATTCTGACTCTACCATCTGAATGTCTCAAAAGAAATCTAGACTCATCAGACCAGGCAACATTTCTAGTCTTCAACTGTCCAAATTTGGTGAGCTCTTGCAAATTGTAGCCTCTTTTTCCCATTTGTGGTGGAGATGAGTGGTACCCGGTGGGGTCTTCTGCTGTTATAGCCCATCCGCCTCAAGGTTGTGCGTGTTGTGGCTTCACAAATGCTTTGCTGTATACCTCGGTTGTAACGAGTGGTTATTTCAGTCAAAGTTGCTCTTCTATCAGCTTGAATCAGTCGGCCCATTCTCCCTCTGACCTGACAACTGATATTTACAGGCATTTTATGAATCTCCCAATAATATGTCTTAGTAAGATTATATTAAAATGCTTAGTTTTATGATCAAAGCTCTGTATTTAGTGTTGGGGCAAAACATATATAATGCAGTTTACTACTATGATGATTGAGAGATATACAAACAAACGTTCCTCAAAAACCTTATTCACCATATTTTATACTTGCATTCTAACATTATTCTTCTAAAAAAAAAAGGATGTAATTGACTAAACCTAAGTGGTTTCAGTCCAGGAAGTGTTCACCTTGAAATATTATTAACAATATGTTATATTAACAATATATTCTATATACTATATATTCTATAAAACTAACAATATATTCTTAGTCATTCTTACATTTACTTTATAAAATCATTAAAGATTTCACAGCAAAAAAGGTGTAACTTACGACCTTAAATTTTTCCAATTACTAAAATGCTTTTTACCTACTAAAAGAGTATGAAGTATCAATCAGATACCAGAAGGCATGCCGAATATTGTGTGCAACTGTTTTTTTTTTCAGCAAAGTTTTGATCATGTTGATAATTTAGAGACCTTAGAAATAGGATTAAAGCAGCTGCTGAGGGTCAGATTTGAAAACAGGATGACAGTCCTTCCATTTTCCACAGAAAATGGTTGACAGAGATGAATAAAAGGAAAAGGTAGAGGAAAGACGAGGAAAAAGAGAGGGAGTGAGCATGAGGAGGGATTAAATGTGTGTGAGGATGGGGGTAGTGGAGGAGGAAAGGGCCACAGACAAAGTGAGAGAGGGAGGAGGGTTGCAGGAGAAGGGGGCGGTGCTGTGGCGGCAAACAGCAGGGAAAGAGAGGACAGGACAGGACAGAGGAGAAGGGGGTTTCTACCAGAGAAAAGAGAGGAAACTTTGGCATGAAGCGAAGGAGCAGGGAGAAAGAAAGATAGAGAAAGAGGAGGAGCAGACTGGGATTGTACCTCCAGGACAGACTGGGGGAAGACGCGAGGAGGCAGCCATGCAGAGCACTATGGGTATGTCAGCAACACGACTGTATTTATTAATGCACGAGAGTTCAGATTACCACTGCAGCTCACAAGAGCTTTGAAGTGATGTGAAATGAATGATTAACTTTCTTAAAGCTGATCACACTGGGGTGAGAAGAAGCTCTTTGAAGTTTTGGAGCAGTGTTAGTGCTTTCTTCTGAAGAGAGATCTGTGTGAGAATGACTGGATGGCACAAAGTTAATCATAATGTGTTGTTTTGAGGGTAGAGCAAGTTGGCTCTGGTACTCGAAGGGATTTTTATTGTTCTCTGAGAGCATAATAGAGATCTCAGTTATGTTTCATTTAAGTATCAACTTTTTCTATATATGTTTCTCCTGAAATTCCTACTATATACAGTAAGAATAAAGAACTATAAGATGTAAATGTGAACAACAAAAGCTTACATCATTGAGATTTATAACTATTGCAGACTTTGGTATCTTGTCAAATCTGATCTTTTATTTTTTTTAGATCTTGTTTTTTGAGGTCTTGTTTATCGAGATCGTACCATGTGAGATTACTGGGGGCTTTTTTTGCAGGAGAAATATCTAAGAACCATGAGGCTTAAACAAAAGTCTCCATTTGCTCTCATTTTAATGTCATTCTTGTCTAGGAGACAAGTGAGATCTCTTTTGTGTTTTGTTGTTCTCTATAGGTATTTATGTCTGTTGTAAAGAGAGTTTGTTGAGCTGTTTGTGTGTGTGTGTGTGTGTGACAGAGAGAGAGAGAGAGAGAGAGAGAGAGAGAGAGAGAGAGAGAGAGAGAGAGAGAGAGAGAGAGAGAGCAGGGCCTTGTGAATTGATTGATTTACAGAACTTAGTTAAGCTGTTTTATCTTTGTTTTGTGGACTTTTACATTGTTGAAAAGCAGTGTTTCGGAAGTACACCCTTAAACATAAGTTCTTCATTAGCATATTGTTCCATGAAAAACCATCAATGGAACCTTTCCGTTGCACAAAAGTGTCTTTAGTGGAAAAAGTGCAAAAGGTTCTTTACACTAAGAAAAAATTGTTCTTTTAAGAACTGTGCACTGAAAGGTTATTTGGAGAAGCCAAAATGGTTCTTCTGAAATAATATAATGGAGAAAACTCCCTTTTGGAGTTTTTTTGTTTGCTTTATTGTGAAATAAAAAACTTGATGTATGAACAACTGGCCTAGATTGGAACGTCCAACATGCACACACAAACACACACCCACTCCAATCACTCCTTGCCGAGTGCTTATACAAAGCTTCTTCAAACTAGTCAAACACTACTAAGCTTCTTGCACAGCAAGCAGCCTGATCTATTGACATTTCGTTTTTCGAATGGGATGAATTTTAGATTGAAGCGCCCCCAAGTATATTGAGATTCCCGTTTGTGTTTAAAGTGGATGTGACTCAGCTCGTGGCACATTCTTGCTGAAAAAGCCTGAAATAGAGCAGCCTGTTACTGCGTGTCAGCAGCGTCCAGACTCCACTCCAGATGAGATCACCTAGGGGGGTGGAAAGGTGCTTGCGTCAGTGAGTCGGAAAATAATAGAGGAGTTAAATCACTCTCATATGTTACAGGGCTCTGAAATACAGCCTTAGTAAGTGCCGTCAGCTCACTGTCTCTGTAAGGACAGAATGTGCCTCACTGTCTAGCTGTGCCTCACAGGTTTAGGTTCTCCGAAACACCTCGTACCATCTCCTCTCATCACTTTACTGTTTCCATTTATGAGATGCCTTTATGTGCCAAGTATTTATATAAGGCTGTAGCTTCCTGCAGACGTATATACAAAGGGGGAGCTCATTACCGTCGAGTCAGTCTCAGCTGACTTCACTGAATCACAACTTTCCATGCCACTCTTTTCCTCTCTGAGCTTGGCTGGAATCTGTTGGGACAGTGTGTGTATGTCCACATCCTCTTGCGGCTGGTCTCGCTGTGGCGTGTTTGCAAGTTTCACGACCAGCTCCAAGGTTGTCTTTTTTCTGTTTGCGGCTCCTGCGTGGTTCACCATCTCTGCACTTTTGAGATGAATTACATATTCATGCTGGCATAGTTTGTCTGAGGCCACGCTGGTTATGTAAGCGCTGGTGTGGAATTAATTTACTGTTTTGTGCGCTGTGCCACTTTTCCCTCCGACTGCATTGCATATCTGCGCTGGGATTTCAGTTTGATCATGAGACTGATGATTATGGTTTGTCAGAAACACCGCAGGATTATTTATTTGTCTCTTTCTGCTGATGTTTGGTTCAGAAAGCTTTGAGAGGAGGCAGAGAAGCCATTTTGAGGAAATCAATAACCACAGCCAGTAAAGAAATACTTTTGACTTCAAGAACTCAAGCACATAACTTATCTATTGTCTATTTAAAAACCAAAGAACCCATTATTCCCTCGAGAAACAGGGGCAAAACACAACTTTCTATAACTAAGTTAATTTTTATTTATTTTCCTTCAATGTAAAAAAGATCTTTATAAATGTATGGTAAAGTGGCGGGTAAAGTGTCATCTGTGGTTGCCAGAAACTCGCCATAAAATATACAGTGATAGTATTTCTGGTATTACAGGATGGTATATCGGTGCCTGTATATTTTACAGGTTATAACTGAAAGGTTAATCAAGTAATGTAATGCTAATATTAAAATGCTTTTTACCATGAAATGTACTGATAACCATTATAATAATATTGGTGGTAAAAAAAATATATATACTAAATATATAACTATTTTTCATCGAAATTATATGGTAAAAATTACAGTAAAATTTTAAATACATTTAATGTGATGTTAAACCGTTTACAATTTTTTTTGTATGGTAAAGTATTTTACAGTTATTTAAAAGGATTTTTACTGTAGCATTTTACTGTCTTTTCCTATAAAATAATGTAATTTTACAGTGTATCAGATACCATAGATACCATTTTCATAGATTTTTGGACACTGATTTCTCAATCGGGCTACATTATATACTGTGATTATTCAACTAATCTGGATAAGTATTTGGGATATTTTTTTTATACATCAAAACCTTTTGAATTTGCATAAACATTAGCTTACAGTCATTTCTGCTGGGCAGTAGCTCGTCCTTATGTTCTTTTCTATAAAAACCACAACATAAAAACTGTCCTCTCCCCTGTTTATAACTGAAGGTCTGGATTTCACTCTGATGGATCAGTATTTTTTAAGACCGTTCTCGGTACATTTAAAAAAAAAAAAACTCCATCACTTTATTACCATCCTATCAGTGGCATCTCCGCAAAATGGCCACTCTCAAAGTAATAACAATGAGGTAGAGCCACAGCTCCTCTCCGTTCTGCTGTTATTCCAAGTGTCTGTTTCTGACCACTGGATTGAACTGAATAATCATTAGTGGTTGGAAATTCCTATCGTGGCATAGAGCAGCTGACTCAGAAACAACTGGCTCCTGGATGTTACATGGCCGTTCCCACGTTGGACGCTTTTCTACTGCTTGCAAATGCCCAGAATCGCAATGGGTCAGATGGACCAAGTATTGTTGACCACACAGTGGTAGTCTGACTAGTCTCGCGTAGCCAGACTCTCAGCATAAGGCCTGCATTTTGCTGCAAAAACCAGCTTAGAAAAAATTGGCACAGTAGTGTTAGACCATAAATTGCTGTACAGAAAAATAGTGCAAAATGTATGTACATCAGAATCTTTTCAAACCTAAAAAGTACCATAAGTAGGCTACTTATTATCTCACAGCCATAACTCAAAGTAGAATATACAATGTTGCTTGTGGTTGTCTAGTATACCTTCTGCAAAGTACTTCAACTCTGAGAAAACGTTGTCACTAACATAGCAAGTCCAGTGATTAGTTCTTATTTAAAAACTCTTTTTGTATGCATCACAAATAGGGTTGGGTATCGTTTTTTGTTCGTCTTCGTTTTTTTACGATATCGGTGCCAAATCGATACTTTTAAAACGGTACCGGTGCCTGAACCGATACTTTTACCCTAATCACAACCCAGTAACCTGCAGTCGTAGCCTGAATTAGTTGGCTTTACTAGTAAATTGCATTAGAGTGCCCCTATTATGCTATTTTAAACATTCCTAATTTTGTCTTGGAGGTCTCCTACAATGGGTTTACATGCATCCAAGGTCAGAAAACACTTTAATTATTTAATTATATACATTACAGTATCATCTTGTTTCTCACAGTGCCTAAAACGGTTCAATAAAGGATTTTGTTTCTCTAAATCCCTTCTTTTCATGAGCCTGATTGGTCTCCTCGTCCTTTGGAAGTGCATGCAAAGTGGATTTACTTTCACAGCGCAGAAAACAGCGTCTTTGAAACTGTGTAGACGTTTTACATTCACAAACACCTATATTATACACTACTTCAAAGGTAACATCCGAAAAAGCATTAATAGGGGCACTTGAAATCATTTAAGTTTTTACACAAGATTAAACTAAAGAGGTCAAGCTGTATTAACATAGAACCTTATTTACTTGCAATAGACAAATTGTACTCAGAACTATAAACAACTGTTTCATAACTTGAAATACTTTCATATTTACATCTCAATTGCATATTTTGTGTGAACATAGTGTAATAATGAAGGTGATTTTTAATTTATTTAAAAAAATATATATATATTTTTTTATAGATTACTGAGATGCTTGCACTCAATCTACTTTATACCAGTCAGACCATGGGAGGTTGTTCCTGCTGGCAGATGCTTTGTAATGGGCACTAGGGTTGGCGTCTGGGCCTGTGCCAGTGAGTCTAGCACTGCTCACTGGGTAAAACAAAATGTCCACGGTTGATTGGCAGGTAGTGTCAGTCCAGATGGCAGCAGCTCCTGTGTAGTATTGTGCAAATACGTCGCCTGCTGCATCTCATTCTGGAGTTTGAGGCAGCCGGCTCTTTTCTGAAAGGCTCTCGCTGGATGAGATGCCTCGGACAGTGAGACAGGAGAGATTGTCTTCGGGAGGTTTGTGAGGCTGTTCGGGGCCCCTGTTCAGGGGGGCCTTTAATAGAGCCCATATGCTTTGAGATGCTAAAGAGCCGACCAGCCCCTTGTCTTCTCAAACTTTGAGTTTCCCTCTCTCACTCATTCTTTTATGGATTCCTTTACTTCACTCAGGCCTTCCCCTTCCTGCGGCTGCGACTTATTTATACATGTTCACGAACACTCCACCTGCTCAGGTTTTAATTTGTCTTTCTTTTATGGTCTATCTATCATTCATTGTCCCTCTCTTTCCTCTCTTCTCTGTGAAGTTCTCCCTCTGTTTTTGTTACAAACTCTGGCTCCCTCCCCCTCTCGCCCTCTTTCACCCCAGGCAGTGCACATGTAGGCCTCAAGTGTCATGGCAACAGCCCCAAACAGAGCCAAAAGCCAAAAGCCTGTAACAGCAACAGGTTGGCAGTGAAACAAGCAGGACCAATAATGCTTGTCCTACAGGCAGTGTTTCCCTTCCGCTTTTAATTCAATCCAGCATTTCAACAAAGAAATATACAGTTAATTGAGTTGAGAAGGAGAGATACAGGGATTTACTATGAAAAATTAGTTGCTTTACACAGAATTTAACAGCAGCCACGTGGTCTCTGGGAGTCGCTGTTGTAGTGTCATTGAATAAGAGATTTGAATTTTGAGTGAATTCACTAGTGCCAAAATAAATTTTCTAAATTTGAAACTCTTAAGGCCTGTTACGATAACTGTTATAATAACTATATTAGTGTTACAATATTGTTCTGTTTATTAAGGGCACTGCAGTTTTGTCGTCGTCGTCATGCTCGTGCTTTTTAAATCAGGATGTATTCTGATTCGCTGTCAGTGTTACTTAGTGTTACAGTGTTACTGATTCGCTGTACTTATCGTTCACCAGCTGGAAAAAAATCGTTCTGGAAGTGATTCCAACGATATTGTTTCTCGGTGCCGTTATCGTTATCATTGTGGTGTGGACTATGCTATTCTTTTATATTTAGAGCGATTTTTTTAGAACCAGGCATTTCTAGTTATCGTCCTTGATGTGAACGGGCTTTTAATATGTTGTTTTGTTTTATCATTCACGTCCCAATAATATCATAAATAGATTTATATAAAAAAAGTCATAAATAGATAATGGCTTGCCTTATTTTTTTTACTGTTCCTTCTGTAAAACAAGCTTTATGCTTCGGTAGTTTTTTATCAAGATTTTAGTATAAAATTGATAAGAATGAATAACAGAAATTTTAATTGGCAATTTAAATGTTATATTGCATGGGACTTGAAGATCGTATTTATATACATTTTGTGGGGACACATTTATGTGGCCAAGAGGAAAGGGAACAGTTTTAACAAACCGGACAGCTATCCGACCAGGTGTATTTTTATTTCTATTACCATGAGAACCCTGACACATCCAAACAAGTATTGTAAAGACATAAAGAAGTTAAGAAGACTCTCGTCTTCCTTATCAATAAATCATACACACACTCCCTGTTCCCCATGCTTTGTTTTCCTGACACAGAGAATTTTACACACATAATTAATGACAACACACTCAGTGCTTTTGTACATGTGCCAGAAAGAATAATCCTTATTCTCAGACAGCAAGGCTGTGAAAGTGTGATCAGTGACTCATTGTCATCCTTCAGAATAATACTCCTGACTGAGAAATGAAGGGATGAAAGAAGAGCATCTGTTTAATTCAGTCCGTCAGATCACTTCAGTACGCACTGAGGAGGAGATTTGGGTCCACTGATGGTAATGACTCCCTCTCTCTTGCTCCATTGACTCTATTATTGCAAATGCGTCATTCATGACTAAACTCTGTTCCTCCAGACTTGGGCGCCGGTGGACTTTTCAGACTGGCCAACAGCATAATTCAGTTTATCAAGTCTTTCGCTAATTAATTTATTTGAGCCCGTCTTGCACATTAGCTGATAAGGACAGTGGAGGATATATGTAAAAAGTGACTGACATCACATTCCTGAAGCTGTATCCTATATTGTATATTTCTACTGTGTACTAAAAGTTTGTTATTGTGTAGACAAGCATGTACAATTGAGTATTCGTTTTAGTGCTGTCATAGTAGATTAAAAGAATACTATTAATCACACATTTTTCTAAAATTAATAGCGTTCACTCCTTGCTGATATAGTGCACCAAACTACCATGCTCTTTATAGGGATTTGAGAATGAGTGAACAAGTCAGCGATTTCAGACAAAGCAACAGAGCCAACAACGACGGTCGTTTCCTGTGCTGGAGTCAACCCCAACTCTACAGGGCTAAGCAGAGTTGAGGAATCCACTCTTCTGGTGTAGACTCCCTATCACTAGTGAACAAAGAGAGCCACTTCATACCGAATTGAGTTCTCGTTTGCATCTTAAGGAAATGGCACACCAAGCCGACGTCAGAGAACTAGCGGTGGTGAAAGCAGACTGTGTTGTCCTCACATTGGCTATGTCTGGGCCAAAAAGCTGCACCTAAACACACCGCAAAGACTACAGGGGACTGCCAACTAGCATGTGCATTTTGTGCCTGTGTGTAAGGAAATAACGGTCTATATCAGCAGGTGTCAATAGTCTGTTTTCATCATTCACAAAGGGACACCAAACCTAGGATTGCAGATTACAGTCCTAAAACATAGCAGGCTTGGTGTGTTACGGCCCTTGTCACAGTTGGGTGGTTTAAAAACACTTGAATGAATAAGAGGATGGGCATATACTGTATCTCTAGCCAAAGGATGCCAGAAAAAAAACAGATGCTGCGTTAATTGCAAAATTGAAATGTTAGTTTCATTACAATTTGGGACACACTAATCCTAATCCAGAAAACTGTATAAGACAAACACAGTAGTATGCTAATTGAGATTTAGCATAGTAACACTGACTATACTAGCATAAAGAGCCATGGAATTTTTTATGATTTATAATCTTCTGAATGTAGATCTTTCCTTTAATCATCAGCACAATTGATAAAAACAAAAGTCACTAACTTAACACTAAATTACCTTTTTTATTTTTAGGTCGCATTAGTTGTAGTTGTTGTGGCATTCTTTTTTGTGGCAAACTAATTTAGAGCAGTCTAATTAATTGTGGTGTTTGGCTTTTTGTATTAACTGTAAATTGCTCATTTCCCTCATCCTAAACAACAAATACTATGTTAATTAAGTTTAATTACTGCTACAATTACTCTCCATGGCATATATGAATAATTCATGAGCACACACACACCTTGTAATTGCAGCAACCTAATTAGAGCTGTTTTTGTGTGTTTTCAAAGTATCAGATCACTAACAGTATGTTTAGTTTTCTGCTGCGGTCATGTGACCATGATCTTTTTTCGGTGTGTTTGTGAATGTAATCGTGAGTGTTTTTGTATCATTGTGTACGTTATCTGATGGAGGGGACAATACGAATGCAGCTGGCAGGAAGCAGTGGAGCAGAGCGGCCGTTTGGAGATCTCTGGGGGGGGGGGTTGGACGTGTGACTGAAGCAGGACACTGATTCATATCTATAACTGATAGAGCTGTACATTAGTGCTAGATGATGAGAGGACAGTGTAAAAGGAAAATCTTATTTTATTTGATTAAAAAAGTATATTTTTAGAGCTGCGAAGTTGTCTAAATCTACATTTTTGTGGTGAGACTAGTTTTGTGGGCAAACAGCGAATTATTCATCACATATATTCGTTTTTATTGTTAATTTAAACTAAAAATCATTTTCAGTCAATGAAATAAAAAATAAATATATTAGATGAAAAAACTTGAACGAAAATGAAAAATGTTGCCTTGGCAAATAACTAAAATAAATTTAAGTTGAAGAAAAAAATATATATATATACACAGAAATATTTACTAAATTAATACAAATTACAAAAGCACAACAAAATTATTAAAAATTAAAGGGAAAACTGAAAATATAAAGCAAATAAAAAAATAATAAATACTGTAATAGTAAAATAATAATAGTAAAATAATTTGTGTCTGTAAAATGTAGCAAATGACTTTTGTTTAGATGGTTTCTGGCTTTTTCTGGTTTCTTTTTTTGTTGTTTTTATTGTTGTTTGTTGTACATCATTACATAAGCAAGCAAACAACAGGGACTACAGGTAAAAATTAGCACAAGTGCTAAAACCTGGTATAATGCATCTCTCCTTTTTAAGGTTAATGTATATTTTATATTGTCCCTGTTCAAAAATAAATAAATGGGGGGAAAAAGGAGGGAAACAAGTTTTTTCTGTTTATTCAAGATAACAGTCTGTCAAACTACCTAATGAGGACATGTTACCGTCCTGTCTTAGTATCCCTGCAGAGACATTGTGCAAGTGACCAGGTTTACAGGCAACATTATGCAACAAATGCTCTAGATAAGTTGCAATGTACCTGGGACATTCCGTTAAGGAATGAAAATGAGTGACTCAAAGGAGAGCAGGAAGGAAGAAGATTGATTAAAAGAAACTAAAGGAATGGATAGAGTGACTAATGAGAAAGACTAGAAGGTCATCAGGGCATAGAGATCCCTTAAGAATGTAAATACACACAGCTGACCGCTTCAGTCCTCACATGCTCCTGCTCCGCCGAAAGCTTCATAATCGTTAAACACAATATCATAAGTTTCACTGATTACTTTATCATTTTCACTTGAGACTATGCAGCTCCCGCTTTTCCCTATTTAGTCCACAAGGAGTCATTCTTGTGGATTAATTGTCTGCTTTCCATGGGCCACATTTATCCATGTACTTTTGTCCACTCTATTTTTGTTGAACAAGCACACTGTGTTAATGAGGATGTGTGGTTGCAGATGAGGTAGTAGATGAGGTCAGCATTTCCTTTGTGCTGTTTCCTGTGGATCTGTGTTTGCCTGTGAGGGTTGTGTGATGTAACGCAAGTTTATGAAAATGGTCTCGTTTTGGCAGATTTGCGTGACCTAAAATCTTAAATTAGTTGATTCTATAATGAGATATGCACAGTTAAAGGGAAAAGCTTGCCTTTATCAGAACAAAGGCTTTGTTGTTGCCACAATGTCATGTCTAACTTCTCAATGGAAAGAGGCTTTGATCGGGATCATCACACACATCAAATATCCTGCCCCTGCAACTGCACTTGAACCAAACACAGAGACCAAATGTGATTAAGGGTTTAGGGATTTCTGCACGGAGATTTGGAGCTCTGCTGGGTTCCAGGCTCCTGGCATTCCATCCTATTCTGCTCCAGACTCCACAGAGAAGCTCTGTGATTCCCAGGGGATTCACACCTCGCCGCTAATCCTTTCCGGTGGCGGTGGCGCTATTAAGACTTATCATAACGAGATTTCAGCCACCAGCAGCCACCTCGCTGTGGAATTTGATTAGAAACACCTGCAGAAGAGAGATGCACTATTCTCTCACTGTCAAGATCAAAGACTGAGCAAGAGTGAGAGAGATGCGTGTGTTTTAGCCATCAGACAGAACAGCCTGACATATGTCAAATGTGTAATACAGGGACTTTCAAACTGGGGGCTGCAAGGGAGTGCTAGGGGGTCTGTGGAAAGGTTTACAACTAATAATAAAAAGTGTATTAGTATATCCTCAAATAGTACTCCATGGTGTCTGGTTAAAAAAATACACAATAGATAATATAATAAAAAATATTTTAAATTATTTACAGAATTTGACAGCGTCATGCTACTTTCTAAAGATTGGTCTGAAATCATGATATTAATCAGAATTATTTAATTCTATTGACACCCATTTTGATGTTTCTAACAGTTACAGTTCTATGTTTCCACAATTAATGTCAACCAAATATTTTTCAGATAACATTCTACACATTGTTTTATCACAGTATGAATTTTGTATAGCTGCCTGTGCCGAATATATATTTTAGAAAGGGGTTATGTGGTATTTTATATTTGTCATTGAAATGCATAAAATATCAAGCAAACAACACTAGTACACTCTGTAATCAAATTGTTTCACAAAAAAATTATAAAATAGGGCCTTTGTACATTACATTTGAAGGTATTAAGACCTATTCACCTCTAAAACACAGCAAAACAAAACCAAAGTGAGTACTTTTGTGACCTTAGACTGCGATGAGGAGGATCAGAGGAGTGAGATCTGGAGGTCAGGTCTCTCCGGCAGGTTTTGAAGTTTGCAGGGTTGTGCGGGGCCGGTCCTAAGGGGATCTTCTCATTATTTTATCACTGTCTGTGGGAGAATGTTCAGGGTTATGATTGGGTTAGTTTGTTTGTATGAGGTGCAGAATGTACTGAGGCTCTGTGAGTGGTAACATTTTAGGGTAACAGTTCAAACCTCAATCTGGTTGGGAATGATGTAGGTTGGGTTTAACAAAGGGTGAGGACTGGCTTTGAGGAGGGGGTGGAATTAGTTGAAGCGAGTTCAGAAAGAGTGAAGTGATCCATGATGATCTCAGCACGATTAGACATTGTCATTTGTGGTCTTGGACTTTCTCAAGAATCTGATTTGGGCCAAATTGTTTTCCCCTCACATGTGACAGATTTATTTTTGTATGAACAGCTAAAATCACAGACTGAATTCAGATTAAATCTGACGTTTTCAAATTTGAAAATGGAAATGGATCTGTATCTTGATTTTGATTATTATTATTATATTTATTTATTTATTTATTGGCAATGTGCCTTCAGTGTGAAGAGTCAGTTTGCAATTTTATGCGTATTTATCTAAGTGACATATAGTTGTGCAGTTTAACTGAGCCTGAATGTCTTCACACACTTCATGATGCACCTTGTCCTATGTAAACCCTTTTGTAAGTTTTATTAAATGTTGTTCTTATTATTATTTTGTTGTAGTTGATGTTTATTTGCATTTAAGGACGGATTGTTGTGCACTGCAGCAGAGCCACAGAGCAGTCGGCTGGATTGGCATCGGGAACATACTTCATAAGAAGCGCTGAGGCAGAAATACCTGATAGCCACGTTAGTGGAACCATGTGCGTAAGCACTCGCAGAGAACCGCCCTGGAAACTGTTACTCTCAGCGAGTCACGCTATCCCTCTTTCTCCCCTCTCTCAAACTTTGTTTCATCTCCTTCACAGCGCTGTTTTATCCAAGTATTCTGCTATTAATATCCACATTCTCGACTGCGACAGAAAGATTCCTTTTGCCATGTCAATATGCACCTGGATTTATTCAGAGGATACACAGAGGAATAGAGCAGAATCTCCCCTCCGACCCAAACTATAATTGACAATAGGTGTCATCTAGAGCCATGATTATCCCTAAAGGTTTACTCCAATGGGTTCCATGTTACTGTATGTAACCGAGAATATTTTTTTTGACTTTTTAAATTAATTTGAACTATTTGCACATTTTTTCTTCATAACTTAATGATTAAATGGTCAGTTGGAAATTTGGTATGGCAGCACTACTTGTATTGATGTCTGCCTTGGATTATTTGCATTTGCTTGTATTCTTCCCAATCCCATTAATAAATCACGTTGATTAAGAACATATAAAAAAATTGGGCACACTTGGCTGAATTTACTAAATGTATTATTTACAAGTCTTAACATTTTATATTATATTTTACTATATTATATTATATTATTATACTTTTTTAGTTTACTTTTAGTTGGGTCAATTACTAAAGGAAAAGCAGCCAACAAGTGTCCAGCAAACAAGTGAACTCCTTCAATAATTTAAAAAGCATCCCAGGCTGCACCTCATGAAGCTGGTTGAGTGAATGTCTAAAATGAGGAATATTTGAAATCTAGTCAAAGGGTGGTGATTTTTGAAGAAGCTCGAATATAAGATACACTAGGGCCGTCCTTAGGGTTGTGCAACGGAACGAGGGGAACCAAGGGAGGTCCCGCTTCTTCTAACTTACACTTGGCCCTGAACAATGCTTGGGACAGCCCTAAGATATCCATTCTTCAATTGTGTTGCTACAGTTTTTGACAGTTTGACTTTACTAATGTTCTAAAATGTGAAAACATTTTACTTGTAGTTAATATAAGAGGTTGATAATGCATTGACCATCAGGTATTCACCCAAAAATGAAATCTTCCTCACAGAGCGAAACTTGTCTATGCCCAAAAAGAACATTGTGACGGATGGGATGTTTGGGACAACAGAAACGCTGTCCTCCCGTGCTGAAGTCTGCTACTTTGACTTCATCAGAATTCAAACCTCAGCTAAAATGGCATGTGGGGGGCTGCATGTGGATGAGTGAGCAGAACTGGGAATGTCTTATGAGAAGTTTGAGTCAGAATGACGCTGGCTTTCTCATAGCCTGTCTGTCCCTGTGGTAGCAGAGAGGTCATTGGGATGCCAGTGCAGTCAGGGCGGTCTGATCTCTCCTGGCGACTCAGACTGTGTGTTTATCCTGCGTGTGGCTCTTTGATGCATTGGTAGTGTTTTCTGAAATGCACTGGGGGTGTGTGTAATTGATTGGACTGGCAGGCTTTTTGCAGATTATTCCACATGGTGAAACTGCTCTTAGCACACAGCAGCAGGCTATATATATACTCAATGGCCATCCGCAAATTAAACCCTAACACACTGATTCACAGAGACATAACCAATAACTGCTAATGCTTGCTTATCTCTATTTAATTGACCACCACCATTGTGCCCATTTGTTTTCCCATTATGACGATTATAAAAACATTTTTTATTATGCATTCATTTTTTTAAATACCACACATAAAATGAAGATGGATGTCTTATCTTAAGATGCAGATCGCTCTATGTTAAGATGAGCATGAGCGTTATACATTGTAACCCAACTTATTTTCTATGTGGGGTTTGAAAAAATGTTAAAAAAAATTCCATTTTTTATAATTTTCACAAAAATGTCATGCCCCCCAGAATATTGTGTTGTATGAATATCTGAACAACATGCAATATATCAAAAGCATGAACAGATTGCATTCTTGCTTCATGCATTCCTTTTTTATCAACACTTAACAGCAACATTTTGAACAAAAACCTGAGAAAAAAGTTTTTTTTTTTTTTTTTTTTGTCAAAGACTACATCCAGATCAGAAAGGTTCCGCCCCAGTGACAGCTTTTATACCTTTTTTTCTAAAAAGTGCAAGGAGAAATTTCACCACTTTTATTTGTGTGGCGACGTCTAAAAATGTGTGATTCTTTTGTGTTAAAAAAAACAGAAAACTGTTGTTATAAACTTTATTTTACAGGTTACATGACAATCAGCCCATTTATGCGATAATATTTTTCCTCATCTTCCTGCTTTTCTGTCTACAGAGTGTGTATCCTGGGCGTGTGTTCGCCATGGCTCTAGTTCAGGCGCTGGCTGTGCCCACTGATCACCCAAAGCCCAGCGCTGACATCCAGCAGTGCTGCTCAGTGTCTCACTCCCCCTCCATAGCTGTGGCAGGCACCATGGGTTCTGTCAGCAGCCTGATCTCTGGACGTACCTACCAGGAGCGCCACTGCCGAGCCGCCAGCGACTTTGGTGCCAAGTATCGCAAACCCACACCCGCTATAAGCTGTTTCCGACAGCAAGAGGGCACACTGCGCAGCGCCAGCTCACAGGAGCAGCTTCTCACCAGCCAACCTCCTCTACCTGCTAAGAACAAATCCTCTGCCCTCATCTCTGCTGGCAATGGCAACTATGGCTATTTGTGTGACGAGCCAGTGGGCGACTGGAATGATAACCATGTGACCACTTGCAGCCCATCCAGTGATACTGAAGAGCCTCCTGATAACAGAGGCATGAATGTTAACATTGGTGGTCCTCCGCCCAAACTCGTCCCAGTGTCAGGCAGACTGGAAAAGGTGAGTCTGGTGGTGCTTGGGAGGTAAACATTAAAAAAATACAATAAACTTTTTTAAATTGGTGACACGACATCTTTTTATATTTATAATAAATGTAAACTTGTGCCATTAGAGTATTACACTTATGGAAGAAGTCTATGGCTAAGGCTTTGCTCCAAAATAAACATAAAACACTTTGTTTTAAACATATATGTTCCCATATAGTGTGACATAATCACTTACTATCGCTTATCAACTTGTTCATCTGTAAAAGCAGTAACTTTCACGACACATGCAAGGGTACTATAAAAGGGACTACTCCCATAGAGAAATAGTCTCAACTCACAGAAATGACATCTGTTCTGCATAACCATCTGCCTAACAAAGCATGACTTGAAAAATAATGAACACAAGTGCTTATACGATCTGCAAAGGTACAAAGCTCATAGTTGCCCACAAAGGGATTTATTCTATCTAACAGAGAACACGGTTTAAAATACCTTGACCAAAGTCCAGATATTACTTCCTCAAACGTCTTCGTCACAATGTGAAATATTAGCATAATGCCGATCCAAAGGCATATGCAAAGAGAGAAGACGAGGCTTCTGTGAATTGTAGTGCTGTTGCCTTTTTGTGGCGTCAAATGGCGTAATTTTTACAGAGGACAGCTCCCTGAACCTGGGAGAGTACAATGCACATCAGCTATATACAAAGACTACCTACCAATGAGAAACATTCTGCTCAAGTCATGCTTACAAAGTTGGTTCCAATCTATCGGCTTGATTATCCGCATTTTCAGAATCCGACTCGGGCTCGAACTGAAAAAACAGTAAAACCTTCGACATTATTAACTTTTTACAATTGCTTAAAGCCGTTTATGGTAAGGGGCGTTACTTTTCTGACACACGCTGGGTACCACATAGATGTCCATTGAAAGTGCATTAATGTTAATACAATAGTCTTTGAACCATTTCTTTAAATAACTCCTTCAAAATGCTGTCCATCATATCATTGTCGAGGTCTCATTCATTTGTTTTAGAAGAAGGTTTTGCTGATGCTCATTTCACACAGTGGGTAGTACATTTAATTGGCTATTAATTTGTATTGATGGAGGAGAGCATTTAATCACTGCAATACATCAATATGCCATCACTCACTGTGATGAGTCACTGTCATCATACACATTTAACATCTCATTTACACTCAGTTATGTTGGTGGCTTCACTCTTTAGCTATTTATTGTTCAGATGGCGTTCAAAAGTTTGGGGCTTCAGTAAGTATATTCATTCATGGGGTCATAAAACAAAGACACATTAAATTGATCAAAAGTGACGGTAAGGGCATTTCTAATGTTACAAAAGAATTCTGTTCTTTTGAAATTTCTATTCATCAAAGAATTTTGAAAATAGTTTATCACTGTTTCCACAAAAAATATTAAGCAGCACAATTGTTTTCAACATTGATAATAATAATGTTTCTTGAGAACCAAATCTGCATTAGAATCATTTCTGAAAGATCAAGTGACATTTAATGCTGTAACATTCAGCATTGCTATCACAGGAATAAAATAAAATTGTAATATATGGATAAGAAAACACTGTTTTACATTAACCATTTACTTTTGATTACAGAGTATGGAGAAGATACTGATCCGTCCCACTGCCTTTAAGCCTGTCGTGCCCAAAAATCGCAACTCTGTGCAGTACCTGTCTCCACGGTCAGGGGGCAGTCTGTCTGAAAGCCAAGGCAGCCTCAACCTCTTACTTCCTGGCAATGGAGCGGGGTTGGGTTGTCAGGAAAAGCGCAACTCTTACAGTGGGGGACGCAACGCACGGAGTAGCCAGTCCGTCACTATGTCCGACTCAGGCCGGAACTCCCTTTCTAGCCTACCCACTTACAGCAGCACAGGGTACAGCCTGGCACAGAGTGAAGTACCCACTGGGCACATGGAAACCGCACGCTCCGGTGGTGGCCACGGACACTCTAACTCCGACAGCGGTCGGTCATCATCCAGTAAGAGTACAGGGTCTTTAAGTGGGCGTGGCCAGCCCCTCTCAGACAGCGGATCATGTGGCCGCTCCCCGGCTCCAGGAGAAGGTTATGAAGGCGTAATTCGGGATCTTGAGGAGAAGCTGAGGGAAAGAGACCTGGAGCTGCAGCAACTTAGGGACAACCTGGATGAGAATGAGGCAGCCATCTGTCAGGTGACGATCACTGTTTTCTACCAGTTATTAGTGTCTATTGACAGGGAATTGTCAGATACAGTGTATACAACCTAAGTCAAATCATGTGTCTTCTCCATACAGGTGTATGAGGAGAAACAGAAGCGCTGCGAGCAAGAGTTGGAGGACCTTCGGCAGAGCTGTGCATCGAAGATGAAGCAGGTGCAGCTGAAGGCACAACGGGCGCAACAGGTTCTGCAGTTGCAGGTGTTTCAGCTGCAACAGGAGAAGAAGAAATTACAGGAGGACTTCTCTCAACTGCTACAAGAACGGGAGGCATTGGAGAAGAGATGTGCCTCTTTTGAGAGGGAGCAGACTCAACTAGGCCCTCGTCTAGAAGAGACAAAGTGGGAGGTGAGACCTTTTTATCCATGTGGATCTATCAATGAGTAATTACTACATCCAATGAAATTGAATGTTTCTGTCTCACAGGTGTGTCAGAAGTCAGGTGAGATTTCTCTGCTGAAGCAGCAGCTGAAGGACTTACAGGCAGATCTTGGTCAGAAGGCCAGCGAGATTGTTGCTTTGAAGGCCCAGTTGAGAGAGGCTCGTTCTGAGCTTCAAGCTAGCCAGACTCGCTCACAGGAAGCTCACGCCACAGCCCGCACTCGCACACTTGAACTCGAGGTTTGCGAGAATGAGCTACAGCGCCGTAAGAGCGAAGCGGAGCTCCTGCGGGAGAAGATGGGCCGTTTGGAGGAAGAGTCCATCCGTCTTAAAGAGGCTTTGGCGGTGCCCACATCCCAAGCTCTACCTTCTAAAGGCCAATGCATGAGCTTGCCCCTGCCCCAAAGCCGTGGGGTGATCACTCATGGGATCAGCCCCACTTTCCGGGACAACAACAGCGAAGAGCAGCTTCTAGCATATGAGAGTGATGAAGCGAAGGTGCAGCGCCAGAGCATGGACATGCTTCACGGTCTCCGTCAGCAGGTGGACCGACTGCGGGCAGAGCTGATGTACGAGAGGAGGCGGAGCGAGGACCAGCTGGAGGGCTTTGATGAGGAACGCAGGGTGTGGCAAGAGGAGAAAGACAAGGTGATTCGTTACCAGAAGCAGCTGCAGCAGAACTACATCCAGATGTACCGCAGAAACCGTGACCTGGAGCGTGTGATGAGGGAACTTAGTCTGGAGCTGGAGAACAGGGACATGGAGGAGTTTGACATGCGTAGCAACGAGATCCATTTTGAGGAGATCACTGCCACTGAAATCTAACCCACATCTTACTCTACCCCCCAAAAATACATCTCCACTGTGCTTGTGTGAGGAGCACCAGTCATTTGGCATGCTTCTCTACACTATTTCAAAAAGACTTGTGTTCAAGGCAAGTTATTGTTGTGATGTCCACAGAGGCCAATAAAACAGGGAATGTTTGTATTTAGACATCTTTATTATCACTTCCTGCCTCAGAAACCTGTGAGGGACTACAGATGAATGTAAAATGACTGTGAACAGCAGTTAAATGATGCCATTGATGAAGGGAAGGATGACCTAAAAAATGATGCTTTGTTGCTGACAAACCCCTATAGTACAACTAGGGCTGTAATTAAGTTCAATGAATAATAAAAAAAAAACTTCAACAAACTACACATTTGAACAGAATAGAGAGCTCTCAATGTTTTTTACCCCCCAAAGTTTATTTTACTATGAACTACAAGATATTGAAATGAGCAGCAAGATGAGACGTAACGGCCAAAGATGTTTGTAGTGTAGAGAGAACACTAGAATGCGTCCTTTGTGAACTACCTTGGACAGATTGACAAACCCAATTGCTAAACCGGTCGCTGTGCACTGTAGACCGAGGATTGGCTTATATTCAATCATATGAAGAAAAGAATCAAACATATATGAAACTGTCTATTCAATACTTTACTCGCCTGCTACAATAATGTAACATTTCATTTGGAAATTTTTCTTAGCAAATATTGATGGATGAAGTTATTTGCGATTCATTTGATTACATAATTAAAATTGATTGGCACTTGGCAGCCTTAATTACAATCTTTTCATTAGTTCAACTGAATACCTTACACACAATCAGAAAAGACTGTCTCCGCAAAGAAATATACTGAAATGGCTATGAGATTGAAGAACTGATACAGCATGTAGGGTAAGGGTTTCATGGAGTTTATCATATCCTATAATGGAAAGAGCACAATACTTGCCTCGCCCATTGTACCAGCATTAACACTGATGGAAAGAGATTTGGGATACGTTCAGACTGCAGGTAAATGTGGCCCCAAATCCGAATTTCTAGTTCACATGTGACTCTTATCTGTTTGTGTCATGACAGTGTGAACGGAACAAACCACATGGAATCTGATCTTTTCCATTCCGATTTGTGCCACTTCCATATGTGGTCCTAAATCCGATACAGGTCAGATGTTTTACAATACGACCACAGTCTGAACAGTCATATCGGAATTAATGCGACTTTTACGTCACTCTAGATCGACATTCGTCACAATTCTGCGCTCATGGGAGTCACATACTCGAAGTTATCAAGACCGTTGTGAAAGGTAGTCAGTGAAGAACAGTGATGTGTCAGAGCTCATAAGTATTATGTGAAAGCTCTATATACAAGCAAAACATCACAAATGTCTCTCTTTTTTTCCACATCCTACGTCTTTGTTTTTAATATTGCCTGCACATAAATCCACTGGCTGGCTTCCGCAGCAGATCACACTATTAATAAACGGATAATAACTAACTTTACGTTTACTTCCGTATGACAGCATGCTGAGTGACAATCTTTTTATCATTCTTTTGCGCGTGCGGTCCAGTTCAGGATCACGATCTGTTCACACTGGAATCTGATATTGGACTCATTTAAAACAACAATGTGAACAGCTATCCAAAACCGGATCTGAGCAATAAATCGGAATTGAGCACTAAGACTTGCAGTGTGAACGTAGTTGAAGGCACTCTATTGAGCATATCATGTTAGGCCACGTTTTTGTTGCATTCATTCTTGGTGTTCTAGCTGTGCTGGTGTTGAGTCCTCAGTAACATTGTGTCATTTCTTAGCCATTTACGGCACTATGCAGCAAGAACTGTCACCTCTCATCTCACAGCCCCGCTGCTTAAACTACATTTGATACTAATTACTGATGTAGAAGTGTTATTTTTATAATTAGATGATATATTAGCAGACATAACTAGCAAATATAGAGGCAAATATATGTTTTTTTTGTTTGTTCTGAGTATTGCCTTGCACACTTTACAGAGTGAATAGCATGTGTGCATGACACCGTAGCATTTCTGTGGCCAGACAGTCTGGCGTCGAGTCACGTTATGGCTTCACACAGGTCAGTGGGTTGGTTTTTCCAACCAATTCTGCGAAGTAATGACATAGTTGATGAATGCATAGATAGATATAATAGATTTACATACAATCTGAGAAATACTAATCAAATGTTTGTGGTCATTTTGTTAAAGGGATATATACAATATAAACTTTGTTGTTTTTACAGAACAGATCCTTTAAAATAAAATAGATATGAAAAATTAAATATATGTGATGTATATTTTTATATATAGCACATCAAGCTATTTTGTGGTAACACAGGTAACTTTGTGGGTTTAATAAATTTGAATTGCATATTTCACACACTGTTGTCCAGAGGGATCATTTGCCATCAGCTCTGATAGTATTTCATACAGTAGTTGGTGCTTTTATATTCTCATGGAGTCTACCGCACATGTATTTATCATGTCCTTCTCTGTTAATAATATACAGCATTATCACAGAAGGATTTTTGTGCATGTTGTAGAAGATTGGCAAGAACATTGCCCGACAACAAGGCAATGTTTGGGACACTAACATTTTTTACATCAGGGAAGACCGATAAAAAATAATTAAATGAGGAACTCTGACTGCAAAATCACATTTTAGCCATCTCAACCAAAGATAATCTGTTACATATTTTCCAGATTCTTTTAAACAGCATATAGTTAATGCATTTACACTTTACTCAGTGCTTCCTTTTTTATATAAAACAATGTGATATACTCTTCATGATTCTACAGTAAAACAGACACTTTATTTATGTGATAATCATTTTTGTATTTTTCAAGGCCAAATTATTAATTTCAGTATTGGTCAGAAAGGATTACTGTTTGTGATTAGTCTGGTCTTGTATCACTTCTGGTAATTTTTGACTACCTGAGAATCAATGAATTTGGCAATTTTTCTCACCTTGCTCAGATTATCATCCCACTTGTTGTCATCATCTCTGTAGCACAGATATGTTATATGAGTGTAAGAAAACTCGTTTCACCCCTGGACATTGTCCTGTGCATCCCTCCCTGACATGTCAATCACAGCCCTGATGAAAACATGTAAATATTCCTCATATTGTAATGTTATTTACATATTCAATTTTTTTTTTTTTACACATGCAAAATATCTATTTTGAAGTTGTAACCACTGTGAATAGACCAAAGCAAATTAACGTTTAACCTTTTTTCCCTAGTGTATGTGCTTGTGTGTGTTTCCTTTGTCAATCTGTAGTATTTTTAGTCACGTATGTATATTTTCATGCTGTATATTTCTTGTAAAAATGTGTTTTTAATTAAAGTCACCTCATGCCTAAGTATGTTTTTTTTTTTTTCAAATTTACCTACAGGTTTTACTGACAAGTCAACAATTTTATTTAAAAAAAAATATATATATATATATATAGGGCTATATATATATTTCGAAAAACATTTTCACCATGGCTTTCTTTAAACATTATTTTAATTTTCTGGTTATAAAAGATTTCAGAAATGTATTATGAAGCCTATAATAACCATAATAACACAAAAATAGAACTCAAAATTTTAAATAATGAGCAAGTAGCCAACATCATAAATCCATCTTCTAAATCGTGTTTGTGCTTTACCCTTAATTAATATGGTAAGGGCATAATAATGTATTTTTTAAGAGTAGTCGTGCGGATTTCGCGGGAGACTCCATCTGTCATTCTGTGCGTGTTTGCATCATTCATATCCATAAATAAAGGAAAGCATGGCATGATAGGCTTGTTCGACTTGAACCGGCGCTGCACAGACCGATCGGTGAATGACATAAAAATACCGCGAGAGCGATTAGAGAGCAGACGGCTCCGTATGCTTTTCAATCGCTCTCGCGGTACTTTGATGTCATAAACTGATCGGTCTGTGCAGCGCCGGTTCAAGTCGAACACCCCTAATGACTAGTACGTGCAGTGGAAGGTGTAGCAGAAGTTTAAAGCCACAACAAATAATCTTAAACCGAAAAGAGATTGCAACCAAAAAGGAAAAAGACAGTGCTCATAATAAAACACAAATCCACACCGGTTTGGCTTTTCAGAAATAGCCTACATTTTTAGTTTGCATAGCATCACATTTGCTGGGTATTGACTGGGTTCACGAAACATTAAAGGGTTTGGTTGCCCCAAAAATTGAACACTTTGACGCTTCAAGTTCATAAAGAGATCGTAAAAATAATCGAATGGAGCGGTTTAGTCCAAATTTTTGGAAAAGACACGATCGCTTTATAAATATGATGAAAAGATTCATCAAACAAAGCAAGGGTGAGTGATTAATGAAAGAATTTAAGAATGCTACTTTTGGTCTATTTGCCTATAAATAGCCTATTAGCGAAGTTATAATATTTAAACTGTTTTACCTTGTCTGACATATGGATACAAAAATCGTTAATTCTAATGGTCAGCATTGCGTTTGTAATGTTATTTTAAAACAATTGTTTTCAACAAGTCAAACAACAGCGGCATATAGCCTAAGTTAGCCTACTTACCTGCTCATTAGACATTTTTCATATCCGTCTTTCGGTATTTCAACTCACTTAATCACCGAAACAATGTTCCTCCATGTGGTTTTTGCTGTTCACACTGTCAAAAAAAAGAAAGAAAGGTTTGTCCCACATTTACCTGCAGTTTCAATGTAGCCAAGTAGCTTTAGTAATTTGTGCATTATCATTAGAGGTCAGAATCAGAGTAAAAAGTGCTTGCACGATGGAAACATGCAATATTTCACCTTTTTATTTATATTCACACAATGCCTTTTGTAATAAAACGAATTGCAAAAAATGCAGACCAGATGCTTTTTATATGCTTACAGAGTAAAAAGTTCAGTATATAACACTGATCCTACAATCATCACAACGTTTATATTTCAATTGCACAGTCCATATGTGCAGCATTAAGGCACAAATATAAAAAAATGCAAGTGTACACATTAATTGCCAAAAATAGACATGAACTTGCACAGGATGGAAAGTGAGACAGGGGTCTTCATTTGTAATAATCCCCCAGACATTCACTAAACCAAACCAGAAAAAAAAGAAAAAGAAAAAAAAGAAGACCTAATCTCAATCCATGCTGCGATGGTGTGTAATCTCTTTCAGGCATGACTGTAGAGACTGTAGCCCGGATGGATAGTGATATGATTTATGATTATCAGCATGTCATGCCAGTGTGCAACCAAAAATAGAAACCCAAAATATCTCATGTTTATACACTGTTTCGGATCCTTTAAATGTGAAAGTGTTATGACTGATTTATTAGAATTCCTGAAAACAGAATAGATCCGAATTACAAAAGGGATAGGGATGTGAAGGGAAAATGTCAGCATTGTGAATGGCCAATAGCACTCTGTGGAAGCCCATTTTTTAATTCTTTTTCAGGGGTCTGCCTCAACACCCACTGCACATTATGCCATGATTTCTCTTCCAAACCATGCATGCACCCTCTGTTTATACCCAGCAGCATCATGGCCCCAATATACTTCCAGCGAAATCAAAGAATGGACTGGTGTGAAGTCATTTCAAACAAAATCAGACCGAAAACGAAGTTTGTTTGGATTTTGTTTCTGGAGTTTGAAACGGCTTGCCAAAGTGAACTTTCCGGAAAAGTTAGCTTTGGCTGGTAAACGCCGTCGAACTAGCATTGGTCCGTGGCGATTAAGTAATAGGTAGGTGTGGCTCTGTGGCTCCGCCTTCTTTGACATGGAAGTCTTCTCTGGTCCATTTCTTCTGTTCAGTGACAGTCCGTCGAGTAAAAACATGAACGCACAGAAGAGTGACTTTATAGTAGAAATTGAAGTTTTAATTCTAACTGAAAGTAACACTTTCCGTGTTTAATACTGTAAAGCTGCTTGCTTTAAAGCAATCTATTGTATAACGTGCTATAAATAAATGTGACTTGACTGGAGTGCCGAATTGCAGAGCTGAATCAAACATATTAAGAGGGAAGCGTGCAGCTTATTCATCAAACATCTTAACATATTCATCTAAAAGCTGTTCCCAGCAGCCGCTACAAAGGTATTTCAAAATTCTTTTTCCCACTGAGTGAAGAATGAAAAAGAACTTTGCCGTGAGTATATCAGGGCCTTTAGCGCAAACGCATTTGGTATCAGGCTGCTTTCAGTCCGTCTCTTGGGTCCTTGGGAACTTTGACGATGAACTCCATGGGGTCTTTGGCCTTGTTACTGAAAGCCCTCCGAATGGCGTCCACCGCGTGCTGATGTGTGACACCTTTGAGGGACTCTCCATCTACTGACATCAGCTCGAATCCAGCCTACACACACACAGAGAGAGAGAGAGAGAGAGAGATTTCTAGAAAAGTTCAGATGTCAGACTTGATCATTAATGCAGATGTCTGTTTTTCTGACACATCCCTGAGTATTCCTGGCAGAGTGCAGACAGAACGCGGTCTGAATGGCAGGAAAAAGCAGATGCTGCAGGCACAGGATGCCTCTCATTTCCTTTGCTCTCCTTCGTTAATACCTGTGAATGATCTCATCTGGTCTGCTTCAGACAATGCGCGTATGTGTGTGTGTCAAAGCCCTGCCAGTGAATGACATCAGCTTATTATACTGCAGAAATGGACGTTTTTCTCTCTGATTGTAACCACTGGCAGACCTGAAGGCTGAAGCACAGATGTTTGGGTCTCACCGGTCAAAAACACACGACATATCCATCAGCTCTTTTCTAAACTCATTCTCTTATCTCTGACACCGCTAACGGTATAAACAAAGTTACAAATTAGGGGGAACAGTCAACTTAGAGTGAGCAGGACCAAATTATATACACCATTCTCTAGGTGTGCATAACCCCAAAAGTTAAACACTCTCACAGGAGTGTGTCTTTGGAATTAAGTCTTTCCTGCCAGGAAAAAAGTACAAAGTGCAGCTGAGCTCACAAACGCAAGTTTAGTTCAAAAGTAGGCATATTTCCTCAGTCACGATCTCTTACCAGGATGCACCTGTTTAATGAACTCTCTCTACACCCATCCTTAGAGGTTAGGGTCTGTTTTCATGCTCTCCATCAGTCAGATCAAACACTATTGTCTCCTTATAGAGACATTGTATTTCTCTGTGCATTCAAGCAAAAATAAAAATGGAAAACATTTCTTATATGGGCTAAACTGATAAAGCTTTCAGTTAAGAGTGTACCCAATCTTTACATATATTCCACAGATTTTCCATTAAAAATTCCATTTGGGATGTCCCATAAGGACAGAACATTGTAGAGTTTGTGTTGAGATAAACGTTGTTCTTAAAGGGATAGTTCGCGCAAAAATAAATAAAGGAATAGTTCATCAAAAAATGTAAATTCTCACCCTCGTGTTGCTCTAAACCTGAATGACTTTCTTTCTTCTGTGAAACAAATAAGACTGAAAGAAGGTCGAAAGAAAATGTTGGTGACCAGTTACTTCCAATGTATGGATAAAAAAATATCTTAAAATATCTTTCTTTGTGATT
Source organism: Tiaroga cobitis (assembly GCA_030578255.1). Lineage (NCBI taxonomy): Eukaryota > Metazoa > Chordata > Actinopteri > Cypriniformes > Leuciscidae > Tiaroga > Tiaroga cobitis. The sequence continues at coordinate 36,994,295 of CM060603.1, forward strand.
CACAGAAGTAAGTCATACAGGTTTGGAATGACATGAAGGTGAGAAAATGATGACAGAATTTTTATCATTTTTATTTCCATTCAGAATTTTAATAAAAAATCATTGCATTTGGTCTTGCTTTGTTCTAGTATGTAATGCCCATTCAAATACCATGTTATAAAAGGATGTAAAATGGGTTGATACCATCAATTCACACTCAAATTAAAGTTACTTACACAAGTATTCTTACAATATAGCACACAATTGTACACAAAGATTATTCCAGTTATGGTAAGTGAACCCAAAAGTAGAACAGAAGAACAGAACTACTTAAGAGGCATTATGAAGAGTATTTCAAAACATTACACTTGTTTTTGCCCCTTTATGGCCGTTAAGGGGCCTAAGATTTGTTTAAGCTGACATTCCCCTTCAAATAGCACTTACATTAAGGAGACCGCAGGGACATCATCAGTCTTTTCTTTATGCCATCTGCCTTTTTGACTAAAAACAAATCACCAAAGCATTCTATGGTTATAGAGGACAAGCGGAGTCATTTATCAGTGGATAGCAGTGTACTTCACTGTGTGTGTGAAGAGAAAGATGATGACTCAGGATGGAGTAGAAATCAATGGGTCTCATTCACTAAGCATGTGTAGGCCTACGCACGAATTTGTGCATGAAATCTGTATGTACATACGCGTATGTTCAGCTGGCTAATCAGAGGTCTGTAATGTCTGTATAAAAGGTGTTAATTGAGTTTGAACGTGCACTCGCGGCACTGCTCGAGGATCTTGCTGAGCATGTTCGAGAACGCATCTTGAGTGTCATATTTGCTGAGAGTGATGAAAGAAAAGGGTGTGCAGAATGCCCTTAATATGGACATGGTTTTGGGTGTGTTTTATGTAAATTACTTTCCTCGGCACGATGTCGCTCATTTAGAATACTCCGAATTCATCAACATTAGAACGAGGTTAAGAAAAAATGTATGAGAAGTTCGCTAAATTGGCCATTTTGAATTTTGATGCAAAATACTGTAACGTTATGGTGCGTAACTCATCCCTTACCCTGCTACAGACCTACAGTATTGATATCTTAAATCATGTGGCTTGAGGAAAGGCCAGTAAGCAACCACTGAGAATAACCACATAGACCACGTTGTCAATTCACCTTTTTGTGGTTAATCCCGTTCTGCACACACACAGTTCAGCAATTACGTGAGTGACAACCGCATTCTACAAACAAATTAACGCCTGAAAATGCAGTTAGTGACAACCGCATTTCTAATGTGTACGGAAACCGTACACATTAAATTATAAATCTAAATGCTTTATGCTGACAATAAGACCAAAATATCGCAATCCGCACCTGCTCACTTTAATAACTCTTTAAACGCAATCACTTTATGAGCCAAGCTTAAACAATACGGACAGTACGGACGACAACGTTGTCAAAAGATACCTGTTCGCATGGGTCCACGAAAACGACTAAAAGCTATGTATTATGCTGCCAGGCCAGTGGTTGGCGAAGTCACTTTGTAAAGAAGCACTACCTGCCTATAGACTGAACACATAATATGCATCACCGTTTTCACAAATTCATGTTTTTGTAGTTTTTGTTTACACACAGACAATAACTCTATCGTTTTCAAAAACTTGCACTTTGAATCCTGTTTTCAGGCCTCCAAAACGCTGTTGTCATGTAAATAAAATGCATAAAATTTCCGTTTTTAATTGAAAACTGTGTCATGTAAACGGCCCTTGAAGCAGCCTTAACAAGCATAAACAAAACACGACGCCTCCTAAACTGTGCTAAACTGTAATAATTCTTTGGTCAGAACAGCGGATAACAAACACGCGAGAATCGGTCATTTACCGTACACACATGGAACGATAATTTAGACGACTCACTCCCGCATTTAAATGCGATTGTCACTAATGAAACTGTAAAGTGTGTTCATGGCCTTAGTCTTAGCAACCACCAAGCATCACCCTAGCAACAGCACAGAATACTCTAGCAACCATAGAGTAATGTAATAAAAAATAAAAAAAACACTCAGAACATCTTAGCAACCAACAAGCATTAACCTAGCAACACTCTAGGCTAGCCATGCCTTAGCAAATACTGGGAAAGTTGTCAAGCTACTTCATGGTGGCAAGTTTTGCATAGGCAAAATGTTGAAATGTAGTAATTAAACTATCCTCTGTATTTATAAGCTGAAGAATGATGACAACAGACTACAATCAAAATGAAAAAGTGCTGGACTAATTACACATGAGCTGAATGAGCAGACTCCAACACACTGGAGCCCCAACACATACACAACACCTGACCTCCGCCTGCCATGCGTGTCAACAACGTTTCATAAGAGGAACGTGACTGCAGACGATGTGTGATAGAAACCTGGCCTCCATGCCACTGGAGCATACTTGCTGCTCAGATATTTCAGTTATCAGTTAGACAACAGGAACAGGAAGTATGTCAACAGGGCGCTCCACACTTTCCTCTGCAGGCCTGATAATCTGGAGAGCTCAGTGAAGATAGTCGCTCAGAGGAGCCTCTCGCGACTTCAGGGTGTGATAACAAGTGAATTGAGTGAAATGTGAATTAGCCAGTCTATGGAATGAATGGGAATACCCACTAGTCTTTCACACCAAGCCGAGATGGAGGCCAGAGATGAGTGGATGTTCTTTGCAACTGAAAGGTTTTGAGCCTGACACCAGATCTCCTGAGTGTGGCAACACAAGCCTCTCAGAGCAGGCCAGGGAAGTGCTGTCACCTGATAGGCTGTGATCTACAAAGATACGTCTTCCTTTGACAAATACACAAACACACAAACACACACACACACACACACATGGGATTCCAGGGTTTTAACCTTGCATGCGAGGTCACAGAGGTGCCATTGGTATTGTGCCCTAACCTGCTTTGACCTTTATCTCTTATTCGGCCTCACTTAGTACAGATGCAATGCAACCTCGATGTTGTTTGGTAGGGATGTGGGAAAGCCTAATTCCGAATTCGGTAAGGCACGGAAGATTAATAACGCATTTAGTCCCTAAAGGGACAAGGTTAGGCTTGATGGGGTAGTCGGTTACATTACAGTACATCAGATTTCACTTATCACGTGAAGATGGTAATGAGAGACGACTGACAGGAGGATGTTGGAGGTTTTGGTGCACAACAGATCCTGATTGTGTCATTAAGCGAAGCACACAATACAAGACTTAAGATTGTTTAGTCCATGTTGTATTCGAGACCAGCTCACTCAAGTCCGAGTCAAGACCAGTGGAAAGAAGAGGGTTGTGTCCAAATCAAGACAGAGTCCATGTGCTCCCGAGTCTGAGTCAAAGATCTTATTTTCATGGTCTCGGTTTTGTAGTGGACTCGGAAACATGTGAACTTGACCCTCTTCTGGTATTGGCCTTAAGTCAGCCTCAACCCTCTCCTTGTCTCGATCTCAAATAAGCTGGTCTCGACTACAACACTGCTTAGCCTACTGTAGCTGAGGCTATATGAGGAGGAGTTACCTTCAGAACATCACTAGTAGAGGCCGCTCCTCCTGGAAAGATCTTCTCTATCTTCACCATTGGCTGTACCTTTGACTCAATGCCACCTGAGATGCTTATTCCTGCACAAAAAAAGAGTAGAAATCATCTAGCTATACAAATGTTAACCAATGACTTCAGTTCTCTTAAGAATGTGCATGAATTAAATGGTGTATTACCAATCCATCTACATATTAGATGTTCTTGTATTGTTTATACTGTTCACTTTTATGATCTTATGATTGTTCCATAAAAGTAACAGATTCTGATTCCAGTTCAAACTAAACAGATGCCTGCCAGCTGAACAGCTGTCATTGAGATTAATGGAAATTATAATGTTTAGTTTTCTCCAACTGTTTGCACTGGGCAATTCACTGCCATCTTCTGGCCAGGAGAGAAGAGGAACTGAGGGAGAAGCTCTTTAACACTAATTTATCAGTGATTATAAAAACTTCTTTATTTCCACAAAGAATTTTTAATTCTCTCTGTGTACACTAAGGCATTGTGTGTCAAGAATGAATCACATGCTTTGCAAATCTACTGTATTAATAGGCTTTAGTCAAACTATTACTCAGAATTAGAGATCTCTGAACAAACCACTACACTAGGTATTTAACTTATAACTCATCCAGCACTGTTTATGTTACCGACATAAATGACATCTAAAATCTCTTTCTGGGAAGGGATTACTTTTCTAAGAGATCAAACTTAGAAATAATAATTTATGCCTGGTGAATGATAAAAATGTCATGACTCACAATAAAGGAAGGACTCAAACTATGTCTATAGATCAGAATATAACAGAGACTTGAGTTGGGAACTTGGGCCAGTAAGAAACCACCTAGCAACCACCCAGAACACCATATAAACCACCAAGGCATCCACCAAAACTCCATAGCATTGTGGCGGAAACATTTGCATGGACAAACTGCATTAACATTTTCTTACAAATATTAGTTCATTTGAGAAACATTTCTATATAGCAAGGATACAGTGAATCCAAGTAACTCACCCAGGGACTGCTTGGTCTTAGAGATGGAAACCTTGGTTAGTTCATACTCCTGTTCTGGTTGGCTTTCTGAGTGTCCATTGACTGGTTCTTTCCAGTCCTGATCTGAGCTGGGCGTAAACACCTGGGTCAATGGTGTCCTGCTTCGGTGACGTGCACTCATTACGGTATATTTGACCTCCTTACCATTCTGAGATTTGTCTGTTTTTGTTCTATGTCCATTCCTGTAAGGGGATCTCCCTCGCTCTGGGACAGAATCACCCCTGCTGGATAAAGAGTCATGGTGTGATGTCTGGGGAAAACTATTGTCTCTTCTCTGGGGGGAGTGTCCATGGCGTTCTGTACTGAGAGGGCACTCTGATTGCGGCCATCCGGATCGAGCAGGACTCAAGGAGCGATTACGAAGCGAGTCTGTGATGTAGGTGTCCACCGGTACATCCAAGAGAGGTGTGAAAGCCCGAGGAGGAGGAAGTCGTCCAGTCGGCAATCCTGCCAAACGCAGTCGTTCCATATCTTCAATGAGCTGCCGTTCTCTCTCCAGATCCTGCACTGGCTGAAGGTGGAATCCACCCCTGTAATCTATGAGAAGAAACAAGAGGATATAAAAACATTTCTCATACACTCTTACACCAGTTACAAATACTGTATATAACATGTGATTTTAATGAATAAATTAATTTATTGATTTGTTTAATTAAATGTACCATGGTAATACCATGGTTGTTTGGACGTATTAATGTAATATAATTATTTAATATATTATATCTTTATATACTTTATATATATCAACAGATTTACACGCAGACGTTTTTAGGTGTGGCTAAAATGTCCAAATATGTTTTGGGGCTGACAGATACCAAGGTACATGGTTTTACTTTTGCCATCTGATATCATCGTTATACCATGGTAGCACCATAGACACAGGCAAATTTATAGATATATACATACAATCGAGAATTCAGAATCAAAGAATTCATCACGTTCACACACAAGATCATCCTCCCACAAACATTATGTACAAATGGTTCAGCAGGATTCAAATTCATTTACATCTCCTTAAATCAGTGCAGATGTTACAAAACCTCACATACACCCTTTTCCTTTCATCCAGAAATGTGAGCGACAATCACACATTCATATCCATTGAGTAAGCAGTGGTGTGGCGTTGTGTACACGCACATCTCGCTCAGATTTCAGGGGCCTCTAGCACAGAGAGGTTTGAATTACTCCTCTGTGGACGGTACAAAGAGGCTGCATTAAGCTTCAGACCTGCGTGGGTGGACGCTTGAAGGTTAAACAATGCAAGGCGCCTTTCTTGCATTTCAGAAACGACTTCCATTCAAAAGTCAGAGGCACATGCAGTCCGACACTGTGCACAATCACAGCCGGTACTGTGCGCTCCTTGGTTAGAGGTCAGGAGGTCATGCAGTGTCAGCAGCAGCAGAAAGAAACAGGCAGGCTATATGGCAATAAGACACAGCTTATCTACTTTTGGCATTGATGCATGTTGATGACACAAATGATGCATTGGTGTCCCAAATGGCAGCTTACAATGATCAAAACTTCACATTCCTTATCAAAAAAAGTGATGGTAGGGTACAGTAACAAGGGCTGAGAGGGATTGTGTGTGTTTTTGGGTGCGGATTAAATATCAGCAACAGGAAATTTGTAGTATGTGAATGATTTTCAGGATATGAAATGGCTGGTGCAGAGTTTGTGTCTTCTGGTTATGTAATTTCCTATGGGGATCAATCTAAGGACAGCAGCACTGGAAACAGTGAAAACAAGCGAGAGAAGAAAGAATTTGACCTTTAAGTTCACACCAGCAGGGATGTTACCTGGGATGGGCGTTATTAGATGGCGACGGGGTGTTCCACCATGACGAGGAGATCTCAGGACAGGAGACCTCACTGAAAAAACAAGACTTATTTATGATATATATATATATTATATGATATATTAATATACAGTAAAAACTTTAAATGCTTGACAAATATACAGTTGTACTCTAAAATAAGGAAAACATCAATAATACAGAATAAGTAGGTATCTAAACTTTGACTGCAAGTGTATAAGTACTAAAATGTGGCAGCTAAAATGTAAAAAGCTAAAGTTTCAAGTGAAAGGTTTTCTTACCAGAACGGCTTTTTAGTATGTCATAGGCTTCAAGCTCAAATGGCAAAACCATACTGTCGAAACGGCCCTGATCTGTGGGAGGGATGATCATTCTGCACAAAAGAAAGTTAGGTATTAGATGCAAACATTGCTCACAAAGCAAGTGACAGCATGAATGGTGTAAACACATGCGGCATGAGTTATGTGAGTGAAGTATTACATAGGCTGACATGTAACACTCCTCACCTGATCTCCCTCAGCAGCAGAAGCTTCTCAGGCTTGTCCAAGATGGCCAGCAGGGGGCGCACCAGATCCTCAACCACACGCTCAACTAGAAACTAAAGAACAAGTAGAGGAGATGCCCAAGTTACATTGTGAACTTTTGGAGTCAAGCGATTTAGATAATGTGTACTAATCACAAGCACTGGGATCAGACAGTCTCACTAAATATGTCTAAAGCATGAAGCATTCTTGCAATTTAGGGCTCACACGCTATCAATAAAGTACAAACAAGCCGTTTTAATGCTGTAGTGACCAAGTGTGGCACTGTTAATAGAGCTTGGATGATCTAGAACACTTGATCTCAATCATAAATGACCAGGCAAATTCACATTTTAGAAGCATGACCAGCAGCCACATTGATTTGCCAGAAACATTTGGAATATGGATAAAGTATCTGTATAAAGTCATAAATGAGACATTTTCCAACTCAGCAGACTTTTAGCTGACTCACCCTTTTACAGTGTCTCATGACAGCGGCCACCTCATCCTCATTGAGAAGCTTGCGAGCCATGTCCTCCAACATGGCCATGGTCTCCGGGCTGAGGAAGGCGCTGTGCTCCCTCATCCCAGCACGAGTCTCTCTGGGAGAACTCAACAGGTTAATTATAGGTCGACCTCGCTCTTTACCTGAGGGGACACAAGTGCTAGAGTCAGTCTACAAGCTCTGACCGCAAGTAAAGGTCTTATTTGCATAATAAAAAATGATTCTGTCTGATCTTATTAGCTGCCTTCATAAACATAACAGTAGTTAAAAAAGCCATTTTATGTAACCAACTTCAAATATGTACACTATATTGTAGTGTTACAAGGTTACAACATTACAAAAAAAACACTATGCTTTGTTACTATGTGCTTTGAATTGGCAAATCTGAGTGGCTGACAAGCTAAGATTAGCTTGGAGTTTTCTATGCGTTTCTAAGTCATTCTCTGTGTGTTGCTGCAGTAGTCAGACACTGTATAGAAGACAGCAATGTGATCCATCATTAGCTGAGCAAAACCACAGTGGTCAAACTCAAGGCCACTCCAAGGAAATTAATGCAGATCCGTGTACAGTAAAGCAGCTCTCTGATTTAGCCTCTTTAAAAACTTATTATACTGCTGCTTTCTGGCTTTTGATTTTATTTTATTTTTATTTAAAAGGGACCATGTGCAATTAATAACATAAATGTAAACATTTGATGCATTACACCAGAGTTAGCCTTAGGCTAATTTACATCTGCAGTCCCCAGGTACAAATAAATACAAATACATGCAGCACAGATTAAAATATCAACATTATTCAAAAATATGCGGCATATCAAACATAAAACATTGTTCAAGAGCATATAACATGTACTTAATGCCCCTCACTGGCACACACACACACACCCACTCACACACTCACCCAAACACACATACACACACACACACACACTATAATCACAACATACAATGGTATGCCTACCTACAGCCCCTTCTCAACCCTTACGTCAACCCTACAATAAAGAGATAAATGTGACTAAAGAAAAATTAATACTACCCACTGACACATTAGTGGATGCATTGTTGTGAAAGTTTTAAATGTTTTTTTATATTATCTTTAAAGGCCCCAAACAAGTCACAAGTTTTTATATTATCTGGAATTGTGTTCCATTGTGTCACAGCTTTCAAATGCAAATATCCATCTCTGCCCTTGGTCTCAGCTATTCCTCAGCTATGGTATCCACAGAACGTGGTCCTCATCAAAGTCTGTTAAACCATATGTGGACTCACCCGGTTCGTTATCTAAATGTTTCGGGGATTTGGATCTTCCTCTGTGTCCGTCCCCTGTGCCGGTGTCCTTCTTTCTGTCTCTAGAAGACGACCTTTCCCTCCTGCGTCCACTCTTAAAGAGCAAGCTGACAAAGGTTTTGGAGCGCTGCAGGGTGCTTCCCTCCTTGTCTACCTTGTCCTTCTGATGTTTCCTTTTCTTCTGCTTGTCCTCTGATTAACATTCAAACAGAAACGTGTAAAAAAAATTACTTCCAGGCAAAGGTCAGAAATTTTAACCATATTGAATAAATAAACATTATATGGAAAGCACCAAAGTGATAAAATTCATGTATTATAGGTAGCAAAATTTGCACGTTCAGTCCTGAGCAATGATGACCCAGAAACTGGAGTTTGTTTCATTGCCACTGTGCATTGCATAATTGCATAATTTAAGGCCATTTCTTATTGCTATCATCTGACTTGTTTCAATTGTATAGTATTTACACATCAAGGTAGTAATAAAGATTTTCTATTAATTTGCAACTACATGTCAACTAACATTCATTTATTAGTATAGTATTAATAGGCTGTTTTGTTAGGGTAAGGGTTAGTTGAATAAGTTAGCATGTACTTACAAAGTGACTTATAGTCAGTAGAATGTCTGTTGGGGTTCCATCAAAATAAAGTGTTAGCAGATATTAAGTATATAACGACTGGGAGATAACATGTAGTTGCAAAGTTGCTTATAGTTAGTAGAATGTCTAAAATGGACTGTCGAAATAAAGTGTTACCTTTTTTTAATTCATTACATTTTTTTATTCAAATTTTATCCAGATACATTAATGAAAATTATGGGAAATTTAAAGAGCCCAACACATCACATGTGGGGGAAAAGACAAGATATAAGAATTTGTTCAGTTGGCCGGAAGTGATATTAGTATTTTTCTCACACACCTATCGTTTCACTTTGAAACACATCAACTGGGGTTGTATGGATTACTTCGTAAATATGAAGCGCTTTGATACAATCTGTATTGTAAAAAGCGCTATATAAATAAAGGTGACTTGACTTGACTTCGTGTGGTTTTTGAAGTGTCAACTTTGGAGGTCCACATAATGCATGTAAGCTATTATATGGATTCAAAAATGGATTATTTTGTGTTCATCTGATATCTGGGATGGCATGAGGGTGAGTAAATGATTTTTGGGTGGAGTATCCCTTTAATAAGTTGTAGGAACAAATTTTTAATGTATTGCCTCTTTTTAATTTTTTGCCTCTTCACAATGACTCGCTTGGTTTAGTCCTCAGTTGTAAGTCGCTTTGGATAAAAGCGTCTGCTAAATGACTAAATGTAAATGTAAAATGTTGCCACGTTATCTTTTTTCTCGCATGTTATACCGGGTTATACCGGGTTCCGTAGAAATGTGCCATGCAAGTCATGCAAAAAAGTTAAAATAGGCTTTAGTTCTTATTTTTTTATTGAAATACGACCTGGACATGTTTCAGTGAGAATCTCCCAAGAAGGTCCTGTTTTGTGAATTTGTGATTGAATGTATTTGTTAAAGGCCACAAACCCTCCAGTCATTTATCTCAGTGTGAGGTATTAAGCCTGGCAAATAAAACAGGATGATATACATTTTGCTGTGTGGATTTTGAGCATACATTTCTCATGGCATCAGATTCTTCAGTCTGAAACGTTAATCTTTCACGGGGAGATCCCATGCAGTAATGCTGATGTATTATGCATTCCACCAAGTTCATTTAAATTCAGAGATACAATGGCAGCACACTGCTATATATTTGACAAACAGACGCAGCAGTGTGGCTCTAAAGGTCAATTGCTGGTTTTCGACAATGCATTTTCTATTCTGAGCAGAGCTTCCACAGCATGGTGTGTGTATCAAATAACCCAAGATCCTCATCACTGATCTGGTTGTGACCTTGGGCCCGGGCTCTACAACTGAGATATGAGTTACATCAGTGACACAAACAGAGGACGGCCTTGTGTAGCTCACCTCATTTTGATTCACAGCCTCTTTTGTTATCTCTTCAAAACTGCCTTACTATACCTGACACAGTGACGTGACTCTGGGATCTGCGGATGGGTTTCCGAGGCTTGCTGAGAGCCATCAGGACTGCTGTTTTAGGGGATTCCAGAGTCTCTTTGTCCCCAGCAGAGAAGGTCCTTGTCCGAGAGTGGCTGCTCCCACTCCGGATCGCGGTGTCTTTCAACAGGACAGTTTCGCCAACTGTTCGGCTGGTTTCTGTGGTTATGACCCTACTAGATCTTGATGTCGTGTCAAACTCCTGTGGGTCAGTCTGCATGGCAGTCTCTATCCGTTCAGAGCTGGGCCTGCGTGAGCGGTCCTCAGTGGAGATACAGACATCCACCATCTCTGAGCCGAATACAGGAGGGAACATGACCTGCGAGAGGCCGCTGAGAGAGCTGACCGGCGTTCCGGAAGAGAGAGAGGAAGTGGATGAGTAGGAGTCTGAACCCTGGGAGGAAGAGGGCTGCCCTCCATTAGACACTAAGAGGGAAAAAGAGAGACTTTCATGTAATATTTTTAGAGACTGGAAATCTGTTGTCCACTTGTTGTCCACATTACACTTGAGAACTTAGATGTACATTACAGTACAACACCAGTCATGCCCATTCAGCACTCTCAGATTTTGAAACAGCTTACATTTATCTTCAATGCAAACACAATTATTTTGTTCAAAAGTTTTATTATTTCTTCTCTTTATTTTTTCTTTTATTTATCTCACCCTAAACCGAAAAAATTTTTTTTAACATAATTTAATCCACCTAAATACATTGATTTATAACAACAAAACACATTTTATGTGTTAAATCAGACAGAAAGAGTTATTTAAGGTAACAATTGCAACCACTTTTTACAGTGTGCAGGGCACCGAATGAGTGGTAACCCTTATACAAAAATACATTAAAAATAGAGAGATAAATAAATAAAAGCATAACAAAATAAGCAACAGACATGAAGTCTAAAAGCCTCTTTAAAAGGATTCTTTAAAATATTAAAGAAAGTCCTAATGCACTTTTTCATATGAATGAACATTATATCAATGTCACTAGTGTTAAATATGGAGCAGAATTACATGAGCTTCTGTCCTGCAACCTAAATACCCCTGAATCACCCTGATGCTACAAACAAGCACAATCCCAAATGACTTATCCAAATGTGAACATTACGGTCTAATCCGTGGCAATTTTCATACACCGCCCATATTAAATGAAAAACGGAAAATCAGAGGGCAATGAAAAATCTGGCTTGACATGTGGCCGCTTGGTGTTCAGCTTTAATCTGGAGATGGACCATCCCAGTGCACACCATCAATTTAAATATGAAAATTGTGTTTCTAACATAAGATAAAAGTGCAAATGAGTGGGTCACACAAAGCATGCAACCTATCCTTTAATATAAGTAACATACAGTAATTAGATATTAAATAGTTAGGTTTAGAGGGTAAAGTTTACATACATTTATTGAGCCAACTGTACTCCGCCACCATCTCCTTGTAAGCAGGATATCGGCCAGCCTCCTAGGACAGGATATTACACAAGACATAATCAGTCAGAAAAGGATATACAGCCTTAATTACATGCATACGAGTTGAAATGTCCTGTGTTGGATATAATTCATTGTGCAAATTACATGCAAAGTATAAACAGCCTAAAAAATTACTTAAAACAGCATTTTCCACTAGTTCCACTAGGAGGATATGACCTCATTTTTGATGCCCAAGGTGTACGCTGACCTCACTATGGGCTCTCATGAGGTCACAATAAGTTTGTTCCTCTACAAACATAAACAAACTTGAACACCATTAAGATGATGGTAGGTGGCAGCCTCATCTGCCTTGTAGGAAAATAAGTCACTGTGAGGACAGAAATCATACAGGAGCTGGATTCAAACAGACTGCAGCACAGTTTAAAACTCATCCCTTTCTCCTTTTGTGTTGATCCTTGTGAGACATTTTCACACATTGTCACTTAATTTACCACCAGAAGAGCTCACACTTACCACCACGAAGTGGCATTAATAGCTAACAAAGCAGGCATTTAGCAGCGCTATATACTTATAGCGCCGCTGCAGGTTTAATAGAGCCTTGCCATGGGGGCAATGAGAAAAGGCCATAAAACAAGGCTTTTTGCTGATTATAACTTGATCCCTAAGGCCTGGTGAATAATGCACACCCGCTGGCTGTTTTTCACAGGTGGAACCTGAGCTCTGCCTGAGTAAAGCGAGCAACCAGGAATGTGACGGCTAAATGCCAGCTGTCTGCTTTGCTATGCTTTCTCACTCCCAGACGCAATAAGAGGCTGTGTTGTTTAACATGCTGTGGAGGCAATTAATATGCCAAAGCACTTTGAAAATCATTTGTCTTGATAAATCTATTTATACATCAAAATTCAGGGGTCAGTAAGATTTTTTAAATACATTCAAAATTTTTTTGCTCACTAGATTAATTTGATGGAAACTACAGTAAATACAGTAATAATGGGAAATGTTACAATTACAATTTAAAATAATGGTTTTCTATTTGAACATATTTTAAAATGTCATTTATTCATGTGATGACCAAGGTGAAGTTTCAGCAGTGTCACATGATCCTTCAGATATCATTTTAATATGCTGATTTGCTGCTCAAACATTTTTTATTATTATTGTTAATGTTGGAAACAGTTGTGCTGCTTAATATATTGTAGAATGTTAAGGATTCTTTGATGAGTAGAAAGTTCAAATGAAGACCAGCATTTATTTGAAATAATAATATTTTGTAACAATGTAAAAGTCTTTACTGTCTTTACTGCATTATCAATTAAAGTATTAATAAAAAAATAAAAAAACTGCCCAATCTTTTGAACAATAGGACACACACAGACATATATATATAGACATATAGACATATATATAAAGAAAGATTCTCACCTTGATGGTCAGCATCACGTGAGTGTGACTCTTTAGCACTTCTACTGCATTGCTGTGTGTGATGTCCTCAAAACTCACTCCATTGGCTGCCAGAATCTGATCGCCCATTTTAATTCCGTTTTGCTCCGCCAGGCCACCAGGGTCCAGCCTTATCACCAAATCAAACAAATCATCACATGAATACAGTTAAACAATTAGCCATAACATCTAGGCAGCCATTGTCATATAGTTTTTAGACATGAAAATGTATGCCCCAAATGCCTGGTCATTATGTCTTACTTTGAGACATAGATGCCCAGACCAAACTCTTTGCCACCACGGATGTTGAAGCCCAGGCAGTAGTCATCTGAGGTTGTGTAAAGGTGCACTATTCTGCGCAGGGCTCCATCTGAACTGGCCTCTGAAGGTGTACGACCACTTTCCTCCACTACCATCCTTCGGTGGATCAGATCTACCCTGCATACATATATATTTAATAAACAAATGTTACACAATAATCTCAGTCATACAACAAAATAAGAAACATTCAAAGGTTTGGGGTCAGTAAGATGTCTTTTTTTTTTTAAGAAATGTATTATTTTATTTACCTGGGGTGCATTAAAATTGATCAAAAGTTTTTTGAATGTGGTACAGAGCCACAGTGTTCACACTTTGAGGAAATCAACCTACTAATGGTTTACTTATAGTTGTCTCTGGATATTAAGTTAAGATAGAAGAAAGAAAATACACTAGCACACACAGGTGGACACATTCAGGTGGACGCATATACTTCTGTAATAAACTTGCTTGCTCTACTATTAGTTAATGAAATGGCTGAGAAGACCACTGAGGTAACTCTACCACCACTGTATGCTGAAATAGAAGCTCAAGGAAAAGATAACAAGCAAAGACCAAGAGTCACAGGGTTTCCACCCCGTTAGTCAAGGCAGGGGGGCGGCAGCCCATCCTTATCTTCTCATTTCAGTCATTCTTATTAAACCCCATAAATCAGCACATCTGCACCAAATAAATAAGGTACCAGTATTTCAAACATGCCACCAAAAGAACCTCTAAATATTCAAGGACAAAACACACTCTTCTGTAATGAGTTAGTCAAAGGGTCAAAGGAACTTGAAAACCTCCAGGAGGCTTGTGGAAGACAGGTCAAGCTTCCATACAAACATATACTTTTCTTGTTGACTACTAAAGGTCACGTTGGTACATTTTATTAATTATTTTTATAGCTATGAAAATAGGAAGAATTTTTTTTTTCTCGGTAAGCTTCAAAGGGGGCCACAGGATGACTTAAAATTATTGAATAATATTAATTATACATAAATATGACCTATATATATATGTTACTATTGAAGAACATACAGAATCAGACTCTTTAATATTCTAGAATCGCATGGCCAATTAATTTTAATTTAAGAATCGTGGCTAATTAATATAAAGGTACACTATGTAACTTTTTTTTTTTTTTTTATTAACTACATTTAAAAACATCGCCAATACTTCTTTCAAAACATATTTTTGTCTTACCCTGATTCACTATGGTAAGCCTATTATAAGTGCTTACATTTTAAACCGGGTGGGTTGGCTCCGGCTACTTTAACGGGTGTATGGTGTGGGAGTGACATAGGTTAGTTGTCACAACGAGCGAGAAAGGTTGACATGAAGGACATTAAATCTTAAACCTCGGGGAATCACCCATTTTAAAAAAAAATGTTGAACAGAGGAGAGTCTGCTGGCAAAAAGAGAAACTGATAGAGCTCCTAATAAAACGAAAATCA
This sequence comes from Tiaroga cobitis, assembly GCA_030578255.1. Classification (NCBI taxonomy): domain Eukaryota; kingdom Metazoa; phylum Chordata; class Actinopteri; order Cypriniformes; family Leuciscidae; genus Tiaroga; species Tiaroga cobitis. Next base: position 37,009,684 of record CM060603.1, read on the forward strand.
ACGTTGGCTTGGCTTTTCAGAGATGGAGAACTGAGGGATTTGAGCTGTTGTAAAAGCAGGAGCAGGAGAGCAACAGGAGATGCTGTTTCTATTACTCAACAGGGTCTTTTATTGAACAGATAAAATGACATATGTATCTAGTATGACAAGGGCCAGCCGCCTTTACTTTTGTACTTTTGTTTTGTATTTATTTATTTTGGGGTATTAAAGTGTGTGAACGTTCGCCAGTTCCCGCCTCCTTCTTCCCATAACAACAAACCGCGTTACAAGCAATAATATCAGAGGGAATATCTTTGTCTTTGAATAAATGTCTTATACAATGGGTGGCCTTGAGAACCACTGGTGCAGAAGTAACATTACAGCCTGATAGAATGCTCAGCCTGATAGAATGTGCGTAACCTGATATAAAAACATAAAAAATGGCAAATCAAGTTTAAATGATGACATAATATTTTTAACCACTTACCATGTAGTCTTCTCTTTTGAATAGCGGATACCAGGCACCTTCCCCACGCGTCTTACCACCATGCGCAGACGATTGTTTCCCGTCAGGACTTTTACAGCACTGCTCATGGTGATGCTCTCCAGACTTATGGCATTCACCTCGACCAGCTTATCCCCAACACACAAGCCTGCCAACTCTGAAGTGAGGAATGAGGACACAAAATGATGGATATGAAACTCATCGATATCTTATACATATATACTTTGTTGTAAGATGTTAGAAAAATTTTGGATGGAAATCTCAGTCTTGTGTCATCATGCATTATTCTGCTGTCAGGTGTACCTGCAGTGCTGTCATCCTCCACCTTGCTAACAAAGATTCCAAGGCCGTGTTCAGAGCCTCCCCGCACACTGAAGCCCAGCCTGCCATCCTCACTTTTGTCCACAGTAATTGTGTGAATGTCTTCACAGTCATCCCCACCTACAGTGCATGACATCAAACACAAATAGAAGGAACTTCTGGGAACAAATTCTTAATTTAAAGCACAAGTTCTTTCATTACAAATTCTTAATTCAAAGCACAAGTTTTTACTCCTTAGCAAAAAGGTTTTTATAATATAATATAATATATAATATAAAGTCTAGAACTACAATAATCATCATGTCTTCACAGCGCACACAACGCCTCTGCCTCTTACTCACGATTTCTCTCAACATGGGGACAGAAGAGATGTCAGTCAATAAATGGGAAAAGTAACTCAGATATTTTATTGTGAATTTAAAAGTAATGTGTCACTTTGCTATAAAAGTAATCTGATTACATACGTAAAATAGTGTTACTTGTTATCCCAAGCACTGTGGCCGATAACCAATAAATGGCAGATATTAAAATTGTATACTAGGCTATATAGCTTTTTCTTTTTTATTTAATCTAAAAAATAAAACACTAAAAACTGAAATATGCCACTTTTAAATATCCAATATTTGATACCAATTACCGGTAATAAAAAACACCCCTAATATTAGCAGATAACCGATATGATACTAGTATGTAACTTGTTAATCCTTAAATGGAATAAATAAACCAGTTCTCATGAGAAAGTTGACGATTTCATATGAATTTGTATGATTTGATTTGTACAAAAACATGATTTTTAGATCAAAACTAAGCCTTCATGGCAAACAAAATCATATGAATGACATCATATGAAATAATTTGCCACCAATTTTCCAAAACTGAGATTTGTGAATTGCCAGTGTGTTGGTTAGCTGCATCTACATCATATGAAGGTGCAAATGTTTGTTGGAGACTCACCATCGACAGGCGCATTGATGATGATGACCCTGCCCATAGGGGAGGAAGATCTCACTCCTCTCTGGCGCTGCTGCTTCTTGTGCAGGTAGCGTGGTAGAGTAGAGGTGCCCGAGGGCCCTGGCTGGGCACTGGGATGAGCCCCATTCGTCATGTCTTTGCGTGCTGTGTCAGACGAATGAGCCATGGCAAAGTGCCGACCTCCCCTCTGACCCTCATCCAGGGTCTGAGCTCCTAAAAGGAACACGGGTGGAGCGGGAAAACTAGAGGTCCGGTGGGTCAATGCCAGTCAGGAGAATTACCGTTCGCAGGATTAGTTCCACAAAAGGAAACTCTGCTGCAATCATGCAGGGAGAAACTGCGATGGATCCAGCATTGTTCACTTTAGATTACAAGCCATATTATGATGAGTGATTTGATCCTGAAGGACTCCAACATAATTATAATCATTTCATAAAGCAGCTGATAAACAAATTATATTATCCAAGCAGCGGCAACGCAAAGTGTATCCATGTGTGCATTGTTCGGAAGAGAGCTTCACAAAAACGGAGGATGTATAATGGTGGCTCAGGTCTTTTTGTTGAGTTGAAAGTCTGCTGGTTCGACTGGGGCATCGGGCTGGAGTCCCTCCTCACGGCCAGTGGAGCTTTGCTTGGCAGGAGTCAGTCATCTGGTCCTCCCAGACCTCAGTGTCTCACCTTTACCTGCCAGTGATCCAAGACGTCAGAGAAAGATCTGTGAGAGAACCCAGCCGCGCAATGAGTAATTTCCCATGGGAGGTAAAGTGATATCAGCAATTATTGCATTCTGGAAAGCTAAGGGTTGCAATGTTTCCACAGCAAGAGATACTGCGCTTATGTGGGACACTAATATGTTAGGACCTGTTTTTTCTTTTGTTTTTAGCCCAAGAATGCATAAAGGGTGTTGCATCAGCAATTTTTGGTAATTGATTATATATATATATATATATATATATATATATATATATATATATATATATATATTAATATTATATAGAGTATATATACACTTAATTGATTCATCATGAAAATTAAATTTGGCTTATTATTATTATTATATTATTATTTAATGTTTTCTTCATATTTTGTTTTGGAAAATAAAAGACACTTCTATGTTACTAAATGTGTTTACATCACATAATTTTTTTATCATACATTATTCCAGTCAAAAGTTTAGACACACACACCTGACTGAATGAATGTTTTGCATCATGATTAAGAAAAAAAAAACTTGCAATTGAATTTTTTTGTGCTGTGCCTGTACTAAACAGTGAAAGAAAAGCAGCCAACAAGCATATATGAGTACTTTGATACGCATCCAAAGTAACACCTCATAAAGTTGATTGAAAGAATGTGAAAGAGTGTGAAAAAAAAAAGATTCGTATTATCAAGACAATGGTTGGTTGAGTTTAGAAATTCTAAATATTTTTTAGGATTATAAAAAGTGTAAAAACACCAATAATAAAGAGTCAGTGGGTGTGTCCAGCAGTGTAGAATCTCCCCAAAATGACAGTCCAGACTTTTTGAGTGAGATCTGCTGCTTCTCTCTGGGGGAACGAAAAGTGTATCAAATTCCTAAATTAATCCATTACCCTTAAAGTAACGATAAAAACCGGATTGATTCATTTTCCTTAAAAAAAATACACTGTATCCAAAACGCGTCATCTTGACCCCCCTAAGCGTTTGTGGAAGTTTTTGGGTCATGCATTCCATAGATAAGAACCTGATGTTGTCATGTTGTTACTCTTAACAGGAGTGACTGTGTCATCATCAGCACCTAGGACAGCGACAACCAACAGGTTGCGTAAAGCGTGAACAATAGAAGAGAACATTCACAGAGATAAAGTGTTGACTTGCTCTTCGAGAGTCAATAGCCTAGTTTAAATGATTCTGGGTGAGAATATCTCACAAATGTACAAAGATCATTCTGTGAAATCCTTAAGCAACAGATGCAGTCAACAGGTTAGCAGGAAATTATTTGCATTACCAGTAAGATTCATTCTGAATAAAGCTGATTTACTTTATTTACTTAGTATGTTGTTAATGTCATGCCTTAATGCAACAAAAACAAAGTTCGATGAAGTAAAACGCCGTTACCTGTCTCCGTGTTGTGCCGCATGACCTCACCTGAGACCAAGACAATATTAGCCTCCTTTAAGCCCGCCTCTCAAGGCAGGTGATTGGATTATGGAGCAGCTCAGAATGACACTGCACAAACTCATTTGGACCAGTGGTTGACAATCGTCACTCATAGCATTAGAGTATTATATGAACAGTGGTCTTGTGGAACAAGATCCAATTAAGTAACGTTATCACGTTGGTCTGCAGTTTAGCGCGCGTTGCCATCAGTCATAAACTGAAGCACATTTCAACAAGTTGTATGCTTCTCATCTTGATTAAATGTTTGCAATTATGAGTGTTTGATCTACTACCAGAGAACTGTCAAATTGTGAATGTGGATTTTTCTTAAGGATAAACTGTAATTGACCCCCTTCATAGCATCAAGGATATTGGAGCATCTTTCATGACACTATACTGCCATATAGTGGTCATTTAACAACATTGCTTTAAAGGGATAGTTCATCCAAAATGGATTCTGCCATTAATTACTCACCCTCATGTCGTTCCAAACACGTAACTTTCGTTCATCTTCGGAACACAAGTGAAGATATTTTTGATGAAATCTGAGAGCTTTCTGTCCCTCCATTGACAGCTACACAACTACCACATTGACGATTCAAAAAGTTTATAAAGAGAACGTAAAACTAATTCATATTAATTGAGTGGTTTAGTCCAAATTTTCTGAAGAGACATGATCATTTTATATGATCAACAGGCTTTTATTCACATATAAACATTCATCAACTCACACATCAGTTGAGGTAAAGGGAAGTTCATTATACTGTGTTACGCAGCAGTTTGAGCTTCAGCAAGAACCAATGAGGTTTGTTCTCGCACGTCAAGCATGTTCGGTTGGCCTTCTGTTTATGTTTTCTGATGTTTATATGTGAATAAAAGCCTATATTAAATCTGTTCATCATATAAAGTGATCGAGTCTCTTCAGAAAATTTGTTCTAAACCGCTCAATTCATATGGATTAGTTTCACGATCTCTTTGAACTTTTTGAATCGTCAAAGTGTTAGTTGTGTAGCTGTCAACGAAGTCAACAAAGGGACAGAAAGCTTTTAGATGTCATCAAAAAGATCTTAATTTGTGTTCCGAAGATGAACGAACGTCTAACGGTTTGGAGCGTCATGAGGGTGAGTAAATAATGACAGAATTTTATTTTTTGGGTGAACTGTCCCTTTAATTCGTAGCTCTGAATTTGGTTTGAAAGTGGGTATGAAGATATAAAGTATAAACACCTACAGATTTTATTGCAGAGCAAACTGAATTCGCCACAGATATCTAGAATTTATTTTCGAGTATGTATCCATCGTATATGTAAACTAAAGTCAAGATTTCTGCTTTTTTCTGCATCTTTTCACCAAATATAAATATACCCACAGCTCTTTAATCAAAATGCAAATAAGGACACCATTAGGATAAATTAGGATATATTACGGGTGGTCAAAGGAATGAAGCCGTCTTTTCAGTTGGTAAATCTTGCGGAAGTTTGCAAAACGGCTAAAGTAACACTTTTTTCACAAAGCTAAAAAAATCCCCATTAGAGCAACTTTGTCTGTGCAGGTTAGCGCTCCCAATGAATAGAGTGCCGAAGTGATGACGTCACTTTGTAGGACAACTCGGAAGCTAGCGGCGCATGGGTTCCCTCGATCGAAAAGCTATGCATTTTCCCCATAGACTTTTGGAAAATCGCAAAAAATAAGATCTGTGTTTAACAAAGAGTTGTGACCCTTACACGTTTTGTCTATCAAGATAATCTTTACAAGTTAATCCAAAATTTATACATTTTGAAGCCTATATAAAGTTTTTAAAAAACACAAGCAGACACAATAAAGTTTAAAAAAACCACAAGCAGGTTATAACTGTGTGTTCTATGTCATAGATCAAAACGTGAAAATATTTAGAGGCTTTGTTCACCACAGACCTTATTTCAGGCGATTTAGCAAAAACCCATTCAAAAATCCCATAGACTTTAGAGCGAGGGAACCGGGAGTGCTAAAATGCTAACTCACTTCCGCGTTTTGGCCTACAGAGTGACGTCGTAACTTCGGCACTCTCGCCTATCTCAGGAAATCACGAAGCAGATAACCAATCATAACGCAGTTCCAATCCACGCCCCGTTTTAGAACCATCTGCCAATCATAACGTTGTTCTCATCCACGCCCAAGTATCTCGAGTCAACTGCAGACCTATCTGCCCCATACACCGCCTTTTCACACAAAAAAAGCACGTTCACAATTTCAACCTTCTCGCGTAGATTTTCAAGGCTAGCCAGTCAGCAGACCGGAAGTGCGGGCAGTATACTGTCATCACGCAGAGGAAAGCAGTCAACACTGAGGTCATCTGCTTCAAGGTGTACCTGAACGTTACCTGTGGTCTTTTAGCAAGGTCTGTGTCACATATTTTACTGAATGACCCTTTGAACAAAAATGCACGTTTGTCTGTGTCGATATGGTTGTTGTGTCCATGTAAGTGTGAGATTATGTTGTAGCTAGCTAACGTTATTTTAGCAGGTTGAAGGGGATATGGGTGCTTATAATTACAGTGCTTATTTTTTAAGCGCAAAAAGCACATACGGAACAGCGGGACAATTCACAGCTTCAATCGAAATAAAAGAGTCTCATGTCATAGGAAATGTCTTTATTTTACATTTCCTTGTTAGTTTAACGTTACATTCCAGCAGCATAGCAGCTAGCATAAGCTACAAAAGCTGTAATTGTGCGGTTTATGTCGCTCGCTTTTCCATGGTAGATACACGGTAAAATTTTCTATAGTTGTTAAGCAGTTTAGTTATATATTTCTCAAATTAAAATCTTTGTAAGTTTAACAGCCGGGCTAGTCCTTGCTCTTTTGACTTGTATTGCTTATCTCACATGGTAATTTGTCAGACATTATTGTTTATGGGCGTGCACGACGGTAAGCGTGTTGATAAGCATCAATAAAATTGTCTATTAGTAAACAGGGTTCAGTCATATTTTTTCAGTCATAAAATGTCTTAGTTTTACTTTCACCTTTGACTTGCTTTCATTTTTCACACTAACTTAAAATTTTTTCTTAAGTGTGAAAATGACCATGTTCACACAAATCAGACTTGACAGCTTCTAAACCATATTTTGTTTCTCAGTTAATTAAGTGAGTGAGTTTCTCAGCAGATTATCGGTGATCTTCACAGAAGGCAAATAGGATGTCTGGAGATTTGCCACTGAATATCAACATTAAAGAACCACGATGGGACCAGGGCACATTTATGGGCCGGGCTCAGCACTTCTTCATGGTGACGGACCCCAGAAACGTGCTGCTGTCCAGTGAGGTTTTGGAGGATGCCAGAGTTACTGTGGAGGACTACAGGTCTGTAATCCCAAAGGGCTGAATTGTTTCTAGTATATGAACTTTTGGGGTGAAATCCTGTCCTTTATGATAATGTAGAAACTGTAGCCGTACCAATCATTGGAAATGTGTGTATATATATATATATATATATATATATATATATATATATATATATATATATATATATATATATATATATAATAAATGTTCATTTCCTTTTCTAAATGGAACATTAAAACATTTCAGCATGGATTTGTTGATTGAAACTTAAGTGCTTATCCTACCTCACTTCTTTGCAACCAGGGTTGCTACATCTGCGGTTTTACCACGGAATTGGGCTACTTTTAAATTGTTGCTGTGTGTTGATTTTTTTATTGCTGAGGTTTTGTTTTGATTGTATTTGACAGAAATCCTTGTATTGTAATATTTTACTCATTTTATATTCTACCAATGATAAAACTGCTAGATAATGATGGTGGGAGGGGAACAGCATTTGAGCTCCTGTGAGGTGAGCTCCTTTATGAATACATTATGATATGATTACTACTATATAGTGATTTTAAAATGACACTGACTGTTAAATGTGATTTTTAAATACTTTTATTCAGCAAGAACACATTAAATTGATCAAAAGTGACAGTAAAAACTTTTATGAAATGTAACAAGATGTCTTTTTCAAGTAGCCTAAATGCTGGGTTTTTTATTTTCATTTTGTATTTGTCAAAGAATCCTGAAATATAGTATCACTGTTTCCACAAAAATATGAAGCAGCACAACTATTTTCAACATTGATAATACTAAGAAATGTTTCTTAAGCAGCAAATCAGCATATTAGAATGTTTTATGAAGGATCATGTGCCACTGAAGACTGGAGTGATGCTGAAAATTCAGCTTTGTCATCACAAGAATAAATGAAATTTTAACATATATTTAAATAAAAAGTTATTTTAAATTCTAATAATATTTTACAATATATGAATAGTTTTACTGTATTTTTGACCAAATAAATGCAGCCTTGGTGAGCATAAGAGATTTCTTTCAAAAACTTTAAAAAAAAAATTTTTTTTTTTACTAGCTCTGATGCCCTGTGAAGTCTTATTATTGGCTGTTTTCAAACACTCCCCCCTCTCCCATTGGTCAGACAAACAGATCCCAGTCCCACCCCAAATGCCATTGGCTATTGTTGCTGGTTGATATGCTCAAACAAAAATAGCAATGTTTTGAAAACGCCACAGAGCTTTTCGTAGGAATAAACCTATGATTGGCTTACTTGTATATGTCTCTGCGTATTAAGCAGGGATTTAAAACCCCCAAAATAACACACTTTACCTTCAATATTGTTTCAGCTCTCTATGCTGTTATCAGTTTATCATAGGATCAATCTGTTACATTATTGTTTTGATGTGTTACTGTACATGTCTTGAATAAAATATCTTTCTGCTGTGCCCTCTTTCACAGGTTGGGAGTCGTGAAGCCTGGGCTAACAGAAGATCAACTATGGAGGGCCAAATACATCTACGACTCTGCTTTCCACCCAGACACAGGAGAGAAAATGCTGCTAGTTGGACGCATGTCTGCACAAGTACCCATGAACATGACCATTACGGGTTGCATGCTCACCTTTTACAGGTAAGAAGAGCACTCACTCTTGACCATTCATCGTTCTGAACACCATATGGACAGGAAGTGTATTTAGACCTGAAAATGTTATACATTTGAGCTATAAAAGGAAAGGGAGTAAATCTTTCCATGGCTGGGATAAACATCCCCGCTCATTTCAGGGAATGTTTCCTAAATGAGTCATAATGGAAAAGACAGAAGTCCTACTGAATGGCTAAGTTTGGTGGTTTGATTCAGGGTTAGAAGGTTGACTGTGTTTTATGGTACTATTTTGTGCTCTTAAAATGTAGAGAGTAAAAGAATACTTTGAATAAGATTGAAAAAAAGTGCAAAAAGTTTTTTTCCCCGTTTTGTAGACATTACTTGGATCAGTGAGTCATCTGCTAATGAGTCATTTTGAGTAAGATCAACATGTGACTCAAATTACAGGCTTGTGTGGGAGGTTCTTATGACTGCAGCATTGTCCAAGAAGTCTCATAATAAATGTCTTTTATTTTTTTTTAAATACACATTACATTTTTCATTAAATTCAAGTTTCTCTCTATGTTTTCAGGACAACCCCAGCAGTGGTGTTTTGGCAGTGGGTTAACCAGTCCTTCAACGCCATTGTCAACTACACTAACCGCAGTGGAGACGCGCCACTCACTATGAAGTATGAAGGCTAAGATCACTACTAGAAACAGTCTAGCTGCAGGTTTCTATAGGAGGCCTCATGGCAACCCACCTTTTGATGGTGTGATGATGTGTTTCGCCCACACTTTAATTTGGTATATTGCACCATTAAAGCCGGGCGTACACGCTACGATTTTTGATGTCGTAAAAGCTTTTCTTTTCTTTTTTTCTCGGGAGAAATCGTGTAGAAATCGCTGATGCTCGTATGGTCACGGCTTGCATTGTGTGAGAGAAATTACTAGCCAAATCGAGTAAGTTACAAAGCACCTCCCGATAATTTTTGAACATGTTTGAAAATTTCGGGGAGTCGACGCTATTTTGACCACTGCACATAGGATATCCCCTATTGCCAAATCAACCATGTCACATAGGCTAGATCTATGAATATTATTTATTATAGTCCATGTGGCTGCAACCACAGCTTACGCACAAACACACACACACACAAATACACTCTCTAGTTGTTTTTGTTAAAAGGAATGTTTGTGCTGTTCTCTGCTTTTTACCAAATCATTTGCACACTCGTCTTTTTATTTTCTTTTGTTTTTCTATCCGAAGCCATAGCAGCAATTTTGAAAGCTCCGGTCTCTGTGTTTAGCACGAAAGCTCATGCGATTGCCGCGAGCTCCCCATGCAGTACAGTCAGGCTGTGTACCAGCTGCTTTTACATGATTATCTGTAGAGATGCACCGATTGATCGGCTGGTGACCGGAATCGGCCGATTTTCACGTGATCGGCCATGATCGGCGACCGGCCGGTCAGTCTGACATAATCTGATTTTATGCCGGTCAAATGCACTCGGGCGCCGCATGATTAACATCGCGCAACATTAGCATCACACGTGCACACGGAACGCGCAAATGTAGGAACCCTCATGAATTACGGCCGTTTCACACCACAAGGTGCAGCGCGTTTTTTTTTTTTTGTTCGGCGTGCATGTTAATCAATGAGTGCATTCACACCGGGAGCCGGAGCAGCGCGTGAGAGTCGAGCAGGAGCGTCGCGGGAGCAACAGTGAAGCGTGGGTTTCGGCACCGAGTCTATTTTTGCTGCGCTCAATTTAAGTGAAAGCACACTTTTGATGGACAAAATAAATATGATTTCATCCAAAAAGTGCCCAAATTGCAAAGAATTTGCATGTCTGGTGTGTTTTAACAAGAACTGAAGTAGGCTAGGCTATGTCAGAAAGAAAATGAAGACTCAAAAATATTTCTAGAAAATTTACCCATTTAAACTTGTTTTTATTATTTCCCAATCGTTTCCCTGCACATGCTCCACTTGTCCTGTTTAGCTTGGCTGGACATGTGTCAGATGAGAGAAGAACTGTTTGAGAAATATAACTTGCCATTGATATACAACAAGTGATTGCAATAGGCCTGTGTGTGTGAGAGAGAGAGAGAAATATCTTTATACTGCAAGGCTATATTTATTTAATTTTTATTTGTTATTTATATATTATTTTATTGCCATAAACTGTTTTCATACAGAAGTTTAGTTTGCTAAATATAGCAAATTTTTTAAATTGGATATTGGATGTGAAAAGGAAATGGTTCTTCCATAACACTGCACTTTAGATGTGTGTGAATTTCCCACACTAGGAGTCATTTATATAGTCCTATTTTATAGCGATTACTGTTCAAAAAATGTTCTATTAAAGAGAAGATAGAAAATAAATATTTGTGTGTGCTGTAAAGTGGTTTGAAAAAATAAAATCGGAATCGGCTAAAATCGGTATCGGCAGGTCAAACTCAAGGAAAGATCGGAATCGGGATCGGCCTAGAAAATTGTAATCGGTGCATCTCTAATTATCAGGCTAACTGACTCGCAACGTGTGCAATGGCTCACAACCTCCCGATTGTCCGAACTCGCACAGTGTACGCCTGCCTTTAGTGTCCTGAAAGCTGAGCCATGAGTTGAGTTGTGTCCTGAAAGCTGAGCCATGAGCTTTTGCATGAGCCATATGACACAAATGGTGGAGTCTATTCCACCTGCACTTCATGAACTTCCCATGGAGCAGAGATGTCAGTGTTTCATGATCACTACACATGCTGAATACTTGCAGATTTAAATAGCATGCTCATTTATTTATGTTTCCATTCTGATCATGTTTATTAGCAGTTTATCATCTAACAATATAAACGCCTGTAGCATTCTTTCACCAAGCATCAGTTGTTGGATTTAGGAATTACGTAACAAGGCTTATATTGTTTTAATATTGTTTGTATACATGCTTTAGGGATGAAATCACTACTCGACAACATTGCTCTTTCTGAACTATAGCCTTGGTAAAGGAGAAATTCTGTATTGTCAGGGTGGCAATTATGAGCTTCATGAGAAATATTTATGTAGTGATCTGCTCAGTAACACATAACAATACATAATACTTAATGCAAATTATTTTCGCCTCTACAGTCAGCTTGGTGCAGCCTACGTCAGTGCGACCACTGGAGCTGTAATAACAGCCCTTGGCCTGAAGTCTCTAACCAAGGTCTGTCCTTTCCTTAAACTGTCTCAATATTTAGTTTATTACAGAGTGACTTTTTAACATTCTTTAAATTCTTTTTTGAAAACATTTTTGAAGATATTGGTTTACTTCTCAATATTGTTTCCATTTATATATATTTTTTATATATTCCATTTATATGTTTTTGAAAAAGGTCGATTACTGTATGCTTACAAGACTGCATATATTTGATCAAAATTTCAGTAAAAAATTACAGTGAAATATTATTAGAATTTAAAATGACTTTTCTATTTTAATGTATTTTTTTCTTGTGATGGCACATGAAAGTCTTTTTTTCTGAATTCTTTGATGAATAGAAAATTCGAAAGAGCAGTATTTATTTGAAATAGAAATCTTTTCTAACATTAGACATTTATTTACTGTCACTTTATCAATTTAATGTGTCCTTGCTGAATTAAAGTATACATTTCTTAAAATTTTTAAATCTTACTGACCCCAAACTTTTGATAGATATATATATATTTCCCCCTGTATTCAGACACATAAACAAACCTGTCATACAGCAAAATGTATTTATTTACTGAGCTTTCTAGGCTTAATTGTTGATCTTGTGTGTCAGTACCTTTTGAAGGACTTTTAAATGCTGGTTAATTATTTGTGGACAATTTTGGGCAGTAGTCACTCGATGTCTTATCTCTCTCCAGCACTTGCCTGCTATTATGGGGCGTTTTGTTCCATTTGCTGCAGTGGCAGCAGCAAACTGTATCAACATACCCTTCATGAGACAAAGGTGAGTGAAAAAATTACCGCTTTCCAGAATTTGAATTACTTAAAATTGAAAATAATTTCGCGATTTCTAAGAAACGCTGTTGAAAATGGATCGGACAGAGCACCACAACACACCTGTAGCCAATCAGCAGTAGGGGGCGTGTCCACTCATGATGGGGGAGGAGAGAGATTTAACAAGAGGGAGATTTGAAGAAAGACTGTAGAAAGAGAGATGGCTGAAAGACATTACAAAAGAGAAAGTCAGAGGAATATCGCTCGAAAAAGAAGGACCTGTAGTAATATTAGAACAGCTTTCCAGTGCTGGAGACACCAGAGCAGGAAGGCCTGAAAACAAACGCCAAGGTTATGTTGTTTCTGCTCTATACTTGAGGAACATTGGTTTTGCTATGTGTCACAGAACCAAAATATGCTGTTGTTGTAATGTTAGCTAGCTATAGTAACAGGACAGTTTTGAGTGCTATTGTTTGTCGGGAGCTGGAGTGCTGCTGCTGACTAACAACCAACTCTTGCTTGTATATACTCCTGTGTGTAAAATTTTTGTAGTTCCTTGTCGTTCGCCATCTTAGCTTTATTTTATACAGAAACATCCACTCTTGCATTGCGTTCGTGCATTTTAGGGGCAGAGCAAAGAAGGGAGGGGTGTGTTAACTGTGTTTGTTAATTTGTTTCTCAGAAAGTTCTTACTGTACCTTTAATTGGCTTTAAAAATGTTGAATTGACCATTGATGAGTTCTCTTTTCTTAATACTTCTACAGAGAGCTGAAGTGTGGTATCCCTGTTACTGATGCTGAGGGTAAACGAATCGGAGAATCAACTAAAGCTGCTCAGCAAGCCATCGTGCAGGTGGTGGTGTCTCGTATTGGCATGGCAGTGCCAGCCATGGGTAAGCTTTTGTAGATTTTTTTTTTTTTTATGTTAATAATGTTAAGTTTCTCATATTTCTGGTGTGTTTTTTTTTTTTTTGATTGATTGATTTTAATAAGCTCTTATTCACAGCCAAAAAAAGTGGTAAAATATGAAATTAAGAGTGTTCCCCTTGTATTTAACTTTTTTTGCATTGGTTTTCTCAAACAGCTATTCCTCCAGTTATTATGAATGCCTTAGAGAAGAAAGCTTTCATGAAGGTAAAGAATCACAGACTAATTTAAAGCATTTCTCTGAATCTGTAAGCAAAATGGATGTTTTTAAAGTGCATCGCAAAATTTCTGTCCATTTCTTAGCGGTTCCCGGTTCTCAATGCCCCTGTACAAGTTGGACTTGTAGGATTCTGGTAAGGTTTTTTTTTGTTTTTTGTTTTTTAGTCAGTGTTTATTTGCTATACACAGCAATCCTGGTTTAAACCAATGAATGAGTGATTTATTTTAAATATCTATCCCCACAGTCTGGTGTTTGCCACTCCGTTGTGCTGCGCCCTGTTCCCACAGAAAAGGTGAGTGCTTTTAATGTATCTATTTTCCCCTAGTTTGTTCGATGTGCTGAATTGGGATGTCTTTCTGTCTCTGTGAAGCTCTATGAAGGTGAGCAGTCTGGAGCCGGAGCTTCAAGAGAGTTTACGACAAAGCAATCCTCACATCACCACTGTTTATTTCAACAAGGGTCTGTAAAGAAATCTAGGTTGCAGCCCATTCTGATGTCTTCCATTGCACTGGAGGTTAGTGGGCACAACTTGACAGGTAGATTTTTTTTTTTTTTTTTTTTTGCTGTTCTGAGTTATATATTTTTGTCAATGTTACCCATGCTATTGCACAATCCTTAAATACTATATGTAGAATGAGGGGCAGAACTTGCTGCTGGATTTAGTTAAGAAGCTTGAATGTTAACTGCTGCATTGATGTTTTAAACCCCATCACACACATGTTGACTTATTTACCAATACATTCATCACTTTGATTTATTCTAGATTACCAAATGCGTATTGTAAGATTTTTTTGTTTCATTAGTGCTTCTTTAGTTAGAGTTTTAAGTTTTCCAGGTTTGTGGCTCAAAGGTTTATCTCACATGCACGTTCTTACTGGAGACAGTTCCAGAAATTGGGTTTTCAACTTTATTCTGCCAGGAGTATTTCCATCTTACATGCTCCATTATGTGCCCATTAAGTGCACTTATGCAGCAAATGCAGTGTGCTTCACTCTTTGTACTGCAAAAGAAGCCCTAAGATGTGCTAACACTCCCATCATGAACGCATCAAAATGCTAATTATTAGGTGACTATCTCTGATGTACATCTTTACTTCCTGCAGGCCATACTTCATTATTTCTGTTTAAGCCTTACAGGCCTGTGTGGTATTAAGTCATTGCAAAAGTCTCTGAGATATTTGGTTGTGTGGATTGTAGTTTGTGTGTTGTTATCGAAGAATTGTGAAGAGGTCAAAATAATATCTATTATTTACATTTGTGTGATTTGTAAAAATAATTCCCCCTAATGGGACAGAATGTGTCTGGGCTTAAAATTAGAAGCACTAGATCTCTCAGACAGCAAGAGCAATTTATACGAACAGAGTTCACTCATGCTCGATAGACGAAACATTCTCATTCAGAGTATGAAGAAAGAGTTGCTTCATATGCCCTGCTTTGATCATCTATCATCTCAAACATTAACAGTTATGGGAACAACAATTAGATTTATTTATCGTTGTCATGGGGGAATCTATGAGATGATGTATCAATAATATACATATATATATGATGTCAGTCATAGTGTCTGTAGTGTATGATATAACCTAACCTTTTGTAAGTTAACGGCCTCCTGTAATCTGAGCGAATAAGATCAAACTTGTTTTCCTTGACATATTGTGGTAATGTTACAGTGTGTAGTTTTTGTTGCTTGGTTCCTATTGTTTTTGTGGATGAAGTTACCAAACCTTTACGGTGTTTCTTTGCCATCAGACTCTCGGAACTCTGTGCTTTTTTGGGATGAAAAAGGCTCATTGATGTGATGTTATTCTCATCATGTCCTCTGAGAGGCAACAGAGATCTGTTTGTTTTTGACTTGAGCACTCCATGTAGGCAAATATTGTTTAGCCTAATATCTTGGCACATTATATGTTACATAAGTATGCGGTTGGGGGGAAAAAAGTAGTGCTCTGGAAAACAGTCAGGAATTAATGCACAATTTCCCTGTTACTATGATTGATAGAGAGAGCTCTCGGATATGTTATGCAAATAAGACTATGTGATTGTGATTTATACAAAAATGTCTACATTTCCTTGGAATGTCCTGTTGCACCAAATCTCACAGAAAAGTTTAACCCCATGCTGTCAAGATTTATTCTTCCTATAATAATGCAATGTACCACCAGCACAAGTTCAGTCGGTCGTGTAATGCACCAACTTCACATAATATAATGATTTACAGTGATGCTCAACAATAGACACAGAGTTCCAAACTTAAGGGTGTTACGGTCTTTCTCAACAGACATTAAGCTGTCATATCCTCCTTAATCACAAAACTGTTTGTAACAACTGTTTGTTACTTGGCAAGTTCTTTCAGATGTTTTATGATTGTAAATTGCACTAGACCACTAACAATGTTTATTGGAGATCTCATGAAAAAGTGTTTTATTGTGTACAAATGTAATAATTTAGTGAACCTAATGAATAGAAAACCATCATGTTATAATTGTACACATGATTGTTAATGAATATACAATGGTCATTGTGTTATTTTCTATTGACAGTTATAACATGGTTGTCCATCAATATGTGGATCATAATTAAATTAAAAATAAAGATTGTCACACCAAATACATTTGGCATGTTTCAAATATGAGACCTTACCAAAGAAAACAATTCTGTTACTACACATATCCTTGATGCTTAGAGCACATATTTATTGATAGGTCTCCCATAGCATGGGAAGTTCAGACAAATGCAAGCACAATAAATGGTGTGGTGTCATGCATATAAATGTCACTCCAGGAAGACTCACTTTAGCACAATTATTATACCTGCAGTTATTATTGGTGCTTGTTGTTTTATTTTTCCAGCATTTTATATTGTTTTGTTAATCCTTGTGTGTATTTTATCTGGAACAATGTAATAAAGATATTAAACTAACTGTCCGAGACTATATTTTGTCAGCGTTTGCTATAGAGGTGCCTTGGCTCGTACTTAGAATACTCTAAATATTTGGCTTATAACAGTTGGCCAGTTAATCAGACGTTTTTCTAAACGGATGGCTTACCCAGATGAAACCCATGTTTAAACAATAAGCTAAATTCCTTATGAGAGCAGTTTCAATGTCCCTTCCTTTAAAATGCAAGCCTAAAATTAGGTGGGCTGAGAAAAGAACTGTTATGCATATATACTAATCAGGGATTCGAGCTGAATGTCTCAGTAGATGCTTAGGAGTAGTACACATGATGTGTTGTGGAGAAATACAAGGTAAAGGACTGCAATACAAGCAGTTCCTCGGGAGGATAAATGGTTTGTACTGCTATTGAAAGATTTGGGTAAGTACAGTTGTTTTAAAATGTTTTTGAAAGAAGTCTTTTGTGCTCACCAAGGCATTTATTTGATCGAAAATACAGAAAAAAAAATATAAAAATGTGAAATTACAATTTAAAACAACTGTTTTCTATTTTAATATAGTTTAAAATGTCATTTATTCCTGTGACGGCAAAGCTGAATTTTCAGCATCAGTATTCAGTGTCACATGATTCATGATCATGATTCTAATATGGTGATTTGCTGCTCACTTCCTATCATCAATGCTGAAAACAATTTTAGTTATACTTTTTAATGAATAGAATTTTTTTTGTAAACAATTCACTGTGACTTGATCAATTTAATGCATCCTTGCTGAATAAATGTATGTTTTTTTTTTTACTTACGATACTAAACTTTAGAACAATAGTATAAACAGAGACAAACTTTTTTCAAGAAAATTAATGAGAATTCAGACATCAATACTCAAAAGCATGTAAAATACAGACAAACTGAATATTTGGAGGTGACATATTTATTGTTCATTGTGTCCACCCGCAGCTGAACCTCACTGACCAAAAACCAGAGGGTATCTAGGCATGTGTTGGCATCAAATCTGCTCTTTCAACATGGAGTTTGGAGTCAGACTATCATTAAAACACATAACACCAAAAACCACATGGCATGTGGCAGCAGGCAACCAAAGGGAACGCAGTAAGGTGAAAAACAACAATACAATGGTTCATGACAAACTATTTCTAAAGTGCAAAAAAAAAAAAAAATATTACTTAAAACAACATTACTCTCAATTGTAAGTACTAAAGCACCAGAATTAAAATGAGGTCACGTGCAACTCTGTGACGTTATCACTTAGTTCTTAAAGTGTACCAGTCAGTACTAACAATTTAACATAACCTGAGCTTTTCCCCATTCACAGCATTAGTAGAATCACAGTAAGTGAGATGAGGTGGATTGTGACAAGGGAGAACTCTATTTTGATCAAACTTTAGACAACATTTACTCTTCTACCACAATTTTCTTAGCGGCTTCCAAAACAGACTCTAAGCTGACTTTATCTCCAAACTCCTTTTCTCTGTGCTCTAGGAGAACCCCCTGAAAGTGGAAAGAAACAGGATGTATGAGGACAGTCAAGCTGCTAAATCTCTGAATTGGTTTGTAATGATTTAATGAAATATTTAATATAATATATATATTACCTGTTCGCCAGATCCGATGACAAACACCCCTCCCAGGATGAAACCTTCTCCATTCATGTTGCCCTGGTAACCCGACTTCCAGGCCCTTATAAAATTTTGCCAAACTCCCAAGCGAATGAAACCAAGCCCACCCATCTTCCTCTGTTGTGGCCCATAAAATGCTTGCTGTGCACAAATAAGACACCCAGGCAAAACAATGTATGAATGAATAAAGAATTACTGGTAGTTTTGTGCATTATTCAGTACAGCTTTTCATGCAAGCACATTTGAGCTTCCATTTGCCATGTTTGATGTGCTCAATATATGTGCGTTGATCAATGTTTATATATGATTAAAAGTGTCAATTAAATCTGTTCATCATATAAAGTGATTGTGTCTCTTCAGAAGACTTGGATTAAACTGCTTGATTCATATGGATCCTTTTACAAACTTTTTGAAGCAACAAAATTTTGGTTGTGTGGACATTCAGTAGAGGCACAGAAATCTCTCAGGTTTCATCAAAAATGTAAATATATGTACCGAAGATGAACAAAAGTCTTAAGAACAACACAAGGGTAAATGATGGAAGAATTTTCATTTTTGGGTAAACTATCCTTTTAATGTTTACTAACCTTATCATCCAAGAAAATTTCCCCAGCGAACTGAGGCCTGAAGCCCTGAATCTCCGTACCTTTATTCTCCTTCACAACGGCATACAGAGGGACCCCGAGCTTATCCAGCTGGGGCTTCAGAGAGGACAGCTCAGAGGCCTCCTGCAGATACACAATCACATATCCATGTATTAAATGTATAGACTCAGTGTTTCCCATTAATTTCCCACCATAGTTTAATAATGACCTGAAAACATTTGTAAACTTTATTACGAGGAACATGATCACTTTACCTCTCTGCACAAAAATCATCCAGGTCGCCGGACAGCCATGATCACTGCACCAGATCTCTCCCAGAGAATTTTCGCTTTTAAAGTCCTCTCATCTGAACGGATACAGATGAAAAAACATTACAATAAATACAGTGACTGCTTTTCTTTTTTTATGACAGCAATTGGCCAAAATGTAATTTCACTTCCACTGGATTCAGTTCATTTCTTACCACTGTCGATGGTTTTGAGGTCAGCATTCCCAAGATACTCTACAGTAGCAGGTGCCGGTTTAGTCAGCAGGAAGTCGGTGTTTGCAAGTATTAAGCCGGCGATGGCGGCCCCCACAGCTCCAAGACCTAGTGACCACATGCCCATGGCAAGAGTCTCACCCTCCAGGATGGATGATGACACTGTAGTGAAAATATATAGAGTACGGTAGGTTACAAACATTAGCTGAATCCCAATTCAGAGGCTGCATCCTTCGAAGGATGTGCACTTCAAAGGCCACGTCGGACAGAGCGTTGTTAAATGGGACAGTCTAGCCTACAGAGGATTGTTCTTGTCGCCGAGCAACTGGGACAGCTGCCGTTAATGAGTGGCATTAACATTTGTGCCGGGCTTCACAAACTGTCTAAATATGCTCACCATGGTCCATTCCTGTATATAATAAAGAGTATAAACTATATATGAGCGCATCTTAGTAAGATGTCAACATTTGAACCAATTTAAAGTGTTTTTTTTTTTACTTTTACATTTGTATTATTAGAGTAAGCTGAAACAAAGTGTAATTCGGCAATATCTCAAAAAATCCTGTTGTCATTGGCACACAATGAATTCTGGGGTAGAAAAGGCCGTGAAGGATCCATCTTGTATCCTTCATTGCACGGGAAATGGAGGATGCATTTGAAGGAGTCTTCAAATCGGGAAAGCCTTCGTCGCACATGTGACACATTCAGCCTTTGAATGCGGCCTTCGAATGATGCAGCCTCTGAATTGGGACGCAGTTATTGTTTCAATAACAAAAAATAATTTGTTGAAGCTATATTATTATATAGGAGCGTGACGTGAGCAACCCAATTGAAAAGCTTCCATTGCACGCATTGAGTTCTCACATTTTCGTACTAAAGGTACTTATGTAATTGCTATAATACACCAATATACTAAGACATGCTGGGGCAGGAGCAGTACCTTTTGTCTTACTAAAGGAAGACTGGCTGTTCTGGCTTTCCCTCGAGAAGTGCCGGTTTGTGGAAATAGCACGAATGCATATAGTGTTGACAGAAGTGGTCCGTGGGAGATACTTTGGAGGGAGGTTATGCGTTACGACTATCTTATTAATGGCTAGATGCGGGGGAGATTGGGACACAGACACTCTGTACTTGACATTGCAATTTACACTAAGAGAAATTCTTCCTCTTGGCGACAAATAGGTCAAACACATGGGGCGCAGTCGCATGAGGGCCATTGCAACGTCCAGGGTGAGTTTAGCCAACCTTTCCCAATTGGGTAAAAGTGAAGTTCAGTGGAAAGCTCTGGAGAGGAAAGGAAAACAATGCTTTACCTCTCAATGTAGACTTTTTTAATATTTAAAATATGCCTCAAAACAAAAATAAGGGGCTGTGGGTGTGCACACTTGAGAAATAGAAGTACACTTTGCTATACTTTTCAAAAGAGTTCATAATACTGGAAAAAAAGGAATATAGGCTACTTTAAAACAATATACTTAAGTGTGAACTGAATGTAGTGTTTTTTTGACACTCAACTGCATGTTAATTGTAATTAAATGAAAATGTATTATAGGCTATTAAATTCAATTAGTCAACAACACATTAAAATACGTGTAGGCCTACTTCTTTGAAACACAATAAAAGATTATTAAAACAATTATTTAAAATGTACTTTAAATGTAAAAGTTTAATTTGACATTATTACAAAGCACAAGTATTAAGTGTGTTAAGAAACAGTCATGAAATTGTACTCAAACAGTCATGAAATTGTACTCCAATTGCACCAACAGTTTACTTTTTAATTTATTAAAATATTATCTGCAAGTAGGCCTACAGCTTTTTTTTCTTCTTCTGCTGAACAAAAAAGAAGATATTTTGAAGAATAATGGGAAACTAAACAGTTGATGGGCCCCGTTGACTTCTATAATTTGAAAACCAAAAAAATTGTTTGGTTACCCATATTCTTCGCAATATATTCTTTTGTGTTCAGCAGAAGAAATAAATTCATACAGGTTTGGAACAACTTGAGGGTGAGTATGTGATGACATAATTTTTATTATTGGGAGAACTTTCCCTTTAAGGATTTGAAGTAACGTCACACGTTCTCCCCAGTATTATGAAGCTTATTTCTGTCATGTAACTTACAGAAAAGGTATAACGTTACACAACAAAAAGCGACCAAACTCAGCGCTACTGAGTTATAAAAACATCTATCCTGTCTACCTTTGGCGTGGAAGTGTAGAGGATTATAAATAACTACTATTTCATTTAATACGTTATAACTTATTCATTGTTAGCTTAAGTATTAACTAACGTTAATCGGTTTCAAAATCGAATAAGATGTGTAACGTTAACGTTAACTGTTACATATGCTTGAGGATATTAACGTAAGGATAACTATTACAGAAATGCTGTAAGCAATGCCGAGCACGCATAGAGATTATTTTATATTTTGCACCGCTTGCACAAGAGGCTAAAGTCCATCAAGCTAACACTTGCTGGTTAGCTTGTTTGCCTAGACATGGAGTTGTTACAATGTAAGATACAAGCGCTGACCATTTAAGAATATTAACTATCATAAACATTAATCTCTGTATCAAAGCTCTTCTTTCAAGGGTTGATAACACAACAAAAAAGATTAATACTCACAGCTTGCAGTTATACGGTTTTCTGTCAGTTGGCTGTCAAAATACGCGGCCGTTCAGTTGGAGGACTAGCCTAACCTAACCTAATCTCTTAAAGAGACAGGCAGTATTAATACATCTGTACTGCGTCTGCGCAGAAGTTTTACCCATCTTTCGTTCATGTAGTTTAATACAATGGTAAAAAGGCATAGGCTATAAAAATTATTAAACATAGGTTTCATTTTGAGTGATTTTCACATACCTCATTGTCATCATATCCGACATTGACACAGTACCTTGTTAGCATCAGGTGTTCTCAAAAAGTTTAATCACAACCACTCAAACACAAATTCAGCCACATAGACTTACAATGGCTGCAGACAGGCTCTATATGTTTTAGTATTCTAAATTGGACAACAAAATGTATCGTCTGTCTCTATTAAAACCAAGGCTTATTAGCACTGGGTTAGTAGGCGTCCTGGTTATGAATTTGCAGAGCATAAAAAATGTGTTGTATTTCCTTTCTGTCAGGATCATCTACCAGACACCAGGCCAGAGACACATGTCATTGTATATAAGAGGGAAGAATAAAAGAAATTAACTCGCATCCTCAAATCAAACCATAAAATATTTCAACATGAAACTGTGGTCCGTTCAATTTTTGTCTTACAATTTTTGTCCATTCAATTGTAGCTTTACAATTCTCTTACTTGGCTGTTACGAATAGTCGTGGTCAGTGGATACCTCCTCCTCTGCAGCTGGTCACGCCAGAGAGCACCACTGGCTGTCTCCAAACCATTCCAAGACATGTTGTAGCCTAAATGTGGAGGATGGCACAGGCTGTTATGACCTGAAATTATAAAAAAGAAACAAAATTATATTTTCTGAACAAAAGTAAATGTCTTTTAAATTCACTTACGTGGGGTACAGCACAAAGGTGTGGTGTACAGCAGTGCTTGCAGGAAGATGGCCCTGAACCTGGTTTTCATCATCCCAAAAGCACTGCAATAACAACTTACTACCGATAAGCTCAACGGCTAGATAATACCCATAATGCACTGTGAGGGTCATGCCTGCAGCTGAATCATCCATCCATCCATTTTCCCAACCGCTGGTCCAATGTGGCTACAGCATAATATTATACAGGTATAAATTATTTTTTAATTGATTATTAAATTGTTTAATTAAGGTTTATACAAGCAGTTTCCATGACAGAGTTCAAGATAAATCTTTTCATTACTACTAGAGCTGCCAGTTTGCTACGTTTCAAATGATTATTAAACAGCAAGTACAAACTCAATGTACGAATTCACTTACTCGTTTTCATCCACTCCTTCAAGTGGACTAGTAGTGGAGAATAGGGAATAGTGAATGAGCGTATAGGGGGCGATTTCAAACACAGCCTTTGTTTGTTCTGAGTGTTTTGAGTTTTGGCAAATGAATACAATACTGTTCCGAATAGATCCTTTGCTCACCTTTATTGCAACCGATAACAGTAAGGTTATCCTTTTGACAAATAAAGTGAACGTCACACAGACACAGACCTGTTTTGTTTTTTTTTTCCCTTCATGACATGGGTTCCTGAGCTCTTTTCCATTACATTACATAGTCAGTCCTGAGTGCGTTTGCTTACAAGTGAACTTGATTATGTAAGATGATACAGTTAGGTTAGCGGATCTGGACCAGCTCTGTTTTGGTGGTAATGGTTATTTTTAGGGGAGAGGGGCAGAGGCCAGTTGCTTCTGGCTGCTTTAGGCTGGAATGTGCTGAGATGAAAGTTGTCCCAACATCCCACCCTCTCCTGCAGCTGCTGCATTCCAGCCGACTACCGAGGCAATGTGGGAAACCTCCTTCATTTGATAGTGGTAACCGTAGCTGCAGTAAGTCTAGAGGATTATTACAGTAATGATGATGATAAATATGACAATTAAGTAGTAACAGTCTCTGCCTGGTTAATTGTGTTTTTAAATAAAATAACTGGTGTACTTCAGATTTAGTTTGAAGGTTCTAAACTGGCAATGAAATCACAGGGAGTTTATTGATCTATTGTGCTCATAATGAAAGGTCATAACTAGAAGGTACAGGCTCATATCCATCTGGCGCTTAGGTTTCATACCCAGCAGCACCTTCTGTAAAGTTCACCTAGGTCCACCTCACTGGAGCACTCTCAAGAGTTTCTGTCTTACACATTAGTGTGAGCGTGTCTGTTACGGCCCAATCAGAAGTAAGCATCCGTACCCCACCTACTTAACGTTTTAGTCTCAGTTAGTCAGCTAGCCATTGGCTGACGCACTTCACTCCTCCATGCTTATCAAAAGAGTTTACCTTAAAAAAAGGGGTGGCAGGGCAGGTAGTTGTGTTTATCACTGGACACCAACCAGCAGCAGCCACGTACATTCATAGAGAACTGCTACAAAATATAAACAGATGCTTGTCACCTTGACTTAACATCAACCTTTCAACCTTTGTATTTCTGCCACAATTACATCACAAGCTTGATACAAAAACTGACCTGCCTTACGTAAAAAAGTAAATCAAATCAACATACCATATTAAAAGTGTTTTATTAACATAATTTGGTTACACTTTATACCAGGTGTCTTTAACTACAATGTACTTAGGCCTACATGAAGAAAATGTATTGTTAGGTACAACATTTCGCATGATCATGCTATGTTCTTATTGTAGTAATGACACTGAACCCTGAACCTACCCCTAAACCTTAACTTAACCCATGTAGTTACCTTACACCACTCAGTACTTTTGTGGGTAAGTACACTATAAGTACATTGAAAGTGCACTTATGGTATAATAAAGTGCAACCCAAAACACTTTTGCTGCTATTGAGGTGGGATACGGGTAAGGTTAGGAACAGGTTTGGTGGTGTGGTTAGGTTTAAGAGTGGGTTAAGGTGTAAGGGAAGGGTCAACAGTGTAATTATTACAGAAATTATTGAAGCTGTAATTAAGTAAATATAAGTACATCGTAAAAACATGTACAGTATGTACACAATAAGTGCATTGTATGAAATGATTCATATTAATGTTGGTACAAAGACACTTAATATAAAGTGGGACCTAATATTTGATGTAATAACCAACATAATATGTTTTAGGATTAAAAAAAGTATTAATTTCTTTTTCTGATAAAGGGATAAAACTAAATGCACCGCAATGCCCACAAAAGGTTTCTCCTCCAAACTCTTCCTAGAATCAGAAAAACATTTGTGAGCAAAGACACAGAGAATTCACTTTGAACAAGCCAGAAACCGACTACCCTGTAAAGGTGCACCAGTCAACAATGCTTTACATAACAGAGGCCTGTATGAGTGAGTGATACAAAAGAAGCCAAATCTGAAGTTTGCCAAAAAGCCCATTAGCATTGCTGGATAAGCCATTGTGGTCGGATAACCACAAAATAGAGCTTTGTAGTAAAACATCTTCTTAGTCAAAATCCAACAATGCCCAAATGTCTTAATTACAATATGGCATCACATTTAGAAGGACTATGTGTCTTGTTGAATAAATGAAAATACCAGAATTAAGCCATGTTCATTGAAATAAGAAAAATGTAAACCTTTAATTTCAGAATTAGGCCTACCTGAATTCATTTATATTAAACATTCTTAAAAAAAAAAAAAGGTTCTGTATTGGCATCTAGTTCAATGAAGAACCTTTAACATCCATAGAAACTTTACATTCCACAAAAGGTTCTTTAGATTTTTTAAATGTTATTCACGTTAATAAAAATAGTTATTTTAAAAACTGTTCACTGAAAGGTTATTTGGGGTACCAAAAATGGTTCTTCTTTGGCATCGCTGTGAAAAACCCCTTTGAACGGAGAGGTCTATATTTTCCTCCATGTGATTTAAAAAAACGATTTTTGGACATGAAATAATATGTCATAGGCTTATTTAGCAGTGGAACATACATATGCACGACAGGGGCTGGTTACTATCAGCCATGAACTTTTAAAATAGCTCATTGCTCCGCTTGCATCAGTTCAATTTCTGTATCTGATCCTGTTTTGTCAAGTTTGTTTTCAGACACTGGGCCATTGCTGAACGGCTACCACTCATGTACTCGCAGCTGAGGGATCATAGTCCAAAAAGTGTGGTCTCACGTGCTCACCTGTTTGTCCATGTGTAGTTTAGGCTACATGACACGAGGAATCAATGCTACTGTTCAGAAAAGGTTTAAGTAAAAATAAGTTTTTTTTTTTTTTGCAATTAATCATTTTGTAATTTAATAATAAAGATTACAAATAATTTTCTTTAATTGATCAATTTCATTAGTAAAAAAATTGTCAATGGATGTAATGATCTGATTTTTCTCTCAGAGTTTATCTCATGTGCCACGACACAAGTTGAGAGTTCAACAAGATATTGACTTTTGTCTCATCATCTCACTTCATTGACTTATTTGTTCACACGAAAATTCTCCCCTAAAAATGAATCCGCCATGTGAAACACCAAATTTCTCCACTTTTATATTATAATGTTTATGTTAAACAAACCTATTCAAAGATAAGCATCAATACATTTATTCAGCATCTACGCAATCCATATCACGTTTTAGCCAGCTAAGTAATGTTATAGGTCATAGGTTCCTATAGATTTTGTTTGTCTTTTCTCCTCAAACACAAATGTTTTAGGTTTAACCCCATGTGTGGGTGCCTAAAGAACTGAAAAGTAACTAAGATCACAATCCTGCCCTGTCACTAGTGCCTTTGACAGAAAGGCATACGATTATTACTTTAGGGGAGGGCCCTGTTTTGTAAGCATCTAAATGACAATAAACTACCCACATAGCAAATGTTTTCTGGCCCAGCTCCGGGCCACACAATCACTTTTCCATCGGCCCAAGTACCGCAAAGAATGACGGCCCTGAAGTGGCCCAGAACTGGATTAAAGACAAGGGTCACGCATGGGCCATAACCGGCCCGAATCTCAGCCAGTTAATCACCCTTAACTGGCCCTGAAGTGGCCCAGAACTGGATTAAAGACAAGAGTCACACATGGGCCATAACTGGCCCTGAATTGGACCAAAACAGGTTTTATTATTGCTACCAAGTCTCAGCCATAAGTTAACCATATCAACACCAGAAACCCCAAAACTGAGCCATTACCCTTACCCAGCCTAATCTTATCCAAACCATATGAACAAATAAGTCACAGGAAAATTCAATTCTCAAAATTGTTTTTTAACAATAATGCACAAGCCAAAAATATTTTTTTTAATTACATCTAGAATTGTGTAACTGTGTGAAGGCTATTTGTTTAGTACATTCAAAGCGCAACATCTTATTACCTCAAAAAAGTGCATTTAATTTCAAAATGTTCTGGTCTGTCTTAAAGGAACACTCCACCATTTTTTTCATATTAAACTGTTATTCCCTTACCTAAGAGTTGATAAATACCTCTCTCGTCTCAGTGTGGCACTCAATCGCTCTGGCATGAAGCTTTTCTGAGCGGGTAAAATGGATAACTATAATGTATGGCGGAATAGCACTTGGACTCGGCGCAGTAATATAACTATATCATCGGGAGAGGGGGAGAGGATTTTTCAGGAGTGATGATATTACTGCGCAGAGTCGAAGTGCTATCAAGTGCTATTCCGCCATACATTATAGTTATCCATTATATGTTATAAGGGAATAACATAGTTTAATGGTCTGTTTAATATATTAATGGTCTGTTTAATAAAATAAAATAAAGTATGAAAAAACGGTGGAGTGTTCCTTTAAACAGTAGCTTACTTATTGTAGTAATGCACAAGGCAAAAATAAAATAAAAATGACAGCTAGAGTTGTGTGAACACTATTTAAAGGGTTAGTTCACCCAAAAATGAAAATTAAGTCATTAATTACTCACCCCCATGCTGTACCAACCCCGTAAGACCTTCGTTCGTCTTCGGAACACAAATGAAGATATTTATGATTAAATCTGAGAGGCTTATCACTCCTCCATAGGCTCCCTAAGGGAACGAAACTTGACGGCCCAGAGAGTCATTAAAGAAAATGTTTAAATATTCCATGTCGCAACAGTGGCTCAACTATAAGTTTATCAAGAGATTTCCACGACGCACGTGCGAGAACTTAACTGAAGTAGTTGAAAGAGATCGCAATTCGCGTGCGCGTCGTGGAAATCTCTTGAAGTCTCGTTTCAGGCCTACAAGGAAGAAAAGGAATAGTCGAATAAAGTCGTTATTTTTGTTTGTTTTTTCGCACAAAAAGTATTCTCGTCGCTTGATAAACCTATAGTTGAGCCACTGTTGCGACATGGAATATTTAAACATTTTCTTTAATGACTCTCAAGTTTCGTTCCCTTAGGCAGCCTATGTAGCAGTCATAAACCTCTCAGATTTAATCATAAATATCTTCATTTGTGTTCCGAAGACGAACAAAGGTCTTACGGGGTTGGTACAGCATGGGGGTGAGTAATTAATGACTTAATTTTCATTTTTGGGTGAACTAACCCTTTAAGTTGCCTGAAGAGCTAAGTATGCAACATTTTCCAATTCTAACTAAATTAATCTATGAATGAATCTAGCACTGAAATGTAACCATATTATAATGTAATTTTAATCTCAACAAACATAGAGCAAATTAAAACAATTACCTAAAACAAATTTAGACATCAGAATTTTTGTATGTGTGAGGGAGAAAGTGATCCTATTTAGGACTGTCCTCAGGAAGTGAAGTACAGCTCTGCAGCCCCTCTTTTCTCCTCAAGCGCTCTCTCCTTCCTCCATCTCTATCAGGAGCAAGCTGAAGCCATCTTGTATAGTTGCTTCTATCTCCTGATCGGGAGCATGTTGTGTCAGACGATTTTTTTTTCTCACAGCAGCTAAAAGACAAAATACTAAATTAATAATACAAAATTAATAAATACATATACAAACATTAATCCACCTGTAAATAAATGTAGGTAACAAAATAAAATAAGGTTGCTTTGGTTACATTTTATACAGGAAATGGTTGCTTAATGTGACACTATTGAATGACTAACTGATTTGTCAGAGTTTGAGAACAGTATTTTGACAAACAAAACCATTTTAGCTAACAAAATCCTTAAAAATGTTGATATATGGAAACTCTGGTGTAAACACATGCTTATCTGTGAATTAACATTTAATTGTTCAAATAAAATGGCAATTATCCACTAAAGGAATAGTTCAACCAAAAATGTAAATTCTGTCAACATTTCCTCACCTCCACTTGTTCGATGCCTGTATGAGTTTCTTCCTTCTGTTGAACACAGCAGAAATTAAAAAAAAAAAAGTTTAATCAGACAGTAGATAACCACTGGCTTCCATATTATTTTCCAATGTTACCTGTCTGGTCACCAACATTCCTCAAAATGTGTTCTTTGTGTTCATCAAAAGAAACCAACTCATCCAAGCTTAAGAGAAAATGATGAGAAAATGTTCAGTTTAGTTTGAACTTCCTTAAAAAAACAAGAACAGACATACACACACACACACACACATAAAATATCAGACATATCCTGATTATCAAAGTCGCAGAGTAGATTTAGATATAATTAAATCTGATTATACAACAATTGAATCACTTTCAGCTTTACAAGTCAATTACTGTTGTCTGTTGCTGATTTCGCTGTGATTTTTTACCAGCATCATTTTAACAGCGTTACATTGTACCGCACACCGGATATGAAAGTACCGCGCCTCGGACATCCCGCAGGCCGGTCTATCGCACCCCGGTCGCGTCAGTCTGTACTCGCATTCTCAAGTTCACTGCTAAGCAAAAGTTCACTTCAATAAAGAACAAAGTGACATCCGAGTTTGAATTCAGGTATTTAAAAAAACACGAAGAAAGAGAGCGACGAACTTCACTTACCTGAACAGCAGTTGTCTGACAGTGACAGACGTCTTCACCCTTCAGCGGTAGAAATTTCAACCGACGCATGCATCACGTGAACCTCATTCACCAACCAGAAAAGCTGCTGTTAATGTGGACATCGCGCCAAAATAAACATTTTTTAAATAATTTTTTTTTTCAAACGTTTTTTAATAAACTGCTCTCTCTCTCTCTCTCTCTCTCTCTCTCTCTCTCTCTCTCTCTCTCTCTCTCTCTCTCTCTCTCTCTCTCTCTCTCTCTCTCTCTCTCTCTCTCTCTCTATATATATATATATATATATATATATATATATATAAAACACACACACACACACACACACACACACACACACACACACATATATATATATATATATATATATATATATATATATATATATATATATATATATAAATATATATATATATATATATATATATATATATATATATATATATATATATATATATATATATATATATAATAGTACGTTTTTAACATGATTTTGTGGTGCTTAAACTAAAAAGTATGGAAAACGTTGACTATTTTGTATGTGAATTAGTTTTTCTTTAAATTATAAATTAATTTTTTTTAAAACAAAAAAAACTAAATTATCATGTTAGGAAAATGTATATTTTGTTCAGGTCAAATGGATTTGGGAATTGTTTAATGATTATTGAATTTTGTGAACATTGCTGAAAACTAATAGGCCTAGCAGGCCTAAATACTTATAATTGTCCAGTACACAAAGTATGGCCCACAATCGCTACACTGATCTGGGCCATAATCGGTACACTGATCTGGGCCACACACCTCCCATCCACAATCGGCCCAAATGTTGTCTGCCGTCATGCATGCAGTGCCATCATTGCCACGCATGGCCCAGAGTTGGCTGACATGATGCAGTGCCGGCAACACGCCAGCAGTGCCATTATGAGGCCACATTTGGGCCAAGTCTGTTTGCTATGTGGGTATTAACTATTAAACTTGCCTTTATCAGCTTATGTATTAGAGCTCCTCAAGTATTTTGAAAGTGAATCATTCATCACAACCCAGATCAAAGAACGAAGCAGCTAAACAAAATATAGAGAAATAATATTCACTTTTTTTTTTGCAACGTTTTGATCCAGTGGATCTGCCTAATTTGACATTTTGACCCTTGATTACATCCTGGCTTGACCCATATTACTGGAGCATGAGGTACCTTGAAGGGGGACTTTTATTTGAGAATGTCGAAACTGACAGAAGAAAAAATATTATAAAAAGGGGGCATATCATGATACATATAAGACGTTACACATTATAAACACTGTCTGAGCAGACAGTTCAACATTTAACAAAGATCACCACAGCACGTCTTGGAATGGTTATATGTTAAACTACAATGTTTTTAAAAGAGTTTTGCAATGCATTTATTACATAACAACAACAAATGAGAAGATTGCTGTATCATCCAATCACATCTGCAGTAGACTTCACACCTCTTCCGATCTGATAAGCACAAGCACTCTAGCCCTGATTCGGATAAGAAGAAATATATGACGAGGGTTTCTAACAAAAGTGTCTACTGTGTCCATTGACACCAGCAGTCGAGTCCTCCCACCCCACAGAAAACCTTCCTATGACAGAGCTGAGCACACAAGGGGTTAACAGAGAGTTTCTGAAAGTTTGAATCTCCTCCCCCCAAATAACACCCCATGGAATGGTCTGCCCCACTCGTTCACATGACACGTGTGTGTGTGTGTGTATATGTGTGTATGTTTGTGAGTAAGAGAGTGAGTAAAGCTTGGTGTGTGTTTTCTTTCTGCCATATATAGGGGCAAACTTGCTTCGAGGCGAGGTTGTGTGTTATATAGTCTGTGATCTATCTTCAAACCTCTCTTTCTTTCTATCTTTTATACCCTCGGGACTATAAGGAGTTCTGCATACTTGGCCTGCTTCTGCCACAATTGGAGGAAAATTATTGAGCCTTTGATAGATTATTTTGTCCTGTTTATTTTGAAGATCTGTTCAGTTGCTGGCAAACATGGAAGAGCTGAATGACGTTCATGATGACGGATCCTTCATGTTCACCTCAGAGTCTGTGGGAGAAGGGCATCCAGGTGATTTTAAATCTTTCCCTGAACTTTTAAATGAAACTCTCAGAAATGTGCTTTTAATCTATTATATAGTAAAACTATTTTTTACTGTGTATTGATTCGGTACCTATGTACTTGCATGGAGGGTAAAAAAAGACATGCACCTATAGACTAATTCACCTGCCTCGACAAGTCAATGGAGCATATACTGTAGAAGTGGTAAGATGGTTAAGCAACAGTTCAGTAGGGTTCATTCACACATTTAGTAACAATACTTCCACAGTACCATGTGCTCAGCAGGTATTTCATTGAGTGAAAGTGTAGTAGACAAAAATAGTCCATTAGGGGTCATGACTTTTACAGGGGGTGTTAAATTGCATCATATCACTAGGAGGCTTTTCTCAGTTACATATTTACTGTGCAATTTATTTAATAATGAACTTACTGATGCAATAAATTATTTGATTTTGACATGGGAGTCTAGTGAGCGCACATGTATACCAACAGATTTTGCTTTAGTTTTTTTTTCTGTCTCATGTGGGAACTTGCCAGACCTCACATTTCTTATCGACCATATTGAGGTTCTCTCACGTCATGATACAAGGCCAAAGTGCTATAAACAGTTTCAAGAGCGAAACATCAAGTCATGTCAGATGTCAAGTGTGCTTTCCCAATATTACAAAGCCGCTTTACAAAAAACTCTTAATGACTTTTAATGACTCTAAATACATAATCTCATCTAGTCTGGTTCCTCCTAGACAGATTTTGCAACACTGCAAACTAACCTGTCTGGTTCACTTGAACAAGTTTTGAGTCTTGCTAAACATCTCCAATCAGCACAAATTTCAGCAGATCAATCAATAGGCGCGCATGTGCAAGGCACAGAAAATTGATTCCATAATGTTCCAGACCTCATAGATTTGACTTGTTTGTCTCATATTATCACCTGAGTGTTGTTTTTGACAGCGTAGTTTCTGATGTAACTCACCTAAGCGGTTGCCTCAGCTAGCAGCCTAAATATAGACTGAGTGAATGATTCTGAAAGGAGAGGACCACCGGTATTGTCCTCCAGCTGCTCAGCTGTGGTTTTGCTTTGTTGGGATTCCTGTGTCCTATAAAGAGTCTTGATAAAGCTCTTAAACTGAAACTTTCTGGTGTTATAACACTAAACACACACTTGAACCTTAATCTGAGCCAATACATAACTTTGTTTCTGTAATTGTGTGATTTATTTATTTTTAATAGATAAAATCTGTGACCAAATCAGTGACGCAGTTCTTGACGCACACTTGAAGCAGGACCCGGATGCTAAAGTGGCCTGTGGTGAGTGAACTTTTCTAATCCCAAAATAAATAAACATGTAAAGATTTTCTGAATAAACACGAGTGTCAAAATATTCTTTGAAAGTTCATAGTCCAACAGTTGGTCACTTATCTTGACTCTTGTTCGGTTATAGAGTGACCTGACCATTCCATACACCCTTTCTATCCTTAAAGTTTAACGGCATTTAAATGGATAACATCCCCATGTCCAAATTCAAGCTAGCAATAAATTATACAGTGGCGACTTCCCTTTGTCATGGGTTGTTTGACTAATTAAAATTGTTTTAATCATCAGAGACTGTTTGTAAGACTGGTATGGTACTTCTCTGCGGTGAGATCACATCTCGTGCCAACGTGGACTACCAGAAAATTGTGCGTGACACCATTAAACACATTGGTTACGACAACTCCGAAAAAGGTCAGAATCATTATTTGGTTAATTATTCTTACTTTAGATCTTTACTAACTCAACCACCAAATGTTATTCTTCCACGCTTTGCTCCTACCTCTGTTCAGGTTTTGACTATAAAACCTGCAATGTTCTGGTGGCTCTCGAGCAGCAGTCTCCGGATATAGCGCAGGGCGTCCATGTTGACAGACATGAGGAAGATATTGGGGCTGGAGACCAGGTCCGAACACAACGGAAGTGTAAAAATATGTTTGAGCACATCATTTGTGATAAACATCTTCATGTTGCATTTCCGTTGTGTTTTAGGGGCTCATGTTTGGCTATGCCACTGATGAGACGGAGGAGTGTATGCCGCTTACCATTGTCCTCGCTCACAAACTCAACGCCAAAATGGCCGAGCTGCGGCGGGATGGCACCATCCCATGGCTCCGCCCAGACTCAAAAACTCAGGTCAGCAATATGAGAGTGAAATGTGTAGAAGGAAAACAACTTCTTTTTTGCACACTTACAATTGCAAGTTGATATAATTGTGAGTGTTCAGAGCTACAATGTGCAGGTTCAGACTTCAGAGCCCCTGACTGACATTGACCATGCTATCTTATCAGCCGATTGTTCATTGAACCAGTACATTGGCCAATAGGTGTGACGGCTGTTGAGCAAGATATTGACCATGAGGCGGCCTCTTTTAACGCTTATAAGAAAATGACCCCCTGCATGACATCCAGGGCCCCCAATCCTTACTTTTCCCAGTGGGGCAGAGGACACGGCTGTGCACCTGTCAATCTCAGGAGCATGCCAGCAACTGGAAGCTGAAACCTCTGGTCTATTTTAGAGTTCTGCCATTTTCAGACCATACAGCAGGAAATGTCCAAAGTTTGTCACATTTCCTATGTTGTACATGTCACTATTACTTCAGATGACTTCGCCTATATGTTTTCCACAACTCCAGGTCACAGTGCATTACAAGCAGGAGAATGGCGCTGTGATTCCTTTGCGTGTCCACACAGTGGTCATCTCCGTCCAACATGACGACTACATTTCACTGGAGGAGCAGAAGCGTATTCTGAAGGATAAGGTCATCAAAGCTGTGGTGCCAGCAAAATATCTCGACGACCAGACCGTCTACCATATTCAGCCGAGTGGGCGCTTTGTCATCGGAGGGCCTCAGGTAAGCACCCTCTGTCTTTCTATGGTTTCATATGTTGTATGTATAATGCACTTAAACTCTTTTCCCGTCATTGACTGAAATTTCCGGCTTTCCGTGTTTTCACTGTTATACGTTAGGGGGCGCTATTAGGGATCTTCTGAAAGAGTACAGAATCTCCAGATCAAAACACAGGCGAAGAAGAAGCAGAAAGAAGCGATAGCATATGTAAGCAGAGGCATATGTAAAATAACGCAACCATCAACATTAAATAGCATATGAATCAAAGCTACCTAATGTTACCAAATGAAATGTCTGCCCAGGACAAGGCATAGGACTGAGCAAGCTTTGGGGGTGTTGATGGACTCGATCTACTCCATCTGTTTCGATCATTGTTCTGAATCTGATCCAGATGTAGTCTTTGACAAAAATTAAATTTTCTTTTATGTTGCTTTTTTTTAATTTTTATTAAACTTTCATTCAAGTTTTGATAAAAAAAAAATGCATTAAGCTAGAATAAAAAATTTTTTTGTTTAAATATTGCATTTTGATATATTGCATGCTTAGATTTTCATACAAAAAAATATTCTAAGAGCCATGAAACTTTTGTGAAAATAATAAAAAATACAGGCGCTGATTGGCTTTTTTCAAAAACGCTGGTAGGGAAATTGTTAAAAAGGATTTGTTCACTTAAAATGAAAATTCAGTGATTACTTATTGACCCTCATGTCGTTCCAAACCTTCGAATTTTTATAAGAATCTTCATGCATCTCTTGTCTTGCAACAACAGATCATCATACAAATAAATCATCATAAAAGTAGTCAATATTACTTGTGCTCTATCTTCCAAGTCTTCTGAAGCAGTATGATCGATTTGTGAGAGGAGCAGGCCGAATTTAAATCATTATTCATTAAAAATATGAACCCGCTATATGTCAAAGCTGTTGTGTCAACGTCATTCACACTAAAACGGCACTGCTTCTCACATTTGTTGTAGCCATGTTGTGCCATTTTGCATCTAGACACAAGCTTCAATAGAGGTGAAGAGCTGTTTCATAATTCTTCACAAAACTCTTTCTCTCTAACTGCCAACTGGTTTGGAATGACATGCGGATCAGATATTAATTGGCAGTTTTTTTTTTCATTTTTGGTGAACTATTACATAAACCAAATCATAATCTTTGCTTTTCAGGGAGATGCTGGTGTTACAGGTAGGAAGATTATTGTGGACACATATGGTGGATGGGGGGCTCATGGTGGTGGGGCCTTCTCTGGAAAGGACTACACCAAGGTGGACCGCTCTGCTGCCTATGCTGCACGCTGGGTGGCTAAGTCTCTGGTGAAGGCCAAACTGTGCAGTAGAGTGTTAGTTCAGGTGAGATGAAAGTGTAGACATCTTCCATAACATCTCACAAGTAAAAAAAAAAAAAACCTGAAAAACACATGAGGTTGTGCCTAGACAAAAAAGTTGATCCAAGCAACTTGCCAAATTATTGACCAATTTGATCTGATCTGGATTAAAACTGGAATGGATGAGCTGGTGTCTGGAGCAGGGTCGTGAATAATTAATGTGTTCTGTAGGTGTCTTATGCCATTGGAGTCGCCCACCCTCTTTCAATCTCCCTCTTCACCTACGGCTCATCGGTAAAACCAGAGAAGGAGTTGCTACACATTGTAAACAAGAACTTTGACCTCCGACCAGGTGTCATTGTTAGGTAAACAATTAATAAAATAATATGTTCTTATTATTCTTCCACTTCAGGCAAATAAACCATTTTTCAGTTTTAAAAAAACAAGTGGTTAAGTTCAATACGTTCTATGGGTGGGTTGAAATTTAGGCTAATGATTAACATTATTTAGTTTAGGATTCACTAAAATAAGACTCAAGAGGGAATAATGGGAAATTCTTAGATATTACATTTGTCCATGAGCAATAAATGCCATGTAATGTTAAATCCATTAAATATCTAAAACATCATCTACTTTTAGTCAATGAGAAAGTGCAAAACCAAACCAAATTTTAAAAATGTATATTCATTTAAATGTATCAACATTGAACAAAAACAAAAACAACATGTGGAAACTGTTCTTGTGAAACCTTAAGCTCTTACAATAACACTATAATTAGTACACTGTTGAAATACAATATTATGAATTATTTACACTTTAGTCATTTATTGTGTTTTAATGTGTTGTTATGGAAAGAGCTTAAAAAAAACTTAATTACTTAATTACAATCCTGCTCTATCTTCATAGTGATATATAATATATAAAGCATGGCATTTCCCAATTGTTCCTCCAGAGGGAGTACCACTGTCATCAATGTAGCCGGGTACTACTTTATATTAAGTTTCTCTTGAAGGGATAGTTCACACAAAAATTCAAATTGTCATCATTTACTCACCCTCAAGTTGTTTCAAATCTGTGAGAATTTCTTTCTTCTGCCAAACACAAAAGAAGATATTTTGAAGAATGTCGTTAACCAAACCGGTGATGGGCCCCTCCATACTATGGAAGTCAATATGGCCAGTATGTTTACCCATATTCGGTTACCCATATTCTTGAAAATATCTTCTTTTGTATTCAGCAGAAGAAAGAAATTCATACAGGTTTGGAAAAACTTTAGGGTGAGTAAATGACAGAATTTTCATTTTTGGGTGAACTATCCCTTTAATTCAAATGATTCAATTGTGTACTGTTGCACCTACATTAGGTACAGTTTTGGTTCAAGTATGATTGAGGTGTCATCTGTTTGGTGAAAAGCTAAATAACTTAATTTCCACTAACAGGGACCTGAACCTGAAGAGGCCGATCTACCAGAGCACCGCCTGCTATGGTCACTTTGGCCGATCAGAGTTTCCCTGGGAGATGGCCAAGAATCTCAAGGTTTAAAGAGAGAGGCGTGCAAGCCCTACCTTCAGTCATTCAGTCGCTTTTTCCTTCTGTGCTCCTCTCCCTTCTGATTTTGGTTCTCCTCTGGCATACGCTATATTTTAGATTAGACAAATATACTGTAAATGTCATGAAAATACAGTCTTTTATTTAGAAGTCTGTTGAGAAAGGATCCCTCACAACATCAACACTCATGACAATCAATCATTCCTTAAAGCTGAATTGTCTTTTTTTTGTGTGTGTTAAAAGGCGATTTCCTATCCGAGGTTGGCATATAGCAGGGGTGGGGAACGTTGATCCTGGAGGGCCACTGTCCTGCAGAGTTTAGCTCCAACCCTAATCAAACACACCAGAAGCTAATCAAGGTCTTCAGGATTACTAAAGTTACAGGCAGCTGAATGTTTTTTTCAGGGTTGGAGCTAAACTCTGCAGGACAGTGGCCCTCCAGGATCAACGGTCCCCACCCCTGGCATATAGAGACAACTTTAAGTTATCAGTAAGCCTGAAAAATGTAAATACAGTGACTCATCTGTAGTGCTACCGAAACGCATTACTCTTTCAGCAGCAACACTCAGAAAAAAAATGTGAAAAACAGCTTTTCACTGGGGCAGTACCCTTAAAAGGACATCTTTGTACCATTTTTTTTACCCCTAAAAGGTGCATACTAGCACCTTAGAGTAGCAATATGTACCTTAAGGTACTACTGTGAACATTTTAGGGGTTGATAAGGTACCCAAGTTGTGAAATCAAATTAAAGGTGCTGCATGTAATTTTTTGGACTGTACTAAAGTACTAAAATACAATAATATGTTTGCAGATATTTAGGAAACATGCTAAGTTTAAATACTTTAAACAGTGCTATGTTATTCTACTTTGAAATTGCGTTCCATTTCGGAATGTCTGTTTTTCTTTTGGTCTGTGTGATCCCACTCACTGCCAATTTACCTAATAGTATTTCTACACACCGCCTACGCCGTGAGTTTGACTCAGAAGTATAAATTGGGGTTAAGGCTCAAAGCTTTCCATTGTCACTTACGCTGTTGCGTGTCCTCAATCTGGCAACCTGCATGAGTGTGGAGTCTGAGAAGGAGGGGGCAGGGAAACAACTCTCCAATATTTTTGAATTTGGACTACAGTACCCATTTCAACCACTAGCTGTCAATATTACATACTGCACTTTTAACTTAAAAATTGGAAAATGGCATAAAACATCTGCGAATAAAGCACCGTTTCCATCCCACGTGTTCGAGAGAACAAAATAATCACTTCCTGGGAAAAATGGAAGTTGCTGCAATTGGGGAAAACCGCTGTTGCTCTTTTTTGTACATTTACAATTAGAGGCCGTTTAGACAACACCGTTTTCAGCTAAAAATGGAAAATATTTTATGTGTTTTGGCTGTTCATTTACATGACTACAGTGTTTCGGGGGCTTGTGTGGGGCAAAACATTTTGAAAACGGGATTCAAAGTGCAAGTTTGTGAAAACGGTAACGTCATGCGCATTGTGTTTAGTCTATAGGTGTAGTTTATTTATAAAGTGATATCGCCAACTACTGGCATAATACAGCTGGGTTTTTTTATCGTCTTCGCGGATCCTTGTGAACAGGTATCGTTTTGACAACGCTGTTATCTGTAGACGGAAAACGCAAAGGAAAAACGTTTCCATTTTTAGTACATCGTTGTCGTGTAAACATACCCTAACTTGCGCTTGAGACAAAATACAATATGCTATCTTCCGTTCGGAAGCCAATGCTCAACACATTTCAGCTTTATATCTCAAATGATTTAAATCATCAGTTTTTACTACATTGTAATTTCCTTTTCTCTGTCTTTACAGTAGTAAAGTTACAGTAGCATGTTGTGAGGAGACATGAAATTGTGGACCATTACAAGCTTTAGGCTTTTTACATGTTCTACGATCTGAGAATCATATTCCTCTCATCATATACTTACAGTCTTAAAAGGGTCTAATTTGTGTGCCTTTTTCTTGCATCATAAGATCATTAGCTTTTTATGCTTCATTTTTGACTGCATCATCTCATTATTATTATTATGGGACAATGGCAGGGGGATATTAATATGAGAATTTTGATGTTTACATGTACAGATCCGGTGCTGGTCTTACATTGATTGTCACCACTGGAGAGTGAGCATGTGTATGTATGGGTGTGTGTATGTACTTCTGTTATGAACAAAGCCAGATTATGTTGCACACTTGAGATGTGTGTGGAAGCCACTGTGTATTCTCATTTGTTCAACAGAGGCATTAATCCTTAACACTGTAAACCATCTTATTATTACAGTTTTCTTTCAGATTTTTAGCGTCTGAATTTAAGATCTGACATGTAAATAATTGTGAATAATTAAAGTGGAAAATTCTTCATATTTGTCCAGTGTCAGTATGGATGTCTTTAAACACAATGAATGACTCGTTTATTTTTGGATATGCCAACCAATGATTTCGTTATGTTGCACATTTAAGTTTCAAATGCACAAAGAATATGTTTACTAGCCTATATTCAGTTTTGCAATAGGTCACCAAAATTTGAAGCACAACACCTGACAAGTCAAAGAAGAATAACCAAATTCAATGTTTGAGCAAACTCAAAGGCCACGGTGATTACTAACAGGAATTGTGTGACAACGCGTTTCCACTGCCGGGCCAGGGCCGTGCTAGTACGTGCCAGGGCCAGTCACGTTTCCACTGTCACTTCTGGGGCTTGATCGGGGCTTACTCGGGGCCAACGGCCAGGATTTCTGGCCCGTCGAATACCTTGGGCCAAAGCGGCCCAGCTCGGGCTAGAGGGGTGCTCAAGGTAAAAGGCGGAGTTTATCGGTGTTATGGAACGTTATGATCTGAAGCAAGATGCACATTTCACTTTTTTATATCACGCAAAATAATCGCTCCTCGAAATGGAGAATCGCCTGTTGGTCTGTCGAAGATACCAAAGCTCTTCTGAGAATTTGGGCAGAAGAAAGGGTACAACGTCAATTTGACGGCGTGTGAAGAAACGAGGACATTAAAATACATCGATGCTAAACTTTCTAAGCTAAGCATTCAGCGATCAACGTTTCAAGTTCAGGAAAAAATAAAAAAGTTGTGGGCGCAGTATTGTACAAGGCGATTAAAACGCACAATGGACAAAGCGGAGCTCAGAGAAGGAACTTTCCATGGTTCGACTTGATGGACGTGTGCTGGGTCACCGTCCCTCTGTTAGTGGCGACAATCGGGACACTATCGGTCTTTGTCAGGTGACGTCAAACTCGTGATACACGAAGTGCATTATGGGCGCGGCCGCCATTCATTTGTAAGGTATCGATGCTGGGGTATTCTATTGTTGGAGAATTGTTTTTTTTTTTCATTCTTTTTTCAAACTAAACCATCCTTAACATGACACTGTCATCATCATCAATACAGCAAACCTATCTTTGCTGCTACTAACTTTGCAGGATTTATTTACATTCCTACCGAAGGATACAGTAACTTGGTGAAATGTCCGCGGGCTTTAAGAGATTTATAGATTTCAAATTGTTCACTGGTAACGTTATATGCGCTTATACCATAAACAAGATAGTTGACAATGCCCAAGTATGAGGATGAAAAAGCAATGCGGGATCAGCACTCCAACTTACTGCAGTCAGCTGAGCTCATAATGGATCTACGTTCTGAATGGATGACAATTTCTCCAAATAACGGTACCTGCCATATTTATCGAGTTTATTGCGGTACGGCATTTTCTCAGTTTTCTTGTGCTTCTCCAGTTTTGCGAGTTATTTACTTGTTATCTCTACTCTCGTAATCTCTTCAATGTTCACAGTCAGTAGCGATACCTCAAAAATGGCGCCGCGTTGACGTCACACACAACAAACCCACGTGTCTGACAAAGACCGATTGCAGCCACGGCCGGTGAGTTAATATACATGCTATCTTCCTAACTTAAATTCATAATACCCGCTAAAATGGGTTGGGTTGTATGACGTTTGATCCAGAAAGGCGTGTTAGGGGCGGGGTTTAGGGCAGCGCTGCGGGGCTACTGGCCCGGCAGTGGAAACGCAAGCACGGTGCTTGAGGCCCGAGGCCACTGGCTCGGCTCGGCTCGCTGTTAGCCCTGGCCCGGCCCTAGCCCGGCAGTGGAAACGCGGCTATTGTCTACATAACTTAAGCAAAGTTCATTGCTCATTCACAGAGAGACAATATGAGAGTAATGTTTGATTTTGCTTTATTTCCATACATTTCAATTTACAGCACAATCAAATGCATTCTGCCAAAAAACAAAACATTCTCCAATGAGTGAGCCAATCCTTGGTTGAAACAAAGGCACATAAGGGTTTTATTTTTATTTTGCAGCATGCCACTAAACGCTGATATGTGAATGTTTGTTGAATGTCTTGTTGAATGTAGACAGCAGGTTTGCAGTATTACGCTTTGAGCAAACAGGTTAGATAAGACATGGAAGACCACAAGTCTATGCAAAAGGTAACACAGAAAAGTAACGCTTTGAACCTTTTTAATGGAACAGTCCCAAATGACAATTCTTTAATTTCTATTCTCCCTCATTGTGACCCCTTTTTTCATGTGAAACATGAGAATGTTTGCCTTTTTTTTTTTTTTTTTGCTTGTTACTTAAATTCAGTTCACGTCTGTTAAGCTCCAAAAATGTGTTCTGTAGTACGACTTGTGTGCCATATTCTTAAGTCTTCTGAAACCTTATTATACAGGAGGAACCAACTGAAATATAAATCATTATTCACAGAAATTCCCTTATTCTGCATCACGCAAATCTCATTTGATGGCACTGATGGAATGATGCATCATCATGGCATTTTGAATGCTGGTGCAAATGAGATTTCACACCTTCAGCAAAGGGGAAGATTAACAGTGAAATAACTTCAAATTCACCAGTCTTGTATGGCTTCAGAAGACTTGAAATACACCACATGAGTCTTATGAGCTATTTGGTTGTCACTACTTTGAATTGTCATGTGTGGAATAGAGCTGCATGATTCTTTGAATTTCTTCTTTTGACTTCCACAGGGAAAATAACAGCATGAGTATATAGTGAATTTTTATCTTTGGATGAACTATTTAAACAGTGACTTTTAAGCAATATCAGAGATATTTCTGAGGTACATCATATAATGGTTTAAACAACAAATCAAACCAAATGATGGGGTTAACCCAGTCCCCTTTTCAAGATAATGGAATGGCTACATGAAGGAAATGATCTAAACAAGTAACTGAAACGGTAACACTTTTTCTCATATCTGGTTGATCAACGCAGTCTTGAACACAGAGGGAAAATATGTGATGAGACGGATCTGAAATTCCTGAGCGTAAAGAAAGAGTAAACTGAAATGACATGAAAGGCGTTTTCTGGACGGCACTAGTAACATCAGATGTTAAGCATAAACATGGCTCTTATCCTGACAAATGAAATGACAAAACTCCCTTGATAATGATTAAGGAACCATATGTTTTTTTTTTAATGCTGGTAGTATGAAAACATTTGACCAATGTAAACCAAGCTTCATCTGTTTTTTTCTCTCAAAA
This sequence comes from Tiaroga cobitis, assembly GCA_030578255.1. NCBI lineage: Eukaryota > Metazoa > Chordata > Actinopteri > Cypriniformes > Leuciscidae > Tiaroga > Tiaroga cobitis. The sequence goes on from CM060603.1 coordinate 37,053,071, forward strand.
CAAACAAAAACAATTATGATCTTGCAGTCCTGCTGCATGTCATTTTGTCTGCAAACAGCTCACATGGAACTAGTACATCTGTGAACACATAAACTAGTCCTCCTTCACCTTAAAGCGCAGCTTCTGAGAAAACTCAGTCTTTCATTACTAGACGTTTCCTTGTAACAAACCTTGACGATTCCGCAGTGACAGAAAAAGGGAACCTTATGAACACAGACATCAAGACAAACTACAGGTAGTGCTGTTCTCAAACACATTTGGTCACAATGTACAGCAATACTCATTGCCTCTAACATGACTTCTAGAACTTAATTTGATGAGCTTATGCGCCTGTTTTGCGAGAGGTTTTTGCTGATCTCGTTCAGCTTAGCTGTTTATAGCTGTCAGCATAAACTTTTGCTGTATATGAAAAAAATACATGCCCCATATATACAAGGCAGTTTTCAGATGCTATGTTTGGCTATCGACATACAGGTCTAATAAATATCTGTATTTGGTGTTCAGTATTAAGGCACGCTGGTAATGACAATCTCCTGAACAAGACGTTTCAGACAGCATATGGTGATTAAGGCAAAAGATATGCAACAGCAGTGATATGCAACAATAAAATATATGATTAAACCATCTCTGCCTTTGAAAACAACTAAAGGCACAGAAAACGTGAGCATTTTGGATTCATTGTCTTGCAATGTCTGAAATTGGCACAATAACTTTGGTTTTGAGGCACCATGTTAAAATGCCTGCAAACGGCTTCGGTTTAGTTTACTACAGCACTGATGTAGCGTTCCTCTGGTTTCACCAATGGATGCAGACATTTTAACGAACTAGCAGTCTGTAGTTCCACAGACACTTAACAATCCCAAAGAGATCTAACGGAAACTCCAACACGTCCAGGCAATGAGCTTTGTTTTTCCCAGCATGGAAGCTGATGGATTCAAAAGGTCCCCAGAGAGTGAAGAAGTCTCTCAAAAATGTGCAAAATTTAAGCTGGATTCTTTGGCAAAGGTAAGCCGATTGTAGAGAGCCAGGTCCAGTTTCTGTTCCTTTCCCTCTGCTGTTGTAGTGTTTTTTTATTTCTAGCATAGAGAGAGAGAGAGAGAGAGAGAGAGAGACACTGAAGCTACAGTATAGAAAGGTTCTCAGGCTGGTGCTGACTGGTTCCACCAAGAGACTCCATTTTGTGGTCTCGGCTTGCAGACTGTAGCGATTGCCCTCGGGCCAGCACCATCATCGTGTCACTAGATATCCCAGCGAATTCAAAAGCGAATGTCCCGTAGAACAGCATAATGATGACACAGAAGACCCACTCGAAAATGGCTGATGCATGTTGCAGGACAAAACTTTCCTGGACAAAAAACACCCCGCCTGAGGAGTTTCATTAAGGAATAATAGTGAACACTGTAAACTCATGCTCAGGCCTGTCTGCATTACAGGAAGAACATGCATGAACTCAATGACTGAGAAAGAAAAGTAGAGCAAAACCTAAAAGCTGAACACTATGGGATATTCAAACATTCTAGGAATATATGAGATCTGAGAATATTGTGACAATAATCCTGACCAATGAAAAAAATAACAGAAACAGATTAAAGCTGTTAAAATGAAAGCATCTCAAGTATGGGGAAATTGTTAAATTATTTAATTACTTTACATTGCAGATTTCCAATGTTTGCATTTTTTGTGCATTTTAACAAAGTTAAAAACGTATCTGACCGATATTTTTTCTCCAAAATTTCTATAGATATTTCAATATCTATATTGTAAATTTGTGTAGTGGAAATGGTAACACTTTACAATAAGGTTTCATTAGTTAACATTAGTAAACTACATTAGTTAACATGAACTAATGAACAATACTTCTACAGCATTTTTTAATCTTAGCTAATGTTAATCTCAACATTTACTAATGCACTTTTTAGATCAAAAGTTGTATTTGTTAACAATATTTATTGCACAGTGAACTAACATGAACATTTTTGTTAGATTGCAATCTGCAAGCAATCACATCATTACCACATGGCACAAGCTGATTGCCTCTGCTGATCCAGCAGCCAATGAGATTGCTAGCTCAAAATGTTCACTGTACGCTAGTCCTACTATCAGAGTTTCTCTGAAATCCTCCACCTCCCCCAGCTCCACCTGCCTAGATCTGCTACGGGATTTATGTGTTACTGAGCCTGGTTTCTCCCAAGGTTTTTTTCTCCATTCTGTCCCTGATGGAGTTTTGGTTCCTTGCCACTGTTGCCTTGGCTTTTTGCTTGCTTAGTTGGGGACATTTAATATTCAACAATATTATTGATCTGCCTTACTTAAGGTGGACGTTGACGCAATATCTTTTAGAAACAAACTTTGTTATATTGTTTTCATGTTATCACTGTGAAGCGCTTTGATACAATCTGTATTGTAAAAAGCGCTATATAAATAAAGGTGACTTGACTTGACTTGACTATGCAGCAGCATTTCTTACGTGCTCACAGCAGTGTGTCTGTGTATCTATTAGCAGTAGCAAGTCCATACTTGCACAGCAGGAGCAGCAGCGTAGCACGTCAAGACCAAATACATTAATATTGCCATATTTAATAACATGCTAAAACGATTCTGAGGGGTGTCATGATTGAACATTAACAAAGGTTAATAAATGCTGGAAAAATATATTGCTCATTGTTAATTCATATTAGTTAAAGGTGCAGTGTGTGATTTCTAGTGGTTTCTCTACAAAGATAAATTAAGAAATTATGTTTACTTTATTATTCAGTAAAACAATGTTATTGCGAATATTATTGTTACTTGTTCATCATTATGTCAGTGTTTTATTCGCTGACTTTAGCTAGCTTCCTTGCACGAAGAACAAAATAGTAACAAAACGCGTTTGTCTGTTTAGGGCTACTGTAGAAACATGTCGGCGCATTTCAATGTAAGGTGATGTAGATAGAAATGGCTCATTCTAAGGTAATAAAAACATAATAGTTCATTAAGGTCTTTGTACACCACTGAAAACATAGTTATGTATATGATATTGCATTTCTGTCAACAGATCCTCCTAAATATTACACAATGCACCTTTAATGGATTAATAATTTTAACAAATGAGTAGTGTTACCATACAAATCTAATATTGTGACAGCCCTAATACAAATATATAATATAAAAACAATATGGATGAGTGGTACTTTAAAGGATACTAAGCACCAGGGCTACAAAAGCCAGCAGGGTCATAAAGAGGCGCAAATGACCCATATTATATTCTCCCTGAGTCTTTGCCAGGCGGTAGGTCAGTGCAGACTGCAGACACACAAACAGCATACTGGTGGGGAAGGCCACTCCTGCTCCAACATAGTGAAGAACCTTGGCGTTATCCACCTGTGAGAAACACAACGACAGGAAACTACAGTGAGTACTGATTCGCCAATCAAAACTACAGATGTCACATACTGAAGAAGTAGTTAAGTGTGTGTGTGGGAGGGAGGAGATCCATGGTACCCATTAAGGGAAAAAAAAGTTCTGCATTTTTTTTCTTTATTTGAAATGGAAAAACCACAAACAAACTTTTTGGAGTGTATTTTCCTATCTAAAAATAGCCACATCTCTAGGAAATTTCTCTTCATTTTCCCCAGCTGTGGAAAGATCATATTTAGAGAGCCCTAACTGTTCAGTACAAATAAGTTTAGGAAGGACTAATTAAAACCACACAAAACTGCACATATTGCAACACAAACTCATTGAAAACACATGTCGACATATTTTAAAACATAACCTGTAATCAGTGTAACTCGGTTTTCACATACATAAATAAGTACATTCAACACATTTTTGTACTTGAAACAATGAAGGCTGGATTAAAAATATCAGAGGAAATATTTCAGTACATTAAGTAAGTGGATCTGGTCAGTTACAAAATCACATGCCTGAAAAGGTCATGTAACATATTTTAGGAAATTCTGTTTATGTCGTATTTCCAGTTTTATAGCTGCAAGTTTGCTGTGCTCGCCACACATGACTGTGTGGTGTGTTTATGGTCTGAGTGCTCACAATGCCACATCACATACAACTCCTGAGCAAGATTCTCACCGCCAGCAGAGGGCAGCAGTGCTCCCACAACAATCAAACCCATTAAAGGGTTAGTTCACCCAAAAATGAAAATTAAGTAATTAATTACTCACCCCCATGCTGTACCAACCCCGTAAGGCCTTCGTTCGTCTTCGGAACACAAATGAAAATATTTTTTATTAAATTTGAGAGGTGGATGACTGCTACATAGGCTGCCTAAGGGAATGAAACTTGACGGCCCAGAAAGTCAATGAAGAAAATGTTTAAATATTCCATGTCACAACAGTGGCTCAACTATAAGTTTATCAAGCGACGAGAACACTTTTTGTGCGGAAAAACAAACAAAAATAACTACTTTATTCGACTATTCCTTTTCTTCCTTGTAGGCCTGAAACGAGACTTCAAGAGATTTCCACGACACATGCGCGAGAATTGCGATCTCCTTCAACTACTTCAGTTAAGTTCTCGCACGTGCGTCGTGGAAATCTCTTGAAGTCTCGTTTCAGGCCTATTTTTGTTTGTTTTTTCGCACAAAAAGTATTCTCGTCGCTTGATAAACTTATAGTTGAGCCACTGTTGTGACATGGAATATTTAAACATTTTCTTCATTGACTTTCTGGGCCGTCAAGTTTCATTCCCTTAGGGAGCCTATGGAGGAGTGATCCAGCTGTCACATTTAATCAAAAATATCTTCATTTGTGTTCCGAAGACGAACGAAGGTCTTACGGGGTTGGTACAGCATGGGGGTGAATAATTAATGACTTAATTTTCATTTTTGGGTGAACTAAGCCTTTAACTCTAACTCTTTAACCCTATAACTATGAATGCCACACAATCCAAGGTCGAGAATATCAGTCCATAATATCACACTATTATAATACTACAATATTAGTAATGTATAATGTTTTTTTAAAGAAGTCTCTTATGCTCACTAAGGCTGCATTTATTTGGTCAAAAATACAGTGAAAACATTAATATTGAGAAATATCATTACAATTGAAAATAGCTGTTTTAATATCTTTTAAAATGTAATTTATTCCTGTGATGGCAAAACTGAATTTTCAGCATCATTACTCTAGTCTTCTATTATCAGAGCTGAAAACAGTTGTGCTGCTTAATACTTTTAATAACACTTAATAATTTATATGTATTTCAAATTGCAAAAAAATATTGCTGCACGCACAGGAATTTACGGGTTCACACACCGCAGAGGCGATCTCTTCAACATTCAACACAATGCTTGAAACGTGGAAAATCGACAAAGTCAAGGTCCATGCAGTTGTCAGAGACAATGCAAGAAACATTACAAAGGCAATGGATGTCAGTGATGTCGCGAGTTTACCCTGCGTTGCACACACTTTACAATTAGCTGTCAACGAGGGCTTGTTATGTCAACGGAGCATATCTGACGTGATAGCAATATGCCGACGAATAGTAGGCCACTTCAAGCATTCCCCTCTAGCGTAGGCCTACTCGCGCTTACACAGTGTTCAAATTAAGATGGGAATGCAACCAAAAATTCTTCAGCAAGACGTTTCAACAAGGTGGAACAGTACTTTTTATATGCTGAGAAGCCTTTTGGATCAAAAGCAAGCAATCGCGGCTTATAGTGCAGATTATGTTCTGCCTGCGACATTAACTGCCCATCATTGGTGTTTAATTGAGAACACAGTTTCTATTCTTTACCCATTTGAGCAACTAACGAGGGAGATGAGTGCATCTGGAGCATCTGCAGCGGATGTGATTCCATCAATTGTTGCGCTAAAGCGGCTTCTGAGCAAGGACCTTGAAACTGACCAGGGAGTAAAAACCACCAAAAAAACACTACTAGATGCGGTGACAAAGCGTTTTGCTAAAAATGACTCAAACCCTCTTTATTGTATCGCAACACTGTTAGACCCAAGATACAAAGATAACTACTTCGACACGGACAAAAAGCAGGCAGTTCGCATGATGCTGCAAGCACAGCTGGATTTGAGCGACGAAAGAGACGGAAACCCCGCGGTGCGCCACCCAGAGGACAACCCAAAAGCCAAAAAGTCGAGCAAGGACAGTGAACATGCACCCAGTCTGTGTGACATGTTCGACGAAGTTCTGGAGGAAAATTTATCACATGGATTTAGGATTAACCCTACCATGCCTCAAATGGATGCCTACCTCGCAGAAATCCCAATTGAAAGAAATGAGAATCCTCTTCAATACTGGTGTGTCAATCAAGGTCGCTTTCCGTCTCTTGCGCAAACTGCACGCAAGTATTTGTGTGCACCGAGCACAAGCACCGACAGTGAACGATTGTTCAGTGCTGCGTCCAATGTCTTAGACAGTAAAAGAAACCGACTGCACTGTGAAAAAGCAGAAAAGCTTCTTTTTATAAAGAAGAACCTGCCCCTGTTTCTAAAGCAGCAACCTTAATACTTGATAACAGCAAATGGACTGAATGACCTGTTCATGAGTTTGAAGTTTGTCATGTCATATTTTTAAATCTTTGTTAAACAGATCTATGTTCATTTGAAATGATTTAATGTTCAGTGTGTGCACCATGCACAACGACTGAATGAACTGTTCATGAGTTTGAAGTTTGTCATGTCATATTTTTAATATTTATGTTAAACAGGTCTATGTTCATTTAAAAAGATTTAATGTTTAGTGTGCACCATGCACAACGACTGAATTAACTGTTCATGAGTTTTTAAGCTAAGTTGTTTTAAATATGATTCAGTTGTTAAGAAGGAATGTTTTATTGCAAAAAAAAAAACTATTTGAAGTTTGTCATGTCATATTTTTAATCTTTATGTTAAACAGATCTATGTTCATTTGAAATTATTTAATGTTCTAGTCCAACATGCACAACAACTGAATGAACTGTTCATGAGTTATTAAACCATTTTATCATAATTGTTTTAAAAATGATTCTGTTGTTAAGAAGTAATCAAATATGACTTCATATTGTTAAATAAATAAATATTGGATAGCAAAAATCACCTCTGAACGTTGTCATGTTGTCTTATTGTATTTTTTTTATCATTGTGCCTCTCTTATAATGCTGGTCAGATGAATGTTAAATGGATCAATCCATGTTCAGTGAAAATAATTTGATGCAGAAATAAACTAGCTAGTACTGAATAGTATGCAAGTGACAAATATCGGTATCGGTATCGGCCAGTAGTTGTTTGTTGAAATCGGTATCGGCCAAAAAAAAAAAAAAAAAAAATCGGTGCATCCCTAGTATATATATATATATATATATATATATATATATATATATATATATATATATATATATATATATAGAGAGAGAGAGAGAGAGAGAGAGAGAGAGAGAGAGAGAGAGAGAGAGAGAGAGAGAGAACAGACAGATAGATTCACAGACTGACAGACGGATAGATTCATAGACGGACGGACGGGGGGACGGGGGGACATAAATCTATCCCTAAATCTATCCCTTTCAATTACTTCATGTTATTTATTCTTTTATTTCTTTTTTGAGACACAGACAAAAGAGAAGTATCAAGTGTTGCAGGAAGAACTTTGGAAACCATAAATCAACTCCAGGCTTTGTCAGCGAACTACTGATTATCTCAGCAAATGATATCCTGTATGTTTCCCTAAGGCGAAGACTTCCCCTTCACTTCTGTCCAAATACTGAGCTGCAGTTCCCTGTGCTTTAGTCGCGCTGTCATTAGGACAAGGTTCTCAGCTCTGTAATGTGCAAGGTTTGTTATGGGGATCTCAGGCTTAAGGACAGAGATCGAAGCTGTCAAAAGCTTCCCAGTCATGTGGGAAAAAGCACAGTGGATGAGACTGTGATCATGTGACCTGTCTATGGAAATACACTTGATGTATTATTCTGCACAGACAAAATTCTGGCCACTCATTTCACCTTCAAGTGTAAACCTGAGTTTACAAAGAAGTTAATAACTTCAATAGTCCAAATAAGAAATCCAGGCAAACACATGGGGCCTCCTTTATAAAACACATGTATGCTCGGGTTTGATCTTAAATACCATGGATTTTATCCTATGTCAAAGGAAAGGAACAAATCAGGATTTATAAATGCAGAAACTGACGTGAAAATGTTCTTATGCGAACAACAACAGAAGAGCATGCGTGCAAACTTTTTGGTGCTCATATACCAGTAATTCAATTAATTCAACATTGTTTATGAAAATGTATGCATACATACATACATATTTTTAATAGTTAGTCATTTATATGAATGATTTCCAAAAAAATAATAATATTAATAATATGGCAGCGGCTACCTAGTGTAAATAGCCACAATAATAAGATATTTTGTAATATAATAATAATACACAAAAATATGTTGTGCTAGACAGCTTCAAACACATTATGCAGTGTCTATTTTAGGCTGTCAATACTATTTAACAAAAAAAAGTGTTAAACAAGATAATTGATGTATGATGAATTCCATGATAAGTATGCAATTAATCATGATTAATCGCATACTTATCTTGGAATTCATACATCAATTATCTTTTTTAACACTTTTTTTGTTAAAAAGTTTTTATCTATTGACAGTCCAAAAATAGACACTGCATAATAAAAGTATATGCCTACACCAACACATTGAAACCGGCCATGCCTACCACACATACATTTTCAGAGTGCACGTTTGGATTTAATTCATAACGAGATATTTGTGGGTGTTCTGTGGGTTGGATGTAATACACATTGTGCTTTGATTTAAGGTGAGAGAGAGAGAGTAATTTTATAAATCGTTCAACATAGGAATTTATTCTGAAACTGAGGTACGTTCACATTTAGGATCATTATACACGCGTCTTTAAAAATAAAGCCCCTGGACTCTCAACTAGCCACAGTAGAAAAAGTATAAGAGCTGGTTGTTTTCTAAACTAAAGCCTTGAGCTATCAAATTAGCTAGAGAGAGAAGCTTCTCTCACATGGACTTGCTTTAACATGTGGTTGAATGCCTGCCCTACAGAAAAGATCCGTTTCTCTGTCTCTCCATTTATGCAGACGGTGCTTTAAGAACAATAAAAACCTGTTTAAGAGTTTGATAGCATATAATAAACAGTGCTGTCAAAAGTAAATCTTAATCGAATTACACAATATCCGACTAATTAATCAAATTCAAGTCAGGTCTTGCTGTTTTTCAGCATCTCAAGCTACGGTTGTCATGTTTTTATAGAAGCTATAATACAACCTTTTACAAAGATTTTATTTTGGGGGTTTACTAGTATAGGTCTTAATGCTTGAAGGTTAAAAAAAACCATTACTTTTTTCACATATTTTATTTTGTTGCAACACCTCTCTTCCCAGTCTGTCAGTAACGCTCTGTTTAGTTTCTGTCTCAATGAAGCCTCTCCTTCTGAAAAGCGCAATGTGCTCTGATTGGTCGGCTGGACCACTTCGAGCGCGTTTCAGAAATATCACACCCCTTACCATAACTGCAAGTTTCACACTTATAACGCAAGTCTACCGGGCCTCGCCCCTTTGTAACTTTGCAGACCTTTTTCATGCTCAAATAGCAACATTACACTAAAGAAAGTTGAAAATGTGAAAAAGCATAATCAATCCGCTTTAAGATGCTGTGAGAAGTTAAAGTAGTTCAACTTTGAAATTTGTGTTCTGCTTTGCTTTGTCTAGCTGTTTTTCAATAGAAACGTGTCCTTTGCTCCACTCATTCTGTGTTCTCGGTTTAGTGAGGAATGTTGCCTGTAGTAGCAGTAATAATAGACTTCACAAAAGCATAGATGCGATACTTTAAACTTGATTTGCTCTGACAATGCCATAAAAAGAATTTTGTGTCTGGGGCATGATTAAATTAATAAATGTATCACTTTTTTATTTTTATTTTTTTTATAAATCACACTAAATTACTGTGGTAATTTGAGAGGTCTAATAATAAGCAATGGAATCTGAAATAGGTATTTTATTCATCATGCGTATGTTATCCTTCAGGGGCCACTTTCTCTTCTATGGGAATGCAGAAGAAAATATATTTACAGGCTGGTAGAAGGAATCTATGGTTTGCTTTGGCAGCCTGTAGCTGTCAGACCATCAGGACCAAGAGCAAGTGAGAAACTATGCACAGAACACACACAACGACACACACTTAAACAGTCTAACACAGGAAGAGCACCATGCTTCATTTATCCAGGATGATTCATCCAGTCAAATTCGGAGCAAGAAAGTTTGGCTGTAGCTAAATGTTTACAGAGGACCAGCAAGAACACATATAAACAAGCATTCACACTCGCATATAAAACATGCACACATGCTTACAGGAACTCTAGTAGTTCTCAGGTACTCTTGTTTAAGCATTATTCGGATGAGATTGGGATTATAAAAAGATGGGTATGTGGTCTGAAATAAACAACACTTGGACACGTTGTAAATATATTCCATGTGTAATTAAGGATAGGACAAAGTCGTAATGTTTTTCCATATTGCGACATACATCAGAGTCAAACGGATTATAGAAAAATTAGTAAAAATTAGATTTTGGTTCTATTGTTTGTAGTTTTGATGAAGGCCAAACTAAATGCAACTGTAAGAAAGGGGCGGTGTTTAAGCAGACTAAATATTGGTGAAGTCTGGCATATGCCACCAGAGAGAAGTCTGCATAATTTAACAAATTAAATTTGTACATGGATAAATCCTTCATATTATGGACACTGAGATGTTTTTTTTTTTTTTATAAAAACATGAATTTCAATTTTATGCCAGCTTAAAGGTGAAGATCATACCTGACGCTGCTACCACAAAGGCTGTTTTGAGAAAATGTCAGAATCTGACTCTTCTTATTTTGATTTTATTCTCTTTTTCTGATTGACACCCTGCTAAAAAAATCCATCATAAACCAGTCACGATGTTCCGAAGAAAAACTGAGATGAGCTGGTGTAGCTGGTCCCCCTTAACTCCCAATTCCAATGCTGGGGAACCAGCATTCAAAACATACTATACGCTGTTGCATGAAGCAACAGTCTGTTGCATGAAGCCAGTTTCAGTTCTTACCCTGGTTACTTCGAGATTCGTTTGACCAAACTCTGTTTTTTCCGGTTCAATATGGTGGATTGGTTTTTAGCATAGACAGTAGAAGAAATGGACACAGCGACCCCATTGATTTCAATGGAGAAAATTGAAGCCCGTTAAAAGCTGATAGCCAGGCGTACTGCGCAGGCTCAAATTGAGCCTGTCACATGAGCAACCTGTATGTCTTCTAGTAGCTGTGCCGAGTGAAATCGGAATAATTCCCTTCCGAATCTCACCGAGACGGAGAGAGTGAGTATTAGCTGTCCATGAGCTAGCAGCAGGATCAACTTTATGGGCTTCTCCCTTGACTTTATGCCTCCACGCCCCCCCCCGATTGCCTGCGAGCTTCTCCTCCTTTCTATACGGTCATTTCTCTACTGTGCGACGGAGAGTCGATTCGTTATGACGCAATCGTTAGCCTATTTTTACAAAAACTGCTTCTACGGGGCCATAACGTAAGATACAAGGTAATGGAGCCTTTTATACATTGTCGTGTTTCTTTAGAAATAAATAATGGACAAATGGAGTCTTTGGACGCCTCAGATGTAAAGTTATTCGCTGTCAAAGTGACGCCAAAATGAATAGGAGTCAATGGAATGCTAACAGCAGGTGAAGTTCTGCTACAATGGCGGCTCCCGCGAGGCTTCAACTTCCGGCAGATGGATTACCCCCTTGGTTTTTAGCTGTGTTCATCGCCAAAACTGGAGCAAAACTGTGAGGAAAGTGACATATATCTGATGCAATAAAGCCACTCCCCCTGTATATCTTGCACCCAAATTTACAGTGAAAATATTTTAGAGACAAAATTTTGCTGCTAATTATTTATTATTTATATATTATATGAATTATAATTCTGCATAATTCATATAATATATTAATTTAATTATTATATGAATTGAATATTAATATTAAACTTTACATTTAAATAAAATCTTATATATGTAAATCTTTTAAACTGATTAAGGTTACATTGATATTTTCTTTCAGCTACCTTCTCAAACATTCTCCAGCAGCAGTGTTTATTACTGCATTGTAAATGCATTTAAATTTATGACATTTTTCATAACTATCTCTGAATATTCAATAGAGAAGTGAATTGCACCGGCTCTCTTACAAGAAGTGAAACTGACGCTGTCATGTTCCATGTTTCCTGCATGTGTCACACTTTAAACACAAACTCAGTATCAAACCGTGAGTTGACAGAGAACGTTTATACCAAGCGTTGTGAGCCTATCTAAACCAGGTTGGAATTGTATGATTTTGTCTACTCTGAAACTAGGAGTTTGTTCAACCAGCGTCATGCAACAGGCCTCAGCAATGCTGGATTTTTCAGGAGGGTCGGCTGCCAAAAGTATTACTTTACCCAGAAAGTTGACAACTGTACCAGGCAGCGCAACAGGACATTTAGTTTTAGTTGCATAATTCAACAAAAGTCTAAATAAATTGGGGGAAGTGATGTGGAGAAATAATATACCGCAAATCACAGACGGTCCTGTTCCAAACGGAACTTAATTTCTCAGAAGATCCCTAAAAACTGTAGCTAATTTGCCATGTCATATTTTACCATGCTTTAATATGTGAGAAAAACATTAGATTTGGACAAGATTCAAATGAAAAAGTACATCTGTGAACAACTTTAAGGAGTATAGACTCATCTGAATAGGGCTTATTAAGAAATACAAGGCATCTAAGTAGCGCAGCTCTTTCAGCAAGCTCAGACAGGTTTGCAGGAACAGAGTGGCCACACACCTCTACCTATCCAAACAGGACACACTCCAAAAAGCTTTGTTCTTTGCAATCTAGTTTGGTGGAAACACACCATGTCATTCCGAAACCAAACTTAAATTCCAAGACCATGAGGACTTTCATGTTCTATCAAATCTGGGAAACTGAAAGAGGACAGTCAGAGTTACATAACGTAACTTTTTTCTGATGGTAATAATGAGAGTCTGGCGCTCTTGTCATCCTACACCGCAGCCGTGGAAAGCGCCAGAGGGGCAGGCAGGCCTGCTGATGAGCCGCAGATGTGGCGTTCAGGCCACGTGCTCGTTCCCGCCTCTCCTGCCTGTCAGATCATGGTAGCTCTGGACTCTGTACACACAGCACATGGTGCACCGTGACTCACTCACCAACATTTCCAGTAACCTTCCTTCCATTTTATAGAAAACAGGAAGGATGGAGCAATCCCTTTTTCTTTCTAAACGAAAGTGCCTATTTTGGTATTGAATGTTGGTGATGGGAATGGAACTAGCACATCTAGTTTTTCAAATGTCATAATAAAACAGTTAAAAAACAAACTACTGAAAGGCAGGATTTTTATGCAATCAAGACAATTCAATCATCTGCACTTAATGTCAGTCCTGCTTATTTTTGTACATTTTCTTGACCTTAATGTGCATGATTCATTGGTGCACATTATTCTAAGAAAACATGTCAAAATATGATAACCTCTGAAACAACTGTCCTTTTTGGTCAAAGATTCCAAGTCCTCTTATCTTTCGACTTCTTCCCTCCAACCATATGGTTCTATTGGAATACCTCACGATTCAATCAATTTCCGATGGATAAAATCCCAAAGTCCCATCCTACACATTTTTCTTGTTAAATATTCCATTCACTTGGAAATATTTCACATTAAGGAAGTAAAATCATTTGCAAATACCACTTCACGACTTTTAGGACTCCATGAAGTCGCTTTACGAGTGCAGTGTTCTTTCCTGTGTTGATATATTTCCTACTGAAACTATAGGGTTTGTCCCTTAAAAAACTAAAATACTTCAGTTACATCACAGCCATGAGCCATGATTTGCTAGAAAGATGCTAGTGTAGTGCAGGAGTCATCAATATTTTTGGTCTGTTTTTCCTGAAAGAGAAAGTCTATACATTGTAAAATGTACACTACAGTTCAAAAGATTGAGTCCTTTAAAAAAAAAAAGTATACTTTTTTTAAACAAGGATGCATTAAATTGATCAAAAGTGAGAGTAAACATTTATATTGTTAGAAAAGATTTCTATTCCATATAAATGTTGTTCTTTTGAAGTTTATCAAAGAATTATGGAAAAATGTATCAGGGTTTCCATAAAAATATTAAGCAGCACGTTAGTTTTCAACATTAATAATTATAAGAGATGTTTCATAAGCACCAAATCAGCATATCAGAATGATTTTTGAAGGATCATGTGACACTGAAGACTGGAGTGATGATGCTGAAAATTCAGCTTTTTTATCTGCTTAATTTAGTCAACATTAAGGAGCACACTAGCATACAGATGGCATTGAAGACTAAAAGCCACAAAACTCTCATTTTGATTTCATGGGGTCTTTAACATTTTCTCTACAATCCAGTTAAAAACAAGTCACTACTGCAACAGCTTTTATTCCTCTGAAGTCAAGGGAGTTTTATTTGGCAAACAGCATCCCTGTAACATTTCAGCTCATCTTAATGAAGGCCCGACTGGAGCACAATGTGGTAGGCGGTGGGCAGGAACGTTCCGTACACATGTTCCTTACAAAAACATAGGAGAAGGGAGGGACTTCAGGAGCAGACAGCGTTTTTTTTTTTTTTTTTTTACCAACTCCAGACTACAGATGGAGGAAAACATCAGAGCAGAGTGGGGAGGGGCCTGGCAAACGTGACCTAATGGACTGCAGACCTCACATGTGCGACCCAAACATGGATCTCTCTGCTCAGTACACAAGGCAGCTCCACACAGCACGGGTGGTCCTCGTATCATTATAATGGCTTAAAGCGAGGCATTAAAGCTATCTTCCCTGCTGAAAAGACTAGGTTGGACCAGCATGAATTTCCATGAAGGCAGGTTTAGGCTGGAGATGCTTTTCAGATATCATGATCTTTGTGATAGACCCAAAACAATAAATTAAAGGGATCATTCACCCTAAAATAAAAAAAATGAAGTCATCATTTACTCACCCTAGTGTTGTTTTAATGCTGCATGAATGATCCCATGTAACACGTGTCGTATATTCCAAGTGTTCTGGGGGTTTGGATAGGGTTTGGTAAAAAACAAACCGAAATGTAATGTATCATTTAGTGAAATTCTTGACCACGGCTGCACAATGTGCAGGTTCGTGAGACTCTTTTAGCGACGTAATTCACTCCATCTTGCCCAGAAAAAGCACACAAGTTGTGAGAAATCAAGATGAACAAAAATGCAACACGAAACTATTCATTTAAGTCAACAGTTACACAAACCCATAATACTTTCTTTCATCTTTGAAACACAAATGAAGATATTTTTAATCAATTCTGAGAGATGTCCCTCTACTCTATATATTGTCCACACAACCAAATATTTGATGCATCAAAAAGTTCATAAAAGGATGTAAAAGTAATCCATATAAATCGAGCTGTTAGGCATGTTTGAGCTTCCACAAGAACCAATGAGTTTTTTGCGCATCAAGCAAGTTTTAGCTTCCATTTATCATATTTGATGTGCTCTACTGTATGTATGTGCGTTAATCAATGTTTATATCTAAATAAATGTCCAAATTAAATCATTTCCATCTTATTTTTTAAAGTACAAGTGGGTGCAGCCATTTGTAACATGAATGTGCGAGGCTTCTGGTATCATTCGCTTACACTGGAAAAAAAGTCTTATGGGGTAAGATCGACATGAGGGTGAGTAAATGACTACACAATTTTCATTTTTGGGTAATCAAACTAACCCTAAGTCAGTCCTCAGGATGTAACAAAGAAAAAATGTTTCCATGGCCTCCTAGCTGACTAAGCTTGAAGAAATACAAGGGAGTAGCTTTGCTTGATTCATTTCAAATCATTGAATCATTTCATTTCAAATATGCAAGGGGAGGAGAACCAAAATAACTAAGTGAATAACAAAATTGCTGATAAGATGAGTTAAGTTCATAATGCTGCAATGACGTAGGTTCATGCCTCTTTTATAACACCTGCTGCCTATGAAAGTTTATAAGACATTACTACAGACTGCTTCAGTGAGAGATGGACAAATAAGTCTGAACCTGTGCTGTCTCCTGCGCGCGCACACACACACACACACACATACACACACACATACACACACACATACACACACACACACCTTCTGATGGAGTACATAGTAAAGATTTGGGTGCTTATATTATCAGGAGAAAGGTTTGCCTCTCCCTCTTTCTCTATGGCAACCAACCCATAAAAACCTGTGATGCCCCCATTGGCCGACCTCCCCACATCGCTAGCAGTCTGGGCACTCAGCCAAACGTCCAAACATATCAACCTGCAAAGACCCTGTCGCCAAGGGCTCACACCGATTCATGAATAAAGGTAAAGGATGTTTGTTTCACAGGGCTCGAAGGAGCATGTGGCTCCACATGAGAGGGTTTATGGAGTCTGCCTTTCATCTAAACACTGTGGAGGTGGGCCCGAGGTAGAACGGGAGTAAAGTATCACTCATTCATGGATGAAACAGGTATTCGCAAAAAAAAACACTTATCCAAACAGTCTAATATATACACACATACACTCAATTGCAAGCTAAGATACACTCGCAAAGACAAACATAAGCAAGCACCAAGGTTTGGACACACACACTGGACTGAATTTATGTTTCTTATAGTCTCAGCCTCAGACGTCACGCCCACGGAACGTTGGCTAAACGTCTGATGCATATGGTACACTTAACTGGAAACACTTCAGGAATGTCGAAGTCGTCATCTGATTGGTTGAATTTTATCGGATTTCCGGGGGGCGCGAGTGTCGCGTTTATTTTCGGTCCGCCGGGAAACAAAGCGCAGACGTGTGATTGCGGAAGAAAAACTGTTGTGTTTACATGAGTGACAATGAGCATTTATCAAGATCAGCTAAACGTAGAATTCTCAAAATTATGCGAGGTTCACGGGAAAGACTCTTGAAGTTTTCTTCTCCTTCTTTGATTTTCTATGCTGACTGACTTGTTGCACGCAGGTCTGTTGTTGTGGGGACATTTCCACGCACCGAAACGTGACGCTGAACGAAACGAACTGTAATTGGTTGTTTTACATGTCGGTCAAACGGCCTTATGGGCGGGCCTTGGCCAAAGAAAGCTGCTATGAATTCCAGACCTTCTGCCGTCAGTCTGAAGGTCTGGCTACGCGAGACTATGTTTCTTATGACCTTCAAATATGTCCTCTTCTGCTGTCACATGTTTAAACAGACCTTGAAGAAAACTGGGCTGCTGTGGAGCAGTTTGTTACAGACGAGTAAGAGAGTACGGTTTATGTAATCCGTACCTGGAAGTTGCCGACCATGATGAGTCCTGCTGCACAGATCCATCCAGTGGAGAGACTTGCTGTATTTAACACACAGTTCTGGTGGTTCTCTATCACATGGGCATAGCGTAGGAACACAATCACCATCACTGAGAGTTGGAAGAGACAGAGTGAGAGAAAAAATCTGTTATTTTATAAAGAAATACCACCATTAAAATATTACATTACATACAATTGACAAGCAGGAAAAAAAAATGTATTTAAAGACACTAAATATGATTTTTTTTAAATAAAAATTACATAAACTCAAATGGCAAAAGCTTAGCAGGCTTTTAGTCTTAAAATAAAAACCAACCAACAGTCACTAAGATGTTCCCTGTTGAATGTTATAGTAATAGTTGTTTTTCTAACGGTTAAGATTTCTAAAGTATGCGAGTTCATATTTATGTTCACATTTGGCAGACACCAAAGTTCATTCAAGTTCTACATGTTATACACTCAATAAGTGCCAAATGGCCTTGGTGAGTAAAAGGTAACTTTATCAGGTATTTCAGCATTTTATATAGTGTAAATGTAAGAAAGATAGCCAGCCCCTCACTGATATAAGTGATTTATGCAATGTAAAACGATCTAAAAAAAAAAAAAAAACATCTGTTGTGACTAGCCCTCATCTTCAAATTTTCATTCACTGAAAATCTTCCACTGAGGTATGATATTTATTTTTTCTCCAGAACTCTTAGTGACACATATGTCAAATATTCATTTCATAAGCCACCAAAATTAAAACAACAACATAATGATGCATCCTCACATATTTATGACACAGTATGCACTTTCACAGAGAGACTAGTTGGCTCATTTCAAGTGACACATAAAAAGTAGTCAAGTTATCATAATGACAAAAATACAGCAAAATAATGACAAAAAATCCATTAATCTATTCTTTAAACCGCTTGTCCTCTTATAGGATCACTGTGATGCTGAAGCCTATATAGCCAAAATATATTAGAATATATTACAACTTATATTTGTGCTTGAAAGAAGTATCTTATGCTCACAAAGGCTGCATTTAATTGATCAAAAATACAGTAAAATATTGTAAAATAATTGTGAGAAATATTGTGAAATATTATTATAAATTAAAATAATGGTTTTATATTTAAATATATATTTTAAAATGGAATTTATTCCTGTGAAGCAAAGCTGAATTTTGAGCAGCCATTACACATGATCCTTCAGAAATCATTCTAATATGCTAATCTTGGTGCTCAAGAAACATTTCTTATTATTTTTCAATGGGGAAAACAGTTCTGGTGCTTAATATTTTGTCAAAACCGTGATACAGTGTTTCTTTGATGAAAAGGAAGTTTAAAAGAACCGCATTTTTTTTAAATAGCAATCTTTTGTCACATTATAAACTGTCACTTATTATATTATCAATTGAATGTGTCCTTGCTCAATAAAAGTATTAACTTCTTTAACAAAAAAATTGTACTTTCCCCCAAACTTTTTAACCCATACCTACATATTATAAAAGAATTCAAAATTCAGCATTAGCGATTATTTGAAGTTCTGAAACGAGTTAATTTGCTCTTTTTATGTTGTTTTATCAGCTGTTCGTATAAACACTGTAGGTCTTGATGACATACAGTACATTATCTTTCTATGTTAGTGTGACTTAAATGAGACAGAAGCAGATAGTCTCTTTACTCATCTCCAAAATAGTCAGACTCACTTTGACAAAACAACCAGTTCAGTATTGTTTTTTAGTCATCAGAGCCATTGTTTTTCTGAAAAGTCTAAAGAGGCAGGCAACATGGAAAGATGAGAAGCGAGCGAATAAAAGAGGGGCTTCATGGTGAGATCTCTAACGTAAATCAAGCTGCTGCAATCTGCTCAATTGTTTTACTGCTGGGTTAATGCTTAATGAAAACACTGGGGCAGATGTGGCCTGTTAGAGTGGCAGTGTTGGGGGGAGAGGACAGACAATAAACCACCCCTCCTTTCTCAGCCCAATCCACCCACGAGAATGTTCCTGATGTACTTCTGAGTCAACATTACAGCTATCGTGACACATTTACCTAAAGAAAGGAAGGACCAGCATGAATTTTCAAGGTGGTTAGAGCTGCTCTTCCTTTCGGACCACTGTAGCCATGTTGCTGACCAGTAGCTGCTGATGCAGGTTAACCAGCATGGTGGAGGTGGTTGATCAAGAAAGTCTTTCTGGTTAAGCTAGATCAAGAGCCCACTGACTGGAGGACCAGCATCCAAAACACAACATGCTGTGTAACCATCCATGCTGGTCTTTTCAGCAAGAAACAAATTTTACATCTTTATGTAACTTTTGTGGTAGCAACTAATTTAAGATGTTCGATACAGCATGTTGTGGGAGAAGTTACTTACGAGCATGGAAAAGCAAACGACATGTCTGCAGATGAAGGAAATTAACTCGGTTTAATAAAATCCAGCTGAAACGGCTCAACGGCAACAGAAAATGTGGACCATAATAGTTGTTAACTGCATTAGACTACACTGTCAGTTGCAGTCTTCCTTCCCAAGCATCTACTGTTGCCGTTTCGCTCATGAATGGGCCCTCAGTTGATACGGACACAGGAAACAATGGGACTTCAGCATATGCAGCAATCTGCAAATAGCTAAAAATACCTGCTTACGGCTGACTTTAACTTCTTGTGCTCGGGACAAACGCAGATTCCCTAAACGCAGGGCGTAACGAAAGCCCACAAATGGTCAGAAAAAGGTCTTTCCAGCTGCCTATCTGTGTATATGTTTGTGTGTAGGTGTGTTTGTAAGCACGGTTTCCTGGCTCTTGGCCTCAGAATGCAGAAAACAAGACTGGGAACTAAGAAACACATGGTGTCCATCGGACATGTGCAATTATTCTTTCTGCTGTGTAACTACCACCACACTTAACAGACAAACAAAGCTATGTTCAACCCCAATCAAACTCACTCTACATTAATGTGAAAGAAAAAAATAATAAATTTTTTGTACATTAGTATTTCGTTTTCATTTACATAAGCTTTTCAACAATTTTTTTAGGGTTTTTTTTTTCAGTTAACAACAACGATTGTTAATAGTTTTAGTTTACAATAACAATGCTGATTTAAAAGAGACTCGTTCGCCAAGAGTCCATGGAAAACCTCTTGATGTGCAGTGAGATGTGAAAAGTACTGCTTGTGAGGAATATTGTATGAGGACTCTAAATCAGCGCTCACAGTATCTCAGTCACGCAATCTCCCCTAATTTCTGTGTATTCACAGAGAAGGTTCCAGTTTGTAAGGGGTGAAATGTGGCGGAAATACCGCAGCCCAAACACATTAGCGAGACAACACCTGTGTATTTATGGATCACGGGTTTTCACTTTGGTGTAGCATTCCCTCAAGAGAACAAAAAACAGGAGATAAAAGTAAACAACTGCCCTGTCACAAGGTCCCCGGGAGCCTAAACTAGCTTCGGTCAGTTCCTGCTGTGAACTCTCTCCACCCTGTTTCCCTTCTGTTAGAGCGCTACACTGCTGAGAGATGTTTCCTCTAGTGCCATGCTGACTTCAAAAAGAGCTCAGATTCGGGAACACCGAGTATTATATAAGCCACGAGAAAACAATGCAGCCCTGGGGAACTGATTGTCACCCTTGTCACCCTTGAACGGTCGGGATGCAATTTTTTGGCAGGTGTGCATTGCGTTTTATAAACGTTTTAGAGTAAACAACTGCATTAAGATCCTATTGTCCTGGAACAGTGATGCAATAAATCACGTAGTATACAAGGTGGTTTTGTTTGATAGTCGTGTTATGTAAGAAGCACTTCCAAAAAATAATTCAAAACGCAACTTTCTTGTATTGTTGGACAAACAACGAAAATGTCCTTGTGCAAACAGGCAGAGACAGAGTCTCCCAGCAGGAGAACACTCTCACTTATAGTAACACAGGGTGGAGGATTGAACACAACAATACAGCCCTTCAGCTCGCAGCATGGACACCGCCACCGGCCCCAGACGCTCAGGTCAGAGGTCACGCTCAACCAATGATTCTCTCTTTTCACAGACCTGCTGTATAGTTTGCACTCGGCTGTAACCGACAGTATCTGCAAGGAGTACAGCATTGTTCACAATACAGGTGAATTTATGTTCGGGGAGCACCACCAGCAAGACTTGCAGTTATGACTCAGCAGTTCTTTTAAAAAACAAGATGTTTTGTAATTCGATACAGCTCAAATATCAAAATGTTAGCTATTAACATTTGTATTTTAAGGGGATTTCTGTTCTTGTTTATCTACTTTGAAATAGCCCTCTGGTCATTGTTTTTGCTGTGATGTGATTCAAATTCAATTCAGATTATTTCTGAAGATGATTCATCCTCAGAAACTCACTTGGTGTCTGATGACAATGTTTGGTAATGTGCAGTGACAGCATTGACCGTTCAGTTTTATAAATGCTTGAACACATATCCACCCACCCAGCTTTTTTGAGTTGTGAAATATCAAAATGACACTCAAAGCTTTTCCGGGCAAGTTTAGAGAATGAGCAGTGTATGAGCAGCGTCAGCTTTTAGATGATAATGTCTTCCCCTAAAAATCTGACATCAGTGAACATAAACACATCCATATTGTTAAAGAAAGTTGGCCTTGTATAGTTCGTCAACCAGTGCCAGTGATATTCCACATACGCAAACGCTAAGCCTGTGGTTTCCTGAGCTGATTGCAACCCAGACAGTGAATCATTGTGCTACAGATGGGAATCATTTACTGGGGAGTGAACTACAGATTGATTTGAAATTCCAAAATCAAAATGAAGTTCAGGAATGTTGTAAGTAACCTATCTGCAGGTTGATTTTCCTGCTCCTTATGTTTGAGCAACCAGCCCGACACAGACAGTTTTAGGGTGGCACTTTCTGTTTGCAGATTGTGAGTGTTTAAAACTTTTTTGACACCAAGGATTTTTCACAGCCATTATTTGAAATTAAATGCAAACACAAATTAAAATCAAAAGACTGTACATTAATGTTTAAAAGTTTGGGGTCAGTACGTTTTTTTAAAGAAATTAATACTTTATATCAAAAATGTGCACATTGACAGTAAAGACATTTGCAATGTTGCAAAAGATTTCCATTTCAAACAAATGCTGTTCTTTAACTTTCTATTGATCAAAGATTCCTGATAAAATGCACAACGGTTTCCACAAAAATATTAAGCAGCACAACTGTTTTCACGGTTTTAAAATTTTTCATTTAAAATCTATTTCACATTCAACTTTTGAACAGTAGTGTAAGTGGCAGATGCACATTGTAAACTCACCCATAAAGGATCCAGTGCTGCAGATGAGACTGAAGAAGCAGCTCTCTGGAGGAAGTGTGCCGCATTTACTGCAGATCAGAACATCAGAACAGAGGTTAGATGCCCAGGGTTCTCACCACATGAATAAACACACATACATACATGCTCATTCCAAAGCAAAGGGTCCTGAGGGATGAACTCCCATTGGCAGTTGACTAAAATAGGACACTCTGGCTCTTGGGAGCACACTGGCAGCTGTGGATTATTGGGAAAAAGAGGGATGGAGCTAGAAAAGGGCTTGAGGACCCTCGGCTATTCTCCCACAGCTGTCACACTGTATGGGAAATGACAAAAGATAAGCAAAGATAGGGCCTCCACTGATGAAAGACTGTGCATGCGCCTCACCATGAAAGGAAATCTTCCTCCTTAATGCATAGGTACTCTTTACTGAAGACCAGTTCAGCTTTATATAACATGTCACCATGGTATGAAGCTTTCAAAAGAAGATGCAGCTGTAAATATACAGTATGGAGTAAACAAACTTCAATTTAAAGTCAAGCAAAAAGTTCTAAAAATGACTGGCTACCAACTTTCCAACATCTCATTGGATTCACTGTCTTAAAGGGATACTTCAAATGTAAATTCTGTCATTATGTAATCACCCTTATGCCTTTCTAAACCTGTATGACTTTCTTCTGTAGGTAGATTGAAGAATCTTCACATGGGTCTTTTCCAAACAAACAATTCATGGTGACAAAATCTTAAAAAATGACAAAAAAAACATTATAATAGTATCGTTAAAGTGATACATATGACTTTTGACACTACATATGACACTTTATTTCAAGTCTTTTGAAACCATACAATAGCTCAGTGTGAAGATTGAGAACATACCAAAATATAATCAATATTCGTTTTTGGAGCTTGACTGTCAGGGTCGCTACAAATTATCATTGTATGGAAAAAGACTAGGGTTAAGACTCTTCTGAATATTCTTTTGTTACATAGAAGAAAGAAAGTAACACTGTTGGAACAACATGAGAGTGGGTTAATTATGACAGGAAAACTGTAAACTAACTAAAAGACCAAATGCAATGTTCTCCTGAAAAGCTAAAAAAAAAAAAGTATTCGGGCCAGATTTACTAACAGCTTGCGCCAGTGCAAACCCTCCTTCGGCACTAAAAAACTACTGTCAGGAATTACTAAAGACATGCAGAGAGAAGTTAACGCTGAAAGCCATGGACACAGTTATTTTTGCGGCTGTCCTTATTGCATATGCATTTGTAGGAGTTTCCCTTTCAGACGCACAATTTATGGGAGGAGAGTATTTAAATAAATCATGCAAGGGGATTTACTAAGGTTTGCACTGGTGAATGTGATTTCACCAAGTGCAACATGTTCCTGGATCAACTTTTTTTTTTTTATCCTGGAACAACATTCAAATCAACCAATCAGATTTGATGGACAAGATTACATTTTATGTCAAGTTTAGGCTTAGAACCATGATTAGGTGCTTCTACATCAGTGTCATTCACCTATCATTTTCCCTCTGATTTTAAGATATAACTTATGGGTAGAGTTAGGTTTAGGTGTAGGGATAGGGTTAAGACTACATTTTCTTACAGGAATGTTGTTCCAGGATCAACAAAATATGTTGATCCTGGAACATGCCTCACTTGACAAAATCACGGTAATCGGTTTGCACTAGTCAATTTACTGGTATTTGCGCCATTATTTAACGCCCCAAAAAGCATGTCTTAAAAACCAGACGCAAATTTGCGCTGCTCTTGGTAGATTGCGTTGGTCATTATGGAAATGATCCGGCTGCGTCTGTGATCTTTAATTTGCACGTCGTCAGTAGATCACGCGCAGAACTTTCCACTCCCATCTGCACTTTTATGGGATTGCGCTCTCATGCTAATTTTCCCTGTTTAGTAAATATGGCCCTTAATTTCTACAAATTCCCTGAAGCAAACTCAGCTACCCTAAACCAATTTTCTGCCAAATGAGCCTCGACTGGATTACATATAGCAATGCTTTCTATAAATACATCACTGAGGTGTTAAGCTCTATAATGATAAGCTAAAAAAGGAGTATGCTGTTCCAAGGTTTTGTTAGTGTGTGTGTCGATTTGACCTTTCACCCACTTCAGATACCTTTAGGCTAAGAACCGCAGACTATGCTGGGAAGCAGTCAAAATAAACCCACACGCAAACACTCACACTGCTGGTAGTGGAAATGCAGATCATAGACACACCCAAAGACATTTCGCATATAACTCAAGTTCTCATACTCCATAAACCACACAGCTCTGAAGGCAACAGAGACAGACGGTCTATTGAACAGCTCGGGTCAAAGATCCCACAAGTTATTCCAGAATCCACAATATATGCATTGTCAGATTTTCCTTTGATGAGAACATGCCTAGAAAAGTCAAATAAATGAGGCTAAACCATCTCAATGTTCTTGACATTTCTGTCAGTATGGTTTTGTTTTTTCCTCAGTAATTTGGGAAATTCCTTTGTGTGGTGGACAAGTGGCAGTTTTTCTCTCAGCAAGAAAAATATCTCTTAAAGGGATAGTTCACCCAAAGAATGAAAATTCTGTCACCATTTACTCACCCTCAAGTTGTTCCAAACCTGTGTGAATTTCTTTCTTCTGCTGAACAGAAGAAAGAAGCTGAAGAAAATATTTTGAAGAATGTCAGGAACCAAACAGTTGTGGGGCACCGTTTCCTTCCATAGTATGGAAAAAAAATACTATGGAAGTCATTGGTGCCCCACAAAATATCTTTCTTTGTGTTCAGCAGAAGAAAGAAATTTATCCAGGTTTGGAACATTTTTGAGGGTGAGTAAATAATGACAGAATTTTCATTTTTGGGTGAAATATCCCTTTAACTGAAACTGCTTGTTAAATGTACAGAGTAGGTCACACATAACAATGTTTCTAGATTCCTGTTTCTCCCTGACCCCGCCTCAGTCTTAAGATGGAGGAAAAGAGAAATGACACAACAGAGAAAAACAAGAGATGTGTGCAGAGGAAAGGAAGGGGTTGTTGAATGAAGAATGTGCTGACACAGACCACTGCGTCAGGTAGGGAGGGAGGCTGAGAAGGGGCACTTTCCAGGAATAAGGTGCACTTTGGAGTTCATTTTGGAGATTTTTTAAACGAAACACAGATTTCATATTTTTGGTAGTGAGAATTATTAGGGTGCTTTCACACTTGGATCAATTGTCTGGTCCGAACCTGAGTTTGACTGCTCCCCCTGCCCCCACTGGATTGGGTTATCATTATTTGGGTCCGAGCAGCAGCGCGTTTGCATCATCAAAGCAGCAGCTGTTTACCCCTGTTGCTTAGTAACAACGATGCAGGAGAAGGCGGCAAAATGTTTAGTGTTGCTCACCTCATTTATATTTTTATTTTTGAACCTTTGGTTTTGTTTTCTATCTGCCATGAATGTTCTATATATGTTCTGAAGAACACGGCCGGGAGTCCACTTGTGTTGAAGACGAGCAGAAATAATACATTCTCACTGTTTGCGTCCGTCACGCTTGTCAGGAAAGTGAGTGAGAACACACACAAGCACAGTTTTATCAAATCATACATCATTAATCGCGGTTCACTTCCGCGTTTTAGTATGATTGTGTTCATATCAGCAGTGAACTATACCGGAGTTCACATTAACTGTATTAGACCCACCTTTTTAGGCTAACTCGGGTATGAGAGTTCAGAAAACCAAACCCGGGTGCGTACCAATAGGGCTAGTGTGAAAGCAAAGCACCCTTATTTATGGCTATTATAGTTAACTCTAACTAAAACTAAACCTAAAACCATCAAAAAAACATTTTCATTAATGTTAACTGAAATAAAATATTAAAATAACTTGTTTTAAAGTGGCCTATTACACTTTTTCATAGTGTGTAATATAGCTGTTTATGGATGTAAAAAGTCTGCTAGACAAATAAAGTTATTGTCTCCTCAAAGAAAGAATCAATTCGAAATGAGTCGTCAGCAATTCTAGTCTCACTTCCTGCTCGAACCTACGTAGGTTTGTAACAAATTTGCAAAATGCCAGGGGCCAGAAAGAAGGGGTTAAGAGAGACTGAATCTTCGAACAAATCGGTTACAGACTCTGAGAAATGAGATGATGCGCAAAGTATATTATGAGAAAATGTAAGTTTTTTGACCTATGATGCATGTAAACTTATTGTAGGAGGCCTCCAAAACAAAATGAGGAACCTTTAAAATAGCATAATGGGGCACTTAAAACATCACTTGTCTGTACTTTAATGGTGATTTTGTTGTAGAATTCTTGACGTTCTCAACCAAAAAAAATTATGTTAATGTTAATGTTTAGTGGGCGTTCCATATATTGTGCACATTGTAACCCTGAAGAAGTTACATCATTTGGACCCTTTCTACAGTCATTCAGCATGGCATGTAAATAATCTCCATAATAACCATTTTCTCAGTGTTCCACAAACTGTAGTGTTTCCCCCATTTGTAAAACTCAAGCAATTCTGTTATTGCATGAAAAAGTTTTAAATGTAAAAAATACAATACAACTACAAAAGATATGATGTCACTAAATCTTAATTAAGGCTAAATCTACATCCCTGTTACCCATTGTCAGTCTTTTTCTTACTGTTACTTCATACAGACCTTATGAGAGGAACGTTGTCCAGAGTACAGCATAAGGTTTGTCCCCTCTGCATTGGCAGATCCACCTCACATGACTGGTTATACATCCTGCAAGCAAACAAATACACAGACCCCCACTTATAAATACAAAAACATATACAGTATGGAGTTACAGTATAACCGGGTCCCTCAGTGGGAGTCTACTTTAAGATCTTGCTCACTTGCTATAAATTATAGTCAATCATACCAGACAGACCTGAGTATTAGGAAAGCTGCATCTGTCTGTGAATTTGAACAAGTTACACAGCGCTGCATTCCTACTGTACACTGGATGATATGATCAGAGTTACAACTCACTTCCAGTATAAACGTGTTTTGACAGCCGCCATAACTTCGATTCATACTACACCGTGCAGAACTCAAGGCAAACATAAGGTGGCTACACTTCATTACTAAAGCAAACACATCCTTCGCTACAGGACTAATGCTCCTCCCACCAGGAGGAAAAAACTGAAAGACCACTGTTGTTTCCAGAGTGTAAAAATGATCCAGGAATGCAAAGCACCTAAAAAGGTTAAAGCAGCCTTTCGGCTGAATTTCATTAAACAGGCCGAATTTGATCTTGTTAGCTCAGCTTAATTAGATTTTTCTAAGATACATTTTTCACTGATATTCTTAGACAGTGGATTTTATTCATTAATTCCTTTTATTCACAAGTCATATTAAAGAGTAATCCTCCCCGACTGCTTCTGCTCATGGACCCAGCTGCCATTTTTACCATTTTAAATAATTAAGGTACAGTGTAAGCCCAACAGCAGCGCTAACATTTAAGTTACCTAGACACCGCTATGCTCAGGTATGCTAATGTTTGACTAAAAGCACAAGTTAACCTGCAATTCTTCATTGGCTGACATGTCCATGAGCCATATTAAGTTAATAAGAAATGATTTGGACACTCGCTCAACATCTCATATCAAATACATTACTCATTAGTGCAGATGACGCAGAAGAAGTGTATTAGACACAACGCCAGGAGGTCTCTCTCTGATGTGTGCATTTTAAAAAGGTGTTAGTTCAGTATCGGTAAATGGTTAATATCCTTAGAGCTCAAATAAGCTCTTTTCTTTCAAAAGATGAAAATATGCATATTTCAGTTACCAATATATTAATAAACATATAAAAATAAAAATACTTGTGTAAATGCTTAATACATTTTTTTAATCCATTTCATTTTTATATTTTATATTTTATATGCATTAAATAAAGTGTTATTGTACAGTTTAAAATATTTAATATATTTAATCATTAAATTACATATATTGAATTAAATAAAAAATTTAAAAATACCATATAGCATAATGTAATCTTACAATAAAAAAAAAAACAAATAAATAACTTTTGAAAAGTCGACACAATGATATTTAGTTTAAAAAGAAGACTTCTTACCAGTTGTCCACAGGACAGACATGTTGATTATACAAGGCCATGGCATACCTGGAAAAATAGAAATTATGGTACCTTAGCAACATAATGTAATCAGCGCAAACCAGATTTTAAAAGGAGGATTTAAACTTGCATTTCATTTTTACTTGCCTCGACTTGTTTAAAATAGATTGTGAAAAGTGAAATTTTGACTCTGTATCATTACACCAGTAACACTAATAAGGTCTCATTTGTTAACATTAGTTAAAGGGATAGTTCACCCAAAAATGTTAATTCTGTCATCATTTACTCACCCTCAAGATGTTCCAAACCTGAAGGAATTTCTTTCTTCTGCTGAACACAAAAGAAGATATTCTGAAGAATTTCATTGCCTTCCATTGTATGTAAAACATACTATGGAAGTCAATGGGGCACCTCAACTGTTTTGCTACTGACATTCTTCAAAATATCTTCTTTTGTGTTCAGCAGAAGAAATAAATTCATACAGGTTTAAAGGAGTAAATGATGACAGAATTTAATATTTTGGGGTGAACTATCCCTTTAATCCATTAACAAATATGAATTAACAATGAGCAATATATTTTTACAGCATTTGCTAACTAATGTTAACAAATGAAACCTTTTTTGAAAAGTGTTACTGGTGTAGCTCATGAAAACACCATCTAAACAAAATGGACACAAACAATTCATAATAAAAACTGTGTTCTAAAAGAATCTGTCTTTGAATGCACCAATGTAAATAAATAAAAACTGTTTCAAAGCTGACCACAAGAGCAATGTAAACCACTGATGTCTGAAATTAAGCAAAGAGATGCAGTATAACTCATGAGCCCAGAGCTTTAAGGGCTGAAACATATAAAAGTTACTTTATCATTATAGGTTACGCATATGGACATAAAGAAAGGATTATAAAAAATATGCTGTGGTCTCCTTCACTACCGCAATGGCCTGTATTCACAGATAAAATCAGAAGTGCATGTCCTTTTGACGTGACTTTCTGTTAGCATAGAACCAAAAACCGGAGAGCTCTGGAAATTTAGTCAACTCAACCTGTGCATCTTCAGCTTACCCTGGCGTTATGTGTCATTCTTTGCTCACACTTATGCAACAAGGTCAGCACACTCGTGGTCCTGTCACACTGACCCTCATAAGATGTCAATGAACACAGGACCATCAGATAACGGTTAAAGTAAACGTTTGCCAACTGACTTTTACAGAATCTGATGAAAGAGAATTTCCAAGCAAGCAAAATTTGCTTACTATGGAACATGTTTCCACCACGGAATAAAAAAAAAAATAAGGTAATAGCGTTTTTTATTTATTTCACAATTTGGACCTTTTTTTCTCAGAAGTTTATATCTTGCAATTGCAGGTTTATATCGCACATTCTGCAAAAAAAAAAATATTGTGAGTTATTCTGACTTTTATAACTAGCAATTCTGACTATATTTCTCGCAATTGTGAGACATAAACTTGCAACTGCAAGTTCTAAAATCTGAATATTGAGATAAAAAGTCAAACTTGCAATTCTGACTTCATTTTTCACAATTGTGAGATATAAACTTGATATAAAGATATAAAGCAGTTAAAGGCAAGTTTTAAAGTTTGAATAGCAAGATATAAACTTGCAATTCTGAGGGAAAAAGTCAGAATTGTGAGATAAAAAGTCGCAATTACCTTTTTTATTATTTTATTCCATGGCGGAAACAAGCTTCCATAATTACAAATGGACAATGAGAGAAGAAAATAATATTAAGCGCTCTGTGGAAGGTTAACACACTCGGCACCTGCCGATGGAGTCTTTCACTCATGCAGATCTCACTGTTGACATACACACACAAACACATTTGCATTTGTCCAACGTAACTGCATCTGACAGCACGCAGGGTCAGATGTGGGCTAAGCAGCAATTAGGTTTGTTTTCATCTCTAGTAAATAGTGTGTGTGTGTGTGTGTGTCCACAGCGAGACAGATCACCTGAGCCTTGCACTACACTTAACACAACGCTGAAAGAAATTACATTTGGTAAACAAGCATTCTGCCATCTGCCCTGGCTGGTGTTGTGAATAATCATGCAGACTGTTACCAGGTCACTTTCAACATCCCAGAGAGGCGCACAAGACATGCCTAGGAGAACACAGTCTGGCTATAGAGTAACACAGCCCCCGCTCTGATACTGGAGCCCATCTGTTCACCATAAGATTTGGATTCGCTCTCTAAAGTAACTCGTGACAGGAGTCAATCGTGAATTTTTTGGCTGAACACTTGTACTTCTTCATTTTTTATTGAGCAGGGAACCACAAACTTCAAAGCTTTTAAAGGGATAGTTCAACCAAAAAAGAACATTCTGTCATCCTTTACTCATGCT
Organism: Tiaroga cobitis; assembly: GCA_030578255.1. Lineage (NCBI taxonomy): Eukaryota > Metazoa > Chordata > Actinopteri > Cypriniformes > Leuciscidae > Tiaroga > Tiaroga cobitis. The sequence goes on from CM060603.1 coordinate 37,084,101, forward strand.
CATGTGGTTCCAAACCCGTATGACTTTCTGTCTTCTGTGGAACATAAAAGAAGATATTCTGAAGAATGTTGGTAACTAAACAGTTTTGGTGACCATTGACTTCCATTGTATGGGCTAAAAAAAGACAGTTAGTACGTCTTTGATGATAGAATTTTCATTTTAATTGAATTAAATGATGACAGAATTTCCCTTTAAATAAAGACTTGGCTTAGCTCATGAATATTTGCCATCAAAATTACATTTTAAACCGAAAGATTTATTATAAATTTTAATAATATTTCACAATCTTGTTAGTGCTTTCACTGTGCATTCAATCAAATAAATGCAGCCTTGGTCAACAGAGAGACCCCTTTCAAAAACATAAAAAAAATCTCACAGACCCTAAACTTTTGAACGGTATTGTACATAATAATTAAATTTTAATGGTCTAAATAAGATACAGCACTCTGAATAAAGGCTGTTAAAGGAAGAGGCGAGGACGAATGCTTCATAATCTTGTTTTAATTAACCTTCTTGAATCGAATTGCTTACATTTTTACAAACAACCTCCTAAACAGCTGGCAGACTCCACCAGTGTACATACCCCATTCATTCCACATCATGTACTCCAGTCATTCACAAAGACACCTTTTGCTGTGCAACCACAGCAGGTGTGAGAAATCAATCCCCAGGAGCTTTAGGTCCAATCAAACCAGAGACCAGACCTGATCTGAATGGATTATTAGGCTACATCTCCAACCAGAGAGGCACAAGCCTTGTATTGTACCATCGAGGACACAGATGTAGCACTGACTGTTTTACCTGTTAAAGGCAACCAGCTTTAAAATATAAAGCCTTTGTTATGAATAAATATGCTCAGTGTTGTTTGCATAAACAGTACGTTCAACGTTGCAGGGAACAGCGCATGTGCGACGTTACCATAAACAACAGCCTCAAAGTATAGAAATAACGTTTAAATGGAAACCCTGGCTTGGAAACTTGCTCTTGCCTAAATGGAAACTTTTTTTTTACACAATGCAGCCTGAATAATTTAAACAACCATTCCACTGGTGTGTAACTGTGGGCTACATACTCCTCAAAAACGGCCTCCAATTAAGTGTTTAACTAACAAAAAAACTTGCATTATGAATCAATTCGATAAGAGAAGAACATGCCAGTCAGTTTCAGTCGTGCTTTGAACTGTTGATGTTGTTGTTTTTAGTAACGGTAACAGTTCTTATACAGGTCATAATTAGAGGTTCCATATTCAGCTATGAAAACATGCCATTTCTTGCATAGATACATACGGAGCACGTTTAGCCCATGTTGTATTGGGAACTTCTCCCAGACCTTCACTACAGGAGTCATGGAGAGAATAAACCAAACATTCTCTCTCTGGCATAATAGATGAGAAGTCGCTGATGCTGCTCTAAGTTGCTCTCCTCTGTTTTACTCGCTCCTCTGCTTGCAGAGGCTTATGTAACCACCTCTGTGGCTTCAAACTCAAGGCTCTGCAGGAGAGGAAGGGGATCTTGAACTCCCAGTAGAAACAGGGCGCCTGCAAGCTCTCCACAGGAAGGAAGTAGGGGCAACAAGCAATGAGACGCCAGCACAGCGCTGCACCTTCAAACAAATAAAACTGTATAAAAGGTAATCCACAGCCCCTCGAGTCTCCCAACAACTTCCATCACACATGAAGCCAAAAACCTTTTTTCTTAAATATTACCTTGAACTACAAGTCTTATCAACCGCATGCCGGTTCATGCAAAGCTCTCTTCTTGAAGATCCATTTCTGTACCATCACAAAGTTACTAATAATGACCTTCAACATTTTTCAGGCAAGTTCAGACGAGTCAGTTATGGGCACGCTTGTAGTTTTATGTATAGCCCACTCCCCAAAGAGCAGGTTCAGGAATACTGAGAGTGGCTGCATTTCAGATGTTTTAGCTCGTAATTTTATCTTTGCACACATAATAAACCTTTCCATAATAAATTATGTCACAATGAAATGGCATGTTTCAGTAGCAGCTTTGAGGTGCCCCCCTAAAAAAACTGACAAAACAGACTTTTCTCCTCAGCTAACAAAAATATGTTCTAAAAACTTTTTGCTAACATTCTAATGCTAATTGCTAATGTTCTCAAGGTTCTCTGAAGGTTCAGCTTTTTGAATGCTTTAAAAAAGTTTTTTCTTGTTTAAGCGAACGTTAAGGGAACATTCCATTTTATCATTTTTTTAAAATGATGGGAATGTTACTTTTTAATGTTCTCTGAACCTTTTGAAACAAATAGTAACAAAACAAAAAAAACATTAGACGAATGTTCAACTAAAACATTTAGGAAAAAACGTTATATGAATGATGTATAAATAATGTTTTTGTGCTAACGTTTTGAGAACATTATTAAAGACCAGATCGAACTCATGATAATGTTACTGGAAGAAAGTTTGCTCATAACTTTAAGAGAACCTTGCCAGAATGTTAGCCAAAGTTTTAAGAACGTTAGCTGGGTCTTGGTAGGGAGAGAAGGCAACCATTTCACACTATTAAAACAATCTGACACATATACAATTACAACTGTACAACTACATCAATTATTCTAATAGACCATAAAGTTGGAATTTACCAAACAGACATATTGTGTCTATATCCCTGTAAGAACATTGTTGAATTGGTGTGCATCCAGTTAAAAATCAAACTAGTCTGAAAGTGATGTAATCTTAAATCAGAGCATACATGACAACTGCACAGGTTTTATCCATACCTATTCAAAGCAGGATCGTTTAATTTGATATGAAATAAAATCGACTTACACAACCCATATTCCAGTGATGGTCAGAGCTGGGAGGCTGACAGGTAAGATCATCCACAGAGACATCTCCAGCAACACGATCCTCTACTGCTCCCCTCAAAATCATCCACTTCTTTCGCCTTCGCCAGCCCGTCTCCCTCGGCTCATCAATGTGCATTTATACTTGTTGCATGACCCCAAACCGGCTTATCTCAAATATCATATCTGTGACAAAAACAAAAAATAAATATTTACAATGACAACAACTGAATAAACAGACTAGACTGTTACCTGTCATTTTTACATGATTTTGTATTGCACAATGCATACCTGTTTGCAAAGCTGTGGATTTTGCATTATTATAAGCACTTTTTTTTTTTTTTTTTTTTTTTTTTTTTTTTTACTTTTATACTCTATATTGTATTTTTCTATTTGTTTAAGCATTTTTAACTCTCAGTGTGATTCTGTCTATGCTTTTTTCTGGACCAGAAACAACAGAACATTTCATTGCCTGCAAATTCTGCTCCATGCCTAACTGGTGTGTATTTGTTTTAGACTATATTGAACACTGTAAAAGTCGCTTTAAAAAGCATCTGGAAGAATATCCTTTTGGTAACCAGGCAAAATGGCCGATTGAAGTTGCAGTTTAACGTAAGTGTAATAGTCGTGTGTGTGTGTGTGTGTAGTGTAGAGAGTGGACACTGTATCTCACCTTCCCCCCTGTGATAGGGGACAGCAGACGTGTCTCCCACCTTTTGTTAAACCCTCAGACAGAGCGCAGACTGTTCAGAAACGGGAACATCAATCACCAGTAACAGCTACAGGTTTCTCAATACTCCTCAAGCGTCCAATTGACCGCGGCTGTGTAATCCTCCTTTGCTCTCTGTGTTTCTCTGTGCTCTTCCAGCAGAATTCTGGTGCCTCACTCCTTTCGGAATATAAGCGCTGTCTCTCTCTCGTGTCCCGCCGTGTGGACTCACTGAACGCTAACGTCCAGCTGTTCCCGGAGCTCCGCCTCCCACAACACACGCACTGATGCATCCTGATGCACTGAACAAAATGTTTGTAATTTTGACGTAAAAACAACGTACAACAAGCTCTACAGAAAAAACAAACAAACAAGAGTTGAGTTGGTTTACTGTAGCCTACCTTACATTGAAACAAAAATGTAATTAGTAAAAATCATATAGGCCTACACTGTAAAAAAAAAAAAAAAATTATATAGGCTAATCAATAGGTAATGACAACATATGTTTTTACATTGCTTTAACTCATCAAAATAAGTTAAGCAATTTTCAACTTTTTTACAAGTTATACAAGATTCAACAGTTTTTTTTTAAAGTTTGATGTAATTTTGTTGAAATGACTTAAACATCCAAGTTTATTGTACTTAGAAATTTAAGGCAGCAACTTTTTCTTTTTTTTAACAGTGACATGTGTTTGTACATGAAGTGTTGTTACAATTGTGTTTTTGTAGGCCTAAGTAAAAAAGAATGGAATTCGCCTACTTGCTTGAAAACGTCACCAGGATATTTGATCTAAATAACGATTTTCTTTTGTATATTTTTGTATCGTATCTCTATGTACAGCAAATTTTACGTTACATGTTGTTTTTAGGCCTACTTAATTAGTTTATTATGTGTGTTTAGGCTACCCAGATGGTCTTCAAAAGTGATGGTTGTTAACACTTTTAAACATTCTTAATTAGCCTATTTTAATCATGGTTCATAAAAAGTCTAATTTAATAACATTTAAATCAACATGTGGTTTATGTCGTTACATATACGTGTATTTTAGTTTTTGATTAAGTCCAGATTCATTAATGATATGTAGGCCTTAGTGTTGTATTTGTTTGATGGAGAAGCCATTGTACATCATGTGAGATAGGTATTGAAGTGATCATTTGACGTAATGTCCCGACGTACTTGCTGAAAATTATCTAACAAAGTTACCGACCATTGTTTTTACAGTTCTTATCATCTGTGATAGGCTAATACACAACCCAGACTATTTCTGCCATCTTCAAATGTTAACACAAATTCATGTGAATGTTAACTAAAATTCAACTTGTTACACTGACAATATTATTAGTAATAAACATACAAAATAATATGTTAAAAAATAAAAAATACATTTAAAAAGTATTTTCATTAGTGGTCACAGACTTTGACCAGTGTCTTAAATAAGATGCTACAACCAACTATTTTAGTTATTATTTGCTTGTCATCAGAAACTCTGATAGAAGTCAGAAGTATTTTATTTTCCTTTCAAACTTATTTAGCACCTGCAATGTTTCTGTTTGAAAACTATGGGCCTGACTGTCTTGAAAACCTGGAGTCCGATGAGTGTATCAAAGTTGAGATACCTTTACATTACAAAACATCAAATGTAAGTAAATACAAAATAATAAAAATATACAAATAATCTTGCTGTATGAAAATATTATTATAATAGTTTAACAAAATGTGCTCCTTGTATTTCATAAAGAGGTTGTACATGCTGATATGTTCTGCCAGACAAAATGTACTTCCCATGATTTAAAACAATTATATTAGAGTTTTAGTACATTCTGATATGAATTCCCTTCTGATAACAAGATGTGCTACTGTTGTTGTAATGTTCAACGCATTGCTCATCTTGTTTAAGAAGCAATTTCTATCCGACAAGCATCACAGCAGACACTATTATCCTGTTGACTGGGTTGGTCAGATTTTCAGAATAGCAGTTACCAAACGTATTCTGTCTATTTGTCAGACATATTGGGTGTTTATTATCAGAGAGCAAAAAAAATATAGTATATAGAGTTTTCACAATGCACAATTTGTACTTTATTCAGAGCTATACATTTCACAGAATAGCCTATAAAAACAAAACTCATCAATAAATTTGGGCTGTATTTCACAAGATATTGAATACAGTTCCTCTTTCTATATTTCCCACAACAGCCAATCTAAGAGACAACACAGTGGACTATGAAAAGTTGTGCAACTGCTAAAACAGTATCTCACTCCACTCCTCCATAATAGCAATCCTTAACAATGTTCACGTTTCTGCGGGGTTCTTCACCGTCAACATGTTTTTTGTTCTTTTGATATTCTGACATAACCGGCTGATGATATTGTGTGTATATGATGAAAATAATATTCATGGATAAGAACATGTGGTCAGAAGAATGAGTGATGTATGAGTCATAAAAACAGACTTGTGAATGTAGATATTGATCGTGAAAAGTTTGTCTCGTTCTGAGCATATAAATATTTCTTAAGCCTCACAATGATGTAGACTTAGTCGTATCGGTCATTGTAATCAATTTTAAAATGTGCAAATTCAAGATAAAACAACTCAAAACACACGAGTTGCCTGGCTCAGTATTACTGTGAAAATTAGTATAACAAATTATAACTTTCAACAAGTTTGGAATGGCTCCATCTAGTGGAGAGATATACAATATGTTTCCCACATCTGGACGTGTGACTAAAAACAGAAGCCCAATGCAAACTCTAAACGCATTTTTATTTGATTAAAATGATTTCAGAAGTGTAGTAAAAGACAGTTTTATTTTTCGCTCAATGATAAACATGCTGTATTGTTTTATGTTGTGATGGAATCATAAAACAAGTAACACAACATAGTGAAGGATTCACAGGTGATAGCCTACTTGTCATTTTTCAGATAATCCTTAAATCTACTACTATGCACACAAAATATACCCAGTCTCTGTGTTTTAGATGGGGAATGGAGTGGCAGTCCAGAGGGGTGTCCAAACTCGGCCCTGGAGGGCCATTGTCCTGTATAGTTTAGCTCATCTTGCGTGAACTCACCCGCCTGGAAGGTTCCAGAATGCAAGTCCTTGATTAACTGGTTCAGGTGTGTTTAATTAGGCATGGAGCTGAACTCTGCAGGACAGTGGCCCTCCAGGAGCAGGATTGGACACGCCTGGTCTTGAGTATTTGGAACCAAGACATTATAAATAAATCAATAAGCTAATTTCCGATTTATATTTGAAAAAAAAAATCTACGTTTTGCTATTTTCTCAATTTGCCCACTGCTGATAGTGATAACTGATATAGCGACTGATACATGTCAGAATGAGGCCAGTGATTCATATTTGATGCAGATGCCCAAAGAGGGAAGCAAAGTGACTCACTTCCTGTTCTCACTGAACTGACTAAAATGATAAAGAAGATAAGATAAAAATGTGACAACCGCATGCTGATCAACATTCAGCAAACAAATGTATCTCTATATTTACAGTCGCACTGTAGTTCCGTATCCCCAGACTCCAAGGCCAGGGTAGAGGGGTTCAGTAAATTTAGTTTGAACCTTATACAGAAGCTTCATTTTGTCAGACACACTATAAAATGACACTGTCCCAGCCTCATAGTCTACATACACCCCTATCCTGGAGGAACTGGGGACAGATATAGTGGTGCTTTTGTTGTTGTGTACAAAGGAGTACTTGGATTCAGAGCAGTACAAACTCCAAGACTTGTCATTCCCCCCAAAGCTGCCAGCTTTGTCATTTTCTTTCCTCTGAATTCCTCTATAAGTCACAGCAATGTCTATTTCTGTGCCACTCCAGTCCACTTCCCAGTAGTAGCGACCGCCGGCCAGACCTTCCTTACACAGCACCTGCTGCCAGTATTCGAAGCGATCGGGATGCTCCGGGTACGACTTTGGCTCGTTGCTCATACGCACCACTGTGTTTTTGTCTGACAGGTGCAGGTTCGGGTGGGCTGTTGAAGGATCTGTTGAGGGCTGACAGAAATCTAGATCGAGAAGGGGTGTTGTTAAATTAACCACCTTAAACAAATGTGTTTCTATATAAAACTACTGTCTCACTGTTGATTATATTGATTAGAAACTTACATTCTAAGAAGTCCTCCCTTTTTGCTGGGTCCACAGTCTGGAGAATTTTAACCTCCTTTACTGCAGATGAAAAACATATATGTATTAAAACAAAAATTATATATATATATATATATATATATATATATATATATATATATATATATATATATATATATATATATATATTAAATTGAATGCATTGATTTCTGTTGGATCATGTGACACTGAAGACTGGAGTAATGATGTTGAAAATTCAGCTTTGCCATCACAGGAATAAATTACATTTTAAAATATATATTCAAATAGAGAAAATTTTATTGTAATAATATTTCACAATATTGCTGTTTTTACTGTATTTTTTATAAAAAAATTGCAGCCTTATGAGCATAAGAGACTTCTTTCAAAAACATTTTAAATAATCTTAACGACTTTTGAATGGTAGTATATATATATATATACATGTATACCTGTGTATGTGTTTTATATATATATACATATATATATACACTCACCTAAAGAATTATTAGGAACACCTGTTCAATTTCTCATTAATGGAATTATCTAATCAACCAATCACATGGCAGTTGCTTCAATGCATTTAGGGGTGTGGTCCTGGTCAAGACAATCTCCTGAACTCCAAACTGAATGTCAGAATGGAAAAGAAAGGTGATTTAAGCCATTTTGAGCGTGGCATGGTTGTTGGTGCCAGACGGGCCGGTCTGAGTATTTCACAATCTGCTCAGTTACTGGGACTTTCACGCACAACCATTTCTAGGGTTTACAAAGAATGGTGTGAAAAGGGAAAAAACATCCAGTATGCGGCAGTCCTATGGGGGAAAATGCCTTGTTTATGCTAGAGGTCAGAGGAGAATGGGCCGACTGATTCAAGCTGATAGAAGAGCAACTTTGACTGAAATAACCACTCGTTACAACCGAGGTATGCAGAAAAGCATTTGTTAACCCACAACACGCACAACCTTGAGGCGGATGGGCTACAACAGCAGAAGACCCCACCGGGTACCACTCATTTCCACTACAAATAGAAAAAAGAGGCTACAATTTGCAAGAGCTCACCAAAATTGGACAGTTGAAGACTGGAAAAATTTTGCCTGGTCTGATGAGTCTCGATTTCTGTTGAGACATTCAGATGGTAGAGTCAGAATTTGGCGTAAACAGAATGAGAACATGGATCCATCATGCCTTGTTACCACTGTGCAGGCTGGTGGTGGTGGTGGTGTAATGGTGTGGGGGATGTTTTCTAGGCACACTTTAGGCCCCTTAGTGCCAATTGGGCATCGTTTAAATGCCACGGCCTACCTGAGCATTGTTTCTGACCATGTCCATCCCTTTATGGCCACCATTTACCCATCCTCTGATGGCTACTTCCAGCAGGATAATGCACCATGTCACAAAGCTCGAATCATTTCAAATTGGTTTCTTGAACATGACAATGAGTTCACTGTACTAAAATGGCCCCGACAGTCACCAGATCTCAACCCAATAGAGCATCTTTGGGATGTGGTGGAACGGGAGCTTCGTGCCCTGGATGTGCATCCCACAAATCTCCATCAATTAAAAGATGCTATCCTATCAATATGGGCCAACATTTCTAAAGAATGCTTTCAGCACCTTGTTGAATCAATGCAACGTAGAATTAAGGCAGTTCTGAAGGCGAAAGGGGGTCAAACACAGTATTAGTATGGTGTTCCTAATAATCCTTTAGGTGAGTGTATATATATATATACACACACACACACATTAAACATTATGTGCATATATTTTTAATATAAGGGTTTTAAGCACCTGCTGATGAGATTTTGATCATTTCTTCCTTGCTTATGTCTTCTAATTGCACTTTCAGGTAAGAGATGGCTTTCTTTGCATTGTCAAATGTGTGGTGAGGGGCTAATGTCACTTTGGACAAGTCTTCATATCCAGAAGGAGCAGAAAGAGACTGCCAGCTCTATGGGGGGGGGGGGGGGGGGGGGGGGGGGGGGGGGGGGGGGGGGGGCAGAAATGTTATTTTATCATACTGTAGGGAACAGTTTAACAAAAAAAAGCAAATGCGCTTAATGGGCCACAGCACTTTTTCAACAATACCTGTAAGAAGTGGATATGATCATCGGATTGGGACAGCTGCTCCAGGTCATTATGTTTCTTTCTTAGTAATGTAATCTCCTCCTCCAGCCTGGCCAGGTGTCCCTCTGCACGTGTCAGTAGAAGGGTTTCCTGGGTTCGGATCATCTCCTTCACTTCTCCATGCCTCCTCTCTAGTGCCCGCAGCAGTTCAGTGAAAATACGCTCGTTTTCATCCAACACACTCTGAGATGAGTGCTGGAATGAGAAAAACACCATAGATGAGATAGGGACTGCACATTTACAGGTTTCATTTACAATACCAGTCAAATAGAGATGGAACAAGAACAGAGCACCTTTTTAAAATTTGAAGTCCTGTTAAATAAGAAAATAGCATTTTGAGCTAATTTAAATGTAACACTTAACAATATTTATAAAATTATACAATTTTTAAAAGTATTCATTATTGATTTTATTTAATAAACGTACAATTCATCAATAATTCATGTATATTTAATTAATGTTCATTTATTAAACTAAGATGTTAAATATTTAGGATATGTAGAAATTAGCATTAAACTACTAATTTTTTTTTTTTAGCCTATAGCTACTTCTCTCACTGCAGATGAAAAACATATATGTTTAAATATGTTTTAGGCTACACTACTATTCAAATGGGGTCAGTACATTTAATAATAATAATATTATTAATAATAATAATACTTTTATTCAGTAAGGGCCGGTTCACACAGAATGAGTTTTTGTGGAATGGGGAAAAACAACAATGACACTGCGCGTTCCAAAAAAGCTGTTAAAATAAGTTTATTTTAACAGCTTTTTTGGAACGCGCGGTGTCATGCGACTGCAAAAAGCGCAAGATGTCCGTCTAGCGTGTGTTTTAAAAAAAAAATGGCACAGTGGAATGGAAAAAACGCGTTCTATGTGAACGCCCCCAAAGTATGGATTAAATTGATCAAAAGTGTCAGTAAAGACATTTGTAATGTTACAAAATATTTGTATTTCAAATAAATTATGTTCTTCCAAACTTTCTATTCATCAAACAATCCTAAAGACATGTATCACGGTTTTGATAAAAATATTAAGTAGCACAACTGTCTTGATAATAATAATAATAATAATAATAACAATAATAATACATGTTTCTTGAGCATCAAATCAGCATACTAGAATGATTTCTGAAGGATCGTGTGATTCTGTAGACTGGAGTAATGATAGCCTACTGAAAATTCAGCATAATATTCTAATAGGATTTTTTTTATTTATGTATTAGCCCTATACTTATTCATTTTAATTTTACATTTCTATGAAAATAACTAATGATTAGGTTTTCATCAACTCTCAAGCCCCCAGCAGTTTCCTCGCTGTTTTAGAAACCCTGACCTCAAATATTAACTAACTGGAACAAATAGAACCTTATTGTAAAATGTTTGATTAAATAATATAAAACAGAAATACACATGTAATGTGGTATTGTATATTGCAGTGGGCAAGTCAGCATAACAGCATTCTATGAGTAATTAAGTGACATAATAAAAGATATAAACAGAGGATTCTTCCGAATATTTTCTAAAATTCTTACTTTTATGGATGCCACTGCCTGCCTGAGATCTTGCCATTTCTTCGTCCTTTCCTCAATCTTCTGCTGTGAAGTCATCAGTTTCGCTCCGAGCTGTTTCTGTGACAATTTCAAAAAAGCAAATTCGTGAGACACTGGACTGTTAAAGAGATAGTTCACCCAAAAATTAATTCATACCGGTTTGGAACAATTTGAGGGTGAGTAAATGACAGAATTGTCATTTTTGTGCTATCCCTTTAATCTTCCACCCAAGTGAAAGCACTAAATATTGACTTGTTGTTTATCAATGATCATCATGATTAAAGGGATAGTTCACTTTGAAATTAAATTTTTTATATGTTTTAGCTTACCCCAAGGACATCCAAGATGTAGGTGTCTTTGTTTCCACAGTCTTTTCAATTTTGATATTTTTAGGTCAAACCGTTCTTTTCTGTCAGTCATATAATGCAGGACTACTATGGGGTCCTTCTCAAAGAGCATGCACAGAGAAGTCCATATTAAACATGATTTAATGACTCGTAAATGTAAGTATACATTGATGGCCTAAGACACGAAACGAGCGGTTTGTGTGAGAAAACGAACAGTATACACTCACCTAAAGGATTATTAGGAACACCTGTTCAATTTCTCATTAATGCAATTATCTAATCAACCAATCACATGGCAGTTGCTTCAATGCATTTAGGGGTGTGGTCCTGGTCAAGACAATCTCCTAAACTCCAAACTGAATGTCAGATTGGGAAAGAAAGGTGATTTGAGCAAATTTTGAGCGTGGCATGGTTGTTGGTGCCAGACGGGCCGGTCTGAGTATTTCACAATCTGCTCAGTTACTGGGATTTTCACGCACAACCATTTCTAGGGTTTACAAAGAATGGTGTGAAAAGGGAAAAACATCCAGTATGCGGCAGTCCTGTGGGCGAAAATGCCTTCTTGATGCTAGAGGTCAGAGGAGAATGGGCCGACTGATTCAAGCTGATAGAAGAGCAACTTTGACTGAAATAACCACTCGTTACAACCGAGGTATGCAGCAAAGCATTTGTGAAGCCACAACACGCACAACCTTGAGGCGGATGGGCTACAACAGCAGAAGACCCCACCGGGTACCACTCATCTACTCTACAAATAGGAAAAAGAGGCTACAATTTGCAAGAGCTCACTAAAATTGGACAGTTGAAGACTGAAAAAAAGGTTGCCTGGTCTGATGAGTCTCGATTTCTGTTGAGACATTCAGATGGTAGAGTCAGAATTTGGCGTAAACAGAATGAGAATATGGATCCATCATGCCTTGTTACCACTGTGCAGGCTGGTGGTGGTGGTGTAATGGTGTGGGGGATGTTTTCTTGGCACACTTTAGGCCCCTTAGTGCCAATTGGGCATCGTTTAAATGCCACGGCCTACCTGAGCATTGTTTCTGACCATGTCCATCCCTTTATGGCCACCATGTACCCATCCTCTGATGGCTACTTCCAGCAGGATAATGCACCATGTCACAAAGCTCGAATCATTTCAAATTGGTTTCTTGAACATGACAACGAGTTCACTGTACTAAAATGGCCCCCACAGTCACCAGATCTCAACCCAATAGAGCATCTTTGGGATGTGGTGGAACGGGAGCTTCGTGCCCTGGATGTGCATCCCACAAATCTCCATCAACTGCAAGATGCTATCCTATCAATATGGGCCAACATTTCTAAACAATGCTTTCAGCACCTTGTTGAATCAATGCCACGTAGAATTAAGGCAGTTCTGAAGGCGAAAGGGGGTCAAACACAGTATTAGTATGGTGTTCCTACTTCCTAATAATCCTTTAGGTGAGTGTATATCGTTTTTACCTTTTGTACACAGCCACGTCCAAGTGATCTGAGGGCGCGGGCGCTTCCTAGTGTGACGTGTACGCAGACTGGTGTATCCACAAGTTTCCTACGTCCCATGAGGCCTTGCGTCAAAAGTGGGTGCGTCTTCCGGTTCGAAGTAAACAAGCGAAACGTGACACTTATTCATTCATTCGACTATCGATTAATCATTAATATTATACTAAAATTTATTATTTAATTTGTTTAACTTTTTATCAATTACAAATGCAATGAAAATACAAAAATACAGCGTGTTTTTCCACGATGAGTTCTTTATTACAAGATCAACTTGTGGCAGTTAAACTGGACATTCGGTTATGGCTAAACTTGAAGATATGCGCTGCGGTGCTCTGGACTGCTGGTGCGAGTCGGCGTTTTTTAAACAGAGACCCTTGTTTGTTCCTAAATAGTAATAAAAAAGAATCATGTTAAATAAAACCGAAATCGCGATACTCAGATCCACGGACCTGTGTCGCGGTCAGGGAAGGCAGAATCACGATACGCCCTTCCCACTCCCAGAGATATCCTTCCCGTCCAGATCCAATATAGCTACCATATCTTTACTATTTGTATTATTTGAAGTTAACATTATAAAATTTGTAGACCTACACCACAAAACTAGTTGAGGATAAATTATTTAAAATTGGGCGATTCCAGCATTATGGACGTGACATTTGCAGTCAAAATATAAATTCTCCGAAAATGCATTTAGGCTATTGAAACCTCGGTTTATATACATATATCATATCATATCAATAAAGGAGTCCAGACATTAGAAATATATAGCACATGCATTTTGTATTTAATATGAGGGAAATACACAAGGGTGACACAAAAAAAAAACTTTAACTTTTTGAAAGCACTGAGCCTTTATTTAAAGTTAATTTCGTTTTGTATTAATTGTATCTTAATTTCAATCAATGTTTCATCAACAATTTACCTGGATTTAATAAATAATAAGTAGCGGTAAATATAGCAGACAATAATCAAGACACGGAGGCGCTGGCGCCTGAACTGCAGCTCGTTTCATAAATGAACCGAAACTCAGCGTCTACTTGCCTTACAGACCTGAGAAATATATATATAGCCTATATTATATTAGATATACTATGAAATGTTTACTGTGTGTCATTCATGTTCTGAATATGTTGCTTCACAGTAGCCTTCACTTAAAATCTTTAGTCCAAGATTGTTGGATAATACAATTTGCCACTGAATTAGTTTAGTCCGGTTATAGGCCTATGTACAACCGCGAACAGCACATGTTGTCCCTGAGCTCCGTAACGACATCTCTCATAAAGGTTTGCGACTTATTTTAAATAGTAAAATATTATCTGAAAAACACCTAGCCTCTTCGCTAAATAGCACACAAAATACCATTGGTATGCTACTTCCGCCGCCTGACCGGAAGTTGCACCCACTTTATTTTTTACAGTAGCGCCCCCCGGAAACAGGTGGATAGATGCAGACTGGTGTATAGATATATACACACTAGATGTCGCCTTGGCTAAGGGCTGCGTCCGAAATCGCGTACTATGAACTGCCGTCGCCAAGGCGACATCTAGTGTATATATCTATACACCAGTCTGCGCCCTCACATAAATACTGTTCGTTTTCTCACACAAACCGCTCGTTTCGTGTCTTAGGCCATCAATGTGTACTTACATTTACGAGTCATTAAATCATGTTTAATTTGGACTTCTCTGTGCATACTCTTTGAGGAGGACCCCATAGACCTGCATTATATGACTGACAGACAAGAACGGTTTGACCTAAAAATATCAAAATTGAAAATACTGTGGAAACAAAGACACCTACATCTTGGATGCCCTTGAGGTAAGCTAAAACATATCAAAAATTTATTTCAAAGTGAACTATCCCTTTAAGTTAAAAAGCATACTACGTTTCTTCATGGCATGAGTCGTTCTATTGATAAGCTCACCTGCTTTTCTGTCCTTTCAGCTGCTGCTGAAACAATATCATGTTTTTTGTGTTCCTCCATGATACACAAAACGCAAACACATGCTTGATCAGAACGACAGAAAACCTCTAAAAGTTTATCATGTTCAGCGCAGATCTTCTCACGCAGTTGCCCTGTTGCTGCCACCAGTTTGTGCTTCATGAGAGCTGGATACTCATAATGAGCCTGGAGATGCGTCTCACAAAATGAGGTTAAACACGTCAGACATGACTTCACTGCCTTGTTCTTCTTTGCCAGACAGAAATCACACAGCACTTCTCTGGAGCAGTTGCGGCTGCTGGAGCTGCTGTATCTTCCATTGCGTCTGGGTTTCTCCAGAGTGCTGTATCGGCTATGGTTTGCTGTACTGCTCCGAGACATGTTAAAACTCTCTCGGCATGATCCAAAGACAAGCTTGTGGGGTAAAAAGTAGTTTCAATGAAACTGTACTGACACATTCATTATATATAGAGGAATGTGAACCGTGTGTGATAAACCAGTTTAGCAGGTTAGATGCTGACATGTCATGTGACAGATGATGTCAGAACAAAGAGAATAGCAAAAATGTGAATGTTGTAACATAAACATTGTAAAACATTTTTACAAATGCCCTTTTGTTGACAGTAAACCATGAGTAAAGTGTCTTGTAAGTTTCCTCCAGTGGTTAAGTAAGGAAAAATTGACGATGGTCCGGTATTAGAAAAATAATGTGACAACGCGAAGCATAGTTTGTGTGTGTGTGTGTGTGTGTGTGTGTGTGTAGACACAGAGCGTGCTTTCAATAGATTAATAAACGTGGTGCTTGTCATTTGTATCATATTGTTTGTTATATATTTGCTAGGTCAGTGTCTTTGTGGGTTTTGGTTCTTTTGCTGTTGTAAGCTGTAAGGACCCGTGAAATAACTAAAAAAAATGATTTAGCGAAGTAATATGGAACTGCAATGTGGCCAAGACCTGCCTGGAACTACTTTAGCTGCATTTACTTAAATAATAAACTTAAATAATTGCACACCTTAGAACATTCATCAACCAATAAAGCATTCAATAGCCATGCACATATAGTAAAATAAAAGCTACATTTCCTTATATAAACTTTATAATATTTTATTAATAAAATTGTCCACTTCAAATCATGCCCACATGCAATAGCTTAAAGTCCTTCATTTTGATATCACAGACCAGAGGCTCTGTAATTTAATTTATTTCCACATCTACATCAAAGGTCAAAGAAAATTTAATTTATACAGAATTCAAGGATCCCGTTTCAAAATGTGTAACACGGTTTCCTGTGAGAATCAAAGTAGTTAAATTCCTCACAAGTAGACTAAATCATCGTCGATATAATGGACATGACTTTTAAAATGGCAAAAATTTAAGTTAATATTCTTTCATTAAAATTTGTATGTGAATTTCGAAGTTCAGATAGAGATAGAGATATGTGAAATTATTACGTAATGAGGAGAAAAACAACAAACAACAGTCAGAAGGTTTGGAATTCAGCTATAGAGTCATCATGCACTGAACTAGTAACTTTTCTGTTGCTATTTATAGAATTTTACTTTGCAAATGTATACATCAGTGTTTCCAGTAACATTGGTGTTTCCAGTAACACATTCATGAGATCATGTGGGGCTTAAACCTATTTGACCACAAAGCACAATAGTGTTTGATAAAGATCTGTTTACACTGTATTGTGCATGCAACTTTCACTTCTCCCTTTTTGTTTCAAGTGCATTGCCAAGAGGATCTAAAAAGCCTGTGTGCTGTTTCCAGCAAACAATAGCATTACAGCCCTGTGAAAAATGATTGACTACAAAATAAAATGGGATGTCTTCTTTAGATTCTTAGTTTAAATAAAAAAGCATCAGTTTATTTGATCAAATTCAATACATTCACATGTAGGCTACTGTATACATGCTCAGATTATTGCTTTATATAGCTCTCCTGAGCCGTATCCAGAATCTCATGTTACTCAAAGGGTCCCTGCTCCACTTCAAGTACGTGTTCTTTTTCAGATGCTTATGAAGACCAAACACTTTCTTAGTCTTCGTCTCTTCCACATCTTCCAGAATGATGATGATGATGTTGGCATTGCGTTCCATCATAAACCGGGACTGAGCTAATTCAAACTCAAAGCGACACCAGGCGCTATCAATGAAGTGTTGAGACACAACCACAATGACTTTACGACTGCCCATTATTCCTTCATCAATAATGTTGGAGGCGATGGACTTCCCTGCTTGAAAGTCCCGCATGTGAAGGCAAAGATGAATAGGTGGAACACCGTTCTCCAGATTCTCCATCAGTTCATTCATGACCCAGACTTCATCATAGCTGGAGAAAATCACAAATGCATCATAGGAACATTCTTGTTGTCCAGGTGATCTATAGCCTCTCAGTAGAATACAGCAATACTGAAGATAAAACTGAAACCTATAAGCCAAGACTGATAACACAACTACTAATGAAACAATACATAATGATACAACAATTGTGAGTCTTTTCTTTTGCACACAGCTGTCAGTGTCAATGTCCACTGCTCTAAAATCTGAGCTTGGTGACAAGGTTTTACAGAAAATATTTTCTGATTGCTTCAAAATGTTCTGATTTTGGATGATCCACAAAATAAAATCTGTCTGGGAGCAGGAACAATCGATGGGGTTGGAGGACAAATCTAACTCTGAAAGGTTTGCAGGCAGCTTTTGGAGAACATGAAGTGGGATGCTAGTTATGCTGTTCTTATCGATATAAATTGATGTAAGTTGTGTCAGCTCTGGTTGGGCCAGAAAGTCCAAAATCATCAACTTGTTTTTACTTAAATACAAATGCCTTAATTTCTGTGTGCCGGTAAAAGATGTCCTGGAGATTTCTCCGATGCCACAGTGTGAGATGTCAAGAACTTCCAAATGTGTAAGATTTTGTAAGAAAGATCTCAATATATCTCCACTGAAACTGATTCCCGCCATTTTAAGCACAGTCAAATTTTGCAGGTCCCGAAAAATCATGTACCTTGTTACAGTAATACTTGTGTAGGAAATATCCAAATACTTTAAATTTTTTAGACCTGTAAAAAATGCAAAGTAAAAAACAATGACTAGTTTTGTATGGTGGAGGTCCAACACTTCAAGCATTTCAAGTCCAGAAAATGGGTTATCAACCATCCCTATCTCTGAGTTTTGACTAAGATTCAAGAATCGAATATTTGGTGCTCTTGGAAAAAATTGGAAACAGCAGTCCTTCAAAATCAAAAAGTTTCCACTCAAATCAACATGAAGAAGAGACAGGTCACTGACACCAATACCAATACCAATAAAGGTTATAGGCACAGTATTCTTCACCACCAGTTTTTCTAAGCTTGGTATATGTGAAACAATTGGTACAACAGATAATGAAGTGTGACCTAAATACAGTTCCTTAAGACGGTGAAATGGAACACGTTCCATTGTTCTGAAATATCCTCTTTTCACTGTGATTTTTGTCGCATTGATCATACAATGGAACAAGTTCATTTCAGAATCAGAGAATTCTTTCTGAACAAGATATATTTCATTGAAATTAACTGAACAAAGACCATCAAGATAATTTGAATCTGACACCTGGATTTTCCATTGCATTCTGTAACTTCCAATGAACAACTTATCCACACTGAGACCAGTAAGAGCATTTAGACACCCATTTTGTGCATTTAATGAAACGAAGGCAGCTTGTATGTGAAGCCCTCTGAGATAAACATCTTTGAAAGCTCCTGGTTCAATGTGTAATAATGGATTCCTAGAGAGAATCAAAGTCATGTTTCTGCCAATCTTTCTCAACACAACAGTGTGATCAGTTTTAATGATGGATATATTATTGGCATGTAGATCAAGTAAACTGAAATCTTTAAAGGAGCTCATGAATGGAGGGAGAGACACGGACTGGATGTTATTTGTTCCAACTCTAAGTTCCTGTAGCTTAGTAAGGTTATTCATTTGAAGCTGTAAGGACGCGAGACCAACATCCACAAGATCTAGTCTTTGTAGATAATGTAAAGAATTCAAGCATCCAGGTCCAAAATATGTAATAGGGTTTCCAGTGAGAATCAAAGTAGTCAAATTCTTCACATTGTAGAAAGTATCATTTTCAATGTGCTTGATGTGGCATCTGAAAGCCCAGAAGATTACAAATTAGTACATTAAACAATAGTTAACATGTTTAAATTGTAATGCATTATGATTAATGATCAGTAGCATTAATTTACCTTGTGAGGTCCAAAACTTGCAAATTGAACAATACAGGAAATACCCACTTATGTAAAGAGTTCAAGAAATTGAAACTGAAATCGAGAGACGTCACAGTGAAGGGAAGACTGCTGGGAATGTGAGTCAGATTTCTCCCAGAACATGAGTATTCCATATTCTTTATAATCTATTAATAAACAAAGACACTATTATACCCTTTTTTAAACAAACTTTTGGTATTTCTGTTTTTTTTTTCTGTCTGAGAGATCCTAAGGCCTCTTTACTTTTGTATAAGATAGATAGATAGATCTAGAAAGAAAATCTCTGAAAAAGTGCATTTCTACATACTATCTGAATTTTCCTTTTCCCCTTCCCTTAGAAAATGAGGCTAATTATAAACGACTAATAATATAATATAATATAATATAATATAATAATATAATATAATATAACATAATATAATGTAATATAATATAATATAATATAATATAATATAATATAATATAATGAAAAGAACCTGAGCATCAAATAATTACAAAATAAATTCAGAAGTCCAGCATGTTTATAATACTATAGCCTTCGATAAAAAATAGCAATACATAAACGCTCACATAAACAAACAGTATTCTCTAAGAACGTAACCTTAAAGCACATATATGAACTATATTAACGATAACTATATATAAACTATATGTATTGTTCTTACCGTGGTACATTCCTGTCCTTCTCCAGCATTCACAAGAATCAAGATTGAGCTTAGGAAAATCATCAGTTCACGATATGATAAGATCATTGTGATGTAAAGCACATACCATTTAATATAAATCTGTTAATACTCTATTGTCGAAGTACTGCATACTTGCAAGCAACTCTCACTTCTCCCTTTTGTTTCAAAAGGGAAGTTATTAATCTTTAAAGTACATTCCCATGATGAATAGAAAGCCCTTCACTTGCAGTATTTTAAAGGAGCAATAACTTTACTCTGTGGAAAATGGTTGAAAAACATAAAATGCAATAAATCTTCTTAAAATTGTGCAAAAGTTTATTTATTCAAAACATAATATATCCAAAGTAAATGTAATATTATTGTTTTGTGGCAATAATAGCTCTCCTGATCCGTATCCAGAATCTCATGTTACTCAAAGGGTCCCTGCTCCACTTCAAGTACGTGTTCTTTTTCAGATGCTTATGAAGACCAAACACTTTCTTAGTCTTCGTCTCTTCCACATCTTCCAGGATGACGATGATGATGTTGGCATTGCGTTCCATCATAAACCGGGACTGAGCTAATTCAAACTCAAAGCGACACCAGGCGCTATCAATGAAGTGTTGAGACACAACCACAATGACTTTACGACTGCCCATTATTCCTTCATCAATAATGTTGGAGGCGATGGACTTCCCTGCTTGAAAGTCCCGCATGTGAAGGCAAAGATGAATAGGTGGAACACCGTTCTCCAGATTCTCCATCAGTTCATTCATGACCCAGACTTCATCATAGCTGGAGAAAATCACAAATGCATCATAGGAACATTCTTGTTGTCCAGGTGATCTATAGCCTCTCAGTAGAATACAGCAATACTGAAGATAAAACTGAAACCTATAAGCCAAGACTGATAACACAACTACTAATGAAACAAAACATAATGATAAAACAATTGTGAATCTTTTATTTTGCACACAGCTGTCAATGTGAAAGTCCACTGCTCTAAAATCTGAGCGTGTTGACAAGGTTTTACAGAAAATATTTTCTGATTGCTTCAAAATGTTCTGATTTTGGATGATCCACAAAATAAAATCTGTCTGGGAGCAGGAACAATCGATGGGGTTGGAGGACAAATCTAACTCTGAAAGGTTTGCAGGCAGCTTTTGGAGAACATGAAGTGGGATGCTAGTAATGCTGTTTTTATCAACATAAAATGATGTTAATTGTTTCAGGCTTGGGTGGATAAGAAAATCTATAGTCATTAAATTGTTTCCTCTCAGATTCAAAAGTCTAAGTCTTTGGAGATTTTTAAAAGAGCTTGGGTGTAACTCTACCATACGACAGTATGACATGTCAAGGTGCTCTAGAACTGTGAGATTATTAAATAAAAATCGTATTACATCACCCTGAAAATTATTGCCAGCCATCTTGAGAACCTTAAGACTGCTCAGTCCATAAAAGCAATATATGTTACCAAAAGTGATACTGGAATAAGAAACATCTAGATACCTCAAGTACTTCAAGTTAGACAAAAGTGAAAGGTATCCCATACCTACAACCCTTGTATGATGAAAATCTAGAATTTCAAGGGAATCAAGTCTATCAAATGCTGGAACAGAAAGACCGATTTGTGGATTTAAACTCAAATTTAGATACCTGATTCGATGAGTGTCCAACAACATTTCTGTGCAGCATGATGTTAATGTAATTTGGTTTGAACTCAGATCCAAATACTGCAGCTTAGGCATGTCTATAAAGGTTTCAACTTGGGTTGCAACGTTGCGTGTAAATACTACTTTTTCTAAAGTATGAAGATGTGAAAGTAGTTTACCTGGCACAGTATCTAATTGATTGTTAATCAAGTAAATCTCCTTAATTTCATTAAATGGCACATACGCAATATCACGAATTAGACCACCCTTTACAGCTACAATTGTGGCATTAATCATACAGCGAAAGATATTAATTTTCCCACTAGGCCTTTCTTTTATGTAATAATATACCTCATGAAAATAAATAGAGCAAAGGCCATCTAAATAGTCTGAATCTGATGGGAAAATCTTGTTATCATCCCTGTTCTTTCCGAACATCAGCTTTTTGACATTAAGACCATATAGAGCTTTTAGACCAACTTTCTGAGTAGCAAATGAAACAAATGCAGATCGAATATCCAGCTCTCTGAGATAAACATCTTTGAAAGCTCCTGGTTCAATGTGTAATAATGGATTCCTAGAGAGAATCAAAGTCATGTTTCTGCCAATCTTTCTCAACACAACAGTGTGATCAGTTTTAATGATGGATATATTATTGGCATGAAGATCAAGTAAACTGAAATCTTTAAAGGAGCTCATGAATGGAGGGAGAGACACGGACTGGATGTTATTTGTTCCAACTCTAAGTTCCTGTAGCTTAGTAAGGTTATTCATTTGAAGCTGTAAGGACGCGAGACCAACATCCACAAGATCTAGTCTTTGTAGATAATGTAAAGAATTCAAGCATCCAGGTCCAAAATATGTAATAGGGTTTCCAGTGAGAATCAAAGTAGTCAAATTCTTCACATTGTAGAAAGTATCATTTTCAATGTGCTTGATGTGGCATCTGAAAGTAAATACATAAATTCAATATTATTTATAGAACAAGACATTATACAACAAGACATTTAGATGGTAATAACATTGCTTACCTTGACAGATCAAGGACTCGTAGAAAAGACAAAACCGGGAATACCGTCTTCTGTAAGTGTTTCAAAACGTTAAAACTAAAATCCAGAATTTGAACTGATGGAGAAATAGTTGGTGGTATGTAGCTGAGGTTTCTTCCCATGCATGAGTAGTGCAGATTCTCGGTAATCTAAGGTTAATTTTTAAGTAAATGTTAATATTTCACAACAGTAATGCAGAACACAGATTTAAATTCAGATTTACTTACTTTAGTGCATGATTCTCCAGCACATATAGAAAAAAATATCATGAAAGCACTTACAGTAAAGAAACTCATCTTGAGTGATCTCAACCGCTCATAAAAATTTGAGCCAGCCTTGTTTGAGATCATTGAATATGAGGAACGAATGCCATGGTTTTCAACAACGGGGAACTATGGGTGAAAGGATGTCATAGAGAAGTAAGCTTATGCTTAGTTTCTTAAATCTTGAATGAAGAAGTACCTTTCTGAATAGATGTATTGTAATTGCCTCTGCAATTCATATAAGTTTAATAAGAACAACTTTATGCATATATTTGTATAGGCAACACTTTAATTCAAAGCACTCTGGATCCTCTGAGCCTAGAAGGCCAGCAATAACAGTAATGCAGAGGAGTAGTTTTGAGATGACAGGTTGCAGGACTAGAGCAGCATGATCAGACAGGTGAGGCCTGCTTTTCCTGATGTTATAAAGCTTGAGTCTGCATGACAGGCAGTTGTTGAGATTCTGCAATGTTGAACTGGTTGTTGAAAACTACCCTAAGATTCTCAACTGAGCTGGCTTGCTTTAGGCCATATGTCCACCAAAGCTTTTTCAGTAAGCTCTTCTGACAACACAGCTAGGGGGTGCTTAAGATTGCATTGGTTGCCATGACTGCTGCTTTCTTAGTAGACTGATGGCAAACAAAATGTTCCTCCAAGCATTATTTTTCAAATTAATATTGTGGTAGTCCTGGTATCTAATCTGGTACAGACATGGATACTCTGAGACCAGCAATATTAACTTCTTGCTAAATTAAAGTCATTCTACAAGTAGAATGTGACAGTTGATTGGTGTGGTATTTGTCCCGCCCCTCCTCCATTGTTATTGGATGGCTGGGTAAAAAGTGGCAGTGACGAGCACCGTGTTTTACCCAAAGCTGAATATTTTTCTTCTTTCGGTGACAGGAAAAATGCCTTTATTAAATACATTGCACTCCAATTGCAGCATTTTTTTAAAAAAAAGCTGACTACAGGAAAGAACACTTTAGTGGACACAGTATAGAGGCTAGCTTACATCACCTCAATGGGAACCAACAACTGGCTGACAATCTGAATGAGTTCTATTGTCATTTGGACAGAGGCTGTCTCACACCCCATACCCACTCTAACCTTTACTCCACACACCCATAACCCCTCTTGCTATACCCCCTCTGTCCGCTCATACTACTCAACTTGAACTTATAATCTGTGTAGAGGATGTGTTGGCTATTCAGGAAACAGACGATCATGGAAAGCACCAGGCCCAGACAATTTCTCACCCACCTGTCTCAGACCATGCTGCCACCAATCTCCACGCAGATCTTCAACAGATCTCTGGAGCTGCGCAAAATCCCTTCCTGCTTTAAATGTTCCAACATCATCCCCATCAAAAAGAAACACAAGATTGCAGGACTGAAAGACTACAGACCTGTTGCTTTAACATCTGTGGTCATGAAGTAATTTGAGAGACTAATGCTGGCCCATCTGAAGGACACCACTGGGCCCTTGCTAGACCCCCTTCAGTTTGTTTATCGAGCAAACAGGTCTTCACTACATCCTGCAATATCTGGACAAACCAGTGAATTATGCAAGCAGCTATCTGTAGCCTTAGACTAGTAGCCCACTGAAGCTAAGCCTGGTCAGTACCTGGATGGGAGTCTTCCTGGGAAAACTAGGTTGCTGCTGGAAAGAGGTGTAAGTGAAGACAGCAGGGGATGCTCACTCTGTTGTCTGTGTGAGTCATAATGCCCCAGTATAATGATAGGGACACCACACTGTCAAATAGCACCGTCCTTCGGATGAGATGTTAAAATAGGACATGTCTCTCTGTAGTCATTAAAAATCCCAGAATGTCCTTCAAAAAAGAGTAGGGGTGTAAGCCTATTGGCCTCTGTCCATCATCATGGCCTCCTAATCATCCCTATTCTGTCCTCTGCATGTGTGTGCATTGGGCATGCATATACAGATAGCTAAACATTTTATGAAGTGATGAAGAGGCTTCAATGACCACTCAGAGGATGTCAATTTTCTTCTTTACTTGAGGGCAATCATGTTGTTTCTCTCAATCTGTTACATTATTTTGTGAAACTGAAAAAGAAAAACAAAAATGTGTATTATTTGTATAAAAATGTGTATAAAAATGTAAATTATTTAAATATAAATGAAAAAAATACAATAATTCTTTCCCTAATCCCCAACCTCCTCCTGTCCAAATTAACTCAGCTCTCTGTGCCCACCTCCATCTGTCAGTGGATCACCAACTTCCTGACAAACAGGCAACAGCTAGTGAGGCTGGGAAAAATCATATCCAACACCTGCACAATCAGAACTGGAGCTCCACAAGAATGTGTGCTCTCCCAACTACTCTTCTCCCGCTACACAAATGACTGCTCCTCTACAGACGCCTCTGGGAGGCTCCTGAAGTTTGCAGATGACACCACAGTCATTGGCCTCATCCAGGATGGTGATGAGTCTGCAAACAGAAGAGAGCTGGCTGTCTGGTGCAGTCACAACAACCTGGAGCTGAACATGTTCAAAACAGTAGAGATCATAGTGGACTTCAGGAGGAACATCCCACCACTCCCCCCACTCACCATAATGAACTGCATTGTGGCTGACGTGGAGTTCTTCAAGTTTCTGGGCTCTACCATCTCAAAGGACCTTAAGTGGGAGTTTCACATAGACACCATTGTGAAAAAGGCCCAGTAGAGGTTGTACTTCCTTCACCAGCTGAAGAAGGTTAACCTGCAACAGGAGCTCCTGACTCAGTTTTACTCAGTCGTCATTTAGGATCTGTACTCTTCCAGAGTGAGGAAGAAGCAGGTAAAATCAACACAGACTCCACTCACTCTGGCCACAACCTCTTTGAGCTGTTGGCGTTCGACTGGCGACTTAGAACACTGGACACTAGAACATCTAGGCACAGGAGCAGCTTCTTCCCACAGGCCATCTCCTTCCTAAATAGTTAAATGCCTCCCAATGCCTCTCTTAGTGCGATACTCCTACTGTTTAGTGCAATATCTGGTTAATTCACTTCTATTTATTATCCACAATATTGTCAAATGTAAATATGTTCATATCTGTAAATATGCTTATTCGGACTTATCCTAACTCTGTCTGTATACTTTTTCATATTTTTTTATTCTTTAATTTTATTATTATGGGTCTTCTTGTTTTATTTATATGTGTGCACTGGAAGCTTCATTTACAAAGAAAAATACCCTGTGTGTGCAAGCATACTTGGCAATAAAGGTCTCTCTGATTCTTCTAGTTGTAAGGTGATGTTGTGCTCAGTTGATGAGGTGCCCTGCCTCATCCTCTGGATCCACCAGCTCTCCTCAGCCCTCCAGATCTATCAGGACGACCACGGCCTCTTGCTCGCCAAGATCCACAGGATTGGGGTCCTCAGAGCTCCAACCATTCTGCTCCACCTTGACCCTCTGAGCCCAAGATTCTGCCTCTGTCCTTCGACCTATCGGCTCAATCGTGGCCGGCATCCCTCCGGCTACAGCAGGGTCCCTCGTCCTACCATCTCCACCAGGGTTCATCCCCCTCCTGGCTCTGCGGACATCCTGGCCTGTGGTTGTGCCTGATTGCTCCACTCCTTCGTCGCACCAGACTCCTTCATCCCCTCAGCTCCATTGTTTTCCTCACTACCTATGGCTCCATCTTAGACTACATTCACATCATTAGTTCAAATCTGACTATTTGTGTATCCGATTGGAGTGTGATCTAAATGATTGACAGTCACTACTCTCTACATCAGATCTGTTCAAATCTGATGTGTGTGTCCAGTATCTCTTTAGTTTTCCGGAATATCTGTGTTGGTTTCCATGGCAATGACATTGGTTTGGTAGGACTACGCCAAAAACAACATGGAAAGGTTTGCAATGTTGTCTTAGAAAATGACAATATGTAGCCACGGCGCTGGACAACTAATAAAGTAGCGACAGAAACGGAGGCTGGCATGAGCGGCTTTATTCCGTAGATAAGCTGGCAACATTACGCAGAGCTGAGCGTCTACGGAAACGCTACAAAAAGAAGGAACGTGCGAGGGCTAATTTCTATAAAAGCCCATTCAAATTCGTGAAGAAGTTATTCACCAGGGAGAAGAATGACACTTTAAAAGCATCTAGGGTTGAGCTAGAGAGATATTTGGAGGAAGCGCATACAGATGCAAAAAGGCATGAGCCTGTGTCAATTCCATCAGACATACCACCTATCAACCCACCAGAATACCAAATGGAGCACTGTGCACCTAAGTGGAAAGAGGTAGAGCAGGCTGTGAGAAAGGCAAGGGCTTCATCATCTCCAGGGCCTAATGGAGTTCCGTACAAGAGTGCTTCAGGAGTTCTGCGAATTCTGTGGAAATTGATAAAAGTGGCATGGGAAAAACAGGTTGTACCTAGAGCATGGCGCAGAGCAGGTGGAGTCTTTATACCTAAAGAAAAACAAGCTACAAGCATCAGTCAGTTTCGTCCTATTTCACTATTAAACATTGAAGGTAAGATTTTCTTCAGCATTATTGCCCAGAGATTGTCCACCTACCTATTAAAGAATGCCTTCATTGACACTTCAGTTCAAAAAGCGGGCATTCCGGGGTTCTCGGGATGCTTAGAACACAACAATGTTATCTGACAACGAATTCAGTCAGCAAAAAAAGGAGAGTAAGGAGCTCCATGTGACATTCCTGGATTTGGCTAATGCATATGGTTCAGTGCCACATGAGCTTCTTTGGGCAGCATTTGATTTTTTCAGAGTACCAATGTCAATAACAAATTTAGTGAAAGCCTATTTTGGAGATTTGCAATTTAGTTTCTCAACTCCAAAATTCAGCACCGCATGGCAATGCTTAGAGGTTGGAATAATGGCAGGATGCACCATTTCTCCACTGGCTTTTACCATGGCAATGGAAGTAATCATTAGGGCATCAAGATGGGTAGTAGGAGGAGAGCGCTTGGCTTCTGGGATGCGACTACCACCAATCAGAGCATACATGGATGACATGACAACCATGACTACAACAGTAGCCTGCACTAATCGGTTATTGGGGAAGTTAACAGATAATATTGAATGGGCACGAATGCAATTTAAGCCCTCTAAATCAAGGAGCATCTCGATAGTTAAAGGAAAGGTAGTAGATAAAACATTCTTCATTAATGGTGAGGCAATACCAACAGTTCCTGAGAAGCCAGTGAAAAGTCTTGGGAGATGGTACGATGAGGATCTAAAGGACACAGTTCGAGTGGGACGACAAGCAGTGGAAGGGTTGAAGAGCATAAACAGCTGTGCTCTACCAGGCAAACTGAAACTCTGGTGCTTTCAGTTTGGTCTACTGCCGAGGTTGCTGTGGCCACTGACTGTGTACAAGGTTTCTTTGACAACAGTGGATAAGCTGGAAGCGTTAATAAGTTCATACATCAGGAAATGGTTGGGAGTTCCACGCTGCCTCAGCAGAGTGGGACTTTATAGTAAAGGAATATTGCAGCTGCCAGTCTCTGCTTTAACCGAGGAGTTTAAGTGTGCCAAGGTCAGACTGGAAATGACATTAGTAGAGTCACGCAACAAATATGTAAGGGAGGCAGCCCCTGTGTTAAAAACTGATAGAAAGTGGTCAGCAAAGAAATCTGTAGTAGAGGCAAAGGCTGACCTTCAAATTGGGGACATCGTGGGACAGGTACAGCATGGAAGAGGGGGTTTTGGGCTCAGTTTAGCTCCTCCTAAATGGCACAAGGCAGGCCCAGCTCAAAGGAGGAAGCTGGTAGTCAACGAGGTGCGAAAGCAGGAGGAGAGGATGAGGTGTATAAAGGCCATTTCCCAGGCCAAGCAGGGAGAGTGGATGAGATGGGAGAGTGTGGAACAACGCAAGATGGGCTGGCAAGACCTTTGGTCAATGGAAGAGAGTAGGATCAGTTTCCTTATCAGGTCAACATATGATGTTCTCCCATCACCGCAGAACCTAAACCTCTGGGTAGGAGAGGATCCCTCTTGTCCTTTGTGTTCATCACCTGCCACATTAAGGCACATTTTGACTGAATGTAAGGTGGCTCTTAGCCAAGGTCGGTTTACTTGGCGCCATGACCAAGTACTGCGATGTTTGGCTTTAGCATTGGAAGGCAAGCTTAGTATGACCAATAAGTTGCCGCCTGTTCTAGCAAAACATTACACGCAGAAGACAATATTCCTCCGCCCAGGCGAGCAACCACCAAGAAAAGGTGTTAACACCAATTCTCGCCCAGGACAACTGGAAGCTGCTAGGGACTGGAAGATGCTGGCTGATCTTGATCAACGGCTTATTTTTCCACCTAAGATTGCCACCACTAACCTACGACCAGATATTGTTTTGTGGTCTGGATCAGCACGCATTGTTCAACTGATAGAGTTAACAGTGCCATGGGAGGATGCGGTAGATGAGGCATATGAGAGGAAGAAACTGCGATATGCTCATCTGGCCACTGAAGCTGAGCAGCGAGGATGGAGAGTCCAGGTTTATCCAGTGGAAGTGGGTTGTCGAAGTTTTGTGGCACACTCTACAACCCGGTTCCTCAGAGACGTCGGATTCAGTGGCCAAGAGTTGCGTCGCACAGTAAAGAACTTATCTGAAGCAGCAGAAAGGAGCAGCAACTGGCTGTGGTTGAGACGGAAAGATTCTAGCTGGCTGTGTACAGGCCGCCACGCTACGGTTTCGTAGAATTCTTGAAAACTTGAAGAGTCTGTTGGTTTATTTGTATAGGTTGTATAGTATTTACAGTCATTACGTTCCTGTGTATATTGCGTGAATGACGGGTGGTTGGGCAGATATTGTGTTTTTGCGGTAGGTGGTATGCCATACGGAACCGTTGCCACTGAAACTGCATATTAACGCACCAGTGGGGCTCGACAGCCTCAGTCAAACAGGTTGGCGCGTATGGTTGGGTTGCGGAGAGATTGTGGTTAGGTCTCAGCAGCAGGAGGGATGTAGAGGTCAGTAAGCTGGGCTGAGTTGAGTGGGGGACGGAGGGGGGTGACTCTGGGACGCCAGAGTCACTGTCGAGCCCTCTTGAGGTGTCGTGGGCTAGTCGACGAAACACTGAGGACGGAAGGTGCCCACTTGAAGACCCTAGAGATGTCCCCTACTTGGCTCAATCCAGACGGTTGTCGTGCTGGTCCACTAGGGAGACCACACTGTAGTTGCAGCCGTCGTGTGTGCTGACACGCCAAGTACACTGCTGTCGTTAACGCCGGACAGAAGGGGAGTCACACCACCATATGGAAAGAAGTGTAAATGGGTGAAGCATAGTTAAGAAAGCTACGTCATAGAAAGCTACGTCTTAGTGTTGCTTATCTTGGCGAAAGCCGAGTACAAATCAGCATGAAGTTTTAACATCTACTCTCGTGTAATGGAAATCGTGCTACTATCTCTGCCGCACAATGAAAGAAGTGAAGACACTTTATTACTAGACCACAGATATGTCTCCTCTCCATTATAATATAATTTTCTCTGTGACATGCACATTGACAACAACAATGCAACCTTGTTTCTGCAACAACATCTGATCTGTTTGCATTTTAAGTGGCATGAGAAAGGGACATATAGGCAGAAAAGCTATACAAAATCCGATCAGAGCGGTCAGACTAAAACAGATTTCCAGAAATGAGATTTGAATAGGATTTCAAATAAGCTTTTTTCATGTAATTTGTGCTAAATATGATTGGATTCCAATCAGATATGCACACAAAAATTGGACTGACAGTATGAACAAGGCTTTAGTCTTCCCAGCCCCTCCCTCCCTCCCTCCTTCTCGTACACCCTGCAGACATCACTCACCTAAACTGTTCCTTGTTGTTTTTTTATGCTCCGTGTAGGTGTCAGCAGCCGCCTTTCGGAGGGGGGTGGTGTAGGGATACAGTTACGTATGTATTTTTTTTCCCTTTGGTTCCTGTTGTTACTTCTCTGTGTTTACTTCCTGTTCCCTTAATTGCCTTAGAAACGGATTTGTTCCTTGTTTTCTCCCTCATTGCCCTGTGTATTTATATCCCCTGTTTAGTTTAGTCCTTAGTCTGTTTTCGTCATTATTTAAGTTGGTTTGGATTTGTTCTTGTGTCTGTTTTGTTTTTCTTAATAAAAGACTGCTGCAATCAGATCCATGCCTTTTCTCGCTTTGATTAAATCAACCGTGACACAGTGATTATGTGTACACATCTGCCAAGTTAACTCCTTCCAACAATGCATAAACAATACCTTGCAAATTAATTTGCTGTAATTTCCCAAGCATTATTGTAGCTGCTTGTGTTTAGAGTCTAGCCACTGCATTAAAAAAAATTTGACCACCAGATGTCCTCAGCATCTTCAAATTTATTTTGAATTACCAATTCATGGCTGTTTTAAAACTGTTCGGCTGTTTAGCCACTAAATCAAACAGAAGGAAACTACAACGGACAGTCAGGACTGCTGAGAGAAATTGTGAAGTATCGCTATATTCGTATAATATATATATATATATATATGTATATATATATATATGAGGAGACAGAAGATCGTCTCGACTTTATTCTAACATGTCATAACCTAACACACGTGAATCTGCCTTGTTTACTTCCAGTCCATACGTACGTATACGGAGATAAAGACGTATGCCCAATCACAGATCGTAACAGGTTTAAGTGACATCTCCCCCTTTTAGTCTGGGGTTTCATACAGTATTAAACAAAACAACTGTTTCTAAGAAACATACTCTGAAATTACTTTTTGTATGACAACACAGTATGTTCCGTATTCTTCCTTTTACAGTTTTTACCAACTGCTTACACACGTTTTCAAAACCAAGTCTCCTTTTTTCAAAACTCTACACACAATTCTCAAAACTGCACACACAAAATGCAAAATGCCTCACATCTCCTTCAAAATGCAACACTACATTCAAAATGGCATAAACACATGTCAGAATGAAGCATTTGCATCAAATGGCAAACACTTCTTTCAAAATAATTTTTTTTAGATATACCATGTAAACACTGCTGTTCTAAATCTAAAGCTCTTTGGTCTTTCATAGGCCTATATCTACATTTTAATATAATGTTCTACAGTGAAAGTAATCTGCTGAGAGTGGTAACAAGTACACCGGAAACGCCAATGCAATGTAGAAACAGAAAATATTTATTAGGCCAAACATTACTGTTGTATACATTAGCATACAACAAAACTATAAACATTTACGTAAACCAAAAGTATATTCTTTACAGTAGAATACAGTAAATTGTGTGTGGGGTCCCGGTCCAGGAATTGGCAGGGGGGGAGGGGGGTGCAGTCCCCAGTGCTAAGCTTCATCTCTTCTCCGAGCTGGGTCTTGCCACAATACTTCGTCCACATCACAAGATACGTTTTCTCTTGCCAAACATCGAGGGAAGTATCTCCTAGCATGGCGTATCCAACCTTGGACAGAGGCAACCTCTATGTCCCCACATGCGTCCTCCATTGCCTGGAGAAGCGGCATGCGGGCATAGGGTTGGCGATCATACACTTTCCAGCGCCAGGCTGAGAAGAATTCCTCTATGGGATTTAGAAAAGGTGAATATGGGGGTAGGTACAAAACTACAAATTGTGGATGGATGGCAAACCAGTTTTGGACCAGAACAGCCCGATGAAAACTAACATTGTCCCACACAACCACAAATCTAGCAGCCTCCTGATCTGGATCAGGGACAAGCATTGTGTGAATTGCATCCAGAAAAGTGAGTATATGGCCGGTGTTGTATGGACCCAGTGTGGCATTGTGATGGAGGACCCCGTTATGAGTGATGGCAGCACACATGGTTATATTACCCCCACGCTGTCCAGGGACATTGGTAATTGCCCTCTGTCCTATTACATTTCGTCCACGGCGCCTGGTTTTGGTGAGGTTGAAGCCAACCTCATCCACATAAATAAATTCGTGGCGAATTACATGGGCATCCATCTCCAATACTCTCTGTAACAGACAAAATTATATACAGATGAGTAAATATGAAATGTCTGAAGTACTGGAAGTAGTGTTGCATACATACCTCTACAAAGTCATGTCGCAGATTCTTGACTCTGTCAGAGTTTCTCTCAAATGGCACCTTGTAAAGTTGTTTCATCGTCACTTGGTGCCGTTGGAGGATGCGTTGTATGGTCTACAGGCTTACAGCATTGATGTTGTTGAATATGGTGTCATTATTCAAGATATGCTCTCTTATCTCTCGAATCCTAATTGCATTGTTGGCCAAAACCATATTTATAATTGCAGTCTCTTGTACATCTGTAAACAAGCGTCCTCGTCCTCCATGATGTCTTTGCCTTTCCACTCTGTACAGAATTCAAACACAGTATGTGTTCAGCATAGGAACTGTAAACCATTTACAAAAGAAAAGTAGTACAGCATGATAACCATCCTCATTCATTCAATGCAGTGCAGTAAATGGATGGCTTAGAGTTACACATGTTTATGCAATACTATGCAGTCATACGTATTTTACAGTACATTACTATAATGCTAAAATAGTCATTAGATAGTTGCATACCTGTTCTCATTTCTGAAGGTTCGAATTATGGACGGCACTGTAAATCGACTCAAGTTGGGCTGGACTCTCAGTCCAGCCTCTCTCATGGTCAAACCATGGTTGATTACATGATCAACAAGTGTTGCCCTAATCTCATCAGAGATGGCTCTCCTTCCTTCTCTTATTTGCCCTCGTCCTCCTCTTCCTCTTCTCCCTCCTCCTCTTCCCCCTCCTCCTCCTCCTCCTCCTCCTCCTCCTCCTCCTCTTCCCCCTCCTCCTCCTCCTCCTCCTCTTCCCCCTCCTCCTCCTCCTCCTCCTCCTCTTCCTCCTCCTCTTCCCCCTCCTCCTCCTCCTCCTCCTCCTCCTCCCCCTCCTCCTCCTCCTCCTCCCCCTCCTCCTCCTCCTCCTCCTCCTCATCCTCCTCCTCCTCCTCCTCGTTGTCCCCTGCCTCTTCCTTCTCCTCCTCCTCCTCCTCCTCCTCGTTGTCCCCTGACTCTTCTTCTTCTTCTTCTTCTTCTTCTTCTTCCTTCTTCTTCTTCTTCTTCCTCCTCCTCCTCCTCCTCCTCCTCCTCCTCCTCTGCCTCTTCCTCCTACTTCTCTTGCTCTCTGTTCATTGTTAGCATCCATTGTTCAAAACAGGTATTCTGACCTTTGACCTATTTATAGGCCTATCTATACTAAAGTAAAGCAGTGATTGGTTAGTGATCAGTTAAGCAATTAGTGTTTGCACATGTGAGGAGTGTGTCTGTGTGACCTGGTGAATAAGTGTAGCATTTTGATTGGTTGTGTTTGGAAAAGGAAAGCAAGTCACTTCCTGATAGATCTTTGTGTTTTAGGTAGAAAATTGTGTGTAGTGTTTTGAAAAAAGTGTTTTATGCAATTGAAAACTGAGTCAAAGGCTGAGAAATAGCTTATGGTTTTGAAGATTTGGCATGTAGTTTTGCACTTTGAGTGAGAGGTTTCAAAAATCGTGTGACATGAAAAGATTTTGTGTGTAAGCAGTTGGCAGGGGCGCAGCTACCCAGTGTCAGAGGGGTATGCAGCAACAATTTTTGCGCCCCCCCCCCCCCCACCTCCCACCCCCCACCCCCCAAAAAAAAGAAAAATAAATAAATAAGTGTGCCGTGTAATAAGTGAGTAGGAACGAGTGAGAGCTAACAGATAAGTGCAAAATTGTCATTTATTGATACAATTACACTATAGCTACTCCACCGTGATGAACCCCCCTAAAAAAAACTATAAGCTCCATTGGAACAGCAATACCAGTGTTTCTCACAGGATTTTAGGTAAAACTGTGGTAGGTGGACCTCTGTTTTTCTAGGGGGGTTCGGGGGCATGCCCCCCGTAAGAAAATTTTGTGTTCTTTAATGTTAAATTCAGCAGTCTGGTGCACTTTGAGAGTTCAAAATTAAAAGCTCCAACCCATATTCAGTGTGCAAATTAAACAAAGAAAATTTCAAACCTCTTTTAGTTAGTGTCTACATTACACTACTACATAATAATAGTTAAAATATTAATCCCATGATAGTAATAGCCATATATTGTAAAACAAATGCACTGAAAAAATAAAGGAAACTTTCATAATTAGTGTTGTACTCATTTCTATAAAGATACAAGCACATGATAACGTTTCATGGGCCGGTGTGTCAGAAAAAAAAAAAACTAACGCTGACTTTTTTTTACCAATGGCCGCCGATGTACGAGTTTTATGGGCCGTTAAGACAAAAAAAAAAAGTATGAGATGTATCGGCTGAAAAAGCACGTCGGTCCACCGGGAATCTCCCGGTAGTCCCGATGGCCACAGATATAATAGATAGCATACATGCCTGGATGTCACACTTTAAATCCTACCTGTTGGCTTTCAGCATGCACTTATTTAGCTGCTGTCGCATCAATTGACATGCCATCTCCTTTTCCCTCTTTCTTTTTCTATTTTTAGCCCCCCAGCATTTTGTTTTATCCATCTTTTTCGACGACAACTCACTCACTACTCGTACCTACTCGCTCAGCGCTCACGGCGCCCCCGCCCGCACGCGAATGACGCAATATTACCCCGCCCCCCTTCTCCATGAGGGCGCCTACTCTAGCCTTTTAGTCCTCTAAAATTTTATATAACATTTAAGAAATGCAGAAAGGATTTAGAAACGCACAACAGCAGCTACATATAGAAAATACAATATATATTATTATTTTTTTTCAATTTTAATTTATTTTAATTTTATTTTTTTTTAACCATCGCTTTGGCGCCCCCCATGGTGCTGCGCCCCTATGCGCCGCATATAGCGCATACCCACTTTTTGCGCCACTGGCAGTTGGTAAAAACTGTAAGAAACCCATGTATCAAATAAGCATTTCTCTTATTCTATTTATCAATATTATTCTTTTCATATTTATCAATATTATTCTTTTCAAACTTACTGTTTAAGTTGACATTAACAGTAAAACAAATGAACAAGCAAATATAAACAAACAAACATTCTGCTCAGACCTTTCTCTTTTTCCTTTAACCTAACTGGTCTGTAATCATTTGTAAACATTACTAGTTAACTCTTTTCTTCTGACTAGTATGTCAGCTTGACAGCAGGTTTCACAGCACGTCCAGAGCTTGTTCTCAAAACTCTGGGAGACGATGTTATGCTACCAGTCTCAGAATCAGTTTGGGTTGGACGGGTGGCGGATGCCATGTTACTCGGTGGGGTGGAGACTTCTGGTGACTGTGTCGGCGTGTCCTTCCTTTCTTGGTTGACGATCTGCAGATGCCTCCGGTTTCGTCTGGTGGTGTCTCCTTGTGGCGTTTTCACCACAAACGAACGTGGAGTGGAACACGAAGCCTGTATCACCCCAGTCCCTCTCAATGTCTTCTCTGAGTCTGTTTTCAGTCGCACTCTGTCGCCGACACCTAAGGCAGGAAGCGGCTTTGCTGTGTATCTCCTGTTGTAGGTGTATTCATAGGCCTGCTTAACTTTGGCATCTGTCTGCCTGACTGTAGACAGATTGGGCCATGCTGGTCTCAACTGATGGTGGAGCTTGGGGACTGTGGTTCGCAGTCTCCTTCCCATAAGGAGTCTGGCTGGGCTTTCTTTTGTCGGCTCCATGGCTGTGTCCCTGTAGATCAGGAGAGCTAGCTGGGGGTCTTGTTGCCTAAGGATGCTTTTAGCGGTCCTGACAGCTCGCTCTGCCATTCCATTAGCTTGGGGCAGGGACGTGCGGTCAGGGTAGGCAGGGTAGGCAGTGCCTCACCAAAGGAAATGTTAACATTACATTTATTAATTCCAAGAGCTTTATTAATTCACCACATTATTAATTGCATTTATTTTATTCCAAATATGAATTTTTGTAACAAAAAAAAATCAGGAATACTCATATAATACTCCTTTTGCCATAGTTTGCTCCAAAAAACCATTGTTTCATGCAGGAAATTCAAGGCCATGGCCATTGAGGCAGAGGTTCGCAGTGCCTCTTTGGTCCATAGAACGTAGTTTACGGAGATTTGCGCATGCGCAGTCAGTTCTCATGCTGTCTTGAATTATCAACATTGAGGCAGAGACCGAGACTGCTTTATATCACGTGATCCACTCGCTCTCACTCAGTCCGCGATTCTGAATTTGCTCTGTATGCAGGCAGCGATGTGATGATGCCTGATATGAACTTGGGTTGCTAAATTACCTGAATGAATATACAGTGGCTTAACTTTGTTTTAAAAAGTGGGTGGGACAGGTGGGTGGGTGTGTGTGTGTGTGTGTGTGTGTGTGTGTGTGTGTGTGTGTGTGTGTGTGTGTGTGTGTGTGTGTGTGTGTGTGTGTGTGTGTGTGTGTGTGTGTGTGTGTGTGTGTGTGTGTGTGTGTGTGTGTGTGCTCGAAGAATAAATATATAGATCCGACGGCTTGATGTAAGTCTTTTAATGGTCCAGTGGTAGAACTTTTGCCGAGGTTTTTCAGAGGTTCTGGGTTCTAATCCGCAATCGTATAGGTTTTTTTTTTTCTCATCAAAACCGAATATGTTCATCAGTGGTTGTATTATATTAAGCAGGGACACATTTGTGTGCATTTTTGTTTTGTGATTTCACCGGAACGAACAAAGAGTCTCCGAAACAGATTGAAGCGTGCGTGCATGTAAAGACTCCGTGAGCCACGAGATACACTGTAACCACGCCACCAATCGCAGCGGCAAATTACGCCCCTGTGAATATGCCACATTGATATGTCACAGCCTACCCATGACAAGACTTCACCGCACGTTACTGGCGTGGGGATAGTATGGGCTCGATTTAGTATGCTGGATGTCATACTTGGATGTGAAGACCTGTAACCGCTGTGAGGTAAACTGCGGGCCGTTATCCGTTATCAGCTCTTTAGCTATCCCGAACCGTGTGAATATGATCATCAGCTTACTTATAACTGCTTCACTTGTGGTCTGGGTGAGACTAAATACTTCAAGCCATCTTGAATAATAGTCAATAACAACCAGGAAGTGCTTTCCTATAAAGTCCCTGTAAAGTCAAAATTAAGTATGTGTTCTGAGTTTATCACACCACAGAAAAATGTGTTACTAGCCACCCAGCCAAATTTGAATGATAAAAAAGCCGGCAAGTACATAAAATAAGCTATCAAAATCTTGAAAAAATGAGCATTATTCTCTGCTCTCAAATGCTGGGGGCGTGTCCGCTGGCTGCGCTGAAACCACGTCCACTCGTGGGAAAGCTGCCGACAGTGATATTACTGATACTGCTTTCGGGACAGGGAGATGAAGGCCGAGGCGGGAGATAGTCGGTTCGGCCCCATTCACCAGTAACAGCGGATTATCAGTGAATCCCAGTTGTCTCCGACGACAGTTTATAAAACTATCCTGTGTAAAATAATCACTACAGATGCGGGTGTTGGCGGTGATCCTCAGCTCTCCATCAAGGTTGGCTCTTCACAAAATTAATCCACCTCTTCTTGATGTGATCGTTTGTTTTGTACATGATCGCATCCAGGTAGTAGCCTACGCATTTCCGTGTCGAAGGCATAGCTAGCTAGCAAACTGTAGGCTGTAGTAACTAATAGTACTGACAGTAACTCACGATTGAGCGCCAAACTGATGCAAATGTGCTCTATTGTAAGGGGAGGGGCCAGCCTCAGTGGCCTCAGTGCGTCATCAAGTAGGGGCGTGTCCACGAGCTCAGGGGCTCCAGTGCGTCATCAAGTATGGGCGTGTCCACGAGCTCGGGGGCTCCAGTGCGTCATCGAGCCTAGGGAGTTCGAATTCGAAGCTTTGTCCCGCGTCCCGCAAGTCATAAGCAGTGTCCCACATTTAAATTTTGTCTGCATAATTTTATTTCATCGTCCTTTAAATTAAAATTCTACAATAAAAAAATGTTAATAAGAAAAAACTGAACATGCGCGGCACAGCCGTTATTATTGGTTCTCTTCTAACCAGAGCGGGAAAACAAACACTGAGAAAAAAACACACACACACAAACGAGAAAAAAAAAACGGCAACAGAAAAATGGATCTATCCGGAGCTCCCGAGAAGAAAAAGCGTCTTTGTTCATATAATAAGGAATGGGAGAAAAAATATACATGGTTAAAACCAGTTACAGGTGACCCTAAAAAAGGAGATTGCAGTGTATGCCACCGAAGTTTCACCATCACGCATGGAGGTGAGGGGGATGTAAGGAGGCATGGAGATGGGGAAAGTCACAAGAGAAATGCACAACAAAGAAATGCTAACGCTAGCATGACAAGTTTTTTCTCTCCACCGAAAGATAGCAACCAAAATAAAATCACAGCAGCTGAAGTGACAAGTGTATACCATAATGTGCAGCATGGTTTATTGTATATGTCCGGCGACTGTACTACTAAACTAGCCCCAGTCATTTTCCCCGATTCAGAAATAGCAAAGAAGCTGGCTTGTGGAAGAACGAAGTGTGCATCCATTGTTACAGGTGTGCTTGCACCAGCATCTTTAGAAACATGCTTGAAACAATTAAATACGCCAATGATTGCAGATAGACCGGATTCTCTTCCACTTTTCTCCATTGCGTCTGATGCATCAAACCATGGAACAACCAAGTTATTCCCATTAGCATTGAGATATTACACACCCGACCTAGGAGTGCAGAACAAACTGTTGGACTTTTATGATGACTGCAATGAAAACTCTGATGCGATTTTCAACCAGGTCGTTTCAAGGCTCGAGGAGAGTAACCTGGGGTTAGAACGGATGCATACTCGGCTGATAACGCCAGCGTCAATTATGGTGTGCATAACTCCGTGTATAAAAAACTGACGGACAAGAATGCATCAATTATCAAGGCCAAATGCGTTGCCCATATTCTGCACAACTGTGGGAGGCATGCAGGGGACAAGCTGAGAATTGACATTGAGAACATAGTCGCAAAAGTTTACAACCACTTTTCGTCTTCAGCTAAACGTCTGCAAGAATTAAAGGAAGTGTTTGAATTTGTGGACGAGGAGTACACGGCTCTTTACAAGAATGTGCCGACACGGTGGTTAAGTTTGTGGCCTGCTGTCAAACGTCTGCACGACTCCAGGCCAGCTG
The DNA here is from genome assembly GCA_030578255.1 of Tiaroga cobitis. NCBI lineage: Eukaryota > Metazoa > Chordata > Actinopteri > Cypriniformes > Leuciscidae > Tiaroga > Tiaroga cobitis. Next base: position 37,124,110 of record CM060603.1, read on the forward strand.
TGAAAAGCTATTTTTTATCTCTTGGAGAAGAGCGCTGTCCATCAGCACTTTGGAAATTACTCGCAAATTGTGAGGATGGAGAAGACGTGCCCTGTGAACTCCAGGCATACTTATTGTTTTTGCAAAATGGCCTTAAAGTTTTTTTTCGACGCAGTGCTTAAAGTTGAGGGAGACGAGACAACTGTGTGTGAACTTTTCGAGTTGATGACAATCTCAAGTTGAAACTAGCGCAAAGAGAAAAGGATCGATTCTTTGGATTCGAGACCAGTACTCTCCTGCAGCAATTTCCCACCGCACAGGTTGCTGTTATAGAACAGGACTTTCTTATGTTCTATCAAAGAGCGCTTGCTTACCTACACAAGTGGTTTGATTTCACTGATGGCAACTACCTAAAGCACATCTCATGCCTGGCTATCGAGAGGGAATTTAGCTTCCAAGACCTCCGTGGAGCAGCTGAAGCATTAAAAATGAGCTTTAAACTGGACATGAACCAATTGTATGATGAATTCTGTGTTCTTTTGCCGCACGTAAAGGAAATCGCAACAACAACAAATCCTGTTGCATCTAAGTGGACAGCTCTGTTGAAGCACGTCTGTGCCCCAAACATAACAGCTCTGGTATCTTTGGCTTTGAGCATTCCGGTCACCAACGCGTTTGTGGAGAGGGTGTTTTATCTGATGACTGCTGCGTGGATAGAGACAAGGAACCGCGCAACTGTGGACCTCATAAAAAGTGAACTCCTTGTGAAAGTGAACTACAGCTACACCTGCCAGGAGTTCTACAGACACATTATGAATGAGAAGGCCCTACTCGAACCTGCCAGATCAGACAAAAAATATAAATTCAAGATGCACTGAATCCGGTAAGAACGCATTTAATCTTTAGTCTTTCCTAATGGAATTTATGTGCTTATTTAGAAATTTAGTTTTTAGCGATTGGATTATTATTGTCACTTAATTATTTAGATTGAATATAGACCCGTGCTGTTAAAATTTGTTTTATATTATTAGTGACGTTCACAGCGCCAGTCAGCGTTGTAATATTAGCAATTTAAAGCATGTTAATGCAAAAAGACATCTAATATAAAATCAACATTTATTAATAATAGTAGGCTAAGTTCTCTCCCTCGTGTCCCGCATTGTCCCGCAAAATCAGGTCTGCTGACCTGCAAAAGAGCAATAACCAGGTGGTCACCCTAATCGAGCCCCGTTTTAGCACCGCCCAAAAAATCCGAAAATAGCAATGGTGAAAAACTGTTTTACGGTCTAACTCCACAATTCAGTACTTCACAGTTCACAGTCTTTGTAATATGTTTTAGCAATCCATTTCTAACATTTACAATGTGTTTAGATTTTTTTTTTTTAGAATTGCCTTTACAGGGACTTTAAACTCACAAAGATCTGCAGCTAGTTTTTGCCAAGGGAGCTCCGGCAAAGGTGTTGCGATGAGAGGTTCCCGGCTTTGGCTTGGTTTGTGCTCATTACAGTGTGGGCATGAGGAGACTTTCTACTTTACCGCATGGCTAATCTTTGGCCACGAGATGGCATCTTTGTATCTCTCCCTGGATTATTTTAAGCCTTGATGCCTGTGGTGGATCCTCTCCAGCATCTCAGTTCTCATTGTTTGTGGGATCACTATTTGGTTTCCCTTCTTTACCAGTCCATTATGCTCACTAAGACTGCTTCTCTCCATAAAATAGTATAAAGCTGGTCTGACGACATCCCTTTTATATCGCGGCCAGCCAGACTTAATGTATAGTCTGACCTTCTGCAGGATTTCATCCTTCTCTGTCTTTGCCTTTATGCGCTCCAGCACTGTTTTAGGCCTTTCCAGCTCTTCGATGGCATCCGAGTACTCCTCCTAATCCATAACTGGACGTGTCAGCACCTACTACAGTGGGCAGCTTTGGATCAAAGTACTGAAGAACAGGTGCAGAGGATATCAGTGTTTTTACCTTCTTGAAGGCTGCTTCTTGCTGCGAGTCCCACACCCATGCTACTGTATTCTTCAACAGCTCGTTAAGGGGATGAAGGGTTTGTGACAAGTTGGGTATGTATCTGCCAACATAATTCACCATACCAAGTACCCTTTTTAACTCACTCACATTTGTAGGTGTCTCTAAGGCGGTGATGGCAGACACTCTTTCTGGGCTTGGAGTCACACCCTCCTGACTGATAACTTGGCCCAGGAAGTGAAGGGAAGCCTGCCTGAACTTACACTTCTGGCGGTTGAGTTTTAAGCCAGATGCGCGGATTGTCTCCATCACCCTTTTCAGGCGGCGGTCGTGCTCTTCCAGAGTGGCTCCGAACACTAGTATGTCGTTCATGTAAACTACCGTGCTCTCGTGATCCTGCAGCAGTTCTTGCATCCTCCTTTGAAATATCTCTGGTGCCGATTTTATTCCAAATGGGAGCCGTTTAAAGCAGTAGCGAACATTTGGTGTTATGAAGGTAGTTAACTTTGAACTTTCTTCATCAAGGGCCATCTGCCAAAATCCACTGGCAGCATCCAGAGTTGTGTACACCTTACTTCCGGCCAGTTTGTGCAAGATGCTGTCTGTGGTCGGCAAGATGAACTTTTCCCTTTTCACGTTCTCGTTCAGTTTAGTAAGACCTACACAGATTCTTACTTTTCCAGTCGACTTAATCACAGGCACCATAGGCGCTACCCATTCTGTGGGCTGCTTCACGCGCTCTATTATGCCATTTTCTTCCATTCGCTTCAGCTCCTCTTCTACTTTAGGTAGCAGCGGAATGGGTATGCGGCGAGGGGCTGCGACGCTGTATGGCTTAGCGTTTTCTTTTAGGACTATTTTTATGGGGTCTCCTTTAAGCAGTCCTAACTCCCCAAACACACTGATTTCTTCGATGTGTTGTATCAGACCCAGGTGAACACCGACTGTTACGACCCCCGAATTAGTCTAGGGGTTCGGGAGTCCAACATTTTAAATGTGGCATTATAGAGGAACATATATAAGCCATGGTTTGTACAAAAGACCCAACAATCAAGCTTACTGTGCAAAAAGCCAAAACCTTTATTCAGTAAACAAGGTAAATGGCAAAAGTGAAGTGAATTAATCTATACGAATATAGATTAATATATATATAAATTGACATGAGATACAGAGTTTCTGTAAGCTGGATTAAGTTAATGAAAAGAGAAAAAGATAGACGTGAACGGCGCCAAAGAAAAGAAAATAACAAAACCAAACGAAGTCTAGCTGTTAAATAACCTCTACTCCTAACTAAGAAAATAAAGAAGAAAACAATAATCTTCAGCGTCCAAGACGCCCTACCTAATCTCCACTAACTAACAGAAAACAGAAATACAGGGAGTGGCACTCGCCCCTAACCTAATGTGTTTAGACAAAAGCGAAAACCCCTGCGTGTTGCAGTGTATGTCACGTGACATGCTACCTGTCTATCTCTCTCTCCGCACTAACCTTCAGCGGTCTGCTGTAGAGCAAGTTACATAAAATCAGAGAATTAAACACAGGAAGAGTGCACTCATACATAAACTCAGCATCACACAGAGTGAACTAGAACCACAGCCTTAACAGGGTATACAAAGTCATGACAGAAAGCTGCGTGGTCTCAGTCTCAGCGAGCCGAGAGCTTCCGTGGAAACGTCTGGCGTGCACTCGTAGGCCCTGTCCCAAATGGAACCCTAAGCACTCGCGGTCTTCCTCTGAGTCCGCACTTTCGCGACGTAACGCCGCTTTGAATGTCGGGAAGAAGTCTGCTGTGGAGTCCGCATCAGCGCGGGCTCGGCAAAAGTGTGCATCAAGGGCGCAAATCGACCGCAGAGGGGGCGCTCGCGAGCACCCTTCTGAGATCTAAAAATGACAAATGGGACACACTGCGGTCTCACGGACTTAACGGACACGCGCACGCGGCAGCCATTGTAAGTCCACAAGACCGAAAGTGCACATGAAGTGTGCCATTTGGGATTGGGCCTTATTCCCCAGGTGGCCTGTTCCCATTGGCGACAGCGAGAAGAGGTGACGTCAGCGCTAACAATGATTGACAGGTCACTTAGCCAATCACGGGTACCTGCAAAAGCGAAAGTAACCGAGAGAGAGCGGGAAGAGAAACACAAGAGAACACACACACGCAATACAGGAACGTAACACCGACAGATCTGCTCAGTAGGTTATCACATGTAGACTTTGCCACTATTACCCTAAAGCAGGGGTGCCCAACCCTGCTCCTGCCGATCGACTGTCCTGCACAGTTCATCTCCAACCCTAATCAAACACACCTGCCTTTTATTTCCATGTGATCCTGAAGACCTTAATTGGTTGTTTCAGGTGTGTTTGATTAGGGTTGGAGATAAACTGTGCAGGACAGTCGATCGGCAGGAGCAGGGTTGGGCACCCCTGCCCTAAAGTAACAGTCTGTTATTTTGCTCCCTTTTAATTCTTGTGGTTTAGCTAGGAATTGCCCCAAATGGACCACTTTTCCTCCTGGACTTTCCAGTTTAGAGGTAACTGGACTAAGTTTTGGCTTGACACGGAGGCCTCATTTATTATTATGTAGCCTCATTTATTATTGTTGTGTCAGCACCAGAATCTATCTTGAAGCTAACTGGAGAATGGCATATCACTAGAGTTGTGCGCCATGGTGGCTCTGTATCAGTGATGACTTCATCCACTGTAGCCTCATTCTTGGTTGTAGTCTCATCTATTGAGCCTAAGAATAAGCTGTCAACTTCTTCAGTCACTTCCTGTATCATTCTGGTTTAGCATTTGTTTGCAAAGTGACCAATTTTGTGGCATTTATTACATTCTCTGTCTTTAGCTGGGCATTTGTCTCTTGCATGCCTGCGCCCACATCTTCCACAGTTTTGTCTTTCATTTTCTTTCCTTCCTCCTGTTGCCTCATACTGTGTTTTTTTCCACTTACTTTTATAAGACTTTGATTTTACTTCATCAACGTGCCCTGATGCGCCAGCCTCGCTGTTCTGTTGCTTCACTAGCTCAGAGTGTCTGGCCATGTCTACTGCCTTTTTCAGAGTAAGGTCACTTGTCATTTGTAGTTTCAATGAAAGATCTTTGTCTTTAATCCCTATGACCAGTCTATCTCTTATTTCCTCCTCCTTTTCATGAAAGTCACAGTGAGCTGCGAGTTCATACAGGTGCCTTATGTACTGTTCAACGGACTCACCTGCCTCTTGCATCCGGGAGTGGAAACGTGCTCTCTCGAAAATCACGTTCCTTTTCGGCACAAAGTGCTCGTCAAACAGCCTCAGCACATTGTCGAAATCCTCTTCCTCATCATCCTCCATGACGAATAATTTGTACACTTGTTCTGACTCCGGGCCCATAGAATAAATCAATGCGCTGACCTGGACATCTGCTGGCTCTTTGTTAAGCTTCGTTGCTATTCGTACCTGGAGAAGCGTTGTTTCCAATCGGGCCAGTCCTCCGGTTTAGCGAAATTAAGCTGCTCCGGCGCCGAAAACTTTGCCATCCTGGGCGGTTTCCTCCAGTGAAACTAATCCCTGAGTCAGCGTGCCGTGTCGGTTCACTTCTGACACCATGTGAAGTATCGCTATCTTCATATAATATATATATATATATATATATATATATATATATATATATATATATATGAGGAGACAGAAGATTGTCTTTAGCTCGACTTCATTCCAACATGTCGTAACCTAACACACGTGAATCTGCCTTGTTTACTTCCAGTCCATACGTACGTATACGTAGCCGACGTATGGCCAATCACAGATCGTGACAGGTTTACGTGACAGAAATATTGCTGCCCCCTGCCCAACCTCCAAGAATTTTACACCTCCAGAATGAGAAAAAGGGCTACAGAAATCACTTTGGACCCCAAACACCAAGCTCACTTTCTCTTTGAACTGCTGCCCTCTGGCTGGAGCTACAGAGCACTGAGAACCCAAACAGCCAGGCACAAGGGCAGCTTTTTCCCTTAGGCAATCTTCCACCTGAACAGTTAAAACTGCCAAAAGGGTCTCTTCATTGTTCATATGTGACTATAATATAAGTATATTATAAACCTATTATCTACCTCTGTACATTCATTCTACTTTCCATCTGTACATACTACACTTCCATTTTGCAACTGTAAATCTGCATATAGCATATCTGTATTTATAGAATTCTATCCATTGTCAAAGGATTTAATAATAGCTGTCATCAAGCTATTACAATACTGAAGTCCTCTGAGGCTAACTTAACTATTGTGAGAAGCAAGGTGGCGCCATCCTGGGCGGTTGCGAAGGAGTGAATTCTGGTTGTGTTTGTATGAGAGGCCACGCAGTGACATGAGACAATTGAAAGTAGCACCGGTGGGAGATCGGTTTCTGTTTCACAAGCCTACAGCATACCCTGCATCCAAATATGCCTACTTCCATACTAAATAGTTTATGAAAAACAGTGTGTACGCAAAGTAGTATTATGTCCAAATTCATAGTATTAATAAAACAATAGGCAAAACGTCCCCGGATGATCTACTACTTCCGGTGAGAATAAGAAGTGTGCATCCACTGGACACTTTGCTATCCCATAAGGCAACTGGAGAGGATGTGAATAGCAGTGAAGTGATGCAACTGATGCTGTTGGTCACATGACAGTGACAATATGGCAGATGTGGTAAGTTCGGATTGCATTCATACACACATTCATACTATATATTATAGAACACTTATTTAACGGTTGTGAAGCAAGTTTCAAATTAAATGTAGTAGCCTACCTACCTACTAGTGAAAGTATGCAATTTCAAACACAGAGATAGTGTGACCACGACTTTAATCGGATGATAAGTGATTATTCAGGAATATTTGACTGCAAATTACCAATCATAATCAAGCATTTAAGAGAGCCGTGTTATAAAAAAAAAAAACTCACAGTGCAGAACTGTTTCAGACATTTAGCACCTGGTTAAACTTTACATTGCTCGTGGTTATGAGTAACAAGACAGATTTTTCAGACACCGTGTAACTTTTTAGTGTGCTCGCAAAATAATGAAGATTTAGGGAGATATTTTTCTTTGATGTAATGATTGCAATTAAAGATTATGTGCAAAATCTATGGAAAACTTTCAAAAAAGGAGAAAAGTGACAAAGACCAAACTACATGGTCAGGATTTAGAGGAAATTCTGCTATCGTACAGTATCATCATACAGTAAACTATGTATTTTTCTGTTAACAAATACACATATCACTGAGAGGAGCTTGAATCTGTTTCACTGTAAGCATTTGAAAAAATGCACTCAATTGTTGTAGTTTTTCATGTTTGTTCCAAAGGGGAAGTTGTTCATTTCTGAAGCCCATTGTTTGCAGTATTTACAATGAATTATAACATCTTTGCCAAACATGGTTGAATACATCATAAAATGCAACAATATACTTATTTAAATGCATGGCTAAAAAATTAAGCACCAGTTTATTTAATAAAAATACACACAATGATTAGGTCAAAGCTGTTACTAAAGCTTCTATAAAATGTATAATGACTAGAAATCTGTACTGACAAACTATCGAAGGGATACATAGGAATTATCTATTTGCTAAACAATATTATTGTTTTGTGGCAATAATAGCTCTCCTGATCCGTATCCAGAATCTCATGTTACTCAAAGGGTCCCTGCTCCACTTCAAGTACGTGTTCTTTTTCAGATGCTTATGAAGACCAAACACTTTCTTAGTCTTCGTCTCTTCCACATCTTCCAGAATGATGATGATGATGTTGGCATTGCGTTCCATCATAAACCGGGACTGAGCTAATTCAAACTCAAAGCGACACCAGGCGCTATCAATGAAGTGTTGAGACACAACCACAATGACTTTACGACTGCCCATTATTCCTTCATCAATAATGTTGGAGGCGATGGACTTCCCTGCTTGAAAGTCCCGCATGTGAAGGCAAAGATGAATAGGTGGAACACCGTTCTCCAGATTCTCCATCAGTTCATTCATGACCCAGACTTCATCATAGCTGGAGAAAATCACAAATGCATCATAGGAACATTCTTGTTGTCCAGGTGATCTATAGCCTCTCAGTAGAATACAGCAATACTGAAGATAAAACTGAAACCTATAAGCCAAGACTGATAACACAACTACTAATGAAACAAAACATAATGATAAAACAATTGTGAATCTTTTATTTTGCACACAGCTGTCAATGTGAAAGTCCACTGCTCTAAAATCTGAGCGTGTTGACAAGGTTTTACAGAAAATGTTTTCTGATTGCTTCAAAATGTTCTGATTTTGGATGATCCACAAAATAAAATCTGTCTGGGAGCAGGAACAATCGATGGGGTTGGAGGACAAATCTAACTCTGAAAGGTTTGCAGGCAGCTTTTGGAGAACATGAAGTGGGATGCTAGTAATGCTGTTTTTATCAACATAAGACGATGTTAATTGTTTCAGGCTTGGGTGGATAAGAAAATCTATAGTCATTAAATTGTTTCCTCTCAGATTCAAAAGTCTAAGTCTTTGGAGATTTTTAAAAGAGCTTGGGTGTAACTCTACCATACGACAGTATGACACGTCAAGGTGCTCTAGAACTGTGAGATTATTAAATAAAAATCTTGTTACATCACCCTGAAAATTGCTTCCTGCCATCTTGAGAACCTTAAGACTGCTCAGTCCATGAAAGCAATTTATTTTACCAAAAGTGATACTTGAATAAGAAACATAGATACCTCAAGTACTTCAAGTTAGAAAGTGAAAGGTATCCCATACCTAAAATCCTTGTATGATGGAAATCTAGAATCTCAAGGGAATCAAGTCTATCAAATGCTCCTAGATCAAGATCAATTTCTGCATTTAGACTCAAATTCAAATACCTGATTTGAGGGGTGCCAGATAAAAGTGTTGTGCAGCATCGTTTTAATGTAATTCGGTTCGCACTTAGATCCATATATTGAAGCTTGGGCATGTCTATGAAGGTTGCAGCATGAATAAGATCATTGTTGTGTGTAATTACTACTTTTTCTAAAGTATGGAGATGTGAAAGTTGTTTACCTGGCAAAGAATTTAAGATATTGGAAATCAAGTAAAGCTCCTTGATTTCATGAAAAAATACATACTCCATTTCACCAATTACACCGTTCTTCACGACCACATTTGTGGCATTAATCATACAGCGAAAGACAGAATATGGTTCACTAGGCCTTTCATTAATATAATAATATATTTCCTGGAAAAAGATAGAGCAAAGGCCATCTAAAACATCACCATCTGAGAACTGAAATTTGAAATCTCCCCTGTACTTTCCAAATAAAAGTTTTTTGACATTAAGACCATATAGAGCTTTCTGAGTAGCAAATGAAACAAATGCAGATCGAATATCCAGCTCTCTGAGATAAACATCTTTGAAAGCTCCTGGTTCAATGTGTAATAATGGATTCCTAGAGAGAATCAAAGTCATGTTTCTGCCAATCTTTCTCAACACAACAGTGTGATCAGTTTTAATGATGGATATATTATTGGCATGTAGATCAAGTAAACTGAAATCTTTAAAGGAGCTCATGAATGGAGGGAGAGACACGGACTGGATGTTATTTGTTCCAACTCTAAGTTCCTGTAGCTTAGTAAGGTTATTCATTTGAAGCTGTAAGGACGCGAGACCAACATCCACAAGATCTAGTCTTTGTAGATAATGTAAAGAATTCAAGCATCCAGGTCCAAAATATGTAATAGGGTTTCCAGTGAGAATCAAAGTAGTCAAATTCTTCACATTGTAGAAAGTATCATTTTCAATGTGCTTGATGTGGCATCTGAAAGTAAATACATAAATTCAATATTATTTATAGAACAAGACATTATACAACAAGACATTTAGATGGTAATAACATTGCTTACCTTGACAGATCAAGGACTCGTAGAAAAGACAAAACCGGGAATACCGTCTTCTGTAAGTGTTTCAAAACGTTAAAACTAAAATCCAGAATTTGAACTGATGGAGAAATAGTTGGTGGTATGTAGCTGAGGTTTCTTCCCATGCACGAGTAGTGCAGATTCTCGGTAATCTAAGGTTCATTTTTAAGTAAATGTTAATATTTCACAACAGTAATGCAGAACACAGATTTAAATTCAGATTTAAAAAAACTTACTTTAGTGCATGATTCTCCAGCACATATAGAAAAAAATATCATGAAAGCACTTACAGTAAAGAAACTCATCTTGAGTGATCTCCACCGCTCATAAAAATTTGAGCCAGCCTTGTTTGAGATCATTGAATATGAGGAACGAATGCCATGGTTTTCAACAATGTGGAACTATGGGTGAAAAGGATGTCATAGAGAAGTAAGCTTATGCTTAATTTGTTAAATCTTGAATGAAGAAGTACCTTTCTGAATAGATCAATTGTAACATATTTAATTGCCTCTACAATTAATGTAAAATGACTAAGGATTATTTTATCTGTCCATTTATTTGTATAGGCAACACTTTTATTCAAAGCACTCTGGATCATCTGAACCTGAAAATCAAGCAGTAGAGATTGCATTGCATTGCAGAAGAGAAGTTTTCAGTTAAAATGTGTCAGGACTAGAGCTGTGCAGCATAATCAGTTAATGTCTGATTTTCCTGATGTTATAAAGCATGAATCTGCATGAACAGGCAGTTGTTGAGATTCTGCAAAGTTGAACTGTTTGATGAATACAATGTACATTATGTTAAAAGTTAAGTTAAATGTTCAGTTATTAGCTATATCTTTTCATACAATCATTGCATCACAGGAAAATGTCTTTGCTAAATCTTGTTAGGCTATTTTGCATACTGGAAATACGTTTAATTGGGGCATGCATGTGCAGTATCGCAGTTTAAAGCAATTTAACAGCTGCTAAATGAATGAAACGCAATGAATCCTGCATGGTGAGTTTTTACATTGTTTCCAAAGGCCAGCACTTTTTTAATTGCTGCAATGGGAATGCCATGTAGTAGGCTATTTAGGAATTAGGCCTAATAAAACCAAAATAAATTTTTTGGTCGGCTTTTTACCCAGCCCTTCAATCACGGTGGAGGAGGGGCGGAACAACTTATTTATTTTAGCAAGAAGTTAATATTGCTGGTCTCGGAGTATGTCTGTACCAGATGACATCCACAGACTACTACAATATTAATATGAAAAATTATGCTTGGAGGAACATTTCGTTCACCTGTGGTCTACCAGGTAAGCAGCATAGCAACCGTGTCGGGTAAACTTAGTTAATATAAGTTTATAAACATAAGTTAATATAAACTGAATAAAAGTTAAACTAACTTATATTCAGCAGTTTATACGACAAATGATAGTAAGATTCAAAACGAAGCTAAACTAAACTGAGTTACAACAGAGAATGTCTAATTGAAGAGAATTGGCACTCTCTGGTTACTTCCGGTTTCTGGACTGGCTGCAGTAACACGTCTCTGTCCATGCGGGGGCGCTCGCAGGCGAGTGCAGAATGAATGGGAGTCTATGGGGTTTCACCCCCAGAAATCCCCTTTTCTCAGGATGTAATTTTTTGTCAAGTAATTTGAAAGTTGCATTCAAAAGAGAGGGGTAAGATAATACACTCAGCTGAAAATTGCATTTTTAAGTTAACTTATCTGTTCTAAAAATCCGTTCAAAAATGTGATGACGTCACATAATAGCAGAATGCTAGCGTGTTCCGGCCAACAACGGCCTAACCTGTAAGAAATCGAAAGGACACAAGTACTCGTTCATTTGACTTTTGGCCTATAATCTATATTGAACTTGCGGAATCAACAATAAAATCTATGTTGATTCAACGACAAGCAGGAGAAAGAGATACATTTAGCCGTTTAGCCCCATAGACTCCCATTCATTCTGCACTCGCCCGCGATCACCTCCAGTGGAATTCTAATGGAACTGCAACCAAGATGATACACGGGCTAAAAGGAAGTGCCAAGGCTCTCCGTTAGACGTGCTCTGGTTACAATCACAAACCACTCAGCAGAGGCAGACAGGAAATGGAACTTCCCAGTTCATTCGCGGCTGCGTTTCGTCATTTATTCACATAGACAGTAAAAGAAGTTGTCACTGCATTTAGACGTTTTTGACCAGCAGATGTCCTCACATTCATTATTACATTTTCATAACTGTTTTAAAACGTTTCAAGTTGACAGCATGACTCCAACATCGCCCATGAAAAATTACTTATGTGGCTATAACATAAATAAATTCTAGGCCTATGAATTAGTTGTGGTTTTTTTTTACTTTCTGATTGGTTGGATCTGAAACTGTAGAAGTAGCTGACACTGCTACTCCAACACTCCTTTCATAAAAGAACAGCAGTAGATTCAACATTAGGCCTACAAAATTAGGCTACTAATGGATTTTCTTTAGATCAGAGAAACATATTAAAATTATTTAAATTAAAAGGTTTTTGTGACTGAGGAGCCTGACTTCCGTTTTAAAGCATTTTACTGAAAGAATTCTGCAACAACAAAAAAAAGAAAGATTTATGGGAAATTTGAAAATCACCTAACATGGACAGCACTGAAGGTGGATTTTACTGTTCACCGTAAGATATAGGCTAAGATAGGCTACAGTAGCTAAACATTTAACTGTTTTACAATAGAAATGTTAAACGAACCGACAGCATCCGAGATATATAAACTAAACATATGAAGCTTTAAGGACGCGAGACCAACAAGAACTAATCTTTGTAGTTTATGTAAAGAATTCAAGCATCCAGGTCCAAAATATGTAATGGGGTTTCCAGTAAGAATCAATTTAGTTACATTGTAGAAAGTATAATTTTCTTGCAAGTGTTTCAAAACATTAAAACTGACATCCAGAGTTTGAACTGATGGAGAATATTGGGTGGTATGTAGTAGAGGTTTCTTCCCATGCATTAGTGCAGCTTTTCAGTAATGCACGTTTAAAATAAATAACAGCAATAATAAATAAAAAAAAACAGATTCACATTTAGAAAACTTACCTCAGTGCATGATTCTCCAGCACCTATGTACACATTTTTTTATGAAAGCACTTATAGTGAAGAAACTCATCTTGAGTGATCTTGAGATTTTCTCCACCTGTCGTACAAAAAAATATATAAAAATAATTCTGAAACAGTCTCGTTTCAGTTCATCTTGAGTTTGAGTGACAAACAAATGCAATAGGTTTAACATTGTGGAATTTGGGGCAAAAATACAACATCAAGAGAAGTAGGCATGTGCTTATTCTGGTAAAAAGTCCCAGAATATCCCAAATGAATTAACAAAAATAAAAAGTTTAAAAAGAACTGAAAAAACGTTTTGTAAAGAAAATTACCTCTGAGATATATAAACCATCAATTATTAACACTGACATGCTGTATATTGTTTGATCTCCAGTAACAATTCCAAACTATCACCAACATAGGAAACATGTGACTGACAGCTCAGTTGAAATTCAGATTCACAATAGCTGTTGAGTAACAGTGTTGATGGTGTGGATTAGTAATACTTTAAAAGGTACACTACGTAACTTTTGCCACTCTAGCAGTTAATTAACAAAACTGCATGTGTCGTGGGATAGAAAATCCTGTTTATGTATATGACGAGTCAAGCAGGTACTAGGCTACTCCGGTTGTTCTCATCCCACCTGGTCTAAAATAGGCACAATATAAACACTTATAGGCATACCGTGGATTCACAATAACTCGCTTATATACATTTTGGGAGAAAAAAAAATACTTACATAGTGTATCTTTGAAAATTAAGAAAATACCTACATGTGTAATCTTGTAATTAATCATTGACCAATGATGAATACGATCAACCAGCAAATGGCCCTGGACACAAATCTAACAATGTCAATTATAGAATTATTGGCAACTTGTGTCAGAAACTTGAGTAAATCTGCTTCAACAATAACCTCACCAATAATGAGTCTCTTAATCTGGGGTGCGTTTCCCAAAGCCAACTATGGTCGCAAGTTCCGTCGTTACCAATAGAGTTCAAAGGAAATTGCGATCATAGTTGGCCAACGATGCTCTTGGGAAACGCACCCCAGATCTTATCTTCACATAAAAAAATAAATAACAAAAATAAGTAATTGAAGGTACAATTCCTTAGTGAAGGTGTTGAGGTTTTAGCTATTTCATTCCCTTTATTGGATTTATTTTATTTTATCCCCTCTAATATTAAATCATCAATATTGTATCATCCTTAATGACATGATAAATCTCCTTTTAACAATGTTAAATTCACTAAAGACACTACATACAGTAGACCTTGATGGATGCAAGAAGGTACTATAAAAAAAACTGTATGAACCTGCTGATAGTCAACAACCTTTATTTATCCATATATGTGAGCCACTCAAAGATGGGGGAATAGACAGATGGGACAAGAATAGACCATTATAGAGGGCAATCAACATATGGATCAATGGCATTGTAACTTTCTTTAACCTCTAATCTATAAGAGGCTTGTTGACAGTAAATTAAAAGACAAGTAACAGCGTAAACACTCATGTACAGAAAAGCAAAAAAAAAAAAAAAAAAAAAATCAAATTAAAACATTGATTAGTATGTAAAGAAACAAAAAGGGAGCGGGAGCCAAAACCTTTTTTTTTTCTCCTATTATAGCTCAGCATACATTTCTACACGGCATGCAATAAGGCACCTAACTAACACAATGAATAAACCTATGCTACGCGATGAAGCAGATTTGTTATCCAATGGAAAATAATGAGAATAGTTCTGATACAATGTTCACTCCCATAAAAACAGTATTCCTTTCATTTCCCTTTCAATTACCCAAACCTTATTAAAAAAATACATCCATTTGTAAAAGATTTTCTCCATACACAGAACTGTAAATAGAAAGCACAAACCAATGGATTAAAGTGAGAAAATGAATCAAACTATATATATATAAAAAAAAAGCAAGCTATATTTTGTATTTGCATAAAGTATACACAATCTATTATTATTATTATTATTATTATTAAATGTTGATACTCTATACACTGCTGTCCGAGTTTAACAATGGCTGGGAAAATCTTAAATGCGCAGTCACCCACTGGTAGCAGGGAGAAGCACTAAAGATATTTAGGGGAACACTTAGGCTGTATCAAGTTTGCCTTGTATAACAAAATCAGCTATATAATTCAGTTGTCCATTGAAAACTGGCACCATGAAAAGTTAACCAAATTTCCCAACAGAAAAATGTATTTATTACCTGATTTTATTGGGTTGACTCTTTATGAACTAGATGTATTTTTCTTGATGAGATAGAAGATTAGATTTCTTGCCCCTCACCTGCGAACTTCATGGAGTTATGCCATTTTAGGTTACAGACTCCGTTGGTTTGCATCGTAAGGGGTTTGATTATTAATACAGCCTTTATATTTAACAGGACAGCTTGTTCAAAACTAGCGACATCCCCTGAAAGCACCGTCCCACTTCACCGACAAGAGATGGATAAGACTAACTGGATCATACATCAAAAAATGCTCCATTTTCAGAAAATTACAGCACTACTTACCTATACATATCTATATAAAAGAAAATCAACATATATTTACACATGATATCAGTTTCTCAACCCATTAATGATGCAGAGATGGTTAAAAGATACAGACTAGGGGAGTGAATCGTTGCATCTAGACTATTTGCTTAATTGTCTGCCACTCAACCGACTTGACCTAATACTCAATTTCAAGATTGTGCCAGGCTTCGATAAACTTCCAAAACCAGCTTAAAGCACAAGTCAGTGATGATGGAATCTCAATATGTTTTGTCTATGGTTTTAATCAAACACCAAGTTCCAGAATTACATATGTATCTAGTCATGTGCACATTACACAGGGGATTTCAGTGTCAATCATACCAAATTCTAATTTATTCCTCTTTAAAAAGTCAAAGGACTTGATTTTAGAACAAGTTCCCTTAGAGCAGGCCCACACCGACTTTCTTGCATCTTTAGCCAAACCATTTAACATTACAAGCTGGCCTGAATCATTGGATGAATGGTAGCACACCACTTGTGGTGGAAAGGGAAACAAGCTTATTGGTCAATGTGAATTCTGTGATGCCTAGACAGAGAGGATGAATGATTGAAACCCTTTCCACACTGAGCGCACCTATATGGTTTCTCACTCTGAAGAATTCTCTGTTTCAAGATGGTAGTGTGGGGGAATCCCTTTCCTGTAGCAATAGCACTGTAAGTCGACTTATCCTCCAAATGAACCCGCTGGTGCCTTGCGAGAGATGAGGGATGATTGAACCTCTTCCCACATTGAGCACAGGTGTAGGACTTTCCATCAGAATGAGTTCTCTGATGCCTGGATAGTGATGATGAGTGATTGAAGCTCTTCTCACAATGGTTGCAGCTGTATGGCTTTTCACCTGTATGCATTCCCCTCTTCATCGAAGTATCAAAGGGGAAATCCTTATCACCCTGGGCATACATTTTGGCCTCCAAGTGGACCTTGTGGTGCCGTGACAATGAAGAGGAATGGTTGAAACCCTTGTCGCACTGAGAACACCGGTAGGGCTTTCCACCCTGATGGACCAGCTGATGCTTCTTGAGGTGACGTTTCCTGACAAAGCTCTTTCGACACTGGGTGCACTTGTAGGGCTTCTCTCCTGAGTGGATTCTCTGATGCTCCCTCAACGTGGCCGCGGCGGCAAAACACTTTCCACACTGGGTGCATCTGTGCGGCTTTTCACCAGCATGAGTCTTCTGGTGCTGTTTAAGATTGGAAGCCGTCGTAAAGCCTTTCCCGCACTGAAGACATGTAAATGGCTTGTCATGGGCATGCAGCTCTTGATGTTTTTTGAGATGGCGCCTGCGCACAAAGCTTTTTCGGCATTGGGTGCATTTGTAGGGTTTGTCATCTGAATGCATTTTCATGTGCTCCCGGAGAGTGATGGCGGCAGCGAAGCTCTTACCACACTCCGAACATCTGTGCGGCTTTTCAGGAGAGTGCATCATCTGGTGCGGTTTCAAGTTGAATGCATCAATGACTCCTTTACCAACCATCTCAAGACCAGTGGTGTAACTTTTCTCTTTCATGTGAATCCTCATGTGACTTCTTAGGCTGGCTTCAATAGCAAAGCTCTCACCACAGTGGACGCAAATGTAGGGGTGAGTGGCTTTGTGGATTTCAAAGTGTTCGTGCAGATCAGACATACAGTCAAAAATCTCACCACACTCACTGCACTGCAGGCCATGGGCTTCGTGGATGATAACGCCATTCTCTGACTCCACCGTAAGCTCACCTCCATGGTCAGACTCCACCTTTACAATATGTTCTCCACCACCCATCTCTGTCTTTAACAGCACCTCACCGAGCAAATGCTCATTGCCTTTTATTTCTGCGCTGCTGAAATACTGATGATGATCGTGGTGTATTTCAGATTTAATATAGTCATGGTCCGTCTCTGTTACCACATCCACGCAGGTCACTGCCCCTAAATCACCATGAATGGCCTCCAGGTCAAGTCTTTTGTCCTCTTGAGTCATAATCTCAGTCTCCGCTCCATAATGTAAATCACCAACTTGAGTATGGGCTATGACACACTCAGATCCCAATGTATCGAGACCTGGTGTGTCACAGTCAGTCTCTGACTCGGCCATCAGGACGCACTCCAGCCTGACGACTTCCGTCTTCCCGGTTAAGTAAAACTTAGCGTTGCTCTACGAGCACCGCTTTCTTGCAAAGAAACTTGAAGGGTTGCCTGCCGCAGGCTCACTCAGTTCTTGAGTCAGGAGCAGTCCTGCCTGCCGGAAGAAACATCTTTAAACTCTGATAATGATCTGCATAATGATAGAGAAACATTTCTGATGAAAACATGTAGGCTAACTTTCAGCTTGATCTTACTTGAGAAACATTAAAAGTAAAAATAAGGTATGCAAAACATACAGAGACTAAAGTAATTATCTTGAAAGTAATTACCCTAATCAAGAAACGAATTTATGCCATTTAATGTAACAAAGATACAAACAGCTTCAACGAAATGGGGAATAACCAAGATTAAA
The DNA here is from genome assembly GCA_030578255.1 of Tiaroga cobitis. Taxonomy (NCBI): domain Eukaryota; kingdom Metazoa; phylum Chordata; class Actinopteri; order Cypriniformes; family Leuciscidae; genus Tiaroga; species Tiaroga cobitis. The sequence goes on from CM060603.1 coordinate 37,142,078, forward strand.
TGTCTAATAGTAAACTTGAAAACAAAAATATCAAGAGACAACAGAATAAAATGATGTATAAACAAATCCAAAAATCAACATCATTCTAATATAGAAAGAGTGTTGCATAGATGAACAGACCTATGAACTGAGCTATCATTATATACATCATAGTTTGCAAAAAATCTATTTAAAAAAATGTAAACATGAGCCTAATCTAGAAACAACCATAAAGCTAGTTAGCAGAAATATCAGTAGCTACAAATTGGCTAAAGTTAGCCTATGGGTAGTTTATATTAGGCTAACTTGACAGGCTAAGTATTCATGAATCTACAGCTCAGACATTTCATTTTCTCAAACGAGCTGCACTGAATCACAGCTAACTCCTTTAAACATGACTCATATGTAAAACAAACTAAACCCCACGTTTACAATTTTCACATACAGCTGGTTTGTCACTGTTGGCTCGGTTAGCTGGCTAAATAGCTGCTAGGTAGCTTTCTTGAGCATGCATTATCAGCTAACTAGCTGGCTAACTAGCACTATAGCTGTATCATAAATTGATACAGGATCGAAAAGCTGACAGATTGCCTTAAATTGCGGGACTTAACTTGTATTTTTTTAAGTCATACATACACTTTTTAGTGCCGTACAGTCACGTAGAGACTACAGCTACTAGAAAATACAACGAGTGTAACGGTGGGCATCTTGTCCGACGGAGGTTGGAACAGCTAACTAGCTGTAAAATGGCCGCCGCGACTAGCTTCCGCCCCTCACGCAGATACAATACGCAACGTGAAGAAACGCAAATAAACCAGGTCATATTAATAGGTTCGTTTGATTGCTCGCTGCGAAGCTCTGCTGTCATAGCTCTAAAAACGCAAGATTATCATGACATAAGGCAAACTGCTCGAGTTAAGGGCTAATCTCAAATGTAACGTTACGCTATTCGCGAAAGCCCGGGAAGGCGCCCCCTTCTTACATAACGCGTTTTTATTTTGTGGCGTCGATTTAAAACAAAAAAAAAGTATGTGGTCAACGTATTTTGTGGCTATATGTTATTCTTGAAATCATCCGAATTAATTGACACGAGCACCGCGTTGCTATAAGCGGTGCTTATCATGCTATAGTCCTAGCCCATTTTAGCTGTGTGAAACAAACATGGCCTGTCGTCCTGCTAAGCTGCCTCGCTAGCGGAACACTAGCTTTCTCCGCCGCCATTGCTACAGTACACCTCCGAACTTCGTGACGTCCACAATTCATCGGTAAAGCTGTCCGAGCGCCACTTATCTCGCAGTGTGCTAAAAAATTGGTCAAGCAGCATATGCTACAACGTATGGTGTAACGTTTATTAAATCACAACATTGTATCAAATATAGCACGCTAGTTAGCCAGCTAAGTTAACTTGCAACGGTATGCAAAACCTTGACGCACATAAACATTAAACGGTCATGTATAATCGTTTTTTTTTTTTTAAACATGCCCGACCTCTTTGCCCGTTAATGGCCTTTTTTCGAGATGCGCTCCTGGTAGTCGCGGCGTAGTCAACGGCCTGAAGATCTTCGTTTTGTTGCGTCTGTACTGCCTGGTTGCGGTTTGCACTCTGTCACTCTTTCTCTCTCCCTCCCTCCGTTCGTACGTAGCGGGATGGCGCCGCGGATCATCTGGCGCCAACTATGTTGGAGCGCATGAGCAAAAAAAAAAAACAAAGCAGTGAAGAAACAAGCGCTCGACCACCCCCTATAGTCATGGCGGATGTCTCCTTCGCCTTCAGTCCCAACCTTTTTTACAGTCTATGGTCCCAACCAATTTAAAAAAAAGAAAAATAGGTCAACACTTTACAATAAGGTTCAGTTTGTTGATGCATTATCATGGACTAACAATGAACACTTCTGCCATTTATGTTAAATAAACAGAATGTTTAAATGTGAATAAAAGCCTAAATGCAATGTGTTCAATCTGTCAGAAAATTTCGACTAAACCGCTCAATTCATATGGATTAGTTTTACGATCTCTTTATGAACTTTTTGAAGCGTCAACGCTGTAGTTGAGTAGCTGTCAATGGAGGGACCGAAAGCTCTCAGTTTTCATTATAACTATATTCATTTGTGTTCTGAGGATGAACAAAAGTATTGTGGGTTTGTAACGACATGAGGGTAATTAATGACGAAATGTTCATTTTTGGGTGAACTAACTTAAAATGTAATTTTTGAAATATCATGGGTAGCTCATCTGACAGAAAAAAACCCTGTCCGGTTGTAAAACCACTATTCAATGAGATTAAAACATGGGTAACACATCTTGTCATATGGGAAACACCTATAAATATGCCCTGCCATCAGGGCTAGCATATATTGTGAGGCAGGAATAAACACTAATCCTAACATTAAAAGGATGACATAATGTCAATAAAACTGTTCCCACTGTGATCAGAGACCACTAGGGCGCGCACTTTCCCTTAAAAAAAGTGATAAAAAAACGAGGACCATTGCTTGTTGACAATGTCTGATGGAAAAGGGTTGCTTGCACTGCACATTGTATTGGTATTTTATTAAAAAGAAAAACACCACACCTTGCTTTAAAACTAGGTTATTTGTTATTATTTGTCAACATTTTTAAGGATTTAAAACTCTTGAGTGCAACGAATACAAGACAAACTGGCTAAATAATACAGATTCAATGTCACTGAGCTCATAAATAACAGTGGTTTGTAACCTACAGTATGCCTGTGCTGTCTTTTATGAACACATACAGGAAGGCTTTGGCCTTTGTTCTCTGCCAGTGAGGCTGAATGAAACACAACACAGTCAGCCATCATTCAATACCTGTCATTCAGAAACCCCATCTGTTCAGCTCCTGCCTGAACCTGTAAAGCCTCTCACCTCAGCCTCCTGGTTAAAAGTGCTGGAATCAAACTGTTTGTGGCTAGAAATTAATCTGAAATAGTCGGGTACACGTCCCAATACTTTGTGTCTGTATCATACATCTAACAACACTAAGCTATGGCTCTACTTGCATTTGTCATTATGAATGTTGGATAAGCTGCAGGTCAATCATGAATTTTTCATGACCGTCAATGGCATTGTGAAGGTAAGCTTTGTTGTAGCAAGTCAACTGACAAGACCACAAGTGACATTTTGATGAATTCAAAGTATTCATCGCCATTCAACTGTACTGGAGGTCAAGCTGTTCATTTGTAGAGTGCAGATGAAAACTTTCAAGCTAATGTGAGGAACTTGGAGATTTATAGATGTAAATGTAAGCTTCAGAGTTGGATTATTGTAAAATTAAAATGAAATGTTTTCTTAACAAACATTGCTTGATTTAGAAATTACATTAAATGAAATAATTGGGGAACGATATTAATATTTCATGTCATTACATGAACATATCTGTTCCCCTTAATACAATTTCATTTAGTTTTGACTCTTTGACTTGTTTATTTCAGGCCAAACGTGTATCTAACAAGACGCCATTTTTCAACACTTTATTTCCGTGAAATACCCATTTGTACATCGATAACAGAGGACTGACTTGAGCAGATAATTGACATGTTCAGGCTTTCTGGCTAAACAACAAAAGACCAATGTACAAAACTATGTTAACAAAACAAATCAGTCAAAATGTAACTGAAAATGTAAACTGTACTGAATTAAATATATAAAAAGCACAACCTACATTCCTTTCCTAGTTTTTGTGTGTGGGGAGGGGGGTATTTACATTTGTAGGACTATATACATTTTTTTACATGATATAACTATAACCCAGATACTGAGCGACATTTTAATCTGTTTAAACATTCATGACAGGTGTAAGCTTGAGCAGTGAACTCTGAGGATGAATGCCATTGGAGTGGAGCTTTTCAAGGTTCTGCAGGAAGCCACGATGCTTCAATCCATTAAGAATTGCTGTGTTACTGGAGGTTACACTCATATGTGTCCTGCAAATAATCAGTGAAAAGGAAAATATTTATTCTGGAATAAAAACATCCGTAAAACTTTCTGATAAGTACCTCCAAATGTAAGTAAATTGAAAGTGTTTAAATACAGGCAACCATGAACCCTTAAAGGGATAGTTCACGCAAAAATGAATATTCTGTCATAATTTACTCACCCTCATGTTGTTCCAAACCTGTATGAGCATCTTTATTCTGTTGAACACAAAAGAAGATATTTTAAAGAATTTTGGTAACCAGACAGTTGACGGTAGCCATTGACTTCCATAGTATTTTTTCCTACGATTTCCTACCTTTTTTCCTATGGAAGTTAATGGCTACCGTCAATTGTTTGGTTACCTATATTTTTCAAAATATCTTCTTTTGTGTTCATCAGAAGAAAGAAATTCATACAGGTTTGGAACACCTTGAGGGTGAGTAAATGATGACAGAATATTCAGTTTTGGGTGAACTAACTATCCCTCTAATGACCTTAGACTAACCTTGGAGAGTCAATCCCACTGTCTGCTGTGTAACTCTGACTCTCTGCAGTTTCTCCTGCACAGGGCCCTGTAGGGTCATTCGGGTTTGCACTGATGTTCACAGTATCCTTAGATGTCTCTCTTGTGTTCTGATGGCAGTCCTTCAATTCTTGGTGACGGATCCAGTTGTTAGATTTGCCTACATCAGCTTCATCTGCAGATTTATGTATGGTCTCAGAATCAGACTCTACTTCGCTTGTCTGACAGTAGTCAAAAATGCTGGTTTCCAGGGCTTCAGTATGTTCATCATCTGCTAAACTGGATTCATGTAGTCTTTTTCTCAAAGACTGTACCTCTTGTCTGGGGCTAGCACCTTTCTGAAGTATCTGGTGATCAGAGGACTGCCACCTGTATTCATGTGGCCTGTGTGTGGTTCTGGTGGGTTTGTGATGAGCATGCTCCTCAATGAAATGGCCATCCCAGCCACCATCTGCACAGACAGACTCATGGTAACGAGCTATACTAGTTTGTGATAGCTCACAGTCAATTATGCATTCCTCATTTAGGCAGACGGAGCTACAACTATCCTCATCCTCCACTGCCTTCTGATAGATGCGATGTTCATCATCTGTATACACCTCACTCTCAGTCTGGCTTGTGTTTCTCTCCAAGGTTTGACCATCTGGCAGCTGATGGTTAGTTATGTTGCCAACTTGCTGGTGTGAGGATAGCAGATCAGGACGGTGATGAGACTCTTCTTTACAGTTAAGTAGATGTAGGGAAAGTCTACGTTGAATTGTAGGTTTAGGCCACAAGAGGTGTACTTCTGTTGTATCACAATGTGAAGGATTATCTACAATGTTATATTGGTCAGGAACATTTCTCAATTGTCCATCCTGATGTTTAATTTCTTTTAATCTGTCGTTTCTAAACTCTCTGCTTCGGACTGTATTCTCTCTTAGCTTAATTTTGTCCTCTATCCTCAATGTGCTGCTCTCAGGGTAGGCTGAGCTGTAATCTCCACAAAGCTCTTGCATTGGTTGAACATCCAGAGTAGAGTCCACAGTCTGTGCTCTTTCATGGACCTGTTCACAAGGTGCATCCTTCAGTGTGTGAGATCTCTCTACGCTGTCAGCTATTGCTTTTGCTCGATGGGGATCCCAGGATTTTGACCTGTGACCTGGTCTTTCCCGCCGTCCGGTGTTTGGAATCTTGGCTTCTCTCCTCCTTTGTTCTTTATGGTTGATGTTTGTTTCCACATCTTTTCCTGGCAATCCCAAAAATGGGTTGTCTATCCGTTTCTTGTAGACACATTTTGGATTCAGAATGGTACTCTCTACATTATTGTCAGGTTCATCTAAAGCTAATTCTGCTCTGAGGTGAGGCGTACTCTGATCATCTGCCTCTAAATCTTCAGCACATTGGAAAGTCTTATTCTTTGCCCTTTGTTTCTCTTTGGATGAAGGTCCTCTTCTCTTGCTACGAGTAGCTCTAGGAGCCAATTTCTTCCCCACGGCCTTTGAGGTATGGTGCCTCTGCTTAGCTAGAAGACCTTCGGTGGAAATACCCTTGTCCACAGCTTTCTCTGTACCTCTCTCAGCTTTCTCCTCAAGCTTCTTCATAAGAACCGTGTGCTTTACTAAATTGTCCACAGTAAGCTCTGGGTTGATCCGTTTGATGATGGCATGTTCTAGATCCCTGGGGAGGTTGTTTAAGTCATCCTCATCCCTGACAGGCCATTCCTCCGGAGGGAATTGCCCAGAGAATGTGGCATACTCTTTCTTTAGTTTGTTGTCCTTCTTCCCTGTATTTCGTCGAAAGAGGTTAAGCCCGAATTTACGGCCAGCTTTCTCCTTGTCCTTGCGGCTTGTGTTGGTGGATTTGCTAATCTCACTGGCCTGGTAGTCTGCTGCAGTAGATGTGGACTGATGCTGAACGGAGGGTTTGTGTTCTTTGGGCCACTTGAGGCTTTTCCCAGTGCACTCACTGATGCTGATGGATTGATGTTCTGGGACAGATGGAGGTACAATGGACGGAGGGGTGAAGCAGCTGCAGGACTTACAATGGGCCATGACAGGCACCTCATTAGAGGTGTCCATGCAGCTCTCGTTGCTCACCAGGTACGTGATGGGAGGTGGTGACGGTAGGTCACTGTCGCCACCACTCCACCAATTCCTCTCTTTCACCATGTTGTTGGTGATGAAGTATGTTTGAGGGGTGACTACAAAGTAGCCCTCACCAGTGTGATAGATCTTCCTCTCCTTAATAAGCGCTCCCAAAGCATTGTACAGGATGTCTTGAGTGGGAATGGTCATTCCTGAAACAAATATTTGTTGGTGTAAATATAGCCATTTCATAATGAAAATGAATAAAAATAAAAATGTAACAAGGTAGTGTACAGGTAAGTGAATATTGTGTTACCTGGGTGTGCTTTCATCATGTGATTGATCAATGCTTCCTGGTTTACAATCACATGGGTGGAATTCATGTCTGATATGACAGAGCACAATATTTCAGACAGCGGAATAAACTGAGACTGGGAGATTGGTGACATCTGCACAGGGGAGAGATCACCTATAGAAAAAAATTAAAATAAAATATGGTTAGTTTGAGTCACTATCATTTAAAAATATATTTAGTTTTGTATTTATATTATAAAATATGCTTTAATGGATATAAAATAAAGATATTTGATATAAATTGTTAATTTAAGGCACAAGTCTGTCTGAAGTCCGCTTATGAAGACATAAAAAAAAAGATTGTCCCTTAAAGCCATGCAAGTGATGGAAAACAACAAACCCTAAAATCCAAGGAGGACTAAAGTTCAATCAGGAGCGTGATTGAATGATTTTCATTTAACAGCTTAAAGGGGATGTCTAATCCTTTTTCATGCATTCTGACTTATTATTTACACTGTTAAAGAGTTGGATTCTCATGCTAAAGATGGCCAAAGTTTCAAAAAACGTGTTGGACGTAATACGGGGTATTTATGTGCCAAACGCACTCCCTCAAGGTTCGTATAAGTTTCGGAAAGTTTTTTTCGAGTATGGCCCTGTATGGCATCTTAAAGGGCAGAATTCCTGAATATGGGCGCTTCCGGAAGAGCACACATCAACCAGAGCAAGAGCAAGAGCACACCCATCAACATGCTTCGTTCGGCTTACGGAAGTCGTCGGCAGCACTGCACAGCACGCCTCCAGGAGCTCGACTGTTTTCGGAAAGAAGCGGTACAGCTGTATCTGTCTTTTATAAATCTGATAAAACTAAAGAATCTTCGGAGATATGAAGGAAGCAACACTACTCTATACGTGCTCAAGTTCTGACTTGGATCGTTTACTTGTCCTAAAGCATAGTTTCCTTGTCCCACAATATTTCCACAAGTGGGAGTATTAATGTCAAGCCCAAGTCAAGTCAAGTCAAGTCACATTTATTTATATAGGGCTTTATATAATACAGATTGTTTCAAAGCAGCTATACAGAGATACAGGAAAATAATGCAAAAAGTTTGTTTCCAGAAGAAAAAAGCTTCACAGTCCAGCTTAAGTAAGTTCAGTGATGTTTAATTTTTGTTTTTAAAAAAGTTATTATTTTGGTTCATTTATATATATACCGTATATATATATACACACACTGTATATATATATCCGCTCTGGGGTAAACCGTGATGTCATCCTCCAGGCTCCAGCTCAGTTCAGTTCTTGTATAATAGTGTCAATGCAGGCAGATCAATATTATTGTTGAATATTAAATTAAATGTTAAATTTAATGTCCCCAACTAAGTAAGCCAAGCCAATGGCAATAATGAAGTAATAATGCATTTTCCACATCCATTGCATTTCAAAACATTTCTGTTTGAACTACAAAAGCAAGTGGTTTCTTCAGTTATCTGTGATCACTGAGAAAGCCAAAGTCTTTATTATTAACTAGGGATGGCCAGATTAATTGTTGAACACTTGCCAGCACTGACTTTCCATTCTGTTGTTGATTAATTGACCCAGAATAATAAGACCAGGTAAGATTCACTCTAAAACTCACACAAACCTGGAAACATTATTGGTTACATTACAAAAGTATATTTTGTAATAATATACTGTATAATGTGGTAAGAATGTAAAGGTGAGAATACACTCAATACATTTTATATTCAAAATATAAAATATAATTTTTACTACATTACTAGGTTTTATATTAGCAAAAGTAGATGAAAGTAATGTTTTACTGAGAGCAACTCATATTCCTGACCTGTGGTTTTAGCTTCATTCATCTGCTAGTTCCCATTGAATGTCTGACTCTCTGTCTGCTTAGCAACTAATCCATTCTTCTTTGTTGTAAGAACACTCGGAGAGTCAGCAGAGTGCTCAGGGTAAGCTGAAACATGCCTTCGCTCGTCGCTTTCCACTTTTGACACTGTTTTCCATGGGAAAAACATCCCGTCTAAGGTCTTAAACAGGAAACATCTTATTCTAAGGTCTCTGACCACATGTAGTCTGAGAGGAGTTATGAGAGGAAAACCTGACACATGTTGATAAATCCATCCTTGTCTTCCTTTATTTTCAGGAAGGTGGTGTAAATGTGGGACCAGAACATCCTTAGATTGTCCTTGGAGTTTATATAATTGTTTATGCTAATGTATTGTTTATAACTGCAGTAACGGTCTATTTAACAATAAAATCTTTTTATGTGAAAGTGTGCTTCAAAAAATGCTTTTCAGAGAGAAAGTGGGAAATGTTTTAATTTGCACAACAATTGAGAGTTTCAGCTCCAATTGAGCTGACATGAATGTGTTTTTTACTAAGGACACATGTACCATTAATTCCTCTCTCCAGGGAAATATGCTGGGCTCATTGTCTCATGAAGCTGCGCTGACAACTTTTTTTGTCACAGGAATATCTCACCAGATACCATAGAAGCCGTCACACTGCAAATAGAGGCAAGGAAGAAGTAGAAAGGGAGTGGGACAAGTCTCTTAAATTACAAATTACAAATTAATATAAAAAACAAACAGTTGACTTTCAAGCATAAATTAATTTGAGTATACAAGATTTGAAAATCACATGTGAATGTCTTGTGCATGTCCTGGCTTCTCAAATACCCATTTTGTCTTTATCACATTACCCTACAGCACTTGCCACTCATCACAGGTAATAGCAGGCAACTTTCATTATACTGAAATGACAAACAAGGCTGACCACTTTATCACTTGACTACACAATAATAAACCCTAATTGTATTTATTTACTATCAAATCAGAAATACAATCAAATCTGGAAAACAAAACAAAAGAATTTAAACAAAATTATTAAATATTTTAAATTATATTTTTATTTTACAGTCATGTGATTTAAAACCTGAAGACAATCTGTGTACGAGACCCGCAAAATATCTATGTAATAATATTACATTGTTTTTTAATATATTGGGTAAATCTATATAAAATATCATATCACATTCACCACACACAAAATGGTTTTGATTATCAGCTTCAAATGTTAGTCAAATCTGTCAATTTTTCAGGATTGAGTTCATAAAGGAGCTTTTAGTCGCTATTTTAAGAGAACCGCAGAAGTTTCAAGTTTTGTTTGTTATGTTGTGTACAGACAGAAGTCAGTGACAATTTGTACATAGAAATGCTTAGAGTGAGGCTCCGGCATTCTAAAGTATTGCAACATAATACAATACAATTTTAAAAACGAATGAATGAACAAATCAATTAAGCAAGTATTTACAGTAAAGTATATCAATATATAAAAAATATGTATGTATGTTTGTTTTGTATTTTAAATAATAGTATGTATGGTAGGCTATGCGTCCAGCCAATAGTTGTTTTTTTTATATTTTTATTTCCATTTCAATAACAATAATAACTGATTTTTAGATATACAAAAAAGGAATAAATGTGTGGCTTTAACCAAGGCTTTGTCAAGGTGCAGATAGGTTAACCAAAACAGCTTAATTATTGTTCGAGTTTCTGTCAAAAAAAACAACCTGGTCAGCTGTGGGCATCAAACTTCACAGAGGTAATTAACCTGCAAGTGCTCTGTTGATTCAAGCGCACAAATATACACCACATATAAGGTGCTCTTCAGTGATGAATGGCTTGTACTAATAAATACAAGATTTGAATGTGGTACGGTTCATTCTTTATCATAGCTGTAACCATTACACACTCTGGACCACCTTGAGTGGCTGGAACAACAAAAACACACAGTGGAGAGTGATGCTGTGAAAGAAGGTGGGAAAGAGAAAGTGAATTAAAGGTAACTTGATAATGCCAGACATGTTGTTTAACCCCCTATAGAAAACTTTTTGCCTCTGAGGAATGCTGTGCTTCATGGGTGGCTGAGATCACATGCTTTTCTAGGTGTCACACATTGGCTTGTCCGGATTGATTAATCGTCTGATCATGGTTGTTCGATCAAATTGCAATTATTTGAGAAAACTGCAATAATTGTGCAGTTTAAATTACAATCATATTTTCTCATCCAAATTAGGGAAATGCAAGCGCTTAAAGCAATGCCATCAAAGGCTTGATATTGTGTCTCTTTTTCCGATGTGGTAGGGAGAAGAAAATGAGTCTTATATTATATTATATAAATTCTCATATTTATTAGCCTAAGTAAATCATGTGTATATTTTATTCTAATTTTTAATTGTATTATTATTATTATTATTATTATTATATTTATATACAATTTCAAGTGAAAAAATAACATTAAATAACATAAAAAAATTAACATAGAAAAATTAACATAAAATAACAAGGCTTAGACTTATACTATAAGTGATCAGAACAAAACGAAACTAAATCACTAAATCACAATTATTTGTAAGACAACTAATCATCCCAAAATTCATGATTGTGACAGGCACAATAAAAAAAGTTTAAAATAGAAATATGCATTTTATTAAGCCATCTCAACACTAAAGAAAGTCCTGCATTTAAAGCCCGGAACACAAAAAGCAGACGACCGGCCGTCGGGCCGTTTTTGAGTGTCGCACCGTTGGTTCTAGTCGGACGCCGTCAGGGTTTTTGGGCCAATTCAGCATGTAGAATCTGCATCGCGCCGTCAGTGAGAGAGAGAACTCTGATTGGCTGTTCAGCGTGAATGAGTCAGTGCACGAGAATAATAGCAACACAGCGAACAGTGAGCAAAGTCAAAACTTCCTTTCTTCTTCTTCCCTAAACACAATTTTTCCCTTAAAATTTCCAAAACAAATATCCTTCTTCTGCTAAATGCAAAAGAAGATGTTTTGGAAAACAGTTGATGGACACCATTGACTTCCATAGTATGGAAAAAAAATAATCCGCAAGTCAAATAGGGCACATCCACTGTTTGGTTACTGACATTTTTCAAAATATCTTCTTTTGTATTCAGCAGAAGAAAGAAATTCATACAGGTTTGGAACAACTTGAGGGTGAGTAAATGATGACAGAATTTCATTTTTGGGTGAAATATCCCTTTAAAAGACCAAGCCCCAACCTCTTAGATTCTAATAAAATTCCCTACAACAACACAAAACATGATGCCCTCTATCATAACATCCCTTCAGTACTTCAACTCTTTAAAGCCGAAACATTATGCATGCGTGGTTACATTTTCAGGCAGAGGTCAAAGACATGCAAAAACAAGGTCTAAAAAACATAGATCTACACCTGTCACATAAACCTTCTATGGAGATGGTTCAGTTCCCCTTGACTTCTTCTGCTGGAACTGAAACATCAATCCCAGTAATTCTTCATGACTTCAGACCACGGCAGTCACTGGCCCTAATGCTGTGACACACTAAATTAACATAAAAAAGCAGAAACTTCTGTTGTTTTTGGGCTAGCTTCAATCCTTCAGTTCACTATTCACAGTATTTGTGTTCTCATGCATGCACACATTCATTCCAGTCTTTGTTTTCTCAGCTTTGTATGTTGTTGGTGGACAAATGAAAATGTTTTTGCGCTGTCATTAGTGGCTAAATAGGGTTCCTGGTCACACCTTCTGCTATGAAGGCTTTACAATGTTTTTCCGGCCATGGCACAAGTAAAAAGCCCAATAAATCCAAAGAGGCCCTAAACATTTATCCCTTTTAACCACTAACAAACATTCTGTGAGAGGCGTGTTAACTATCAAGCAGGTGTCTGGTGTAGTTTTCAAATGAAACACCTGTGTTAAATGTTAACCATGTCAAATGTTACAAAAATGAAGCTCTTCTACTGATCCTCCCACAGAGAGGATCTGGTTCGTTAGACTGATTAAAAGGGCCATTTTACAATGTTGACATGCTTCATGATACTCTGTGGACTTGTGTATTGATTAACAGAAGAAACTGTTTCACGCTGATAACACTGCTGATGAAATATCTCCACGTTTATTATTGTCATTTTGAACCAATAGTACGCGACTTGTTACTTTATCATGTTACATGTTACTTTATGCCGTTACAGTGATTGACAGACCAACTCGAAATACAGCGAAAACGAGTGACTAAACCAATATTTTGACTTTGCAAAGAGTCACAAAAAGCCCCAACAGCTCGCTTTCCTGTATCAAGAGAGTAATATTATTTTGTAGCATATTGTATCAGGTTTCAAGGCAAAACTATAGGGACCCTTTTGAAGCTCATGCAAATAGGCCATGTTACCTGCCACAGGAAAATATGTTCTTAGGCCTTTGATCTATAGAGCAGGAGTAACAAATACCATAGGCTATATCATGAAAAGTGATGTGTTTGGAATAACAATGTCTACACTACCATTCAAAAGTTTGGGGTCAGTGCAGGTTTTTTTTTTTTTTTTTTTTTTTTTTTTAATTAAATACTTTTATTCAGCAAGGATTCATTAAATTGATCAAAAGTGACAGTAAAGATAATGCTTTATTTCATGTAGGCCTAAATGATGTTTTTAAATTCAAATCAATTCTATTCTTCAGAGAATCCTGGAGAAAAAAAACATTACACAGCACAAGTTTTCAACATAATAATAAGAAATCTTCTTGATCAGCAAATCAACATATTAAAATGATTTCTGTTGGATCATGTGACTGAAGACTGGAGTAATTATGCTGAAAATTCAGCTTTGCATCACTGGAATACATTACATTTTAAAAATATATTCAAATAGAAAATCATTTCTTTTAAATTATAATAATATTTCACAATATTACTGTCTCAATGTATTCTTGATCAAATAAACGCTTAAGCAAGCATAACAGATTTATTTTTCAAACACATTAAAAAATTTGACGGATCTCATACTTTTGAACGGTAGTGTATATTATATAAATAAAGTATATCAAGTCAAATTAAAAGCTAAAACTACAGCCAAAAATCTTCCTGATAGCCTGTCTATTATAGCCAAACCTTTTCCTCATCCCTCAAGGACAGATTCATGGTTTGCTTGAAGAGATGTTAATGTGATTCGTACTAGTTTTACTACTAGAAGTTAAAGGAGCAACAGTTTACAACAGGGGTTCTCAAAGTCTACACTCAAAGGTCCAAATCTGAATTTTCATCAATGTCAAAGGTCCGGAACTATTGGTTATTAGGCTACAAAACTTATTTTTTAATAAACATGCATAACAAATCAATACTCATTTTATGAAAAAATAAGGTGCCTTTTGCATTCAAAATCCATAAATAACAAGTGCAAAAGTGGCAAAACAATTCATTTAAATGTCAGTATTTTTCTTAACAAAACACAACAAGAGGTAGGCCAAAAGTAACATGGTGCAAAATACAGAGCAGTCTAATGTGAGAAATGGCACTGTCTGTCTCCCATCAGCTGCCGAAACCGTGACACAAAAGGTGTGGTTGCTAGACGGAGACACTGGCCTAAATGTTCAGTCAGTAGTTTTGCTGTCCGTACCTCTGTATTTTGTGGTTATTGCCGTTCAAAATGTCTGTGTTTTGTTTCCAGGGATGCAAACACATGTAGGCCTATGGTCAAAAAAGAGAGAAGTAATCGAAGCCCTCGCCCCGCGGTATCCAAAATATCCAGATACTTACATTGCCACCAACCCCTGCCATCCCGGTCCATCCCTATAGGCACATGTAGACTAATAAAATTAAATTCAAATAAAGTTGACAAAAAAATGTTTTATAAAAAGATAAACCTCACATATTTCAGCCTTTAAATCGTTTTTCACACAAAAAAAAAGGTTTTATAAAAAGATAAACCTTACATATTTCAGCCTTTAAATCATTTTTATATAAAGATTGAGTCCAAAAAGATAAATTACTTGACATTTACATAATAATATTACATAATAATCTTTTATTATTAATAGTAAAATTCAGTCCGATTTTCCTGTGGCGTCTGTCGTTGCTATGCAACCATGCACTGTGCTCTCGACGACAAAGAAGTTTTAGTAGCTAATAGATTCACCACCGAAAAACGCTTGATGTAGCTCTGCTACAAGATTTAACGTTATTTATGGAGAAAAGAAAAACACCCGTAGTGTTTAGGTGCACCCCCATCCTTCATGTTGACTGAACTTCCCTGGAACTTCCAATGTTGTTACGGAAAGGGCGAAGCTGATTTGATTGTTCTTGTCACATGAACTGCAGTGCGCTTGCTGCACTCTGCAAAGTTGAGGCGTTTTCGATACATCTCGCTGCGCCTGAAAAAAATTAGCGCCTCACTTCAAATATGAGCGCGCTTGCCGCTCGCCTACATTTGAAATAACGAACCGGAGCGCGCAAAAGACATGATATGTGAACGGCCCCTTGACGAGCTACCTCCAATCAGGCCGCGAGAGCGACGTTTTGGAATTTGGAAACCCTAGTAAAAGATAGGCAGCAAGAAGAAACACTAGTGGTTTGCGCTTGCATGCATCCACACTTTTAATCCCTTACACACAATTAGTGCTCTTGAAATATGAAATGGAGGTGGGTCCGGATTGAATTCCCTCCGGGTCCGGATCCGGACCGGAGTCCGGACTTTGAGAAGTACTGGTTTACAACATTCTTACACAACTAATCAAGTTCCATGCTGGTAATTTCCACCAGATGAGAATCATTTCCTCTGACCAAGGCTGAGCTACATCAGATTTTAGGTTTGTAAACCGTTTAAAGGCCCTTCACATGAGGCTTAATCTTAACGGCAGACAACTTTCATGCCAAAAGCTTTGTTACAATATCTTGATTTCAGGAGCATTGAAATGGGTTAGTCAGGTCAGGTCTACTCAACAGTACACCGTTTACATCATTTTTGGAAGGAGAGGAATGGAAATATGAGGGAAGTACTGTCCCCTAATTGCAAACACATTAGCTGCAATGCTTAACAGTAGGAGAGCGCGATAATCTTTTCATTTGTTTGTAATGGCCTAGATCTCCACCTGGCTGTGAGCTACTTAAATATGTCATCCAGCTTAGATTTCATCAAGGATTGACTTAATGGAAAAAGGATGCTACAGAGGTCAGATTGTGAAATATATAGGGAGATGCCTTTAAATCAGAATGGATACGGGAAATCTATTTCAGCTATTCAAGGACACATGATGAAATATCTCCGGATCACTCATGCACACAGAAAAAAAAAAACACAGACAAGGACATATACATGCCAACACACACACAATCATATGTGTTCAAAGAAAACAGAGAGTTTCCAATCTAAAAATGAAAAGTCTTATGTGTTGTGTTTGGACAGCATTTATATGGACAGCATGAATTTTCGGATGTTAAATTAGTGTCAGCAGACAGAGGGACACAGAAGAGCTCTGTGAAGGAAAACGAAAAGAGTGTTTTGTCAGGGTTGTTTTGTTTTACTAGGACACATGATTTCAATGGGTGAAAAAAGGAGAAGTATGGAAGAAATACACATGGCTGCTCGTGGTGGCAGGGTGTTTGGTTATCTTGCAAAACATTCCATTGGTTGCTTTCTTTTCGAAACCAGATCCAGCTCCACCTTTATCTCCCAAAACTGGGCATCTATACGAATCTCTTTTATTCTGACCACATGGATTAGTTAATTTACTTAAACAGACAAGAAAAAAAAAAAAGCTTTTACATACACATACTTGACATGTTTATACTGGAATGAATCTCTGCCTGTGATGAAACATTAATTAAATATAGTCCAAAATGACAAGAGTTTTCTACGGATCTATAAATCACTGGTTTAAAAAAGTAAATAAATATGAACACACATGTTTATTCTGGAATCTCTGCTTCTGATGATACAACATGCAATTTAATTTCAAAGATCTTAAAATCATAACAGTTTTCTGTGTAACTATAAAACATGTGGATTATTGTATTTACTTAAAAACATTGAAATAAATCAATAGCAACTCACATGTTTATCCTCTTCTCTTGTGATGATACTGCATGCCATTTTAATTTGATATCAAAAGTAATTTTATTTTCAAAATTATAATAGCTTACTGTGTAACTAGTAACAACCCATTCTATTATAATTATTCTATTTACTCAAAAACATTTAAATAAATATTTTCACACATCCTGGAGTCTTTGCTTGTGGTGATACTAGGGATGTCAACGATTAATCGACGATCGATTAATTGTCGATAATACATTTAATCGATAAAACTTATCGATCATCGATTAAGCAGGATCATGCGCGTGCGTGCTGCTCAACCGCGAAACATGTAAGCGAGCGCGCCGGTGTGGTGAAGTGTTGAGTCCCACTGAATGATACACCCCGGAGTTGTTTGGGACTATTTTACACCTTCATCATGACTAAGTTTGCGTGTGCATTCGCAGCCTTTTGTTTTGTGCAAATGTAAGTTGTAATAGTTTATTTTGTGTACGCTTATCTATATCTGATTGGTCTCATATTGGATGCATTTGTTGGTCTCATATTGGATGCATTTGGTTAAGAATCGACGTCATCTTTAGCGCGCTCAGCTCAAACGACAATGCACGACTAATAATGACTATTGGGACTGTCATATTACACAAGATTATAAAGAGAACACTATTGTAATAAAACATTGTGCATTATTTGGGTTTAGATGCCATGTCGCGTTGTTCCAGGAAGAGCTCGTCAGAGACTTTGAGCGCGTCCACCACAACATATGAGTCATTCTGAATGGCACGTAACTCAGTTTAAGTTCACTTGTGCATTCACGTCATTTTGTGCAAATATAATTTTGTAATATTCTGCTTATTTTGTATATATCTGATTAATATCAAATAGGATGCGTTTCTTTGAGTTAAATAAACGCTAACAAAGTGCTCAACGGTTATCCATTCAGCGCGCGCCGCTCAAGCAGAATGCACAACTAATAATAACGATGGTTAATTTGGGACTTTCACATTACATAACATGAGAACACTATTTTATTAAATGGTTGTGAATTCATTGGGTTTAGTTGCCGTTTTCAGTGCGTTGTTCCAGCACGTAAACAGTCACACATTCTGACAAGCACGCATATGAGGCGGCGTTGGTGACACATTGTATTTGTCGTTATATTTATATATTAAATAGTTAATTTAATTTATCAATCACATCAAAACATTTTACAATCCTACTATGCCTTTATTTAGATTAAAAAACATTCTTATTAATTTGGTGAGTAACATAGCTTTTTGAGCAGCATTTGCAGACCCTGTGCTGTTTGCCATTAATGCTAACGATTAATCGATTAATTGATCGTTAATTTAAACGACGATCGATCATGGGAATTTGTGAAAATTGACATCCCTAGGTGATACTGAATGCCACTTTTGATTGCATTCCTTTAATTTAAGAGTCTTACAATAGTTTCTTTCTGGCTTTTATAGGTTTTTCCTCAAGTGAAAGAAAGATATGCTTTCATTGGAATAAGAAAGCTTTTGTTAGTTTTACAAACACATGTTGGCTGAACTGTGCCTCCTCTGCTTACAGTGCACACCTGGAAGTGTTGTGGTCAGCAATGACATCTTTGAGGAAAGCACTGGGGAGCGATGACCTCTGGTGTCTTGTTAACCAAGAGGGCAACTTTCAATGCCTGAGAACTGCAGGGTGTTGACCTCTGGATAAAAGAGTCCAGCACAATGCCATGTCACGGCTAATGAGCTGAGATCTGAGGGATGTGGTCTGCATTGCATAAACCTCCAACAAATCAGTTTGCTTTGGTAGAGGCACTCCAGAGAACATGTATAGAACACGTATCACAGTTAGGTTTGAAGATATAAATGTGTACCATCAAACAAAGTTAAGTTATTGAACATCAGTGATTAATTGTGCTCAACCCTACTGAACACCTCATTAGAACTTTGCATCTATGTTATACCCCGCTGAGTAATGACGATATGATCCAAAGCTCCTCAATAATGCAGAGACTTCAGACTTCAGCCATTGTAAGCACCTCAGATTTCAACAGACAGGCGGAAAAGGGTGAGGCATTCTTGAATATCTTGTTTCTCCAAATGCTTGTCATCATCCTATATCTCAAGTTCAATGCACATTATTTCTATGCCTCCAATTTTATACAGCTTTACTTATAAATGATGCATAGAGAATTCTCAGTAGTTCAAGGCCACAGGCCGAAGACAGAAGCGTCTGAGCACATCCAGTGAAGTTCAGTTTCTGCGCTGCATTACTAATTGTTCAGCTTTTCAATTTTAGAAACCTGCCAATTAAATTGCTTTATGCTTCTTCGACACCTAAAGGACAATTGATTCACCAAAGAAGACAGTTGTGTCAATATTTTATTCTGTTATTATTTCTATGAAACATGCCATCTTTATGCCCACTTGTCGTCATCATATAACATCAGTTCATAGTAACGAGGGGCTGATAAATAAAATAAAAACTATCATGAAAGTACTCCATATGACTGGTTCACTATATTCCAAGCCATTGTAAGTCATAGCTTTGTGTGACAAAAATTAACCATATTTGCGTCTAACCCATGTTAGCGTCCAGAATTCAAAAAGCGTGTTACGTTATCGTTTTGGCTAAAACTATGACAACAAGGCATTTTTGGATCTGGATTGTGCTCCACTTAAATAATAAGAGCATGAAGTAGGCCTAGGTTTGGAACGACATGAAGTTGAGTAAATGACAAACGATTTTTGATTCTTCTTAACTAATAAGTCACGAAAATAGTGGTCTAAAATCAATATCAATTGGGATTCAGGGAACATACAAAAGACAGCAGGCTCAAAATGTGAGCTGAAAAGGTCAATGAGTATTACGAGCAAGAGGCCAAAAAAAGCAGTGCAGGCCCCAGTGAACAATCCGTCTTTTCACTTAATGTATACTGATAATCAAGAGGACAGAGAGCGAGGCAGGCTCATTCATCATCCCATCTGCTGAAGGGTAATCACAGCCACTAACCCTTTCCTGCTGACCAAACACAGGCCTAGAAAAATACTCAAAGAATTCAAAGTACTGAATGTGTGTGATATTTAAGGCCCGATTTACTTGATGTGAAATTGAAAAACGAACTGGTGTGACATCATTTCAAACAAAATTAGGCCAAAACAAAGTTCATTTGGAGTTTGTTTCTGAGACCAAGTTCTTGGATAGTTCGCTCCGGCTGATATAAACACCTTTGAACTACCATAGGTCCGTGGTGATTACGTAATAGGTAGGTGTGCTCAGAGGCTATTTTTTCTGTTTTTTCATGTTTAATGCCGTAAAGCTATAAATTAATGTGACGTGATTTGACAAAAGTAGTGCCGAATTGCAGAGCTAAATCGAAAATATCCACATCGCTATGATCAGATACTTTCTTAACTGTGGTTTTCTCACCGCTGTCTTTGTTATGTGCTTATTTTGTTATTGAGTGAAAAGCGTGCAACACATATTAACATATTCATCTAAACGCTGTTCCCAGCATAGGAGGCATCTGGATGTTCACTAACAGTATATCGCAACAAAGGTTTTTCTAACTTCGCTGTGAGAGTATATCAGGGCCTTTAAAGTGATGTTTTGCTTCATTTCAATATTTTCATCAAACCGTACCTAAATCTTATCTACAAGCTGACATTTCATTGTCAACACAAAGTCCTGGCGCTGTCTCCAGACAACAATAGAAAGACTCCATGGTACCGTCCTGAGAATGAAACAAGGGACATCGGCTCCAGTGGTCAAGCTATAAACCCGGCTGGTGGACAACCACTGGAAAGGACATAACTCAGCACTATGGGCTCTGGTGAATGGGCAATAAATTACAAACACACTGTTGCTGGGCTTATTTCACCACAATGGACAACCTGACCTGAGGTCTCAACAATTTGTATGCGTATGAGAGTGTGCTTCCAATTTCCTAGAGAAAATTAAACTAGTGAAAATAGCTGTGGGTTTTAGCTCCCTCTACTCCCAGTCACATTACTGTGTGGTCCTAGCTCAAAAATGCCCCGGTTACACACTATACTACACAGTGTGTTAACATGCACCTTCATTGCTTGTGACAGCAGGAGCAAATGGAGGTTCTTACAATCTGCTTCATGTTTGTAGTGGGCAAACCAGATGCCTCCCAGAAGCAGCGACACCTGAGGCAACAGAAATCCACACTGTCACAAAAGTCTGCCACCTCAACATGTGACCAACAAAAACAATTTTATCCCCTATCAAATCACAATAATAACCAACGCAACACTGGGCATGAATTTTGTACCCACACCAATTCACGATGACCCTTTTTTTAGGAAGTTAACTAAAACGGAGCAGTGAAAATTGAGTCAGAGAAGACTCACAGCTCCCCAGAAATCATATTTCCTGTCATCTGGAAATAATGCACTTATGTTGCACGCACACAGTTATGCCTTAAGCATGTTGAGGTCTCATGGGGAATTGTTGGTCAGGTTAGGTTAAGAGGCTACCTTCTACAGCAGACGGAAATTATGTGGTTTTCTGTTATAGCTGGGGAAAAACAATCTGGGGACCTTTAGAGAGGCGTTGAAGGAAGAGGCATTCATGAGGACAGTGGTATGTTGGTCTCCTATAGAGCATGAGGATCCCTAGAGATCTGCTGGGAAATGTCCACAATCACAAATGAAGGTTATATTTTGATTTTCTAATGAAATCTGTCAATGTCAGTAAGGATCTTTGAGATGATAAAAAGGAGAAATCATTTAAAAATCTAGCTTAAAACACAAATGCCAAGTTCCTAGAAATTCATGATGTAAATGTTTTTGTAAACTTTTATACCATTTTCTACAAAGCCATTGGCTCTAAAAATTTCAAAAAGTGTAACCATCATAGTATAGCCTACTTTCTGTGCGTTTGAATGCATTTGACTGAACACAACTTAATCACTACCATCAAAAAAAGTTTTCAAAAATGTGGTTCAAGATTAAACATGTTTTGATTCATGCAAAAGTGTTAGGGTTACTCCATTTGACACAAAATACATAATGTTCAGAAAAAAATGTAATGATCTTGACATGAGGGTCTAAGGGGTCCAACATCTCTGTTTAATTCCATTTTTTGTAATTATTATATTTTAAAACATAGCTTCACTATTTATTTGTTATAAATAATAAGTAAATATTATGCCAAACTACGCTACTTATGACAATATTTTTTATTAATTTGAAAATTTCAGCCTTTTAAAGAAAAACTATTTTTTTCAGAAATTTACACCACAAAAATTTCTAAAGGAAATTCAATTAAAAAAAATTAAAACATGATCATCACAGAAGATGCGTATTCAAGTAATTTTTATGTATGAAATAAATAACTTAATAGATCTGGACACAAGAATGAGTCATTGACCATAGGCTATAACTTTCAGGACAGCATTGTTGGCCAAAACAAAAAAAAGTGTTAAGAATGCATGTCTGCTTAACAAACACGGCCAAAGGTGTTCTTTTCAAATTTCACCATGTCACTCATAAACAAAGAGCTGAAGAAACACATTTTAAACCTAAGCCTTCCTCAGATTTTGCTCTCGTGGGACTCATTAACTTCTGTAGTGCCATTCGTTCTGATGTGGCACTACATCTGCACAGTGAAACAATGTAACGTTAGACAAAGCTTTACGGATCATTCGTGAATGAGCGAGTGACCCAGCGATTCCACATCAAATAACACCCCTGCAAATATCCAAATGTTGATCACCTACCTACAGCTTGGATAGTGTATCCTTTGGGCGACCTCAGCGCCCTGCGCATCCACGCTTCCCTCAACACCTCCAAGTTATTGGCATTGCCCTGGACGAGCAGCACGTAGTTCTCCAGCCATCCCTGGAAGGAAACTTCCGCCACCGCTTTCACGAGTCTTTTATTCCAGAAGCTTCGCGAATTTTGCGACTTAAAATCCGCAAACACGTCCTGTCCGTTAGTGCTGCTCGCGCTGTATTTGATGTCCTCGTCCCGGCTGAGAACAACAGCGAGCGACGCGGCTGACAGTTGGACCAAGCGGTGCTGTACAGACATTTCTGCCTTCACACGAATCTCAATCTACATGTAGTTCTGAGAATGAAACATCTTCATTCGGTTTAATCCAACAACTGTAAACCCACAGTTTGAATGTGTCAGGACTCAGGATGCCTCCTCTCCGTTTGTCTCGCGACTCCGCATGTGTACTTCGGTGTCTACGGGCTCCCACGGCAACCGACGCAGGGGAGGCGCGCGGCGGCGCACCAATGAAAACGCTCCTTTAATTATACGGGCGTGGTCGCGCCTGGACTTCCACTGAAAAGAATCTACAGGTAGTAAACAAATAGTGCAAGGGAAATGGCTGGTTAGTGAGGTTTTTTGTTTAGAGATTTTTGTCATTAAACCTCAACAGCAAGTAAGTGTGATGATCAAAACAATCTTTATAACTTTTTCTATATTCTTTGAGCACTAAGACAATTTTGCTTCAGTTCTGCAGTAAACAAACAAAGTACGTCAAGACATCGATATATTCTATGCTTTCTTCTACCTTACACGGTGCAGTGGAGCTAACTTTTTATTCCAGCAAATATTTCAAGTCTATTACCATAAGCGCTAACCTTACATTTTTGGTTACAGAAAAGTTTTGAAACCTTTTACACAGTTATTGGCAAAAAAAAAATCATTATTTCCACTGAAATATGAAGACAGGGCGGGACATATCGAACAGCCCCTCCCCTTTTTTAAATAGCGAATAGCGTTTAGTTTATATCACAGCTCGGCCTGAGCTGTTGAACTCGGTAAAGCTGCCTATAATCTCTAACCGTTTACCCTCCTAATCTCGTCCATATCGCTTTAAAATACAGCATTCTGTGCAGAAGTCAAATCCATGTCCGATATGTTTTGTGGTCTGCGCGACCTGCGCATGATCTGCTCTGTGCTATCGCCTCGATGGAAAGCATATTTACACGGTCTGAATCGTTCCATATCCCTTATATAGTGGACTATGTGCCATTCACCATGTAGAAAATAGTAATTGTGTAAACAAGTGACCGATTTTAGCAGAAGCTTCAGCATCAATTTAGGGGGCTGGACGCTTCAGATTCTAGAGCATTTGATTGGACAGAAAATCTGATGAGAAGCTGAAGTGCAGAGTGATGTCATCAAAATCATTGATCCGGATTTGCGGAAGTGAGAGAATGCAAGTTTTGATTGCTTATATCTTCTAAATGCAAATGTTTGAAAGTTTGAAACCTCTGCCAGAGAAAACACACTTTTGTGTAACTGGAATAGTTATATGAGATATAGCTCCTGAGACAACTTTCTCATGTGACAACAATCCCCAGTCTCCACTATCATCAGTAATGTGGTGAGAGTAAAAATCATCAGTACTGTGACTAAAATGAACTAAAAACAATTTTCTGTTGGCAGACCGTTATTTTGAAACCTATACACATTCAAAAATAAAAACAAATTCAAAAAATAATTTCGCATCTGAAATTCTGTACAGTTTAAACTCAAGCTTTGGCTCATGCAGGGTAGACAAGAGTAGGTTAGATGACTGAAATCAAACCTAAAGGTCTGGCATATGACAGACAGATCAAAAGATGGCTGAAATGTATGTATGACCATAGGGCGAAGGTCTGGCAGTAGAACAGGATATTGTGTTTCCTCAGTGTATGTAAAGAATACATTCCCTCTTCCCACCATAAATCATGTTAAAGGTAGATGTGGATGACAGCACACTCTTTGGAAGATTGCCATACAACGCATTTAAGACCCCTTCCAGTCCCCATGTTCAATGAATAAGACCTTGTGTCTTTATACATCTGTGTTTTAAAATGAGTCAAAGCATCTGTTCTGACCACAACCACATCAGGACTGGTCATGTTCTTTGTATACATCTAGTTTCTCCAAGGTCAATTTGATTCAAAGCTTAAATGGATTCAACAGGATTTAACCAACGTGCTCTTTTTGGAGATAACGTGAAAGCATAGATTTAATCATGCATTAGCACTTATTTTTTATAATATTGTGTATATTTTTAATATATACTCCAATTACCCAAGAATATCCAGTTTTCAAATCCTTTATTTTTAAGAGTGTATTATAAAAATCTTTAGTGTAATCTAGAGCAAAGTTAGAACATTTACAAATTGCAAAAATAAAGTTCTTAGAGCCATATTTTGTTCACTTACCTTTGACAGTGATTTTTTCTTTTTCAGACTGAAACACGACTCCTTCATTACTCTTTCATTATGAGTGCACATGTACCCTCCTGCAGTAAACTGGATCAAAGACACGTTTAACTGCTTCCTGCTAAAACTTTATGGTGTGAGTTGATGTAAAGGCAGTTAAGAATGCAATTAGACATTAGAGAAAAATCAATGTGGTACTGAGTGCTGCATCAAGATTAGGTTTTGACTGAACACATTTTTATTTTGTTTATGGGAAGGTAGACAGCAGGATCTAAGCCATTTCAAATATGGCTGTAGGTTCATAATTTTAGAAATAAAATATGACAGTGGCAGTCAATGTTTATGTAACATGCAAAACGTTTAAAAATGGTGGTATATCTGGGGGGGAAAAAAATCAATATGCTAATTCTATTGTGATATTATCACAACATTTAGGTCAAGATAAATACAGCTCAACAGCACGTTTAGTCCAGAGCTACTTCTAGAAATTCTTCACAACTGTGCGGGGCTGTTATTCAAACATGGCGATGTTCACAGTAGAGTGAGAGTTTAAACCCAAGCGCTAGACTAGAGTAATTGTAGGGTGTACAGCGAGACGGGAACACACACACGCGCTCCACTGCAGGTGCACTTGAGGATGTCTGTTATTATGGCTTTACAGTGTATTGAATGTTTGAAGTGATAGAAAATACACGTTTTGTGCCATAAGTTAGAAAATGTCTTGGTCATATCATGTAACTCTGTGCCATGTCATCTGTCACCTCATAACTATCAGGTCATTGTTGACCTCCATTTGCTTTAAGTTTTTTAAATCACTCCCACAAGGAACGATCAGTCTTCCAAATGCCTTGTAAAAATAAACATCAAACGTAGCATGTATTAGAGGTTCCTTAGGCGAATGCCACCATGTTAAAGAACTCCCGCTGGTTCCAGTGACCCTGCACCAGGCTGACTACATCCATCCAGGAACTGCCTCCCTCGGACATCCTGTTTTGTGTTCGTGCTTTTCACATCAATGAGGGAGATATCCGGGTCAATGCAGTGTATAGGATTACACTAAAAAGGGCAGACGTCTTATTCAAACATCATGAGAAAGCTCCAGACACATTTTTATGTGGTTAGACAATATAAATGCTTTTCTCAAAACTTTACTTCATTTTAAGCTGCTAAATTGCTTAATCATCCACTACTGTTCAGAATTTTAGAGTCAGAAAGAATTATTTAATACTTTTATTTAGTGAGGAATCGGATGTGTTAAAATCGATCAAAAGTGACGGTAAAAACGGTTGTAATCTTATATTTCAAATAAATGCTGTTCTTTTAAACTTTCTATTAATCAAAGAGCTCAGTTTCCACAAAAGCAGCAATCTTTTTCAACATTGATTACTAAATGCTAAGCATCGAATCAAGTCAGCATATTAAAATTATTTCTAAAGGATCATGTGACACTGAAGACTCCAGCCTTAGTGAACATAACATAACATATATTTTTTTAAATCTAACTTTTGAACAGTCTAGTGGTGATTATTCATTATTGTTCATGTTGGGGTGTATGTTGTACAAGATGGCTTCCTTTAGACTGTTTAGACTGAAAAATGGTCAGTGGCGGTCAGAATCAGTCTAGTGACTATAGCAGCAAAGGAATTGTGTTTTCCTGTGTTTGTTTCCATTGTTGCTTAGTGTATGAAGCATGCGTGCCGGAAGAGTTACTGTAAATAACACAGGGTGGTTGGTTCCCCACAGTGTGTTTATACAATCCATTCAGCTATATCACCTTACGATATTAATGCATCAGACCATAATGATAAATATAAAAACATACTTAAAATAAAACTATGGACTATTTACTAATGCAGTTACCTGCATAAAGCCATATAGAGAGCAGGGGTGTGGTGTTCCCACTGGGAGATGCCAAAGAGCCAGTCAAACACAACCGCACAGGTTTCTCACACTGTAACCCAGTATTCCCTTGCCTTAGAGCCAGGAAAAAGGATCATTTCCTCAACAACTGCTCCACTTTGCTTGTCCCTGGGGTTGTCCAGCTGACTAAGAACTGCATATAAGTGCCTCTCAAACCCTGCAGAGCCTAGCAGTTGATGATAATGCCACTGGCACAGATGTCCATCAGTGGTCCCTCTCATGTATCACAGACTTAAAGCATCATAAGTGGGTGGTTTTCTTGTTTTTGACTGTTACGTGAAGAAATGAAGAGAAGCAGACTCTATAGCCTACTGGCGGTATTCAAAGGTGTGACAATAGTGGTGCGTTCATGCCACGTCAGAAATATAAAAAAAAGATCTCAAATTGTGATTGTCTGACTCTGCATATAGCCTTTTGGAACGCACTGATGATGTGTGATGTCTGCGCGAGCAGGGTGTGCGGAGGGATGGAAATACATATGTTGACAGGCAGGACATCCTATTATTGCAATCGGATGAAAATTTTTTGGTCCTGAGACTTCCACAGAAGATACACAGTATGAACATGTTTAGAAGAGAAGACCACTTCTATTATTGATTGCTATCAGGATGTGAAGTGAGTTTCAACCAGAATAACAAAAAGTGTTTATAAAAAATTGCATACCCTACATTTAAGTCAAGTTTAGTCAAGTTTGCATTACTTGTATTTACATATTTCTCACATGAGGTTTTATTTTAATGCAGAAGTAAAAAAAATTGGTGTTTTTTAAATATTTTTTTAAGTCTCTTATGCTGCATTTACATGACCATACACAAACATTTTTGTGGAAACCGTGATCATTTTTTTCTGGATTCTTTGATAAATAGAAATTTCAAAAGAACAGCATTTATTTAAAAAAAAATTTGATTATATAATTTGATGCATCCTTGCTGAGTAAAAATACTACTTTCTTGCTGTCCCCACAGTATTGCACATGTCAGCAAACACTACTCGTATACTTTCGGAATTTCTGAGGCCACAAAGTCGATTCCATTTCCAAGAAGTCAAGCAAATAACAACAAAAACAGAGAAGCACGACATGTTATGAAAAGCTATCACAAAGTTTCCAGAGGCCGCATTCCATTGTCATGATAATTACACCTTTGCACAAGTGACTTGTTGAAGGCGGTGAGACTCACAGCAGGAGCAATGAAAAGAGTGATATAGTGTGAGGAGGAGGAGGAGCAGCGGAGGGGCTTGGACAAAGTGTGGGGTCTTCTGAAACAAAGCGTGCGAAAACAGGGGGAGGGGATGGCGAATGTCAGCGCAGACACACACAACTCAGACAGAGATGAGGGGATAATGGGTCTGACCCCAGACAAAGGGAAAACATTAGCCTCTATATGCCACCCAGGAACGACAAACATCAGGAGCCTTCCAGAAACAAAAGGAGAAATGGTGAAACATTGAACGATCAACACCTTTGGTGATTGTTTAAATACTGCAGGACAACATTTGCTGTAGAAAGTAGCTGGTTTGTCCTGAAATAAGGAAAACGAGACGGCCTGGCTATTTAGAGTTGATTGTTAGATAAGGGGAGAGTTGTAACATAATCTCCTGCTATAACAGATGCAACCAAACTCTCCACCCAGAAAAGAAAAGAAAAAACACAGCAGCTTGAATTCAAATAAGCCGATTGTTCATGGGTTCGGTGTGAGAGTGTTGCCCAGCCCTCTGAAGCAAAGAGAAGCTGATTGTCCCATGGCTCTCTAGTAGTGAATGAGTGTTACCCAGACTGCAGGGGGAAGGTGGGGGCACAAAGGCCCTCTGTCTTACCTGCAGCGACTCTGATTTCACAACACCGCCCGCTCTTGCTGCTGCAGCTAGCTTGCCAAGTGACACTGGGACATAAACAGTGCCTTTTCAATGTTGCAGTGCAAAGCGGAGATCATAAGGAAGATGGAAGCTAAACCTCTGTGACTGGTGCATATGTTCTAACACAGTGGTCTATAACTCGGTTCCTAGAGGCCCACAGCTCTGCAGAGTTTAGCTCACAACTCACCTGGGGCTTCATTTATAACCGTTGAGTACGCACAAAACAAGCCCTGAAAGGGGCGTACGCTACTTCCGACGCATAAGTTGTGATTTATAAAAACAAACATGACGGGAAAATGTGCGCACCTGAAATTTTTTTGCTCTGTTTTTCTGAATTAATGACTTGATTATCTCAAAAACTCAGAAATTCAGAAAAACAGAGCAAAAACTTTTTTACCATGAAAAATGATCTTGTAATTCTGTGATATTTAACTCGTTAATTTAGAAAAACGAGTTAAATATCGCATATATTATATAAATATCACACATATAATATTTCTGAATTAACGATCAATTCAGGAAAACAGAGCAAAAACTTTTTTCCATGAAAAATGATCTTGTAATTCTGAGATAATTAACTCATTAATTCGGAAAAACAGAGTAGATTTTTTTTCTTCAAGTGAATGCAACACGCTTCCGTACACCTGCACGCAAACTCTGACCCATGCGTACAAACATTCTGGAGACAGAGCAGTTTGGCGACACCGATGGTGAGCTGAAGGACTGACGGCAGATGAAGGAAAAGTTTCATCTGATCATAAATACAGTGCATGTTCACAATAACAGTTTAAATAAATAAAAGAATGAATTAAATTATACATCTGATATACACATTCAGATTAAATATGCCATTTTCATTAATGGAGTTAAGCACTTAAATTATGAAATCATTACAGAGAAGTTACAACATTTTTTATATTATATAATAAATAGAAATATTTGTAGTGGATGCGATACTTTTGAACACTTTTCCTGTGGCATGCTGTATTTTAATGTTTTAACCACAGCGAGGATTGCTTAGCGCATGATAATAGCAGAACTCATATTTTATCTCGAGGAAATATTTTCACGCAAATAATGCTCAATAATGCACAATTAGATTCTGTCCCCATATCTGTTTCCATTAAAAATATAAAGAAATAAAAAATACTATTTGGTAAGTGGAAAAGATTGAGAAAAACTTTTTTGGCTTTCGGGCAAGATAAATATGATATTTTCCACTTGTGAACTGGTATTTACCAGTGTGTTGCGTTCAAGTGCTTTTGTTGTCGTAATGTGGTAAAAAGATGGAGATCCAGACCTGTTATTTAGCTAAAACTATTTTAGATTGCTTAAGTCATCTGCTACAGCAAGAAAGTGATTTATCAAAACTCAAACAATAAATAATATGCTGTATATTTTCTAGATCATGAATAGTACATATTTTTACCATTCACGACTCTCGCGTTGCTCTCCGCCATTTTGAAAAGGTCAAAGGTTATCTCATCTCGGCAACTCGTGCATCAAAATATTCGACGAGCTGCCCAGTGGAAAATACCACATGAGGGGGTGTTCATGTGAATTTCCACGTCGGCTTTTTGGTATTTACCATAATTACCAGCACGTGAACACCATTAAGCACAGTTTTATAAATTAGGCCCTGCTTGGAAGTTTCTAGTGATCCTGAAGAACTTGATGAAATCAGATGTGTTTAATTAGTGTTGGAGGAGCTAAAGGGGTGAGGAGCCTACGTTCCTGGAGGCCTGTGGCCTAATCCACAATAATAGCCTACGTTTTCATTTGAAAACGCATATTTTTCTCTCCGTTTTGGCCTTCAAGCGTTTTTACATTTGGCTTTAAACTCTGGAATAGCCTTCCTGAAAATATTCAGGGCTCAGACTCACTCTCCAAGTTTAAATCAAGATAGCCTATAGCATTCATATAATGCATCACCTAACCTTATACAGTTATATCAGATGCACATGATTATCATTGCTTAATGTTATGTACAGCAGCTACGCTAATTATTTTCTATTTACTTCACTGTTTTGTCTTGGGATGCCCATCCTGAGGTAACTAGAGAGTATGTCAGCTCCAGTTTGGATCCAGCCTCTTACGAAGACTTCAGATGAGACGGTGACAACCCCCGCAAAGACTTCAGATGCCCAACACCTATGAAGAGACGATGCCAACCCCCGCGAAGACTTCAGATGACGCAAACTCTGAATCAACATGCACCAATGCCACAATGTCATAATCATTTGTTAACAAACAAGTATTTATTACTTCAATGAGCTCATTGTATTTGGTATATCAGGTGGATGGCCGGGTGCATGTGCGTCGTTTACCTGGGGAAGAGATGGCAGCAGGATGCATGGGAAGAAAGCAGGAGGCAGTGTTATGCTCTGGGCATGTTTTGACACGTACCACCTACCTAAAGATTGTTGCAGACCACATACACCCCTTCCCTGATGGTGTTCTCGTGGCCTCTTTCAGCAGGAGACTGCACTCTGCAAAAATTGTTCAGGAATGGTTTGAGGAACATGACAATAAGTTTAAGCCAAGGTGTTACCATGGCCTCCAAATTCCCAGTGGAATATGGAATCAGTCCTATTAAGCATCTATGGGACGTGCTGGACCAACACACATCTGATTCATGGAGGCCCCACCTCACAACTTGCAGGACCTGCTGGGGATCTGCTGCTAATGTCTTGTTGCCAGAGGTCTTGTGGAGTCCCTCGGAGCATCAGAGCTGTTGTGACAGCACAAAGAGGACCTACACAATATTAGGCATGTGGTTTTAAAGTTGTGGCTTTTATCAGTGTGTGTTATGATTTGCTGGTTCTTTTCATTCCCATTCATCTCAATAAATGAACTCTGCAGTCTTTGTTCGTGGGCATCAACGTCTGCATAGTTGGGTTTTTTAAACCAATGACCTGTGAAAAATCAATCTGGAGTTGCAGGATAATAACACAGATTCCTGGCCCTTGAGGTCCTTCTCAGAGTCCACACTTTGGTGCCGTAAAGACAGTTAAGTTGTAATCTGCTATTGAGTTTGCTTGCTTCTTTTTAGCTTTAAAGAAATGTCTGCTTTTTTTTCCCATTCACTTTACTGTGTATCATGCTTTTAAATGTGGATGGCTCCTATAGTGCATTTTGTCCATTTTATAATTATATTTATATTAATATTTTACAATAAGGTTTATGTGTAATACATTATTTTATAATATTTTATACCATTTTTTTTTTTTTTTTTTTTCACCATAAATTACCTGCTAACAGCGAACCTTATCTCCTTTCAATTAGTTGTTGTTCATTCGCCTCTCTGCTGCCCTCAACAGCTCTGGAGCACCTATGACAATTATGTGATTTCACTGCAGATTGATACAAGCAATTCACCCTTTTCAGAGACAAACATCCTGCAGTCAACAAACTAAAACAATCAAAACAATTTACATAACAATAAAGTATAATTTTAGATTTCCCTCATAAAAAGAGCATGAACGATTCCTCCAGTCCAGATCAAACAATGTTGCCATCTACTGGGATAAAACGGCATTGCAAAGTTCCCAAAACCCATGTAAATCCAAAACAAACTGAGAACCCCAAAATTCAACAGAGTGAAATGTTAAAATTAAGCACTTTATTTATTTTCATTTACTGGGACAACCATAAAGTACATCCAGAATAGAAAACTAATATGCACTTGGTTGCTTTGGGCTCATTTCCACTCAGCAGAAACCACCCACTGTAATCATTCTGCTCTTTAGTGGGCCAACAAAAGGAAAAACATAAAACAAAAAAAACTAAAGAATTCACTGCCTTCCAAACAATCCCAGATAACACACTACTGGAAAAACACAGTATCCAACTCACACTATTCTGACACATTACAATCACTCTGATATAAAGTACCCAGGACTCAGAATGGACAGGACCTCAGTCAGTGCATCTTTAACAGGGTAACTGCCTTGGTTTTGTTTGCAACAACAAAGAACATGGCCCCATTCACATAAAGCTACCCTGGTAGGATTACATAGAGATCATAGAACGAAGCATCAAGATCAAATCAAATAAAAACAAATAAGTCTGAAAGAATATTATTCAGGAATTAAACTGATATGCATGCGCTAATTTAGATGCATGCGCAGATGAGACCAAAACAAACAAAAGATATATTTAACAAAACATATCACTGTTTGTCATGGGAACAATGAAAAGGAATCAAATAGCAGCTCCTTGTGGATCCTAATAAAATCCTAATTGCAGTTTGATTTAAACATAAATAACACTTTTATTGCTAAATAAACTCTGCTAATAATTCACGTACTGGCACAAGTTAGGCATTATTTCAACAAGGAAATATGCTGATAAAGCAAAACATGTTAAAATGACTAGCAACTGTTGAAAAAGGCCAAAAAGCTTAAGTAGATTAACAAGTAACCAAAAACTTATACATAATTCAAACACATTATTTAAACATGAGCTTGTGAAATGTAATCATTTGATTCTGAACAAATGAACTTGTCAAAGAAGTATTTTTAAATACAGAATTATGAGGAAAAGGAGAGTTCCCCTCCACTGTCATTAAAACTTTGTACACAGAAACCTAAAAAAAAAACAAACATTTAATTAAAATTAAATTAACTTCAGTATTGTGTTAGTTTTAAGCTTATTTACATATTCGAAGGGAGATCATATGTGGATGAGCTGGAGAGGAAAGTTCACTCATCTGAGCCATTAGCTTGAGTTTTTTGGTCGCAGTCTTCTGAAGGGTCACCCTGCATCAAAAAAACAAAACACTTTTACATTATTTATTTAAAAATACAGAACCGTTTCAAAAGTCCTTCTCTCGATTGACTAAATTTGCCACGGTAAATAAAGGTTCATACGTTTGATAAAACCCCCTGTATCTCCTTCATGATGGTGTCGAGGCTGGACACTGTGCTGTGGAGCTGCTGTTTAAAGCTGCCTTTCTGCTGGTCTGATGATCTCAGGTTGTTCTCGGCCTCTCTGAGGTTGTTCTTCACTTCGTCCAGCTCCCTCTGAAGGCTGCGGTTAGCCGCTTCTAGCTCTGACGTGTGCTTTGAATCCTCCTCTACAAAACAAAAAGTTTCGATTAACACATTTAATGGTATTGAGGTTACCAAATTGTATTGTTTATCAGTTTATGGAATTACATTATAGCTGATAAATTTCCATCAAATGTTCTTTTTGTAAAGAAAAAAAATTGTTGCAGTCATATCTCCAAGAACAATACTTCTCAAATAACACTTGTCTGAGGCTATATATATATATATATATATATATATATATATATATATATATATATATATTTTGGTCAGACACTTGCATGACATTATATTAACATTTTACCAAAATCAAGAGTTTTTTTGTCCAATGAATTTCAGACATGCGTGTTCTGTCCATCATTAGAACGGCCGCATCTGAGGCAGTTTTTCGACAACTTTCAGGTTATAAAGTTTATTGTAGCTACAAAGGGGCTTAGTTTTGTCTGTCATTTGGCCAAAATAGCATGTTATTAAAGATGAAGTGCTTCGCACAGGCTGTTTAAGACAGTATTGGCTAAAACTCAATGACAAATGCTAGACTAAGACACTCTTCTCCGCTACTCTAATACATAAAACATTAGCCTTTTATATACAGTGTTGGGGAAAGTTACTTTTAAAAAGTAATGCATTACAATACTGCACTACTCCCTAAAAAAGTAAATAATTGTGTAACTAATGTGCAACTTTTGCGTTACTTTTTCTCACCTGGGCTGGGCTTGCTTGATTATTTAATAATAATTTTCTTTTTAATATTTCTGGCAAATGTAAAGGCCTTTCACACCAAAAGTGAAATGAATAAGCCTGAAACACAAATTCACACCTGTATAGTAGAGGGTATTCGTATGGTTGAATTGGATTGTCAGAGGTCAGCAGCAAAGACATTGGTTAATAAAGTGAGATTAATTACAAAGTATATTTGTGTTGTTTAGCATATTTAATTACTGCAGGTTTGCATTTAATTGTTTTTATTCATTTTGAGGAATAATGAACCTGTTTTTGTGCAAGTGAGATGAGTAAATGCACGTGAAATCCCCAACAGCACACGGATTCCCCATCCTGTTTCTGACCTAGTCCCAGCTCTTTGCAAACAGTGGCTTCAAGCACTGTGTTGCGTCACGCCGCTCGCATCCTGTCTGTGTAGTAGACACGGTGGCGTTCTAATCAATTTTAGACAAAATATACTTTAAAACAAACACCAGAGACCGCTTAGACAAATGTCTCACGTGCTGAGAACGCTACTTAACATATAAACACAAAATCATTCATGTTTAAGAATCACTCCGGCCAATTCATGATCAGAGTCAGAGAGTGGCAACCTCTTGAACCACCACCACGTTCAGCTGGAAAACTTCTGCAGTCCCTAATTGGCCAAAATGCTCTGGTCGACTTTTCTGAGATCATCTACTCTTCCCTGTGGATGACCTGTGACCTACTTTCTGTAAGATCTGAATTTTTGAGATTGAATTTTAGAAAACTGAATTTGAAGTTCTGAATTTCTTCATCTTGAAAACTTGAATCTGTATTTTTTTAAACTGAATATTTGCAGTATAAGAATTCAGAACAAAAAAACTAGCTGTTTGAAAATACATGTCTATAAAATTCAGTCATAAAAACATTTCAGTTTGTTAAATTTCAAATGTTCAATATTCGTTTAAAAAAATCAAATTCAATTTTGTTAGATTACACTTGCAAATAATTCAAATTTACACAATTCAAATTCAAATCATTTTGTCATATTATTAGCTCCATAATATTTAGTCTAGAACTACAATAATCATCATGGTTTTACAGCGCACACAACGCCTCTGCCTCTTACTCCTGATTTCTCTCAACATGGGGACAGGAGAGCTGTCAGTCAATAAATTGAAATAGAAAGTAACTTACATTATTTATTTTAAAAAAATGTAACAGATATAACTTTACTAGTCACTTGAAAAAAGTAATTTGATAAAAGTAATTTTCCCCCAAACATTGTTTATATATATAGTGTTTCTTGAGTAAAGAAAACACTGTACATATTAAAAACCAGTTCTTTATTTACACTTGCATTGCAAACAAGCAGAGATCCAAAATGTGTGCGGCAATTAATTAAAGATTGAGCAGGAGTAGAGTTATGAGGTTTTACCGACACATTTGAGGGTCCAATGGAGTTATGAGGTTTAGTCACAAATTCTCTTAATACTTCCATTGGTTAAATATTTGCAAAACCCACAGACAAAAAATTAATGGCGAAATATGGATACGAGGTTTGCGCCCGACAGCAACGAAAAAGTAATTTTAGTGGGGAAAAAAGTAAAGAAAACCTAATAAAAAAAAATAAAAAAAAACAAAAAAAAAACATTTGTGGGCAGAAGAAAAAAGTCCTCATTGTTGAGCTCTGCTGATGAATTGTAAAAACACAATTTGAGTTGTTTTGATATTGACTTGATATTTGATATTGGCTCAGACCCAAATCAACACCTCTTCATAACAATCAGCCATACCTTGTCAAACACACAATGAAAACGAGACAAGTGAGATCGTTACCCATTTTAGTGTCCTGCTGCATGAGCTTCTGCTCAATTTCCTCTCGGGTTTTCTCACTCTTCTCCAGCTTTTGCATCATGCTTCCCACGTCCACCATGGCTCCCTTGTAGTCGAACAGGCTACCTGACCCACCACTCTCCTCCGATTCCCGCTTGACCTTCTGACCGGGCAGCAAGATTTGGTTACCTGTGGGTGGACACAGAGGGTTTCAGTCTAAAGTAGCCTCATGGATATGTGATATAGTGTTACAAATAAGCTTGTCTGTTCCAGCCATCATCCTCTTTGCAAACCTAAAAGGTTGTCTATTTGAGAATCAGAGGTCAACGTGGGGCTAGGCTCATCCTTAGGCCTGTCCGTCAGCTTGCGATAATGGCAGGACTCTTTAACCAATGGTTTGTTCAACAATTTCTTCACCTGAAAAAGAATACAAACAAGATCCGTAGTACCAGATTAGTCTGGTGATAAATATTCTATATATCTTGCAAATACGAAATTGAAGGTAACACATTGTGTCCTGATCAGGCAGCAACTAAAGGATCAAGCGACAAACATCATTGCTTACATTATATCTTATTCTCGTATCTCTTACTAATATAATAGTTAAACTGAATAAATAAGAAAATAATAATACTAATAATAATATGAACACTTTACAAGGTTTCATTTGTTAACATTATTTAAAATGAACTAACATGTACAATACTTCTAAAGAATCTATTAATCTCAGCTAAACTCAACATTCACTAATAGATTTTTGAGACAAAATTTCGTATTTAACATTAATGCACTGTGTGTGGACTAACATGAACATTTTAAAGGAAAATGAACAAATACTAATAAATGCAGTAAAAATGTGTTGCTCACAGTTAGTTACAAGTTAATGCATTAACTAAAGTTAACAAACGAGACCTTATTGTAAAGTGTTACCAATATGATTAATAACACTTATTTTTATTATTAATAACAATATTAAAAACAATACAATAATAAATAATAATATATTTGTTTTATTACATTATTATTATTACTATTAAGTAACATACATTTTTTCATTGAATAAACAAAATAACAATAAGTGTTATTAATAAGATTAGTATTAATGAACAATATTAAAAACAATAATGAGTTAATATTACTATTGTTAAAATAATATATTCATAGTATAATTATTATTAAGAACTAACATAATGTTACATTGAATAAACAAGAAAATAATAATAATGATAAAAATAATAATTGTAGCAAAAATAATGTAGTGGTAGTAATAAAAACGGCAATTAATATCAGATTCATATATATTTATATTGGGTAATAATATGTATGTATGTATGTATGTATGTATGTATGTATGTGTGTGTGTGTGTGTGTGTGTGTGTGTGTGTGTGTGTGTGTGTGTGTGTGTGTGTGTGTGTGTATGTATATATATATATATATATATATATATATATATATATATATATATATATATTCAGAATATTATATTTACTATTATTATTATTATCCAATATAAATTGAATATAAAACAGCTAAAAGGAGACTGCTGTTAATACAAGCAATTTAGATAAGATACGCATGGAATCTGAAAAAATTCTGTTTTTCCACATTTTCCACATTCCAACATTCAAATCCACTCAATATTTCTCTTTATTTTCCCCAGGGAAATGAATGAGCAAGTTGGGCAGATTTTAAGAAATATATAAGCATTATAATGAGTTAATAACTGGAACTTTCCAAAGTTCCAAAACTTGGAACTGGAACTTTACAAACTTTCCAAAGTTCCTCCTCAAACCTAAATGTGAAATACTGCACCTGAGCTCTGGAGAGATGCAAGCCCAGTGTGTACATGATCTCCTCCAGGTCCTTCTCCTGCAGGTAGCCGCAGTGACTCTGGTCGAAGTACACAAAGGCCATCAGCAGATCCTTGTTAAACGTCACCATCTGCTTTTTCTTCTCATCCTACAGACAGAATGAAATATTAAAGCATACCACTTTTACTATTAGAAATATTCTGTGCTGTAAAAGGAGATCTGTTGTTAACACACTTTATCTTTAGATGATCTCTCTTTGGATTTTCGGTCATCCCGGCGATCGTCTCTTCTGTCCCTGCCATTGGAGTCTTCGTCATCTTTATCTGAGGAGCACAAAGGATTAGTTTAGCATATGAATATTTTCATGTCACTTTGATTTTGCTTAATGTTAAAACAGATCAATGCAATTTACGATCAAAAGTATGTTTGAGGATCCAGATGCATTTGCTTATGAAACAGTGTGACCTTTACCATCGTCATCATAGTCATCTGCTTCTTCTGGCTCCAAGGGGTCATATTCATCAGCGTTGTTGTTGCTGCTGCCATCTTCATTATCATCATCATCTTTGGATTCTTCTCTCTTAATACCTCTCTCTTTCTCCTCATCCTTTACCAGGGAGACACAAATTGAGGGTCTTAATATTGTATTCATATAAAAAAATGCTTGAAAATGCAATTCATTTGAACAAATCACAACGCCAAAGCATTTAAGGGACATCTGAATGAATCCCAGAATCAATCCAAACAGGGTCCCCACACTGACAAATCTGTGTGAATTTATTCCACGTCTTTTCCAGTTGTTCATGATGCTCAAAAAAAGTGTTATGAAAAAAAATCTAGATGATAAAAGAACTTTTGGGGCCAAGTGTAACTGGCTCAATGCTGAGCAATTAGAGGCCTGCATTTCAGCCCGAGCCCGACGGGCCCAGACTTATTTACGCTTCTAGGGCCGGGCTTCGGGCCAATTTTCACGTCATAGTTCACAAGCGGGCCGGGCCTCGGGCCTGTTTTAGGCTTATCTTTTTTTATAGCCTATTTTAGACATTAATTCAAATAAAATATGAGAAGATGACGATTGAAAAGCAAACATAGAAAGACGTTTTATAACCTATCACACTGACATGACTGACACATGACAGTCTGCACACGCACACAGGTTTCCCGGCGGCGCGATCTGAGTTTCACGCGACCGGCTCGTTTTGTGTTTAGTGTCCCGGTAGCGAGCGTGACTTCAGCGCAGTTGGAAAAAGTACGACTGGATTAAAACCTTCCACTGTGGATGCTGTGCTTTTTCTTTACGATGCTCTGAGACTGTTCTTAGCCATGTTAGGAGGTTGTTTTTTGTTTGATTGGACTTTATCTTCATGAGTCTGTTGGAAACTATTGGAAATAATAGCTTTTGATTAAAAACTGTGTATTTATATGTGCCTACATGTTTCTTAAATATAAAGTTCCTTATTGATTTGTGATTCTATGTGGAAAGCACATTGGTCAACAGCTGTTGTTTTTAATAGTGCTATACAAAAAAAAATTTTTTGTACATAAAAATAATCATTGTCATAAGAATGGCCATGTTTTTTGAGGTAAGATAACCTGCATGTTTGTCTATAATGTAATTTATTTGATTTGTTTAGATTGCATTCTCTGTATTGTATTGCATAAACTCATTTAGTTTCCGAGCGCTGTTGCGACT
Organism: Tiaroga cobitis; assembly: GCA_030578255.1. NCBI lineage: Eukaryota > Metazoa > Chordata > Actinopteri > Cypriniformes > Leuciscidae > Tiaroga > Tiaroga cobitis. Next base: position 37,181,787 of record CM060603.1, read on the forward strand.
GAGCAGCAGACCAGTTTGCCTTAGCTTTTCATAAATGACAATAAACGTTTAAACAAACGTTTAAGCTAATGTTAACTGTCTGTGTGATATGCTTAAGTTGTTTTATTTGGATTTTATTGTAGCCAAGTAAAGTGTTGATTTGAGAGGCTATAAATGGATCAAACATGTTTAACTCACTGTCGGCTGCTTGGTCCTAATTAACTTTATAAAGAAAAGAAAATAAACTTACCGTTAAATACTTTGCCATTTAGAACAAAACATATCTGTTTTACTGACTGCAACATAGGGCAGGCTGTGTTTTTTTTTTTTTTTAAACGGGCTCGGGTCGGACTCGGGCTGATCATTCTGATGAACTGTCGGACACGGGCCGGACTAGGGCCTGAGCGTCTCGGGCCAGGGCCGGGCTAGGGCCTAGATTTGAGGCCCGGCAAGGCTATATGAGCAATCACTCAATCACTGATCATCAATATCCACTACAGACATTTTTATTACCGTATATACCCGAATATAAGACACGGTTTTTGTCCAAAAAATAGGCTGAAAAATGGGGGGTCGTCTTATATTCAGGGTCATCTTATATTCGAGTGGAGGAATCGATTGATAGCCTTTTTCTCTTGGAAAAAACGAGCGCGTTGCTTTCATTATGAGCGCGCGCTTACATTTGAAATAACGAACTTGAGCGCGCAAAAGACGCGATATGTGAACAGGGGGGGCGGGTCTCTGCTCGCTTGTCTCCGACCGCTCTGGCATCCTCTGTGAACGGCGCTTTTTCTTGCGCGGCTCGAGCAGAGGAAGAGAGAGAGAGCGGGAGCCGGATCGTCGTCGAAAACGGCCAGACGACCCCGCAGGGTGATTAAATCCATCCCGTCGCTCTCAGGGCATCCGCAGTCATGGCCAATCAGGAAGCGCATATGTGCCGGTCTCCGCCTACGAGCGGGCCTCTACACGAGGCACAGGTGATGCGAGGCATTTGGAACAACGCCTCGGAAATTTGCTCTTAAAATTATTTTCTGTTGAAAACCAGATTTTTTCCCCAAAAATAAGTCTGGAAAATGGGGGGGTCGTCTTATATTGAGGGTCGTCTTATATTCGGGTATATACGGCAGTTCTTATGATCTTAATAAATTTACACGACTCTTCCAGGAAACTGCTTTAAAAAAAAAGAAAATCATGGTCGTTGGAACCCACCTTCCTCTTCTCATCCTCCTCTCTCATTCTCTTTGTGACCGGCTCTCCATTTTCTTCATCCTTCTTTACATCCCTCCGTTCTGCCTCTTTTTTAGCTTTCTCTTTTTTATCTTTCCTCTCATCCTTGCTAGGAAGAGAAGCAAATGCTTTGTAGATCCTATAACCGAAGTCTCGTTGAAGCATCTCGTTGAACAATTCAGCAAACAAAGACACCTGAAACAGATGCCAATTATTTATTTTTAGAATCATTTACATTTATTATAATTTTTTATATTTTACATTTCCACTGTTTTAGTTAATATTTTAATCATTTTGCAGTTGTTGTTTTTTTTTTTTTTGCAGTTTTTTTTTTTTTTTTAAGTACATCAAGTTAACTAAATGGCAATGAGAAAATCTGCCTTGGGAACTGTTTATTTTATTTTAAGTTACAATTGTTTTCTTTTAGTGTAGTTTTAATTGTGGATGAATATTTTCTGAAGGTTTCGTGCCGCCTTTCACTGATTTACAAAAGTATAGCTGAAAGCAGAATATTGTAATTATATGATGTGAAGTCAAGCGAAATGTCCTAAAACCTGTTTGTAGTTTATAGGTAATAATTCTTTTAAACCATTAATATACAGCAACTACGCAGTGATCCTCACCTCAAAGGAGTGCTCTTTGTTATCCTCCAGTCTGTAGTCCAGCAGCACACTTAAGGACATGATGCTGCAGTCAAATTTGCCATTCTTGGCAGCCCAGTTGGGGTGGACGATAATGGTGGGCTCATCTGGCAGGACATAACGTCTCTCCCTGCGCTGACGTTCCTGCTCCTCCTGTCGCTTTCGCTCCTCTCCCTGAAAATAATTTTTTTCCATGTTTACATGAGATTGATTTAGACAGGCTCTCAATAAGAGCAGGATCCTCAGGTCTTCTCTCACCTCTCGGTCATCCTCCAGTCTGCAGGACTCATCCTCCTCCACGCTAGGAGGTTCAGGTTTCTCTGGCTCCTTGGACTCCACCACCTGCTCCTCCACCTTCAGCTGTTTAGTGAGGCGAGCGATCAGCTGTGACTTCAGCCCTTTAGAGCTCAGCGTACGGCTCTCCAACTCCTTACGCAAGTCATTGACCTGTGTGAAATTAAGTTTCATCGTCAAATATCAAATTTTCTAAGTTTATCTCAAATACACTACCATTCAAAGTTGAGGTCGCTAAGATTTTTTTTTATGTTTTCTTTTGTACTCACCAAGGCTGCATTTATTTGATAAAAAAATACAGTAAAACAGTAACATTTAGAAATTGTATTACAATTTTAAATAAGTGTTTTAATATTCATTTAAATTTGAAAGAATTTAAAATTTCCTTTATTCCTTTAATGGCAAAACCGACTTTTCGGCATCATTTCAGCATCTTCAGTGTCACATGATCCTAAAAGAAATCATTTTAATATGCTGATTTGCTGCTCAAGAAAATTATTACTATTATCAATGCTGTGTTATTATTATCCATTTTTTTGTGGAAACCATGATAAAAATTTTTTAGGATCCTTTGATGAATATAAAGTTCAAAAGAAATAGAAATCTTTTGCAACATTATAAACGCCTTCACTGTCACTTGATTAATTTAATGCATCCTTGTTTGCTAATAAAGTACTAATTTATAAAATGTTCAAAAGGACAAGCCTTTCTGCCTAAATTTAGAAAGAATGTTTTATGATGTCTGTCTACAAAGGACATAAAGACCCCATGAAATGTAATATAGAGAATATAGATGTACAAGATGATAAAAAGTTTGGTCTGTAGCAGATAAGCTGCTTGTGGAACATCTCACCTTCATGGATTTCGGATCAAGCTTCGTCCAGTGAGTTGGCGTAGTGACTTCTTTTGAATCATCTTCATCCTTATCCTCCTCCTCCTATCCACGTTATGTGAAAGAGAGAGGGAGAGAGAAAAGACAACAATGTGTTAACACACCACTCTTGGACAAAGGAGTTTTCTGAAACAAAGGTTGATCCGTGCAAGAAGCAAGATCACAACTGTCTCTCATTGTCTCCTGCTACTGAGCTCTTGATTGGGTAAAAAAAAAATTCCACTGCTAGGAAGCTCTATAGCTTTCAGAAACAGATCCATATCCCACTCATCAGCCAATCAATGCCAGTTCTGTGGAATACAAAAAGATAATCAATGACAGTGGGTTTGAGAGATGGACATGGGACAGATGCACTCAGAGGTCTCCAAACCCTGTCTACGTTAATTACTGTTTTTTTTGGCCCATATATACTCTTTTTAGCTTGTTTTCTTAAACACCTAACCAGAACTGCCCTCGGGTAAACAATCTCCCTGGAAAAATCACATCCACAAAGGGTCTAGACACAGTCCAATCAGAGAAAAGTGTAAATAAAATTAAAAGAGAGACAGACAAGAGACAGAACTCAGAGAGTTCGGCAGATATCGAATTTCGAACAGGAAACAAAACAATCTAAAAAACACACAAACATCATAAACACAACTGGCTCTCCAGATTCCAGCATTCATTTCTCAATTGTTCTCATTGATTAATGTATCAAATTTCAAATCAAATTTGTTGTAAGTTTGTTGGGAATTTAGAGTCATGTTAATCAGGCCATCAATTGTGTAATCGGCAGAGCTGGAAGCTGTTTTACCAGTTGATGCAGGTGTCAAAGTAGAATCTAAGCTCTTCCGCTGTGTGTGAGACTGCGTGACAGAGGGAGAGCAGGAGGAAATGGGGTGGAGGGTCAGGGATGAGACAGGGATGAGAGGAAGGGATGGTAAAAGTGGGATCTGTATGATGCCTGTGATACTTGTCTGTTTCTTTCTGTGTTTTCTGAGTGTTTTGTTTGTCTATTCCTGTGCCTGTGAGAAGCGGAAATGAGAAGAGAGGGATTAGCGTTCAGTGCCTGTTCTCCATCAGCCTCCTTCCGTTCAGCCAAGAGTTTGTCTGCCAGCTGCTCCTTGAGTCCACGGGACAGCCCCTCCCACTCTGAGCGGGTAGGAAGACAATGCCAAACATCCGGGAGAAATAAAACCACTGTCTCCACATGTGCGGGGACTGTCCGCCCTTTGTGAGTCTCCTCAGGGCGGTGATAGCGTATCTCTGCAAAACGATACCTGTCGCAAAGGAAGAAGCGCGTTGGAAAGAAACATTCTGTGAGACATTACCCATTTTCCCCCAACACACACACACAAAGAAAGCTGCGATCCCCTTGACCCCCGAATGAGACGCATATGAAAATACAGTCTGCGGAACTGCGGGGGGGGGGGGTTTCTCAAGATGAACGGCAGCCACGCATCAGGGGGGTCGACAGACAATATCGACAGCTAAACAAAAACTACGATGACCCCTCCTCCCTTGCGGCAGGCCCCTCCCATCGGCACCCGTGAATCTGAACCGGTTGCTCGTGAAAGATAGCTTATGAACCCCCGGGGGTGTGAGAGAAGGACAGATTCAGACACAGTGAAAGCAAGTTAAATATGTAAGATATTTAACACAAGGCAAAGGTCAGAGAGAACAGAAAGTAACGATGGCGGCGACGACTCCTCTGGCTCTGCTCTCGGAGCAAAAGAATCAATGCATTCACCACATATATAGATATAGAGGCAGGACTGCCACACACATTAGCATAAACATTGCAAAAATTTTTTTGAGAAATCCCCAAAAAAAAATAAAAAAATTTATGAACACAAAAGCATCAAACATGTCAGGAGGTACACTGCTGTATCAAAACCATGCAGCGTGTCACAGACTTTTGGATGTTGTCTGCTGGGCATTTTTTTAATATTAAAGATGCACACATGGAGATGCGTCGGCACAAATCGAGAAAGGAGCTGTACTTACCACTGGGTACATAAACTCAGATCAATGCCTGTCAGAGCCTTACAACAACGAATGGCTGTCTTTATAAGGACAGAGGCATCGTTTTCCGGGTCGGCCCCGTCCAAAGAGGGAGACCAATGACCCCCGATGGCCATGGCCTCATCCTTGCCCCGCATCCCCACCAGGAACTGAAAATAGAGGAGTTCAAATGGGTTACGCAAAGCTGGGAAGATGCTGAGCGCTCTGAAGGCGGCGCTTGTGGCGGACACAGGGAGAGACGACATCAGATACGCTTATTCCACACAGCAAAGCATTCAGCAATGGAATAGGACAGAGACATCACAGTCAGCTCCCCAACACCATTTGAAACACCCAACATCAAACACAGGAATGGAGAAACATCTTTCAGTGTCCAGGGGAACAAGAAAACTAGTTTCAGTGTACATGAAATTTATTCGATTGCAATAGCAAGATTCTGTAAGTAAAAATCCCATTTAACATTTAGCAAACATTTCAGACAGAGCTAACATGAGCTCAGAGGTCAGTAAATGATGGTATACACTAGTGGTCGACCGATATGGGATTTTTAATGGCCGATGCCGATATTGAGAAAGCAATCTGGCCGATTGGCCGATACAGTACATGTGAATACAGTAAATGAGAGACAAAGAATATTGGTGAAACTAAATGAACATTTATTGTAGATAATATTTATGCAAAATTGTTTTTGCAATTAAACATATTTACTAATTAAGTAATTAAAATGTAAACAAATGAGGTACTGTAACACTTCAATAAAGTTTTAATAATTACTGCTGCTTACTTCAGGTTACAAATAACATGTATCATTAATGAACCAATCTAAACAATATTCATAAATTAATGACAAAATAGTATGTGCAATTCCATACATTTTATGTACAATATACATAGTTTAAATAAACTATGTGAGATTTTTATTTAACTATTTAGTTTAAACAGGTTGTTTTACTGTACGTATATTTAAATAATAATGATTTATGTCTGTTTAGTTTTGCTTGTTAGTTTTTTTGAAACTTTGCAAGCCATCACATGTATTTGCATGCTCGATCAACATCAACTCCGACCGGAACATATGAAAAGGTATACTACACACAATATTACGCCAATCGTGGATAATTAAATACAGCAGATAGAGATAGTGAATAACATTTTCAAGGATTTTTTTCCCCAAACGTATTATAAACGTATTATTATTAGTATTATACCATACAGTGTTCTCTTCTCATCCACCTCACGCGATCACTGATCTGTAGTGCACGCGACCCAGCTTTTCAGTCCGTGAGGAAACAGCGTCTAGTTTAAACGTAACCGAGAACAGCGCGCGTATAGGGAACAGCCAGTCAGAGGATTTTTGACTGTTTGTGAGGTGATATAAACGAATTCAAACAAAACTGAAAACATTTGACATCTGTGACCCCCCACTGGAGCTGTCGCTGGGCTGCAGATCTGACACATCACGGTGTGTTTTTGTGTGTAACACAATGTGTAACACAACGTGAAAAAAAGCGCTAATGCACTGTCACAAACTGTAATTTTTGAAAACTTTTGAAATATATCGGCCAAACGGAAATATTTATCGGCCGATGCCGATATCTAAAAAAATCCAAATATTGGCCGATATATCGGTCTCGGCGATATATCGGTCGACCACTAGTATACACACTAACGTTTGAAAATCTGGGGTCAGTAAGAAGTTCTATTTTTTTATTTTTTTTATTTTATTCAGCAAGGTTGCCAGTAAAGACATTTATGTTACAAAAGATTTATATTTCAAATAAATGCTGCTCTTTTGAACCCTAAAAACGTATCATGGTTTCCAAAATATTACGGCACAACTGTTTTTAACGTCGATAAGAAATGTTTCTTGAACAGCAAATCAGTATATTAGAATGATCTTAAGTGACACTGAAGACTGGACTAACAGCTGCTGTCTGCTGAAAATTTAGCTATGCAATCACAGGAATACATAATATTTAAAAATATATTAAAACAGAAAGATCAAATAAATGCAGCCTTGGTGAGCATATGAGACTTTCTTCATTTTAAAAATCTTACCGACTTGAAACCTTTGAAGAGTAGTGTATGCCGTCTGTGGCCCTTTATTGTTACTGATACTGAAAAACTTTTTTCAAGAATGTATAAATACAAAATAATACATACCATTGTTTTTATCTATAATTTATTTATACTTCTTCTTTCTTATATAATAATTTATTATATCATTTATAATTATTAGCATTAAAATGTAACTTTAAAAAAGTTAAATTGGTAAGTGATCAAAGGGGTGTTAAAATTGGTAAAAGGAGCTTTGCAGTGGTTTAGGTACTGAATAGGTACAGTAGGTACTGAAACTACAAAAATTTTAGTATTATGACAACACGTATGACATGCGCGTCATTATGGACCAGCAGACCTATCAGCAGTCTTAGTTTCCCTTCTCTTTTGTGCAGCACTTTAAGATCCTTTATTTGCAAAGAAATATGCTATATAGAAATTATTACACTATGCATTTTATCATTATCAATCTGCTCCAAATTATAGGAAATGTAGATGTTGCTCATTAACTGGTAAGAAGAGTAGTATCTTCTGGCACTCTTGGTCACTGTTCTTTTTCAACACCACACAAAATGTGAACTAAATAAACTGTACAGTTAACATTCATAACCTATTATGATCAATAGATATTTGATTATCGGTTTTTGCAAGAGGCTAGATGATGATTTCTGGCACAGATACAGACATAAAAGACATAAAGTGATTAAATTACATAATTTGCAGTACCGTAAAACTTCAAATAATAGCCGAGTCCCAAATAGACGCCTGTCTCTTTTACACGCCTGGTGTGGCTGCAGGTTTGGGTAAATAAAGGCCGGTCTCAAATAGAGGCCGGGTCTGTTTTTTAGTTTGGGGATGTATTTAATCCTCTAAAACCGTCAGATCGTCCGCTTTTTGGCGGCCGCCAAAGCAATTTTTTTTCCCTCCAAACTAAGCCTTTTTTGATCGATGAGTGATGTAGAATAGAATGACTGGTGCGCCCGACAGAGAGAGAGAGAGAGAGAGAGAGAGAGAGAGAGAGAGAGAGAGAGAGCCCCGGCCGCGCGCGCGCACTCTCACGTCTTCAAACAACACGAGCGCTGTCTTGCTCTCTCTCCCTCGCGCATATATTAATCAAAATCAATTGACGACGCGATAGGAAAAGGTCGGAAGAATAGTCGGAAGACCGCAGTTTCACGTGGAGCATTTGGAGATTTTTAGAGATTAGAGACAGGCCTAAACACTCAATGAACAACATCTCAACACTAAATTATAAAGGCCTGTCTCATATAGACGCCTGTCTCAAATACAAGCCGGTGCAGTTCGACGATTTGGGAAAATAAAGGCCCGGGCTACTATTTGAAGTTTTACGGTATTAGAAAAGCTACAGTCCCCGGCACTGTAATGATGTCCATCCCTGTGAAATACTACATTATAAGTGCAAAATAATTGACAATAAATAGCACATAAGTAAGCGATTACATAATGCAAGCTGATTACACAAACCTAGTTTGTTTGTTGCAGTTAGTAATGTAATACCTTGATGAGCCGGGCAGGGTGCTGGAAGGTGTCTCTCAGCTCTGCTGGATCTTCTGCCAGAGCACAGGACTTATGATACAGCTCATCTAGACTAGGGTTGGCCAACAGCATCACCTATAACATCAATATTAATCATGACTGTCAAAAACCACTGAATTAAACCTGGAAAAAAGTATTCAATTATTAAATAAAAGATGCCTTACCTTTGCGCTGTAGGTGTGATTGGCATCAGGTGGGTCCAGCACGGCCGTGTTCTTCACAAGAGAGTCCACCTCTTTATGCATGATGTGAAAGTTACAGTAGTTTCCAAAGTTGAAAGGTCGTGTTAACGGGAAGGCATCCACCCAGGTAAACACAGCATCAAAAAAGTCACTGGGGATGTAGAGGCTCTGATACCTGCGCCGTAGCTCCATCACATCACAGTTGAAACTGCAGAGAACAGAAACAGGCAGTCATATACCAAACATACACATACTTAAACATTCATCTGAACAACTTATCTAAAACTTCTGTAAAAAAGTATGTCACAATAAAGTAGTTAACTTCTAAAAGAATGTCTCAAAAACTTCCCTATTTTGTTTCATTCTGTTGTGCTCTGAATGAAAGTTTAGTGTCCATGCAAGACACATTCAATTTTATTTATTTATTTATTTATTTATTTTTATTTTTTAAGTCTTACCAGTTTAAACATTCACGCGATCTTGAACTATTCGGTAGGCTACTTGCGCGCTGTCTGAGAGATGTTTTTTTCTGCACACATACAAGCCGCCTCACAAGCTCGCGGGTAACAGCAGTTATTTTTCGTGGATTATATCGCTTTAACAGTCAAAAACATGTGAAAATTATGTCAATTTCGGTCTTGGTAAGTATCCTAAACACAGTCGGTTATGACTTCAATAAGCATACATCGCACGTGACCGTATAATGTTAGTGGCTACAGGATCTGTGCACAAGCTCTTACAGTGACAGCAGCCATTCTTAAGAACAAAATTACCCCATTGTAAAAATGCAATGAGAGTGAGCATACATTTTAGGAGATATATGCAATTAAAAAAAAGTTTAAACTCCCCCCTCAAACTAAAGAATCACCTAAGGGGGGATTTCCCCCCCATTTTCCAAAACGAAATTCAGGCCCTGCTGACAAACAGTTTATGACATCCTTCCAGAACTTCTGTATATCAGAACATTCCCATAGACAGTGAATTAGAGTTCCTTTATAATTTTGGCATTTTGTACATTTATCAGTTTTTCAGGTGTTATATAAACCCTTGTCAACCATTTATACTGTAATAATTTACCGTAAAACTTCAAATAATAGCCGAGTCCCAAATAGACGCCTGTCTCTTTTACACGCCTGGTGTGGCTGCAGGTTTGGGTAAATAAAGGCCGGTCTCAAATAGAGGCCGGGTCTGTTTTTTAGTTTCGGGTTGTATTTAATCCTCTAAAACCGTCAGATCGTCCGCTTTTTCGCGGCCGCCAAAGCAATTTTTTGTCCCTCCAAAGCTTTTTTTGATCGATGAGTGATGTAGAATAGAATGACTGCTGCGCTTGACAGGGCGCGTTACGAGCAGAGAGAGAGAGAGAGAGAGAGAGAGAGAGAGAGAGCGCCCCGGCCGCGCGCGCGCACTCTCACATCTTCAAACAACACGAGCGCTGTCTTGCTCTCTCTCCCTCGCGCATATTAATCAAAATCAATTGACGACGCGACAGTAAAAGGTTGGAAGACCGCAGTTTAACGTGGAGCATTTGGAGATTTTTATAGATTAGAGACATACACTCAATGACCAACATCTCAACACTAAATTATAAAGGCCTGACTCATATAGACGCCTGTCTCAAATACAAGCCGGTGCAATTCGACGGTTTGGGAAAATAAAAGCCCGGGCTACTATTTGAAGTTTTACGGTAAGCTGTGTGTTTATGTTTTGTTTTTGCACCTTTAAACATGCTTCAGTCCATTCAAATGCCTCTATTTCTTCTTGAATGTCTTTCCTCTATGCGTTTAATTTGTCTACAGCAGACTCTTTAGAGTTAGACATTATTAAATTATAATATTTTGTATATAGTATATTTTGTATAATATCTGTAGACCTGGAAGACATAAAACTTTTAAGCTGTGAATATTTAAAAAAAACAAATGTTTTGAGGGAATCTGGTGTTTATCACACAATTCTTGAAATGTAAGAAGTATTCCATCCATATACACGTCTTTAATAGTCTGAATACCTTTAGTTTTCCATAGTTTAAATCCTCCATCCTTATATTTTTTATTATTTATTGTTAGACAGTTCTTGGTGAATGTGAAGGGGTCATGTTTGCCTTCTTGGTCTTAATTATAACATTTATAAATGTTGTAAGCTATTGCATTTTGCAGAAAATCTTAATTGAATGCGTTGATTAAATGTAAACAGGGCAAATAAGATAAACTTATTTGCTCTGTTTACATAGTTTACTGACACCTATTGGTTATTTACTGGTACTACTGCCTTAACAATGACACTCCCAATGGATAAGATGAGGATAATTTAATAGCATTTAATAGAGCCGTGTAATGACGTATAAATAATGAATATCAAAAAATAGTCTGATAGACTGTTTAATATACAACACATGACTTATTTTGGCATACAAACAACCAATTTGTAACCAAAGACTAGGCTATGTAAAATGTGAATTAACTTTTATTAGTAACTTTGGTAAGTTTCAGATTTCAATTCATAAATAACATAGGTGGAGGGGGGCCCAAAAAATGCAGCCTGCCTAGTGTAGTCCATTTATTTAATCCGGCTCTGTCTGTACCTAATTTGCAACTCAAGATATCTGTCAAGATACTTCCTCTAAAAAAATTAACTTACCCATCAAGAGAGAATTTGGAGAACTGCACAGTATATCTTGGGACGACTCTCCGTGGCCGTCTTGGAGAACGTTCTCTGCGAGGAGACCGGTCTCTTGAACGTTTCCTTGTGGGTGAACGTTCTCTTGATCTTCTTCGCTCTCTATCTCTTTCCCGACTACACAAACAGAGGGAAAATAAAGAATGAGCATGTAGAGCAAAAAAAAATGTTTTTTTTGGTTGCACCCCAGAAAAAGCTAATCTAATCTCAGTAGGGATGTAACATTGAGGACATTTTCACACCAGTGAATTGACAAAACCGGTATTACCGTATATACCCGAATATAAGACGACCCTGAATATATGACGACCCCCCCATTTTCCAGACTTATTTTTGTGGAAAAAAATCTGGTTTTCAACAGAAAATAATTTTAAGAGTAAATTTCCGAGGCGTTGTTCCAAATGCCTCGCATCACCTGTGCCTCGTGTAGAGGCCCACTCGTCGGCGGAGACCGGCACATATGCGCTTCCTGATTGGCCATGACTGCGGCTGCCCTGAGTGCGACGGGATGGATTTAATCACCCTGCGGGGTCGTCTGGCCGTTTTCGACGACGATCCGGCTCCCGCTCTCTCTCTCTTCCTCTGCTCGAGCCGCGCAAGAAAAAGCGCCGTTCACAGAGGATGCCAGAGCGGTCGGAGACAAGCAAGCAGAGCCCCCCCCCCCCCCCCCCCGTTGGCATATCGCGTCTTTTGCGCGCTCAAGCTCTTGTCAGTCGACGGTGCGGGAGAAAAAGGCTATCAATCGATTCCTCCACTCGAATATAAGATGACCCTGAGTATAAGACGACCCCCCATTTTTCAGCCTATTTTTAGGACAAAAACCTCGTCTTATATTCGGGTATATACGGTACAGATAATTCTGGGCAAGGTGGGGGGTGATGTTATTGAATTTGTGATCACGTGTTCTCTGTATAGGGAGCGGTGGTACTGACTGCACATTTTACAAGATTAGATATTTGTCAGCTACTGCAGCCAGCCTAACTCTCAGTTGTAAGTTTGAGGTCTGACCTGCGGTCGTCCTTCCTCAGGATGAGTTCTGGTCGGTCATTGCGGCTGGGGAAGCGGGGTGAGGGGTCCACGCGCCTCATTTGTTGTGGCTGGGGCATCATCCGCACCGGGGGCTGCAGCAAACCCCCTGAGAACACAGAGTCTACATGCAGGAAAAACAAAGAAATGGGAGATCAGATTTGACTGTAAAAGCGTGACTCTGCAAAAGGTCGCGGGGGTTGATGTACCTTTAGGTGGTGGTTGGGGAAGCAGTGGCTGTGGTGGGTTCTGCAGCAGTGGGGCCAGAGAGGCAGCTGAGAGCTGGGCCTGCAGAAGAGACGGAGGAGGTCCCTGGGCCGGGACGCTGAACGTGGTGGGCGGGGGTAGAGACTGCATCATGTTGGGACCTGGTTTCATCATGTTCGGCGGCTGGCTCTGAGAAGAAGAGACGGAGCAAAAGAGATGGGTTTGCTAGTATGTATAACCATCAAGATTATAGTGCAGAAAAATCCCAATATCATTTTAATGAACTAATGCTTGACTAGAGCTGGGCGATACAGTTAAATCTATATCTCTATTTTCCAACCTTAATGATATTTTGACCTAAAAAATCTTGTATTTAACCCGAAATGTGTATAATTTAAGGTAGTACATTTCAACCAAACTGACCAACCAAATTGTTTTTGTGGAAATGAATTACATTTACTAATTTATTAAGATGAAATAAATCGACTAGCTCTAGTTAAGACAACAAATCAACATCTATAAAAACAAAAACAAACATATTACTGTATATGACTTCATCAAAAAACATCAAAATGTTCATGACATCTTTAAACTCAGGGCTATAAAACAAGCCTTTAAAATAACATTAATCCGTCTCCAATACAAAGTTTAGATAACCTGTTATAAAGGATGAGAGGAAAAGGAGCCTAAATGAGTAAGAAGCACTAAACCCAGTAAAAAGAAAATAAATGGTTAGAAATAGCTGTAGACTGAGGAAGTAGAAGCACAGCTGTTACCATTTAACACTTTTGGCCCCTGTTGAAAGAAAAACAAAAAGTTTCTTTCAAGAGAAAATGCAAGGCAAGCATTCTGGGCATTTCAAAAGAGTCTCAAAATTATTGTTAGTTACATAAAACAAAACAGACAAGAATCTGCATTTGCTTTAATATCATGCACCAGCTCAGGGAGACGTTTGTGTCCAGGTGTAGAGATATCAAAAGTACAGGAAATTCATTCAGGATGATCATGTTTAAAAATAAATAAATAATACCAGTAGTAACAATACCAGACTTTCTTTGTTTTTTATTTTATAAACAGTGTTTGTTTGATAAATATTTGCATGCCATTATTTTAATTAAATTTATTAACATTTAAATATATTTTGTTTTGTAATTAGATTAATGAGGGTAAGGAGTGTTGATCATTATAAAAGGTCATTATAAAATTACAAAATTTCACTGTCTGGTATTTGTACAACTGTTATTTTGGTATGAAACTCAGTATGAAATTTAAAGGGGGGGGGGGGGGGGGGGGGGCAGAAAAATGTAAAAAATAAATAAATACAAATATTTAATAATTAGTTTGGGTAATTGAAAAAATTACACTAAAAGCAGCATCTACTACAGCATCCCCCCATGAATACAAAATAGTTTAAGATAATTTTTTAAAATTACAAATCCAACAGTTTGACAATAGCTGTGAGCTGTAATACAGGGAAGGGTGAAAAAGCAGCAATAGGGACTCATCTTGGGCGGAAGAAAAGAAACCCAAGGACATGTGACTAAAGCCTGTTTGTGAAAGAGGAGAGTGGAGGAGCAGATCAAGCAGAAGATAGAGGGGAGGAGGACAGAATTGGGATTTGGGGCACAGGGTTCAAGTGGCGTGGGTTACATTTTGTCTTGAATCCACCGCAGAATGCATGTCAGAGTAGCGTGGCATTCCTGCATCAGAGTAAAAGCTGGACAGCTGTGGGGAAACCTGAGGTAAGGGCTGAGGCGGCTGGTGCTACATGGAGATTGAGAACACAGGAATCAACAGCAGCATCATGACATCATGACTGTGGACGCAGAACCATATCAGATTGTATCTGCCAGGGATCCATTCGGACCACGTGGGTTTGCTTACCGTTTGGTTGTGCAGCTGAGGTAAAGTTTGAATGCGCTGGGCATTCCATTTGAAAGGCATGTTGGGATTGTAGACCGCTTCCACCAGAACACGATCACCGACTTGGGGTGTTTTCCCCTTAACAGCACTACAAAAACACACAGAAATTACATACCTGACCTTTAGGCTGCGTTTACACTGGCACAAAAGACATCTGACACAGATAGGAATTTGTTGCACATGTGCAAACGCAAAAATCCATAAGAGATCCATTTTTTGTTTTGTTTTAAATCAGATACATATCCGATCTCTGGACTACGTCTTAACATGTATATATCCGACACGTTTGGCCAGAAAGATAGATTTTAAATGTAATATAATGAAACAGACATGCCTGTATGCGCTCACACAGCTTTTTTTTATTAAGGTGGAAACTTTATATATATATATATATATATAGAAACATCCAAGAGAATAGAAACCGGTTCTCATCCTCTGCCCTGTGAATTTTATAAATAAAACAGCTTTGCAACTGAAAGCTACATTACATTTCTCAGCAACAAGGTGATAACTTTGCTGTTTTTGTATAAACTCACAGCCTCACCATTGCATTGAGACCCTACAGACACAGATTCTCTCTCTTGTTAATTCATTCGAATTCATTCAAATAAATCTTACCAGACTACTTTATTTTACTCCAGAATTCTAGATCTAACGAACCGTAGATTAAAAAATAACAAACGAATATCTTCCAATTTATATCCATTCAGTCAAATTTGCGCTACAAACATAACAGCAAGTAATCATGGTACCACCTGTTGTGAATTGTAAATAAATTATATTGGCCATATAAAAGCACGGACATTCAAAACCCAAGGGTCAACCATGTCGCATAGCTAAGCGAACAGCAGCAGACTCATTTTGGGGCGGGGATTAATGTAGACACTGATATCGGATAACAGTCATGTCTAAAGTGAATGTAAACAGGCAAGACAAAAAAAATTGGATATGGTCAAAAGATCAGATCATTGGATTAAGACTTACAGTGTAAACAACGCCTTTAAAAGACTGATTCACAACTTAAACCTGCACATTTACTATAAAGCACCTGATCTGAAAGAAGACATCCTCATCGACAAAGCCAAAAGTGTCATGTAGCTTGCTGACGACCCCGGTGAAAACACGCTGTTTTTGGGGTTGGGTCTGCTGCTGGTGGCTGGAGCGGGGGGTCGGGTAGGACACGGTTATCTGCGCCGCCTGCTGTTGGTTTGACAGGCTCAGGCTGGTGGGCAAGGCAACAGGGGGCTGCAAAATACACATACCACCACTGTTAGAACATAAACTATTCATATCTGGCAATATTAGGGGATCTCTTGCTTTGTTTTACACATTTGAAAATGGAGAGATGGGGATTTCCAGAAAAATTCAAATGTGATGCAAACGCAGAAGTTGGAAACAAGGTGTACCTGTGATAGCAGGGCTTGTTGGGGCTGTGGAAGCTGTCAGAGATAAAGGAAAAACCAACAGAACACATTAACCATAAACCACAAATTAAGTGGAATGAATACATCAGTGAGTACATTTTGAATTGAATACATTTTCTACATGTTAACTATAAATGTAAGCTC
This sequence comes from Tiaroga cobitis, assembly GCA_030578255.1. Taxonomy (NCBI): domain Eukaryota; kingdom Metazoa; phylum Chordata; class Actinopteri; order Cypriniformes; family Leuciscidae; genus Tiaroga; species Tiaroga cobitis. Next base: position 37,198,018 of record CM060603.1, read on the forward strand.
CAAAAACTATTCCATTCAAAAGTATAAAGTCGGTATCGATTTTTTGGTAGCACTTTATTTTACAGTACGTGTACTTACCTAAGAAAGTACTGGGTAATTTAAGGTAACAACATGGGTTAAGTTTAGGTTTAGGGGTAGGTTCAGGGTTAGTATGTAGTAATTACTAGTGATGTATGTCTCGAGACCAACTTTTACGTGGCCTCGGTCTTGTCACGGCCTTGACGGTTTTTGGTCTTGGTCTCGGAACTCTCGGTCTTGTCTAGGTCTCGCTGTCTCAGACCGACAAAATGGTTGGGGGATTTAGCAATACAATACTACAATATCCACGACGATATCCGCAACGGATTGAAGCGCACGTCCGAGTGAAGACAGTGTGGTGTGCACGAGCCACACGAGAAAACACCATATCCGCGCCACTGATCGCAGCGGCAACGAGCACTTTGATCACTTTATTTAAAAAAACACATATCATGTACAGTTTTTGATGTATTAATATTTAGTAAAACGCATATCAGTGACATGATGGGTTTTAACTTCATTCAGGAGATTTTGGGTAACTGCACAACTGACAGATGACTTTGAGCGCACCGCCAACGGTGTGTGTGTGTAACCATAGCGACAAAACAACCAACTTTCGGATCCTGCACTTAAGCTTATAATTTCGTTTTTAAAAATATAATTATGCATTTAAAAGTTGCAGAATGCAAAATCTTACAAGTTATTGCGTAGCTTCAACAACACTAGTCTGTTTTTTTCCCCCTCCGGTCTCGACTTGGTCTCGTTACCCTCTGGTCTTGGTAGTGTCTTGGTCTCGGTATAGGCGGTCTTGACTACAAGTCTAGTTATTACCCAGTTATTGCAATAAGCAAGTACATAGTATGTACACAGGGAACAGGACTGTAAAATAAAGTGCTACCGATTTTCTTATGTTTTTGTAAGACGTCCACCAATGCTGCATTTATTTGATCAAGAATACATTAAAAACTGTAATATTGTGAAATAGCCTAGTATTACAATGTAATAACTGTTTTCTATATATTTCAAAACGCAATTTATTCTTGTGAAAGTAAAGATGAATTTTGAGCATTACTACTCCAGTCGTCAGTATCACATGATCCTTTCGAAATCATTCTAATATACTGATTTACTGCTCAAGAATTTTTTGTTTTTATATTATCAATGTTTAATACAGTTGTGCTGCATAATGTATTTATGTGCTGTAAATACCTTTTTCAGGATTCTTTAATGAATAGAAAATTCAAAAGAATAGCATTTATTTGAAATGGACATCATTTATTTGTAAAATAAATCTTACTGACCCCATCAGCTTTTTAAAAACCAAAATTAAATGAAGCCAGTACAGATCAGAAAAAAAATGATCTGAAAAGTACATGGTATTTGGATTCACAATCAGAACAGACTAAACCTACCAAGAGTGAGACCGGAAGTGAGTCCTGAGAACTAAATAATGCAGACAGACATTGCAGCACTCTTTCGATTGAATGCTCTGCTGACTACAGTCCTTTTAGTTCTTCTGTCATGGTGTATGGGAGGAGCTGACAGGAGCTTGACAGTGCATTCAAGCAAATGGAATTTACCAGCACATAAATTCACTGGGAATCAAATCAATGACCTTCTGATATCACAACGAACAATACTGACAATCTTCATGATAAAACTAGGGCATCAACTAGCTTTAGAAAAGCTAAAAGGGGATGTGAAAGAGGAGGTGTGGATGAGAGTGAGCTAGGGATGCACCTATATGAACATTTTGGCCGATACCGATATCGGATAATTCTTTATATTTTGAAAGCTGATAATTGATATATTGATATAATCGATAAATCTAAATCTTTAGATAATTTTTGAGAGCCTGATTCAAAAACAAAAGTCTCACCATTAAAATCCACGTCCCGAGCACAAAATTATAATGTTCTTATTATCATTTTATGTAGCCTAAATAATTCCAATCATGTTTCAAGCAATTCAAATCCGTTATGTTGAACAGTGCGCATCTGAAGTGTCTCAGCTGAAGGAAATAATCCATTATTTATCGGCCAAATTTTCTTATCGGGCCGATAGCGATTACATTAAAAATGAACATATATCGGCCGATATATTGTACATCTGTAGAGTGAGCGCATGTACCTGATGTGGGACGTTGTAAAGGGTTTGAGGTGGAGGTTGTGGCGGGGGGCCTTGAGGTGGCTGCTGCTGTTGCTGCTGGTGTTGTTGCTGCTGCTGCTGATACTGCTGCAGGGCTGAATTGATCTGCGACTAAAATAAAACACACCAGTGACTCAAGACTGCTCACTGCAGGATGGGGGAAGGGCTCAAGGGCTCCAACACTGAGCAAGCTAGAAATGCAGATAAGTACAATTCAGAATGAAGGAGGAAGGAGGAAGCACTTTTTACACTGCAATGAATGGAAATAAGATCAGGTTAGGTCTAGGTGCCACTGTGTGGTATTATGTGCACAGAATATACCGTATAATTAGTAATTACAACTATTTTTGGAAAATAAGTACTATACCAGCTATAATTCCACAGTAAAATATTTCAGTATTGTTGCTTTAAAGGTGCCCTGACATGAAATTTTCCCTTTCTGAGGTTTCTTAACATTAATATGAGTTCCCCTTAGCCTGTATATGGTCCCCCAGTGGCTAGAAATTTCAATCGGTGTAAACCGAGCTTTGGCTATCTTTCTCTGCCTTTGAGAAAATGAAAGCTCAGATGAGCTGATCTTGAATCTCCTTGAAAAAGGTAACCTTCCCTTTCTCTGCTTTTCCCGCCCAGAGAATTTGGCTCGCCCATGAGAAAATGAGCTAGGAAGTACGAACGCGCGAGCGCGATTTGAGTTTTTCCTCGAGAGATATCATGGCTTGCAAATGAGCGAAGCATGGCAGTTGATCAGTGTTCGGATGTACAAATGAACACAAAAGTATTTTTTAGTTCCTTCATCCGAGCCTCTGAAGAAACACTGGGTTAATTTTATTTTCTCTGGAAATGCGCCGACACAACTTCCCAAAGTTTTGTATGGTCCAAACATTTCACCGACGACTGTTTCCTCAACTTGGGCCAATACAGAGCTGGCCTCAATGAACGTCTGAAAATAAATCGATCGAGCAACCAAGCAGCAATTTCTGATGTGTAGCCTAATTGTTCAAGTTCAGACAGGTAATCTTTCTCTCAAAATCGTTCAATTCTGTTTATGCATAAGTCAAGCCAGTGACTAAAATATCAACTTCACATCGTTTCTTTTAGTAGGATGAAAATAATCTTATTTAAATGTGAACAAATTATACAGAAAGCGATCAAAGAACAATCTTTCCACACAGCGCGAGTTTATCTGGACAACTCGTTATAAAATCAATGACGCACGTTACAGTGCACAAGCTCTTACTGTATGTACATCATCGTGTTTGCATTGGTGAAAGCATTAGAGAGAGTGCAGAAACTGCGTTGCAATGATAAGATCTTCATTCTCGAGATCAACAGACTGTCATCTGCTTGCTCAATGCTCATCACGGCAACATTTTATGTGATGGGAATAGATCTAAATACTTTAAAAAGTTCTCACGATTCGTTAATCTCGATAGCTGTAATAGTAAAAACGTATAATAGCTGTAGTAAAAGTATTCGAGAGAGTTTCACATGTAATACATAGCTATTTCATATGCAAGCACGTCAGCCAATCACAGCAGTGGGCGGTTACACTGAATCCCACAGCAGACACGCCCCTTCAAACAGTGCGTTCAAATCAGAGGCTAAAATCAGGCTAGGAAAAATGCCTTTTATTTCTAAATTATGACTAATTTGATCTAAAAACATACTAACATTATAAAATAACCCCATGTCAGGGGACCTTTAAACAGTAGTGTGCTACTCTGTTTAGTAAATAACAGGTACTATACTAGTTATTATTCCACAGTGAATTCTTTAAACGGTAGTACCGGTATGCTACTTTAAACTGTTGTCACATTTTCTGTAAATTTGTGTCTGAAAGTTTGGCAATACAATAAAAAAATTATTCAAAACATTACGTTACTAGCAGTTGTAACTGCTTCTAGTTAATTTATCACATACTACCATTTTTGAAAAATAATAGGTACTATACCACAATAAATGTTTCAAACAATAGTATGCCACACTTTTTACATTTAGCAAAATTATTAATTCTAAAATTAATAATCATAAAAATGATTAATTCTAAAAAGATGTTAAAAGTCGGTATAATTGCTTCCAGTTCATTCATCACACTGGAAATGAAAGGTCAAGCATGTTCCATTGTGGGATACAGTATCAAGCAGTGTGCTGCACATTCTGCTGATTGTTATCTTGTGTAAATCCGGGATAATTTGCATACTGTTCACACAGTACACATACTACATATTGCAGAAATAGTAAGTCTAGTGTGTTAGTATGCTATTCCAAACTTAGCCAAAGGCTTTATTGTGTAATTTCTCCAGTGGTGGATCTCACCTGCTGTAATGCAGCGGCAGCGGCTGCGGCGGCCTGTTGCTGGAGTGCTGCGGTCTGCTGTGACAGCTGATAGTTGGCAGCTGACTGTGAGTTGAGGGAGGCTGCAGCTAAAGCAGACTGCTGAGTGTACATCGGAGACGCTCCCAGGAGGGACGGCTGCTGTACTCCTAAAGCTATGGGAGAACCATGTGAGATTGTAGGGACATTGTGACTGCTATCGACAACATTCAAACAAGCACAAGCAAACTTTGACCTGTCAATGTAAACCAAATGAAAACATCTTGAGCTTTGACCTTCACAATTAGAGAGCTAGAGCAACAAAAGCCAGAGAGAAAACTCTCTTTATTCATGCATGTTTAGACTAACAATTAAGACATTTTTGTTGAATGTAAAGTAGTGCCAATAATGTAAATCAAAATACATGTTTATGTAAGTATTGATGATGACTTACAATGTAAACTGTTCAGGTCCAGGGACTGTCCTGAGTGGCCTGGTTGTGATACCGCCGTTGAGGCAAACTGGGCCGCCCATGGAGGGTTCTTCTGCCCCCCGAACTGGGCCATGGAGACCTGCTCACGTTTTCTGCTGGACCAGATGGTGGATTATTTCCTGTGGGGGGACATTATTCAAACTTAATAAAATTGCAAGCTCAAAACATTTAAGCATAAAACTGGATGGACAGGAACTAAAGATTGTTGTTTCAGGGGCTGCCTGCCAAGAAGAATTTTATATTGTACTACAGCTGCAAAGATGCTTGTTTTTAACCTTTCTGAAACAGAAACTGGGTCTTTCCATAGGTTAAAATAATAAAGCTTATGATTATTCTCATGATTTTTTTTAAATAGTAACATGTTTAGTTTATTATTAAGAAATCTAAATGATATGTAACAAAAGTAGCTGCAAAGAAGATCTGAATTATTTACTGACAACTGTGTTTGCAAGATTGTTAATTTAATTTAAATAACTTCAAGTTATCTTGAGAGCCAGAGACTCGAAAGGCACTCACATGCTGTCTAGTTTGGGAGTTTACTAGATTTTGAAACACAGCTAACGCCATCTGTCAGCTCCAGAACACCAACGGACCGTTTACAACCTCTTCCTGCTTTAAAACCCTGTCTAAGTCCAGATCCAGCAGTGAATAAGACACACTATTAGCCAATCTTTTATCTGCACTAGCTTAGCACACCAACGTATTCTCAATGCAAGCTAAGCAGCTAACGGAGCAACACAACAACACTGACCTAACAACTTAAAACCCCGTATTATCACCGTCAACCACTATGAAGTGTATTAACTCAAACTAAGCAGCGGTCTCGGTGGTAGTGTGTAAGTCACAACTATGCTGACTGCAGTGTTTTGTTTTTCAGCAGTGCGATCTGATTCGGGCCCTCGCATGAGCACACTGTCTAGTTGTCTGTCCGTGCACTTTCTAGTCTCATTTACACCTCAAAAGTGTATACAGTCTACGCAGCATAACACAGTGCATGACAAAGCATTAATAATATAACAAAACTTCAGTCGATATGTAGGCATGCAAGCTAGCTGTTATTGTTGCTGCTTACCCGTCGTCCTCTCTTATTCACCGGTTGAGACTATGGTTGAGACGTCTGGATGTAGCGCATGCGCAGATCGTTTGAAGTACATCAGCGCATAACTGATCCAGGGTCGGGTGACAATAGACAAGAAAAACCTGACAGTGGCGCACACTGACGTGAAATCAAATAATAGACATACATAACACACACACACAAATAAAAAATAACACACACACATAATACATACCAATAATACTAACGGTTCAGTTAGCTAGCATGTATAACAGAATCATTATTATTATTGGATCGTATTACTTCAAATCATATTTTCTCCACTCAAAATGCATGAGTCATTATATGAAATCCAAAAGAATTAGTATCCGCGTTTTAGACAAGTTGGAGCTGTAAAGTGTTTTGTTTTTGTTTTGAAATTCCACTTTTTTTCATTACGCTTTGTTGCAAAATGAAATGAAAACATTTACTTTGTATTTCCAAACCATATAGAAGTAGTAAACAAGCAAGTCTGGTTACTTTAATACCAAAATGGTATTAGATATTCAAATCTCTCATTCTGGAGAAATTAGGGAAACACAATTGTTCACAAATGGGTTGACCTTTTTATGCTGAAATGCAGAATAAAAATGGAGGCTTATAGGACAAAATGCAGAAAATTACAAACAAGTTCAATAGTTTGTTTTAAACCTAAGGAGAAAAGTTGTAAATGGTATGACAAACATCAACACCAAGACAATCACTAATTTATACACAACTTTATTTTATTATAGGTCCTCCCGAACTGCTGGATGGCAGTAGATGAATACAATCTTTCACAACTGATCTCATTCTGAAAGACTCTCAGAGCTGTGGTAGATCTACAATTGCAAGTGGTCAATTGAGGTTTAAGAATGTATCAGGATCACAGCAGTGAATTCATACCAAAAGAACTCCCACTTATTGAATCCACTCACCAGACATCTAGGTGAAATTTCAACATGCAATGATGATTTGAAATTAAAAAGCATTACAACCGTCTTCAATTTAACCTTTTCTCTCAGACAAGTAACAAACCTGTTTAACCTCATTAACCTTGCTATTCTAAGATCTAAAAGAGCAACAGTCAGAAAACATAACGGTAATATGGAAAGTGCAGAGCTCAGTTTCTTGTACTTGCAACCACAATATTGAACTAATATAGCGGAAACAGAACAACTTATGACTTTAGGCTTGGTTAAATATTACAGTATATTCTAGTTTCTGAACCTTAAATATTCAGCATCCTTATGGAGTGTCTGAATCCCACTATGATTACAACACATTGATAGCAATTGAAATTTGTTGACAGCAGAGCCGGCCGGGTCTCATGCTATGAGTCTTGCAGTTTCTTCTCCAGTTCTGTAAAAACCTTTGTGTTGACCTCATCAACTTCATCCTCCACCTTATTAAATACAAAGATATACATAGTCATGTGAATAGTGAAAGTAATGATCACTGTAGGTAAAATATGCAAATAATGTTCACATGAATAACTTTAAAGAGGCCATGTTATGCCGTTTTTGTCATATTAAGTCTTGGTTTTGTTTTTGGGGTCTAACAGAATTGGTTTTCATGCTTGAACGTTCAAAAGACTAATTCTCTTTCAAATATTTTACAGTATTGCAGCACTTCCTTTCCCAGTCTGTCACTAACGATCTGTTAAGTTTCTGTCTCTATGAAGCCCCTCCTTACGAAAAGTGAAATGTTCTCTGATTGGTTGACCGTTTCCAGCATGTTTTGGAACTGCCACGCCCCCTTTTTTTCCCTAGCATGTCTTAGGCGGGAATTATTTAAATGAGGGATACTGAAGAAAATATTGCCTGGAAGAAAACTCAAGACAACAATCAAGGCGTTTCAGGGAGTTCAGAAACGGTGCGCACTGAAATAGGAAAAATCTCCCGTTAGAGTGGACTTTGTAGCTTTGGGCTTTGTAACTTTACAGACCTTTTTCATGCTCAAACAGCAACATTACACACTAAAGAAAGTTGAAGAAAAAAAACATAATAGGCCACCTTTAATGGATTTATATCTCTCACCTGTTCTACCAGGTCTACCTCGGGTACATAAAACTGCAGCATGTTCTGGATGCCATTTTTTAGGGTAACTGTGGAGCTGGGACAGCCAGTACAGGAGCCAATCAGCTTCAACTTCACAGTGCCATCCTCAAAGCCTTTGAATATGACATCTCCACCATCCTCCTGAACCGTGGGTCTTAAGGAAAGCAGACACAGCATTGAGCTCTGGTGAACATCTAAAAACTTTCATTACATAACTAACAAGCTAATAATTTGAAAGGCCTGTCCACATAAACAGCCATTTTATTGTGTCATTCTAAAAGCTTTTCACTCAAGTGGCTAATATTTATATGTTTAAAATCTAAAATTTATAATTAATTAATCATTCAAGCTGCAGTCCATAACTGTTGGCGCTTTAGCGGTTAATAAACAGAACTGTATGAGTCTTGCGGAAGAACATTGTAGTCGGAGCTGCTTCTCTCTGTTTATGTCTGTGACGAGTTACGCAGGTACTGGGCTACTTTGCAGTGGTACGACCCCTACCAGTCTAAAATAGTCTGAATATAAACACTTATTATAAGTGTACCATAGTGATCTAGGATAAGACAAAAACACGGTTTGGAAAATGGATTCATGATGTACTCGCTTGTTATATAAAATTTGTACGTTTTGAACTTGCAGCTTTAATATTCAAATTAAGTACCAAAATAAAATAATATAGATTAAATATGTTTTCAATATTTTTTTGGAATGGATAAAATCACTCACATATAATACCATTCAAAAGTTTGTTTATTAAAGTATCTTACACTCACTAAGGTTGCATTTATTTGATCAAAAATACAGTTAAAACAGTAATGTTGTGAAATGTTATTACAATTTAAAATAACTCTCTTCTAATTTAATATATTTTAAAATGTGATGGCAAAGCCATCATTTCAGCATTCAGCATCATTACTCCAGTGTCACATGATCCTTCTAATATGCTGATGTGCAGCTCAAGAGACATTTCTTAGCATTATAATGGTTGGAAAACAGTCGTGCTGCATAATATTTTTGTGGAAACCATACATTTTTTCAGGATTCTTTGATGAATTCAAGTTTAAAAGAACAGCATTTATTTGAAATAGTAAAGACATTTATAATGTTACAAAAGATTTCTGTCACTTTTGATCAGTTTTTACTCATTAATGCATCCTTCCTGAATAAAAAGTATATATATATATATTTTAAAATCGACCTCACCCCAAACTTTTGAAAGGTAGTGTATATGGAATCGGAACAATGAAACATACCTGATCCTTGTGTCTAACAGCTCTTTGATCATTGAGACAATTTCATCATCATCCTCTGTAATACCTGAAGAATAAAGACACATTAAAATGATCAGACCAGTTCAAATACAGTACATAATGCACCATAATTTATTTAGTCAATCTGTGCAATGTTTGGCTCACTGCTCTCAGCATGTGTTGCTCCCATTGTGATGGACTTTCCACTCTCAAAGAACTTAGTGATGACCTCAGTCGCATGTCGTTTAATGTCTGTCCATTCAACATCATCATCTGTCTTTAATAAGTAACAATATATTCATGAATTTACATGCAGTACTTCAAAACACACGCTAACAATCAAAACAGAATGTCTAATCGCTGAACGCTACCTTAGTCAGTGTGATAAAATCTGGGCCATAAAAGACACTTTTTACGCCTTCAATTTGGAAAAGATCCCTGTTGGATGATTACAACAAATGTATTTAATACACAGGAAGGCCTTTTGACGGATGCAAGAGCAACTGAATACCTCGAACTGACAGATAATCAATGCAGAAGAATTAATGATACATTCAAATCACTATTTGCAAAAGGACACTATGATTTGAAAGTAGACAATAAAGTCGAAACCATGTTTACCTGGCTAAAGGGGAACTCTCTGCTGAGTTTGATGTTGGGAAATCGTGAGTCCCTGTCCCCAACACAGGCTTACCGGGAAGAAACTTTAGACTTCTGGGGTTTGGTGTGTCTTGAGTTGAAATTGAAATCATTCGTACTGAAGAAAAAACAACAACTATTAAGTCCTCAGAAGGACTACAGGACTGTACAAAATAAATTCAGCAGCATTACAAACTTTAAATCATCAAAGTGATCTGAAATGGCATAAAGAGGATATATGGTAAAAGTAAAATGCTTCACCTGAGAATGCTTTGCAATTATACTGTTGAGACTGTATTCTGTGGGAAGCCCACATTGAATAGCACTGATTTCGGTCATTTACAGGCAATCTAAAAGAGAATAAGCGATTACATTCCCCACGCACACTAAATATACTCCATACACGCCAAAATCCTACCATAATAAATAAAATAGTAAATAAATAAAACATAATACATTGAGGATCAAATAAATACATAGAATTTCATTAAAGCAATATAAATTATTTAAATGTATTTTTATGACAGTGGAAGTCAACCAAGGTAACTTAATCGTTTGACTGTGTTAGTACTTTGGTGGAAATTACGGTTACCATTGTAACCTAGAACTATCGTCATTGGACAGTATATTATGTAACAATACACATCTTAGTTTTTAAAAACTGTTAAAGATGCAGTATGCCATTTCCAACCTAAAACGATGTGTCCGTATGAGTCGCAATAGACTCCATCTTATAGAAGCCGCCATTTCGATTGTTTTGAAATGAAGGACCCCGAGGGAGACAATAACGCTCCTGTTCAAAAATACGACTTTGTGTATGTTTAATGCATGTCGTGTGTGATTTTAAACATATAAAGGGCTTATAAAAATGGTTGCGCAAAGAGTATGAAATCAGAGTGAATGACGGCAAAACAACTGAACTAAAGTGCTCCTGGCATGCCAGGCGCAAGTGGTCTAATCGCTTCATTTCTCAAAGGGATACATACAGTCGGCATCTAGTCATAGTTGGGGGCGTGGCCGGCATGGGGGAAAACTCCGCGAACATCCTGTGTATTTGAATGACAAAAATGTCATTTTGCGAGTCATTGACGCCTGCCGACCGGCAATGGTACATTGCAAAATTAACTGCAATAGGTTATGATTGCCTTTATTTAATTACAAACTGGTCAATGACCCAACCAAATGGCCGGAGGTGTCGTTTCCAGACATATTTTGTTATCTGGTTGAATCTCCAGGTATGACATCGCGGTAGCTGTAGCGGTAACATTATTGTTAGCCAATAACTCAATCATGCATGCATACTATAACTCCATAAAACCTTGTCACTTACCAATTGTACGTATGCTTCACTCCAAACTATTAATCCTTTTGTAAAACGGTAATAAGTAGTAGGAAGTTACAAAGGGACTGTGCTGATAGTTATCCCTAACTCACAGACTGCAGTGTGCTTGAGTGTAGATTGGCCTATGAAGCTTTCTTTTACTGTCTATGCTATCAAGCGAGCCTTCAGCTGATAACGCTAATGTGAATGAGACATCCCTTATGAAAAACAACTATAGGAATCTTGTAATATTTTGGGACAAAATATAGTAATCCTAAAGGAATACGATAGTATTTTGGGAAATAATATAGAAGTAGGGCCTACTATAACGTTAGAGGTATTACAGAACAACACAGAAGTATTATATACACTACTATAGAAATCTTATAGAATTACTATAGTTCTTTTTCGTAAGGGATGTAGACAAATCTGGCCCACTGCCTAGTAATACGAGTTTAACACCCACTATCACACAGGGATCTACTCACACAGTAATCTAAAAAATTACAAGTCCCTGTCCTCCTTTTCGGTTCTGCGTGTTTATTAGGAAGGATGTATAACTTAAGTTCATAAGTTTATTGGTGGTACAGAAAAAGACACTCAACTCAACAAGCAACTCTTCTGCATGATTGTCGCGTGTATTTCAATGAGCGCCAAGGCAATGTTTTCCCCCACGGGCTAAATTCACATCACGTGACGGGGCGTTCCCGGGGGCGTTTCCAGACCAACCGTCTGCATCTATAGTTCACCCCAAAATGTAAAAAATTCTAAATCTTTAACTTTAGTTTTCTCTTTTATTTAACACAAAAGGAGATGTGACAGATATTAGACAGAATGACAGTTCCAGTCACCATTTCTATGGGGGAAAAACACGCAATAAAAGTTGAGGCGGTCAGTCTCTCACATTCTGTCTAACATTTTTTTATTCAGAAATTCAGTCATGTATACAAATGTAAGTTTTTTGTGACTAATGCATGTAGGATGCAGGACGTTGAGCATTGTTTGCATGTGATCCGATCAAATTATAGTCGGCATGAACCAATAGTCTTCTCCTCCCTATCCGAGTGAAACAGCTTCTTGAATGAGAAAAAAAAAAATGTAGGGCGGGATTTTGTCCGTCAGGAATTGATATGGTTGCGCCTCCTTGTGCCAGTAAATACGTCATCAGTAAATATTTGTCACTTAAGAGGGTGGGGAAGATATTTTAAACAAAGAGGGCACATGAGGGCCCTTGTCTTAAAAAAAATCCATAAAAAATTAGAACTGTCAATAGCCAGTTCTAATTTCCACCGCACCTAAGTTTTAAATATTTTTTATATTTAAATAATTTCACATTTAATCTCCAAATTAGTCTAGAAACAACATGAAGACAGTAACCTATATTTTAAATATTTGTTTAATGGCATCTTTTTATGAAAGATGGCATCACCGATACCAAATACTGCAACCGATGTCTCTATGAATTTATAGGCATTCAGCATTACAGTATAATTCAAAGCTATAGATTTGAACATTTATTAGGCTTTAAAAATAACCATTTTTATTTTAAGTAAACTCAATTAACAAATGCCATCGCACACCTGCAGGTGATAGGTGCATAGAAAAAGAAGACCAAATAGGTATAGGTCGACAAATCTGCAAATAAGGAACTCCCGCACACTATCAGTACTCGCAAGTAATATAAATATGTTTTATTAGCAACGTTTCGGTCTCAGGACCTTCATCAGGCAAAGTACAATTAAAACAATCTTCACATAAACCTATTATAATAAATGTAAATAACCTGTGCACTTATCAGGGCTCAATTTTTTTTTCTATTGGCCCTGTCAGACCATTTTCGATTTTTTACTTGCCCTGTCACAAAGCACAAAAAGTTATTGTTTTTGTTGTTTTGGACCCATGTAACCTTGTAAACAGAGCATTAAGATTTGTATAGGTCTAGAAGGTAAGATAAGCCTATTTACAAAAATGTAATAAAGTTATCAAATACTACACAGTCTTCACTGCATAAATTACAAATGAAATTAATCCTTATTAAAGCTACAAAAGTTATTCAGTCAAGAGCAGCGAGTGATTTTCTATTTTTCTTTTGTGCTTTGATTATCTTTAATGACATCACAGCAGCGGGTTTATTTATTAGGCTGCTGTCACATTAAGACCTGCCGCACATGACGCGGATCTGACACGCATCACATTTCCTCACAACTAATTGCGTTCATTTAAGACTTCATTTAACTTATTTAAACCTCTGCTTGCGAGGATACTCGACAAAACTGGCACATTGGCATAATTTGTGCGTTTCGTTAGTGCGCTGTCTGAAGCTGTGTGCATGAAGCCCAATTTATGTGTCGAAACTCACGCCGCTACGTCGTAGGCTGTGAGTAGCACGGTAGATATGGCGTTCCCTGACGTACACCTCTCCGTAAATGTAATAACACGTCAATTCTACGCGGACCACAAGTGCTGTGATTTCAGAACCCCTCAACACAGACAACGACGCAGAAGTATATAAAAACGACGTGTAGACTACGCCGTAGAGGCTACGTCATAGGTCCGACGCAGAAGTATTAAGGCCGATTTAGGCCCGATTCACATATCGCGTCTTTTGCGCGCTCAAGTTCATTATTTCAAATGTAGGCGCGCGGTATGCGCGCTCATAATGGAAGCGACGCGGTCGACATGTAATTACCATAGACTGTAAAAAAATATGGACGTCGTATCCGTGACGTCACCCCTAGGTTTCTGAAGAGCGTTTTTGAAGCCTAAAGTGGGCGGGGCTAACCGTCGCCATCTTGGCAGCGCGTCACCTCTCGTCACTACCGGATAAAATAAAATAGGCAAAGAGGCGGGTCGTGGGTGGAGCAGAGGTGCTAATGCTATATGCTACTGGCCTCGCGCTAAAGTGACAGCTGATTGAAGAATTAAAGCCAATAGTTAAAGTTCATTTTTTTGCCTTTCGAAATATTATAATAATTAAAAGACGTAACTAAAAGTGAGACTATTTACTTTACTTTTTTATCAACTTTATTAATCCCAAAAGGGGCAATTAGTTAAGAGCATGTAGTAGGCTATACAACAGTACATAACACAGATCACACACATTTCTCACAACATACAAGCAGTCAATTATGCAGAACTTTAAGGCTTAATATAATTTAAACGGATGAGTTGTAAAAAAAATTCACCCCCTTACAGTCGTCATGAAGGGCAAAATTAGCGATATAGACCAAAACAACTACTTGCCACCAGGCTGTAAACATGTTTTTTTCTGCTGTGAAGTGAGGCATTTTAACATGGGGGAGATGCAGATTTGACTCGCTTTTGCAGTCAGCCTCAAGCGGCCACTGGATGAATTGCAGTTTAATTCACTTCCGTGTTGGTTTCAAGAGAGAGACGGGGAGGTTGCCGCTTGGTAATTACACATGCAGAGGGAACATGAGAAATCCGAGGGAGGGGTTCTAGCAGACCAATCACAGCGCTTGAGTTCGCGTAGAATAGACGCGTTGTTACATTTTTGGAGAGGTGCACGTCAGGGTACGTCGAAGGGTACGCGCGCTACACACATACGGCATACGTATGGCAAGCCCTTTTAACATTTAAAAGCTAAGTTTGACTATCCGGAATTAACATTGTAGATATCAACAACGTCTTTCTGACTAGTGGTAATTACATTTTGGATAGTTTGTATTATCATTTAAGATATCTGTAACGTAATTGTGACTAGTCGAAACGACAGATAGAGATATCTGTAATTCAGTTTTGAATAGGAAAAACTGAATTACAGATATTTGCAATGACATCATTGAAAACGACATTCAACTCGTCACACATCTTAAATGACAATTGCAGATATCTGTAATTCAGTTTTGACTAGGCAGAATGAAAGTTAAAGATATCTCAAACGTCCTTATGACTAGAGAAAATTATTTTGCATGAGGTTGCTCTATTTTAGATATCCATGAATACATAATTTCCCCTCCCCCCCATAATCAAAGAAGAAGTTGGTTAATTTCCTTATTTCTATGAATGGAAGGAGAAAGAAGCAGTCATGGCATTGGCTGTAATCGAAAAACACCAGAAAATGTTTCCAGCATGACACAAATTGTATTCATTAGCATTAGCCTGCGGGTTTCTCAAAAATATTGGCAACATGCAATGTTTGCCATGCATTTCTATGTTATGATGATGCTTAAAATTACCGTAGGTTATTGTTGATGTAGGATTTACGCATGAGAGAGATTCACACTCATTCACTTTATTAAAGATGCTTTCATGCATGCTATTCTTGCCATGGCAGTGCAACAACATTAACTTCCTTAGATGAGAAAAAAAGTTCTTAGTTTAGATTAGTTCTTATTTTTTATTTTATTTTTTAACAGTAAAAACCCATGATAGCCTGTAGGTATTGATTTCAGGTTAAAACAGTAGCTAACAGCATTAAAAACATGCTCTGCTCCCGCCTAAAGTGGGATGCGGGCCTAATTTGCATACAGATCATTTCATTTTCGCCTAGTCAAAACTCTAATTCAAGATATCTGTAATTACATTTTGACTAGGCAGAATGAAAGTTACAGATATCTCAAATTTCAGATATCTCTAATCAAAATTAATTTCAAGATATCTATAACTTGATAATAGATATCTACAATTAAATTATGACTATCCCTAACTCCAGTTTGAAATATCTACAACACCATTTTGACTAGTCATAATTCCAGTTACAGATATCTACAACGTCATTTCGCCTAGTCAAAACTTAATTTAAGATATCTGAAAAGGAACATGTAGATATCTTGAATTGAGGTTAATTAATCTTGAACTGGAGTTATGACTAGTCAGAATCAAATTGTAGATATCTCAAACTGGAATTACAGGTATCTACAATTCAGTTGCAGATATCCGTAATTCACAGAGTGGATATCTCCAACTGAATTGTAGATATCTGTAATGATAAACCCCATACAAATGAATGGCAAAAGTGATGTCATTTGTCCTAGGAAGAATGTCTTTGTGGATATCTGAAATGACAATTATGGATAGGAAGAATGTAGTTGCGGATATCTGAAATGACAATTATGGATAGGAAGAATGTAGTTGCGGATATCTGAAATGTTCTTTTTGACTAGGAAAAACTGAATTACAGATATCTGCAACACATATCCAGTCTAGCTGTTAAATGTTAAAATGGCTTGCCATAGTACTATTATAAATATGTAATTATATAGACCTAATTCATTAATTATATAGGCTGCTACATTTCAATCCTTTCTAACCGGCTGAAGACGCATTTTTTCGGCAACACCTGCACTTTATCTTCTATTCTATATCTATTATCTTTAAAAATAAAAAAAAATCTTAAAAAGTAGCCTACATGTACTACGTTAGATTAAACTGGAAAGGGTCATAGCACTTGCATATTGTTGTCCTATTGTTAGTTTCACTGCTTCTATTGTTCTCATTTGTAAGTCGCTTTGGATAAAAGCGTCTGCTAAATGAATAAATGTAAATGTTATTTTGAAGTATGTGTGTCAGACATGTTCACAAGTCCCAAAAGGCCAAGTCCAAGTCAAGTCTCAAGTCTTTGGGTCCAAGACAAGTCTTACGTCTTTGTTCTATTTTTTTAGCAATTGTTCTTACAGCTGGTTATTATATTTAATTAACAAAGTTCTACTTCAAAAATGTCTAATAAAGCACAAAACCATACTTAAAAAAAAAAAAAATATTCACAATTTAAAAAAAAAATACTTTCAAAATATATAACATTATACAATTTGGAATGCAGGGACGGTCAACCACGAGAAAAATGTTGAGCTATTTGAGTTGCCGTAGTGTGGTGTAGTTCTAAAGCAGTGCTGGGTAATGTAGTCTTCCATTGAACGCCGGCGGTAACAAAACCCGTGTAAATAAACCTTTTACAGTATCTATGGTATAAACAAGCGTTAAAGTAAACAACACAAAGAACAACATTCCCGTTTGTGTGAAGGCGATAACGCACCCTGACTCAACAAACCGATCTGTGTAAATGAGTCAGACAGGGCCATAAAATGCGTGTACTCCATATGTAAATTAACTTGCTTGGATTAATTGATTGTTTTTCAATTTAAGTGACACGAAGATTATCACAAGGTAAGACTTGGCCTACTCTGTGACAGACAGCCCTCAGATGCGTCACGCGCAATTTGCTGCAGCACATAATAGGGCATTAATTCATTAAGAATAGTAAAATAAAATGTTGTGTTTCATGCTGACATGTGAGGTAGTAAAGAGAGAACGTAATCTGAAATGCCATACCAAAATGACTTGTGTTTTTCACGACTCGCCGAGCATGTCTTCAAGTCCAAGTCAAGTCTCGAGTCATTTTTTGTTGTTGCGACTTTAACTGTTACTCGAGTCCAAGTCGCAGACTCGAGTTTCAATCTCTGTGTTTTTAGAGGCTACTCTTGTATGCTCTTTCTCCAGATCTACAAAAGGGCAAAAAAAGGGCAAGACACCGATGAGGCTTTTACAGCAGCAAGATTTATCTGAACTACAGGAATATTGATATCAGTCAAAATAAAGCAGGGTATGTTGCACAGACCGATTGCATTCAAAGAGAGTAAATTTGCCTAATGCTAAAAAAATTAGAGGGAGCATTGTCGTGACTTGGTGGTATCTACAGTAGATGATTTGATTCGATTAACGTTGGAACTTGGCCTGGAAAGTTTGAGAACCACTGCTCTAAACTAACATGCACTCAGGACAACTATGAGTAAGAGCATAAGTAAACACTGCAAGACTGAGTTGACTCAACCCAAGTTGTCTTATGGCTGTTATATTTTCTTGTCTCAAAGCAGGTGATTACTATTAAGGAGTGGCTGAATGTGGTGGCATGTCTCAAAGCTTTTTTTTTTTTTGCACATAAGAATGTAGCTCATCTGGTAGAGGAGATAGTAGACTGGTAAGGGCAGGAGAAAAGGTGAAAGATGTTAAAGGACGTGTTTAGCTTTTCAAGACCTCCGTGGAAGTATTACTCCTGAGATTATCAGCATTTTACTTTAATCTTAAAGCAACTTTCTCCAAGAAACATGGCTGTTTGGGTTATTTTACCCATTGCTCTGTGTGCCGTCTCATTCATCGGGTGCTGGACAGTGTGAGTTGACCAAATTATTTGTTGTTTCTCTCAATTTAAATGACCTATTACAAATACATGCTGCTTCTCAAGGTCAGCTAAAACTCTAAAGTTTGTTACAGGTTAAGATGCTTTTATTAGAGTCTATTACCATTAGATGTTTTTGCTTCGACAGATATATAGACTAGTTTCAATCGTAATTTATGATGTTTCAATCATAATTTATAATATCTACATTATGACATTGGTGCTGACGTGTAAAAGATGGTTGCATAACCAGCTTCACAACAAAACATCAACAAGAGGCAAGTAATTTCAGTGCTGATGTCATAAGCATCATGGCACATTATATTTTAAACTCAGTAACCGAACATGAGTCAGGATCAGAAAAACTCAAAGACAAGTAAAGGCTGGTCTTTCTACTGTTTGGGAATCTAATCAGGGGAGTCTGATCTGAGACATTTTCACATGCATTGTTAGATGTTTATCATTTCTCGTGTAACTGAGTCATGCTCTATCAACAGGCTTATTGGTTACTAAAGGTTACTTATTAAACAACCCTTATGCATCTTTACCAGTGTTGGGTGTAATTAATTACTTAGTAATCTGATTACTGTAATTTAATTTATTTTCCCTCGAAAAAGTAAAGTAAGGGATTACTCTTATTTTTCTGTTATTTAATTACTGTTACTTTTGATGTATACTGTGTATAGACTATAAAACAATAGTGGTTTTAACATCAAAATTGAATGTTAAAATGCATGTTTTAATGCAACCTTCTCCCTTTAAATACTTTGGTCAGCTCAAGAATAATGAATGCAATTTTATATTATTTACTTGAAATAATCAATAGAGCAGTTTCATGTCTGTCCTTGTATTGTTCAATGGTAGAGTATGATATGGGATTTAGAAAGTAATTAGTAAGTAATAAGTAATCCAATACTTTTTTAGAGATACAGTAATCTAATTACACCATTGAAGATGTAATTAGTAGCTAATTAATTACTTTTTTAGAGTAACTCACCCAACACTGATCTTTACTTGCACAATATTAAATACTGAACAGAATTCATACAGAAACAACAAAATATGCTGCTCGCATAGCAAAATATTTGAACTTTTTTCATTCTGATTTTAGGATTAGTATTTTTCTCCTAACTTAAAATGGCATTTGTTTTAAAGGGTTCTCTTGTCTTTTTCTACAGATATGGACTTGCATTACGTTTCAACCATGTCTGCTCACTTACTAACTGGTAAAGTGATGAATTCAACCTGCATTGTTAAATGTTTCCTTCATTTATGCTTCATTAAAACATTGTCGGGTTTCTTAACAGGGAATACAGAAACTCATGTCAAACAAATGAAACAGGGAATTGCTGCACCCTGGAGAATGTCCCCACCATAAGGTTTGTATAGCACATTGACTTTTGAAACACCTGCTATTTTCTACTTCATAATACAAAGGAATGACAGGCATTTTCTGCTTATTTTGCAGCGCAAGTGGAGCGAATTTTCCGGAAAACTCTCTATTCACAGCAACAATCAATGCTGGTTCATTTTTGTGTGGGTGTATTTGACTTTCAGATAATAGGCCTAGTTCACATCTTTGTATGTGGGGTGCACTACATAATTCCCATAATTTAATTTGTGTACCAGTTTATATATGAAATATTTTAATAAATTGTAAAATATCATATTATTAATTCCATAATTGAGTGGATAAATATTGAGTAGGCATGTCCAAACATTTGACTGGTAGTGTAATAAAGTGCACAGAGTGTCCATAAGACTCTCTTTATCACTTACAGTGAATTGAATTGTGATTGGAACACACTGCAGAGAAAATCTGTGTAATATATCCTCTCTTTGTCCCCACAGTTCTGATTTTCTGCATTTTCCATCATGCACACATCCTGGACAGGAACCATGTTCATTCTCTTCTCAGTAAGGTTGCTATGATTTTAGGCTGTGTGGTGTCAATGGGTGCTTTCATGGCTGGAAACTGCAATGTAAGTACAGATGAATACTAATTTCACTTCTTGCTCATGCATAGCTAATAAACGATTCAGTGCCGATTAAGTAACAACACTTACTCTTAACAAACACACACCAATCAAGCTCCTTAACCATGTATTTTACAAGATAATAGGTAGCATGAAAGCATTCATGTCAAGTTGATCATAGGTGGAGTCACAAAGCAAACTCTTCTCAGGCTTGGTAGACTGTTTCCTGTAGGCGTACTCTGTGTAAATATAATAAACATGCATGATGTTATGCACGTTACACATGAAATAACTAGTTTCCACTTCATATTAATTAGGGTACAACGGGGCTAAAGACAAACTCTTAAGGAAGATGTGCTTTTCACTACTGCCATAGTACGATTTCAGAAAAAAAATATGTTTGTATTGAACATTGATGGAGCAACAGATTTTGTGTGAAAATAAATCCTAAAAGTTAGTTTTTGTTTAGAAATCTTATAAATGTATGAGGTGGCAAGGTGAGGCAAAAGGCACAAAGTATAGTTACAAATACTTTGCTAAAGTGATTGTTTTGAACAAGTATTTAGCTATAGTTTGTACTATTTTCTGTTTATTTTGATAAATAAAATAATAAATTTTTTGTTCAATAAATATAGTCATTGAATATGTTAAATACAGAAAAAAACATTTTTTTAAATAAAGATTCTGAAAGCAGATCCCATAATAATTTAATATAGATTTACAGTATTTATTTACAATAAATTATATTTTATTATATGACATGATTAATATTATATTTTTAAATATGATGGTTTCATTATAAATATGGTGATAATCTCTAAGATGGACACCCAACTTAATATATGATATTTACCATCTGAATCTAACCAAGACATGTCAACAAATGGAGACGTCAGCCAGCAGTTTATTATCATGTTAATTATTATACCTTTAGTCCAACGGCAGGGGTGCCATTTACCCCAAATACCATACTTTTACATATTCTTCCGTTATAGAAAAACAGTTGCTTTAATTAGCTTGAAAATAATTAAGACGCCCAAATATATTCAATAATTTTAAGGATTCTCATTTGCTATTTAAATCTACATTTTGGATCAAATTAGCGCAAAATAAACTTTGCGCTGCTGCCCGCGATCGCGTCAAGGATCAGCCAAATTTCCACGTGCATCTTGAAATGTGGATGTTTTGGAAAGTGCTACGACAAGTTTTTGTGCCATTTAGTGGTTTAGAGGAAAATAAAATCAAAGGCGCCTTTATCCCCGTTGTACCCAATCTTCAACTACTATGTATAACTTAAATGCATCATTTGATACAGTGCACATAATGTGTGTACATGCATGTTTTACATTGTACGTGCATATGGCCCCGGGCAGATTGGGGGCCGGCAGCGAGGGAACAGAGAGAATTACAGCTGTAATTATTGACATCTATATGCATCATTTGATCACTGTTGACGCTTCCCTCACACATTAACCTACCCTTAATCCTACACTCTTAGAAAAATGGCTCAGTTTGGTTCAATATAGAACCCTATAAGTGTTCTTGACTCAATTGACTTTTGCCAAAAAGTTGCCAATTGCATAATACTTGTTGATTTTTTTCCTACTGATAAAGTATGTTTACATGCTGTTTAATTTATAAAATGTATTTAAAATATTAATTCAAACTAAATCCATAAAATAATCCCATGACAGGAACCTCTAAAAGGTTCTATAGGCTATATGAAGCTCCTGACAGAACTCTTTAAGCTTCTATAGCCTAGAACCTTTTCTTCTAAGAGTGATCCCCAAACACACACACACATATATATATATATATATATATATACATACATACCATCTCAATGGGAGCAAGTACATTACCTATCAGTAATTTTGAAGCATACCTAGGTGTGCTTAGGTGTTAAAGACACCTAAAGTGAGACCTAAAACTTTAATCTTTAATTTTTAATTACACCACCATCTCAAACTTGTGATTCCATCGCCATGTTTGTCTAAAGCAGAATGAATTGACACATTATCTCCTATAGTGAAACAACCAGATAGATGTCGTTTCCTGTGTTTTTCTTGCAGCCAACCGAGCTGACGTTGCTCCATTTCCTGGGTGCTGCCCTGAGCTTTGCGTTAATGTGTCTGTACATGACCATCTTGACCTCCCTCACTAGTAAATGTGTGATGACGGGGTGTGAACGGATTCTCTACCCACTACGCAGCATCTCCACAATTATCCAGATTTCTGCCACCATCCTCTGTATCCTTGTATGCTCAAAATGGTAATGCATTGTAATGCTATTTTTATAAATTATTGTTCAGTGTTTCTATGCATACAAAAAGCCTAATGTAAGCAAGTATGAAGTGTAGGTGAAAATGAAGACCTATAGACCATTTGGGAGCAGATGTCACAGTTACGTTACTGCAGTTGTGCGCGCTCATTGTGGTGGCATTTTCTGCTCCGCCCTCAAAACACGTTACCGCTGTTTGCAAATACCCAAATTGTCTAGGCGATTTGGTCACTGAAGAAAAGCTTTAAATGTATGAAAAGTGTGTTTTATAGAAATAAAGCCTAGAGCAAAACATTTCATAAAAATAGGTTTAATGGGATTCACATTATAAATCAATAGACATATGCCTACAGTTCAAAATGAAGATAAAAATGTATTTAAATACTTGTACTTGATTTGAACTACATTGACTTCATACATCCACCAAAAACCTGCTGTTTCAAAAAGTACATTATGCAATGCAAAAGTTACAGAGTGTCTATTTACACCAAGTGCAAATAGCTCGCCTTGTTAGTAGAAGCTATTTACACTAACTCCGCACAGCAATGTCTGGCTGGGCTAGGCAAAAGGACAAAAAACGGCTGTAATTTGACAGCCATAGGGAGTAAGCCACGTAGAAGATACTTTTGACGCGAGTTCGATCTGCTCCCTTTATCCCATCGCATATCAGATTGGAAAGGCATATATTTTCAATAAATATGAAGAAAATATGTGAAAAGTGGAATTAAAGTGCCTAACAGTTATTTAATAATGAAGTGTTTATCTGGTAGGGTTAGGGCAAGTGTAGGGAGGACTTTATTGTCCTAATAAGGCGGCATTTATTTAATAAATATAATAATTTACACTCAATATGTTATTATTGCATACTGTTTTATAATGTACTAAAATACAGAGGTGCAAATAGTATCTAACTACTATTTACACTTGTTGCAAATAAAATACTGCTATTTTTACATTGTGTAAATAGAATCTATCGATATTTTCACTTAGTGCAAATAGCCGCTGCCTTTTTTTTTAATGCTTTTGAAAAAAGTCTTGGATAAAGTCTTATATACTTCACAATAAGGTTCATTGCATTAATGCATTAACTACCAATGAGCAATAAATCGGTTACAGTATTTATGAATCTTTCTTAACATTAGTTAAACTATTCATTGTTAATTTGTCAGCTCAGGTCCATTAAATAATAATAACCTTTTTGAAAAGTGTTACCAAAGTCTGTTCTGATCACCAAGGCTGCATTTATTTGATTAAAAATACAGTAATATTATTACAATTAAAAATAGCCGTTTTCTAATTTAATATATTTTAAAATGTAATTTATTCCTGTGATCAAAGCTGAATTTTCAACATCATTACTCCAGTCTTCAGTGTCACATGATCCTTCAGAAATCATTCTAATATGCTGATTTGATATTCCAGAAACCATTCTTATTCAGGATTCTCTGGTGAAAAAAACCCTTCTGGGGCAACCGTAGATGTTTAAAGTTTTATCAAATATGACCATTTGTAATGAAATGTTTTGAAACAGTTTTTTCTCCATGACTTCTCTTCTCTTATCAGACGGCATCTTCTTCATCCAGGAGGATTACTACTATAAGCACATCTCTGCTGTGTTTGAATGGTTGCTGTCTGTCAATCTGCAGCTCTATGAACTCAGCTACTCCGCAGAGTTCTACTTTTTCTCCTCGTCGATGCTTTCAGTGCTTTTAGCAAAGAAAGAAGAGGAGAAATGTCTCATTTTGTCTTAATGTTGAAAGAATCCTTCAGAAGATAGATAGTTTTCTTCATTTTTCCATCATGGATTCATAATAGATGGCATGTTGTAAACTCATTCAAACAGTAGGTCTGCTCAGGAGACATTTGAAGACCTTTTTTTTTTTTTTTTTGAAGTGGCAATTTATGAAGTTTCAAGCACTGGATTTACTTTGGAGCAGGATACTCTGAATTTTCTCAGAGTGGAGCAACAGGTACTTTGAGCGTCTCAGTTTTTTCAGCACTTTTACTTCAAAATACTATAGCATTTAACTGAGAAAAACACCTTACAAATACAATATTTGATCTCATATCTAGATTTCCTGTGAGCAAGAGTAACTTGGTTGGTGCATTCAGCTTAAATGATTGTTCAGTGTTTACCTCACACTTTTAATCTAATCACTTAGTCCCAGGAAATGTGGAAGCAGCTGCTGGCAGGAAATGTGTATTTGTCAGAACTGAAAATGTCAAGGTATATATAGAAAAAGATAAGAATAACCCATTAATAGTCACAGGTTTATCTCAAATTAAGTTATTTTCCATTATCGCTTATTATTGTGTCAGAACTCTAGATATAAGGTGAATTCAAGTAAACAGAGAACAATACAGATGGAGATGTGGTTCAATTTACCTGAAATTACCCAAAATATTTATTTGAAAAGGTCATTTTATAGACGAGATCATTGTGAAGTTTGATTCCTTTAACAAAGAATTTCAATTAATAAAACGTTATTCCTCTGACAAAACAAGCAACAAAGGGCTAATTGCCTCTGTATGATAGTTTGTAGATATTTCTAGATGTATGTAGTATTCCAAGCTAGTTTTCAGTGTTGAGATGCAGTTATGACAAGCGTAAAAATAGACTTTACAGGTTAAAGGCACATTCACACCAAGAATGATAACTATAACGATAAAGATACCTAGTTCCCAAAATCGTTCTAAATATAAACAGTCCAAACGGCACAGAACCAATCTCGTTGGAACTACAGTTATCATGCGGTGGATTCGGCCAATCGTGGAACAGCTGTGTCAGAGCTTGTGCCGCCACTCTGGAGAAGCTGCGCAGAATTAACCTGCTCTCGAATCGCTCTAGCGGTATTTTGATGCCATACATCACTGTCATGTGGCGTCGGCGCTCTCTCAAGTTGGACAAACTTTCAAACCGGCACACACTGCTTCAAGTCAGCGACCGATCGGTCTGAGCAGCGCTGCATGAAGTCGAACAAGCCTAAAACTGCAGCGAGCGATTATGTGCTGCGTTTATCGTGGCATGTCGTCATTACTGTAAATAAAGCTGTGCGCTTTCGAATACACCGATCAGTCTGCGCAGCGCCTCTTGAAGCCGAACAGACTCGTCACTTCTCAACTCAGCAGTGGTGGTCAGGTGGTACAGCAGTCACGTGGGACAAGTCGTAGCGCTCAGAAAAGTAAGAGTTTACACATTGTAATTAAAAGTTCAACAAGCACGAAGGCTGTTTACAGTTCCGAATCGTTACGGTAATTACGACATGGCGTGAACACCTATAATAGAGCGTTATCTTCCACTTGTGTGGACGCTAATACAGCTATGGGTCTTGGTGTGAACGAGCCTTGAGTTTGAATGCAACAACTTACATGAATCAATTTTACTTAAAAATAAAGGTTCTTTACTGGCATTTATGGTTCCATAAAGAACCTTTAACATCAATGGAAACTTTACATTGCACAAATGGTTCTTTATAGTGGAAAAATGTTGTTTAGCTAAATAATAATGTTCTTTACACTAAGAAAGTTCTCTACTAAGAAAACTGCTCACTGAAAGGTTCGTTGGGGAACCTCCTTTTGAAACCTTTATTTTTTAAGGGTGTATGCTGAAAAGGGCAGATGTGTTTAATGATGAGTAGCTCAATATAATCTAGAGATGTAACTCCTGTTGCGAAATGTCACATCGGATGTTTGACTGGAATACAAATGGTTTGACAACTTAATGGCCAGGGTATTAAACACACAATGGTACAAAAAGTCATGTGTGATGTACAACAATGCAATGGAAGCACAAGTCGTTCCACACCCCACTGTGTTTAAGAAAACCATTCTTGCGTGTAATAATTCACCTGGCCAGGTGAAGATTATATCGCTGTTTTTCTATTCAAATTTTCTTTGACAGGTTTAATGGGGTAATCATCTAAAAACTAGTTACCCTGTTGCCATTTTCATCATTAAACAATATATATCAACCATGAATACTTTAAATTGTTTTGAGAACCGAACCAAATAATCTAACATGCATTCATTTATAGTCTACTTTGTAGCAACTATACAATCTTAACTACTGCATGATTTAGAATGGCAAAGAAACTTCCAGAACAGGGAGGAGAGTTACAGGACAGCTTGTTTAAAAATTTTAACCTCACATTCACAGTCAGGCTGAAGGAGTGACTTTGTTTGGGGAGGTTATGTCATTGGGTTATGTACACATACTGATACACATTAAGAAAGACACTGATGCAGTTTAGGACTTTGGACCTTTGCTAAAGAATACAGCAGCTGTGAACAGAGTTTTGCAGAATTAAGCCCTAAAACCTGGAAATGAGTTGAACAATGACCAAGCATATTTGCACTTCCGGTTCCATCGTGCCGAAGTCAATGTTTTTTTGTTTAAATGCCCAAATAAGGTCTGTGGTGAACACAAGCTCAAGATAAATTCATATTTTTTACGAAATAAAATACAATGTCCCACTTGCAAGATTTTACTTGTTTTGGATAAGGCGGTTACTAACAAGTGGCTAAATGAAACAACAGAGATACTTAGTAATTCACTTTCAATGCGTTTATACTCGTGTTCTTGTAAACCATTCTAACTCAAACTTTCCAAATTGTTGAATTTAAATAAAGATTGAAAGTTGTCAGAAGATTAGATGTGGTGCTGTTGAAGTTGTGTGACCGTGGTGTAGTAAATACTACCTTTAGCTTTTTACTATACTTCTGACTATATTTAGGCTTCAAAAAGAATATAAATGGTGTTCATTTTTGAAGATTATCTTGAAGAGGTTAGCCAAAACTGGTAAGAATCATGAACTTATGTTGAGCTTATTTTCTGCAACAATCCAAAAGGAAACCAGCTTGAAGGTACTTTCTTGGTTGGCCTACAAAAATACATCATCTCTGCATCCAAAATCGAATACTTCCCTACTGTATACTAGTATGCGAAAAACAGTACGCAAAAAGAGTAGCATGTCTGAATTAGGGCCGGGACTTGATTAAAAAAATTAATCTAATTAATTAGAGGCTTTGTAATTAATTAATCGAAATTAATCGCATTTTAATTGCATAAATATTTGACCTGAGAACAGTGAGAAGTAATTTTTTTCACATGGATTTTTAGTATACCATTGAATAATGACTGAATACATAAGCTTAAGCAACAAAATATTGTTTATTTTTGTTCAACCAAGTCCAGCAGACCAGTGTTTTTTGCCATTAAGTGTAGCAATAGCATATTGATACACTACACTAATAGCAATAGCGAATTCCTTGTTGCATAGGTTGCACACAACCATGCTCTTATCGACGCTTCCATCCGTTCGTTTTTGTAACAAAATTTCCCATTCACCGGCCAACCAAAGCGATCTCGTCAGCTTCTTCGTCATGAACGCTAGTTGGTGCGCCAGTATAATCGGTCCGCCGAAACTCATCCAGTGAGAAACGTTCCGCGGTGCAAAAATAAGTGCGATTAAAAATATTTTTTTGTGTAATTAATTAACGCGTTAAAGTCTGTAGTTAATTAATCTTAATTAACGCGTTAAAGTCCCGGCCCTAGTCTGAATACATAGTATTTGAAACACATAAGTGAAAAGTCCCCGGATGACCTACTACTTCCAGCGAGATTCTAGACACTTTACTATCCCTTGAGGCCACGGGAGAGGATTTATGAATGGCAGCGAAGTAACAACTGACACTGGTAGATTGCGTGAC
Organism: Tiaroga cobitis; assembly: GCA_030578255.1. NCBI lineage: Eukaryota > Metazoa > Chordata > Actinopteri > Cypriniformes > Leuciscidae > Tiaroga > Tiaroga cobitis. Next base: position 37,226,436 of record CM060603.1, read on the forward strand.
AGTAACAACATTCATACTATATGGAATGTACTTTTTAACTGGTCACGAAGTAAATTCAATTGTAGTACCTTCTCAGTCACAGTACGTGATTTCGGATGCAGCGTATTCGTTTATCATGAGTGGTGCCTCGTCAAGTGCCTGTTCAAAAGATTATTTTGTGCTAATGACATCAATTACACAACACAACTGTTTAACTAAGGAAATGAGCCAACCTTTTGTATTTAGACGTTAACTTTTTTTGTGACATCTGATAAAAGAGTCAAGAGAATAAAGAAATGGAAAAGGATTCAATTGTTAATGATTCAATGGAAAAGGATTCAATTGTTAATGCAAAGCACATAACCTTTACTTTGAAAGAAGGTAATATACATCCTGGAATTACAGATAATAAAGATACATTATGAGCAAAATAAATTCACAATGGATATCCTCTCTTCTTTCACTGATCCAACGAGTGGGGCAAACTAGAAAATGTCTACAGCATCAATGAGGGAAAAGGTGGAAGCAAACTTAAAAAGCATGTATGTCCAGGCATTCACTGAATACACTGTAAAAAAAGAAAAGGAAAAACAGCAAGCAGTAGTCCACATAGCTAAGAATCTCAAAAAACAACTGAAAGAAAAGAAAGGAGCTTGATTTTCATGGTGTTCCTCTCACTACATAGTTCAACTGCAACGCATATATCATAAATAGATGGAGGGGAGAAACAAGCAAGATGCCACAATTCCAGCATAGCTGAAACAATAAATGACCACTCCTCCAAATTACAAACTTGGAGCATGACCAAAAGTAATCCTTTACAAACCTTTAAGATAGTCAGTCTGCAGGCGCCTCTGCAATCACTTCTCATGCCAAACACCTCTAACCAAAGCGTGTTAAAACAGTTTGGGCCCTTAAAACGTCCGTGTGGATTAAGTTGTGTTTTTTTTTGTTCATTCATGACGTGACGCGTGAGAACGAAAGGTTAGGGCAAAGAATGGTATGTCTCTTATCTAAGCCTTAGAACCTGTTCAGCTAGGTAAGTCTCGATTAGTCCTTTAAACTCTGTCAAATCACTAAAAATGATATCAGTAACATCTAGCTTAACTGCTATCGTTTTTCTCTCAGGTCTAAACAAGCAGACGTCCCCTAATCCACACGATAATGGTGCTGATCATTTCAGGCTGGAGAGCACTACATTTACATATTTGATTTTTGTTTTCTTTTCTTAAAAAGGAAGGGCACTACAGTAGTTGACTCAAACTCAAAAGTATTAATGTGATGCAAATTTGAAATTTTATAAACCTACAATGAGTTGAAATTAGTTTTCTTCAAACTGAGTACATGTTCTTTGTTGTAGAGCCACTTTTGCTAGAGGTGTCGTCATGTGACTGGTATCCGATGAGGGTTTTGCTTGGGATACTCAAACGCTCTTTGTATTGTTGCCTAAAGGGGAAGAACAACAGATATCACAATGAATAAATGAGTCACAGAGAAATCTGTTAGATATCAGCATATTTACATCAAACATCAGCTAAACACATTCCGGTGGAATTAACATGAACTTCCAGTCAAAAATTGAGGGTTATTTATTTTACTCAGCAAGGACGCATTTCATTGATCGAACATGACAATAAAGACATTTAAACGTTACAACATGCAATTCTATTCTAAACTTCTATTTCTATTCTATTATCTTGTATCATGAAAAAATATATCATGGTTTCCACAAAAATATTAAGCAGCACACCCGTTTTCAACATTGAAGAAATGTTTGTTGAAATGCAAAAAAATCTGCATATTTAGAATAATTTCTGATGGATCATGTGACACTGAAGACTGGAGTAATGATGCTAAAAAAATTCAGCTTCACCATCACAAGAATAAAAAACATTTGAACAAATATTAAAATAAAACTTCAAATAATTGCCGAGTCCCAAATAGACGCCTGCCTCTTTTACACGCCTGGTGTGGCCGCAGATTTGGGTAAATAAAGGCCGGTCTCAAATAGAGGCCGGGTCTATTTTTTAGTTTCGGGTTGTATTTAATCTTCTAAAACCCGTCAGATCGTCCGCTTTTTGGCGGCCGCCAAAGCCTTTTTTGATCGGTGAGAGATGTAGAATAGAATGAATGCTGCGCTTGACAGGGCCAAAGCCCGTCTACGGAAAGCCTGGCCAATCCCTATTAAAGGCACATTATGCAGGAATTCCGTTTTTGTCAAACAGCGAACCCTAGAGTCGCTGTGGAGAACTTGTATTTAACGTTACTGTCGTAAATGCCACTCACGGAGAGCGTCTGCCATAGACTGGTCTCTGCACTCACGGCCTGATACCCCTTTGAAGCTGTTATATTAAGGTACAATTCTTGCATAGTGTGCCTTTAAGTCCCATTTTACCGAATTTTGGTTGTAGTTCCACCAGAGTTCCACTGGGGGCAATCGTCCGATAGCAAAATTAATGGGAGTCTATGGAGCTAGACGGCTAAATTTGTCTCTTTCACCCGATTGCCGTTGAGAAATCTCAGATTTTAATGTAGGTTTTGCAAGTTCAACATGGGTTATAGGTCGAAAGTTGAACGAACGAGTACTTATGTCCTTTTGATTTCTTACAGGTTGAGTTATTGTTGGCCATAACACGCTAGCATTCTGCTAATGGACGCTGATTGGTCAGTGAAGGACTGATTACGACCAGAGATACCGCTTGATGGCATCTTGGCATCCGAAGCTGGACCAGAATGTTAAGGCGGACTTAACTCTTCTAGCACGTGTATCTACCTGTGTCAGCTGTGTTGTCGATTCCTCGAGAGAAAGGAAAGTGCAGAGCGCGAAAGCACCAAAGTGACTGAAGGATTGTCGTAAAGCAGTATCTCTGGTGGTACGATGTGTATGACGCGATTGGCATTTTAAAAGACTTTTTAAAGCAAATTAGTGACTCTAAAAAAATCTAACACCCAGTAATCTGTCATTTCTTTGCATCTCCTTTCGAAAACAACATTCAAATTACTAGACAAATATTTATATCCTGAGAAAAGTGGATTTTGAGGGGTATATCTCCATTGACCTCCATTCATTCTGCACTCGTCCTGTGAGCGCCCTCATATGGAACCAGAGTGGAACTGCAACCAGTTCAGAACCCGGAAGTTTACTGAGAGTGGGAGTTCTCCCCATATTAGACATTCTCTGACAGGGTGCATACAGAGCCATAGAGAGAAAGAGTTGCGTCACTCTTTGATGTCGCCGCGACGGCTGTCACGTGGTTCATGTAAGCCCCAAAAGTTCCAAAACATACACTGGCTGTCATGTTCTTCTATGGGACAGACAGCAGTGATTGCATTATTCAACGGTAAATATAAAATAAAACACACACCCAAGTACTTTTTTAGCTGTTACTGCATTATTGCATTTTGTTAATGTCAGTTTTGCATTTGGAGAGGCAGGGTGACAACGAAATACTGTATATTACTTAGATAAGTTTTAGGCTTTTTTTTGGAGGGAAAAGCTTAGTGTTCATGTTCGTATGGGTAGTAGCACTGGCTTTAGCAACTCTAACTTAACTTTTCCATATCATTCATCTGAGGATGGACGTCTGCACAACTGGGCTGTATTAGGCTATTGATTCCCGTGATCTTGCTTATAAATTCCGATTCAGCCATTAGCCTACCTTCGTGATCACGCAAAGCGGTCTGCAGTCCGTTCAGAACTCCAACCAACATAAAATATAAATAATTACGCTGTGCATGTACAAATGAATGATTTAGGAGGGAAATAGACTGCTCCCATAACGTAGAAAGCAACGACTATATTTGCAGCAATGTTCGGTAAATTTTAACTTCATAAAATGAAACCGGAGAGATAGTTAATGAGTGAATTAACTATGTTCCTAAATACGATCCATAACATGTATGTTTTTAACATACGATCCATAACGGTTAACGGGATTCATTTCAGTATGGCTAATGTGTGTGTGTGTGTGTGTATGTATGTATGTATATACATGAATGAAATATTATTATTAATAATATTATATATTATATACATCAGGTTACCGTAAGTTAGCTAACTTTAGTGAAGTGTTGTTCACGTAAGCTATAGCTGCAATTAACCTATTATCTTCCAAAAAATTCGAACTAAAACTGGCTACATAAAATATAACTACTGTCTAGATTCACGAGAGGTCGGCTAATGTGTGTAAAAGTAAAAAAAATAGTCATTTCATTAATTTACCAGCGAGCGTACTTCGGAAACACTGAAAATGAATGGGGTTCAATCCTGGAACTATCAGTGTTTGGAACTATTGGCTGCTCCACGACACGCGTTACTTCCGCATTCCAAAGTTCCTATGGCGGTCTATGGGAGTGTCGCAACTCTTTCTCTCTATGGCTCTGGGCGCATAACGAGCAGAGAGAGCGCCCCGGCCGCGCGCGCACTCACGTCTTCAAACAACACGAGCGCTGCCTTGCTCCCTCGGTCGGAAGACTGCAGTTTCACGTGGAGCATTTAGAGATTTTTAGAGATTAGAGACCCTAGGCCTACACTCAATGAACAACATCTCAACTAGGGTTGTGGCGGTGAGGAAAATTTCCCACCAGTTAATCCACGTGTGACAACACCGGCAATCCCGGTGTCACCGTGGGGGGAGGGGCGGGGGGGGGGCGGCGGCGGGGGGTTAAATAGCTTTTACAGAGCTCCCAACTCTCACGCATTTGATTGCTTTCACACGCTCTCACGCCACACCCCCGATTTCTCACGCATGAAGTGTCAACCTGGTCGGTCAAATGCCTGGAAGATGAGTTTATCTATATATCTACCTGTTGAGCCACTCGTGATTGACTGGTTATGCCGCAAAATAGTTAAAATCTCCTAGAATCTAGAGCGAGCGCGCACGCGAGAGAGATTGTGCTTCAAACCGCGTAGCGCGCGCGTACGGGAGAGAGGGAAAGCGAGCGAGAGACCTTGCGTGTGCAAGCAACCCCCCCCCCCCCCCCCCGTCGGAAAAGTGTCACTCCAAGCTAAACTAAAAAGTTGGCAGCTCTGGCTTTTAAATGCGTGCGCGTTATACTTTCACTTTCGAAATAAGCTTTTCTGTAATTTGACTCGTTCTCATCTCCACACGTGCTAAATGGAATCCGATGCTTGCTGATCTGTGACGTGACTGGCTCTTGGTTAATGTATGCTCTCTTCTGAACTAAATAATTGATAATTATTTTTTTTAATTAATTCAAATAAATATTTTAGCAAAAACGAATACTTTAAAAAAGTCAAGACATCGCGGTGTCACGGTGGGAAAGTGATGTCACCGGTGATGGGGCTTAAAACCGGTAACACAGTCTATCGCGGCAAGCCTAATCTCAACACTAAATTATAAAGGCCTGTCTCATATAGACGCCTGTCTCAAATACAAGCCGGTGCAGTTCGACGATTTGGGAAAATAAAAGCCCGGGCTATTATTTGAAGTTTTACGGTAAATGTATTTAGGCTACTGTTTTTCATAAACAAAAACCGTAGAAATAAGTTATTTTTTACCATGGTAGTAAGGTGCTATTCTTTTTTTATCTGTGGTTATCATGATCTACAAACGCATGATGCTATCGAAGAGCAATGGTTAATTTAAATAAGAGACTTAACTTAGTTAGAATATTTAAAATTCTCCCCCCAAAAAATTAAGTTGTTAAAAGTTTATAGATATTACTGTTTTTGTTAATGAAAATAAATGTACATCCGCATCCCAACTCAAGCTATTGCTACTGTCAAACGTGCATTTCCAAGAGACAAAACATGTCATATTATTAATAATTATTAATTAGCAACGCACCCTATCGTCATGATAGCGTCCCTGTTTTGGCAGTTGCCCGTCCAGATGGCTATTTTATCCCCCTTTGGCCTGACATTGACCACAGCGCCACACACATCTTCACTGGCCTCATCAAAGGACTCTCCGATTAAACATAACAGCTGCAAAACACATGCACAGTATGAAGTTATGCAAAGCACACTGAGCCATCCACAAAACCATGAAAAAAAAGAAAAACTCTTACTGTCTCCATCCAGTAGCGGTCAAGGTCATTGTGTCGTTGCTGTTTGCTGAGGGTCATTAACCACCTTCCTCCGAGTTTATTCCGGTCATCCTCCCACATGGGTTTAATACCATCCTGAGACATACACAATCTGGACATCAGTGTTTTCTCATTTTTGCCAAGAGCTAACATTCATCCCAGATAATTAAATCTGCAGTCACATGGTCAGAGTGATACCCACAGAAACTCAGAAATGCACCTGCTTTGCAATGAAATGTTTAGTTAATAATCAGCCACACATTTCAGTTCGGCCATATACACACTTCCTCATCTTACCTTAAATAAGCAGTAGTCACAGCCAAAACCAAGCTTACTGGGCTGCTGTATGTGATTGTATAATCTGAGGAGTGAACAGAGGTCAAATCCATCACGATTTGCCACTCACATTTCCTTTAAGAAAAAAGGGCAGTGGTGTCACAATACACGATAAAGGAAAAACACTTACGCCCAGAAATCTTCCACTGTGTCAAACTTGGAGATGAGACGCAGATTTTCTGTCCAACTTTTGCTCTTGTCATTTTTGAAATACCAGAGAGCCCATCTGCAGGAAAGCAAATAAGGACAGTGAGCACGAGAGTCTCCGTGTGTCACTCATGTAATATTCATGTAGAAGCTCTCAAAGAGCTGCTTCAGCCAAGAGACCACTCTAACTGTCCCGTTAACCAATGGAAAACCATGGCTGCTAGGCATAAATTAATTCAATTAAAATGTAATTGAATTAAAAATATCACAGGTTATAGTATCATTATTAAATATAAATTGACCGTGTTACTCTGAACAGATGGCCAGGTGTCCTTCTGCTGCTGAAGCTCAAGAAGATCTTTAGCTCAAATCATGCTGGAGAACATGATCATCAGATATCACACAAACAGCTAGAGTGTTGCTTTCATTAAAGCCAATTCTTAGACATTCTTAAATGCGTGGCACTTTTTCAATCAAATTGTTCTACTAATAACTACTGATAATATTTAATTCGTAATAGAAAAAAAAAGTATTAAAAAAAAAAGTTAAAGACTTAATGTGTTTGTGAAAACATTTTCAGTGGACTCAAGACTTTAGGACCCCATTGTATACACTACCGTTCAAAGGTTTAGGTCATTATATTTTTTTAAATACATGAAGAATTTTACTCAACAGGGACACATTAAATTGATCAAAAGTGACCATGCATTTTTTTTATGTTACAAAGGATTTCTATTTCAAATAAATGTGGTTCTTGTGATCCTTCTATTCATCAAAGAATCCTGAAAAATGAATCACGCTTTCCACAAAAATACTAAGCAGCACAACTTTTTTTCAACAGTGATAAGTAATGTTTCTTGAGCACCAAATCGTTATATTAGAATGATTTCTGAAGGATCATGTGACACTGAAGACGGGGGAAATTGGGCTGAAAACTCAGTTTTGCTTTCACAAGAATAAATGATATTATAAGATTAAAAAAGAAAATACTTTAAATAGTAATATTTCACAATTTTACTGCAGCCATGGTGAGTTTGAAAAAATAGTCTATGAGAACAAAAGTGAATTTTCACCTTTGACAATGTTTCATTCTAACCAGCTGCACAAAAGCAAAAGGACAGAGCTCCACTAAACACAAAGAGCTATATTAACAGTCATAATAAAGGCTGCTATCATTCTAGAAAAAGCTGAGTATGAGAGAGATGCACCCTGTCACTGATGCTACAGAATTATTTGTGGCAGCTCTGACCTGTGGTGAACTTTAGGCTATCTATAACAGACTAGGGGGAAAAAAAGAGCAGAATGAATTCTAAAAATGACTGTCATTGAACAAAGATGTAAACATTACATCTTGCAATTGCAACACAAACTGAAATGTGAACATTGTACTTGAGTGAGATCTAAACATCCCAGGAATAAGCCACGGGCAGTGAAAGGGCTGGAATGAGACAGCTCAACATGTAAGCTCAGCACTTCCTGCAGCATGGTGGCGGACTGCCACCTCATCGCTCATATGACTTATGAGCTCAGAGTGACACCAAACACTACAGCCACAGACAATGTGAATGTCATGCAAGACTAGTTTTGAAACTGTCACATTTTCAAAATATGTCAATGTTAGGCAACTAGTACTTTATTTTCTCTGTTTTTGAAAGAAGTCTCTTACGCTCAAAACAGTAATACCGTGAAATATTGTTACAATTTAAAATAACTGTTTTCTATTGTACTATATTTTAAATGTAATTTATTCTTGTGAAGACAAAGCTGAGTTTTCAGCATCACTCAAGTCTTCAGTCACATGATCCTTCAGAAATCATTCTAATATGCTGAATTTGGTGCTCACTGCTCAAGAAACATTTCTATTTATTATTATCAATGTTGAAAACAGTTGTGCTGTTTAATATTTGCGTGGAAGCGCAATTTTTTTTTTCAGGATTCTTTGATACATAGAAAGGTCAAAAGAACAACATTTATATTATTACAAAAGATTTATATGTAAAATAAATGTCTTTACAGCCACTTTTCATAAATTTAACGCTTACAAATTTACGGTCACACTTTAGATTAGAGTCTAATTCTCACTATAAACTTTTGCCTCAAACTCCTAACTACTGCTTATTAATAGTTAGGGTAGTTAAGTTTAGGTATTGGGTGTAAGGGATGTAGAATACGGGCATGCAGAATAAGGCATTAATATGTGCTTTATAAGTACTAATAAACAGCCAAAATCCTAGTGATATGCATGCTAATAAGCAGCTATAATAGTGAGAATTGGGCCCTGCTCTAAAGTGTTACCAAATATAAATTCTTTGCAAAAATAATAAAAATAATAATATACATATATATATATATTTTACTGCCCAAAAAAATGTAAACAGTAGTTTGTGGCTAGTTTTAGATAATCAACATTGGCTAAAAAATGCACACTAGTTTCAGAGATTTTGAATAAATATTGTCTAAAAAAGAATTCAGTTCATTTCAGCAATTATGTGCTCTATTCACTTTAATCCCAATTGCACTAAGACTCATTTATGTTATCCGCTTGGTGTGGCATATGCTACACGGGTGATGTATATAGAACGTCAGATACAAACACACAAAGAAATGTATGACATTTACCTGTTTTGCAAAGGGTGTTTGATGTACTGTTCAGGACTTGTCACAGGACTTGTCACAGGAGCCGTAGGACTTTCAGCACGGACTTCTTCATTTTCAGTTCCTCGCTACATAAATGCAAAATGACTTAATGAAAATGGGTTAATGAATTTACCTGACCTTTTTTCAGTCAAAGGAATTTTTATTCTACAAGAAGTGATTTCTATCTGATTGAATGTTTTAGAGCAGAGAAATGTCCATGACTATTCCCATTTTAAAATTCCTAGATATCCCCAGGTTTTTCCGTGACGGTGGGGAAACCGATTACAGAAAAGTTCAGGGTCATTCCACCACGCATACAAAGAGAAATACTGACAATCCCCTCATTGCACAAGTCATGATCCTCAACCTGAAACTGACCTGCAGCACATTCTGTGCACCTGTCAGCCTGTCTACACTGCTTAAGAGGCTCACGGACAATCTGAGATATTTCTTTGGCTAAATTAGCAAAAAATACCGAATGAAAACAGATGTTTCAATTGCAATCTATTGGCTCAATAATTTGAACCCTCAAGATAACATTACCTGGGGCCGGTTGCATATACCGCTAAGACTAGTCTTACAAGTTAGTCATCAACAATTTATCTTTTAAATTTTAAGTCAGTTACATAAAAACATAGATTGGTCTAATTTGATACCAAAAAATAAGATTGATAGGTCATTGATTGATCATGCTAGATCTTAAGACATTGTCTTAACATGATAACGTTACCCAAGTTATTGTTTGTGCAACTGGCCCCTGTGATCAAACTTACCAGATATTCGGGCTTGTTACCAAGACAACTAACGTTAGCTGGATTCCAACATGTACTTAATGTATTGTAGTGCAGATCACACACTATTGAGTCAGTAAGTGTAATTTCCAGTTCAATTTGGAGTCATACACCCTCTACTGTCCGCTAAGGTACACGCTTCTCTAAACACATGCTAACTTATTTCAGCGATCAATGACTTTAGTGCTATTTACGTAATCAGACTACACGTAAATTCTTTAGTGCACATTGAAACGTCACATTTTGTTGATATAGTGAATTATAAAAACGTATTAAGCAGCCACGACTGAACACGGTAACGTTAGCCGAACACAGTTAGCCACGAACACACGTGTCCAGATGTCTGGAGATTTGATCTCTTCACGTGGAGACGAGAGAAAACCCGACACCATCCGCCCTCAAAGCGCTATGGTATCATTACGCCGCTCTGAAATGACCCGGTAACGGGTGTGAGGACTGGTGAATTGTCGGTGCCCGGACCCTCCCTGTCTCTAAAGTCACCAGCAGCATTGCCGCCCCGAAACCAAACTGAACCCCAAAACGACACCTCCAGCTTTTAACACTACTGCTCACTGTTTAAACATGTCCCGCAGACAACACAATAGACGCCGGTTTACCATTGTTGGTCGCGGAGAAGCCCTAAATGAAAAAAGCCCGCTCCCTCTTACCGGCTCCGAAGTCGCCATCTTGCCTGTAAAAATTCTTCTGACCGTTGGACGCTACTGCGTCACGCACGCGCTCGAGAATCTACGGAACCTGGTAAGGCTCACGCGCGCTGAACGCACTGCATGCGGGAAACTGAAACGCTATTTTTATTTGTATTTTTTTATTTATTTCATTTTAACATGTTTTTTTTTATTATGCATTCAAACAAAACAAAAAATAGAAATATTAAAATATTAAAATTTAGTGTGAAAATTATATATATATATATATATATATATATATATATATATATATATATATATATATATATATATATATATATATATATATATATATATATATATATATATATTGCAGAATTTTACTGTTATTCGTGAGTGTAATTCATTTGTGAAGCTGCAGCTTCATGCTAACGCAAAATAAATAGGATATGTATAGACTTCCATTTTTCCGCGCTTCCACTTTTGGCACGTTTTTTTGCGCACAAATACGGCCAAAAGCACTGCAAGCCTGTGAACAGCAATTTGCAAGCGAAAACAACAGTCAGGAACTGCAAAACAGATTGATCGCATAAAACCAACCTCTTCGTAAAAAAATAAACTGTTGCAAATGTTTGAATGACTTGTGTGCATGGGGCAAAAAGGTTCCCAAAATAACCCGATTTGAACAGTTGCTTCTTTCTTTTAGCTGTGCTTACAGTTGTGGCACGATTCTCTTACTGGTTAAGTTTTGCAAGCGCGAAGAGGAGGGCGGGTCCACCTTCATCATGTAGCCAATCAAATGAGCTTCTCGCTGACTCTCGTTTTACTCTTATCTGATTGGTTCAATAAACACGCAAGTCGCCAGAACCATGGCCAGAACACAGCTTTATCTTCATTTGGCTCAGAAACGTTCTTCTTGCCGAAATGGTAGCCTACTTTTAATGCATACATGTTAAATAAATAAATAATGATTGCTTAATAAGCTGTGCACCATTACATCTTGTTTTAGTGTTTCTTTAGTATTGCAACATGTGAACTTCAGATAATACCGTCAGTTTATTAGCTATATACTTCTAGCTGAATTGTCAGTTGATTAAAGTATACACTCCTTTTTTCTAGTACTCAGTGTAAAAATAAAATAGTAAACTATGTATGATTTTAAGTTCACTTAAACAAGTTCAAGAAAACTATTACGGTAGTTCACTGAGAGTAAAAAACGTATTGCAAGTTTAATGCCTAAAAGTTTACTTGTAGTATAGTTGCTATACTAATGAAACATTAAACTAAAAGCTAAGAAAAATAGTTAAACTATTTTTACTCAAAGTTGACTACTATTACACTTAAAAGTATACTTTTATTATCTAAAAAGTAGGTCAGTTTATACCTCCAATAAGTATTGAAATACACAGCCTACAAGTAGTGCATTGATATGAGTATACTTAGTACATAAAGTATAGTTGGAAAATATACACTTAACTTTGCTTAAGTTTACTTAATAAACTGTACTTTGTCAATGAAGCAATTTCACCCCAAAACTGACTTGTTATAAACCTAAACATATAAGTTTATAAGATATATGCTGGAGTACATCAAAGAAGGCAATGATAAAAGTATTTAATATGGCTCCTCTATGCTTCCTAGTTGTACCTTAAGTATATTTTGATCAAAAGATTAAGTATAGGCCACAAATGCTTAATCTGAATAGTTACATATAACAACAATATTATACTAGAATGCAACTTTTACCATATTTTCCTGAGGTAGAAATAGCGGGATTATGTTTTTTGAATTCAGCATCACACTTTTGTATACGCATATACTTGTCAGTATAAGCCATAATTTTATTAAGTATATCACTGATTAGTACAAAAAAATTTGACTGAACGTATACGCTTTTAGTTTAAAAGAAGTATAACAGCCAAATTGAAAGCTACTTTTTGTAAGGGTATTCATCCAATATTCACAAAATGGGTGAGTATTGGAAGTTTGATTCTTGAGTTTGTTTTGCAGATACATGTCAATGGAATTTTTGTACATTAACCTGCATAACATAAAACACTTCCCAAAACTTCATCTGAGGATGAGGATGCACACCAAAGTCAATCAAATTCTGCCCATAGAGGGCACTAAAACTGTGTATTGTTGATGTTATTCTTGCACTGGTGGAGCACAAGCATGCTTGTGACATACTGCAAGAGCTGTGCAAGTACAACTGAATACGTGAAACAATTAGGTCAAACAATTATTTTCATGTCAGGAAAAAGTAAATTTTTAAAAAAACTCATCTGAGCTATGGCAATTTCATTTAAATGTCCAGTGCATCATAACTCTTCATTATAAAATATTAGGGAATTTATTTGTCAGATTAGAGCCCAAGACAAAAAAAATGGCTCTTATCTGACAAATAAAAATTCCCTAATATTTAAAATAGATTTTATATTTAAAAATCTATTTAAAATATCTGATATTCAAGATATTTTATATTTGGTACAAGTGAAAATACACAATATAAAAAAAATGAACAGAAAAGCAAAATGAATGCTCATATGCTTAATAAACTATTGCTAATTTCTCTTTATTTCTCATACACTGGAAAAAAATAATTGCTGCCTTAATTTTTTAAGTACAATCAACTTGGATGTTTAAGTCATTTCAACTTAAATTACATTAAACTGACTTAAAATATGTGTTGAATCTTGTATAACTTATAAAAAAAAAGTTGAAAATTGCTAAACTTATTTTGACGAGTTAAAGCAATGTAAAAACATATGTTGTCGTAACTTATATATATATATATATATATATATATATATATATATATATATATATATATTTTATAGTGTACTTTATGTCTTGTAGGATAGATTTCAATGTGTTTGGGTTGTGCAAAACTGCTTTTTAAAAAATAGTTTTTAGTACTTATAGACTTATGCATTAATTATAAGGATTTAAAAATCATTTAAAAATGTGCAAATGGAAAAGCCTCACGCTTCACATGTACTGTGCAACTACTGTGCATTTTATTTTCTAAAAGAAAAATCTCAAAAGCTGGTGTTTTCTTTCCTTGACAAACCATTTCAAGTCACATGAACAAGTCTTCAAGTCATAATTTGTTCGTTTGTTTTGAAGGTATAAGAGGTTTAAAATGTCCACATTGTACAACAGTCCATATGAAGGCTTACATTCATACTTGAAGTTGAAGTGTGTAATTTTTTCGATGCTAAAATAAGTTTAATGTGCAACAAATAAGTAAATAAGCAAATGGTAGGCTGAATTCTCCAAAAATGAAACATCCGAATCTTTGTGCTTTATGAACACATTACTCTGCAGTTTGAGCACCTCGACCAGTCAAACACAACAACTTTGGATCAACCAAACTATCTGGGAGATTGTTTGGAAACCTGTTTGAAAACAGTGATTATTTATGCATTTCTGTTTGGTGACACTAGTGGTGCAGAAATTACACACTTCAGCAACATACACAGAAGAGAATTGTCAAACTGATAATATACATTTTAAGCGAAACCACTTTTCCATTTCACAAAATATAAACAAAAATTTTGGAGAATTTAATTGGAAGACAATGCGAGAGTACTAGAAGCTTATGTCCAAAGATACACACAAAGACCTGAGAAAAGGGAAAAAATACAACAAAGGAGAACAAAAACATGCAAAAGACATCTAATGTGAATATATTAACTTGAAAAGGAATGTAACAAAATTAATTGACTAAAGTTTTACTATAGACTGTTGCTATGAGGGCCATGTTCAATCATCTGAACTCAAGAAAGATCCCATGAGTCAAACCTAAAAAATGTCAGATAAATCTAACGTGAAAAATGCAGGTTTTGAACAGCACCATGAAAACCAACCCATCATTGATGTAAATCAAAAGCTTGGAAAACAAAAGCTTAGAAATATGCATAAAATCAGTGAGCTTTGAATCGAATTGCATTGGTAATTCCCTTAGGCTATTTGATGTTCATAGTACTGACATTTCAAAGTCAGTCAATTACCATCAGGGGACTGTGAGGTCATAGTATTATTTGTGCCACATAAAGTCAAAAAGAAAAACACTCAATAACATAGAATGATCTAATTATGTTCAAGCAGAGTAAAACATTCAGCATCCCCAAAAATGAAAGATCGTGCAGCACCTACATGTGATTTGTCAATGCCAGGGGACTCTGGTACTATGAATAAGCACCACTGAACGAGCACTAAAAGCCTTTCCCTGAGCTACAAACCCAGGCTTTTTTTCTTACACATGATGGTTTTACACAAAAACAACAGTTTAATTGTTCAGCAAAAATATATTTAATTGAAGAGACAGTAGCGTGAACGTACAAATGCCACTCTGTGACTTCAAGTTCCCCAAAACAGTGGGATATTGTTGAGCTTTTATATCTTTGTTGCAGCTAGAGTACTAGTTAAAACAGGTTTTCAGAGAAATTGTAAAATTTCTCACAACCTATATGAAAAGATGTTGTTTCAAATGCTGAAGTGAGAACAGCATTTTGGGTGTACAATGGTTTTGAACACTGACATACACTCTTTAGCACCTTGAAAAAGAAATTCAAATGGATTTTTTTTAGCTGTATGTTCACTTTAAAACTTGTGTAAGAGTAATGTAAACCTTTTGATTAAGCCAGTATCTTGACTAGGCCTCTGGATACATATGCAATTATGAAGTCATTCCTTTTAAAGTTGATCTTCTCATTCAAAGCAGCTAAATAAAACTGAACAAACTTTTATGTGTACAAAAATGCACAGACACTGATGCACCCCACCCCCCGCACCAAAAAAGTGATTGATTTAAGAATAAAAATGCACCATGTAGCAATAAAAATATATGAAATGACAGCTCAGGAGGTGTCATGGGATCACTTTAAAAGCACCAGTGAAAACATACAGTAAATTTGTTTGAATATAATCTAACACGCTTGAATTGTATAAAATGATTAAGTTGTTTTCAAGTCATGTTTCAACCTCTTTGCGAGTTACAAAAAAAGAAAAGACAAAGAATTGGGACCAAATAATATAAACTTTCACACAAGTGCCAGAAATTAACCAGTTGGACACGTGGCCAAAATGCAGCATAAAACCTTCCATGATTATTGCTTAAATATGCAAAGTTTTATAATCATGACTGAGTCGGTACCAAACACCTGCTGACTGTAGATACTAGAATGATGGATAAACCAAATGTGCATATTGGAAACTTCAAATGTCAAGTTGGTCTGAAGATACAAAGTGCTTTTTTAAAGGATGCGACATACTATTGTCTCACAATGCCGAAACAATGTACATGTACCTTCAAAACCAACATGAATACCCCTAAAAATCTAACGGAAAGTTCCTTTAATAACCCACGTGGGTTTCACATTGGTCATTTAACCTTACTGTTACAATGGCACCATAAAATAGCAACTAGCAAGTGTCGGCCAAAAGAGCACCCAAGGCTGAGACATGAAAATAGAATTCACATTTCACAATGTCAATTCGGAGTGTTTACTACACACGTCATTTAAAGGATGACAAACTCCTATTGCAGTAAACAGGCTTGGACCAGAAATTAAATTACAAAATAGTTTTTGAAAATGATCAGAATAAATAATCACATTTACTATGCACTAATTTCATCTATATGTATAAAACCAGTTTTATAACATCTGTTCTGAGCACCATCTCTTTACAATAAAAAAAAAATCAACACAGACATACACACCAAAACTCACAGTTAAAAACCCACAAACGGTAGTCGTAAAAGCTGAGATGAAGAGCACAAATTAAAAAAAGGGCATACGTAAAAACGGGCGTGAAAAGATGAGAACTAGCTGAGGTAAGGCATTAGCTAGACAAGCGGAGAATGTCACGTCCAGCGGTTGTAAGGCCCGGTGACGTGCGTGAGGGAGTAGGGTGATGACATGATGACGCCGTCACGAGTAACTGTTAGCGATTGACGGGTAGGGACCTGAAGCTTGTGTCTCTCTTCCGTGCAAGTCTCGTTTTCGCTCTCCGTATCCGAATCCATCGCCTTTGAACTATCGTTGAGTCCCAGACGTTCGGCCTCCTCTTTCTCCCTGGCCTTCTCGGCCATTTTAGCCTCCCACTGTTGCAGGCCGTGGCCCGGGGCGTTCAGGCTCTTGTGCTGGTAGAAGACCAGGGAGATGCGGGTAGGATGAGTGCGGTCGGGACGCAGGATGGGAGTGGTAGCGTGCAGCTCCCGTCGAGCGCATTCGATCAGGATGGAGCCGTGGGAAGGAGCCACCGCGACCCCGCCGATATTCCTGTCGAGGAAATTGTGTTCGCTGTCCGACCACACCTCCTCTGCTTTAACCACCTCTGGGGTCAGGGGTTGTGCCGAAACGGGCGTGCAGGTCAAGTGGAGACCCTCAGCCATCGGCGGGGAGAGCGGGGTGGGAGCTGCCCCGCCCTGGAAGCACCGCATTTCCTCAGGCTCGGATTTGAACGAGGGTGAGCATTTCGGATTCATTCTTACAGGGTCGTTCGGATACAGGTTTCTGCACGGTTCGGTCATCTGCCCGATGGCCTCGTGTCCGTGACTTCCAGAGGGATCATGCTGAGGGAACTTTGGGTGCGTGGACATGCCGTGGGTGTACGGGACTGTAGAGTGGAAGTCTGGGAATTGGCTTCCTATGTCTGGAACCCCAGACAACCGCATGGTGGAACATAAATTACGAGTATCCTTTTCTGAGCATGGTGAATGCTCAACAGAGGTGTGTTTGAATGCTGTGGACAGAAAAAAATGACAATAATAAGAATTTAATATAGAAACAAGAAGTAATAATAAGAGCTCCTCTACTTTAGAATCCTAAAACCACCAAAAGTTTTATCGAATAAATTAGCAGGTTATCAGCCTCTTCTTTATGATGAACTCTCAGGAGAAATTTATACTATTTTACAAAAAAAAAAAAAAAAACTTATCAAAAGAAGCAAGTATTTAATTAACAATATGGATTCTGCAGTTAAATTAATCTCTATGTATATCCATATAAATCACATTAAAAGTTTCCATTGTATGCACACTTCAGAATCTCAGTGGTCATTAGTTTTAACTGCTTTTAGGAATAAAAAGAAACGTACTCGGTTACTAACGTAACCTTGGTTCTCTCTAGAGAGGGAACGAGTACTGCGTAATAGCTTACGCTATGGGGGAAAACCTCTTTTCCACGAGATATTGAAGCCAAAAATTATCCTTAATTTTTTATTAATGTAAAACGCTTTGCAGCAGCAAGCAGACATAGGCGAAACAGCTCGCGCACCTATTGGCTGCTCTTGCCGCAAATGCAGCAGCCTATCGAGAGAGGCGTTGCGTGACACATATCCAATGGGGGCATTTCGCGCCCATTTCGTCACGTCCCGCCAGAAAGGGCGTGGTCTCGCCCTATAAATATAGCTCGATAAGGCTGGTACACTGGTTTTCATCGCCGAAGCGAACCAGCGCTGTTGTATGCACGGCAAGATACGCAGTACTCGTTCCCTCTCTAGAGAGAACCGAGGTTACGTTAGTAACCGAGTACGTTCTCTTACGAGAGTATCTCTCGTACTGCGTAATAGCTTACGCTATGGGGAACACAATGCAACACGCCGTGCGTACAGGGATCCAACACCAAAGTCCCCGGGGCCGAAGCCCAGGGGCCCATATAGTGCATAATCACCATAAACTCACATAGAGTGGAGGAAGAGAGGCTGGAAGCGTCATTCCTAATAAAAGAGCACCCAGAGGGGCTAATCATGTGACAATTAAACGCGCAGCCAGGGTGAAAGCTTTCAGCCTGATCTGGGTGGCCATACATGTGTCAATACTCATGGGGCTGAAGTAAACTCAGTATCTGGGCCGCACAGCGGGGCAGATAGCACTGAATTCTAGACCGCCAAAAGCTTAGCCTGCAAGGCGGGTACCTCCAGGTTATAATACTTTATGAATGTAGACAGCGAGGCCCAGCCCGCGGCCATACAGATATCTTGCAGGGTAACCCCGCTAGACCATGCCCACGAAGGGGCCACGCCTCTCGTGAAGTGCGCTCTGACACCCAAGGGGCACTGCAGGCCCTTTGCAGCGTAAGCGAGCGCAATGGCATCCACTATCCATCTGGATAGGCTCTGCTTTGAGGCGGCAAGTCCCTTGGAACGCCCGCCAAACAAAACGAAAAGCTGCTCAGTCTGTCTGAAACCAGACGAGCGCGACACATAAGCTCTTAATGCCCTGACAGGGCAAAGGAGACTCGCGTCTTTCTCCTCATTGAGAACCGGAAGGGCAGACAGGGAAATTACCTGGGCCCTAAACGGTGTATTGAGGGATTTTGGCACATACCCGTGGTTCGGTTTGAGAATGACTTTCGAGTCATTAGGCCCAAACTCCATACATGAAGCGCTTACTGAAAACGCCTGCAAGTCTCCTATGCGCTTCACTGAAGCGAGAGCCGTGAGAAACACTGTTTTGAACGACAGGTGTTTCATGTCCGACAGTTGGATTGGCTCGAACGGGGCGCCTTTCATGGCCTCCAGGACCATGGAAAGGTCCCACGTCGGGACTGAAGGGGGCCTGGGAGGATTTAGCCTTCGAGCTCCCCTAAGGAAACGCACGACTAAGTCGTTCTTCCCCAGCGGCTGGCCAGGCACCTGTTTTGCAAATGTTGCTATGGCCGCCACGTATACTTTGAGTGTGGATGGGGTCCTGCCCCTATCCAGTAGCTCTTGAAGGAAGGAAAGCACTTCCGAAACCCCGCAGTCCACAGGTGAAAAGCTCTGGGCTTGACACCACGCAGAGAACACCAACCATTTTGAGGAATAGAGCCGCCTGGTAGACGGCGCTCTAGCCTGCGCGATCGTGTTTAACACTCCCTCTGGGAGGTTAGCGGGTACCCGTTGATGGCCCATGCGTGCAGGGACCACAGCTCCGGGCGAGGATGCCAGATCGAGCCCTCCGCCTGAGAGAGGAGGTCTCTCCTCAATGGTACAGGCCATGGGGCAGTGCTGGTCAACTGCATCAGGGCAGGGAACCACGTCTGGTTCGTTCAGAGCGGAGCTACGAGCAGCACTGGGCATCCGTTTTCCCTGATTCGTTCCAACACTTGAGGCAGGAGCGAGACAGGAGGAAAAGCGTATGTGGGACAGCGGGGCCAAACATGAGCCAGCGCGTCCTTACTTTTCAAGAAAAACTTCGGGCAATGAGCGTTTTCGTGGGACGCGAATAGGTCCACCTTTGCTCTGCCGAACGTTTTCCACAGCAGCTGGACCGTCTGCGGGTGCAGCGACCATTCCCCTGCTGGGACATTGTTCCTGGACAGTCTGTCTGGTCCCACATTCAGGTGACCAGGCACGTGCGCTGCTCTTAGTGAGAGCAGGTTGTGCTGAGCCCAGACCAGGAGGCGTTCCGTCAGCCTGTGAAGGTTTCGTGAACTGACGCCTCCCTGGCGATTTATGTATGCCACCACTGACATGTTGTCCGACCGGACCAAGACGTGGTGGCCAGTTACCTGGGGACAGAAGTGCCGTAGCGCTTTGTCGACTGCTATCATTTCCAAGCAGTTTATGTGAAGGAGCTTTTCCCGTTCTGACCACAGGTCAGCTAGCGGTCTGCCCTCGAGCAGCGCTCCCCACCCCGAGGTGGAGGCGTCCGTAGACACCACCTTCACACTCGAAGCGGTCCCCAGACTCACACCTGACTGATACCAGTCGGTTATTTTCCAAGGTTCCAGAGCTGAAACGCACTGTAGGTCGACCCTGAGGCGAAACAGACCCGCTGTCCATGCCCTGGGTGGAACCCGCGCTTTCAGCCACATCTGCAGTGGGCGCATGCGAAACAGACCCAACTGGAGTGCAGAGGCTGCTGAGGCCATCAGACCCAGCATTTTCTGAAACCTTTTGAGCGGAACTATCGAGCCGTGGCGGAAGGATTTCGCGACGTGCTGAATATTTAGTCCGCGCTCCGGTGACAGGCGTGCCATCATGGATAGCGAGTCTAACACTGTTCCCAGAAAGGACATTTTCTGACTGGGAGACAGTGAGCTTTTCGCCCAATTGACTGTGAGGCCCAGCTTCTCGAGGTGATCGAGTAATGCGGCCCTGTGTTTTATGAGCTCCGATCGTGATCGAGCTAGAATCAGCCAATCGTCCAAGTAGTTCAGGACTCGCATGCCCTGAAGTCTCAGGGGTACGAGCGCCGCGTCCATGCACTTCGTGAATGTACGAGGTGCTAGAGACAGGCCGAACGGCAGGACTGTGTATTGATATGCCTGGCCCTCGAAGGCGAATCTCAAGAATCGCCTGTGATGGGACGCTATTTGTATTTGGAAATAGGCGTCTTTCAGATCTATTGACATAAACCAGTCCCCGTGGCGCACTTGCGCGAGGATTTTCCTGGTCGTAAGCATTCTGAACTGGCGCTTCACAAGCGCTCTGTTCAACTGTCGCAGATCTTAAATGGGTCTGAGACCCCCATCTTTTTTCGGTACCAGAAAATATCTGCTGTATAGGCCCCCTTCGCTCTGAGCCATAGATAAAGGTTCTATAGCCCCTTTGCTCAGTAGTTTCGCTATCTCGGCACGAAGTAGATGAGACACTTCGTTTTTTCACCGTAGTTTCGACACGCGCCGTATAACGGCGAGGGCGTCGAGCGAATTGTAGCGAATAGCCTCTCTTTATAGTGTTCATCAGCACCCATTCTGATACCCCGGGAAGCTTTGACCACGCATCTGCGTGAATAGCTAGAGGTAGAATGAAATCCGGGCTCTGGCTGCGGCGAAACGGCAGCTCGAGAGCCCTGGTATACTGGGAACACAACACCGTGTTTACAGCGTTCGAGGCGGGGGGCGCGCTGATCACAGCGGGCAGCCTGGCCGCGCTCAGCTTCTCTATGGCAGATTGTGCAGAGAAAGTGAGCGGGGCGGATCCCGTAGGATTCGGTGTGTTTGTGAGAGACTGTGGGCGCGGGACTGCGGGCACATCTACACTGAAAACACTGTCGGTTAGAGCCGACTGAATGTGTGTTGGTTTCGTTTTTACAGAAACCAAGGGACACGCAGCGTGCAGTGTAAGCGGGCATTGTGACATGGGCGCGTTCACTACATTGTCTGCACAATCGACCTGAATCGATTTTATTTGTGCTAGCCCTGCACCGCGGCGGGCCGTGTCTGGGTGTGGGAATGGGCACTGGGGGGTGGGCATTCTTACAACACTCATAACACCATCGGCCGTGGCCGGAACACCAGAAAATGCACTCTTTATTGGATTTATCTGGGTAGCCGTAAAAACGGCTTTTGTGCGCAGGCAAGCGGGCTGAGACACCGGCTGGCTCACTGCGAAATACACTGGGACAGTTACAATGCTTGGAACTGAACGAGCGAGAAGTTTTGGTGGAGTCTGGCCGCGGCGAGACTTAAACACCATCGGTTTTAGCTGACTGTATGTGTGTTGGTTTCGTTTTACAGAAAACGTGGCACATGCAGTGTGTAGCGTTTGTGGGCACTGGGTTGTGGGCACATTCACTACATTTAATGCACAATGACATGAGTCGATCTCATTTGTGCGTGCCCTGCACTGTGGCGGGCTGCGTTTGTGTGTAGAAATGAACACTGGGCTGTGGGCATTTTTATTACACTCATAACACCATCGGCTGTGGCCGGAATACCAGAAAATACACTGCTTATATGATTTTCCTGGGTCGCCGTGGAAACGGCATTTTTGTGCAGGCAAGCGGGCCATTGTACCGGCTTGTTTACTGCAAAATACACTGGAACAGTCGCATTTTCTTGGAACTGAACGAGCGAAAAATTTCGGTGCAAGTCTGGCCGCGGCGAGACAAAATTTTTTATTTGCTGCGAGACCTGGGATCGAACACGGGTCTCCCGTGCGAAGGCTTTGGGTTTCACCGCTGAGCCACAGGGGTAACCACAAAATCTTAAAATAGCTCGAGCAGATAAGAGAGCGTCATCACAGTTTGTGTGTGTTGGCGTTTGTTTGCAGACGTGCGTGTTATACAACAGGCTCATTGCTGCAATATTGACATTTTCAGCCGCTCAAACTAAGAGAAGCTGAGAAATGTTTGAGAAATGGAGATTAGTCCGGCCTCGGCGGGACTAAAAACAAACTCTTTCCTCATTTCGCCGGTGACGCATGCCCACGGGGGGGCGGGGTAGCTTTCTTATAACGTAAATAAAGCTAGCCGCGGTTGCGCGGGCGCCTCCCAGTCGAGGCCAATGTTTTCCACGGCTTGAGAGAGCAGACGCATCAGCTCAGACTCAATGCCGGCTCTCTTCCCAGTGGTTTGGCGGGAAACGCTAGCAGAGGGGAGATCCACGGAGCTCGCCCAATCCTCGCTATCAGACGCCAGAAGAGAACACGCCTCGGTGGGTTCGTCGAACTCGTGGACGGATGCGGCGGCAGACGGCGGCCGTTGTCCGTCAGTGAGCGACTCGAGCGAAGCCGGCGAAGCTGGCGGGCGAACCGGCGAGCTTTGGCGGGCTGGAGAGAGCTCGGGAGCGCGCTGGGCGTGAAGGCTCGGAGAATGACGCCAGGCGAGTCCTCAGAGTCACCATAGGCAGAAGCTCGCAATGAGGGCATCCGCCGTCAGCGAGCGCGATAGCCGCGTGATCCTCACCCAGGCAGGACACGCAGATGACATGACGGTCCCCGTCGCTGAGTGGGGCGCGGCACGAGCCACAGGATGGCATCTTTAAAAAGACGCAGCTCTTTTGTGATGAGAGGTGTAAGTCGCGTCACGTAAGCGAGCTAACACTCTCAGCAGAGTAAGGATAAAAAGGATAAAAAGGATACTTAGAACGCCGGAAAGCGCAGCAGGTACGGCAGTTGAAGGCGGCGAGGCCAGCGACTCCAGGAGCTCGTCCCGCTGAAGGCTTGTGTCGACGGCGCGGCTTCTCACTCCGGATCCAGCGGTGCGTGTGCTTCGCTGAAGAGATGAAAATCAGTGTACCAGCCTTATCGAGCTATATTTATAGGGCGAGACCACGCCCTTTCTGGCGGGACGTGACGAAATGGGCGCGAAATGCCCCCATTGGATATGTGTCACGCAACGCCTCTCTCGATAAGCTGCTGCATTTGCCGCAAGAGCAGCCAATAGGCGCGCGAGCTGTTTCGCCTATGTCTGCTTGCTGTTGCAAAGCGTTTTACATTAATAAAAAATTAAGGATAATTTTTGGCTTCAATATCTCGTGGAAAAGAGGTTTTCCCCATAGCGTAAGCTATTACGCAGTACGAGAGATACTCTCGTAAGAGAACCCATTTCATTTTTAGTTATATTTGTTTTGAAATGTAATAAAGATTACATTTACTAGTGTTGTTAAATAATTAATTTAATAATTAAATACAAATTAATTTTACTAAAGAATTATTAGTGTTTTTAAAGATTATCTTTAAGTGTGTTAGACAGTGTTATTTTAGTATCA
This sequence comes from Tiaroga cobitis, assembly GCA_030578255.1. Classification (NCBI taxonomy): domain Eukaryota; kingdom Metazoa; phylum Chordata; class Actinopteri; order Cypriniformes; family Leuciscidae; genus Tiaroga; species Tiaroga cobitis. The sequence continues at coordinate 37,250,454 of CM060603.1, forward strand.
CTGAGATACTATTATAGTTGTTTATTTTTATATTTTGAATTCATTTTTATTTTTATATTTTCCATTTTCATTTTAGTTAAAGGTTTAGTAATTTTATTGTTGGTTTTATCTATATATTATTTTTTATTCATTTTCATTCAAGTTTGAGTTATTATATGGTAGTGATCATTCCTAAAACAATACTACACAACTGATTTTTCAAGGAACAGACTGACTCACACCCTGCTCTAGTGCAGTGGTTCCCCACCCCTGCCCTGGAGCACCCCATCACTGCACATTTTTGGTGTCTCTCTTATTTGACACACCCAGTTAACTTCTTAGAGCCATTACTAATGTGTTTGATTAGGGAGACATCTAAAATATGCAGTGCTAGAAGGCATAGGTGGAGGGTGAACCAATTCCAGGGTAAAGCTAAGAAGTTGCGCTTCCCCTTTAAAAACATAACTTTCCTTGTAATAGTTTCAATTTATGTGCTGTTGTATAACCTACACAGCCCAGCATAAATGCTCCTGATAAATTATTTGTTATCAAAGCATCTACAAACCACTGTTAATTTTAACATAAAAGCTAGCATACTGAATGCGGGATTTGGCAAAATTTTATTTGATTGCATTTTTACCCAAAAACGTGCAAAGCGTTCCCTTTATAATCCCAAAAAGCTGTCATCTTCATCGCGACCTCACAAAGTTCTTTTATAATAATAAATGAAGCTGTCTGCACAATGAATCTCTTATTTACATTTTTGTTTGTGATTATGAGAAGATTTGCTAGCGTGCAGAACTCAGAATCCACTCACTACTCAAAAGGCGAGTTTTGTTCAGTGCTAACTTAAACACCTCTGATTGGTCATTGCGTTCAAGAAATCAACAGATATGTTCGTGATTGGCTATATTGCTCAACGCTGCTGAAACACGTTGTAAATAGAAACCTGTGACGTTCTCTAGTGCGGCGTTCCAGTTCCAGTCCACTTTTAGACACGCACTTCCGAACTTCCCTAAGCACTTCCCCTCGGGGGAATCCCTGCCGCCATTTTGAAGTGTGTTCCACTTCGTGAAGTGGACGAGGGAAGATTATATGGACAGACCCTCGCTCCCTCGATTTTGACACTTCAGGCAGCTCCATATACCACAATGCAACACGATTGTGACGTCACCGCAGATCTCGTCTAATCACCACCATAAACAACTCTATGATATATCAATTATGATTTTTTAAATTTAAAACAACCCAAACACATCTATATACATTTGGATGCTGCTTAAAACAAATTCAAATAATAAATCAACTCCATAGCTAATTCCAAGTCATCAAGGGCTTAGGTCAGGACGTTCCAATTCAGCCCATTGCAGTTTCCGCCAGTAGTGGGCACTCATGCAACATAAGCAATGACGTACATCCGAGTGAACGAGACGGAGGGAAGTTAGCGAGTGAAGGGCATGACAATTTTGGACTGGAACGCAGCACAGAGCGCAAACATAGATACGCACTTGATCGTTTGCCAAACCTGTATCACCACTATACTATAATTACGGGAAAAAACTGATCCTAGACCATCAGTTATGGGCAGCTTTATTCCTCTAAAAGCAATCAGAAGCAGCATCAGGAGGAAGTGGTTTGAGTGAGAAAATTCCACGCTAGTCTCAAGTCCGTGGCCAGGGCCAGGGAAAGGCAAAGCCTTGCTTAGATTACACAGGCATTACACTACGGCTGGGGGAACTCTAGGACCAGGGGGAACCACTGCTCTAGAGGACATTGTGGGTGCTTCTCAAACATAAGGCTACATCCTAACGAGGCTGCGTCCTTCCTAGACCAGGGCCCGTATTCATAAAGAATCTCAATGCAAAGAGTAGCTCCTAGTGACAAAATTCTAAGAAAATTCTTAGAAATGTGGGCGTTTACTCTTAAAATTAAAGAAAAAATCCTAGTAAAGAAAAAAGTAATTCAGAAAGTATCTTAACCCTTAAAAGAGGTCTTAAGGTCAAAATTGTTAGGAGTACGGATGAGGACTTTTAAGAGGCTTAAGAGTATTGGAAAATGCAATAAAGCAGCAGTGATGATTTGGGTCTGTCACAACCTTCTGTAAGCAGTGATCACACAAACATTACAGCACTTTCACAACCTCTTATTGTGTCGCAGTTCATTTCGTTTCCACTGGACATTCCCACCTTGCAGGCTCAAAAAAAACTGCAGTTATGAATAGCAGGCTTCCCTGGTGCGCACAAGCAGGGGAATGAACCGATAATAATGTGCGCTATAAACTCACATGTCCGCTTCTCGCTCCATGCTGTGACACCCGGCCCGAATTTTCCTTTAATGATGGCCTAGTGTTCATCCACTAACAGTAAACACGGTTCTTCTGACCAGTCGGGCTTTCTCGTCTTTCTTGTTTTTTAATCCATGTTTGCTATATTAAAACAAACATTCAAACCACCACTTAAATAGACAGCAATCAGTGTAATTGGAAAGAGTGGAACAATTTTTATCATTCTAAGCCAATCAAATACCTTATAGGAAATTAACAGCAAGGTAAAAAAAAGGATTTATATACATAAATATAATGTGCGTGTGTGTGTGTGTGTGTGTGTGAGTAAACTCTATACTTAAAATGGCTCTTTTTTTTCCTTCTTGGTCAACCAACCAATCACAGTCTTCAAAAGATCGTGTCATACATAGCAACGGAGTTAGCCCCGCCTCCTCACTAAGATGAGAGTTTTTGTCTTTTCCTTACTCAGAGTTGCTCTCAGATCGGTCCCGAATCGCTCTTAAGCTAAGACTCCTACGTAAAAGTTTTTAAGCTAAATTAAGAGTTTTCTGAGAGGATTCTAAGAATCTTTATGAATACGGGCCCAGTTCTTCTGAGACTTCTAGGGTAGACTCCTCCTCAGCATTGAACGCTAGAATGAGATGCTCTAATAAGGCCTCATGGCTACGTCACAGATGTTCCCACGCTCCACGGTCAAGCCATGAAAATACTGAGCTGAATGAAGGATGCAAAACGAAAGCTGTCTTCCAAGGATCCTTCAAATTGAGATGGCCTTCGGTGGTGCTTGATGACATGGCAGCCTAAATATGCAGCTTTACTTGGACGCAGCTCTCCATTTAAGAAGCACCCATAGAAACAGATCCTGGAGCCTCCCCAGCACTGCACATTTTGAATGTTTCCTTTATTGGACACACCCAGCTCATGTCATGGAGTACTCAACAAATCAGCTGATGATTTATTTCAGCTGGGTTCATTTAAGGATCCAAAACATGCATGCAGTGCTGGAGAGGCTTCAAGAAAGGATTAAAACCCCCTGTATGCATTAAGAACATGACAAGGCTCCAAAGAAAGAAGACTGAACTGGAAATACCTTTAAGAGGCTCGTTCTTAACTTTCACAGGGGTGACCTGCTTACTATCCAGGCCGCTCAGTTTCTCAGCATGGGCTCTTTTAGCCTCCAGCCTCCTCTTGCGCGCTGACTTGACAGGCTCAGCCAACAGCCGCACTTCTCTTGGGAAAGCAGAGAGGACCTGCAGTGCCCCAGTCTTTATCTTGGCCCACTGGCCCTCAACATGGCCAAACTCATCGGTGTCAGAGATCTTATAGAGCGGCAGGACATGCAGCTGCTCGTCCTCTGGAATGTTCCTAACTGCACGGTTATCCTCCTTGGTTAAAGTGCATACCTGCAGTTCACAGGAAGCAAATGCATATTTGAGAGTTTTTACCATACATTTAAATCTGAATGGTGTCTTAAAAAGAAAGTATTAAATTGACATTGTGACAGTAGAGGTGAGCCTCACCACAGTGCTTCCATTGGTCATGTTATGTGTGTCTCTGTGGGCATGAGCACAGAAGTCCACACAAGCAGTCACACCAGAGAATGGTCGACCTTCCCTCCTGCCCAGCCGACAGTTGTTCCCCTGCTGATCCTGCTCCACCTGATGGATTACAGATCATTCTAATTCTTTTCTTACAAATGTACACAGAGCTCAGTTTGCTTTTTCTAGGATGCTATCCATCTTATTTTAAACTTATTTTATTTTATGTGTGAGGTTTCTGGTGTCTTTCGCTTCCAGTTATTTTTGCTGTACAAAAAATGTTTTGCTGTACTGTGTAACCGTCTGTTACAATGCTTTATATTGCAAACTTATGATAGTTTTCATATTTTAAATGATTACTGTAATCGTAAATACTGATTTGTGGCACAAATCGTTTTACAGCACTTTGTTATTCTTCTAGTTATTTACTGATAGTGGCTAATGAATCAGAAGTCTCACACATTCACGTAAAATAGCTTAATTCTGCATTGGAAATAAGGAAATCACAACATTATCAAAAGTGACATAATCAACTTACATAATTAACGTTTTGCTGTTGAGCCCTGCTTAAGAGCAGCTTTAACTTTGTTGTGACAGAGTTCATACCTGGTTGTGAAAGGCCTGAGGAGCAAGTCTCTTGTAGACAGGTGCCAAATCTGATGCCAGATTGTGCAAGTTTTTCTCCAACTTCTCCTCCTAACCACAAAATCAAACAATGTTTTAAAGGCTGATTTAAATGACCATAAAGCTGAATAATACACAACTGTTCAAAATGTCTCTTATGTTCACCAAGGCTGCATTTATTTGATCTGAAAATAAAGTTAAAACAGTAATATTGTGAAATATTATTACAATTTACAATCACTGTTTACTATTTTAATATATCTTAAAATGTAATTTATTCCTGTGATGCCAATGCTGAATTTTCAGCCTCATACTAGTCTTCAGTGTCACATGATCCTTCTGTCAGGGTTATTTGGTCATGTTTATTCTTAGTTTTCATCACATGGACTCTGTTTGTAATTCTCACCTTCCTGCCTCAGTTTAGTTTCCTGCCTCAGTTAGTTTGTCGTCATGGATGTTAATTTGTTTCTTTACTCAATTCAGGTGTGTCATTGTGTACAGGTGTTTGTGTCATTATCCTCTCTCTATTTTAGTTTAGTTCGTGTTCATTGTCGGGTTTCCTTTATGTTGGCGTCAGATGCACGTCTGCATGTGAGTTGTGTTGCTACCACTGTTGGACTTAGCCCTGTGTATTATTAAAGATTGTTACTCTTCATTTTCTTCGTCGATCGTTTGTCTCCCCACACAACTCGGTTACAGAAGACCCGACCCACCGTGAAAGTAAGCGGATTATAGCTTGTTTATTTAATCTTCTTCAGTCTGTGTTTTGTTTGTTTTGTTTTCTCATGGAATTCCCTGCCGTCAAGCTGCTCTGCCTTGATCAGGGAGATCGCTCCCTCGAGGAACATCTGGAAGAATTCCTGGATCTGGAGCCTCAGACAACCTTCCCGGATGTCTGCCTCTGCATGTTTCTATGTGTGGGACTTAACAACGCCACTCAAGCGCAGTTGTCCAGGGAATCTCCTCGAGGGAGTTTCGCCGAATATGTGGAGTGGGTGCTGGCTTCCTGTGGATCAACCTTCACTGCTGAGGATGTCTCCAGCCCCACTCCAGACCCAGTGCCCAGCCAGAACCCTACGGTTGGAATGAAGCAGTTTGAGTCCACCACAGACTTCAAGCCCTTCGCCGCAAGCCCACGCCATGGATGACGTTTGCCCAACATCGCCGCAGAGCCTGAGATGCGCGAGTCTGACCTGGTGTGCGTGCTGGCTGCATCCATTGCCAAGGGAGCTTTTGGGAATCGAAAGGGCAAGGAGGAGAGCCCCGCCACTGAGAGCGTAACACTGCCAGCACCACTTTCAGCCCTTCTATCCAATGATTCTTCATCTTCAGTCCTTTCAGTCCCACCCAGCCTCCCTCCACCTCTCCCTACCACAATTTTTAGCTACGCCCTCAGCCATTCCTGCTACCCACTCGTACGCCCTGTGTATCATTAAAGATTGCACTCTTCTTCGTCGATCGTTTGTCTCACCACATAACCTGGTCACAGCTTCAGATATGCTGATTTGCTGCTTAAGTAACATTTCTTATTATCATCAATGTTGAAAACCATTGTGCTGATTAATAACTGTGTAGAAATGATGAAACAATATTTACATGATACTTTTTTTTTTTTAAATAGAAAGAATAGAAATAGAATAGATTTTTAAATAGAAATTTATTTGAAATGGAAACTTTTAACAATATAAAGGTCTTGCCCTTTTTTGGTCAATTTAATGCATCCTTGGTGAATGCAAGTGAAAAAAAAAAAAAATCTAAGAGTGTTTTAGAGGTTATTTCACGAAGAATGGATTTTACATTACATAAAATTTCATGCAGCAAATGCTCTATGCATTGCGACCACTGTTATTGTTTGTTCGATTTCAATCTTGCAAGATGTTTCTAAAACCTTGGTTGCAAAAAAGTGTCACTTCACCACGACAAATCAGGCACCGGTTTAATATTCAATGGCATAGCATTATTTTAATGCACATTTCGCATCTGGTTAAACTTTATTGCGAGTTTTTTTACTTGGTGTCACTAGATTGCAACTGCTTCAGGTAAACAAGGTAAATCAGGTATGCTCACAAAGGATATTCTCATGAGAGTTGCACATCTCATTTCAACTTACCATGGCTTGTTGGCAGGATTTTGAAAACAAGCATAATGATCCAGAACAAAGCCTTTCTTCGCACATATCCAGTGTGCTAGTGTTGAAAATCAATGAACTGAGAATATATCTCCAATGCGCTTTATCTAATGCTCACCTCCTCAGGATAGTCCCCCTGCAGTCTGAACTTCCGGGGCGTTTTGCTGCGTGCAAACTTGCAGCCATTGAAGTACATACTCCAGGAGCAACCAAACGAGAAAGACGCACCGCAGGTCTCTGGGTCCAGACCCTGACACGCACAGGTACGACTAACAGGAGAGATAAAGAACATGAGGTAAGTTATAGTGCAATAATATACTATATTATAGAAATAGCTGGTGATGCTATTAATCAACAGAAAATGACACATTATTTCAAGATATTAAATTAGGATTATTACAAAATCTTGATTTTGTTTTTGGGGGCCACTAGAATAGGTTTTCATGCTTTAATGTTAAAAAAACTGATTATTTTTCATATTTTACATTGTTGCAACACCTCTCTTCCCAGTCTGTCAGTAACACTCTGTTTAGTTTCTGAAGCCCCTCCTTCTAAAAAGTGCAATGTGCTCTGATTGGCCGGCTGGACCAGTGTGTTGTGATTGGTCAACCCCTTCGAGTGTTTTGGAAATGTCACGCCTTTACCATAATCACTACTAGCGTATGCCTTGGGTGGGAATTATTTAAATGTGGGATACTGTGACGTGTACGTTCCCAGAAGAAAACTCAAGATTACAATCGAGGCGTTTCAGGGAGGTCAGAAACTGTGCTTAGTGATATAGAGAATAACTTCATATGGAGTGGACTTTGTGCTTTGTAACTTGCATTCTCATACAGCATGAAAAACACACAATAAAGAATGTTGAAAATGTAAAAAAGCAAAATTCTTTAGCTTTTATGACATACACCTATACTAGCCAGTTCTTTTTAGCAGGGAATGTGCAGTTACAAAATGATGATGTGAAGGAGTTGGTGTAAAGGCTTCAAGAAAAATACTCATGCTCCACAAACACTTCATCAAGAGCCACCTCCAAATGTTCTTTTGTATTTGTGTGAGGGAGTGTGTACTTGAATCATTCCCACACACTCTGTCCGTATGTTACTTGTGACTCACTCCTCATTGAGGGCACAGCGGCGGCTAGTGGGCGAGCCATATTTGCAGAGAGTCTGTGTGAGCTCCTGGTACAGGCTGTCAGCCACACTGCGTTGGATCCCCTCCCAGGCCAGGATCAGAATGACTACCACTGCATTCTGACAGCAGTGACCAGCACGCTGCCGCACAAGACACAACAACTTCTCTTCCTCACTTCCTCTGCGTATGATCTGCAGAATTTAACACATGTACAGACAGTATATGAAGGAACAGACATTTCAACAAGTTCTTCTTCGTATTTCATATAGGTCACTCACCCACTTAGCGATTGGGCAACCCTGTGAGCTCCTCCCCTCTTTACCGGTATACACCACAACCTCCACGCGGACTGCATTGCCTTTCTCGCCATATCTGTGATGAGAACAGTGCATTGAGTTCTGTGTATGTTAAGCACTATAACACAGGGGTTTTCAAACTTTTTATTGCAACCCCCAAATATGATGAAACGCAAAAAGGAAGAGCAATCAGAATTCAGTACGCAGATAGTAAGATAGGTTATATTATTTGGGGTTAGGGGTCTGAAACAGACTCTATATTGATATTTCTCCAATTTTCTTGTTAGTGTCATACTTTTGGATGCACGGGTGATGGGAAATAGTATTGCCACAACATCAGACTGCAATAATTATAGCAGTTTAGTAGTAACCTCAACCTCTGTGGTGAGAAAAAATCACTCTATGGGCCCCTTGAACCCAGTTATGGGCTTCCTGTTTCAACTTTTAGAGAGCATGAAAGTGTGTTTCCACTAAAACGCATCTGTGGTTGCAGTCTAGCTACATGTCTACTTATCTGTCAATGTCAAACAGATTACACAACAGGTTTACACAGTCAGTATGATTTGGTTGCCCTGTGCTAAAGTTATAGTTTTTAATGATGCAAACACATTAGCTACATTTACATGCAACCTAATAATCAGTACTTAACTTTATTAATAGATCAACAAGAAAAGTCTGGTTATAACAAATTTTCTTTGTAAAAGAAAACTGTTTTATAAAATGTAACTTATCTGTAAAAACTACACTAATACTTAATAATAATTCATTTCAAATAATTATTACTTTTCAAATATTAAAAAAAAATATTTTAAAATAAATATTAAGCAATAAATGTTTCTCCACATATTACAAATTACACATTTCCCAAAATTTCAAAATACAGTTTGTCAAAATAGACTATGTAGAAAAAAAATCATAAGAAAGATGGGATATTTGACACACCCAAGATAAAAGGTAAACATGTTAAAATTATACATTTAAAATAAAAAAATAACTATGTAAATTATAAAATAATGCATTTAAATGAATGAAAAGTTTTATATTTTTTGTGTTGGAGCCAGTGAAAACATTGCATGTAAACATAGCAGTTGAGATCCACTTTACCTGTTCTCCATCATTTCTCTCACTGCTGCTACATCCGGCCCAGATCCAAGGTGAGTGTAGTATGGACCCTCCTCTTTCTCAATTATATGTTCTGTAGAGAAAAAATTGTTTTCATAGATTAATTGAAAACACTTCTAGCAAACTTGTATTTTAAGTTATGATATACACCGTCCCAGACTTACCCACACAGTCACAGGAGGGCAGCTCTGTGGATTGTTTAGAGGGGGTGTTGAGGAGATTCTTGGTTGGTGTGTCCAAAAACCTCATTGGAGACTCCAAAAAGTTGTTGAGCGTGTGCTTGGTGGGAGTCTGTTCTCCAGCGTACGCCTCGTCACCATTCTCCAAATGTACACTGGGTGCGGACAACACCGTAACACCTCCAGACTTCTCCACTTTGTAAAATCCATTTTGATTCGTGTGCAAGTGCTGATGATCATTTAAGCCGTTTGCTTTACGGTACATGATCCCTGGGCTTTGCGGCAAGTCTTGACAGGGTTCACTGGCCATGGTTTGCTGAGGTTGTTGTTTAGCACCATGATTTAGCACATCGTAGTTTTTCGATACCTGAGAAATAATTTGTTGACATTCATGCCTCGGGCACTGGCTAGCAAGATGGTCGTTTGTATGACTGTGAAAGAGTCCGTTTGGTGGCAGTAAAGAATGACTTTGAGCTCCATGCTCGTATTTAAAGTTAAAGCCATTCTGCTTACCAGAACCTTCAAGGTCCAAATGCTCTTTTTTCAGAGAATTGTTGTAGTATAAGAGTTGCCTGTTCTCGTGATGAGCCTCCGCAATGTATTTTTTCAGGTCAATCTGAGCTTGTGGAAGAAACGGACTCCTCTTGTGCTGTAACCTCATCTTTTGTTGGGAAATGGCTTTCTGACTCGCAGCCTTGAGTGGGGTTTTCCTGTTGGGTGTCCTCTTGGCCAGTGGAATCCTACAATGATTGCCCTCAATCTCTGCAGCTTTCTTCTTTGACATCCTGGGTTTTGCTGGTGTCATTTTAGGGGTCTTTTGCTTTTTCAAGTGCTGCCCCAAATAATTATGATTGTATTTCATTGTCTGAGTAGGCATACCTTTCGGGGGACTGTTTTCCGAGACTTGCATCTGCCTCGATTCAATCATGAACGCAAGCTGCACCAATTGAGCTGCTACTTCCTCTTCGTCCCTCTTTCTAGAGATGGGAGTCGCTTCTCCATGCTTATACTTCTTAAAAGTACCTTCTAACCTGTCAGCTTTACAAAGTGCTTGGCCGTTTCTTCGGTTTTCCGAGGTATATGATAGCTTTTCACATTCTGAGCTGGCCACCAGAAGATCCTTCAAGGAAAGCTTTCTGGGGGTAGAGGCACAGCGCTGACTTTGACTTTGGGTGAAGTTTTCCGGCAAGTTCAGAGGGCTGCGGATGACAGAAGTCTGATGCAATGATGAACTGATTACCGAGACCTTGTTAGAGAAAACATCTGAAACTGGTTTAGCCTCTCGAAGAGGTACGTGGTTGCTTGAAGCAGAGTATGTAGATGTTTCTCGCCGAGCGTCCTGACTCAGGTTTTCTGTTTCAAAGGGCACTGTTTGTGGGGTAGCTGCCAGTTGGGTCAAGGCCTCAATAGCTATAGCCTGATCAACGCTAATATTCCTATGCTGGACCAGAGACTGGACACTGGGTAAAGATAGTGCAATTATATCATTCTGATGAGGTTCTTCAGGACTTAGTCCTTGACTTAACTGACACTGATATGGTTCTTCTTTCGGCTCAGTTTTTAAACGCATGGCTGAGGCCTGAGGTCCGAAAAGCCTCTTCTCTAGACTTTTCCTATCTGTACTGGAGAAGCAGACCACAGCTGCTAGTGTAGATAAAGCATCCTCGTAGCACTCGCTAGAGTCTAAGTGCTTTGAGAGCTGGTCATCAATCTCAACCCATTGCTCCTCCAGTTTGATCTTCTTCAGAGGAACAGTCTGTTCTTGAACTGCCTCTGGTTCGTTACTTTTGTTATACGTAGATCTATGGAATATGGCATGTGGCTCGGTAGGATCCACATGTCTCTCAGTGTTTGGTTTCATGTGTTCAGCACCTTTATGAGAGTTTAGAGAGATGGTGTGAGGGAGAAGTACATCAGTGGTCCTGGGATCCTTTCCAGGAGGTTCTGGTAACAAGCCATGCCCGAGAGGCTTGGGAACATCAGGTGGAACATTGTGTGTTAAGGATATGTAATGCGCCTCTTCCTCCGGTGTCGGACAGGTCTCTTCCATCTGCTCTGAGCTTGAGCCATTTACTGAGTTAGCCTCTGACTCAACCTGCAGTGGAAAAATATAGAGATGCTTCAGCATGTTTTGGCTGTGGTGTGAAGCAATACATACAGCAATTGGTCATTGCAACTTATGACAGCTGGTGCCAAAGTGGATCATCGCTCAGAACTTGGGGTGATTAAGCAATACATTAAAAAAAATTCAAAAACAAAAGTTATTCATTATATTACAATAAAAGAAACGCAAAATGTCCACTGAAACACTAAAAGTTCACAAAAGTCATTACTGTCTTAAACTTAATACATTCTTGAGGTAATCTATAGTTTACATTATCAAATAAACATTCTATTACTAATCAACACTGTCCCATCATTGCTAATATACATTTCTCCAATATTCACACTATGCTGATCAATTAATTAACCATAATAACAACATTTTCTGAGGAATGTATATACGGATCAGGGGGCATGATTAACTTCATTATTATTTTTATGATTTTATTATTATTTTTGAAGTTACAGTATGTAATTTTTAAATAAAAAATGTACATTTTTATTAACGAAAGTGTGCAAAAAAACATTTTCCAAACCATTTTTTAAAGCTTTACTTTACCCAAATAGGCTGATAAAACTATAATAATGATTTATATTTTAGACCTGATACGTCATACTCGTACACAGAAAAGTAGCATGAAAGCCAAAGAAACCACAAATGTACATAATTTTTTCATCTCTGCCAGTATGCCTTATATGAATGTGTTTGTTGACAGCGGCTTGTGTTCATAAGGCTGTTTTGGTTCATCACGACATCCAATGTAAAACCAAATCTATGGAATGGATGTACATTTACACATTTGACACGTTTTTATCAAAGCAAGTTAAGCAACTTATGTTGCATTCAAGATATACATTTTACCAGTTCATGCATTCCATGGGAATCTAACCCATGATCTTCATCTAATTATTGACAGCACTAATTTAAATATACCACAATGTGAACATTATTGGAAGCACTCATTATAGCACTCATTACAAAAGAGGCAATGAAGAGAAAAAAACCAGCACGCGAGAGTCTTCACAGCACGCCTGCCTTACTGTAACGCAAGTACCTCTCATAAAACAATTTTACTACCCGCGTAAAGCAGTGTGCATAAGATGATTAAATACTTGCAGGAGTCAGTCAGTCAGTCACTTTGTGTGGAACTGTGGTTTTCATGTTTTTGTATTTAGGCAAGTTAAATTTGTCAGTGCAGTGTGTAAATAATTTCAGCAGCAACAACAATGTAGTATTCAGTAACTCCTTCATATATCATTAACACTTATGCCAGGAGAGGGCTGATGCAATAAAGGGGTCGAAACAACAGTGAGGCAATAACTTGGCAGCCGCTGCAACTGTTATTACTAGGGGGAATAGGAAGAGAATGGTAATCGGCTCCTCTGATGGTCCCACCTAGTACTGAAACAAAAGCATCAGATGCGGAGTAAACTACTTTCAATAAAGTAGTTTGGATGGGGAATTAATAGGAGGCCTATCTGAATGTTTAGATCTTTTGCTTTCTGCAATGAAGAAGCCCACATTTTTTTTTTTAGCAACCTGCTCATGCCTGCTGATCATCTGAGGTTTAATTCAGTAGAACATGAGCAACACTTTAAAAGCACAATGAAAATGAAACTGTACAGACATAAAGGCTGCAAATATGTTGTTTGTTTGTGCAAATTCTGGGTAAACTTGCAAAGTAAACGACAGGAAAGACAGAACTGATAGACCCGAGCTTTTGAGCTTGCAGTTAAACTTAAAACCAGACTTTTGTAGATAGATAATAAAGATAGATAATAGTACTCATGCTCCACAAACACTTCAAGTATAAAAATGATTTTGTGGTGAAGTAAATACTACAGAAAAAAAAACAATGTAATTTACATGAAAAAAGTTAGTTCAGGTAAGAATTTAAAAAAAATAAGTAAATAGTAGTACTCAATTCAATCGTGTAGAAATGAAAGCGTAAATATCAACATTATAAAATTGAGTAAAATTACTCAACTTTTCTGATACTGGTGTTCCCATCATGCACTGGGCCTTGAATAATTAATGAGGTTTATTTTTCACTGTTTTCCATATGTATTTACACTATTTTATCATAGCTTTTGTTGTTAGGATTAATAACTTGCCATTTTGTGACATTTGGAGTTAATTTTCTACTTAAAATCACACATTCAAACACAAAAACGATCCATCAAATGTTACCGTCATTGTGTATTGTCTACCAAGTATTGAGGTCTGCGTTCACACATATAACTTCAGTAAAGAAGATAAGGTGACACACACTATGTGTATTGATTACTCAAACATTTTTGAGTAAATCATATACTTAAAAAGTGAAGTCTAATTCAATGTAATATTGTTCTAATGAAAAGTAATGCAAAAAATTCAATTAAATAGATATTACTTAACCTTTACTTAGCTTAATAAAAATTACTTAATTTCTTATGTTACTTTCACTTAACTTAAGTATAGTTTACTTAATTCTATTTGTGAAATTTACTCAAAAAATATCAGTGCAAAAACTTGCCTTAAAAAATAAGTAAATTTTACTCGTTGTTTTTTACAGTGTATCCACCATAGATACTGTAACAGCATCGAAAGAGTTTAGCCCATTATTCCACCTTATTTAACATTAAAATCACTAGGCCAGCTAATTACAGGTCAAATTAAATATGTGATATCTTTTTTCCTTGGTGACTGGACAATGTTATATAAAAAGTGAAAATGTGCCATAGGGAGCTATCTGTATCTGTAATAACCTTGGCGAAATGTAATATTGCTTGATAAAAGCAGTAAGCCACTTGAGGCTGTGCGTCACAGTGATGTGTAAAGAGGTTAAACATGGTAAAATCACTGTAACACACTGCTTTAGGTCAGGTGGCTTATTGCAATGACAATAAAATAAGACACCAATGTTCAATGAACAGTTAAAATTATATTTAAAATTTACTCTTGTTCAAAAAGACAACATGCAGTGAAATCGGTTTCATAAATGCATGTTATTGATCTTGTTCATTCATGAAACTTGACACAAAATAAAGTGTCAAGTGCAGAACATGCAGTCCGAGTAAATTGATCAGCGATTTACAATGAAAAGCACTTTAGACACGGCTCATCCATCCAATCAGAATTTAAAATGGAACTCTTTGTTTAATAATGGTTATAATAAATAAAGTAAATTTTTAAGGTTACCTGACAAAACGTTTTTACAGTGTACTGTAAACGTTTATTAAATTAAGTTTTATTAATAAATTTAGCAATTAAGTAAAGTAAAATGTTGGTAAAATGTATATCAGCTACTGATAAGAGTGCAGTACTCTCAACACATTTCTATTTTTTCAATCGATTTAAATCCACAGAAAATTCAGCAGAAAATGTGGAAAAAAAACAGATTGCGTCTAGGCTTGATTATAAGCAGACCTACAACAAGCAACAGCTCAAATTACAGTACCATGGTAACAGTGTACAAAAATTTTATGTTTATAAATAAAGCAAGAAAGTATTTTAAGAAAGCAAACCAATCTCTAAAACAACTGTACATTACAACATCCTGAAACAGTGCAAAATGTGCTTTTTATTAAAATCATCATTAGACATTTAGAGGGACGGTTTACTCATTCTCAGCACGTCAAACATTAGTCTCTCACAGCAGTGCCTCTGCGACTTTGTTCTTGATTTGTTGCGTCTGAAGCCTTGAAAACTCAGTCACACTTGACTTTGTCCCCTTTTCATTATAGTAACAGCTCCCCCAGCCACACACACCCCTAGCAACAGCACACATACTGCCAAAATCCCAAGAAGCCTCCCTTAGGAAGCGTTACCAGGGAAAGTTAGAGCAGAAGGGGAGTTTCCAACCCAAACAGAGCGAGAGGAGGAGAGACCTAACCTGACATCCCGCATCTCACCCAAGAGCTTCCACACCACAAGCTCATTCAAAAACACGAAACGAGAGAATAGCACGGAGGGTAGAAATATCACACGCCGCAAAATAACACCTTTTATCACGTCTTTATCATTAAGCAGGTACCCGGAAAAGTTAACCATCATCCCGAAAGCCCGAACGTGCATCTTTACGCCAAGTTGCTCAGTTACGAACCCCCTCTGAACACATCAAAGGCCAGTAGTTTTGCTCAAACCGCTTTGAGTGCACTCTTTCACAGCGCCGAGCTCTCGCTGTTACGCGATTTCTAAAAACGTATGCTTCCTTCCTGGAGCGCGTGTGTAGTTTCTCTGAAGTTATGAGGTTTCTTCATTCATACGCTGCTGCTTTCCTGTTTCAGAACTTCACTACGGAGAAAAAAAAACCTCAAGGCGCAGGTGAACGCACACTCATGGCTGCGCCTTAAGCCAAGATAAACTCTTGAGACACTGATTTCAGATGCTGCATCAAAAGAACTGGAGGGCATAAAATGTCCAGTGCCTAAAAACTTAAGGAAAGGAAAGCAAAACATAGAGGTCTATTACCTAAGAAACCTCGTTTTTTTTCCCCCATGTTTGGAAATATCCTTGCACCCTACCTGAAATAAGAACCAAAGCATTAGCTGAGCCACATTACTGATGCAGCAATAACAACAAGAGCATAAACACACACATACGAGCGCACACACTCTCCTCGGAGCATCTGTTTGAGACGATAGCCATTAAAAGCCAGTCTGGGGTTGTACCTTCTCATTCCTCAGAGGCAGACCCTCAATTTTGGGCAGCATAATCCTAAAAGGTAGCCATCTTGCCTCCCTCAGCTTCAGAAGAATAAGTGGCCGTAGTGGCAGATGCAGCGTGAGCAGCACAGGTTTGCATGATCAGTGCCGAGGACAGAAACCCGACGCATGCCTCTCGCAGACGCAGGCAGCAGCCCGTCAGCCAATCGCGTAGGGACTCTAGCGGCTTGTAAATGTATCAGCCATGCCTAGACCCTCCTAAACAAAGGATCCCCTATGTGGTTTCTTACTCTACAAGTAAGCACGAGGGAGAGCGTTAAGCTGTGGTTCGGTCACTCACGACATCGGACTGGAGTTCAAAGCCAGTGGAGGAGGGAGGAAAAGGGGTCTTTGCAAGCAAACGCACTATTTTTAGAAGCACACTAAAGTTCCCAAAGAACATTACAGGAGGCATTTTGATCTTCTTATATTACTGGTGCATTATGTGAAATAACTAAATATGATTTATTTCTAAATATTATATCATTTTGAAATGGATTAATAATCATTAAAAATAATAATGAATATAAATAATACATAATCTAATTAAAACAGTTAGAATTACATTTTTATATTTATTGTAATTGTACGTTTTCTTTCTAACAATCTTATATGTAGAAAGACATCATAAATACAATAATTATATTTAATATATTATATTATTTATTATAATAAGTATAGGTAAAAGGGTATTTGCAAGCAAACTCACTATTTTTAGAAGTACATTAGAAGGCATTTTGATTTCTATATATATAAAACACATAATTATTAACATAAAATAATTTCAATAATAATAGTAAATATGATAAATAATAATCTAAAAATAGTTCTGTATATTCTGTATATGTACTGTATATTTTTTATATTCATTTATTTATAATTAGTCTAAAGTTATTCCAGTGACAATATCAGAGCTTCAAACATCATATTTATGTCTTAAATAAAATGTAAAAAATCAATAAAAATCATAATTAACCTGTTACATTAACCTGCTACATTTATGGGGCATTTAACTCTATTCTCGCAATTAAAATAAATCTAAAATAAAAAAATATTCTAAAAAAATATGTATAAAATAGCTCACCCCAACATGGATAACATGTTAAAAATAACACAAGTAACAAAGCTAAAGTACATATGACTAAGCGTGGTGCCACACAGCTGTTTTTGTGAATGACGTCACGGCTACGCTCGTCGCGCTCTCCTTTTTCAGTGAGGATGTCAGACGCTTTAGGGCAAGCAGTCGCGCTCTCTCTCTCCATGGAGACGCTTTTAGAGTGGATGTGACAGCGCAGCCGCAGACACCTCACACCATGTACTGTTCAGCCCAGTCTTCAGGCACACACAAACACATGGCTGAGGAGGTCAGATCAGGACAAGGGAACGAGAGAGCTACTTTTAGCATGTTGTTAGCTTTTAGCTATTGAATACAAGCACCAGGGAGCTGGCTAATACAAATGCAACTATTATTTTATATATCTTAGATATATTAACTATTTATGCATGTGTGTACATACATTAGGTTTTATAATTACTTCTATATATGTGTGTGTGTGTGTGTGTGTGTGTGTGTGTGTGTGTGTGCGCGCGCGCCTGAATTAAGCATTGTAGACAGTGTATTGTTTTACTGAAAAAGACAGCATCAGGTGTCTGTCTTGTTGAGTCAATATAAATCACTGTTTGTAGTAATTGAAGGTGGAAAGACAGGTTATATTTTGAATTAATGGCAGTTGAATGTTAAACTGGTCTGTTTGGATTACTTGGTTTCCATGAATGTGACCCATTCCTTTTTTACAATTAATAGCAATGGTTTTCCTGGTTTTTACATGAGCAAAAACTGTTTTTATTTTATTTGATTTCATTTGTTATTAATCAGTACATTTTCTAATTTTTGAGAGTGAATCTAGTCCATGTGTTTTTAAACTAAGACATTTCAACTAATCCTCACTCTAGAAGAAACTTTACTCCAAAGCGTAACCTGGATAATAGACTGACCGTCTCTGTGAGCATGTGTCTAAAGAAGCCATCCATAATAAGTCTGCCTGCTGTGCCCTGTGATAGCTGAGTATTGTTGCAGTGCTTTGTCTTATAACAAGTGAGGTGGCTGATGGAAATCGGTTTGACTCGTGCAGTGAGTCAGCTGCCTTGAGACAGTTTTCTTCACGCTTGCATCAATGGACAATGGAGTTGTGGTATTCTCATTGACAATGGACATAAAGGCTGAATCTGGTTAATATTCTGATGACTGCTGAAAGCTAGATAATGGTACAAGTGACAGTACATTTTACATGTAAAATCAGTAGTCTTCTTGTGACTAATACAAATAGTAATCCTAGCATGTTTCATCATGTCCTACCCGTTTACAAATCATTTGCCTTACAAAAAAATCAGAGTTTGTTATATTTTCTTAAAGGGATAGTTCACCCAAAAATGTAAATTTCATTTACTTGCTTTCCTGTCATTCCAAACCTGTACAGTGATCACATCTGTCTCTATCCACTTTCATTGGATGGAAAAGAGCAACTTGGACATTCTGCTAAATTTCTCCTTTTATGTTAGATGAAAGAAAGTCATACAGGTTTGGAACAACATGAGCGTAAGTAAATTATGACAGAACTTGCACTTTTGGCTTAACAACACGTCCCGGAACTCCCCCCCCCTTCTTGGTCTTCCCTCACGTGTACCTGATTGCCAATTGCAGAAACTTGTCCATATGGTGAGCTTTTAAAAGCTGCCCTGCCCTCATTAGTCACAAGCAGCCCATCTATAAAGTGCTGGCAAACAACCCCTACGCCACTGCAATGTGTTTCATCTTTTGGAGAAAAAGCTGGGTAAGCCTCGAACATGCTGGAATAATCAGTTAGTTCAGTTGCAGTCAATTTAATGGAAAATTTTAATTTACAGGAAAAAATATTTCTGAAATAAAATAATTTGTTTCTGAGTTAAAACATTTTCAAATACTGACTGGTAATGATTCAAATACTGATTTGGTAATGACACCTGTTTTAAGGTCATGTAAAATCCTGAAATCATAATCAAATAAAACTTCTTTGGAAAATCTCTATTTGTTTTCTAAAATGATGGCATGATGGTAATGACAGCAGCACTGAGAACAACAACAACAACACACACATACTGTATGTCTATCTATCTACAATTTAAAATTGAAAATAAAATGTAATAGTAGGTCTGGGTAAGGGACATGCCCAGTAAACAGAATAAAAAGCTTAAAATGAACCTTTCCTCTAAAATTAAAATTACTTGTTTTTTTTATTTATTTAAAAGCATTTTTTTTATATAAATTCAAGCTCTTAATATAGGGAGCAGAAAGTTTCCCCTAATCAAAGAATCACCAATATATGGTGATTATAATGGTGGAAATATTCTCTCTTTCAGGAAAGCATGACTCCACGCTTGGATATATCCCTAAAGTCATACACATTAAAATTAACCCTAGACGACAGGAAAAGTCAGGCTGTGCACGAGGCGAGAATCCTAATCCCCTCTAAAAGGCACCAAGAAGCAATAAAACAATGTATTTATTGAGCGAATACAATCCTTCATTCAATGATCCCTGGAGCAGGCTAATATGCACTGTTTATTATCCAGTGTGAGAAAGCCTTGGAAAGTGTGTTCTCTTAATAAATTCACGCAATGGTCAAGAAAAAGCTAAATTCTAGCCATCAAAGTAGTAAACTTGCTGCTAATGCTGCCCGCATACATCCTATACAATCAGTTTTTTTTATGTAATGCAAAGTGTAATGCATTTCTGCATACGAGACAACAGAAAATACGTAAAACATCTCAGTAGCAGTTTGCCCTATCTCATTCAGAGCGGATAGTTTTGTTCCCCAAGATTTCCTCAGTCAGGAGGGAAGTGTGTCTGAACACAGGAAGACGAACTGGTGGTTTGCTCTGCACTCAGATAACAAGGGAAAAAACAGAGGGAGAGCCGACAAAGTCCAGCAAGGACAATTTAACAGATGGACTTAGCTCCCTTAAATACAAATATAACACAAGGATAGTTGCCTGATCACCATCATTGTGCTTGTGTCATGACTTTATTTTAAGCTATGATGATTCATATCACTAACTAAAACCTGTCCAGCTCTTAGGGAAGGATTAGCCTGAGTGAACAGTCCAAGAACACCTGGGACTTCTCAAAAGAAACTGCATGATTCAATCCATTCGCTCGCTGAGAGGGCTGACATTGAAATTTAAATCACTATTCAACAGTAAAGTTGTGAGGACTGTGGAGAAATTTTCCAGTACTACAATACTCCTCCATGGCAACTAACATGGTAGTGTAAAACAGTTTAAGACTTCCCATTTTCAGTATTGACAGACATTAATCTTAGGTTTGCTTGGATGTGATGAGATATTTTGAGATGAGACAGATTGCTTTATCGTTTGGACTTGAACAAGTTTAGTAAAATCTGTTCATAGAAGGTGCACATAAGCCTAACACAAACACCATCATGGTAACACGACACTAAAATAATGCAATAAACATTAATTTAACAACATAAGATGAAACATAAAACCCTAATGTAGCCTACATAACTGATAAGAAAAACTAAGAAGAAACATAGTTATTACAATGATAAAAGGGAAAGGTTAACCAATTAACAGGTTTTTACCGAATCATTTTTACAGACTTTTACCATTAAAATTACAATTTTTTTTTTTTTTTACAGTATATATCTCACAACATGACTTTATATATTTGAATAAAGTCAAACTGTGAGATAAAGAATTTTCACCTATTATCAGAAACAAAGTGCAAGATATAAAGTCACATATCCTTTAATGTGACTTTGTATTTTGCAATCGTGACATCTTTTCTTTTCTTCCTCATTTAAGCAATTCAAAAAAGAAGACGAGGCCTGGTTGAGTTGCATTAGTAGTGTGTTGAAACACATTTCAGAAAAATGCTCGAAGTGGTGGACCAATCACAACACACTGGTCCAGCTGACCAATCAGAGCACACTGCACTTTTCAGAAGGAGGGGCATCATAGAGACAGTGGGCCTTTCCAAATACCTACACTTGCTGTCTTTGCACTTGACCACTTGTCTACTTGCATGACGTATTTCCTGTATGTGGCCCAACTTAAAGTAGGCGCAAGACTGCAAGTGTGTGTAGAACGTTTGATTACCCAATGGGACACACTTGCATTTTTTAGACTTGGAAAGGTTTTAAGGTCCTGTGCACTTACTTCCTGTCGTCTGCATGCGCTCTCAAGTGGCCAAGACCGCAAGTGTGGGTATTTGGAAAGGCCCATCAACTAAACAGAGCGTTACTGGCAGACTGGGAAAAAAGGTGCTCCAACAATATAAAATATGTGAAAAATTATGTTTTTTTGAGAATTCAAGCATAAAAGCTTACACTATACCTCAAAAACAAAATTAAGACGTTGAAAAAGGGTATTATATCTATGATAAAATAAAAAAATATTTTATTACAATAGTGATTTTATATTTTTACTCTGAGGTGGAAACAGGCTTCCGTAAGTTATACTATATTTAAAATCAAAACAGATTTATAATAATTTGAGCAGCCACTTGCTGGTTTATTCAAGCACCAAATGAAACCTATAAAAATACAAATACACACATCTTCATTTATTGAACATTCTTCATTTGTTAATTAAATGCACTTTTAGAAAGAAAATCAGATGTCTGTGACCCAAATAAAATAATAAATGAAAAAAAAAAGCCTTTCACTGTGTCACTGTCACCAGCTCTGTCACCTCTACGGCACTACACTTCCCAGCATCCCTCATGTTTTCCACCTGCACACTATCGGCCATCACCTGATCACCCATCACAGCTGTTTGTCATTGTCTCGTCACCATCATCTGCTTCACCTGTTTTCTGTTAACCAGTGTTCATCTGTGTTTGTATTTAGTTTCTTTCTGTTCAGTCAATCTCTGTCAGTTCTACTTTGTATCAACTGTGTGTGAACCTGTTAGTTGTATTTGTAAGTAAATGCTTTGCTATTGGAACTTCTGACTCCTCTGCTCCTTCTGCCTGCACCACACCCTGACAGTCATGATACATCACCATGTACACAAAGGTGGCTGATAGTGTCAAATGAAGTTCTGGGCTTTGATGTCTGTTCTTTGAGTGTCTGATGGCAGCATTACTAGGTGTTGTAGAAGAACAGAGATCATATCACACATATGCAGAAGCATTCACTCTACTGATATTTCATGATTCGTTTGCTCACTTTCTTACGCTACAGCCGCTTATTAGCTGTACTCACGCTAGCTCCTGCCAATGATCCTACATGGGCAAATCATTACAGACCCTGCCCACAGGCTCCAGGAAAATCTTTCAAATTTTTCTCTGGAGATTTAAATACATGAACATAACATTAACATCATCCTACCTAATTCTCCATAGATTTGTATAAAAACAGCTCTAAAATATGACTGCATGAGCCACGCTTCAAAACACACATCTGTGACTGCAGTTGTATTGTATACCAAGTACACAGCCATTAAAAAAGCCATAATACTGTTAATTAAATGACATATTAAAATGAATTAGCTATAATGCAATTGCACCTTAAACATTGAAGACTTCACAACAGTTTTTATTTATTTGAAGATTTAATGAATGGTGGGAGGAGGCCAATTTACTTGCTTATTTTAATAATACAGAAATAATTAGCAAGAATTATAAAAACTATAGACGTGGGACATTTTCTGTTTTCAAACTTGGTATACTGAGAAAAATGTAGTTCTTGATTTCAAAAAGGTCACCTAACAGAGCTAAATCAAACACTGAAACAGAAAAAAGGAGAGCCAAATGGATTCAGTATAGTTATGTTGGTTATGTTAGCAGGGCTGAACTGGTATATATCAATGACCCACCACTTAGTTTTTAGTTCTTGTTGTGTATCAAAAGATTCCAAATTCACTACCTGTTAATGTTTTCTTTGGACTGGTGAAACCCAAGTTTGCTTTGGGCATCCCAAGTTTGAGTCCCAACTCGTGGTCCTTTGCTGTTGCCGTCTCTCTTCCCATTGCTTCCTGTCTCCTCTATACTATACTATCACAGGCAAAATGCCAAAAAAAATTAAAAATACAAACCAGACAGACCAACACACCAAATCCAAACATACCAGAGGGGCATGTCAATAAAAATCTGCTTTGACAGGCAGCTGCATCTGGAATGGAGAGTGAAAAGGGGGAAATAGCCAACCCAAGACTGAATCATTTATTGTATGCATGGACCAGAATGTCAGCAAGTATGACACTTTGAATTGCATTAAAGCCTCCAAAAATAAGAAAGCCAAAGAGCCGTGAGGTAAGAGGAAGTAGGGATCTCACCTATAGGGCACTACAATGGTCAGAAACGGCATTGAGAATAATGTCCTGAGGCATGAGTGTGAGTTTTGGTGATTTTCTTCTGATGTAGTTTATTAACAGATTAAGTGCCAGTCATACAGAGGTAAAACATTCAGTGTGTTTAGGTGTTCTCTCCATAGCGATAACACATAAAACTAATAAAAGGATAGAAGCATTTTTGATAATCAATGAGTCAGTCTATTTCACATATTTGTTTTTTTATGATGATGAACACAAAGGGCTAGATTTACTAACCCTCTTTTGGCGTAAAAAAACTACCGTCGGGATTTACTGAAGACATGCAGTGAAAAATTACCAATGAATAGGTGTGGACAGCTTTATTTTTGTGGCTGACCTTATTGTATATGCATTTGTAGGAGTTTTACTTTTTTAGACGCAAAATTTATGAGAGGAGAGTATTTAAATGGATCATGCAAGGGGATTTACTAAGGTTTGCGCAAGTCAATTTAATGGTATTTGCACCATAATTTAACACCCAAATTTGCGCTGCCCTTGGTATATATCATTGGTCATTATGGAAATGATCTGGCTGCGTTTGTGATCTTTAATTTGCACGTTGTCAGTAGATCACACACAGAACTTTCAACTCCCATCGGCGCTATTATGGAATTGCGCTCTCATGCTAATCTGCCCTGTTTAGTAAATCTGCCCCAAAGTGTCAAAGCCAGGAGTTTTGCTGCTCAAGCTGCCGAGGTGATGACTATCTGAGATAGTCATCACAGTTAAAAACACATCCAGTACTTATATCTCAACATTTAAGAGGCTGTTAAAACATAAACTATGTGTCGACCTCTGATAGTGTTTTAATTGCCTGTGTCTTGGATATTACTGTGATTGTCAACATTTGATCTTAAATCCTCCAAATTTCCAGAGTAATCTTTCCAGATACATCATGAACCAGATGCTCAGTGAAAATATCAGAGGCCAAATGGGCTATGCTCTTGAATTTGGCATTAGATGTCAAGGTGATAAGCTGATATCACGGCAACCATATCAGCTCAGTTCTTTGGCTAATCAAGTAGTATCTGGCAAGAGCTCTGAAAAAGCAATGAAAGACTTGATCACCATGGAAAAACAAAACAAAACGAAACACACACTATTATAAATAATAACAGGGCTAAAAAAAAAATCGAATTGGCAAACACATACAGACTATCAACTCTTATTCTTGCACCCAATGCACCAACAAGAGAACCATTGATTAAGGCAGAACTTGGTCACTAATAAGAAACCATGATTCTTTAAGATCATAATAAAATGTATGCAATTTCCCGTTTGCAAACCCTGTATCCTACAGGGGAACTTACTGTTAGAATACTAACTGATTAGCCTATGCTAATCACATATGTTACCCAAGTTCTTAGCCTATACAATAACATCCTCACATTTTTTTTTTTTTTAAACTAGGTTAAAAAATTTAAACGAACGTGGTCTATAAAGTTTAAACCACAATATTTACTAGCTTTGGTCTTTAGTGATGTTTCTTGAGCAGTGTAGTAGATTCAGAACAAAAATTAGAGATCTGGTTTATACTTTTTGTTAACTTGACTCACATGGATAGTCTGGATCGATTCAGCCCACTGAGAATGGTCCAATCATTTTCCTTGATCTGCTGTGTTGATTTTGTGTGTGAGATCTGGCAAGTTCAATTGTGTAAATGGTCATTGGGATTCAAATTTTTACTTGCCGAGTAAAAATTTTCACTGGGCACTGGTACCAGCACTGACCATCAAAAACTCCACATCGGACTACTTTACTCCACATTATGGCCAATATATTCTATATTTCAGATTCTGTCACTTCACAAACCTAAAACAATGTCATTAGTAGGAAGTCATTGACTCTTAAGTTCTTATTAGAGAGCGAAAATGTATGAGATTCGGAGATTGGATTTAAGTGATACATGCATTGCATGCTTGACATGAGATGGATACTCACGGGTACTGCTTCTACAAAATGTCCAAAATGTTTGAAGTTTGTTTTCGGTCAACATTTCAGTGCACACAACTGCCACAGACAGCTGGAATCATGGATATTGATTACCCTACGTGCCGTTCACCCTAATGGATTTGCTATAAGGTGGATGAGTGCTATCATTTATCGCTTGTAGCTCACGGCCAGAGCAACCAGTTGCCAGACTCTACTGATAGTTTTAAAAGTCATAATTTCAAGACATTTCTTTTCCTTAACAATGCAGCCAAGAAAAAGAAACCTCTTAAAATAGAACGATTAGGTCTCAAAAAACGAGGAAGACAAATTTGGTCAATTCTAAAAGTGACATGGCATGTTATGATGTGGGTGGGGGGTCAGTTATAATCATTGTTAAACCCTTGCTTCTCAATGTCTGGAGGATTTGACAAGCCAACAAAAATACAGTGAGAATTTATAGTTGCATGGATGTCAAAGTAATTTATTCTCCACATAGCCAATTGAATCTGGACATTATAATAAGCACACGGAATTAGTAAAAAAAAACATCCGGTGTTCAATGCAAATCATCTGTGAACAAAACTAGCAATATAAAACATTTGTTGTAGGCCACAGCTTTAAATCAAATGGAGAACTTGAGGTTACCATCTTGATAAGCTTACTCAATCCAAATAAACACTTCCTGGAGAAGAGAAAGTCACCATGATTTTCTGAGAAACTAGGTAGAGTTTTCCCATTCAGGGTAATATATATATTGTTTGCCTGTAACACAAAGCAGAACCCAGGGGAGGATGGGCTGCTGTATCTACCTTTGAGACTGGAGGCACAAATCCTCCAGCTACAGAAAACCCCGTGATTTAAGGCTACGCCTACATTACTAATCCAGAAACATTTGAAAACTGCGTTTTCGTTTCAAAACGCTCTTCGTACACACTAGCGTTTTCCAAAAGTTTCTCATCCAAACTGAAATGTCGAAAAACACTAAATTCACCTTACTGCGCATGCGTGATCCTTCAGAAAAGCTCACTGAGATGATACAGACAGAACAAGACATGATAAAATTATCACAATTCTTCTGGTAGGATTATTTTATTGAGCAAAATATCCCACTGATGCGTCCAGGTTGCACCCACAACCCCAAGTTTGGTCTAAACTGCAATTGCTCTCATGTTTTGCCGCAGGACAGCAATTGTGAGTACATTTTCTGCCATCTTTGCAGGACCGTGATGTGAAGAGTGTGCAAAGTAACATATTTTAGCAACTGTGTGTAAGTGAATAGCACATAACAGGCACAATACAGGTATAAACATGAATAATCAAATGTATCCATCCACTTTGGAGAGCGTTTTTAAAAAAAAGATTTGTTTTCATTAATTAAAACATTGTCTCAGTTTCAAAACAGAGAGAAAAGCGCATTAGTGTGGACAAGGAACCTTCCGATCAGCGTTTAGTAATACCTGAACTCTTGAAGCCACTGTATTCTGAAGCGTTACCTCAGCATCCTGCCTGGCTTCAGGGGGCTGTCAGAACTGATTAACACCAGACCTAACTGAACCAACAGCCCTCTTACCCTTTGTTTTCCCTATTCCTCGTCTGTGCTAAGCCAAGCAGCCCCCTTTGCCATTCACAAGGACACGGCAGTAGCTCCATCTCTGAGGCGTGCCAAAAAATCATAGTTGAAATATTTTGAACCGATAGCTCATGGGGTGTCGTTGTAGTTGGAAGCGTCACAGCTGGCTGGCAGATGTGCACACCCAGCAGAATTTGTTTTTAGTATGAATATGTCTTATAATTAGGAATGGAACAAACATGATACAAAGGCCTGCTGATGTTAAAAAGAACAGACATGAAGTTACTGAGATTTAATCTGAATCACAAACCCTGCATAGTTCAACCCTCAGCAAAAGCTACAGTATGAAAAATAAACAAAACACACATCACTTATAATTGTTATGACTATTCTACAGTGATGAAGGAGACATGTTGTGGCACAGGCTGTGAGATGTGGTATGTGATCGCTTCTAGCCCAGAGGTCATTTTGTTCAATAACACTAATTTAAGAAAGACACAGCAAAAACACAGAGGATTACATAAAAGTGACACCTGATGTCTCATACTGGATCCCATATTACCCAGCATGTTGATTTCTTCAAGTAATTATTATTGCAATAGATAAACTTCTTGTTTAGGAGTCAGAGCACATGTTAGTCTCACCCATGCCCACTATCAGGATCATCTGATCCAGTTAGGCAGCACCAGTGTTTCATGTTTGTTAACTTTTGACTTGATAGTAGGTGTGGACACAGGCTGATCCTGATCTTCTTGTCTGGAAAGCCTCTTTTACACCCAAACAGACCGGATTTAAACTGTCCAAGAGGTAAAGTAATAATATAATACAGAACAAACCTTAAAATGAACTGTTTTGAAATATTTGAGTCCAAAAATATGACTGATATTAAAAAAAAGAAATTTGATAGCCTATTTGATGAAAAATTCTAGTTCAATTTATTTATTTTATTTATATTAAATAAGCATTTTAGCTGAATCCTTACGGTATATGCTACAAGCTTGGGATCGGAATGGGTAAGATATTTTAATGCTTTTGAAAAAAGTCTCACCAAGAATACATTTATTTAATCAAAAATATAGTAAAACTGTAATATTGTGAAATATTGTTAAAATAACAATATTGTCAAGTTTTCCTCTTGACTATATTTGAAAATGTAATTTATTCCTGTGATGGCAAAGCTGAATTTTCAGCATAATTACTCCAGTTTTCAGTCACATGATCCTTCAGAAATCATTCAAATATGATGATTTGGTGCTCAAGAAAGTTCTAAAGAACTTTTTATTTGTACCATTATAAATGCCTTTACTGTCACTTTTGATCAATTTAATAATACATCCTTGCTGAATTAAAGTATTATTCAGAAACAATTATCAAAAAAAATAAATAATAATAATAATATCACTGACCCCACTACTTTTGAATGGTAATGTATATGTAACTAGAATACTCATTGTTTATCTTACATCAAAAAGAGGGTGAATTATATCACTGAAGTGAATATTTCGTAAGCATCAACATTTCCTCTTGCACTTATTACCACTTTACCTATCATGTGACACCCATGGGCAGATGGATACACAAACAACAACTGCTTATGTAGTTAATTACATAATTACAGATGGCCTTTCCCATCAACCATTTAAAGATAAAGACAATCCCAAGCGAAATAGATATTCAGCCCACAAACCACCCGCTTGCATCCAGACACTAATGACAAGCTAACTAAAGTCTGACTACATAACTATGGCAGATGTGACCCTGGCTGAACGCTGGCCTAAATTTTAGGGAAATGACTGATATGTTTACAGACCTCAATCTGGTGTAATCCCGTCATCATCCCTGTCCCTGACAGACGACTACTAACAGACAGACATTAGAGAACAGACCCAAACACTCACAACTGACAGCAACGATTATATAATTGTGCAAGAGTGAAAACAATTGTGTGATTTTTTAACAAGTTTAAACATTTCAGACGGAACAAAACTAGCAACAATATGCACAAATGCTAAAATGTTGTGATTAGTTACATGTCATTTCGCATTTGCCAGACACTGTTATCAAAATGGACTTATACTGCATTCAAGCCATACATTTCATCATCATGCATTCCTTGGGAACCGAACCCATGAATTTAGCGTTGTTAGCTCCATGCTCTAACTTGCAGGAGCGCTGACTAAAATTACAAAAACATGGGAAGTTATATATTCTCACAGTTCCTTATTGGCAAACTTGACAAAGGGTCTAAAAATACAACTTTATAAAGTTTGATAATTAGCGCTAAATCATAAACAGCAATTCAATTCAACAGCAACTAGAAAGTGAATTTAATTAGGATAACTTTTATGTTGGCTTGACAAAGCCTTGTCTGGAAGTTTTATAAGCTTCTTAACATGACTTATGTTGTTAACATGGCTTAGCATGTGTCTAGCATTATTTTACATTTTGTTAACATGTTTGTTGCATGTTTTGCTAGCATGACAAGCATGTCTTACCAAAACAATTTAACACATTGCTAGTATGTTGTAACATGTTGCTAATATGTTTTAGCATGTTGCAAGTAAGTTAAAAGTTTATTATTAGTATGATTTGGCATGTTGCTTCTCTACTTGAGAAAAGTGATGCCGCCAATGCCCCAAGATGGCACTAACAATACATCTTGCACTAATTATATTGTTCGGAGCCCGAGTCTGTGCAGCAGTGAGCGTAAAGTGGAGCCGCGGTAGCCTGCGCCCATACTCCTGCAGAATCAATCACAAGCACACGCCCCTGAACTTTTTTTTAAGAAGCCAGACTGCTCCAATTTTGAGTCTGCTGATTGTAGTACAACTGAAGGCTAGTTGAAATAAGGTAATACAACTACTATCCATATAGTCATATCCTTAAAAAAGCCCATTGGTGCCTCCATTCTACTTCACTCAGAGAAGCTGTCAATCACAGCTGTCAATCATGATGTCACACCCGTTTTAAAGCATCAAATAACTAACTAAAACCAAACTTATTTAAAAAGTGAACACTTGAACTTACACCAGCGTGATAAAAACTGCCTAAAATGACAGAAATCATCTTAAGGAAAAAAAATATTGGAAGTGTAATTTGATTGTTTAGTTTGGCTCACATCCCATTTGTTTACATGGAGAGGGTGGGATTTATGACCTATACTGCATCCAGCCACCTGGGGGCGATCAAAATGCTTTGGCTTCACTTTTCAGGACGTGAGCAGCACCCCGGTTTTAGCATGTTGTTATGAATTAACATGTTGCTAGCATGAATTAGTATATTGCTAACATGGTTTAGCAAACTGCAAACAAGTTTTAACACATTGCTGGCATGATTTAGCATGTTGCTACTGCTAGCATGTTTTGTTAACATGAATTAGCATGTTAACAGAATGTTTTATGTTGGCTTTGTCAAGCCAGCATAACTAAATGAACAGCTAGACTAAAAAAAGACAGGAATTCAGTCTTAATCAGCACAATGACATAGTGAAAACAATTATCATTGCCTAAATCAAAAATGTATAAGACATACATCCAAACTGTCAACCTACTGCATTGTCTGTGGGACTTGTCAAACACACCAATAAGGATAGGACATGCAGTAACATGGAGACTTAGCATGTATGTAGAGTGCCATTCATTCTCTCACACACAAATATGCACACACATAGACACTTAGGCCACGTGCAATGTTCGCTGTGAATCATGTGATGGGTTTTGCTAAAACAGTGCTCATCTATTTCTTTCATATTTTCTCAAGTCACTGCATTCAGAAGACAGTGATGATGATAAGTGTATGATCAGTAAGTCAAATTGAGATAACAAAATATCCAAATCTGGTTCAGCCTAGTAATGCCATTAAAGTCCCCATGAAATCAAAATGTAAGTTTTTTGGCTTTTAGTATGAATTTGTTAGCCTTAAAGGAATTGTAGGTAGGAATTGTATAAAAAAAAACCTTTTTCCAAATTTGTTTAAACTTTCTGTATATATATCAATGCATAATTAAAATGTAAGTACTCTGAAAAAGAAAGTATAAAAATCGAGTGTCTGTAGACCTCTCACGACTGTTTTAAAGACAGCTCATTATTTCCATTCACTCCACCCCCTCCCTTCTGGGCTCCTTCCAAAGCCACGCCTCCAAAACACATGAACGCGCGACTCCGACCGCTGAGCTGAAGACGCATGAGACGAGCGGAGAGGAAGGAGCGCAGTGCATGTAGTGACATCATGTCAGAATCACATGTA
Organism: Tiaroga cobitis; assembly: GCA_030578255.1. Classification (NCBI taxonomy): domain Eukaryota; kingdom Metazoa; phylum Chordata; class Actinopteri; order Cypriniformes; family Leuciscidae; genus Tiaroga; species Tiaroga cobitis. Next base: position 37,281,645 of record CM060603.1, read on the forward strand.
ATAAAAAAATCTAACTTTATCATTATGAAGATAAACAAATAAGATGTATTTTAGTACTCACTATCAAGTAGCATTTTGATATTGGTAAAGTTTAAAATATATATTTATTGATTCGCTAACGAGCTAGTTATCTATAAGGCAAAGCTAAAAACAGGTTGCATGATACACGTTTTTCCATTGCCATCATTTACACTGTGATGAAGATGAATTTCGTGTAACATTCATAACATAAATGGTGTTCTGCATGTAAGAGTTTCCATGATGAAAGCATTGTTGACTCTGATGAGGACTACACTCCGGAGACAAGTACCGCATCGTCAGCTCGAGGACAGATCCGGGGTCGAGGGATTTTTTGTTTAAAAACAAAACAAAGGCGAAAAAACGTGCAGGTAAACTTCCAGGTGAACATGGTAAAAGAGTTAGACAGAGGGTAAATATAATTCTAAGAAAAGTTCCTGGATGCGGCCTACTATCTGTTAAACATGTATTTAGTTATCTAAAGCAAAATTATGCACAATTCAACACTATAGCTATCATCTTGAGCTAGGCATATATGTAATTTATCATTTCTAGTACGGCTCGCTAAGTAATGTTATGTTAGCTATATTAGGCAGCTACGTGTGCTAATGACACATGCTTCATGAAAACATAAAGAAAAAAATATGTATGATCAAAGTACAAAAAGAAAGATTTACCTGTCCAGCAGAAATATAGCCATCCAGGCGTCACTTTTCAGCCCCTTGAGGTCTCAGTTCTCGCCATCGCTGGAAAGCCACGCCGATATTGACATGCGTTTTATTTTGTTGTTTATCCAAAGACTTTTTGTTCATTACCTTTTCTAGTAACGTTACTGTCTTCCTTTTTTTGCCTGGTTTGCCTTCGCGAACTGCATATGTGAATTTTGGTTGGTCTTTCTCTGCCATTGTTTTGCTATTCCTAGGTTCCGTGCCTCTTGAATTCCTCAAATCAAACGGATGCGCGCGCAAGTGGGCAGGTCCTGTGTGGCAAAAGGGTGGTTGCCATGGTTGCGAGAGAGTGACAGTCGCCTAAGCCAATTCTGTGTTTCGTCCCGAATGTAAATAATGAGCTGTGTTTAGTGCAGATTAAACGGTCTAGAGTCACTCGATTTTTATACTCTTTTTATCAGAGTACTTACATTTTAATTATGCATTGATATATACAGAGAAGTTTAAACAAATTTGGAAAAAAGTGTTTATAAAATTCCTACCTACAATACCTTTAATGACAAAATTTGCATTTACAAGATATAAGAGGTCAAAAACTTTCTCGAAAAAGTTTCTCACTCCCACCAATATGGATCAACGATTTTGATGTCATGTTTGCAGTCATGTCTAATATAGTTTAACTACCCCATCCTTCAATAACAGCCTTTTTGCAAAGACTCAATCAATATTTCATTCTGAGCCCTGAAAATGCATGGAAGTCATTCTGTTAAAGAATCCGGCTGTCATTCTTTTTCTTAACCAAACCACGTTTGAACAGAACCATATTTAGCACTCCAAACAAGACTGACACCTGTAATCCTGCTGCTATGTGAAAGTAGTGACAGGATCATCAGACAATCCCCACTGAAATTTCTTGAAGTGATTTAAATAATCAGGAACATTCAAAATTAACTTTATCAAAACTTTTTTAAGGCGTTCTCCTTGTTACTACCTCTGTGACTGGGTGGAAGTTTTACATCACCCCATAGACATTATTGATGTGTAAACTGATGTATTCATCTGTGTGGCCTCACAAAATGTTCAAAATTAATTCTAAATAAAATGTTGTTGTTTTTTTCTTGGACTAATATCAAGGAAAAGCTGTTTTTTAAACAATATGACCGTTTTAATTGATTGACATTTGAAAGTAATTCTAAACAAGTAAATGTGGTACAGAGCATCCTTTGCCTTGACTTGAATTAAAAAAGGTAGGGCAGGGGTCTCCAGTCCTGCTCCAGGAGGGTCACTCCTTTAGATTCAACCTTAATTAAATACACCTGAACCAGTTAATCAATGACTGAATCCGAAATCGCTCCCTATATCCTCAAATAGGGCATTATTTGAGGGGACAGCCATTTGTAGTGGTGACCGAAACCATAGAGGATGTTACTGAGTGCACTCTTTCTATTCCAAATTGCACCACAATAGCGAGTGTACAGCAAATGTACACTCAACGGCTGTCCGAATTCGCTCACTCGTTTTCATTCACTCCTTCAAGTGAACTGTATAACGTAGGGAATAGTGATTGAGAGTTTCGGGATAGGGGGCGATTTCGGATTCAGCCAAGGTTTTACTAGGCATACTAGAAACTTCCAGGCAGGTGTGTTGAGCCAAGTTAGAGCTAAACTGGCCGGACAGTGGCCCTCCAGGACCGAGTTTGGACACCCCTGGGCAAGAGAAACACATCAAAAAGTTGAAGAGTCAGGTGCCTTACCTCTCTCGTACAGATCATGAGGGGCTTTTTCCTCAGCTCAATACACTTCCGGAGCTTGCAGATCTGATGCCCCGTTTTTCTGTTCAGGCAATTCCTGCATTCCCCACAGTTCATCTCGCGCAGACAAGGCACGCAAACGCAGCAGCGACTTCTCTTCTTCCTCTCCCTCCTCTCTTGAACTCGAAGTAAACGCAGCTGAATATCCTCAACTTGGAGAGGAGGGTTTCCTGACACCCTGTGCTCAAGAACCGACTCTGACTCACTGTCAAACGAGGACTGGGTGCTTTCTGTGCTACTGGAGAGCAATGCCGTCACCTGAGGCCTATGGCCCATTTCACAAAGAGTGCTGTTGTAAATGGTTGTGCTCAGCGAGAGGAGAGAAAGCGCTCCCTCTTTCTTCATCGACATTTCAGCATCGTCAATTTCATCTTTGGTGTCTACATCCGCAGTGCTTTGCAACTCACTTTTTTCCTTCTGGAGAGCATTAGCAATGTTTTCAAGTGCTTGTGATTCATTGGAGGATTGACACACTTGGGAGGCCACAGTTTCACCTGCTTCTGTAGAGTTTTCTGGAGTGGTTTCAAAAGAACTGTCAGGAAAGTCCATGTGTGGAACAATGTGTTGAACCTCCTCAACCTGACCTAAAACATGCTTATCTGACTGTGAAGGGGAGGGAGTCGTTGGGCCTGAGGTATTATTGTTGTATGCAAAGTCCACGTTATTGACGGGGTCGTGCCTCAGAGGGTCATGCTGCTCAACAAACGCTGTGTTTGGCTGCTCATTAGAAGCAAGGCAGCTTTCGTTTTGTACGGTTTCTGTGTTTGCTTTTACCTTCTCTGCCTTGTCAGTGTCGTGAACAACAGTCTCTATGTGCTCCTCCGCAGTTTCCTCTGAGCTTATATTAATGCTCTGTCCCTCTCCAGTGGGAATAACAGCACCCTTTTGTTGTCCATCACCAGTAGGATCATGAACTTCTGACCTTTTAGCATCGGTATCCTGTTCCCTGATCTCCTGATCTCCCTTTCTTCTTGTAACCACCCTCCTGTAGGACTCAACTTCCTGTAGGCCGCTCGAGACACTATTCCTTGGTGTCTTTCCTTTTCCATTAAGTTTTGACAACAAGCCATTTTGTTTCACAGAACCACGAGTGTGCCTGGGTCCTTTACCACTATGAACATTCTTGACTGTCCTCTTGCTGGGTTTGCTGTCAACAGTCCTCTGGGCCCCCTTTAGTGCTTGTTTTTTGTCTATGGCCTTCTTGATCTCACCACTGGCTTTGAGCGAGTTGACCGTTTGCCTCCTAGTCGTGGAAGCTTTCACCCCTCTAACATTTCGCTTTTTGGATGCACAAGATGACTTCTTGGGTGCTTTGGGAATATGAGGCATAGCTGAAGTAAGTGAGGGTGAGGGAGGAGGAGTTCAGGATAGCCGGCATGGAAAAGAGTATGAAGATGACTCTGGACAACAGTACTTTTCAGATCTTTTAGGTAATGGTCCCAGTTTCAAGTAAGATCACACTGACATTTTTCCACTGTTGGCATATGGATGTATGGCTACCTGTGGAAAGGACAATTCATTATTGAATTATGTAGCATGTAGCCTCTGATTACAAAAAATCATGCGTGAAAATCTTGCAATCTTGACATCCAAATTGGGGATTGTGGCTTTTAGTGCATATTATTTATGGGCTTTGAAGCCATCTGGTGTGCTCCTCCATAAACATTTAAAATGTACAGTCTTTCTCTTCTGGAAAACTGAAAAAGAAATATTGATGGGTGTGTTGCAATAAGCTACCTAGTTCAGTAATTAGGGCACTGATGATCAGAGAACATTTATCTTTAACAAAAAAATTGCTCCTTTAGACATTGCATCACATTTTTGAAGTGTGAAATAAATTGAACGAGCCAACTCAATTATTCGGCATAAACGTTTGACAGCAATAAACATAATCTAGCAAACATTTATAATATTTTACGACTGAAATGTGGTGACATTTTACAACGAGAGTACGTTAGCGTGTCCAATCAAATGCTCTCTAGAATGAGAATGCTCTTCCCCCTGATAGCACCTGCACAGACTAGCAAGTAAGAAATCATGAATTATGGCTGCGTGATGTAAAATAAAGAAAGACCTCTGCCTATTTAAAAAAGGATGATTCCATCAATATGTTTCAAATAAATACACAAACACAGTAGGCAAGGCAAGGCAATTTTATTTTTATTTGAGTACAGAACAATGTGCTGGCCAAGCCATTAAAATTGGGTCATTAACTTAAAGTTAATCAAGTGTAACATGAAAGATACAGTAAATAGGTAATCTATAGATATCATGATGCCTGAAGTATGATATATTTTGATGACTGTGTGTGCAGGTGCAAAGTATTTGCTATATTACTCTGTCCTATATTAGGGAATATCCTCACTAGAGTCCAAACACTAAATTCAGGGTGTAAATAAAGTAGGCTATATATGAATACATTTTAGTATGGGGAAAAAAAGCAAAATAGAGGATAGTATGAAATATAATGTTGGTATACTAAAGGATATATGCAACCTTTAAGTACAAATGTATTTAGCTCACAAAGACCTTATCGATTGAATTGCTAATACGACTAATTCTGATGCTTAGCGAAACGTCCCATAGTATTACATGGTTATTAAACAGTACCATAGTGTTACAACAGCTTTTGGACATTGGAATGTTTCTTTTGACATGTTCCATTACAGTAACGGTTACCTTAAATATCATGGTAATCGTTTAGTACCATAATATGGTAATCATTAAGTACCACGGTACTTTTTGTAAGGGTAATCTAATTTACATATTCATTGTTTTCAACTGTTTGTTTTCATGTGTCAACTCGGAATCTCCCTCAAGGGAATCAAGTTTCACTACCTGCCATGAGTTAAATGGAAGCATAAATTAGGCAAGTGTGAGGTGTTTATATCCACAAAGTGGATCTAAAGACACAAGTGTACACACTGGCTGTGTTTAAAACCTAGTGAACTCCCTACCTACACAGCATTTTTGTGCGTCAGTCATAGACGAGTCACGCGCCTACGATTCCCAAAAATGCTAGGGAACTAACTAGGTTTTGAGATAGCCGTTGTGGCTGACTAATCGCTTTTAACGTTCTCACACACTTATCTCTAACAACAGTTTGTTTCGTTTTCAATAAACTGCCCAACAAACTTTCAATCTGATACGAATCAAATAATAAAACAAGAGGGCTTTAATCCGTAGGCTGCTGCATTGTTATTAACACTTTGAAGGGAGTTGAAATACTTTACATACCGGAGAGACAGATGCACTGTCTGAAGAGCTAATAATATTCCCCGCCTGTACACGACCGATCCTTCCGCATTTCTCTTCGATGGATCTTCCCTAGGCACGAGTGAATAACGTCTTCACAATATAACTGTGAACTGTGACACTGACATGCTGCCACAGAGACTAAAGCACCTGATAAAAGGCAAATCCTTCTTATGCCAATCCATTCACGGCAGCCCTCTGCCAGACTCGACCTGCACTCTCGCACTCTCCAGTCAACTTCAGGATATTTAATGGACGTCGGCGTGAGGTGGCGGGAAAACCCGGACTGGATTTCTGTTCTCAATATAGACAATATGTGCAACAATCAAATCTACACATAGACATACAGTATATATGTAACTTATCTATAATAATAAAAAAACTCTCTGCTCTCTGCGCTTTAAGCTAATTGCTAAATGCGTGGACCACGTTTCGAGATGACGTCAGTTTGGTTTCACTATGACATCGTCACTTCTTGACTCAACAATCAAACAGTCTGTGAATGACTCATGAGCTACCTTTGTCTGTACCTTTACAGTCTATGGTACTTACAGTGAGGCCCTAAATTATCATAATTGTATTATTATTGTTCTTGTTGTTGTTTAATTATATTATTATTACAGAATTTCCATATACAGAAAACAAGTCAATAAATGATCATCGTCATGCTTATTATTTGTTTTATAATATTATAAAGGCACAACATTGTCCAGTGCATTTATATACAGACAACTTCAATAATATTTATGTACATCCATAATAATAATGATAGTAGTCGTAGTTAGTTTATATTTTTAGAAGTAGTTTATTTAATAATTAAGTTTCTTATATTATTCTATTACGCAATGTTCATATACAGACAATAATTACTCTGAAAAGTTAATTCCTTTTTATTTAACAATGAAAAACCCACAATACGCAGTATTGCCAAAAAAATCATATAGAGACAATATTGTATAATAATAAATCTGCTAAATAAATGTAATGAAGTATCATTTGCAATATAAACACAAAGTAAATCGAATAGATGCGGTGCTGTCAGGGTGCTGTGTGTTGACACGCAGTTACGTGTTAATTCTGCGACAGGAAATGAATCAGTGAAGGACATGAAATGGACGAAACTGCAGACAAACACGTGAAAAAGAAAATGTATCATCGTGACTTGGTTTATGTTTTATGTAAGTACATAGTCTATATTCGTAGAATAGACGCATGGATCTAATCTAGAGCGAATAGTTTTGTTGTCGTAGACGTAGAGTGTTCACGCTGTGTTTGTAACAGAATGAGCTGTCAGCTTCAGTTTCAGTTCCATATACAGTTGTGCAACCGATGACCTTGATTTTAGGCCGGATTTCTTTTTTCTGTGTACAAGTATTCAGGTCAGAGCTGCTGAAGACGTTTCTATTTGTGAATCGGTGCAAAAATTCTTTGTAAATTGCATGGGGAGTGAAATCTGTGTAATATTATGGCTGGCTCATGGAATAAGCAACAGTAACCACAAGGTAACAATATGCAAAAACATCGTTATTGTGTATTTTAATATATTTCGAGTTGCTGCACGTTACGCAACATTATAAAATTTAGCCAAAGTTATGAAAACAAGCTGGCCAGACAACGAGGCACTAAAAGAAAGTAGCAAAAAGTACCATGCAATCACCATCGGGTTTTGTACATTTACCATGGTATATATTTTTTTTTTTTGACGTTCATGTATCATTCAGTACCATGGCCTGGTTTCACAGATAGCCAGCATTAGGCTTTAGTTCAATTGGGACATTTAAGTAGCTTAATAAACGTATCTTGGCTTAGATCAAAACATTACTGGTGTGAATCTTGAGACAAAACAATAGCAGTGACATATTTTTTTTAGATGGGTCAGTGCAGGGATGGATTACTGACCGGGCCTATGGGGCCAGTCCCCAGGGGCCCTTGACTACCAGAAGCCCGGGGGGCCCTGGGGTTTAAGGCCACGCAATCCAGTTTGGTTCAGAAAACCCATTAACAATGAAAACAAATGTTTATTAATGCTGTAATATATGTGTCCCATAGCCTATACAAGGCCTCTTAAACAAGGCTCTTGGACTCTGAGGGCTCCCTGGAACTTACTGTTGGGCCCTATGTGAATATGAAGGCCCCAAAACTATTGTCACTCTTTGAGCGTATTTTTGTGTGTGAAAAGTATTGGAAAATCACTCTTTATTATTACATTATAACTGCCCATTTTCCCTAAGTTGAAGTGAGACTACATTTTTAAACATTGCCTAATTTTTTATTTGCCTCATTTGCATAATGTTTTATTGCCTAATTATAAATGATCCAACAAAATGGCCCTAAAGAGAGCAATAGAGTTAGAGCAATATGTTTTAGCATAGTTTTTAAATTTAAACTGTAAAAAGTAAAAACGTACACCCTTCACTCTACAGTTGTTTGAACGACTGTAAAAGATGCACCTTCAAATAAAAAAGTAGATATTCGAATAAATTGCTTGATATTTGATATCCGTTCCAATTTGATTTTTCTCAAAAGTGACAGCCCTAATGAGGGGTGGACCTCAGTTCTTCTAGATCCAGGGGCAAGAAAAGTTTTCTAAATTTTAAAGTTAAATGCATTAATCTGAACTTTTAGAGTTCAGAAATATAAGAGCTCAAACTCATGTTCAGCAGGCAGCCTATGAATATAAATCATTAGAAAGGATTGTTTAAAAAAAAAAAAAAAAAAAGCATCACAATAAGTGTACTGTGATTCTCAAAACATTTGCTGACCAACCAAAGTTTAGTAACAACATGTAACAATGTTTACATCAATTAATTTGGATAAATATCAGGTAGGCTATACCTTATAAAGCTATGTTAATTTTTCTCAAACAAAAATCTCTCACTAATGCTGTAAATACATGGAGTTGGTATTATTATTAAAGGTTAAAATGAACAAAATATAATGCAGTTTTTATAATATTGTATAATATTTTAATGATATGAGTAAAATTATAATATGTAATATAGTGCATATTTAGCAAAAATGATCCTCTCTATATGCCTAGTTAATTTTTCTAGCTAGGCTGTGGTCATTAAATGGCTTTTCTGAGGTAAATGTTACGTTAGGTGACAGTCTATTGTTCTCCAGTTGTTTTATTGACCTATTTCAGCGGTTGACGCACTGATTGAGTGAGTGATTACATGAGAAATGACACATTTCAGCAAGTTGTAGGCTAGTATCTTCCATAATAGTTCATTCGAATTGATTTACTAACTAAAGAAGAGCTTTTAGATCAGTTCACAGCACGGGCTGCTTGAACCGAGGTGCTGATCTGGCACGTCATATTAAAGAGCGCCAAAACAGTATTTATTGTTGTTGGAATTTCGTAATAAAATTGACATCATTTGAAAGCTGAGACTTTGTTTCATATAATAAGTAACCTGCCTTATCTTGTCTATCGATGTCAGTGTCCTCTTTGCCTCAGGATTTTTCATTGCGTGAAAAAAACGGAGAACATGTCAACACGACGCGCGAGATTTGGCAGCGTCAACACTGTGTATTATATTTATTAAAAACCGAAAACAAATTGCAGCTCTTGCGAGATTTTATAATCGCACTGGGAGGGGGGCACTGGCGGGCGGGCGGGCCGGTGGGGGGTGGGGTTATCGGGGGCTTTGGAGATACCTGGCGCCAGGGCCATACAAGTCATAATCCGTCCCTGGGTCAGTGCAAGTTGCTTTCAGTTAAAACAGCTCAAACGTGCATTTTAGTCTAGGACTAGGCTTAAGCCTTGTCTGTGAATAAATTAGGAGCCAGAATAAATTGTTTGTTTTGATTATTTGTCTTTATATATAAGTATTTATACAATAGCCAATAACAATACATTTTCATATGAAAATGCTCGAACGGTTCTTATTAAGCCGAAATAAAACGTCTCGGTTACGTATGTAACCCTAGTTCCCTGATAGGGAACGAGACGCTGCGTCGAACGCTGCGGGAACGCCTCTGCGTTGTGCGTCATGAAGCACGTATGGAATCAGCCCAATGGAGAGATGAAACGTCATAGGCGGGTGACGTCATCGACCAGGAAACTATAAAGCACCCCAAAAACATAAGCGCAGTAGCTTCTGATAGGCCTGAAGGAAGCGCTAACGGGAGTGCCGGGAGTATGGCGGAACGACGCAGCGTCTCGTTCCCTATCAGGGAACTAGGGTTACATACGTAACCGAGACGTTCCCTTTCAAGGGAACTCGAGCTGCGTCGAACGCTGCGGGAACGCGAATACCCACGTCGCCATAGGACCAAATGACCGCCATGTGAGAACTAGCGCACAGAGGACGAGAGCACTTGTGCCCCAGGGGTAGAACTTAAGTCTAGGTCATAGAACTTAATAAAAGTATGCGGTGAAGACCATCCAGCCGCATCACAAACATCACTCAGGGAAACCCCCGATAATAGAGCTTTGGAAGCAGCCATACTCCTAGTAGAGTGGGCTCGAACAGCCAAAGGTGAAGGCTGACCAGCCGACTCATAAGCAAGTGAGATAGCCTCGACCACCCACTTGCTCATTCTCTGTTTAGACGCAGGGCACCCTTTCCTGGATGGCCCGAAACATACAAATAGTTGTTCTGATTTCCTCCACAGGGCAGCTCTGTGGACATAAGCGTCTAACGCCCTAACAGGGCAGAGTAAATTAAGTTTCTCCTGGTCCGATGACATAAATGGAGGAGGACAGAAAGCCTGCAGAACCGTAGGTCTAACAACATTAGTAGGGACCTTGGGAACGTAACCTGGTCTAGGATGCAGAAAAGCCTTAACCATGCCAGGCGAAAATTCCAGGCACGAGGGTGACACGGACAGAGCCTGCAAATCTCCGATTCTTTTTAATGAGGAGATAGCAAGTAAAAAGATAGTTTTAAAAGTGAGAAACTTCTCAGGAACTTCTTCGATAGGTTCAAAAGGAGCTAGGGAAAGACCTTCCAATACAATGGCCAGATCCCAGGTCGGCACCCTCGTACGAACTGCTGGCCTCAGCCTCAAAGTGCCACGGAGGAAACGAGTTACAAGCGGGTGTCTCCCAAGAGAAACTCCACTGAAAGGGACGTGGTAAGCAGCTAGTGCCGCCACATACACCTTTAGTGTGGAGGGGGATAACCCTGTGGAGAAGCGCTCCTGCAGGAACTCCAGCACTGCACCCACTGGGCAGTTAACTGGGTCCTGCAGGTGTTCTCCACACCAAGAAGTGAAAAGTTTCCACTTCAAGGCATAAAGCTTCCTCGTGGATGGAGCTCTGGAGTGAAGAATGGTCTCAACAACCTCGGTTGAGAGACCAGACTCTATGAGCTGGGCCCCTCAAAAGCCAAGCCCACAACCTTCATAGATCTGGGCGGGGGTGAAGTAACAACCCGCTCGCCTGAGAGAGAAGGTCCCTCCTCAACGGAATCTCCAGAGGAGAGAAATTAGGTCCGAAAACCAAACTCGGGCCGGCCAGTACGGGGCTACCAACAGTAGACTGACCCCGTCCCGGCGAACCCTCTCCAGAACTCCTGGGAGCAGAGCAATCGGGGGAAATGCGTACAGGCGTGACCTCGGCCACTCCTGTACCATTGTGTCCAACCCCAGAGGGGCTGGAGGACTTAGGGAAAACCACAGATGGCAGTGTGATGTTTCCCTGGAAGCAAATAGGTCTGCCTCGGCACGACCGAAATGTTTCCATAGGAGCTCCACCACCTCGGGGTGGAGTCTCCACTCCCCGGGCCTCAGCCCCTGCCTCGGCAGGATGTCTGCCCCCTGATTCAAATATCCAGGGATATAAATTGCCCTTAATGAAAGAAGCTTCCCCTGGGACCATAGAAGGATCTGGCGAGCCGGCTTGTATAACGGGCGCGAACGCAGACCCTCCTGATGGTTTATATGAGAGCCCACCGATGTGTTGTCTCACCGGACAAGAACATGGTGACCTCTCAGGTCTGGGAGGAAGTGTTTCAGAGCCTGAAACACTGCCATCATTTCTAGACAATTTATGTGCCAATGAAGATGATGGTCCTGCCATAGACCCTGGGCCGAGCGACCACTCATGATCGCCCCCCAGCCTGTGAGAGAGGTGCCCGTCGTTAGTGTTTGAGACGGAGCCCCCAACACAGGACCTAGGGACAGGATCCAAGGTTCTTTCCACATAGCCAGAGCACGGAGACACCGTCACGTGACCCTGATCTTGCGGAGCGGGTTTCCCCTCGGGGAGAACCCCTTGGTCCTGAGCCACCACTGCAGTGGTCTCACGTACAGCAGGCCGCAAGGTATAACGTTGGATGCTGCTGCCCTGAGACCCAGAATCCTCAGATATCTTTTCACAGTGAGTGACTGGCCTAGCTTTGCCTGTTTGATGGCTGAGAGAATCGAAGCTATACGAGCAGGAGACAGATGTGCCTGCATCGTCGTCGAATCCCAAACCACGCCCAGAAAAAGTGGTCCTCTGTACTGGAGAAATCACACTCTTTTTGGCGTTGAGCCTCAACCCCCACTTTTTGATATGGGCGAGAACGACATCTCGATGCCGAATCGCCTGATGCTCCGATTGAGCCAGAATCAACCAATCGTCGATATAGTTTAAATGCGGACGCCCTGGAGCCGCAGCAGTGCCAGAGCTGCATCCATGCATTTCGTAAAAGTTCGGGGAGAGAGTGCTAGGCCGAACGGAAGAACCTGATACTGGTATGCTTCGCCCCCGAAGGCGAACCTCAGGAACTTCCTGTGTTGTGGAAGGATGGAAATGTGGAAGTATGCGTCCTTTAGGTCTATCGTGACAAACCAGTCCTCGGATCTGATTTGAGACACGATCTGCTTGATAGTGAGCATCTTGAATTTTAGCTTCCCTACCGAGCGATTCAATAGGCGCAGGTCTAAAATTGGACGCAACCCCCCATCCTTCTTTGGAACGATGAAATATCGGCTGTAATAACCTGACTCCAAACTGGGAGGAGGAACCCGTTCTATAGCCTCCTTTTGGAGGAGCGTTTTCACCTCTTGTTCCATTACCAGAGCCTGCTCGGGGCCCACCACTGTGTGCAGAACCCCTCTGAATTTTGGTGGACGACACCTGAACTGGATAGCATATCCTTTTTCTACTGTCTGCAGGACCCAATGAGATATTCTTGGAAGGCTTTTCCACTCTGCCAGAAAATCTACTAAGGGTACCAGTCTCTCGAGACTGGCCTCTGGTGTAACTTGAGCAGCAAACACAGCGCCCTGTAACGGCGCACCGGCAGGGAACGACTGGTTTGACTGCTGTGAGACCCTCCTCAGAGGGAGCGAGCGTCCCTCGGGAAAACGCTCGCTGGGACCGCCTACGCCCCGGCATGAAGGCGGGGTTGGCAGAACGGCCCCCTGAGGGCACCGAGGAAGAATGGGCACCGTAAAGAGAGGTGAACTCCTTTCCGCCTCGGTGGGGACCACCCTCAGCATCCTGAACGCCTTGGCGTCAGGACTTCTTCTTAGCCGAAGCCTTCTTAGACAATATCACTGTCCTCAGATCAGGTCTATTGCTAGAAGACTTCGGCTGAGAGTGCAGCGCCTGAGCCCACTGTCCAGCAGGGGGAGCACGAGACGCGACACTCTGCTTCTGCTTTTTTTTTTTTTTTTTATTCAGAGGGAGCGAGCGTCCCTCGGGAAAACGCTCGCTGGGACCGCCTACGCCCCGGCATGAAGGCGGGGTTGGCAGAACGGCCCCCTGAGGGCACCGAGGAAGAATGGGCACCGTAAAGAGAGGTGAACTCCTTTCCGCCTCGGTGGGTACCACCCTCAGCATCCTGAACGCCTCGGCGTCAGGACTTCTTCTTAGCCGAAGCCTTCTTAGACAATATCACTGTCCTCAGATCAGGTCTATTGCTAGAAGACTTCGGCTGAGAGTGCCGCGCCTGAGCCCACTGTCCAGCAGGGGGAGCACGAGACGCGACACTCTGTTTCTGCTGCGCCCTATGGGATGAGCTTGTAGACGGCCGGGGCTGCTCCCGCCCAGCAGCCCCAGGGACGTGAATTTTTAACGGGAGAAATTTTTTGAAAGCTGCAGCTTGTTTTTTCTCTTCCTGGAATTTGTCTATAACAGAATTAACAGCTTCGCCAAATAACCCCGATGGAGAGAGAGGAGCATCTAAAAGAAAAGCTTTTTCTTTGTCTTTCATATTTGTCTGATTTAACCAGAGATGTCTTTCTGCGGCCACCAGAGCTGCCCTAGATCGACCCACTAGCTTGGCCGATTCTCTGGTGGCGCGCAGGGATAAATCAGCAGCCTGACGCAGTTCTCGAACTACGTCAGTACTGACTGCCTCACTCTCACTCACGTCCCTCAGCAGGTCAGCCTGGTATGCCTGCAAGATTGATATTGTATGCAGACATGACGCAGCCTGACCTGCAGCCGAATACGCTTTACCCACCAAAGCAGATGTATTTCTAAGGGGCTTGGTGGGTAATACCGGTGTTTTAAAAGATGACGCCGCCTCGGGGGAGAGATAGCTCGCGAGCGTCTCTTCCACGCGAGGCAAAGCGCCATAACCATATGATCTAGCCCCCATTATATTTGAATATGTTGATGTCTGGGGACTAAATATTCTATATGAAACCGGTTTCTTCCACGATCTCGACACCTCAGTGTGGAGATCGTGAAAGAACGGCAGACACCGGCGTGGAGGCTGAACACGTGAGGGCAAAAATCTTTCATCAAGTTTCGATTTTGACACAGACTCCTGTCTAATCACTGGCCATTCAATACTGAGTTTTTCAACAGCTCGTGTTAAAACCTCCATAAGCTCATCACTTTCGGGAGAGTGAGGTGGCGAATCCTCAGTCTCTCCCTCCACACTAACAACATCCAGCTCCTCAGAACTGGATAGCTGTAGTACGGGTGCCTCATCCCGAGCGGAAGAAACCGCAGCGCGTGCTTCCGAACCCAGGCATGAGGCACTGGATCTCACAGGTGAAGGGAGAGATAAGGCAGCGCCCGTCTCAACCCCCGCTGAGAGATCCATCTGCGATCCCCACGATAAGCGCCGCCGCTCTGCCTCGGCAGAAGCGGGACCCGAACCGCGGGGAGCGCGCACCGAACCGCTCTCCTCAAAGAGCGATCGGCGGGAGCGGAGCGTCCTTAACGGCAAACGCTCGCAATGCTCACAGTCTGCTCCCTCGAGAGCAAACTGGGCATGCTGAACTCCCAAACAAACAACACAAAGATCATGTGTATCCCCGCTCGTTAAATAACGCGAGCAGGGAGGAACACACTTTCTAAACTGCTGTTCGTCCGCCATAATCTCTCAATATATATATATATAGGATAAATTGTTTGTGTGGTGCAGGGTATGTAAGACAAACAATATCACACAGGGACAGATTCACATGTAGCGCGACTGAAGGCACAGAAGCTACTGCGCTTATGTTTTTGGGGTGCTTTATAGTTTCCTGGTCGATGACGTCACCCGCCTATGACGTTTCATCTCTCCATTGGGCTGATTCCATACGTGCTTCATGACGCACAACGCAGAGGCGTTCCCGCAGCGTTCGACGCAGCTCGAGTTCCCTTGAAAGGGAATTCATTGTATGGTTTGCTTCTCAGCCCAACCTGTAACTCGTTCACTTATCCTGATGGCACCTGTACATGATTTGGTTTGTCTTTCTAGTTTAGATTTAGAGAACTGAATCTGTTAACATTTCCCCAAACCAGGTACTCATAAAGTAATACATTTACAACCCTGTCCAACAGTTTATGACTGATAAGACTTTCCTGTGCACTTAGTCCAGCCTGTGGTACAGATCAGCTGAGACATAATAATAATAATATCAATGCACATGTTTGTTTACCTCATTCCAGAGTGTGCTGAAGACATGAATATACTGCAGTCCTGATAGCAGCCATCATGACGACAGAGGCTGTAATCCCAGCTCCTGTGCAGAAAGACTACCACTACTGGTTGCGCTCTTTCACAGCTGGAGGTGACGTTTCAATCACAAAATATTGATGTACTAAAGAATGTACAATCAGCTGCTCTTGCATATCTTGAGCTATGGGAGTATGCATGCATATTAGTATTGGAGTTAAATTACTTGTATAGGCCATAAATGTGTGTTTTTCCACCCATATTATTTTATTTTAAATAAATTGTGTAATTGTGCTGCATTAATTTCTCAAGTCTTATACACCCATTTAACATAACTAATTTTAGATTTCAGACAGATTTTAAGTTAATTTTTCAATAATTTATCAAACCATTAGCATATGTATGGTTCTCTGATGTCGGTTAATAGTCACATGACATGCAGGTATACAAATGAAATATTTACTACTTTTTTTGGGAAGTGTTTTATGATTGTTTGGTCCTAGGCACTTTATATTAAGTGTCTTTAACTATGTATTAACATTTAAATTGATTATTGACTTATATTTTAAAAATACCTGCTTGTAATTTCAGCTGTAATTTAATATCTTGTAATTTCATCTATAATTGCACTGTTGACCCTTCCCCATCCTTAAACCTTACCAGACCACCAAACTTGTCCCTAACCTTACGCGTATCCCACCTCAATAGCAGCAAATACATGTTTTGGAATACAACATGAACACAATAAGTACATTGTGCCTAACTATATTTTCAATGTAAGTACGGAGCTACGACAACGTTTTCAACCAAAAACTGAAAACTTTTTATGCGTTTTGGCCGTTCATTTACACGACAATGGCGGTTTTGGGACCTGAAATTGCAAACTTTTGAAAATGGGGTTCAAAGTGCAAGTCTTAAAAAAAAAAAAAAGGTACTGTTTCATTTACTAAAAAGCGAATTTGTAAAACCGGTGACATCATGTGTATTGTGTGTTCAGTCTATAGGCGTGTAGTGTTTCTTTACAAAGTGACATCGCCGACTACTGGCCTGTCAGCATAATACAGCATTTGTAATCGTTTTCACATATCCAAGTGAATGGGGATCATTTTGATAACATTGTCGTCTGTATGCAAAAAACGTAAATAAGTTTTTATTAGTACATCATTGTAGTGTAAACATACACTCAATTGTGACCGATTGTTTTATTTCTAAGTTATTTATTTATGGATTAAACTTTAACTGATATTTTTTTGTTCACAAAGGTGTTGCAGGGTGCTGTGCCAAGTCCACCATAGCGCCTCTCGACAGAGTGAAAATATTACTGCAAGCTCAAAATCCGCATTACAAACACCTTGGTAAGTTAAACCCAAAATGTTTTTGATGGATAGATATTATTACAGCAGTTGGAACTTAGAATACCAATGCATTAGAATACAATTAACCAAATGGTTGAACATGTGATGTTGTCTTGTGTGTTTTTTGCAGGAGTGTTTGCCACACTTAAGGCTGTGCCAAAAAAAGAGGGTTTTCTTGGACTATACAAAGGAAATGGAGCTATGATGATCAGGATTTTCCCATATGGAGCCATTCAGTTTATGGCTTTTGATCACTACAAAAAGGTTTCTTTTGTCTCATAGTCATCATTTAGTAATGCCAACCAGTCTTGGGGAATAACAAACTAAACATAGCGACATTTACTAACTCAACAATATTTTTAGTAGCGTGACCGTTGTTCAAAATATTGTAGCTTTTTCAGTACTCATTTTGCGAGTTGTCACATTGTATAACCCAAGTAGTGTAAAAATAGTAAATAATCAAACACAATCTCCTAAACTGTCCTCTCAAGTGAAGCACTGGTCTGAGACAGTTGATTCAGATGGTTCATTTAAATGAACCGTTTCAAGAAAAGGATTCACAGATTTGTTTTAGAAGTTGAGGTAGTTTGTGTGGGATGTTTTGTTTTGGTATCAAAATTACTGTTTTATTTGTGTGTTTTTTATTGGTTGTATCCATTGTAAATGTATCTGTACATTTCTTTCACCTTTTTTGTTGTTGTTGTTTTCACTGTAAACGCATCTATACAAATGGTTTGCGTGGATCAGTTACATTATCTGATGGTTATATAGTTTAAATTAAAACCTTGAAAAGCTTCAGTGTAGTTTACTACTTTTTGTCAGTAGTTATCTTTTTTTATTATTCTTTGTTTTAACTTCATATTGTAAGTAGCTTGTAGCTTGGAAAACTGCAGTTTCAAATGAGTTTACATTGATGTTAACAGAACAATGATTTTTACTAAAGCCGAATGCACGCTCTGTTTAAATGATGTAATGCTTGTAAAAAGCTGTTTCGGATGTACTTTCAGTTCCTTAACACACAACTTGGAATATCTGGGCACATTCATCGGCTTATGGCGGGATCTATGGCAGGTTTGTGATTCTTTTCCATGACTCTTTCTCAAGGTCCTTGTTACTCCATGATGAGTGCTCTGTCTTTATCTCCATTGTATTCCTTCTGCAGGGATGACCGCAGTTATTTGCACCTATCCGCTCGATGTTATCCGAGCACGCTTAGCATTTCAAGTCACAGGAGAGCATCGCTACACTGGCATACGAAACGCCTTTCAGACTATTTACCTTAAGGTATGAAGGGTGGAAAGGGGTTTCATTGAGAACCCATCTGTGCTTCCCTTTTGTGTGACAGTGTTTTATCTTTAAAGGAAGGAGGAATCTCTGGATTCTACTGGGGTCTGACCCCCACAATCATTGGCATGGCTCCATATGCAGGTTATTGTCTTGATTCATTTACGTGGAATGTAGAGTACAATAGGCAAAACTGAGCCCACTTCCTCATGTCACGGTTTTCTCTATATTCCAGGCTTTTCCTTTTTTACTTTCGGTACATTGAAGACTCTGGGACTGACTCACTTTCCAGAGCTCTTAGGCAAGCCGACTCTTGACAACCCTGATGTTCTCGTGCTGAAGACTCACGTCAATCTGTTGTGTGGTGGAGTCGCCGGAGCAATTGCTCAAACTATATCGTATGTTTATTCTTTTAAATCCCTGGATTGTTAGTTATTGTTTGTCGTTTTCTTTTCTTTTTTTACAGCTGTTCTGTAGTTTTAAGTTAAAGACCAAAACAAAAATTGTGCAACATGTATACATTTGTGTTACTGTACATACATTCTACATTTTGTGTAGAACATTCTGGCTTAATATTTATGCGCAGATATCCACTAGATGTTGCCCGGAGGAGAATGCAGCTGGGTACATCACTGCCTGATTTTGATAAATGTCGGTGAGTATTTTAGGTTTTTGTTGCCTTTGACTTACAGTGAGGTATTAATTTATTAATAGAGATGCATCGATAGTCAAATTTGGCTGATAATTATTTTTATATAATTTGATACCTGCTATAAAAATTCTGTACTTCTATACAAAAGTCTATAATTAAAATCCTAAAAGTGAATTTAGACATCACAACATTGTGATTAATAATAATAATTTAAATGAACTTTTTCTATTTTTGAATTTATTTTAAAATGTAATTTAGTCCTGTGATCGCAAAGCTACATTTTTAGCAGCCATTACTCTACTCTATTCTTTATTGTCCATACACACACAACAAACACACGCGTATACACAAACACACAGGCACACACACTATATATATATGTGTATATATATACATACACATACATCTAAATTATATATTTGTATATATATTATTTTTTTGTGTGTGTGTTGCTAATATATCATGTTTTACAGTGTAGCAATTAGATCTCCACAGCTTGGACTCTCTCTTGGTTCTCACCAACTTATATCTTTCATCACTAATATGTTTTTGCTTAATTCTTTTGAGCAGCAGCCTCACACAAACTCTGAAGTATGTGTACACCCAGTATGGCGTTAAGAGAGGACTGTACCGTGGCCTGTCCCTCAACTACATCCGCTGTATACCGTCACAAGCCGTTGCCTTCACCACTTATGAGTTCATGAAGCAATTTTTTCACCTAAACTAGAAAAAGCAGTGACTTGAAGCCCTAAAGGAACAAGTTGAAACGACCCCTGGCAACATCACAGCACCCCTGCCTGCCGTTCCAGTCAGCAGTCATGTGAACTCCAGTTCTTACAAAACACCCACACAAATGGCAAACCTGTGGCTTCGCACACCCCAGCAACAGTCACTATGGATACAGAGACAGAAGCTTTTCCATTATGTGTGGATCAGGAACATGTCCCCTAACAACCGACACTGGAAATACCATAGACTTGCGTCTGAAACTTGCCTGTATGAAGCCATCCTATCTCATATTGAACAATATGACTTAGCTTATCACTCATATACATTAAGCAAAACACAAAATCACAGTAGATTTGACCTATGTGGACAGTTTCAATAGGCATATCACAGTGCTTTTAACTATGACTGATGTTGACATAATTTTTGAATGTCAGAAACCTAAATATGGAAGTTGATTTTTCTTCGCTAAATTTGATTTATATGTAGCTTTTTATTTCAGTCACCTCAAGTCTTATTGGCTGATATTTGTCTCTTTTAGTGATCAATATGACTTACCTCTACAATTCAGTAATATAGCGAATGGGAGACAGTGTATGTAATGTCTATGCAGTATTCAGTCATGTTCGCATGCCGTCGTTACTGTGGCTCAAACTATATCTGATCGATGCCTTACAGTGCAGTTAAATTCACAATCCTTTTTGGAAGAGAGCAATCAAGTGATAATGTGTGTGGTGATAAGCATATCACAGCTGAAATGTATATGAATCTGTTAAATTATTGTTCTGATTTGTGATGGGGAAAAAATGGGTCCCTTAAATAAAATAATGACTTTGCCTTTCTATATGCACAGAAGTTTTATCAAATAAGTATTTCTCGCCTCGGTTATGAATCTCTATTTACTACTATTATGCACTAAAATATTATATCCACTATATACTATTATTATCCACTAAAATTAATTATTTTTAAAAATTTTAAATGTTTGTATATGTATGTGTGTGTGTCAGGGGCGATTCTAGGATTTTCCTTTGAGGGGGGCTAAGCCCCCAATGAGGGTATGATTAAAAAAAAAATAAAAAAAAACAAGGTAAAAGTTTAATTTAGGGTCTAATGCTCACTTTCATTACCATGCAATTGCAGGGTTTTATAATCACTGTAAGGTAGTCCTGAATTCGAGTTGTGTTAATTAGGGGGGGTTCGGGGTTTCCCCGAGAAAATGTTTAATTCTCTGAACTATTATGTGCATTTTAAGATGTTTTGAAGGCAATTTTTTGGGGATAAAACCATTTCATTTGGCAGCTGATTATTTTTCTCCCCTCATCAGCATCACACTCCTTTTCTCTTTGGGGGTCAACTGGTTGATTTTGCCTATGAATCATTTTCTCAGACGTGTTAATTTACTGAAAACTACTAAAGGTAACTAAGTTTATCAAATTAATTCACATTAAAGGCTACACATTCATTATTGATCTTATGCCTTATCACATATTTGTATATGTGTACTGGAAGCATCAGCACCAAAACCAATTCCTTGTGCAAGCACACTTGGGATAAAGCGCTTTCTGATTCTGATGCCTAATACAGGGCTGTAGACAGGGCTTTATAATCACAGAGGTCCTGCATTTGAGGTGGAGGTTTGGGGGTTACATTTTTTTAATCTCTGAAATGTGTATTTCAAGACGTTTGAAGACCAAAAAAGGATAAGAAATAGCTTTAAAACTATGTCAGTAGACTATTTGTCAATACCTGCTCTCTCCTCCATCTTCCTTTCTTTTTTTTCAGTCTCCTCATCGTGCCCTTTCTCTTCCCCTCCAAAAGCTGAGCTTTTTTTTTATTTACTAAAGGCTACAATTTGTATTAGGTATATTTTCAATATGTACACATTCATTATTAATCCTGTACCTAACAGGATGAAAACGGCTTTGTTAATGTTTTTTGTCCACTCACAATGACAGTAAACGAATGATTACATTAGGCTGACGTTACATGCCTAATTTCAGTTCAAAAGGGCGAAATTAGACAAAACTATATTAGTTTTCCTGATTATTTTTGTCATTCGTTTAACTTTAATGACCTCAAAAAACTGTCAAATATATAACGTTATAAGTTTAGCTACTTACATCTTATCTCGCACTTGCCCGTGCACTGAAGCGTCGAGTTGTGCTGCTAAAATTCGCGCTCAGCGTCTGTGAATGTAAAGCCCGCCTACTTTGATTTGATTGGTCATCTCAAATATTCTGACATTGACGATCAGTGACAGACCAATGGGCTCAGATGAACACACACACACTTTCCTCTCTGCGGAATGCGGATTTAAGACGAAGAACGCGCTGAATCTGATTAAAGACAAGACTAAAGACTGAAGCGAACACGAATTTGTGTAGCATATTAATCACAAATTTTTAGGGGGGCTAGGCATAAATTTAGGGGGGCTCAAGCCCCCCTAAAAAGGGCCTAGTGACGCCCCTGGTGTGTGTATATATATATATATATATATATATATATATATATATATATATATATATATATATATATATATATATATATATATATATATATATATATACACACACACATAGGCTACATATATAAAATGCCTTTTTTTTTAAAGGGAAATGAGCACCCTCAAACTTGCATCATGTTTGTAGCCTGTTGTAGTGTTTGTTGCCATGTGGTGGCAGTGTTTCGGTAATTCGAGTCCTAAAGCCTCTTTGAAATTGTGCTTTTGGGTTCATGTGCATTGGTCGTTTTGCTGCATGTGTTTCCCGTGTTTCCAAAGATAAAGGGGAACTCTTATGAATATATGTGCATATGCGTACATTCAACCGAGACAGATGCTATCGTTTTATGACTGATCGAATACATGTATGAGTAGCGAAGGCATAATTCAATTGTCACATTCAGGTTTATCTTCACCAAGTGTCGTAATCTAAATCACTAGAATATAAGGTCTGTTCTTTTCTGATTCTTGAGAACTGAGTAGAAAGTTCATCTTGCTGCTTACAATGTATTATATTTGTATAATGAATGGATAGGCCTAGCCTACTATGTCAGATTGAAATGGTATGCATTGAACAAATTAACATTTAAATAAATAAATACATTTGAATTATTTTACATGAAAATAAAAGCTTTTAGTCTTGTGCTGGAGTGTCACCCCTTTCCAAACTTGACATCGAGTGAGATTTCCCTATCGTTCCCTAATGTATGACTGGAAATGCATTTACTATGGTATACCTCCCACTTAGCATTCGATTTGCATTTCCTCTTTTATTTGTAAGGTACTGTTGTTTGATAGCTTGTCTTATTTGACTGGAAAATATGTTATAAACAAAACACTGAGATACGTCCTATCGTCCAAGTAAAAGAAAAGAAAAGTAGAGCCTACTGTCATTTCTCCCCCCTTCAGTTGGCTGTCTTGAAAAAAATAATTATTCGAGAGCCATTAAAGCACTTTACAATTATTTACTTTACATTATCGTTTAAAAGTTTGGGGTAAGATTTAAAAAAAAAAACTTTATTAAAGGATCCTGAAAAAAATATCAATGTTTACACAAAAATATAAGGCAGCACAACTGTTTTTAAAATTGATACTAATAAATGATTATTGAGTAGCAAATCAGCATATTAGAATGATTTCTCATTTCTGAAGGATCATGTGATGAAGACTGGAGTGATGCTGACAGGAATAATACATTTTAAAATATATTAAAGTAGAATGCAGTTATTTTAAATTGATATAATATTTTACAAAATTTCTGTTTTTACTGTATTCTCTGATTAAATAAATGTATTTATTATAGCACAAGAGACTTCTTTTAACAACATTAAAAAACATCCTACCAACCCTAAACGTTTGAATGGCCAGGCTAATGTTAATATACATTTTATATATTAAATATATATTAAACATAAAAAAAAACGTTTTTATTGGTAGATTGTTTAAATTTAAAAAAAGAAAGAAAGAAAATTATTTTGCAAAACTCCACATTTTGGATGTTTTTTTTTCAGCAGTGTCAGCTGGTAAACCGCAGGACAAAAAAAGGAGTCAAATTCAAAGATAAGCGTGAAGTAACACCTAGCCTTTAAGATTAACGAGAACTAAAATATCTGAGAATTTCATGCAGGACTTGCGTAATATGTCGAGATGATTTAGAGTAATTAATAAAGTGCATGATGCAGTTCACTCATAGCCTACTTCTAAGTAACTTGGTTGAATCCTACCGCAAATCTAACCATGATCACATCTACATATTTCCGTGTGTGATAAGTGCGAATTTAGTCGTTGGCTGGCTAGTGTGAGTCAGATAAAGAGAGAATGGGAGAGAGAGGGGGGAGAGAAGAGGAAATGCAGTCTATGTGCGACTCTTGAAAAGTGCATTCGAGTTACCGGTACTTACAGAGCTCATCTGCAGCTTGACAATGCCCAACTACACAGTGACTATCGCCACGGGGACTCAGTGGTTTGCTGGAACAGATGACTACATTTACCTGACCTTGGTGGGATCTGAGGGATGCAGTGAGAGAACCCTCCTGGATAAACCCCTCTATAATGACTTTGAGAGAGGAGCGGTAAGAAACTAATGTATTACCTGCTATAAATATGCGGTAACACTTTATTTTACAATATGTTGCATGTAATTATGCATGTAATTACATGCAACTACCCGTACGAAAATTAACCATGATTTTACTACATATAAAACCAGTTTGCTACACTAACCATAGCTTGGCCATGGTATTTGTAGTAAACCTGTGGTTATAGAAATGGTAATCAATCTGCCAAAGAAACATGGTTACTACACCTTTACTATAATAAAACCATGGTTAATTTTACCCTAGCCCTATATTAAATGTAAAATTATTACGCTGCAACAAGAAAACCTTAAAATAAAGGGTTACACTTTATTTTAAGTTGTCTTTTTTACACTGTAATTATAAATGATATACTGTGTAATATTAATTACATATACTATAGGGATAGATTAGGGGTTGGTTAGGGTTAGTTGCATGTAATTATGCATTATTTTTTTTATTACTATGGTAACTACATGTAACATATTTAACAATAACACTGTAAAATAAAGTGTTACCAAATATAGTGTAGCCCTATATGCAAAGATTATGTATAACTATATATTAGACCTTTGAGATCCTTTTAAAGAGTTTGTTCCATTGTATCTGAATTATATTTAATGTATTGTGCAATAAAAAAATTGCATGGCAGAAATGAATTGCCTTTCTCTTCGTGAATTAAATGTGCAAACCTTTATAGGCTTTTTTAAAGCTGGTATTCTTTCACGGCTGTTGATTAATTTAACTCAAAGCATATATAGACCAGAAGTATTCTGATTAATAAGTGCTTGGAAAAAATAGGTGGATCAAAATGGAAATTGCTATTTTAAAAATGGCGGATCAAATTTTGGGAATGTTTTGTCCCATATTTAATGATTATGGCTTCATGACTAAACAAAAACAATCAAAATCTCTTCATAACAACACAACATCTTTATTGTCGCAGTTAAAGTTCACTATTGCATGTGTCATTTAAAGACTTATATGTACTGTAAGACTGTCTTTTGAAACTACGCATGTCTGAACTGTTTTTAAATAACTAAATAACATCTTACATATGGTGTAATTCAAGGTGGACTCATATGACATCAGTGTCGGAGAGGACCTAGGTGAAATTGAGCTGTTGAAAATCGAAAAGAAGAAATACTGGGTGCACGATGACTGGTACTGCAAGTACGTCACGGTGAAGACACCCTATGGAGATTACGTTGAGTTTCCCTGCTTTCGCTGGTTAGTTGATGACAAGGAGGTGGTCCTCCGAGATGGCAGGGGTAGGTTCTGATTGGCTGTGCACATTTTTTCCTGTAATAGAGTGCTAAACTTTACCATAATATAATGTTTCAATGTTTGCTGTGCTTCAGCTCGATTGCCACAGCATGACAAGACCGGATTGGCGAAACAACACAGGCACAAAGAACTAGAACAGAGACAGAAGACATACAGGTTTGGTGCATCTTTTAGAAAGAGGTTAACCACTATACTAGTTCTGGTCTACAGGAAAAATGCTCTTTCCTCATAAATGCACATGTGGTTAAGTCTACGATTTCAACAGACCATTCGTTTTCCTCTTCTCACAGCACTTGCCTCATATTCATAGGCTTTATACAGTCACAGAACTTTCACGCACTGCATTTTGTTTCAGAGTTTGAGGGGAAATCAAAACGTCAAACTGTAAATGTGTTAGTTGAAGTGATCAGTGGGATTTATTCTTATGGTTATGGTCAGAACAGTGTATTCAGGACAAACTGGATGATACAGTCAGGAATATAAATTATTAAAAATAATATTTGTGATATATATATATATATATGTATATATATATACATATATGTATATATATATATATATATATATATATATATATATATATATATATATATATATAGTATGCATATAAAGTATATATATATATATATATATATATATATATATATACATAGCCTACTATAACACTTTTTTTTACACTGTTTAATCTTTACCCTGGTATTAATTCTGTGTATTTCAGAGTTCGTACGCTGCACTCTTAAAAGGTTATTTATTTGCATTGATGGTTCCATAAAGACCTTTTAACATTCATGGCCTTCCCATTGCACAAAAGCTTCTTTATAGTGGAAAAAGGTTCTTTAGGTTATTGATATGTTCTTCACACTTAGAAAAAAAATATTATTTTAAGAACTGTTTACTAAAAGGTTTTTCTTTGGGGAACTGAAAAGCATAAAAAAGATCTGCAAGGTTACAAAGCTCAAAGTCCACTCCAAAGGGAGATATTTTATTAAACAGAATCCTCTTTTCAAGAACTACAACTCGATGAAGTCATAAGGTTACTCATTTAAATAATTCCCGCCCACGAAATATGCAAAAAAGGGCACCCCGTTTCCAAAACGAATTATTTGACCTTCCTAAGGCTGACGAACTTAGAGTGGTTTAAATTTATTTTAAACACTGTTCCTGAACATTAAAACCCAAATGTTTATCTGTGCGCTGCACATTCTATGGAGAACAGCTTGTTTGCTAGCTTCTGTAATCTCTCGCTTTTGTACGACGGTTCACCGCTCCTTAGGAAAATTAACCATGGTTTAGTGATCGATTACTGTTTGTATTGTCTTAGTTTTCCGTCAAATATCGCGATAAAATGGTATATAACATCGTATCTATAATGTATAAGAAAATGACAAAAAACATACCACTCTGAAACATCCTGTGAAATCCATGCTTGCAAAGTCTGTGCATGAAATCCGTTCTGCACAGGGGCGATTCTAGGATTTTCCTTTGAGGGGGGCTAAGCCCCCAATGAGGGTATGATTAAAAAAAAAATAAAAAAAAACAAGGTAAAAGTTTAATTTAGGGTCTAATGCTCACTTTCATTACCATGCAATTGCAGGGTTTTATAATCACTGTAAGGTAGTCCTGAATTCGAGTTGTGTTAATTAGGGGGGGTTCGGGGTTTCCCCGAGAAAATGTTTAATTCTCTGAACTATTATGTGCATTTTAAGATGTTTTGAAGGCAATTTTTTGGGGATAAAACCATTTCATTTGGCAGCTGATTATTTTTCTCCCCTCATCAGCATCACACTCCTTTTCTCTTTGGGGGTCAACTGGTTGATTTTGCCTATGAATCATTTTCTCAGACGTGTTAATTTACTGAAAACTACTAAAGGTAACTAAGTTTATCAAATTAATTCACATTAAAGGCTACACATTCATTATTGATCTTATGCCTTATCACATATTTGTATATGTGTACTGGAAGCATCAGCACCAAAACCAATTCCTTGTGCAAGCACACTTGGGATAAAGCGCTTTCTGATTCTGATGCCTAATACAGGGCTGTAGACAGGGCTTTATAATCACAGAGGTCCTGCATTTGAGGTGGAGGTTTGGGGGTTACATTTTTTTAATCTCTGAAATGTGTATTTCAAGACGTTTGAAGACCAAAAAAGGATAAGAAATAGCTTTAAAACTATGTCAGTAGACTATTTGTCAATACCTGCTCTCTCCTCCATCTTCCTTTCTTTTTTTTCAGTCTCCTCATCGTGCCCTTTCTCTTCCCCTCCAAAAGCTGAGCTTTTTTTTTATTTACTAAAGGCTACAATTTGTATTAGGTATATTTTCAATATGTACACATTCATTATTAATCCTGTACCTAACAGGATGAAAACGGCTTTGTTAATGTTTTTTGTCCACTCACAATGACAGTAAACGAATGATTACATTAGGCTGACGTTACATGCCTAATTTCAGTTCAAAAGGGCGAAATTAGACAAAACTATATTAGTTTTCCTGATTATTTTTGTCATTCGTTTAACTTTAATGACCTCAAAAAACTGTCAAATATATAACGTTATAAGTTTAGCTACTTACATCTTATCTCGCACTTGCCCGTGCACTGAAGCGTCGAGTTGTGCTGCTAAAATTCGCGCTCAGCGTCTGTGAATGTAAAGCCCGCCTACTTTGATTTGATTGGTCATCTCAAATATTCTGACATTGACGATCAGTGACAGACCAATGGGCTCAGATGAACACACACACACTTTCCTCTCTGCGGAATGCGGATTTAAGACGAAGAACGCGCTGAATCTGATTAAAGACAAGACTAAAGACTGAAGCGAACACGAATTTGTGTAGCATATTAATCACAAATTTTTAGGGGGGCTAGGCATAAATTTAGGGGGGCTCAAGCCCCCCTAAAAAGGGCCTAGTGACGCCCCTGGTTCTGCACAGTCCTCTTGTTCGTTTCCATTGTCAGGGTCTGAATCGGGCTGGAATTGGTTTGAAATTGACGCCATCATTAATATTTACACTATAGAAGAACTCGCAGTTATGGAGAGGCCAGCTAACCAATCACAGCACATTTCGTATTTCGGAAGGAGGGGCTTCATCGAAATCAGCGTGTTCGAGCCAGACTGGGGAGAGAGGTGCTGTAATAATGCAAAATATGTGAAAAATAATGTGTTTTTTGAACAATCAAGCATGAAAACATGTTCTAGTACACCCCAAAAATAAAATCAAGACTTCGTAAAAGGGCATAATAGGGCATAATAAAAAAATTCTATCTCACTCTTGTGCATCGACTGAATTTATATTCTTGATTGTACCAAGTTTGTCCTGAATACACTGTTCTGACCGTAATCGTAATAATAAAGCACTCTCATCACTCCAATTAACACGTTTTCCACCATTGTTTGACATTTTGGTTCTGAAAGCAAAAAACAGCACGTGAACGTTTCTGTGACAGTACAGAGTGTTTGAATATTTAATGAAGCAAGCACTGTTCAGTTTGTTGCTAACAACTGGGCGCCATTTTCTAACACTGCATAATTTCACACCTTTATAGACACATTTATTCACCTTCATGTCGATCCAAACCTGTAAGACCTTTTTCTTCTGTGGAACACTAAAGAGTTGGCCTAAATATTTTGGTTTGATATATTTAGATAATTTAAAGAATGATATGACAGAAGTTTTATTTGGGTAGACTATCCCTTCAAAAGGAGAGGAAATAACCCAGGGTTGAGTGTGAAGAGCCTACTAGAGAACACTAATTATAGGAACAGAAATCTGCATTTGTCTAGTAACTCAAGGGACTGAATCTGGGACGTCTGCCGATGATACCATCATTACCACATATTTGACCACACTGCCCAGGAAATCCAGTTTTTAAAAGCGGAACCTTTTATTTATTGCATAATATTGACAACAAATGATTTGGTGCTGATGTAAAATAATTTTATTTTTTAAAACATGATGTTGTTCTTTATGTTGAAGATGGAAGGAGTGGCATCCTGGCTTCCCTATGAGTATTGATGCCAAAGCCCATTGTGAGCTTCCACGAGACATTCAGTTTGACAGCGAGAAAGGAGTGGACTTTGTGCTCAACTACAGCAAAGCGTAAGATTAATTTTGTTTTCTGGTCTGTTCAGTCAGATCACTGTTATTTACATAAAGGGAACATCTGTTTGTATTTATGCACATTTGCATGTTTCTTTTAGAACTCTGTTTGTGTTTTGCATGTATCTCTAACAAGGTCATACACATATGCATTGTTTTTGTGGAATTATATATTTGCACAGGCCTCGCCGAACTGTGTTAGCCTGTAGCTGCCGTACTAATAGTATAATAGAGTGACTGTTAAAAGGGGGAAATTGCGGATTCAGTAGATTGTGTTGTTGATATAAATAGTTTTGAGAACTGTCTTTCTCAGTCACAAGCATGTAGCCTACGTGCTTATCACCCATATGCAGACACACTGAATGTTTCATGCATTAGCTGCAGGAGTTGAGCTCTCTGGTTCAGTATGTGGGTGTGAGAAACTGCCTTGGTAATGCTTGTGCAGTGAAGTGTAATTAAAAAAAAAAACTCTCAGATAAAATAATATCAATTAAAAGTATTTAGAGAAAGTACATTTTTGTGACTACGTTTCTTAAAGGGATAGTTCTCCCAAAAAGGATAATTTTGTCATCATTTGCTCACCCTGAAGTTGTTCCAAACCTGTATGAATTTTTTTCTTCTACTGAACACAAAGGAAGATATTCTGGGTAACCAAACAGTTTATGGACCCCATTGACTTCCATAGTATACCAAATTAAAATAAAAAATACTATGGAAGTCAATGGAGCCCATCAACTGTTTGATTACCAACATTCTTCAAAATATCTTCTTTTTTGTTTAGCAGAAGAAAGAAATTCATAAAGGTTTGGAACATCTTGAGGGTGAATACATTTTCATTTTTGGGAGAACTATCCCTTTAAGAAACGTAGTCATAAAAATGTTCTTTCTCTAAATACTCTCAAGTGGACTTTTATTTCATTGATATTATTTTATCTGAAAGTCTATTTTAAATTACACTTCACTGCACATTCAGTACAATTAAGTGCACTTCGTTTTCACAAGCATTACCAAGGCAGTTTCTCACAGCCACATACTGAACATACGTACACATACATGACATTAAAGTACATTTTTTAAATACTTAGTCAGTACTTTTGGAACTATATTTCAAAGACAATAGAAGTGTGAAATTACATATAAAGATGGGTCAAAAACTAATTGCATTTAATACAATTTAAACTGTAATACATTTGCAAAATTGCAAATAACATGCAATAAAGTGTACTCTTTTAAAAGTATGCTAAAGTGTACTTCTTTTTCACATGGGTAGACTATCCAAAATCCTGTGTCAAAATTGAAAATGGCATAAAATTGGCCTAATATTAATTTACTCAACTAGCTCAAAATTTCACAAAATAATATCACCGAATGCTGTATCTCTCTTTATATATTTGTGCTATATATATAATGCAATATAATATATCATTGCCCATGTGTAATACGTTTTTATATTTGGCTGTGTTCTATTCCTCAGGATCGAGAATCTTTACGTAAACCAGTTCATGCACATGTTCCAGTCCTCATGGGGAGATTTTGCAGACTTTGAGCGTATATTCATGAGAATTAAGAACACAATATCAGGTTTGGACAGTCAGTTATTAAGATTTATTTAATGATATGTTGAACATTTGCACATGACACACAATTATCCAGCTCACAAACACTTTCATCTCTTATCATGCATGAATCACCTATTGGGAATTTGCAGCACTGCTGTTTGTTTACTCATTAATAACTGTTAAATACCTAGAGTACAATATTTAGTTTTTGTGATAGGTTTAATACTCTTTATAATTTAGAATAATATACCAAATAGTTCTGAGTGACAATTTTAAAGCACACAGCTGCTTCAAAATTTCATTTTTGAGATACGAAAGTGTATAATTTATGTAAGGTAAAAGTATCTTCAGGTATATTATATTAACCACAAACACTATTTTATTTGCACAGAGTATGTGATGCAGCATTGGAAGGAAGATTTCATGTTTGGATACCAGTTCTTGAATGGCTGTAACCCAGTGGTCATTAGGAAATGCACAGAAATTCCCGAAAAGTTTCCAGTCACACAAAAGATTGTGGAGAACAGTCTGGAGAGAGGTCTCACGCTGGAAGAAGAGCTCAAGGTATGCAACACACATGAGCCATTCACAGGTTGTGTCGGTTCAACATGGAACAACCAACGTGATAGTGGATGGTTTTAGTACAAGTTCATGTCTTGCTTTTCAGGAAGGAAACATCTTTATTGCTGACTATGAGTTATTAGATGGTGTTACTGCCAATGCTACGGACCCATGCACTCTTCAATACTTGGCTGCACCCATCTGTCTGCTGTATAAGAACATTCAGAACAAAATCATGCCAATTGCCATCCAGGTATCTACACTTAAACACAAGCACATATGCTGGGAACACGCATTGTGCTAAGAAACTGTCTGGTGACAGTTTCTTAGCACAATCCGTGATAAGATCATTTCAGCTTCTGCATTTCTTTTCTCACACTCTTTTGCTACCGTTTGAAATTAGACAAACTGTTCAGTTAGTAGATGCTTTTGTCAAAAGTGATTTAAAACAGGACGAATACATGCAATTTAACATAAAGGGGACAAATGTTTTATTGAAAAACAGCTATAAAAAACTCTCTCAATTTCACTTTTTCTCTCAAAGAATGAAAACAGTTTTAGTTATGAAAAACACAATCAACACTAGGCTTAAGCCTAGTCCTAGACTAAAATGCATGTTTTAGCTATTTTAACTCAAAGCAACTTGCACTGACATATGTCAGAGCCAAAGTTTTGTCTCAAGATGCACACCAGTAATGTTTTTGCACACAAGCATGTTTATAAAAGCTACTTAAATATCCTAACTGAACTAAGGCCTATATGTGATACACTCTTCATTGATAAAATGGCTTTTATTAGTAAGTATACATTGCTTTTTGCAAAAATACATAGGAATAAATGTTAACAGAAGATGGAATAAGAAATAGCTTAAATACATGTTTGTGGTGGGACGTGAGGGAGGAAACGGGCGGGTTTTCACACCCCGTTTTTGAGACTGTCTTCAGCAGTTTTAAGGATAAAATACTCAACAATGGTCTTAACTGATGAATTTGCTAACGGTTTTTCTTAAAACATATTAAAAACACAGACATATAAACAACATTTAAAACTTGATTTTCACCACACGAGTCTTTATAAAGTGATTGTTTCCTATGATGGCAAAGCGGAAAATCTGAATTTTTAGCATTATTATAAGTTTTTAGTGTCACATGATCCTTCAGCAATGATTGTAATGTGCTGATTTTGGTGCTTAAGAAACATTTCTAATTATTATCAATGTTGAGAACAGTTTTGCTGCGTAACATTTTGTGATGGCAACCGTGATACTTCTTTCAAAAAGAATTACAGGAAGTTTGTGGGTGATGGCTGGGGAAGGGGGGGATGAGAATATGGTAATTGTAACTGTCAAGCACCAAAATTACATTCAAATAGACCACATGGTGTATGCCAGGGTTCCTCAAATCCGGCTCTAGAGGGCCACTGTCCTGCAGAGTTTAGCTCCAACTCTAATCAAAGAAACCTAATCAAGGTAATTACAGCTAGGTGAGTTTGAGCAGGTTTTGAGCTAAACTCTGCAGGGCAGTGGCCCTCTAGGGCTGGATTTGAGGAACCCTGGTGTATGCGCTACATATACAAGTTTTCTGAATTTTCATAGCTTTGTGCAAGGTAAATAGGGAAGGAAGTCATGCAAGTCATATATTGATTTTATTTGTCATATATTGAGTGAATGGAATTTGAGAAATAGTGAAGTCTCACATGCACACCCTTGCACAATTTGAAAACCATGGCTTATGCGATTGTCTATAAAATGACTTTTGAAAATGACCTCTTGTTCATTTGGATAGCTGGATCAGACACCAGGAGAGGATAATCCCATCTTCCTTCCAACTGATGATGAGTATGACTGGTTGATGGCCAAGATCTGGGTGAGATCTTCAGACTTCCACATACACCAGACAGTCACACATCTTCTCAGGACACATCTGATATCTGAGGTCTTTGGCATAGCCATGTTCAGACAACTGCCGGCAGTTCATCCTGTTTTTAAGGTAATTCCTTGTTCTCTCTATGGAATGTATTCTATAACATTGGTTTGAATGTTTATGCATGGTTGATGATACATTCTAAAGGCATCTTCTGCTCTTCCAGTTGCTGTTACCTCACATCCGTTTTACAATTGCCATTAACACCAAGGCTCGTGAGCAGCTAATCTGTGAGTGTGGACTTTTTGACAAGGTTAGTTTCTCTCTTTCTCCACAGTTCACTTCCTCCATAAGCAAACTCTGTCTAGAATGTTCACTATATGGGCCAGATTTACTAACAGCTTGCAGCAGCGCAAAGCCTCTTTTGCCGTTAAAAAAATACTGTCAGGATTTACTAAAGACACGCAGTGAAGAATTTGCGCAGAAAAGGCGTGGGCACAGTTATTTTTGTGGTTGACATTATTGCATATGCATTTGTAGGAGTTTCCCTTTCAGGCGCAAAATTTATGGGAGGAGAGTATTTAATTGAATCAGGCAAGGTGGTTTACTAAGGTTTGCGCTAGTCAATTTACTGGTATTTGCAACATTATTTAATGCCTTAAACCAGACGCTAATTTGCGCTGCTCTTCACGTAGAAGAGTTATGTGACCTAGCCGCTGGTAGGTCGCATAACAATGACAACATGACGAATGTAATACGTCTGATTTAGTAGGCCTACGTACTTTGTGAGTATGTGATTTCGGAGAAAGCCAGTGTTGTTGAACGAATTGGTTGATTCAATAACTCACTCATAAAGACAGTCATTTGTTTTGTTCCTGAAAGAATCAGTATGTTTAAACAAATCAGCTGAGTAAATGATTCATTGATTCACTCATAAAGACAGTCACTTCTCGCTACCTACTGGTATAATGATGTAACATGCAGAAAGAGTGACTGAAAAACATTGAGTAGGTACTTATTTTGTTTATATTTTAAAAAGTATGTTCTATATAGTATGAATGTGTGTAGTATGAATGTAATCCGGACGTACTACATTCGCCATGCTATCATTATCATGTGACCTGCGTAAGTTACGTCACTTCACTCCCATTCATAAATCCTCTCACGGAAGAAGTAGGTCATCTAGGTACTTTTTGCCTACACGTTTATGAGTTCTGTGAATTCGGACATACCTCTTTTGTCACATACTGTTTTTCGCCTACTATAAAGCAGGGAAGTATGCGATTTCGGATGTAACCTTACAGTCTGAATACGCATAAACACATACTCTTAAAAATAAAGGTTCTAAATGTTGGTTTTCGCAGTGATGCCATAGAAGAACCATTCTGTTCTCCAAAGAACATTTCAGCGATCAGTTCTTAAAAGAACCATATTTTTTTCTTAATGTGATGAACATTTTATTAATCTTTAGAACTTTTTCTGTACTCTATCTCTGTGTGTGTATTACAGGCTAATGGGACAGGTGGAGGTGGCCACGTAGAAATGGTCCAGAGGTCCATGAAAACCTTCACATACAAGTCCTTGTGTTTCCCAGATGCCATAAAAGAACGAGGCATGGACAGCCAGGAGGAACTGCCCTACTACTTCTACAGAGATGATGGCTGCAGGGTCTGGGAGGCTGTGACAAGGTACGTTACATAGCTGGTAAAAAGAAGAATAAACATTCAGTTGTAAAAAGGAATGAAAAATACTTAATAAAAACTTGTTTTTGTTTAGTAATTTGATATTGATTTGCTCTCTTTCTAGTTTTGTGACAGATGTAGTGAACATCTACTATGACAAAGATGAGACAGTTCAGGGTGATGAAGAGATC
This sequence comes from Tiaroga cobitis, assembly GCA_030578255.1. Lineage (NCBI taxonomy): Eukaryota > Metazoa > Chordata > Actinopteri > Cypriniformes > Leuciscidae > Tiaroga > Tiaroga cobitis. Next base: position 37,317,073 of record CM060603.1, read on the forward strand.
CAGGCATTTGTGAAAGATGTTTGCAGCTTTGGAATGCAAGATTTTGACACATGTGGTAAATATATTCTTAAAACAAATTCAAAAATTGCATGATGCAAAGGGAGTACACTTCAGTATACCTTTATAAAGAGTACTTATTATAGAAAGAATATACTTACTGTAAGTGGGAACTGAATATAATGTTGTCAGACAAGTGTACACTCTTTAAGTATACTTAAGTGGCCTTTATTTCATTTACATTATATTATCTGTACATACAGTTTTAAAAACAATATTTGACTTGTTTGCACACAAGTGCACATTCAATACATTTAACACTTTCCCAAGGGTGAGTATGTTTTTTATATACTGTATAATAATAAGACAGTCTGATGTTAAAGGGTTAGTTCACTCAAAAAATGAAAGTTCTGTCGTTAATTACTCACCCTCATGTCGTTCCAAACCAGTAAGACTTTCGTTCATCTTAGAAAAACAAATGAAGATCTTTTTTGATGAAACCTCCATTGACAGCTATGCAACTACCACTTTGACGCTTCAAAAAGTTCATAACTTTGTAAAACTAATCCATATGAACTGAGCGGTTTAGTCAAAATTTTCTGAAAATGAACAAAAGTCTTGAGGGTTTGGAGTGACATGAGGGTGAGTAAATGATGACAGAGTTTTCATTTTTGGGTAAACTATCCCTTTAAATGGCTTTCTTAAGAGTATACTGGTGACAGAATATGTGTAATCATCAGTAACGTTCAAAGCCTCTTTCAGTTCACTGTTCAGCAGGTGAACTGAACCACATCTTTTAGTTAGGAAATATTTAACTTATAACTAGTTATAGGGCTACTGGCCTTCAATTTCTGGCCCGAGTGTATTATGTAAATGTGTCTGACCTCTGAATGAACCCTATATTGATGACGAGTTGTCATTGTTTGCAGAGTTTCCCAAGAGTTTACAAACCAAAGAGCAGCTAGTGGAGTATCTAACTATCGTCGTATTCACTGCTTCTGCACAACATGCCGCAGTAAACTTCGGCCAGGTGACATTACACACTATGATGTTTCTGGCATATTTTGTTGTAAAGTGAAATGAACAGCAAAACTAATATCCATGTTCTGAATCTTTACTCCAGTTTGACTGGTGTTCATGGATTCCAAATTCCCCCCCAACCATGCGAAAACCTCCTCCTACAAAGAAGGGCGAGGTGGATATGAAGTATATAGTGGAGAGTCTGCCTGATCGAGGACGCTCCTGCTGGCATCTGGGCGCTGTGTGGGCCCTCAGTCAGTTTCAAGAAAATGAGGTATGAAATAAGTGCATATCTACATGAATACACACAAGCTCAGATGTGCTGTGTGAACAATGACAGATTCTGAAATGTATGATTTTTGCAGCTGTTTCTAGGTATGTATCCAGATGAACACTTCATCGAGAAACCTGTGAAAGAGGCGATGGTGAAATTCCGCAAGAAACTTGGAGAAGTGACCAAAACCGTCAAGAGCCGAAACGAGGGGAAGAAGCTGCCTTACTACTATCTGTCTCCAGAAAGAATCCCAAACAGTGTGGCTGTGTGATTCACCAGTCACACGGAACCATGCAGACGTGCCGTGCTAGTAGTAAAAAGTGTTTTATCAGAGTGTTTTATGGGATTTTTTTTTAAAAAGAAACATTATATATATATATATATATATATATATATATATATATATATATATATATATATATATATATATATATATATATATTAAGGTCTTTATGTGTAATGTAAGAGAAGTTTCGTAAAAATAAGAAAATATGCAATAACAAAGTTGTAGCCAGAATTGATTTTATCTTAATGTCAGCCATTTGCTATATATTTTTTTTTTTACGGTTTATTTTACCCATATGCATATTTCAGCAATATTTTCTTCATTCTTGATCATCACAGGGGGAACTTCTTGAGTTTAAAACAGCTTGTTTGTTTGAAAATTGTGTGTAACAGATTAAGGTAACACTTTATTTTAGTGTCATTGTTATATATGTTACATGTTACTATAGTAATAACTATAAATTATGCATAATTACATGCAATTAACCCTAAACCAAACAAAACCCTAATCCTAACCCTATGTACATGTTACTTAATATTACTCAGTACTTAAATGTATTATTATAGTGTAACAAGGACACATTAAAATAAAGTGTAACCCAGATTAATTGAATCTTTTTTATTTCAAGATTGATTGTTTACTTTTAAAGTCATGAATGTCTACTAGTTGGATAAAACATTGAGAGACACATAAGCTTTGATGAGTCTGGATAAATTGTCTTTGAATAAATGGACAGCTTGTTTTACAATATAGTTCTGTCATGTTGTCACTGGTTATGTATTAAAGCCAAATTATATCAGGTCACTAGGATTAATTTTCTTTTTTTTTTTTTTTTATTAAAGTTATTTACTTCAGTTTGGTTACTGAGAAGAGAAAAAAATCCAATTTTGATTTATATTTTCTTTTAATTGTTCCATTAGCATTTGCACATTTTAGCTCCGAAGCCATCTAGTCTACACCATTTAGCAATTGCAGGAGGTTATTGCAGAATTTATTGGTTCCGTATTTTGCATATTAAAGATAGAATTCAGCACTGGGTTTGTATTCATACTTGTAAATAAATAGCCTACATAAGCAGGCTTATCATGTCCATTAGCATCACATTTCCGAATTTTAACAAAGGACTCTTTGTTAAAAAAAATGTCCAATTTTTTCCCCCACATTTATTTATATAGCCCTTTTCACAATACATAGTTTCAAAGCATCTTTACAGAAAATGCATGTGTCTACAGTGTAATAATAACAGTGTAGTCTCAGAGGTGATCTGTGTCCAAGAACAAAAGTACAAGTACAAATCACTCAGTCAGCTATCAATGTATTAATTTAAGGCAGAAACAATGAGCTCATTGTTATTACAAGTTGTGAACATAATGATTGTAAACAATATTTTGAAATTTATCATTGGTGAATGTTGATTCAGAGTTTGTGTCATCTGTAGTCCTTGCAGTCATCTCTTCACAGGAGTTACCAAAGAGTGGTCAGGACAGGGAGTGACCAAAAAGGGGAAGTTCTTAGAGCACTGATGGAGACAAGTATTGTACAACATCTGCTCAACCCTGTAGTTTTTACGAGGGAGTAAGACTTAAAAATAATCCACAGGATTGGATGTTCCCTACTAAAAAAATATTTTCAAGATGTGTTTTGCAACATAAATAGTCAAACAGCTTACAATCACCTCCCGCAGGGTGACATTTTATGGTTTACAACAAGACTTATCCACACAGTATATTTTATGCTTCTATTTTTGCCAAAAGATTACATTCACCCATTCATGATTTAAGCCGTTAAAAATGGCATGTTTTCCTGCTTTCAGGAAGTGCTGCATTGAGATCAGTTTAAGTTCGCTTCGTTCATGTTAAACGCAATACAGTCGATGGTGAATTCATGCGCATCAGAAGCTGTTCTCAGATCAGAGGGACTCTAGCGTGGGTGCCGCGCGCCTTTGTCAGGTGACTAGAATCAGCTGATTCTCTGCAGACGGAACGGAACATGGCCGACCTCTCAAAACACTGAACTGATGATGGGACGAATGACAGCGCTAAGCTGCCCTTGACTTCTCTCACTGCTGGATTTGTGAGATTTTGAGGTGAAGGAAAACACTACAGAAGATATTTTACCACAGTACATATATAAGGTAAATCAGTGCGTCAAATGAAATCAGCAGAGATTCAGACTACAAGTTGCTAGCACAGCAGCTAACGTTAGCCTTGCATGACAGCAGGTAGAGCAATCACATATAAATGTATAAAGCAGCAAAATAACAGATAATTAAGGATCAAAAGTGCATTCAGGTGTATGTTCTTATATTTCTAACCGTTTAATATTTGAAGAAGAACGAGATTATCGCTTCTGCATATGCTGATTTTTCATTGACACAGTTATAACGTTTTAACTTCTGAAAGTTTCCTCAGAATTGTAATTTGAGAGATAATATGGTTTTTACTTTACACTGTAACGTTATATCATTTGTTAGATAAATATAAAAATGTCTAACGTTAGCTTTAAACAAATAAGCGTTCATCAGCCCCTTGCAAAAAAGAAGAACACTTCATAATATCAAAAACTAGTTGCCTACTTATTATGGAAAGAATATACTTGAAAAGAATACTTACTTAGGAGGACACCCAATTGCATGCAATTTACAAATAAATAAAAAGGTGTTTTACATTTAGTCTAATGACCTTAGTGTGCTTTTTGGCCTGCTGAAGTAAGGATTAAGTAGCTATTTCTTTATTTGTAGTTTCATAGTTATTTCTTTATTTGTAGTTTCATAGTTATTTCTATTGTATTTGAAATATGGTTAAAGTGTACTGCTGAATTTAATGACAAGCATTTATGGTAAACTAATATAATCTTTAATTTAACTTTTACTGAAACTTTTTTTGTTATGTATTTTAAATATATTTACAATTACACGTACATTTAAAATCTATGTAATGTCAATTAACACAGTAAAATGAATTATAATTAAGTATTTTACTACATAAGCTTTAATATGTTAGTTGTTAACACAAAGAAGTGTATGTTAGTCATTAAAAAGAATTGTACTTCTTTAAAGCACAACAAAACCATTATTAAAGTCCCCATGAATTCAAAATTGACCATACATACTTTGTTTGCCTAAATTGATCGTTTGGTGGTGAATAATTCATCCATGCAAGTCAATCCACACGAACAAATTTTTTGGCTTCGTAATCTTTAATCAAAATCTGAAATTTCCCCTCCCCTCTGCATTGGAGGACCTTCCCTAATGAGGTTTGTAACCACGCCCTTCCAACTGACAGTAGACAGGGGAAATGAAAACACCTACTTTTCTAGATCCAATCAGGTGCTAGTTGGCAAAAAAGCCACGCCCACTATTTTGCCTCATTTAGTATTCCGTTTCTCTCGGAAATACGTCACAACACTGGAGAAAAGTCGTTTGCAACTTCCGGTTCACGGGGACTTTAAAATGAAAAAAAAAAAACTTTAAAATAAAACGTTTAATTTGACATTATTACAAAAAAGTGGAAGACACGGTCATGAAAGTGTACTCTCTTTCAGAGCACTTAAGAGTTTCATTAATATATTATCTGCAAGTTCGTTTTTTAATAATATTCTTTTAAGATTTATAGTCCACCATCATTATTTGCACTTCTTATTCACAAGGGACAGTGATGAGTCCTATATAAGTCATAATGTCCATTACATCAGAGATATATTCAAGTAAAACTTATCTTATACAGATTCAACCAGCATGTCTAATTTTATGGAGAATGGCCCCAGTATTCATAATGGGGAGGCTGAGCAGGTGTGGGAGCGACCCTGGACAGTGGAAGAGATGCAGAAATCCAGTACAAACTGGTCACTGGCTGCAGATTCAGGGGTATGGAGGGGAATGCATTCATATTTCATATTCATATTGTTTATGCTTGCTGCCACTTTGTACAGATGGTTTAGAGTGAATGTTTGTTTGTATCTCTGCAGTTATTTCTTTTTCTGCAAGACTTCTCTCAAAGGATGCTGTCCAAGACACATGAGATTGAGAGGCAGTTGGATGGTCTTATCCGGGACACTAAAGCCACAGACAGCCGCCTGCATACAGTGTTTAATGACTTCCTCATGCTGTCCAACACACAGTTCATTGAAAACGTATGTACATTTTTTCATGATTTTAGCTAAATGAGAATTCACTTTGTATGTGGATGCAAAGCAAAGTAGTTCAAGATTCAAAAACTGAAATATCACACTTGTCCTGAGAAAATATGTGGGAGAGTTTGTCAGCTTATGATATTTATAAATTTCCAACGTTCCTCCCTTGAGACTCAAAATTGCCCAACTGTGAATTCTTTATTCAGCATTTTTCTTAGCTCATGTCGGTGAGATTGTGAAATTTGATAAAGAACAATAAGAGTGTAAGCACACACAAACCCTGTTTTTTTTATCTTCTTTTCTTTTTCACTCAGAGGGTTTATGATGAAGAGGTGGAAGACCCTGGACCAAAGCCAGAAACCATGGAGAGACCGCCTGAACAGGTACTGTTTGGGGACGTTTCTCTGGTTATTTCTGCTGTGGACCATTGCTATGATTTCATATTATGTATTATTTTGAAAACTTCTCTGACAATGGTTTCAAGCATTTCTACCATTTCATACACATGTAAAGGAGAAGACAAGGGAACAGAAGGAAGCAGAACTTATTCCCAAAGTCCAAGAGGCCGTCAACTACGGCCTGAGAGTCCTGGAATCTGCTTTCGAACAGCTCGACATTAAAGCAGGAAACTCGGACTCTGAGGATGAGGAGGCTCTGGAAAAAGTAGAGCCCATTTTGGAAGCAAAGGTGAAGTGTTTCCTTAGAGGCCTTGAGCACGCACTTGATTATTATTACACATGTAATTAGTGGTGTTTGGATTAGTGATGTACAGATTAGTGAAATCCCAAAGACTCACTTTGAAAGAGCAACTTCAGTCTTCACCAGTCTTAAAGTTGGCATGAAACGAAAGTTGCAATAGTCTTTTCTTCCCTATTGTGACGTACTGCATAGCTGAGTGAAACAGCTTCTCAAACAAGTAAAAATGTAGTGCAGGACTTTTGTCTATTTGTCTATCTGGAATTTATTGGATGGTTGTGGTTTGCTATTTCTGTGATATGTGAGTGACATGTTGTCCCGCCCTTGCGCAAATAAACATGTCATCAGAGAAGAGGAGATGTCGCTGCAAGAGGGAGGGGAAGTTCATTTTATTAAAGATTCCAAGGGTACATGAATAAAAAAAAATAGTGATGTGCACTGATAAATAATTTATAATAAGTAAATACAAAAATGTAATGGTCACTTTTGATCTCATGGTGATTTTAAGGTTTTGAGCCTAAATGTGTTTTATTGGTAGGACCTGTATGTGGACAGGCCTTTGCCATACTTGATTGGGTCCCAAGCCTTTATGGATCAGGAGGATGTTGGCCTGGGAGATCTATCCAGTGATGGTGACGTTTCCCATTCATCTTTAGTAGTTTTATTATTGTTGTTGTTGTAGGTTGCTTTTAACTTCTTTTGTTTGCTGTGTTTTTTTTTTATTTATTTTTTTTTTTTTAGAAATGTCTGTCGGTAGTGACAGAGACAGCGTCATTGAGAGTGATATTGAAGAAGGTGATGAGGTGAGAGAGAATAATATATATAGTTCACATACATTTACATGAATGGCAACATTAGCATTTAAAGAACATTGGCCGAGATACATTTTCTTAACATATTTTATTTATTGAATAAATATTCTATTTTCAAAAACATTATTACCAATTTTTTTTTGACAACATAAATAAATAAATAAATAAATACATACATATATTTATATGTAATCCTCAATTTGGATTCTATTCCAAAAGCACTCAGATGAATATTCTGACCAGGATGAGGAAGTCCATGGCAACTTCAAGAAAGTAAGACTTGAAAAATTATTTTCTATTATTCTGATGGTTTATTTACAGGTAAGGGATTTACACTATATTAGGATGTAATGCATTAGGTAAAGGATATATGTGAAATATATGTATGAAGATGCTTTTACAGCAGTGGTAATTATGTTTTATAGATATGGAATGCCACATGTAAAACAACACGAGTTATAAAACTAAAACAACCCACTATTGTCCGATTTACTTACGCTTTTAAAAAGGGGTTTTAACATCCCATCATTATGCTCTAATAATTTAAGAAATATAAAAAACGATTTCATTTAAATGTGAAAGGTAAATATAAATCTTAAATCTAACATCGACCTGGACATTTCTAAATCGCATATTCTCTAAAAGTTTTCTACAACTCAAGATTTAGATTTAACGTTTATATTTGTTTTTTTAATTCAGTATTTGTGTTTATTATTAATGCTTATAACTTTAAATGGTCCCATTTATTAAAATAGAAATGTAGCTATAAAAAAATTTGACTTTTGATGACAGCACTATTTTTAAAGCCTTATTTAGGTAAATGAGACAAAATTGGGCTTTTTTATTCATAAAAAGCTTTAATCTACATCCAGCCCACCATCAATAGAATGCTGTAATTCTGTAATTCATCCCATAGAAACCATCCGTTGCTAGTTATGATGATGCTGATGAAGAGAATGAAGATGAAGATTCTGACATATTTGGAGGGTCTGATAAGGATGAAGATGAACTCAGAAAGGTTAGCTTTGCATTTTCTGAGCACCTCAGACATGCCAAGCAAATTAGTAAAAATGCGCAAACTTAACTAGAACTTCAATTTCCTGTGTCCCATGTCTTTCAGGACACTGGTCTACCATCCTTTGCTGATGAACTAGCAGCCAGAATCAAGGGAGAGACTCCACATAAGCCAGAAGTAGATCGCGCATGTATGGTCACTTGGAACATATAGATTTGACTGTTTTATTATTTACCACATTTCCATATTTCCATTCAGTTTTTTTTTTTTCTCAAGTTCATTTGTGTGCATGTACTTGTCTGTTCTCAAGCATTATCATCAGGCCCATCTATCACCCAGAAGAAGAGTAAAACAAAGAAAGAGCCAAAACCTCAGGGTATGACTTCATACCATGTTTATCAGATCATTCTGCTGTATTTTGCACTCTGTAGACTAACGTAGTCTGGGGTCGGTAGCATATTTCTTAATGCTGACCAAAGTTGTTATTTATTTGATTAAAAATACAGTAATATTGGGAAATATTTTTTACAATTTAAAATATTTTTAAAATGCAACTTTTTTTCTTGTCATGGCAAATATGTCATGCATCCTTAATGACCCCAAACTTTTGTACGGTAGTGTACAATATGTACACTTATGAATCATCAAATTATATTTGTATTGTTTTATTCAAAACACCTACACTGTTACTTATTTTTTGGAAGTTTCTGGCATAATATACCATAGTTTCTTTGAAAAAACGGTAGAATTCTGTAGGATATATCTAGTTTAATAATGCCATAGATTTTATGCATATGTAATTACAGTGGAAGATGATCAGGATGAGATGTTCAAACCACCAAAAATGGAAGATGAGGAATATTCTCCATTCGGTGGGAAGGGTGGTCTCTTTAGTGGAGGCAAAGGCCTGTTTGATGATGATGATGAGGTTGGTTAGAATATTGATAGTACATCAATATTAATGTAGTCAACATACAAAATCATACAAATGCAAATAGAAGACATGGTTGCAATCTTTGAAAGTAATTTCATATGCTTTGTTCCTTAGGGAGATCTGTTTTCTGATGCACCCAAAACCGAGGCGGTGGACAAGGAAAAGACCGTGACCCAGGCAACAGGTGAGACTTACTGATTGTCACTCCTGTGGACTCTTATGCTGTCTTTAATTCAAAGTCAAATATTGGATAGTCCTACTTGATCTCTCAGACTTATTACCATATAGTATTTTTTTTTGTTTGTCTGATGACATTTAAAGAAACAGAATATAGCAGTACTAGCATTACGTTTTGAAGCTGGCATGTATTGAAAATTCATTCTGTTTTCTAAATGCATGTTATTGATATCAATTAGTCCATGCATGTTTTATTTCTTTAAAAAAAACTGTTTTGACTTTGTAATTTTTAATTACAATATCATAACTCGATCTCTCTGTGAAATGCCAGACCTTTCTGCTGACGCATACCAGACCGTTGTTCCTGCCAACTGATTTCCTGCTTTCAATCCGCAATCTCCTTCTTCTCACAAAAATATTATTTTGTAAATAATATTTATTATTTTGTATTTTGTAAATAGTCATTTAACAAGCTTTGTGTAAGGATCTTGTTTTTCTATAATGACTGGCTGACTGTGTGTTATCTTTTTCTCACAACCTGTCTTGTGTACCTTCTGAAACCCACTGTGTTGACAACTCATTTACCTAATAGCAATCTTATGTTTTTCATTTGCTTTTACAGAGCCCCTTAAAACGAAGAAAATCCCTACTGGAGCTGTCTCCATCTTTCCTGGTAAGCATTAACTGCATTCAATTTGCATACTCGCACATTGTTTTGCATAAAAGTTTGCTGTAGCTGCTAATGAGGACGATATTTTCATGCCCCTCTCACCCACAGAAAACAAACTGTTTGGCTCACCAAACGATTTAGAGTCACTAGAGAGCAAACACAGTCCAGTGAAGCCCAAAGTGCAGGCAGCTCCAAAACGTGCCTCAGTTGGGGGTGGGCTCTTTGATGATGATGATGATGATGATGATAATGGTGGTGATGACGATGATGATGACTTCTTCAGTGGAAAGACACATAACAAATCCACCGCTGGTAAACCTCTCACATTTGCCCTGCAGTATGAAAAATGACTCTTGTTTTGGGGGAATTTTAAATGCGTATCTTTTTGATTTAGGACTAGAGAAGAAAATGCCAAAGAAAACAGTAGACCTGTTTGGGGAAGCTGATGAGGAGAATGATGATGAAGACGGAGCTATATACACTGAGAAAGCCAGTGCAGCTCCGCCCCTGCAGGAAAAAAGAGTCGAGGGGGAGGAAGAGACCCGTCCTCCAGAGAAAAAGGTCTGCTTGTCAATCATCATCATCATTTTATTATTGTTTTTGTTACTGCTTCTGTACTGATTGTCTTGCTTGCAGCCCCCTGCTGGAGCCATTTCAATGTTCGGGCCCGGCACTAAAAATATACTGGAGGGTCTGAAGAAACGCCGGCCTTCCACCAGTGAAGAGTCCACCAAATCTGAAGAGGTAGAAAACTCTTTCTCTCTTAGAGTGTGTTCACACTTGTAGTTTGGTTCTTTTTGGTCCGGACCAAAAAAGAAATGAGTCCTGGTTCGCTTTGCATTCACACTGTCTTTTTTAACACCAGACCTAAAGATATATATAAAAACCTATATTTTGCCACGTAACTTACCGAACATCCAAAACAATGCGCTTATTGGATTTGTGTACATGAACTCAAAGAGCTGAGAACTCACAAAGAGCTTAGAAAATGTGTAAAGCTGTCGAAACAGTGGCAGGAAGTCCTCTGTTGCACACAAACCAAGATCTGCCCCAAGGAGACAGCGTTTCCAAACCTGCCACTTGTGAACACTCCCTTACTCTCTTGTTGTATTAGTGTCTGCTGTGTTAAAGTTTTTTTTTTACATTTAACAATTATTGTTTTTGTTTTTTTCAGAGTGGACCTCCACCTGAAGCAGTCAAACCTTCACCTATTCTGGGAGCATCGGAGAAAGCACTTAGCAAGAGTCTGTTCTCAGACGAAGAAGACTCACAAGTACATCACTTTTCTATAGTCATCATACAGGGTCTATTCGCAGTTTTCTATTTAATATAACTTTTTTTTTCTCCACTGATTTCACTGGTGATATACAATTAAGCAACAATGTGAAGATTGCAGTAATTTTGTATTACTTTATTGCTATATTATAGGATATTAGTAAATCTAAGGCCCCGATATAGTTTGAAATCAAAGAACGAACTGGTTCTGAAATTTAAGGGCCTGTTTATACGTGTCCCCATGTGTTTTCTCTGATCGGATAGCCATCTGATCGTGAAAAGACCAGGTTTAAATGCCCTCCGAAACGCTTTCGAGGCGGATTTAAATCTAACTGCTCAAACCACTTAACCACTGAAACTGAAATAGTGTAAATGCATCGGTTTGTTGAAGCGACATATGAAAATTGTATTCCCAAAATAGTAAAAAAATAAACATGTAAGAGCATCTTATAGACTTCCGGCTCCATAAGACAGCGCTACTGCAATACGTTTCACCACATATCAGATATGGACCACAGTAGATGAGTAGATGAGTATTTCTTCAGCAAGCCAAAACTGCCACAAATAAAAACTGAAAGTTCACCATCGCATCCTGAAGCTCAACACACAATCATATTCATTAAAAGTAATGAGACTAAATGATTTTTCTCTCTGCCATCTTTGATTTAGATTTTTTGATGTTGATTTTCGTTGATGTGAACTGATGTTAAATTTGCGTATTACAGGGGAATTGAAGATCGGATTTATATTTGTTTTACGGAGACACATTTATGTGGCTAATTGTAAATGGAACAATTTGAACAAATCTGATAGCTTTTCGATCAGTAAAACGCATGAAGTGGGAAACCCGGAAAAACTCGGAAAAAAAACGTTAGATTAATTAGCTGCGCAGTACTTGGTAGCCTTGTCCACCTAAATGAGTTATCAAAAAACTAGTAGGCTATTTGCAGTAGATTAAATAGTTTTTGACCTAATTATTTTGCACTGAAATGACACACTCGAGTCTGTCGGCTCTGACAGCGTTGCATCACGTGCCACTGCGCAATATTATAGCTAGTCTATGGTTTCGAAAATAGTACTATGTCAACTAGTGATATCAGCACAAGAACTGTTGAGGAATATGCAACATAATTTAGACAATTGTTTTTGTCATATGTTATAATAACTGACAGACGCTATCATTTCAGCCGCTCTGTGCATGTCCTCGCAGAGCGAGGCTGAACATAGGAGCTCACGGCAAAAAAACGACCAATCAGAATTTTGGTCGAGCCAGAACGTATCGACCAATAAATCAACTAGTTTACTGGGAGATTACAGCCCTAGAAAGCTGTGTGGGAATTTTTTTCGCTCTCGTGTAAAATTGAATTGATTGAATGATTGGATTTTCAACGAACAAGGATAAAAGTGATAAGTTCAAATCAGTGTTGATTTAAGTGAATCAATGTGTTTAATACAATTTATTAATAAAATGTATGACGGATGATGTTTTAGTGTACTAGTGTGAGATAAACATCGAGATTTATACCTTTGTTTTAAATATTTGTTTTCGTTTTATCACCCAACCTTAATTACAAACTGACTCCTGATACTTGTCACTGATGTATTTGCTGTTCTGTTTTTTTTAAAGATATTCCCAAGTGAGACTACAAGTAAATCAAAGCCTACCACTCAGAACAAGCCCAGTAAAGCTCCGCTCTCATTATTTGATGATGAAGAAGAGGAGGTGATGTTAAGCAAGTTTAGTTTCAATCTCTCTGTATATATTTTACTGGTTTTCAACAAGTCTGTTTTGATCTTTTAGGACCTTTTTTCATCGACACCAAAGTCCAAGTCAGTTCAGGTCAAAAAAACATCTCTACCAGCCAAGAAACCTCTATCCAGTTCCCTCTTCAGCGACGATGAGGTATTTGTGAGTTTTAACACCAGTAAAACAATTTCAAAAGAGTCACGACCAGTGTTGGGCAGTAACGCGTTACTAGTAACGCGTTACTGTAACGCAGTTACTTTCGACAGTAACTAATACTGTAACGCATTACTTTTTAAATAAATTAACTCCGTTACCGTTACCATATGGCGCGTTGTCCGTTACTTTTTTAAATTAATTAGTTGCTGGGGCGGCTGAGAAGTGTGCGCTGTCATTACACAGTACGAGAGCACTGAAGAGACTGCTAGCATTATACAGAGCGAGAGGACACCTGAGGACACATAACAAACTCACTGGCTGAGTTGTTTGCGTACACGTGAGGCAGCGCGAGCACGGAGATTACAAGCTGCACGGAGAGCGCTGAGCACTTGATGCGCATTTAAAACACAGACAGCGAAACGGTATGAATACAGAACACTTAAGTACACATTGCCATATCATTATAAAGTAATTAATTTTTTGACTAGATGCTGCATCAGCAGAGAAAGAACAGAAGCTTGCCGTCGAGTCTAAGAGGAATAACAGTAACGGCTAACTTACCTCAAGCGATTAAAGCAATGTGACAAACACACACGCAGACCTGACCCACATGTTTTATGTCGCAATTGTTACCATCTATTTGCATTAGTTTATATCCAGCTGGTCACTTTTATGCATTCATTAGCCGGCGAAGTTGTATTTTTAAAACTAGTGACGTGATTGATTGCTTACATTGATATGTTCATGCAGCCGACATCAAGTCTAATCAAGTGTTCTAAAATTTAAGCAAATAAAGTGAAAGACTTTACATGTAATATAGGTCTACATTTATGTTATTTTAATGCTCTGGCCTTTGCCGATATTTAAATATGGCCATCTTCTTTAAGCTTGAATCATATAAATGGTAACACTGTACAATAAGATTACAATTTTAGCATTAAATATGGTTAATACATGTTGTAGAAGTATCATTCATTGTTAGATGTATTTGTATCTCCTTAGTTAATGTAGGCCTACTATGAACTAACAAGAATGACCAAGGTACAATTGTATTGCTCAAATATTAATTCATGCAGTAAAAACCACAGTGGTAAAAACGTATACTGTCAGCTGCATGAACATATCAATGCTTTAAAAATGCTTGTTTTGTTATTTATTTCAGAAATCCTTGATATATTCAGTTTGTGCTAGTCTGACTTAAATAAAATAGTTTTTAAAAATTACTTTCTGTTTAAGTCAGTTTTGTGTTTGTATAGACCATAACGCATTAATGGGAACATTTAAGAACTTTCTTTAAAAAAGTAACTAAAAAGTTACTTTTAACAGTAACGCATTACTTTTTGGTGTAAGTAATCAACAAAGTAATTGAGTTACTTTTTGAATGAAGTAACTAGTAACTGTAACTAGGTTGTTTTCAGTTTCATCATAAAATATTGTTAGAGTAACTAAACTTGATTAGCAATGTTCATACAGGTCAACTTGCAGCATGTGTAACTTAGTCCACGATATACGCGAAGAACGAATGACGAATAATTTTTTCTGAGGTGAAGTTAGGCTTCTGTCTCAATTACGCTTCAAATTGCCATAATGGGAGTGCTAATGTTGTTTTCCTCTGCGTCTCAGCATAAGGACAGAGAAACTGGCTCCTATAATACATTGCTAATGTTAGCATACGTCCATGTGAGCTTACGTTACGTTACTTTGCACGAACATGCATAACTTTGTTCGACTGTCATGAATATATGAAATGTCCATTGACATCAAGTACAAGTTAGCCAAGCATAGATGAATCTTACCTGTCCAGGAGAAAATTAGCAACGTTGGCGTCTGTGTTCAAATACTTCACCGTTTTCGGCCGTCTCCATCTTTCAAAAGCATCTCCAATGCAAATTCTGGTTTTATTTCTGACTTTGTCACGACGAATTTCTGAATCATAACGAGGTCTTTTTGATTTAGTAACGTTAGACATCTTTATCCGACTACAGTTAGGGTAGATTAGAGCAAAGCTGGCAACCCGGATCCCGAAACACTACTGACTTCGTGATTGGTGGATAGATGGAGGGTGGCGCATCAGACCAAAACACAACATGACACAACAACATCAGTTGAGGGCTGCAAGTCCACTTTTTAAATGACAATATCCTAGCCATACTACTGTTGTCAGTGATATAAATATTTGAAATGAACATGATTTCTTTATGTCTAGTGACATATCAGGGCCTTTTTATGATTAATTGAAATACATTTCTTACATACAGCTCCTTTAAAAAAAAAAATGTAAACAAAGTTGTCATTTTTATTTGTTCATTCTGTTTTATCTTTTTTTCAGTTTTTTGTCAGTTTTTCTTATGATGCATGCGGATATCACATGACATAGCACAATATTTGCTTTATTTTTTTTTAATTTGCAAGGCAAAATATTTGCAATATTTGTCTATATCAGGATCATTGGATGAGCTCTAAGCCCAGCAAAGAAAGCCCAGAAGTGAAGCCCAGCGGAATGAAGTCAAGCATTAGCGCCCCCTCCAGGCTACCCAGTGTCAAAGCACTGCAAAAAGATGGCCTGTTTGGTGGTGACGATGATGATCTGTTTGCAGCCACTAATGAGTCGAGGTTTGTGGAGTGGTGAACATACTAAAGTAGTAAGAGAAATACTAAATCATTATGCTGTAAAGTTTATTTTTTGTACTCGCAGCATCAAGTCATCTCAGAGAATTTCTCTCCTGTTCGAGGATGAAGATGATGATGAGGACAAAGAACCTCTTTTTGGCTTCAAAACACCTGCAAATAAAACTTCTTCTGAACCAAAGGTAAGTTGGCTTAAGTGTCCAAAGACTTTTGGAGCTACCGTTTATGCTTTTTTTTTAAAGAAGTCTCTTAGACTCACCAAGGCTGCATTTATTCGATCAAAAATCCCGTAAAAACAGTAATATTGTGAAATATTTTTACAGTTTAAAATATCTGTTTTATATTTAAATATATTTCAATGTTTAATATTTAATAATAATATATATGAAACATTTAATATTATTATCAATATTGAAAACAGTTGTGCTGCTTAAATGGGCTATATCTAGAATTCAGAAACCCTTGTTTTTAGCGACACTGGTGGCCGTTAAGTGAACTGCAGCCAGCAACTTGTTGCTTGTCCTCGCACTCGTGCACACTAGTGATGCGCGGGTCGGCTTTTTTTCCAACCCGCGGGTCCCGCTTTTATGAAATTATTTAGCCCGCCCCAGCCCCTCCCCCACCACTGTATCTATTTTTACAACCCGCCCCGCACCCGCGACCATTAAATAGACATACTAGGTATTGTAATGTAAATGAAAAGCCTTTATTTCAGCCTGAAAGTGCTTGGAAACATCGTCCTGTAAACTCGTCCTGTAAACATCGTCCTTGCAACAACAGACGATTATGAATATGAACCATAAATCTGGTCATATTAATAAGATAATGATAAACATATTCAACATTTACAAAGCAGCTTTTGTATTCATCTAATAGGCTAAAAAAAATGATTTCTTAGACCCCCCACAAATATGTCTTGACATGCTGGAAAAGTGGAAATGCCCGTTTTGTGGCTCTCTTGTTTGTATATTTTTCACACGAGTTGCACTTTACGTAGCCGATACTGTCTCCTGCTGCAACTATTTCTGAGAACCGGTCCCAAACATTAGATTTAACAGCCTGACCTTTTTTTCTTTTAATTATGTAAATTCCCGACCTCAATTTCTCGCGCACCTCGCCTTCCATCTTCACTTTTATTTCTCCGCTCTTGTTGTCGTGGCTGGCGGCGGGAGCTGCGGAGCTGCTTGGCGCGCCGCTTTCGTGACGTGTCACGTGACGCCAAAGGTTTGGGGAAATCACACAAGTTACATTTCTACGGCATTCGTATTGTAACCTTATCAAAGACCCTAATAAAATATGAAAATAAATATTCCCAAATATTTAATATAGGGTGGAAATTGCACACAACATACATGGATTTTTTTTTTTCAATTTTGCTTTAAATAACCCGCCCCGCAAATAAAGTGACAATTTCTTGCCCGCCCCAACCCGACCCGCGGGGTCCGCGGGTTATGAGACGACCCGCGCATCACTAGTGCACACGTGACGTAACATACAAGAGACTGAATGTGATTCAAGACCCCGATATACTCACGGTGAGATTCTTTTTCGTCCTTTGCTTAGAAGTAAAAAGAAGTTGGAAACCTTTGCAACAATATTCTGTTAACAAACATCCCGACGCTTAGATGAATATGTTAATACGTGCTGCGCGCTTTCCTCTCAATAACATTGACACTATAGTTTGAATAAATATCCTTTCTTTGCATGACAACATTGTATAAGCACTAATTTTATGTGTCAGTGTCATTGAACGGAAGATAGTTTTTCAGAAGTGCGTGTAAACGTGTAAAATCCTTTTGATTTTCCCTGCGAAACCGGCCCAAATCCTTCACATAAAAATCAATCTACAGGCTTTCATAGACAACCAAGGTCATCGGGCAAGGTCTCGTTTTTTTTTTAAGTTTCAATACAAGCTTGTTCACACATTGGCAATAAAAAAAGCAAATAATAAATGAAAATTCTTACATGTAGGCTAGCCCCTTTAATATTTTTGTGGAAACCATGGTGCATTTTCTTTGGTCAGGATTTTGATGAATAGAAGTTTCAAAAGAACAGCATTTATTTGAAATAAAAATCTTTTATAACATTATAAATGTTTGTCACTCAGTTGAATGCATCCTTGCTGAATAAAAGGATTGATTTCCTTTCAAATAAAACATTTTATTTGCCTTGTCATTAGTTAGTAGCTGAGAATTGCTCTGTGTTCCAGGCTTCTGGTGTTCCCTCTCTGTTTGAATCTACGGAGGTGGAAATCGTGCCCAATGTAGCTAAAGACAAGATAGCAGAGAAGTCGTCGTCTGTGGAGAAGAAGCCTGTGGAATCTATTCTTTCCTCTGACGACAGCACTGAGATTAAGAAGAAGCCGGTTGGAGCAGTTAGCCTTTTTGGTGGGATCAATGTATTAGGAGACAAACAAGATACAAGTAAAGTGAGTAAAATGTTTGCAAAATAATTCAGTTATTTTTTATGTAAATATATTATATACAATTAACAAAATAAAAATGAACAGCATAAAATAATAAATAATATATTTACACCTATTATGCTCACAAAAAGGGTCAAAGAACTGAAGATTGTCTCTTCCACAGAAACAGACTAAGAATCAAGAGGATATTGCTGATGGTGACGAGCTGCAAAAGGAGGGTCCACCGCCCATGGAGAGTAAGGGGACCAAGGCCAAGAAAACAGCACTGAGTCTTTTTGATGATGATGACGATGATGATGATGAAGATATGAACACTGATGAAATAGTTCCTGCCCCTAAAACATACAAATCAACAGAAAAGAATGCGCTAAAGGTTAGCTGTTTCAGATTCAGCGCTGTGAGGTGTGAATTTGAATGGAACTTTAAGTAGGTTATTTAAAGGTGCTCTAAGTGATGTCACGCGTTTTTTAGGCCAAAACATTTTTTGTCACATACAGCAAACATCTCCTCACTATCCGCTAGCTGCCTGTCCCCTGAACACACTGTAAAAGAATGCGGTTTCTGTAGACAGCGCAGGCTCCACAAACAGCAACAAAAACAAACTGCGGCGACCCGCTCCACGAAACAAAACAAACAGTGTTCAGCCTGGGGGTGTGGGGTTAGTGAGCGTACATGGGGGGGTGTGGAGGAGAGAAGCATGAAGAGGAAAGTCATAATTTTAACTCTTTAAGTTTGATATGGCCGACACACGACCAAAGAGACGACGTTCTGATGAACAGATTGCAAAAATACAAAGAAGAGGGAAAAGGAGAAGGAACGCATGCCCGAATTTACACTGGAAAAGCCTTTGAAAGGTGGTGAGAGCTCCGCCGGCAGAAGGGCTTCCAATCCGACATTCAGGTAACGTTAGCTCTGTTTTTGCTGGAGAGGTGGGTCAATCCAGTTTGGTTTTTCTAAATGGACTTTCATGTTCGCCTAACAAACACAAGGATATAATTAGCTAGAACAATGCAGTCAGCGCTAACTTTGGTGAATACAACATATAGGTTTCTAGCAGCTAGCTATCGATCTCTATTGTAAATAATCAAGCAAACTCACAGTAGGGCGACAGTTTGTGTGAATGATTGTTTTCACCAACTATTTATTATGAAATTGAATGTTCATTCATAGCCTATTGACAACTTTGACTAAATTTGAAGCTAACGTTATCTTGCTATTATTGCGTCCTGGTATGGGAGCTAAAGTTATAACCTCAGGTGGCGAAACGTTTTATCGTGTTTTTCTGGTAATGTTTCCATTATTTTTTTTTTTCATAATATGAAAGCATTTATCTCACTTGGCGACATTACACCATCCTTGAAAGAAGTATCAGTAAAACTACAGAGGGAGGGGACGGGATGAGGAGGAGGGAAGGTCTAGCTAGCCTCCGTTTTGTTTGACAATACTTTGAACGTCAACAAGAAGTGACGTCACCCAGCATCGCTTTGAGCACCTTTAATGTTGTTTAATTGATTTCGCTTGTGATCTCAGGATCATGGGCCCCACATGAAGAGCACAGGTGTGTTCCAAGATGAGGAACTCCTTTTCAGTCACACGCAACAGAGAGACAACGATCCTGATGTAGATCTCTTTGCCACATCTCCTAAACCAGCTGTAAGCTTTTAGACTTTCCATACACTTTGCCACTTTATGGTGAGACGGTGGTTTCTTACTATTTTCATTTTACAGGTGTCATCTCAGAGCTATGTGAAACCAGTTGACCCCTTACTGTTTGGGGATGAGGATGACGATGACCTCTTCGGTTCAGCAAAGCCTAAAGCTCCACCGGTACTGTTTTCCCCTAACTTGTAAATTAAAGTTGCTCATAGTGTGGCAGTCAAAATTGTTTTATTTTTTTATTTTTTATGTACTATATTTTAGTTTGATAATGTTTTTATTTAATATTTTGTATTTTTAGGGGATTTTATGGTACTAAATTATATTTCTGCAGTAGTTCTAATCCATTTATTACCTGTTAACCACTTTGAGCATAGACCTGAAACTTAATCTGTCATAAATCTTGAACGCGTTGGAGCACAAACTTAAGTTCTGTCTTTTTTTTAAAGAAGATACTTGTCAGATTATTGCTGAACTTATAGAAGTTTAAGTTTATTATTGTTATTGAAAAATGCACAAAAATACTGTTTTACATTTTTTACATGAAATATATACTGTATGTTCTAAAACATGTTTTACTTTAAAAATGCGAGAAAAATCAAAGCCATAAATCTAAACAAGTTGTGTTAAATATTTGAGGTTGATATTTCAAAAAATGAGCATTCAGAAAGATTTTTTTGGGGCACAGTATACCAAACTTTCTACTAGATGAAATTTGTTTTACATTTATTTCCAATGCGGCCATTTTTGATGAGTGTGACTATATTTTTCAGGACCATTTAAGCTTTTCGAATCATTGTCCATGATTTTTTTTGTGTGTTTTTTGTTTCGTACCATTCCGATGAAGGAAAGAAAAAAAAAACATAAATTTTTTTTGTCATAAATGACAGAAAAGCAAGAGAATTTTTTTTCTTCTTTTTTTAATGAAAATGGTAATACTTCATAAATGCTTCTACAATATTATCCACATACAGAAAGTACCAGAGAAGCCCAGCAAGCCTAAAACGAATGAAATGGGCAAATCAACACTGACATCAAGCAAGGTATGCAGGGAAATAAATCTGCTTTGATGTTTTTTAATTTATCTTTATTCAACAACAGAACATTTATGCGAAAACCATTCTGTTTATATGTAGCGAATAGAAGTGTAATATATATATATATATATATATATATGTGTGTGTTAAATGTTTTTTTTTTGTTGATGCATTTACCTTTTTTTAATAATGATTTATATATTATTATATTTAGAATTAATTACGTCTTGAGTAATAGAATAATTTATTTTATTTTATTTCATACATTTACCACATATAAAACATATTTTGTAAGACCTCCAGAACCTATAAAAGTAGTATTTGGTTTTTATTGGTTGACATAAATGTAATTGATATTATTTAATTGCACAGGACCCTACAAGCCCTCTAAAATCTAAAAAAACTTCCTCAAGGATTGGAGAACTTCAAGTAACGTTTTTGAAAATAAAATCTCTATACTTTTTATACTCCATTTCTCTCGTTGTTAAAACAGTGTTTTCTGTATTTCTATATTCTGTGTTTTTTACTTGACATCCTGGCATGAACTGTCTTAGAAGTCTAAGAAAAGCAAAAATCTTGCTTTTCATTGGGCTGTTTCATGACTCACCTATGCCTTTATCTGTTTAAAATCTATATTTCTGCACACATATATTTTTGCCTGTTAACATTTTCACTTATTCTGGTATACCAGAACATTTGTAGCTTTGCCATAACATTGTTTCGCTCTATGCCAATGCTGTACATCATTACTGCACCAATAGGAAAACTAGATGCAGCACTCTGTCAATGTGCTGTTTACAGTATTTGCAAGGCAGCAGTAAATTGATACTTTCCTTGTTACCAACATTGATGACATCGTCCTAATATTTGCATTCTGAATTGTATTTCTTTCTTGCAACAATTTAAAGCCATGTTGACTTATTTACACAGACCTAAAATGTGGATCTTTTTTCAACACTATTCTGTTGCTGCCTTGCAAGCACTTCTATGTGCTTCAGGAAATGCAAATCTAGTGTACTTCTAAAATAGTACAGACCAGTTCCTCTCTGATCTTGGCATATGAGCAAAGGGCACTGTGTGTGTTCATTAGTTTTGTCACAGATTTAAAAAAACATGCCTTGTTTCTTTCAGGCTAGCTTAGCTGTCAACCCTGCCAGCCTTCTGCCAGGCGCGGTGCCATGGATTCCAGGAGCTGTCAGCGTAATCCCTGGGCTGGCACCCGCTTCCCTCCCTGCAGCTGCCAGGCCGCTGCCAGCTACCGATACTATCCCTGATCATCAGACCTCCAGTGAGGGAGGTGTGAGCTTTGACTCGCCTGCTCAGGTCAGCACGCTACAGAATGCTAACAAGGTGGGTCAGACTGCAGTATGTGTGTTTTACACTTTGATAGGTGGCATGAAAAATTGGTTGTGTGTGTAGGGTTACACAATTGGCACAGTTTGCTCGATACCACAATTATGCCGTCGTTACGATATCAGAATGTAATACCATGGTATCGATACTAAATTGATACAATAGGGGACAAATAATGATATATCTCTAGTTTTCACAGGCCACATTCGTTAGGTTCACATTCATAGGTTTTCGCCAATTTAATATGACTAAAATAATTATGGTTTTATTGTGATTGTTTTTAAAAATAAAAATATTAAACTAAATAATAAATATATTATAATAACAATATGGTACTGTCAATTTTTTTAATTTTTTTTAATATTTTATTAATTTATATATAATTACATTATTTTACTGTAAAATTACAATGCTAATATATATATGTTAATTTTTCAAACAGTAACCCATTGAGCTTTGAATTTTGATGGGTTGTTGGCAAATAGAAATATGGGCTGCCGGTTTCAGAGTGAAGCTCGGTACTGTGTGTTAATTTACACTCATGCAGCTCATGATATCAGGTGTGTGAATTCTGCAATTCACTCTGAAACCGATTGCATATGAAATGAATTAAATCACAGCCTGCGCGATTTGACAATTGACCCTTCGTTAAGCCACGCCCGAAAACCGCCACTGGCCAATCGTGGCTTAGCAACCGTAACTAGGCGCGGGAGGTCTGTCAAGCTTTCGAGCGAGGGAAACATGCCGACGTGTTGTGCGTATGGATTGTGCAAATCTGATACCCGGTATCCTAAAAGTTTGGACGGTGGGGTGGCATTTTTTCCCTTCCCGAAACCTAAAAGCCAAAGGGGAGAAATGCCGGGCGTGGATCAAGCAGTGTGGGAGACCCATTCACAACTAAATGTCGACAGGATTAACAACAAAAAAAACCCTATTGCTTGGAAATAATGGCGGTTCTTAATGCATATATTTGAGCGTAAAATAAGACGATTAATGGCAAGACGGAGGCTCACTGACATACTTTAAAATATATTTCAGCATTTTGTTAATCGACGGCCTACCCCTGAGTAACTTTACCTCTATCCGATCGCGGCTCTCCCGGTGTAAGATTGATGGATAAGCTGTTTGATTTGTAATTATTAGATTATTTTTACATTTCACTTACCCTGCTGTGCATGAACATAGCTGTTCCTCCATTTGTGCGTTTCCCATGTGAATGGTCTGCTAAGGAGGCGGTTGCTGCTTGCGCTGGGACCTAACGTTATAGGCTTTAGCTTCAATTTTGATGAAATTATTCTCTAATCGGTTGCATATTATGTCGTGGATATATCCCTCGAATGCATACTGCAGTCCCTTTTGTCTTGCTCTCTCAGATATTTCACCTGTTTGCCAAAAATGACTAATTATCTCCTTGGGAATGTCTGACACCGGTGCATTCACACTGTAATAGACGTGGCAGTCGCGAAAGCTTGACAGGCGTAGCAACAGTAACTAAGGAGGGCGGGGCTTAGCGAAGGGTCAATTGCTCTAAGCCATATCGCGATATCGATTTTATTTCAATTTTGTGCAGCCCTAGTTGTGTGCCATTGTGATGAAAACTGCTGTTTTTGGTAGTGTCCCTTCAGTGGGTTTTTTTCTACTGCAGGGTCGGGCTAAAGGCGCAGTGCGACGGCGGCCGCAGACAAGGGCAGCAAGACAACTTTCAGCACAGCACTCTGAGGAAGCTGTTGGGGAGAGCACCTCTTCACAAGCTAATGAACCAGCTATGGCTGCTTCACTCCCTACCTTTAACCCCGTGTCGGTGCGACCCACAGTGCTCACTTTACCCGTCAGCACCGCCGCTGTAGCCAAGAGCCCAGATGAAGCAGTCAGGCCAACGAGATTTCTCGATTCTGCAGACGATCTGTTTGAATCGGATGATCTCTTTGCCTCAAAGCCTGTTCCCTCCTCTAAACACAAAGAAAAGACCCCTGAGGAGGGCCAAAAGAAAGCCCCTAAGACGGAGGCCGTCGTAACCTCGAAGAAAGACCAGGCCTCGTCTATTTTTGACAGCCATGAGGATGATCTTTTTGCCACAGTGAAACCGAAGCCTGTCCAGAAAGCCAAACACATGTCCTTCCTAGATGATGATGATGATATTTTTGGAGCAGGAAAGGGTAAAATTACAGATAGTAAAAACTCCAAGACAGAGGCCAGTCCTGCAAAACCAGACATTTTCCGGGTAAATATCCCACAGTCTTTCATTTAGTTTGTTATTATAAATCAATTGTGGTAGTTGGGAGTGGTATGACTGATTTTTGCTTCTCTATTGACCTTAAATGTTTACAGGATGAAGTGAAAGAGCCCCTCAAGGGCCAGAAGAAGCCTAAGGAAGTGTCTTTGGATGCAAGTTTGTTTGATGACAATGTTGATATTTTTGCTGACTTGACTGGCGCCACAAAGCCAAAGGAGAAGAAAGCAAAGAAGAAAGTGGAGGCAAAATCTATATTCGACGATGACATGGGTTAGTTATCTCTTCAAAACACTCTTCACTGTGATTCTAACCAGGGGCCTCGTGTATAAATCTTTGGAAAGATTTTATCCTAAAAGTTTTCAGATTTGTAAAACCGTACATCCCAGCACCTGAGAAAAATTACCCAGTCAGCGAGCATTTCTCCCACCCAAAATATTCATATATGGAGCTTACAATGCTTAATTTTACTATGCATAACCTTATCTGCATATCATTTCCATATGCATATTCCCATCCATTTGATAGTACTGTGTTTAACTGTACAAGACTCTAGGAAAACATGAGATTGCATGAGATGATAGACTGTAAATATTCTTTTTTGTCATATTACATTGCAAAAATGTATTTAGTATCCTTGTCTTGTTTTAGTATAAAAATATTTCAATATCCATAAAACAAAAGACAAAATTGTCTACTTTTCAGAGAAACTTTAAAAATTTTTCTCATTTATTCCAGTTTGCAAAATATTTTTATTTGTTTTAAATCAAATGTATGCAGTTTTGCCTATAAAGTAATAATATTTTAGGATGTTCATTTTTATTGGAAACTGAACAGATACTTATTTTTGCAGTGTAAATGCAATTGGGCATTTTGCACTAACATTCAAAAAAAAAAATCCCTCAAATTCTATCCATAAAGTATAATTGTATTTTTCATAATGTTGGGAAGACCACGGAAAGGGTTATAGACTTCTGTCTACCTTTAATTTGAATTCTTAACTCCATTAATGGGAGTTTAAAATAATTCTGTTTATTTCATTCACACCAGTGAATAAGTCTAGAGTGAGTGGATGGTGCGCACATATTTACGCCAATATTATTTTTATTATGATGTGTGTGGAAAATTGTCTACACACAATTCTCCATGCCCATACACTGGCGGTCAAAAGTTTGGAATAAATAAGACTTTTTAATGTTTTTGATATAAGTCTCTTATGTTCACCAAGGCTACATTTATTTGATGAAAAATAAAGTAAAAATATGAATATTGTGAAATATTATTACTTCTTTCACAAACTTTTGACGCCAGTGAATCATGATTTCATACATCAGACCCAATGTCATTTTAATTTTATGAACATTGGTTTTGAAGGTAAAAATGCTCAACTTTAAATAATAAAGACACTCTTAAAAATACTTACTGGTATCTGTTTCCTGCTCTCATCTCACAGATGATATATTCTCGACTGGGACTACAAAACCAATGGTAAAGCCGTCCTCCAAGTCTAAGAGGAGCCAGCCTGCCCAGGATCCCGTCTCAACTGTGGAAACGGGCCACGATATATTCGACGATCCCCTGAATGCGTTTGGGGGAAACTGAGTCTCCTTCATAACAGCTGTTTGTTTAACTCTGTAGCGAAGTTCATGGCCTAAATGAAGGTAGATGTAATCTAACACTGTTGTTAATAATGTAAACTCTAATAGGTAACTTTTACAACAACAACAAAAAAATATATACAGGAAAAAAGAGGATTGTAAGTGTTTTTACCTCTAATGCCATCTGTGAAGTAATCTGATTGGTAAATGGTGTAGCGGTCATCAATTGGCGTTGACATCGGCAACGGTTAATGTGTCTTTAATTAGCACTTTAAACATGAGAATTGTCTGGTGAGGTGTAAAAGACATTCCTATGATATTGTCAACTGTATGGTTAAATTTTCAAATGTGGTGCCATAACTCCAAGCCTATGCGCCAACATAAGTGCTTTTGTTGTTGATGTTTTTATAACTTGAGCTAAAGATTTCTTGTGTTGCATGTGAAATGATTTTTGGAAACTAAAGAAAATATATTTTATGAAACGTACAATCTTGAGTGTGAGTGCTGGAATTCAAATACATTTGTAGAGGACCAAACATTTTTCTTAATTTAAAATCTTTAAAGATTCCAATGTTATACATTAAAAATGGAACCAGATATAGTCACAAAGTGTTGTTTGACGCTGCCAGGGTGACCAGGGTAACATCCGGGAGATGGAAAGTGGAGTCGCGAGCATGGTCCCGCCCACTCTGCGTTACCATTGGACGAGGGACTCTCTTTTTCTACAACGGCTAATGTCATTCGTTCTCCTCATTGTCAATCAAGAACATCACAATAGGCTGCCTCCTTTTCAGTTTTTTTGTATTATTTAATGGGGCCTTTGAGCCTCATAACATCGGAACAAAAGCAATTGTTCCTGGCTCGAAAAAAATAAGGAATCGTTTTGGCGTTTAGAAACGGCAAAGGTGGAGGAGGAATTGGTAAGCATCAACGGCATCCGCGAGTAGTTTGCTGGGCTGACTGTGCTGCTTTGCTAAAACCAGCTAGCCACTAAAACAGAATTAAAAGCACCTTTTATTGAAAGTTTCTGTCGGATAACAGTTCAGAAACTGGAGAATCGGTTGCGTTTACCTTTAGAGGTAACTACCTAGCTTTTGGCGTGTGTTGTGGCTGAGACTGATCCAGCTGTCCGTCCCTTCAGATCTCTGCTGATGATGATGCTGTCAAGGTAAGATGGCAAAGAGATGTACGAAGCGATTATCTGATGTCAAAAGACCGAGCTATGCGACTGGACTTATTTTTATACTTCATTTATTAGTCGACTCATGACGAGAATACTTTGGAAAAACACAATTTGTTGCTTTAAAGTCACTTTTGTGTTGTTTAGACTAATTGTAAATAAACATTCTCATAACAACCATTGTTCAACAGAAGTAAATAGGCATAAAGTGCTTATTCAGTATTCAGTGCTATAGGCCCTAGATGAATCGGCATATAAACAAATGTATGACAGACAAACACACACACACACATTATATATATATATATATTAAGAAGTCTCTAATGCACATTAAGGCTGCATTTATTTGATACAAAATACAGAGAAACAGTAATATTGTGAAATATTAGGCTATTAGTTTACTTTAGTTTACATTAATGTACTTTAAGATATAGGCTAATTTATTTCTGTGATGCAAAGCTGAATTTTCAGTATCATGACTCCAGTCTTCAGTGTCACATGATCCTTCAGAAATCATTCTACATGCTGATTTATTATCAATGTTGGAAACAGTTGTTCTTAATATTTTTTTATAACCTGTAAAACTTTTTTCAGGATTCGTTGATTAATAAAAAGTTTAAAAAATAACGGCATTTATTGAAAATATTTTTTTTTTGTAACTATATGAAGTACCGTTCAAAAGTTTGGGGTTAGTAATTTTTTTCTTCTTTTTTTTTTTGTGTGAAAGAAATTAACACTTTTATTCAGCAAGGATGTGTTAAATTTATAAAAAGTGATAGTAAAGATTTATATTGTTGAAAAATATTTCTATTTTCAATAAATGCTGTTCTTTTTAACTTGTTATAAAATATAATAATAAATAATAACTGAGTAATAACTGATGAAAATACAGCTTTACATCATGGAAATAAATAATATTTTAAAGAATATTACAATGGAAAACCATTATTTTAAATTGTAGTAATATTTCACAATATTAGTTTTTTTCTGTATTTTTGATCAAATAAATGCAGGCTTGATGAGCATAATAGACATCTTTCAAAAACATTAAAAACTCCAAACTTTTGACCAGTACTATATGTATGTATGTATGTATGTATATACACCAGAACATTCTTAAATGTACCAAGTCACGTTCTTTGTATACTAATATATAGATTGTGATTCTCCACAGCCCTAAGCTCCATGCATGATGTGTTCCTGCTGTGTCAGAAGCAGCATCTCCGCCTTCACTCCTCCACCTTTGGCTGGGTTCATTATTGTCTCATCCTGAGCCCTGTCCTTTGCGGTAATGACTGACAAGAGAAACCCCCCGTTTTTCAATGATGACAATGTAGGCGTAGTGCACTACAAGCTGCCCTTCAGTGAGACCATGGAGCTGTTCATTGAGACTTTGACAGGGACCTGCTTTCAGCTACGTGTCTCTCCATTTGAACAGGTTGTCTCCGTCAAGGCCAAGATTCAAAGATTGGAGGGTAGGCTATGTGTCTTCTCTTGATTCATTACACAGCACAATGCTTTGATATAAAGGTGACATTACACTTGATCGGACACCATGATTTTGGTCTCATGACTTTAGCATGTTTTCTATACTTTGTGCTTTAATGTGACATACTATACTGTTTTAAACTGCAATTTTCTTACTCCTAAATAATTAGTTCCATATACAGTACATGCTGTTTTATGAGCTCATATTTAAAGGGATAGTTCGCCTAAAAATGAAAATTCTGTCATCATTTACTCACCCTCAAGTTGTTCCAAACCTGTTTGAATTTCTTTCTTCTGCTGAATACAAAATAAGATATTTTGAAGAAGGTCGGTAACCAACCTTGAAATCAGTTGATGGGGACTTTTTTTTTCTTTTCTCCATAATATGGATGTCAATGGGGTCCATAAATGTTTTGGTTACCCATCATTTTCAAAATATCTTCTTTTGTGTTCAGGAGAAGAAATAAATTCATACAGGTTTGGAACAACTTGAGGGTGGGTGAATGATGACAGAATGTTTATTTTGGGGTGAAATATCCCTGTAATGAGGGATTGTGTAAAATATTTCAGCTTTGAATTTTTTTTTATTGGTGACGCTACATGACCTTTCATCACATGATCCTTCGGAAATCATTCTAATATACTGATTTGGTGCTCAAGAAACATTTATTATTATTTTATTTTTTTCTATAACATTATAAATGTCTTTTGATAAATTTAATGCATGCTTGCTGCAAGTATATAAAAAAAAAATGACACCAAACTTTTGAGTGATATAGTCTTGGTTTGACCAGCAATTAAACAAGGGTGCCGTCGTTTCATATTATTGTAGGTTTTCTAATTCTAATGACTTCAAAAGGTTTGGTTACATGTTATGCATTACAATATAACCACACATTCCATTCATCTGAAACAATCTTTATCCATTACAATCCTCATCTATGTTAAGCTAAAGGGAAAAATGTATGCATTGTAATAAGAAATGCACCATAGTCTGTGCTGATTGGATAATGATTTAGAACAATTAGACAATAAATATCCACAAGTAGTTTTGAAGACAGGATTTATTCCAAGTAGTCCTGGTCTGATGTTTTCATTCTGATTTAGAGCTTCTGAAGAAATTGAGTCGTTTTTTAACAACTGGCACACTCAATTACGTTTGTGATCCGCCCATGCAGTTACAGATGAAACATGTCAACAGTTTAACACATGAGCAATCAGAAAAGGAGAAGAGAATAAATTGATTCTCTTGCTATCAAAAGCTGCCATTGTTATTACTCAGTAACTAAAGTTGCTGCTCCTATAAAGCATCACGTGGCATGGTTGAAAACAGCTTTGTCAGAACGAGAAAAGTTAGTATTCTTTGAATGAAGAGCTTTTATTTGTTTTGGGGGCACAGCTGGTTTGTCTCTCACAACTTGCGCGTTAGCAAACGTTGGGCTTAAAATTTAGGACTGAGAGTGCTTCATTTATATCACCTGGTTGACTGTAATTTTGAAATCAATTAGACAGAAAAAACATTAGTTAAAAACCCAGATGGGACATTGCCATTCTAGACAACTGTTTTGTATATACATCAGCGGGTATTTAAACATGCCAGTCTTAAAGGTTGTTTTCAGTTGGTTTCACCAACCACTCAAAACCAAAATAAAGCTAGCGGATCGTTAGGAAAGATTAGATGAATGTGATCATTTATCTTTGGGCCTTTTTTGGGCCTGAAATCGCTGATACAACCTTTAAGTAGAGATGGTTTTCCTCCCAGGATCACTTTTATGTGTTAGACAACACTAATTTCACCAGGTCTGCTCTCCCCTGCAGGAGTTAGCTTTATTAAAGATCAGCCCTGTGGATTACAGGTGAGGAATGGCCTAGTTTTAGTTCTGCTATGTGCTTCTTTTGTGGCTAATCTTAGATTCACTATGCTTTGCATCTGGAGCAGAAATGACTGCCCCCTTCCAGGGATCAGTTCTATAGAAGCGTGTTTCCATCATATTTTTTTTGTTAAAAATCTATATAACTCACAAATCTGACTTTTTTTTTCTCAGAATTGCAATATGTATATTGTAATTTGGACTTTATAAATCGGAACTGCAAATTTTATCTCGTAATTCTGACTTTTTAACTCGTAATTGCACATGTATATCTTGCAGTTCTGACTTTTTTTTCTCTCTCAGAAGTGCAAATTTGTATCTCAAATCAGATTTTTCTCTCGCAGTTGCTAATTTTTTTCTCACATTTCTAACTTTTCTCTCAGAATTGACTAAATATGTATCTTGCAATTCTGACTATAAATCACAATTGCGAGTATATATTGCAATTCTGAGAAAAAAAGTGAGAATTGTGAAATATAAACTCCCAATTGTGAGAAAAAAGTCAGAATTGTGAGATAATAGTCCCAATTTACCTTTACCGGAAACAAGCGTCCATAAGTCCAGTTTCGAAAAGAAGCATGAGACGGGTGTGTTGAGGAAATACAGATTTTATTATGAAATGATTTTTCAAACTTCTGATTAAGATTAGACACGGAGGTTGGGTATAGTTTAAAAAGCATGACTAGGCATGTCTCTAAACAGTGGGCAGGCCGCACACACACTAACCACTCTGACTGTCACAGACCTGTCCAGAAAACTACCCCTTCTGGGAATGGATACCAGTTTTGTGCTGCATGGGTGCGTTCTGGTGTCTTATTGCACTTTACACTCGATGGACACATCTATTCACTTAATCACAGGCCAGTGCAAAAGTCTGAAAAATGTAAGTGGTAAGCTTATCTTCATGTCAGTGCAACATTTGCATTCACGGTCCTAAGAATGAACGGCAATAATGACCTTGAAAAAGCTTGTTGTAAAGCAATTTCAGGCGTTTAAGGTGCTTTCTTGTGTTGTTATTTATTTCCTGACCACTGTGATATTTGCTAGGTCTGGAGGTGACATGATTGTTGGTTATTTTGTGTACACAGGGGGGCAGATCTGAGTGGTATTTGTTCTGCTGCTGCCTGAGTCACCCTGTCCCATTGTTTTTGCATAATTATTTTGAATTGATTCATTTTTTTTCAGTATACACAGTTAAATGTTCCTTAGTTAAATTGGTCAGATGTGATGACTCAAACCTTTGGTTAAAGAACAATTTAACTAAATAGTTATATCAACATTTCCATAAGATTCCCCATAATTAACAAACATTTGTTAGCTAAATAATATTAGTCATTGCATACAATTATATTAATAACCACAATTGGTTAAACGTTCTCGGTTCTGTCTCACTCACTAGCCATAAATAAATGGGAGCATACTTTTCATTTAGCCTGATCCTTAAAACATACAGTACGTTTGGGGACTTTTTTGAGAGAGAGAGAGAGAGAGAGAGAGAGAGAGAGAGAGAGAGTGAATAAGTTTTATTCAGCAAGGAACCATTCAATTGATGAAAAGTGACAGTAAAGACATTTATAATGTTGCAAAAGATTTTTATTTAAAATAATAAAAGTTATTATTGAACTTCCTGAAGGATCATGTGACACCGAAGACTGGAGTAATAGCTGTTGAAAAATCAGCTTTGCCATAACAGGAATAAATTACTTTTTAATATATATTAAAATGGAAAGTTTGTACTGTATTTTTGATCAATTAAATGCAGCCTTGGTGAGTATGAGACTTCTTTCAGAAACATAAAAGAAATCTTACTGACCCCAAACGTTTGGACATTAGTTTACATTCTGTGAATCTCAAAGTGAAAAAAAATTACCCTGTAATGAAAGGTCAGTAATCATATACCCTTATGTTCTTCTAAATTTCTCTTTCTAATTTCTCTTAAAATGGGGATGGAAGCTGTCAAGTTCTAAAAAGGACAAAAAGCACCATAAAGTGCAGAAATAGCCAAACGTTTGTGAGTAGTCAAGGGTGTGAAAGGTCTGAATGCCACCGGACATTGATTTATACTACACATAAGATTTCAATGGCCAGATGTTATTTTCTGTGCCTTTTCTGTACTACATTTCCCTCAAATGATTGCAGTTCAGAAACATTCCATTTGGTCAACCATTAACTCCATTGGGTCAACCATTTCAGGCATCCCGGTCTCTCAGCAGCATTTGATTTGGAATGGTATGGAGCTTGAAGATGAGTACTGCTTACATGATTACAGGTGAGTTTTCCAGCTTTACAAAACAGGATCCAGGATGTTATATTACGATAAGTAAGCTCAACTACTGCATGTTCCACTGAATCTGGCAAGGTGCATTTTGACAAATGAAATTATAATGATTTAATCACCCAAGGTCTTTGCGGTACACAAACTGAGATGTTTTGTTGAACGTCCTAGCTGTTTTTATCTGTGAAATTAAAGCATTTGGACCCAGGCAGCACAAAGGTATCATAAAAGTAGTCCATATGACTCATGCTCATCTTCTGAAGCCATACGATAGCTTTGTGTGAGGAACATAGTGATATTTAAGTTGTTATTCGCGGAAAACCTCTCCGCCACGGCTCTCGAATCTTTTTGCTCTTGAGCAGCTTGTACGTTCTTCAAAAAACATCTCCTTTTATGTTCCATAAAAGAAATAAAACCATATGAAAGGGTTTGGAAAAACACGAAGGTGAGTAAATAATGGCAGCATTTGCATTTTGGGTGAGCTATTCCTTTAAATGCAGCCACTTCTCTCAAGAGCACACTCGCTCAGTCTGGAGGTCACAGATGGTGGATTTGTCAAGAATTCTTCTCAGTTAATTTTCCACATGGAGGCTTTCTGGGAAAATATTGTGTGGCTGGATGGCACTCATTGTGCTTCAAATGTTAAGTGAAGCAAATATTTATAAAGGCAGAACTGTACAGACTGTAGCGGTTTTGGTTTGTTATGCTACTGCATGCTCTGAGTTTTCCTATGCTTGTGTTTTCAGCATCACAGAGGGCTGCACTCTCAAGCTGGTGCTCGCCATGAGGGGAGGGCCTGTAAACACCAGACGAGGTGGGTTTCCACCACCGACTGGGATTTTCACAGTTGAAAGTGTGTTAACCCTGTCGTTCTGAACCCCAGGTTAATGTAATCCTGATTCCTGGCTTTCACACTGTTTATAGTAATTTACCCTGGGTTAGTAACTTATCATGAGTGATTTCACACTTGTGCATTCGAAAACCCCAGATTTGCATATATTTGAGTATAATAACATTGAACTCTATGAAAATATCATAAATCTGCTCTGGTTGTCTTAACTCCTAAAAAGCTATATGTATCATATTTGAATCATTGCTTTCTAAGGCTTCTGCATCATTAACATGATCAATACCTTCCCCAGAAAACTATCTACCCCCTGGTGGGTTATTTATGACCTTTAGGAAGTAGAAGAGTTGCAATGTAACGGAAGTAGTGTCAGATCATTTTTTTCGTATTGTGACGTACATCTGAAAAATTGTTGAGCGGGACTTGGTTCTGTCCATCAGTTGTTGATTGGATGACGACAGATGATGGTCTGAATGCAAACTTCCAGTCGATTTTCAGAAAGCGGTGGGGTTTAAACTGACTAAATGAGAGAGAAGTTTGTAGTTTTTCATTAGATTTAAAAAATAAATAAAACACATGCTTTGATGAATTGTTCACAATATGATCATTAAGATGCATTTAGAAAATAGTTATTTCCAATAGATTTTTTTATTTAATTCCAACATAATATAATTTCCAAAATGTCTGCCTTCCTGTTACAATATTTTTTATTTATATTCCAAGTATATATATGCTATATATAGCACTGTATGTATGTGTGTGTGCTCTGTGTGTGTGTGTGTGTGCGTGTATATATACATAGAGGTGAACAAAAAAGTTGCTTCAAAAATGCATTGAAATACATCTTTGTACAAAAAAGATAATACAAGCCTGATATATAAATTATGGTAAAAATACATGTGCAAAAAATATTTAATGTTTAATCTAATAAATATATTTATAGGATATATATATATATATATATATATATATATATATATATATATATATAGTTTGATTTGATTTGATTTTTCAGTTTCTAATCTTCTATTCTCTGTTTTTCTTTTAACTATTTTTTTTTGTATGTCAGGATTTAAAGAGTTAATCTTTAAAAATATACTACAAACATATTACAGTCTATTCAACACTCAACTTAATGTGTTTGCAATCGCTATTCAGCACTGTTTTCCTAAGATGCTAAAATAAAAAGCAACGCAGAAAAGTAACTCAGATCACACGAGTATTTATTGAGATAACCACTGAAGTAGTTTATGATTGGCTTTGGAAAGTCTTGACTAGTGCTACTGCAGTACAGGCCTGCAACAGTTCTGTGAAAGCTGGGTTTGTCGCAACTTTCTAATCCTTCCTATGTGCCACTATGCAATGGTTTTAAGGTCAAAAACAAAAGCTGCTCATTACCATTCCAGGAGGTGTGCAGGCACACTTAGTTAACAATCGGATATTGATTAGTATGACCTGTTTCTTCTCGTTACCTGCAGTGACAGTGACAGATGACTCGGCGAGGGATATCGCTGACTGCCTTGATGCAGGGAGAGAGGAGATGTGGGAAAAGTCTCTGCCTAATAAACAGGTCACCTTCCTGGTGTACCGTGAGGGAGATCAGCTCAATTTCTTCCGAGTGGTGGATAGGGGAGATGGAACGCTCACACCTGTGTCTGAATCATTGAGGTCAGTTCAAAAGAAGAGAAGTTACTTGCCAAGAGGAACACACTGCACCCTGGTTCCCCTTTTTTAGATGAAAGCAGATGTTTCAGAACTACAGTTTTCATGTGTCATACTAATGTGTTTAGTAATGAAGACATGCATCAGCATTTACTGGCAAACTTCACAGTCTGTTAAGTCTGCATAATTAGCATCACCATCAAAACTATTTTCCCAAATTAATAATTTAAAGTGCCCCTTTTTCAAATGTTACGTTTCATGTAGTGTGTAATATAGCTGTTTGTGAATGTAAAAGGTCTGCAAAGTTTTAAAGAATAAAGTGCACGACAAATAAAGTTATTGTCTCCTAAAAGAAAGAATCAATTCAGTATTTCCAGTCTCACTTCCTGTTACATATCATACAAGTAACAATTAACAAGTGCCGAGGAAGCCTCCGGAGCTGAAATTCCGATATAATAATAGGCGTTTAGTTTCTGACATGTCCTGTGAGTGGTGGACCAATCATATCAGACTGGGCCATCTGACCAATCAGAGTAGAGTAAGCTCACGGAAAGAAGGGGTTTAGAGAGACCAGAGTCTTTGAGAAATAAGGTCATGTACAAAAGAATATAAGAAAATGCCTTTGATGGAATGTAAACCTATTGTAGAAGACATAGCAGAAACAAAATAAGGAACCTTTAAAATAGCATAATAGGGGTACTTTAATAAAACTGAAAAAATGTAATCTTTTGCAAATCTCAAATCTAAGAGTTCCTCCTTGTATGTGGTTGTGTCAGCGGTGCCGTACACAATGTGTACACGGAGGAGGAGGAAGAATCAGAGAGTGCATCTTCAGAACAGCAAACTCTGGAGAACTCCATCACAATGAGCAAGATGAAGCTGCTCAAGGCCAAGATGGAGAATATGAACCTTAACAAAAAGGTAACAAAATAGGCGGACTAGAAGTGCTATTCATCTTTCTTTTTTCCTCCTCCACATATTCTAGCAATATCTTTTTATCCTCAAGTGCATGAACATTCTTACAGTCAAACACATCTGATTAGATTTGTCAGTGGAGCAGAATGGAAGTGCGCGCAGTTCTCCAGCTGGCTTGAGGGAGTGTTGCCCATCCCACGCTGTCTGATTAACTGGCGCAGTAATAACCACAAGCTCAGCAGATTGGCATATGAAGTTAATTATTCACACTCAAATATGCATAGTTGTCAGTAGACATGTCTTGGTCGCAGATATTTGTTTCTATCTGTCTAGGAAACCTTTGCTGTTATTGCTTACACTTGTACCGTAGTTGATAAGTTTCCATGTTTATGTACTGCATGCATTGCACCTGTCAACAGAACATGAAGCATGTAGCATGAAGCACAGTTTAATTGGTTACAATTACAAGCAATATCGCAACTTGAGACATTAGTTAGGATTCAACTAATGTGCTATATTTAATTTTACAACATGACTAAATGTGTGTACAAACATAATTCAGAGCTAACCATTTTAACAATAATTTATTAATATTTTATAAATAAACTAATATTAATTGTAATCATTTCATTTGATTAATTTATTGTAAAATTAATATTAATATGATGTTAATTAACATGATTTTGTACAGTTTTGAGTCTCTTGTAAAGCTATTTTTGCACTGATGCCAGACTTTAAATCATATTTTGGTTCAAGATATATTTGGTTTACCAAGTTCTAAAAGTGTTTATATATTACTGAATTTACAGGATTATCCAGTAATAGTCATTACCACAGTTATTATAATATGAACTATTTTTAGGGGCGCACAATATATTTGTACCATCTTGGTTATCAGTCAATATGGGTATTGGATATTTAATTGTGCACGCTCATGTCACTACATTGAGATTACCTTTGCTATCATGTAATCTTCAAAAACACTAATAATTTAATAACACTCTCAAATGTAATCTTTAGCAAATCTCAAAAATGAATATGCATTTATAAACTACATTATAATGTTGTGCTGCATAAATTCACATGTACCATTTGTAGCAGTTGATTTTGCGTTTTTAGTGTTTCATTTTTAATTTATTTAAACAAACGTATAAATATTATACATTTAATATCTGCCACTGTTTATTGACCATAACTAATACTTTATTATTGGCTTATCTGTATTGCCCAGAATTTTAATGATGCATTGCGAATTTGTTCATTAAATTGCTTGGAATTATTTTTTTAAATGTGATATATTTTTACTGTGGCTCACTCCGCTATAAAAGATTTTGGTCATGCCGCCCACTCCTGCTCAGAAATTAATGCATATCAGATCTTCTCTGTTTATGTGCCTTCTTTGGCATGATATGTGTGTGATTGTTTTCTTGTGTCTTTGTCAGCCCAAGAAGACTGCTAAATTAAAAGTCAGACCTCCAGTGGGTCCGCGGCCCTGCAGCGGTTCGTTTGGCTCTGCCCGACACCACCGAATGTTTCGTGTCCTTCCTCAGATAGGCCACTTCTCGTCAACGCATCTACCTCCGATCGGAAATCAGCAGCAACCTGCAGTTTCATCCCCTGCTGCTGGCACGTCCCGCCAACCATTCGCATCTCTCTCAAGTCCCACTTCCTCAAGCCATGCTCATCCTTCCTCTGCAGCTTCAGGCATGTATATGCTTCAGGCTGAGGAACCATGGGATAATCCAGTGCCCAGGAAGATCAGACTCCCTCCCAAAGTGTCCAGACTGGATATGAGAGGGCCTAAAGTCATGCGAGACTGTGTGTACCCACCTGTATCTTTTCTGTCCAGCCCTGGAGCTCAGGATGAGGCGGATCTCCAGAGTGACAGACTAACGGTAACCGAGAACTCTGCTGTAATGGAGCCACCCAAAGCTGTTCCCTTCAATCTTCCTGAGCCCCTGAGCCTGGACGTATCCTCTCAGGGTGAGCAAGGTCTGAACTCTATAACTCTGCCGGAACCCAACACCGTAACTCCTCTTCTTTCCCAAGCCATCAACTCGAACTGGAGGCTGGCATCCCAACCTGACCTACACTTCGCCGGTGACCCCCTCGCTCCTCCTCACATACCGCAGCACTTTGAGTTTACGGGTTCCACCATGCAGCCCAGTCCAACCCATGCTCTCCTCAGCACCAGCAACAGCCCGTCGCTTCAGGGCGGCTCCCCCTCACGGACCACATCTGTATGTGGGCTCAAAGTCGACAAGCGCTCAGAGGTGATTTCCAAAAGCGAGGCCAGAGATATTACAAAGATGGCCAATAAAGCAACTAAAGCGCCATTGGGCACGGTGAGCAACGCAGAGCTTCTGGCCTCCCTGGCGGGCAGTGGAGGTCAAGAGGCCTTGGCTGGACCGTATTCTCTGGGCAGGTTATGCGCTACAGCCGCCCCCCTACCAACCAACATCCATCTGTTGCAGGAAGACCTGCTGAGAAGGATCTCCCCCCTACAGAGAACAGCTGGCTACACGGTGAGTTTGCAACCTTGACTTCTGCTTTTGCTTTTACAGATCTCCCCTTTTATACTGCTGATGTTCATTTGATCTCAGTTGGTTGCAAGGAGAAATCAAATATGATATATATCGGTATCGTATAAGATTTTGTCGTATCATATTGTCAGGTATATCGATATCGTGTTAATATTGTATGTCCGTGTTAAATAATCGTGATTACAATATTGACCAAAATAAGTGAGATTATGATTTTTGTCATAATCTAACAGCCCTATTAAGAGGCTTAATTGGTTACAAGCAATTTTGCAACGTGACTCATTAGTTAACTGATGTGCTATATTTTATTTTACAACATTTATTTCAAATGTGACATTAATGTGTGTACATTAAGAATTCAGAGCTGTCCATTTTAATAATTTATAAATATTACATTATTTTATTTTAAATTATTTATATTTTAATTTTTTGTATTCATTTATTGTAAAATTATTTTTAATTTTAATTTGCTTTAACTCAAAATGACATGCGAATGCTGTCATGCAAATTAGTACTACTTGTATCCTGTCACGAAAGACGCTGGCTGCACATCGTACACCATGCAAGACAGATTACAAGTGTGAATCATTAGTTTTGGCATTTCAACTAATGAGAATATTGCTGCAACAATCTCACAAACGCTTTATCACACAAAATCTTGTCGTTGCAGCCGTCAAGCTCATCAAGCGGCCTCTCCAGTTCAATAAAGAGATTAGGTGAGTGGCTTGACTTAAACAGTGTGCTGTTCATGTGAAACGAACCATTCAGAACACCATCTTACATTGCTGCCCCATGTCACTGAGAAACTTTTTGTTGTTGAGAGAAATGCATTCGTGGCAAGCCTTGGCCATTTGTTACACTTTTTCCACTCTTCACTGCTTCATTTTTACCCCTGTCTTCCTCAGGCTTGTGAAACCCATTTGTAAATCCACAGTCCACTTTATTATCATGCTGCATATGTGACTTGTCTGGGAAACTTCTGAGTTCATAGCTGCCTTCGTCCTCGTTCAGTACGAGTGTTCAACTTGGATTGAGCTTGTGATTTAGGGCTGCAGTATTTTGAAAATTCATGATATACCCTACTGTTCATTCAGATTTTACAGGATGCATTAAATAGATGAAAAGTGACAGTAAAGACATTTATAATGTATATATATATATATATATATATATATATAATAAAATAAATATATATTTAATAAAAAAAATATATATATATATATATATAACTCTTTTCAAGATTGAGAATAATAAGAAATGCTTCTTGACCAGAAAATCAGCATATCGGTCGATGAATTCATCTGAACAATATATCAGTTATATATACAATATATATATATATATATATATACATACATACATACATACATACATACATACATACATTTATTTTATATATATATATATATATATATATATATATATATATATATATATATATCAGTATCTTTAATCATCATTTCCTGGAGGTCAGAAGGTGTGTTTTAGGCTTTTAAATATTCACCATCATAAAGAGCAGAGCATAACAGCTGACTGAAACCAAGAAACGGAAATGAACACCACAACTCAGTCACATAGATAAATATTCACATGATCACATGTTTACAAAAGCATGCATGTGAAATTACACACAAAATAGAGGCACATCTTCACTCAGACGTTTGATGCTTATAGAGACTTCCTGCGTGATTGTGCACTTAGGAGCCTGGATGATGGTTTTGCAACAGGTGGTGCTGATACATTTGGGAAATGTTCCCTGACATTTTACCGCCAGTGTTTCAGAGCATCTGACTGTTCTGTCACATCTCAGATTGTCACTGGCTCGAAAATGCAACAGTGATGGCAAATAACAGAATAGATAGACCAGCAAGTACATGACTGGAAATCCAATCTCATGCCCCAGTGCTTGGTACGATTTTGTCACAATGTGTGTCTTTCTGTAGATTCTTATCGTTGTGACTTGTGTAGAAATAAACGGGGAGGTTTTCAAGGTACATGGGTAGTTTTTCCCCTTTGAATCCATATTTTATAGGTGTTGAAATTGTCTCTCTTGTTCAATTCCTGTCATTGTCTGTGTATGTGGAAATGTTGTTTTAGGCACTTCAACACATCACTTGCCCCCGGTGAAGGCTCCCACTGGAACAAAGAAAAAGAGTTCGAAGCACTGCTTCCTGTGTGGGAAGAAGACTGGTTTAGCCACCAGCTATGAATGCAGGTACAGTGCATTCTCTCTATGTATCCCTCAGTATGAGTTTTTTATTTCTTTACAAGAGGGTAGTTAATGTGTATCTGCAATCTAAACCGGAGGTATGCACTTCATTTGGAGCGTTTGCACTTTACATAACAAGACCGAGCTATTTCTGTTCAGAGGTGTCAGTAGTTCGCATAAATGTCATACATCAGTATTGCTGATAACACCTTCTGTGACTTCAGTTTCTCTATGTTGACCTAAAGCTTTGAATGAGGCAAAGTCTTATATGATGCATCTTTGCAAAGGACTAATTAGAAAGCTGTGCTTGTTGTTCTCTCCTGCGCCGTATAGAATCAATCCAGCTAAACTGATTAAAAATGAAAAAGGGCTTTCTTTTCAACCTGACTGATTTGTTTGTTCATAGCAGGGCCATAATCACCATAAACACTAAAAGGGACACATCCCTATGGTTTGTCCTTAAATTATTACAATTTATTTTGTCAAGATACTGGGTTTATCAGAATAATAAGAAATGGTCTTCTAAAAATAAAGATACATGATCTTTGTTTGGGATGTTT
This sequence comes from Tiaroga cobitis, assembly GCA_030578255.1. Taxonomy (NCBI): domain Eukaryota; kingdom Metazoa; phylum Chordata; class Actinopteri; order Cypriniformes; family Leuciscidae; genus Tiaroga; species Tiaroga cobitis. The sequence continues at coordinate 37,358,740 of CM060603.1, forward strand.
AGAAACAATTCCATTTGGTCCCTCTATGAGATTTGTTCTGTGTAGTTTTCTAACAGCTTTAGTTCCATTCTGAAAATCAATGAACATCCGGATGGACCATTTATTCAGCTCCGAGGAAGAAATAACCGAAGTGCATTTTCTCTCACATCTTAGGAAAAAGCATTGGTTGGAATGGTGTCTGATTATTGCAGTTCTCATAAAGATATGTTTATTTTTGTCTAAGGTGTGGCAACATCTTCTGCTCCATGCACCGCTACTCGGAGACCCACGACTGCACCTACGACTACAAAAGCGCAGGCCGGCGCTTTCTACAGGAGACCAACCCCATCATAAGTGCACCAAAGCTGCCCAAAATATGAAGGCACTGCTTGGGTGAGAGAAAAAGAGACATGATAACCATCAACTATTAAAAGAGTGAAAATCCTTGATCACCAATCTGTGCTTTTATCACCATGTTTTCTTAAAAATATGGTAGTTTAATAAAAACAAAAGGGAAAAACAGTGCTCGCTTATTACCCGTTGCCTTGGAAAACACACCGATGTTTGCTGTCTGTAAATTACTTCATACTTCTAAAAAAAAAATACAAAACCCTGCATGTAAATAGTTTTTAAAAAACATTTCTACCGTACGAACAAACTTTTAAAATAAGTCAAATACTTTTAAATAAGCAAAATACACAACTATGTATATCTATTTGCATATGTTTTTCTGTGTGTGTTTTTTTTTTTTTAAATAGAACCAACAATCACTTTTCATGACAAGTCTTGCAGAGATGCACTTTAGTAATGAAAATATCTCTTGTGGAGATTAGGTTCTGTATTGGGGTTGGGGGGTGACAGTGTGCTTGAACTATGTGCCGTTTGTTTTTTGTAAGTTTCCTATTAGAACTTTCTTATATTTCAGACACATTACTCCTCTGTCCAGTAGCACTCTACCGAACACTGCTTTTCATGGAAAATGCCAAGCACTGCATACTCGTGTTATAAAAAGACTGTTTAACCTTGATTCACTTTGAATATGAAATATATATAGGCCCAATAAGCCGTACACACTACACTATGCAGTTTGACCATGTAGCATTCTAAACCAACTTTATAAGGGCTTGGCATGATAAGATTTGAACAATTGACTGGTTGCCATAATGACCATCCTTTTTGAACCTTAGTATAAGAAAGCTGCTCAGAAGGCAGCTGTTGTTATTTGCATTTTTCTGTAATTGTCAGTTGATGAGCCTAATAAAATATCCTTGTGTTTCCTTCTTTACTGTATTGAGTTCTGTTGTGTTTTTATCCACTGTATTTTTCACGCCTTAACATTGCATTGAGTTGTTTGTTTTTGTTGCATTTGCTTCATGACCGCAATGTTCTTTGGGATTCCATGTACTAGAATGAGTATATTACTATTAAAGTACTATATTATAGTATAGTACTATTACTTTGACTAAGTTGTGATTATACTTCTACTAGTATGAACCCATTTAGATGAGTTCAGTTTCTTGACTGAGTAGCTAAACCACTTCTGAACTACTTAAAGCTGTCCTGTTATGATTTTTTACATTTTCAACTTTTAGTGTGTAAAGTGGCTGTTTGAGCATTAAAAAGATCTGTAAAGTTACATAGCATAAAGTCCACTCCAAAAGGAGTTATTCTCTGTATCAGTGCGCACTGTTTCTGACAGTCAACGCCTCGATTGTAGTCTTGAGTTTTCACATGGAATGTACACGCCACAGTGTCCCTAATTTAAATAATTCACGCCCAAAGGCCTGGTTGAGTTGCGTTTGTAGTGTTTTGAAACTCACGGTTATGATAAGGGGTGTGACATTTCCGAAACACTTGAAGCGGTTGACCAATCACAACACACTGGTCCAGCCGACCAATCAGAGCACATTGCGTTTTCAGAAGGAGGGGCTTCATAAAGACAGGAACTAAACAGAGCGTTACTGACAGACTGGAAGAAGAGGTGCTGAAACAATATAAAATATTTGAAAAGAATGTGTTTTTTAACATTAAAGTATGAAAACCTATTCTAGTAGAGCCCAAAAAGAAACTTAAGGCTTTGAAAAGGGGCATAATAGGTCCCCTCTAAAAAAAATGTATACTCTATATAAAAATTTGAGGAATTTCAGCTTTTATTAGTTGCACATTTTTATTTTACAAATCTGTTATTTCAGAAGAAATCACCTCCTTTACTTACAGTATCACACCATAGAAGAAAACCGAATGAATTCCAAATGAATTTCTTGTGCTTCTCTTAGTCCAGTTGCCCTTTAAGGAAACATGCATCTTTTAATACAAGAATATCAAGAGGAACTTGTTTTACAGGTTGAGTTTAACACGTTACATGACACATCCACACACACATAAACGTTTTACTGCGTGTCATTAATTCTAGTGGCCGAATTGTTCAACTTTATTCATGCATGTACAATTCATAACCACAAGTATCACAAAACAATGAATCAAAGAAAGCATGTTTAGACAATGCTCTGATCACAAAACGTGTAAACCCTTTCAAAGCATGACAGATTTTAGCCGTTCTCTCCTCTATCATGACACATAGATCACCTGTTTCTCCAGAAGAGGCAAGGAGCAGGGCACTGGGCACAGCACACCTATCCCTCTTTAATCAAGACTATTATAGTCTTTAACCACTATGCTAATGATGAAAAAAGGAGCATCTTTGAATCCTGTTCATAAAAAAACTAAACAATGTGAACTCACACCCTCACAGTGCACCATCGTAATAATGAAATCACTGTATGGAGACATGAGCCTCAGACAATGAGAGGAGAAAAACAAAGGAATCATCACCTCCCCTAGCACACAAAAAAAGTTCAATTTCTTTATATTTGAACATAAATATGAGGGTAAATTAATGAACCCACATCACCGGATCAGCTGTGTATATAATTTATTTGAACACTCGAGACATTAGCGCTGGAGTACATGATAGCACGCGCATGCCCTCTCCGATATTTTTTTCTTTTCTCAGCCCTATTTTTCCACCCCGAACGCGGAAGTCGGTGGACGTGACGCACGCTATAAGATGGGGACTATGAAATAAAAACAAAAACATCGCTTTATACAGTCGGGGAAAGACGAGGTAAGTAAATATTTGAGGGAATCACGAAAACCTGCATTAGAGGGTAAACACTGCACCGCTGTCACTGTAACAGCACACACGGTCGTCCTTTAATACGCCGAGAAATAATTTGTATCTTTATGGGGGGATTTGCATATCAAGTTAGGAAATATAGGCTATCTTAAATATATATTTTACATATATCAATCTCATGAATTTTTCGTTCAGCACTGCGGAAGGCATAAATAAAGACTTGGTTTATTGTATTAGCTCGAGTCCCTTCGTTATTCCAGTGCTTGAATACAGTGCTGAACGTTCTCTATTGTAATGCGTGTTGTCTCTGCCTTGACAGTGTTAATAATGAACAGACCAAGAAAATGCAAAAGAATTTGTTTTAGCGAGCATGTTGCACTTCGTAGAAATTAAACTGTCCAGAAAATGAGGTAAGAAAAATAACCGTGGTGGTCTGCATGCAGCTGTCATCCTTCATATCGCGCCATCAGCGGAACTGTTTATGCTTAGGCTATATTGTACGACTGAACTATTGCCAGTGAACAAAAGAGAAGACTGAGATGTAACCTCAGACTCCAGACAGAGAAAACTATAGCGCTTTGATTGCATTTGATCTGTTGTATGCATAATTATTATTAATGATCGAAGGACTCGTTTTCGAAAATCAGTTCTTTTGAACAGCTCTTTTCAAAGAATCAGTTCAAAAATGATTCTATTTCGTCATCACACGAACCCTCAGAGTGGTAGGCAGGCACCTATTATTTGTTTATTACTGGTCGATTTTTTCCCATTTCGATTGTGATTTCATGTGTTCCGGTTCAGTTCTTTTGCAAACATGATTCAGCTTTTAATTAATTAACATATAATCGGCATTTAACAATAATGAAATTTAACTTAAATCACCCAGGTCAGGTGGAACCACAGACTGTAAAAAAAAAAAAAGGGTGGAACAGCTTTGTATGTTTTTACTTAAAATGCTGCATAGACATAAAACTTTCCAGTATGTTTCATTACCTAGAGTAATTTAGCCAGACATGTTAGAAAGAGACAGTTTTCGTTTCAATTAGACTGTGGCTGCATTTGAAATCGCATACTTCCTACTATAGTTGGCGAAAAACAGTATGGCTGCGTCCGAAATCTAAAGGTAGCCTACTTATTTTGAATAGGTAGCTAATTACTTCACGGTTGCTAAAAAATATTTTCTATAGGCCTATAGTATGAATGTGTGTAGTATAGTATGAATTTAATCCGGATACTAAATTCGCCATGTTGTCATTGTCATGTGACCTGCACAGCGTCAGTTGCGTCGCTTCGATTGCATTCACAAATCCTATGCACACTTGAGAATCTCGCAGGAAGAAGTTGGTACGGGTACTTTTTGCCTACTCATTTATGAGGACTGTTAATTCGGACATACTTCTTTTGTCATACCGTCTTTCGCTACTAGGGAAGTATGCGATTTCGGATGCAGCCTCAGTGACAAAATAAGTATGGCCGAATTCACAGTACTAATAGTAATAAATTAGTAGCCTAGGCAAAAAGTACCCGGATGACCTACTAATATCAGTGAGATTCTTAAGTACGCATACGATGGACACTTTACTAGCCTGTGAGGCGGAGAGGATTTGTGAATGCAATTGAAGCAACGCTGTAGGTCACATGATAATGAAAGCATGGTGTAGTAAGTGCAGGTTAATACTACACACACTCATAGGCTATGTATAGAACATAGCCTACAGTTTTAGCGGTCGTGAAGTAATTATTTTAATTAAGTAGGCTACCTACTCAAGAGAGTATGCGATTTCGGACGGAGCCCGTGAGTTTTTCACTGGAGAACCACTCTTGGACTGAATCAGTCCGATTCATGAATAAAACGTTGAAACCTTTTTGAGAACCGATTCAATTGATTGATTAAAAAGATTCGACTCCAAAGAACGATTCACTCCAATCGGATGCCGCCGCTGCTGCTACCCAGTGTGCCCAGTGCGCTTGGATTGCTGTAGGTCTGTTGATGTATCGGCTCAATGCAGTATGGATTACAGCGCTACATAAGTGCGTACTGTAAACATTTTGTTTCGCTTTTGCTAACATTAGTAGCCTATCTTACGCATTAGTAGGTTTGAAGGGTGGATCAGTCAGTGACTGTGGTGTCAGTCAGGGACATTCATGCGCGCCTAGTCTTTCACATTCGAAGAATGCTTTGAACTGCCAGTTTCGTTGAAATGTTGACAGCAACGGTAAGCTCATAATTTTGTCTCTATGTTTGTATCAACTGTAAAACACTTAATAGGAGAGTCCAGGGCTAGTTGTCACTCTATTTACTCCAGTGAATATTTCTCTCAGGATGTTTGTTTTTGAAAGTCAATTTCTGTGTAGACATGTACCTCAAAGTCTTGGCAAGGAACAAAGCTGCCAAGTGATACAATTATTGAACACGTTGTTGGGACATGTTGTCACGCTGTGGGCTAAGTTGTCACACTATATCCTGCTTATTATAGACCTTTCGCTAAACTAAAACACTAAAATAATTATAGCGTGAAACGCAAAACAATTCTTGAAACATCAAACGTAAATAATACAACATTTTAAATGCATGTTAACGTTACATCTTGCCCCAATAAAAAAAAAATGTCACAACAACAGACTTATCAAAAAAATTCTCAAACAAGCACTTGTTAAAAATAGTTACTTATAAATATAGAACTAGGCCTGGTCTAATCTCTTTGATTGAAATAATATTTCCTATACTCTGAATGATAAATTACAGTAATAATATGTGCAGCTATTACACATTGGCAATTAATGTGGTAGTTATAAAATGCAGACATTTAAAAAAAATAACAACTGTATTTGTTGTACCATTAATCTTGTCACAGCTTGCTGAACAGCCTGACTTTTTATACACCTTCTTATCACTTTGAAGGCATCACTGTTCTCTTAACAACAGTATGTCACAATAGATACAACAATAAATGGCTTTGTACTTTCCAAGTTTCCACCTCTCCAAGTTTGCACTTTCTGATCCTGTTTGCTTGTTTTTTGAAGTTGCATGAGGTTTCAAGAACTTCATATGGAGGGATGTGCTTCAGGATTTGTGGAGTTGCCTCCCTTACAGTGAATTTTGTAGAGAAGGAAACCATTTCCCCAATGTTGTTCATCAAGCATTATCTTTGTGGCTGTGCACTGTACCAAGATTTGGCTGTGACTTCCATGTTGTGAAATGTCATGTGTTTATGGTTTTCATAGTATCTGTGCGCCCTGTTTTCTGGTTGCGGTGAGTGTGAAGTCTTTTCATATGCGAAGCTGTAAATGAATATGTTAAGTGATGCTGTACATGCATGGGAAAGAACTTGTTTATTCTGTACGATATTAAAGCGCCCCTACAATAGATTTGCATGCATCAAAGGTCAAACACTTTTTCTCAAAAAACACATTTTCTCATAATATACATTGCACATCACCTCATTTCTCAAAGACGTTTAAAAACGGTTTGTTCGATGATTCAGTCTCTCTAAAACCCCCCTTTTCACCAGCCTACTCTGCTCTGATTGGCCAGATACCCCAGTTTGTTCTTATTGGTCCACCACTTACCACTTAGGTTATTGGTGTCAGCTCATTCTTCTCTGCCCTTGCCTTTGTGTAATCGTGTTCTGCGGGGTGACACGTCTTCAAATGCTTTTAGTTACTCGTGTTGAAGTTGCTAATACTTGTTCCACCCCTCGAAATTGCAGTATGGCATACGAGACATGTCGCCGTTTTTCTGGCTGGTTGGTCCAGTCTGAAATACTGCTAAACAGCGGACATACTCCTATCGCGCACGCGCGTTTTCTTCTTCGCTGCTCTAAACAGTGGTTGCTTGCAAGGGGGTAATCCATCAGCCGGAAGTTGAAGCCTCGCGGGAGCCGCCATTGTAGCAGAACTTCACCTGCTGTTAGCATCCCATTGACTCCCATTCATTTTGGCGTCACTTTGACAGCGAATAACTTTACATCTGAGGTGTCCAAAGATTTAATTTGTCCATTACTTATTTCTAAAGAAACACGACAATGTATAAAATGCTCCATTACTTTGTATCGTACGTTATGGCCCCGTAGAAGCCGTTTTTGTAAAATTGGCTAAAGATTGCATCATAACCACGGGACTTTCTGTCACACAATAGAGACATTACCGTATAGCCAGGAGGAGAACCTCGCGGCAATCTTTTACTGTCTATTAGGCAATCGGGGGGACATGGAGGCATAAAGTTAAGGGAGAAGCCCATAGATAGAGAGTCCATAAAAGCGGCGGGACAAAATATTTCAACAACGTTTTTGAGGAATTAGGTGATTCAGATTTGTCTTGGCACAGCTACTAGAAGATTTTCAACTGTCAGACTGTCGTCACGCTCAGTTTGAGCCTGCGCAGTCGCTCAGACATCATACAGGAAGTGCGATAATCGAGCTTCAGTCTTCTCCGTTGAAATCAATGGGGTCACTGTGTCCATTTCTTTTACTGTCTATGGTTGCTTGTGGCAACAGCACAACTTCCTGTGTCGCCACAAGCAACCACTGTTTAGAGCAGCGAAGAAGAATTGATCTCCGATTTGCAGCGTTATGCAAAGCTAGCGCACATAACTAGATATTGTTTAAGGAAATGGTATCAGATCGGTACATGGGTAGAAGTACTCGCCGATCTCGATGCCAGCATTATACTAGTATCGGAATCGGAACAACTCTACCCCTTTGTACTTTTCATTCATTTATTCAGTACATCCACAATTGCAAAATCCCAGCAACAGAAGCATGTAAGCCATATTCTTTAAGGAGGCAGAAGGGATTAATCTGAGATGCCTCATTCAGATCAACAGGATGCTGTTGTGGTTGTTAAAAGAAGAAAAAATACAGTCAGATGCAGTTTCTCTAACATTTATTTTGCCTGAACATAGTTAAATATTAACAAACTCTCTTTCCAACAAGGGCAAAAGTAAAAGACGGATATTACAGAATAGCAAGTGGCATTACTCAGACATCACTGCAGAATTTAGAAGATTAATACAGGCAAATACTAAACAATTCTAAACAACCTCGGCTAGGTGACTGAAAAAAAAAGAAAGTTCTTTCAGAGGCGATGTAATTTGTATTAGATTGTAGTGAACAATTACAAGACACGCCACCTTTTCTTCTGAATGAAGTGCATTGATAAATGTCGCACACGTGAAATGTGTATTAGGAGTATTGATTTCATTGGGACTTATTAAAGACCATATGAAAACAATTGGTAACAGTTTAAACTTTCTTTCAATTATTTCCTTTTGAAAAAGGAAGTTTGGGAGGGATATATTTAAGGGGCTTGTACATTTAGTTTTTCTTTAAATAGGTTTGAGTTTTCAAATATTTTCTCATTCTATCTAGAGATTATAGAAAACTATGTATTTTTACGTTGTTTTTCAGGACACGTAGGCTACTACTATTTTCAAAAGTTTAGAATCACTATGGAATGAAATAAATTGGTACTTTTTTCACTAAGGACAGATGAAATTAAAATGAACTAAAATATTAACTAAGAGGGTTGCCAAACATACCGTTAATACTGATACCAGTCGGTACAAAAAAAAAAGGAGGGGTTTGGAAAATTGAGTCGTTGAACGAATCATTTGGGAGACGGTGAGCAAATCCGGTAAAAATAAATGCATATTATAAGATAACAAAAGTGTTTTTTGTCATTGCATGCATGTCAAACTGTTGTTGGGGACTCCCAAAACAATATTAGGAACATTTTAAATGCCATAATAGGTGCCCTTTAATAACTAATAGATATGGACTAAAAGCCACAAAACGTTTGATATATTTGTTGAAAATGTCACCTCATAGGTCCCTTACTTGTAATGTTTGGACCACAGACAATTGAAAGAGACGACTTTTGAACCAAACTAAAGTCATATCAGGATTCGTACATATTTAAAGCTGATAGAACATAACAAAAATGACACACAAATGTCATAGTGGCAATTCAGATTAGATTGGAGGCTGCAGATGTGAAAGAATTGAGAAACATGAAGCAGACAAACATTGCCGCAGTACTTCTTCACCTGCAAGACGTTGTGTGTGTGAGAGATTTTGGAGCCGCACTGCTTCGTTTTAAATTCAGACATGCTAAATATAAATAAATGATCACCTTGTTATTAGGACCTTTATACATTTTCTTCCACAACACCGCTACCCACCTTTCCATTTTTGATGTAAGAGCAGGTGTGAGTTTCATTAGGAACTTCATTTATTTAAATTAGATTATTTTAGCTGTACAAAAACTGTCTGTTATTCTGCTTGATGTTGCAAACTGGTATTTATTATCACATTATTTTAATTTATTAATATAATCATAAACAAAGAGCTGAATTAGACTTTCCATTACGGTTTATTTGCTTTTTTGCTGTTCGACTCTGAATTAGAGCATTTGGCAACAGAAAACGAGTTTTAATAGAGATGGAGTGTACAGCTCTTTGGACCACAAGAGACAAGTCAAGTCACCTTTATTTATATATAGTGCTTTATACAATAAAGTTTGTTTCAAAGCAGCTTCACAGTGATAACAGGAAAATTATGCATTTCGGCTGTTGTTCAGCTGAAGTCAGTTCAGTGTTGATTCAGTTCTGTTGTAAAGATCATCAATTATTTAATTAGTTCATTTCATCTATAAAGCAGTAATGCAAAAAAAAAAAAGATGTCATCGTCCATGCTCTGGACTTTGATTCTGGTTGGATTCAGATTGTCTTTCCTTGTATTCTTAGGTATTTCCCAAGGAAATCTACCCAGCTTCTCCACAGCGTTTCCATTGTTCATGTTAAAACTTCTCAAGGTCGTGACTTATATTTTTATTATGCTCCTTGAGGTTCACTTATAATGTTAATAAAGTTTCTTGTACAAAAAAATCCAAATATAAGCTATATGCATGCAGAAAATGTATTATTTTGAACTTTCATCCTAACCCTCTTTCTGAAATTATCCATTTTGAAGGAGCGGCTCCTTTAAATTGTCCAAAATGCTTTCTTGTATTCTTTTTTGGATATTACCTTTCATGTAGTGTGTAATATAGCTGTGAATGAAGGTCTGCAAAGTTTAAAAGATCGAAGAAAGAACCAATTCTGAACTGCCTGTAATGAGTTGTCAGTAATTTCAGCTTTATTTCCTGCTTGAACTGACCAGTTCAGTTCTCACACGCTTTACGAGCAGCGGCTTCATGTGCGCTGAGAAACAGTCTCTCTGACAGCATGCGTATATAGCGAAATTAGTTGTATTTCACTGCTTACTATGCTTCAACGGTTTAAAATCACTTGTTTTTAAACCGCAAAACTTAATGCATGCAAACAATAAGCTTTTGTGATTGTTGTGGCACAGCAACGTTACGTGAGCATAACCGTGATAGCTGGGCGATATGGACCAAAAGTCATATCCCGATATATTTAGGATGAATATCGATATACGATATATATCCCGATATTTTTTCCTCAAAGTGAGAGCAAATGTTCAGTCAAAGTCAAAGCCAAATATGACGTCACAAGTAGCCTAGTTTTATTGAAAGTTGAAACTGGCTATTTCAGTGAACAGCTGCAAAATCAAATGAATAATAAACAGGTTTCTTCACCTGGTTCATAATTAAATGGTCAGCTGTTCAAATAACAATAGAATGTAAACATAAATACTGTATAGCAACAGGAGTACCTTTTTTGAAATCAAAGCTCCATAAGGTGGCTGCGGGAAAATTAAGTTTGCAGTGAACTTTGTTTCGGGGGTGGAGCTTTTTCGCAGTGTTTCCTCTAGGATTTTTTTCCCAGCTGTGGTGGCAGTGATAGTCCCATAGGCCACGCCCCCTTGCCACTAACCTTGCCTAGGTATTATAATATGAAAGGCTCCAATAAGAGCGGCAAAGCGATTATGTGCATCCCGTGCGCAAAATGATGCACTCGAAGCAACGCGCAGTCACAGCGTGCAGCGCTTCACATTTGCACAAAGTGAAATATTATATCTATGCAACAGTTTATTGAGCCTTTTCTTTTAACTGTTTTAAATTTCAGTTACAGTGCGCATGAAGAACAATTTATAGCGCTCTCTACTCCAGTGCTGCAATCTAACAGACACCCGGGAGAAAGGAATATGATTTAGAAAGCGCAGTAAACTCCAGTAAGATAGTAATTTTATGCAAACCATAGACATTTATCTACAAATAAAGTACAATAATGGGAACATTGATCTTGAAGAGAGTGTCGTTTAGGGTTGCCAACCGTTCCGTATAATACGGAATCGTCCCGTATTTGACACATAAAAGTCTTGTTCCGTATTGAACTGATACGGAACGCACTTTGTTCCGTATTTTTGAGAATCAATTCAGTGCAAATTCATGACAGGTACATACTGTAGCTTCTAATATATGTCAATATATGTTTTTCTATGATAAGAAAAAAAAACCCCGACGGTGCGCCACGGTGCGGTAGATACTAATTTCTCCCCCTGACCCCTGTTTGTCTATGATCAGCCGCGTAGCGTTTTTAACATCTTGGAACATCATCAGAGAATGCTCTTTTAATTGGTCGTTAGTCATAGTGAGTCACGTATCGTAGCAATGATGACGACAAGTGACAACAGCGGGAAATGTAAAAATGACTACCTCCGAGCAGCCGGCGAAAAAGAAAAGAGCACAAAAATATAGAGTTGAATGGGAAAATGACTACCCGTGGCTGGAATGCGCGAGGTATTAAAGGTAGGAATATTAAAAATATTATTTTTTGCACTGGAAAGAACATTCTAGAAGTCTAATTCTATTGAATAAGTTCGCACAAGGCTACAGAAAACTGTTGTGTTTATTTTTCTTCAAATGCAGTCTAAGCCGATGAGTTTTGAATGTTATAGGCTATGTTATATTTGTTTAAGTTAAAAATAAAATGTATTATAAACTAAACAAATCCATGGTTCATTGTTGGCAAAATGATCATGATAGCCTTTATCTATGTGGTTCAGTCTTGTATATTATTGATCAGGACTACTTTGCTATTCTATAAATATATAGGCCTAATAAGTTGTATTATAATATGCTATAACGTTAATGTATTATAGCATACAATATTCACCAGAAGTCATCAGAAGTCACCCCCCCCCGTTCCTTATTTCCATTTTAGAAAGTTGGCAACCTAGTCGTGTTACTGTCGTAACCGAACGCAACGCGCTGTTTGAATGCTGAATCAATGGAGAATGACTGAGGAGAGATGAGTTTTCATTAACTTTAAAGTCCCTGTAAAGGCAATTCTACAAAAAAATTCTAAACGCATTATAAATGTTACAAATGTATTGCTAAAACATATTACAAAGACTGTGAACTGTGAAGTACTGAAATGCGGAGTTAGACCGTTAAACAGTTTTTCACCATTGCTATTTTACGGATTTTTTGGGCGGGGCTAAAACAGGGCTTGATGACGCACTGGAGCCCATGAGCTCGTGGACACGCCCCTCCTTGATGACACACCGAGGCCACTGTGGCTGATCTCTCCCGACCCCATTCGCATTCGCCGCTCAAACGCGAGTTACTGTCAGTACTATTAGTTACTACAGCCTACTGTTTGCTAGCTAGCTATGCCTTCAACACAGAAATGCATATAGGCTACTACAGGGATTAAAGTTCTCCGTCGCTACGACGGATTTCCGTTAATTGCAGCGAGTCTATGACGGATATCCGTCAATTGCAGGGTTCCCGTCTGTCCTTATGTCTTAAATTAACTTTTCATAATTTTAAGGCCGTAAATAGGCTTTCATTTCGCAAACAGTGTGATAAATGTCTTAATTTTAGTTGGAATAGGTCTTAAATTAAGGAAAGATGATGCGTATTCACCCTGCTGAGGGGGGATGTGATAAAGCCTGGAGTGGAGCAAAAGCACGTTCCTCTCTCCACTCTAAGCATTCTGTAATCACTTTGCTCATGGTCCACTCCGGTTTTTCAATTCCCGCTCACGGAAAAACTGCTCCCTGGACCCTGTTCACTCAATCTTGTCAGGCGAGGCTACAGCTCGTTTGCTGCGGTCCCATGATAGAAAACAGAACGCGGGTCAATATTGGTCGTTTCTCAATACCAAGTACGCAAACTTCGGACTTGCGTCCTTGGTAGTTCGGACTTGCCAAGTTCGACTCAGGAGAACAAACTCCCGAGGACGAGAGGACGCTGCTAACAGCGCGTTCTTGATCGCGTCACTCAGCACGCGGCTACTCCGGTTATCAACTCTGCCTTTTTTCATCAACACCACTGTGCCCCTTTTCTGTTATAAATGAACATAATTATTATCATAAACATATAAATGGCCACACAAATGTGGTTCAGGCAACGCACATTGATTTATCATATAGTTATAACAACACGAAATATAGCTAAAACACAAACCTGCTTCTTTTTGTTTTCATTTTAAAAATATGAAACATTATTTATCATTAAAACTGACATTTAACAAACAGACAGGGTTGTATCGTTTTATTGTATTATGCGTACACATACAGTGAAGAGAATGCATAGTAATATAATATTTTATATATTTTAGAATATATAAAATTACACAACCATGTCTCTTTTTTGTTAAATGTCAGTTTTAGAGCTAATATCCCGTTCAAAAGTAGTAGCCTAATAGGTAGGCTATAATAAGCTATACAATGAGAAATAAAGCAAACAATTCAATTAAACATAAGTCAGCGCTGTAATAGGCTACAAAGTTAAAGTTAAATATAGCCTACATAATAAAGTTATAAAACTTCACTTTGCCCTCAGCCAAAACAATTTGCCATGGCACAAACTATATATTAATATAGTTTAGCATTGTTTGGTCTCATAAGATAAATAAAAACATGCACTGAAAAGTTATGTAGATGGTTGATTATTTGTCAAGATAAGTAATTGTTTTTCATAGATTAAAATAGCTTTTAAATTACTCAATATTAGATCGGTTTTAAACATCTTCCCTTAAAACGCTATTGGTCTCGACTATTTAAATAAAGTTACAGGAATATGACTTGGCCTGAAAAAAATTTCAGTCAGAAGAATTTTTTTCACTTTAATCCCTGCTACTACCTAGTCTCAGCCTCAGACGTCACGCCCACGGAACGTTGGCTAAACGTCTGATGCATATGGTACACTTAACTGGAAACACTTCAGGAATGTCGAAGTCGTCATCTGATTGGTTGAATTTTATCGGATTTCCGGGGGGCGCGAGTGTCGCGTTTATTTTCGGTCCGCCGGGAAACAAAGCGCAGACGTGTGATTGCGGAAGAAAAACTGTTGTGTTTACATGAGTGACAATGAGCATTTATCAAGATCAGCTAAACGTAGAATTCTCAAAAGTATGCGAGGTTCACGGGAAAGACTCTCGAAGTTTTCTTCTCTTTCTTTGATTTTCTATTCTGACTGACTTGTTGCACGCAGGTCTGTTGTTGTGGGGACATTTCCACGCACCGAAACGTGACGCTGAACGAAACGAACTGTAATTGGTTGTTTTACATGTCGGTCAAACGGCCTTATGGGCGGGCCTTGGCCAAAGAAAGCTGCTATGAATTCCAGACCTTCAGCCGTCAGTCTGAAGGTCTGGCTACGCGAGACTAGCTACTACCTGGATGCGATCATGTACAAAACAGATCATTGTCTTTATTTAAATTTCCTAAAAACGATCACATCAAGAAGAGGTGGATTAATTTTGTGTAGAGCCAACCTTGATGAAGAGCTGAGGATCACCGCCAACACCCGCATCTGTAGTGATTATTTTACACAGGATCGTTTTATAAACTTTCCTCAGAGACAACTGGGATTCACTGATAATCCGCTGTTACTGGTGAAGGGGGCCGAAACGACTATCCCCCGCCAGCGTTCATCCTCCCGTCCCGAAAGCAGTATCACCTAATATCGCCGTCGACAGCTTTCCCGCAAGTGGGCGTGGTTTCAGCGCAGCCAGCGGACACACCCACAGCGTTTGAGAGCAGAGAATAATGCTCATTTTTTCAAGATTTTGATAGCTTATTTTATGTACTTGCCGGCTTTTTTTATCATTCAAATTTGGCTGGATGGCTAATAACACATTTTTCTGTGGTGTGACAAACTCAGAACACATACTTAATTTTGACTTTACAGGGACTTTAACTTAACGACTTAAATATTAATTTTTACCTCACATTATGCAATCGAATGACTTTAGAAGTCTTGGAATATAGTGCACAAAAACTTTATGGTGCTTTACAATATTTTTATGCCTTTAGTGGGGCTTAACAATAACACAATAGTGTGCGTAATATCGGACTTTACCGAGAAGCTGCAGCCGTGGCGGGATGATGTTTGGTGTGGCGGACCACCACGGTAGAATGAATGTAGCGGAAACACCGTTTCGGGTTGTCGATGGCTTGCGGCTGGGGCTTCTGCAGTGTGCAGTTTCATGCGCGGGGAGCAGTGCAGATAGCTCCATGTCAGCAGCTTGCTTGGAGCAAGGATCACAGCGCATATTTGCACCGTATCGATATATGCGATATGGTCTAATTCCATATCGCATTTAAAAATATATCGATATATTTTTTATATCGATATATCGCCCAGCCCTAGACGATAGTAGCTACAAAATCTCTAGCGGTTGAAAGATTTCTACCAGTTAATCGTGTCTACCTTTATATTGCCCACCCCTAATGCTGTTCCATATATAATTCTTACTAGGTTTCTATCATCATGAATGTGTTTGAAAAATAACAGCTTCTACTTTTTTGATAACTCACACAGGAAGCAAGTACAAGTGCTAATAACCACTTAGTATTTTAACTTGGTTTAAAGTAGTAATTAAACACATTACTGCTTGCAGCACATGCTGTGTTTTTATTTTGTTATTGTTCTGCAAATGGCATTTTCCTCTTATTGTGGCAGTAACCTTAAGTTTTATTAAGAGAGGGAGCAGGAAATTCAAGAAAAGATATTTCGTTCCAGTGTATGATGAAAAATCAATGATCCTGATTTTTGCACTTTCGTCTCAGTGCTCAGTGCCCTCCCCGCTGTCCCTGCTAGTGTTGGAGACCGAATGACTGTGGACCTGTGAATTGATTCAGCAGTGCCATGTATTGGGCAATTTTCAAGAATCATACATTACTTTATTGCCTTTTTTTTATAACAAAAAAATGGACATTCTCGTTCTCCTGCAGTTGTGAAAATGTCTATTAACCAGAATATTATTTAAAGGGGTCATGACATGTTTTTTTGTTTTGTTTTATTATGTTCCCTTATGTGCAATTATAGTATTACTATAGTTTT
This sequence comes from Tiaroga cobitis, assembly GCA_030578255.1. Taxonomy (NCBI): domain Eukaryota; kingdom Metazoa; phylum Chordata; class Actinopteri; order Cypriniformes; family Leuciscidae; genus Tiaroga; species Tiaroga cobitis. Next base: position 37,375,115 of record CM060603.1, read on the forward strand.
TTGTACAAATATAGTGATTTATGACCTTTTCCCACCCTGTTTCTCCCCCTCTGATTCAAACAGTCTGTTTTGGAGTTGTTTCCCCTTTAAGAGTTCAGTGTTAACGCCCATTGTTATGATTGGCTAACGTCAGTGCTGCTTATGCATAAATTATTAACGTTAATCATTTTGTATCATATGTAGGCTACACAATTCTCCGCCACGTGAAACTTCGGTCTTCCGATCTTTTACCATCTGTCAATTCTCAATTGATTTTGATTCATCTGCGCGAGGGAGAGAGAGAGGGAGAGCAAGAGAGTTTGAAGGCGCGCGCGCGGCCGGGGCTCTCTCTCTCTCTCTCTTTTCGTTCTTTCAGTAACATGCGCCCTGTCACACTCATCTACATCACTCACCAAATAAGGCTTTGACGGGCTGCATATGCTGCAAATAAACTGCATCCAACTGCTTTCCCTGACGTCTGGATCGTTCGGCAGCATTCAAACATGTTGTTTGTCCACAGCCAGGAACAGCACATCTGCGTGGCATCGCAGTCATCTTGTAAACAGACCCCCTCGCTGCACGTCAACGCATGCGATGATGTCAAATGAGGCGTAGTTGTCTTGCGCTGGAGGCGGTCAAATGCAAACGACTGGTACGTCACTTCGTACCGTGACGTCACTAAGTTCAAAGGATCTAGAACGAGCTGTATTTAGAGCTTGATTAAATAAATGGTTCGTTTATAATGGGGAGGACGTCTTAAGCTATGAAACTTGCAGGAGGTTTTAATGGTACAAAGACCTCTTAAATACCAAAAGATCAAGGCACATTTGGTTTCTCATGTCATGACCCCTTTAACATAGTAAAATGTTTTTTTAACAGACCTTAGAGTAGGCCTACTTCTATAATTCTTTTAATGAAATACTGTGGGTGCAGATTTCGTGTGGGCCTAGTCCAAGCATAATGCTTAACAGATCAGTAGGGCTGGGTACCGAGTTCGGTACTTTTTAGGTACCGACCGAATTGCCTCGATACTACCGAGTATCGAAACATGTCTTGTTTTTCGGTACCAAATTTCGGTACCTAAGTGGTTAATCTCGTCAAAGTCAGTGAAACATGCAAGCAGCATGATTGGCTGTGGCGGAAAAACACTAGTTTACGCTGCTGCCCAGAGACTTGGCTCGTCGCACGTGAGGCTGTAGTGTGTGTGTGTGCCAGAAGCACGCGATGCAATATTTTCGACACAGATAATTGCTGCCAAGACCGGTAACACGGTAAATCTGATAAGGTAAAACGGTGTGTCATACAAAGAACACCGAACGCGAATAGAGCGTCAAATAGGCATCTATCGCGTCAAGTTAGACGCTTCAATCTTCCGCTCGAGTTCATAACGCGTCGCCCAATTCGCATCATTCGCGACGCCCGGCGTGAATGATGCGTCTATCCGCGTCTTTGACTTTGTATCTAATCTACTAGCGCAAATAATTAAATTCGCGTTCGGTGTGAACACACCATTAGTAAACACTTGTTCATTAATAAACAATTAAAATATCTCCTTGCTATTGTTTCCCGACACATCCATAATCATTAGGCTACTTTTGCCAGTGCTTTGCGGCAAGCTTGATGTGTGCGGAGCGCGAGGCATAGGCTATATCCCACCCCCCAGTAGCCTATATTTAATTTAATTCACATTTATTTGTATAGCATTTTTCACAATACATGTAGTTTTAAAGCAGCTTTACAGAAAATGAATGTGTCTAAATTACAATTTAGAGTGATCTGATATCAGAGGTGACAGTGTATGCATTTCTATTAATTTTCATTCAATTTCATTGTTAAACAATGCATTAAGTTAAGGCAGAAACTAGAGATGCACCGATTGATCGGCTGGTGACCGGAATCGGCCGGTTTTCACGTGATCGCCCATGATCGGCGACCGGCCGGTCAGTCTGACATAATCCGATTTTATGCCGGTCAAATGCACTCGGGCGCGATTAACAACGCGCAACATCAGCATCACACGTGCACACGGAACGCGCACATGTAGGAAACCTCGTGAATTACGGCCGTTTCACACCACAAGGTGCAGCGCGGTTTTTTTTTTGTTCGGCGTGCATGTTAATCAATGAGTGCATTCACACCGGGAGCCGGAGCAGCGCGTGAGAGTCGAGCAGGAGCGTCGCGGGAGCAACAGTGAAGCGCGGCTTTCGGCGCCGAATCTATTTTTGCTGCGCTCAATTTAAGTGAAAGCACACTTTTGATAGACAAAATAAATATGATTTCATCCAAAAAGTGCCCAAAATGCAAAGAATTTGCATGTCTGGTGTGTTTTAACAAGAACTGAAGTAGGCTAGGCTATGTCAGAAAGAAAATGAAGACTCAAAAATATTTATAGAAAATTTACCCATTTAAACTTGTTTTTATTATTTAATTGTTTCCCTGCACATGCTCCACTTGTCCTGTTTAGCTTGGCTGGACATGTGTCAGATGAGAGAAGAACTGCTTGAGAAATATAACTTGCCATTGATATACAACAAGTGATTGCAATAGGCCTGTGTGTGTGTGTGAGAGAGAGAGATAAATATCTTTATACTGCAAGGCTATATTTATTGAAATTTTATTTGTTATTTATATATTATTTTATTGCCATTACCTGTTTTTATACAGAAGTTTAGTTTGCTAAATATATCAATTTTTTTTTTATTGGATATTGGATGTGAAAAGGAAATGGCTCTTCCATAACACTGCACTTTAGATGTGTGAGAATTTTTCACACTAGGAGTCATTTATATAGTTCTATTTTATAGCGATTATCTGTTAAAAAAATGTTCTATGCAAAATGTTCTATTAAAGAGAAGATAGAAAATAAATATTTGTGTGTGCTGTAAAGTGGTTTGAAAAAACAAAATCGGAATCGGCTAAAATCGGTATCGGCAGGTCAAACTCAAGGAAAAATCGGAATCGGGATCGGCCTAGAAAATTGTAATCGGTGCATCTCTAGCAGAAACAATGAGCTCATTGAAGTAAAGAATACATGTTGTTAAATGATTAGGAAACATAGAAAACTTCAGCATTGGTGCTTTTTTACATACTCAAAATATGAGTGTAAAAAAGTCAACAAACTGAAAAAATAAAAATAAAAATTAGGTAATGTTATATTGTTAAATAAAATTGGTATCGAAAAAAGTATCGTTCAGGAACCGGTATCGAAGTCAAGGTATCGGTATCGGTATCGAACATTTTGTTACGATACCCAGCCCTACAGATCAGTAGTTTATAAACATTCAAACATAAATGAAAGTATATAAATCAAAAAAATATATAATATGTAAGATGATTTGTTTAAAATAAATGAATACTTTTATTATGCAAGGATGCATTATTATAATATGTTAACTATATCTTCTATAAGGCACACATCAAACACCTCATATTTTGTACGAATGGTGCTATGGTGCAAACATGGTTTCATAAACTGTTTTAAGTTGCTTGACTGGATACTGCCGGAAGGTTACAAGGAAACCTTTGCATGACCCAATTTAAATTCACGCATTATGCTTTGATTTTGCATCCAATGTTTATGCGTTCAGAAACAAGAACACGTCCTGTGCGCCTCCTTTTGCACAATAACCATCCATTAACATTTTGATAGTGAAAAAGCAGTTGCTGAAACCTGGCCGCTATTTGAATTTTATTCAATTACAATCAGCGAAATCACATAATAAGATAGTGACACGATCTGTGCTCTGTTTTAAACAAAATTGAAATTTTTCACTACCTCTGTGCTTTTTAGGGACTCTTTTTGATGTTTTGATGCAGTCTCCAGTTTCACCTTCCTCGCTACTTTTCAAAGCGTTTCATCTCCTCTTGCAAAAGATGAAGTCATCCGCCATCCAGTTTTCTCCTGTGCTCTGCTCTGAATCTGTGTGGAATATGGAGAGACGTTTTGACAGATACTACAACTAATGCTGAAAATCTGGGAAAGTCTGCTGTCTCCATTAAATTTGCAGGATTTGTCTTCAAAGTGTGAGGGAGGTTTACTTTCTTAGAATGCTCTTCCTCTTTGAGCCTGCAAAGAGCCTGTGAGCCTGTGTGTGTGAATGTGTGTGTTCAAAACTGCATGTACCCTGAGGTCATGTGTTCCTTAGTCTCGCAAGCCCAAACTTTCACTATCAGTATGACATCCAGTTCAGTTTTCAGCTTGTTCTGATCAAGTACCGCCTAGAAAAGGTCTGATTGACACAAAAACCACCAATCACAGTGTGTTTTGATGTGTTGTTTAAGGGCGGGTTTGTCTGAAATAGCTTTACTTTACAGTTTAATTCAGGATTAGGAAACTGTTTAATATTGTATGACATTCTGACGTTTTGCTAATATTACCTTTCCACCGCAGATGCATGACAGAAATCCATGTTCATCTGTAATAAACCGAGAAACATATCAAAGCTATCATACAAATGTGATAGTAATGATGACTTTATCTTATTCACTTTAGCGACAGCAGATCTGACAGCATTCAGGAAGGAGGTGGTCAATGGCGTGACACTTCGCTCCATAAATTACAGCGTCCCAAAAGGACAACGTGTTTACGCGCAAACATTATGATAATTTATTCTTGGGCTTGAATGTGAAAGGAAGGAATGAAAGTACTGCTGTTCAGCACAGAGTGTGTGAGGATCAGCAGGCTTTCATCAGTACACATCAAGTCCGGTTTATCCCGCTCTAATCTCTTAACAGTCTGTGAGGATGTTCCAGCACTGGCGGAGTTTGTGTCCCGCTCTGATCTTGAGGTCATGTAATATAGCACACTGATGGGGTTTAAGCCAGTAAGCCACTTATTAAGCTTTGAGTAATTATCTGATATCATCACTCCAGTCACATATGACACAACCTGACGTTATCGTTTAGTACACGACAATGATGTACTAAAAATAGACATCAACGCTGCCAACACAATTCTACACAGATCTGCGAAAATGACTAAAAAGGCTGTATTATGGGTGCCAGGCCAGTAGTTGGCGATGTCACTTTGTCAAGAAAAAACCCTATGCATGCGCATGATGTCACTATTTTCACAAATTCATGTTTTTGTTGTTTAAATGGAGATGGTAAAGGCATCGTTTTCAAAAGCTTGCATATTCAGGCCCCCAAAACTCAGTTGTCGTGGAAAATTCAAGGAAAGATATTGAACTTTTTCATTACCTCTGTGCTTTTTAGGGACTCTTTTTGATGTTTTGATGCAATCTACTGTTTCACCTTCCTCACTAAATTTTCTAAATGTTTCATCTCCTCTTGCAAAAGATGAAGTCATCCGCCATCCAGTTTATTCCTGTGCTCTGATCTGAATCTGTGTGGAATATGGTGTTTTTTAAAGTGCAAGAGAATAGAGCGATTTAGGATATATTTACACGACAATGGTGTACTAAAAACAGACGACAACACTGTCAACACGATCCCCGTTCACACAGATCTGCGGAAATTACTAAAAAGGCTGTATTATGCATGCCAGGCCAGTAGTTGGCGATGTCACTTTGTCAAGAAACACCCCACGAACAAGTACGCTTGCGTGAACACACAATACGCATGCACGAACATGCAATACGCATGCGCATGCGCATGCGCATGACATCACTGTTTTCACAAATTCACGTTTTTGTTGTTTACACGGAGAAGGTAAAGGCATCGTTTTCAAAACTTTGCAGTTTGAAACCCGTTTTCAAAAGCTTGCTTTTTCAGGCCCCCAAAATGCAGTTGTCGTGTAAGTAAATGCATAAAAAGTTTTTCGTTTTCAGTTGAAATCGATGTCGTGTAACAATACAAAAAAACACCTGAACAAGCAGATCAAGGTCTTCAGAGTTACTAGAAAATTATAGGTGGATGAGTTTGATTAGGGTCTGAACTAAACTCTGCTGGACAGTGGCCCTCCAGGGCTGGTTTTGAGGAACCCTGCCCTAAACCTAACCCTACACCTAAATCTAACATTTTAAAGAAACAACAACAACAAAACAACATAGATTTGTATAATTTGTAAGCTGTTTTCTTCATAGGGACCAAAAAATGTCCCCACAAGGTAAAACATTTCTGATATTACTAGCCTTGTTGGGACATTTGGTCCTCATAACATAAGGGCAGGTGTTCTCAACTCTGGACTTCAAGATTGACATTCCTGCAGAGTTTGGAACCAATCCTAATCAAACACGCCTAAGCAAGCTAATCAAGATCTTTAGGATTACTAGGAAGTTAAAAGCAGGTGAGTTTAATCAAGGTTAAAGTGGACCTCCAGGGCCAGAGTTGAGACCACACACACACACACTGACCACTGAAGTGAATAACATTGATTAGGCCATTACAGTGGCACCTGTCAAGGGGTGGGATTATTAGGCAGCAAGTGAACTGTCAGTTCTTAAATTTTATGTGTTGGAAGCATGACAAATGGGCAAGCGGAAAGATCTGAGTGACTTTGACAAGGGCCAAATAGCGATGGCTGGACAACTGGGTCAGAGCATCTCCAAAACAGCAAGTCTTTTGGGTTGTTCCTGGTATGCATTGATTAGTACCAAAAGTGGTGCAAGGAAGGACAACCGGTGACTCAGGGTCATGGGTGCCCAAGGCTCATTGATGCACGTGTGGAGTGAAGGCTAGGCCGTCTGATCCGATCACACAGAAGAGCTACTGTAGTTCACATTGCTGAAAGATTTAATACTGCCCATGATAGAAAGGTGTCAGAACGTGCAGTGAATCACAGTTTGCTGTGTATGGGGGCTATGTAGCAGTGAATACCAGTCAGAGTGCCCATGTTGACCACTGTCAACCTCTGAAAGCACCTACAATGTGTACGTGAGTGGAACTGGACCATGAGCAATCGAAGAAGGTTGCCTGTCTGATGAATCACGTAGTAAATATAGTTTATTAAAAGATATGTTTAGGAGTTATCTAAATGACAGATTTGCAAATCAATATGTGCATTTCTGTGCCTCTGATTTCAATAAAAAAAATGTATATCATCTCTGTACTATCTGATAACTACTTTTTCAAATGGGTATCTTGACTGTAGTTTACCTTTACATTTAGAGTATGTTACAGCTTGACAAGCTTTCCCAACAGACAGTTTCTGTAAACACAGATCATACATGCAGAAGTTTAGCTGTTTTCAGTCTGGAGGAATGACCCTTGGGAACGTCTAACTGTGTCACCTTTACAGTTGCATGGATGAATAAATCTGGGTTAGAGTCTTGGCAATCAGCGTTATCTCACACACTAGAGACCACAGCAGAAAGATTTTCTAGTGAGGGGAAACACACAGGCTCAGGCCCATCTCTTAGATGGATCCAATGCTGTATCGATCTCATATATTTCCAGCGCCAGCTGCTCATTGATGGATAGTCCTTTCTGGAAGCTGGGTAATTTACCAGCCTGATCAGTTCAGTGCACAGAGCAGCTACTCTCTCTTATTGTCGTAGAGTTAAGGCCTATTCACAACAAGAAAGATAACTATGACGATAACCATGTTTGTGCCCACACCGAGGGACGATTATTTTCTTTATTCTATAATTAATTCATATAATTATAAATCCCTCTAAAAATCAAATGAAATCAAAATCAAAAAAGCAACCAAATATGGCATTGTTACTGATACACATCTACTTACAAGCAGTTTTGATTGGTTTATTTAAAAAATCGGCAGTCACACAAGATTTGAACTGCAAACGACAACAAGAAATATTACTCTGACACTCATCCTCATAATCTCATGTTCAGATCCTGATCCCCCCCTAAAAGTGTGGTCACATTTAATGTTCTGTGAATTTTAATGTGCGAAATGCAGGCGTTTCAATAGGAATCCACACAATTTGCAGTGGTTTCAAGTATTTGGTGCTTGTTTTGAAAGTGATCTCTGTGTGAGCTGTGCTTCAGACATCACTATTCTATTGACGATAGACCATGGACCCTTTTTTGCCCATGAAATTACAATGTGTCCGCACCTTAAAGTTGGCATGAAACTGAAGTTGCGATGGTCTTTTCTTCACTTAATGTATATCCAAGTGAAATGGCTTCTCGAATGAGAAAAACTGTAGGGAAGGACTTAATTTTGTCCATCGGAAATTGATTGGATTGTTGGATTGATTGTCCCATCCTCTCGCCAGTAAACACATCATAAGAGAAGAGAAGATATGTCGTTGCAAAAGAGAGGGGAACTTATTTTGATTATTAGGGCACATGAATTAAAAAAATAATGATGTGTACAGATAAATATTTTATATGAAATAGTTCAATATTCCATAAAAGTTTTTGATTTCATGGTGACTTCAAGACAGAAGTCCCTGCTTTGGATCCTGTGAACGCTGGATGTCGTGAAGCATACGGTACACTTCATCACATGCAGCCAGCAGGGATCCATTGCTGTTCCTCTCAGCCCTTCTTCCTTTCATGAGCTTGAACTTGATGACTGGAGTGTTTCTGATTTGAGCTGAGGCAAATATCAAATATTCGGATCTATTTGTTATTCTCTTTGTGGTTTGTATGTGATTTACCTCTGTGATCAAATCCAATGCAATTTTTTTTACTATTTACTGTATAAGACAAGCTGCTAAACCATATTTTAGTATATGATTTATTATTTAAGTATATTATTTATTATTTTGTCCTTATTAAGAATTTATCACAGTTTTGCTCTCTGAAACTAGTTTTGAATGTTTTTTTTCTTTCTTTTTTACAAAATCTCAGTGGTGTTTGTGCAAAAATTCCAAAAAGAACAAGCACTTCAAATCCCAGATGATGCACTTAATTAACCGCAAAAAATGTTGGACACTTCGTTCATACACTCAACTTTTGCAGCTTTCTTTACTGAGCGGAAGGGAAACGGCTATCAGACTCAATGCTGGATGACAAAATAACCTTCAAAAATTCATACACTTGACAGAATTCATAGTGCATAGTATAAGTACTTAGTGTATAGTAGGTCATTTGGGACACAACTTCTTTTGCTATTTAGAAGCTAAAAGGTTCTGAGAGGTTTTTCGTCAATTGCTATGAAGTTAATAGGGCATTGCTAGGTGGTTGCTTAATGGCCCACTCCAAATCTCTATAATATTCTGTTCTCTAGAGGGCTCTTGTTGCTCTTTCATTGTTAGGTGCCATTCACACAGAACGAGTTTTTATGGTTAAAACGTGAGATGTGGACTACAGGTCTAGAGACACACGTTTTTTAAAAGTTGAGCTTCTTTTAACTCAAGCGCTCCATGTTTAGAACACAGTGTCATGCATGAGAGACACTGCAAAAGACATGAACGCAATGGTCAAACACATCCGTCATAAAAGAACAATGGAAAAGTGTTGTGTGAACAGCCCTTTAACCTGCTGGGGCGGTCAGTTCAAGTTTGGTGAACTCTGATCTGTGAATTTGTATCAGATGAAGACGTGACCAATAAATGTTTGATAGGTCATGGCGTGACCTTTTAGCTAAATTAAAAGAACGTGCATTTTAAAGATGCGGTCACATTTACCGTTGCTCCAATTGGAATTCACATGAGGGCAAAAAAGTTCATCACGCAGATTATGTTTATGCTCAAGATGGTTATGTAAATTTGCCATGTTGACCAACAGAAAACTGCTTGGTTTGAAAGTGACTTTGCAGTACATCTATATGACACTGACATTGACAAAGGACCATTTTTGCATGTGAAATATGGCTAATATGGCCGCACCCTAAAGGTACAGGTTTGCAGGGTTTACATTTTTGATTTGTTTATAATTGGAGTTTATTATTACATAGAATTGATGTTTTTAAATAGGCTCCACATAGTGTGACATCATATCTCATGTATCACTTATCTTCTGTAGCACAAATGCTCAGGATAAGTTACACGCCGACGATAAATGCTTCTGTTTATGGGTTTGTTCAAACCCTAGCAATAATCGTAATAATTCTTGCTCCTTGCACAATACACACAGTACGTGGCATTGGACGTCAGACAGACATTCTACCCTGATCGACTGTGCTGAAGTTTCTAGTGCAGTGCATGCATAAAATAGGCATATTCACGTTGCACCGCTCATTTAGATCCAGAATTGGCAGAGACCTCATGCATTAGTCATCATTCCGCAGGTTTCAAGACCATGATTATTATTATTATGAAATCAGATTTCAGGAAAACCTCAAAGGGAAATGACCACTAGTTGCTTTTCAGTAAAACAGAAGCCATGAGATTGATGTTTTTTGTGTGTCTTTTCTTCCATTGACTCTCAAGATTTGCCTTAAGCTGTTTTACATGTTTACCTACAAAAATGACACAATGGACCAGGATATTGTAGATCCATCAGCATGTCACACGTCTCATGTGCTTGGCAGTAAACCATATCCTGCTGCCTTTGTTTTAGAGAGCTGAAAATGATTCTCGCTCGGCCTATTGATTCGACGGCACATGAGTGATTGCAGTCACGTGCCCCCTGCTTTAATGCGGTGTGATTAGCACAGGCTGTTGATCAGTCATGTGGAGCAGTTTCTGCTCAGATAACTGTCCTGCTGTGAGCCCTAGATCCATATGAACTGACCAGCTGTTCTGTGAGCAGCTTATGAATTAATGACACTTTTGATGCCAAAGAGGGAGGATTTTATTCGCTCCTCCCCCATGTGTTGACCATTATAACAATATCATAATATTAGATCATAATATGCATGCACTGATAATTACACAACCAAATGTGAAAATGACTTCAATCTGTTGTCCATACAGTGGGATCCTAAAAACTGAGACTAGTTTCCACTTGTTAAACTTCTCCTTATAGGTGGTTTTCTTATTTCGTGCAATATTTTTCATTACTTATTATACAGTTTCAGCATCACAATTTCAGTGTTTGGTTAAATTAGATTCTAAAGAGTGTCTTGTACTTCAGTGGAAGCAAGAACGTCTCATCCTTTGCTGATGTCACGTGATCAATATATCAATATATGTGTGTGTGTGTGTGTGTTTTTAAAATGTTTTTGAAAGAAGTCTCTTATCTTCTTACCTTCACAAAGGCTGCATTTTTTTGATGTATGATGTTGATGAAAAATACAGTTAAAAAATTAAATATTGTGAAATATTAAAAAAAATATTTTTTCTTTTTTTATGTATTTTTGTATTTATGTATGCAAAGCTGATTTTTTCAACAGTTTTGATCCCTCGGGATCCTTCAGAAATAATTGAATATGCTGATTTAGTGCTTAAGAAACATTTCTTCTTATCACTGTTGGAAACGGTTGTGCTTCTTAATATTTTTGTGGAAAGCATGATACATTTTTTTTGCAGGATGCTAAAATAACACTTTATTTGAAATAGAAATCTTTTGTAACATTCCAATGGTAGTGTACATTTATATTTATTTCATTTTAATAATTTTATTTAGTTAATCATTTAATTTAATAGTTTACCAAAAAAAAACTAAAAATCAACAACAAGATTTTCAGTTTGAGATTCTCTGAAACAAGATATATTCAGTACCATCATGTACTATTTGTCATGCTGCATGCATTAGTCTTTTAAGCAAACCAGCAGACAGGGCTTAACGATACGTCTTCATTGTTCAGTGCCAAACTGGTGGATTTGGTCTGATGCCAGTGGTGGTCACTGTGGAAATATAGATGCAAAGTCTTACCCACACATCACAACCGTTGGCAAGGTCACACAATAGGGAGAAACTGAATTGCTGTCATGGTTGCAGCAGATGGTGGTAGAAGTTGAACTGCCTTTATAAGCAGATTTAGCATTGTCTCAGTATGGCATGAGCTCTTTGTTCTCCTTCAAGGAATGCGTTTCATTATGGAGCATATTGGAGCTGATTTGTAATTGGCGATTCAACTTTTAACTGCTGCTTCTCATTTCCTTGCTCGCTGCATGAGACTTGGATGTTTTTGTAGTTCAATTAATATGCAGCAGTGTATCTGACTGCTTAACGTGATTTCACCAAGTGGGAAGTTTTCCAATTCTACATCCTTGTTAGTCTTAGATAGAAATTCCTATTAACCAATCAAATTTCAGTGTTTTCAGGATTAGACTCCAACAACATTTTTATCACCCCATTATTTCATTCAATTTGCTATCTGATGATTATTGCACACAACAAAAATGGATAGCCTTTTCTTGATCTGGCAAGCTCATATGATTTGGCAACAGCAGGCTTTATTTATTTGTTTATACAATCCACCGTAGTATGTCGTAAAAGTTGTGTTTACAACATACAGTACTTAGTTAATACAGTGAACACTTCTGATGATAATTGTTGGATTTGCCATAGGGGTCATCAAAGGTGGCAAATGTATGAGATTTATAAGATATTCATTGAAAAATTTAAATAGTGTATTTAACTTAGGCCATTGTGAATGCTTTATTCACAAAAGTCAGCGCTATTACCCGGCTCTGTTAACATTGCACTATTACTGTAAACAGAAAATGGTTAAAAGTGTAAGCTCACAGATTTTCAACCCGTTTTGTATTGTTACAATGTCGGTAGTATATTTAAATAAACAGTTTACACTTTATCTACCTGGGGCGAGAAATTCCTGTTTATTTGTCAGCAACAACTTTTGACAGCTCCAGGGCTTTCGTGTAAACTACAGATTGTACTTTTGCAATTGTGTATCCCCGCCCACTGACTAGGGATGGCGAAAGCTAAAAATTTTCTTGACCGACCACCGAGCCTCATTAGCCGGTTGAAACCGGTTAACCGATTAGTTTAAAATATGCCACGCTATTTGAAATAACAGCCATTTCGAGCCGCACCTGCAATTTCGCAACTCTGTGAGCGGGAGGCAGAGAGAGATGCGACACACACACACACACACACTGCCCCGGCGCCGCGCTTCCACTCACGTCACTTTTTTAAAATCCCCTACAGCGTCCCACAAACGCGGCGCCGAGGAGCTTGTATGTAATCGGAGGACAAATGGCTCCTTAGTTTCGAAATGGTTTGGGTACAAGGTGATCGCGTTGAAAATAAAGGCGTTAGTCTAGCGTTAGAAGCTCATTTGAAACATTGCAGCGGCTCATTTAAGAAAATGACAGCTCCGAAGAGACTCCGCTTAGTTTGAGGTAACGTTATTGCTAACAATAATAAAGAAAGATGATGATCATCATCACCTTATCTGTTACCGCTGAAATGTAGATGTAATGTATTTCTACAGTATTACTACTGTAAGCACTGTATCACACAAGTTGCAACTTACTGTGTCATTCTTTTTGGTGAAATGGTCCCACACACTACGTTTCTTTGCACGCTTCATCCTGTCGTCTGCCCTGGCTCTAACCTCTAGTGTTTTAGCCCGTAGCCTTTACTTTTCGCAAACCTTGTGAGCGCTCGAACCCAAACGCTGTGACCTCGTGCCAAATGTTTTTATTGGTTTATTAAGTACAAACAGAAAATTGAGTGTGAGGGATTTGTTCACTTCACACAAAAATATCTTGGAATAAGATGGCTAACTGTAGTAGCGTTTAGTCCACTGTCTATAATAGCCTAATTTAGAGATTTTTTTTTTTTTAACCGACTACCGACAACTTTGATCGGTTAACGGTGAGACGGTCAACCATCGGTCAAACGGTCATCGGTTAGCATCCCTACCACTGACAGATGGATAAACAGAGGGTTATTAACAGAAAAGTTCATCAATGAAAATTTGCATCAAACTTTGTCTACTCTATAAACCGCATTATGGTAAAAAATACTATGGCAACAGCCTTATGTGAATGCGACAGCATCTTTTTTCCGGGGATTGAGCAGAAGGTGCTCCACGTTCTTTTTCTTCCTAATTAACTGACGGAACGCTTAAAATCAAGCAGCTTTACCCATAAATGTACACATGAAAAACAGCGTCAGTGTCTCGTTTCATCAGAAGTTCAACTTAATTTTCTACTGTAAAGCAAATCTCCAGTGTGTTCGTGTTTTAACTCACGGACGTCTGACCGCGACCGACTGAACAGGACTAATAAACCAGAAAAGATTTCAGCGTGAAAGAAGGCGGAGCCTCCGCACACACCTACCTATGACGTAATCGCCATGGACCAATGGTAGTTCTAATGTGTTTAGCCGGAGCAAACATTTCCCGGAAGTTCTCTTTGGCAAGCTGTTTCGAACTCCCAAAACGAACTTCGTTTCGGCCTGGTTTTGTTCGAAATGACATCACATCAGTTCGTTCTTCGATTTCGCTTGAAGTGTATCGGGGCATTTATCCCTTTAATGACCATTCATTTACAAGAAAAATTTGTGTGCATTTTTCTGTTCATCATAACAGTAGGAATTCATAAAATGATGATTATGTTTGGAGTATTTACTTCTAATTTTTTTTTCCCTCTGTGTCAGATTTGGATTAGTGGTTCTTTCCATCATGCTGGTGCTGGTGGACAGACTTCAGCTTCAGAGAGTGTGAGCTCCACGGAACTGCGGGGATGAACATGCCATTGCACCAAATCTCTGTCATCCCTCGTGATGTCACTTCCTCCCGGGTGTCCAGCAGCGGGAAGGGAAAGGAAAAGGACAAACAGGTTTGTCTTCCACCTGATAGACATAGAAAAACAGGCGGCACTATTATCTGTGACCCTTAAACCTTCATCCTCATTGCGTCTGAAAGACAGTATCCTGTTTTCACAGTTCTGAACATTTAGTTTGTCCTCTCAGAACTCGACATGGAAAAGAATGGGATTTAGAGACAAACCTTGTACACACATATTCCTCTGTCTGGGCTGTAAATGCTTGTTTGTTCCTCAGTCGTTCTGTGAACTAAACCTCAACTACTGTTTATATTGTGCTTTCGTGGAACTGCCCAAATTTTGCAAACTACTGACACAGATGGTAATAAGAGAAGTAGGCGAAGTAGAGGAAGTGGCACATACACAAGAGTGGGTGCTTGTGGGGGGGGCTGGTTTCCAGTAAGTGATGCAGATAGGAATTGTATGTGAATGTGTGAAATGTTATTAGTGAGGAGAACTTTAAAACAAAGTGTGTTTGATATCATGGTGCCTGCTGGCTTTGTGTTGACTGTTAAAGAGGTCTTTTTTTTTTTTTTAGGATTTGTTTCGTGTTAGTCAAAGGTTTCTGCACCAAAACAAGTCATAATTTGTGACCTGATCCAGCAAAATGAGTCACAGTGACCCAAATTTCAAAATTTCAAAATTGAGATTTTGGTATTAATGGAAAGAGGAGACCATCAGCTTTCGAATGATATCCTAGTCAAAGTCATACCTTGAATTAGGGCTGGGCGATATATCGATATAAAAAATATATCGATATATTTTTAAATGCGATATGGAATTAGACCATATCGCATATATCGATATAGTTCAAATATGCGCTGTGATCCTTGCTCCAAGCAAGCTGCTGACCCGGAGCTCTCTGCACTGCACACTGCAGAAGCCCAGCCGCAAGCCATCGACAACCCGAAACGGTGTTTCCGCTACATTCATTCTACCGTGGTGGTCCGCCACACCAAACATCATCCCGCCACGGCTGCAGCTTCTCAGTAAAGTCCGATATTATGCACACTATTGTGTTATTGTTAAGCCCCACTAAAGGCATAAAAATATTGTAAAGCACCATAAAGTTTTTGTGCACTATATTCCAAGCCTTCTAAAGTCATTCGATTGCATAATGTGAGGTAAAAATTAATATTTAAGTCGTTAAGTTAAAGTTAATGAAAACTCATCTCTCCTCAGTCATTTTCTATTGATTCAGCATTCAAACAGCGCGTTGCGTTCGGTTACGACAGTAACACAACGACACTCTCTTCAAGATCAATGTTCCCATTATTGTACTTTATTTGTTGATAAATGTCTATGGTTTGCATAAAATTACTATCTTACTGGAGTTTACTGCGCTTTCTAAATCATATTCCTTTCTCCCGGGTGTCTGTTAGATTGCAGCACTGGAGTAGAGAGCGCTATAAATTGTTCTTCATGCGCACTGTAACTGAAATTTAAAACTGTTAAAAGAAAAGGCTCAATAAACTGTTGCATAGATATAATATTTCACTTTGTGCAAATGTGAAGCGCTGCACGCTGTGACTGCGCGTTGCTTCGAGTGCATCATTTTGCGTACGGGATGCACATAATCGCTTTGCCGCTCTTATTGGAGCCTTTCATATTATAATACTTAGGCAAGGTTAGGGGCAAGGGGGCGTGGCCCATGGGACTATCACTGCCACCACAGCTGGGAAAAAATCCTAGAGGAAACACTGCGAAAAAGCTCCAGCCCCGAAACAAAGCTCACTGCAAACTTCATTTTCCCGCAGCCACCTTATGGAGCTTTGATTTCAAAAAAGGTACTCCTGTTGCTATACAGTATTTATGTTTACATTTTATTGTTATTTGAACAGCTGACCATTTAATTATGAACCAGGTGAAGAAACCTGTTTATTATTCATTTGATTTTGCACCTGTTCACTGAAATAGCCAGTTTCAACTTTCAATAAAACTAGGCTACTTGTGACGTCATATTTGGCTTTGACTTTGATTGAACATTTGCTCTCACTTTGAGGAAAAAATATTGGGATATATATCGTATATCGATATTCATCCTAAATATATCGGGATGTGACTTTTGGTCCATATCGCCCAGCCCTACCTTGAATGATTGTAAAGATATACACATTTGAATTATGGCCGTCTGCTCTTTTTCCAATTGAAAACCTGAGAAAATCGCTTTTAAAGTTTTTTGCGCGTTTTTTGTTGATCTCTTTCAAAATCCATTGCATTTAAAGGGATAAACTATTTATTTTACGGCTCAAATTATTTTAAAGTTTTTATTTGAATAAATAATTTAAAAGGCACTTTTAAAAATATTTACTAAAATCAGAAAGATTAAACAGAGGTGCTACATTTTTGCTTGAGAGAGAGAGAGTGTGTGTGTGTGTGTGTGTGTCTGTGTGTGTGTGTTTGTGTGTGTGTGGGAGTGTGTGTTTGAGTGCGTGTGTCTGTGTGTGTCTGTATTTTGTGTGTGTGTGTGTATGTGTGTGTGTGTGTCTGTCTCACTTTCTTCTTTGAGCATCTTGTCATCTTGCAATTGTGAAAGTGGCAACTCAGTTTCCCCAACAGGACAAGGTCTTTCTCGTATTCAGTGAGAAAGGCCATAGACAGACGTATCTCGTAAACGAAATCTTCATCAAATGACCGAAAACACGGCTCTCCATCATTGAGTTTACACCCTTTACAGCAAAATGCACGTATTTTTGCTAACTCGTCATCTCGCTCACTACTAACTGCTTCACAACTAGACACAACTAGACACAACTATTCACAACTATTCACAACTATTAACAACTATTAACAACTATTCACAACTATTCTTTAACTTTCCGAGGAGATCTGCTAGCTTGTTTACAAAGAGCGCTGCGAGTCTGACAGGAGGATGGCTGGGCCAATCGCGTGCCTGTCAGTCGAAACGGGGCTTCCCGTTGACAAATGATCAACGTTTGTGTACATTTCTAAGCTTTTTGATTGGTTCCATACAACGTGTAACACCATACTTGGAGAGCAGAGATAGTGACGTTTCAGGGGATACCCGGGAAATGCTCAGAGGTGACGAGAGGAGTTGACGAACGAATTCAACGAATTTAGTAAAACTGTGTACACTTTAATAGTCATTTAAATACCTTTACTCAATTATCTGGAGTATGAAACTTTGGGAGATTATTTTTGAATGTCTGTTCTTTGAAATTAGAAAAAAATAATAAAAATAAAAAAAATCATTGTTTTTCCACATAATCGGCCCATATCTTAAAATGGAACGTTGCGACTTCCGACTCATTTCGCCAGAGCGGGTCACATTTAGTTAAAATTAACATCTTATGCTTCTCTTAAACCTAGGAATACTTGGGATGATATGCCTTTAAGACTTTTTTTTTTGCGCTTTCTTAACATGAGCTCCTAAGTGACGAAGTGAATGAATCATCGTCATCAGTGTTCATTATTTCATTACTATTCTTTATCTTTCATTTCGGGATGCACCAGAATTAAAAATTCTGGCTGATTACTGATAAGCTGATAAACATTTTAAACTATGGCAGATAACCAATAAATGGCCAAAATCAAATTTCTATAGGATTCTTTCTAAATAAATTCTAAATAAAATACAAAATGCTAAAAATGAATTTGGGCATCACAACATAATAATGTACAGTATTAAAAAAATGGATATTCATTTTAAGATTTTCGAAAGATTGTTTTTAATTTATAAGAGTTTATTTTTTGTAATCCTCTTACTCTTATCATTAGTTATTCTAGTGGGTTTTTTTTTTTACATACACTGTCTTTCAAAAATGAGGGTTTTTTGAATGTTTCTCGAAGTCTCTTATAATCATTTAGGCAGTATTTATTTTACATTCTTGCAGTATAAACAGTAATATTGTGAAATGAGAGTTTTATCCCTGTTTTATTTAATAACTAATTTTATTCCTTTGATGGCAAAGCTGAATTTTCAGCATCATCATTACTATTGTTACATTACTATTGTAACATTCTAAATGCATTTGCCATCTTTACTGTTTTTAAAGTCGGCATGAAATCAAATTTGACAAATCTTCTTTTTATATGTAATATTGTAGTGTTTATTATAAATGATTTATCTGTGCACTTCATTATTTAAAAAAAATTCATGTACCCTTATAATCTTTTAATCAAATACATTACCCTTCCCTCCCCCCTCGAAACGACCTCTGTTCTCTTTCGCAGTAGCAGTATTAACATTAAGTGACATGGCATCTGACGCACAGAAGCCAATGGCACATATCACTATGCGTATTGGCACACCTGGTGGCACATCCGGTCTTCATTGGCATGTGCCAGTGGATAGTGGCATGTGTCACTGACATTATTGGCATGTGCCAGTGGATAGTGGCATGTGTCAATGACATTATCGCGACACACTGACAGGACACCTGACTGACACCGAGTCGACAGGACACCTGACTGACACCGAGTCGACAGGACACCTGACTGACACCGAGTCGCGGAACATGTCACCGTGTTGTTGTGACACCTCCAGTAGTGACTGACAGATTAATTGAGCACCTATCCTGACGTTATTGTGACACAAAATCCTAAATAAATAGCCTAATTTTGTGCTATTTTAAATATCAATTAAACGCATTAAAGTCAGTAATATTTTTTCAAACGTGTTATTTGTGTCACGTCTGTATTTGATTGGTATGCGCCACTATCCACTGGCACATGCCAATGAAGACCGGATGTGCCACCGGATGTGCCAATATGCATAGTGACATGTGCCATTGGCTTCTGTGCGTCAGATGACATGTCACTTAATGTTAATACCGCCTCTCCTCTTTCGGTCACGTGCCATTGCGAAAGGGTGCGGCCAGAGCCGATGAGGGTGCGGCTATCGGTGCACCGCCTCTCAGAGAACCTGCTCATCTTGGTTCGCGGGAGGGTCGTATAAATATGGGCTGATTCCTGCCTGAAAATTTAGCTGCTCGTCCTCGTTCTCGTCGCCGGGTTCCTCAATAAAAAATCCTTCATGGGAGGATAACGGTGGGGAGTCCGGTGGAATGTAACAACTGAATGTAAACTGGCATTCAAATCTGCCTCCATTTTGTTTGCAACACCCAACTTCCAACGATCCAGTCAATTCCCGAAGGACGAAATCAAGCCCCGCCCTACATTTTTTTTCTAATTTCAGAAGCCGTTTCACTCGGATATACGTCACAACAAGGAAAAAAATGACAATCTCAACTTCCGTTTCATGCCGACTTTAAACATTTTAATGCATCATTGCTGCATAAAAGTATTAATTAAAAAAAATCTTACTAAACACAAACTTTTAAATGATAGTGAAGTATATGGAACTCGTATATCTCCTTTAACGAGATATATTTTCTTTATAAAACTAAAATTGTGGAATGGATATTATGGTTTCATGCCAGTGAGAGACTTTTGGAATCATTGGATCGATTCTGTTTCAAATGTGGGGAAGCTGATCTCAGCAGTATAATGAGAGATAAACTGGTCGATAAACCGAAGCCTGGACTAGTGTGATGTTGTGCAGCCTTGTGGCTCATGACATTTACGTATCCGAAAGATATTTGGCACTAAGATTTTATCTGAGAACTGAAGACTTATCTTACTGAGAAGATAAGATCTGAGTCATAAACACTTGTACCCAAAGGAATCTTAATATTTACCCTCATCATTTTTCAGCTTGTGCAACTGTGCCAGCAGCTCTTTATCAGTGCTCTTTCGCCCTCTTCTAGCCCAGCGTTCTGTTTGAGCAAGTCTGGACGGTGACAGTAATGAGTTGTTTCATTGGTGGACCTGAGGCTGGTGGCCCATCAGCTGTTTGTTTGTCAGAGCCAGGCAGGAAACAGGAGACAGGCTGTTTTTATTCTCCTTTTTCTTTTTCTTTGGCTAAACGGCCTCAAGTGACTTGCCATCGAAATGCCATCGTGTCAATCATCATTCCCAGACTACTTTTTAAGAATAACTTCAGCAAAGTATGTGTAAATTTATAGCGTTTGGCAGTTGAGTCTGACCTAGAGGCAGTTTTGATTATTTTTGTAATAGAGTTGCAGTCCTGCGTACTCTGTGCAGGAATGGGGGGTCTGTCAGTTTGGTTTGTTGCAGTTCCATTTGCGTCAGTTTGGTTTGTTGCAGTTTCATTTGCTGCCTCACTTTTTTGTGACAGGACCCTCACAGGTTTCTGCCTGACTGGCAGTGGCAAAGTGCCACCCAGATATATATATATATGTATTTTTCTTTTATTATTGATCTGTAGACTAAAGATGCTGTAGACTAAAGATGCGACTGCAGGCATTTAGGCAGGTGTTGTAGTCTATGAGTGAATATCATGAAGAACATGTCCAGGTCAAATTGTTCTCTAAAATCAGAAGAATATTTGTAATATTTATAATTATGTAAAATAATATGAATTAATTTCAGTAATGTGTCTGAATGTTTTAATTCTGAGTTTTTTATTATTTTTCTTTAATGTTTTTCTCTCTCAGTTTCTCCATGTAATGTATGGGGCACATTGATATATGTGCAGTATAAAATTTTACTGCACACACACACACACACACACACACATATATATATATATATATATATATATATATATGGACCCCTCTCTCTGCCAATCTCTTGCCTGGTGGTGGAGTATAAATGGTCTAAAGCAAGGCTCGAAATGACCCTCACAGAATCCCGGGATCCCTTCGTCAGAGGGGCTGCTCCCGCCTTAGCCACAGGGAGGAAGTGGAGCCCAGGTGTAGCAGTGGCACAGGCAAAGTCCGCTCTGAGACACCGGGACATAGTGGGCCAAGTCCAACAAGGCAGAGGGTGGCTAGGATTGGGAGCAACAACACCCACATGGCAGAAGGCTACTCCAGCTGAACGCCGGCGTCTGGTGGTTGAGGAGGTGCGCCACCAGGAGGAAGCGGACAGGTGTGCTAGAGCGGTGTCCCAAGCCAAACAAGGCCGCTGGATGAGGTGGGAAGGTTTGGAGAGGAGGAAGATCATTTGGAGCGAGCTGTGGAACATGGAGTCCAATATGCTGAGCTTTATCATCAAAGCCACATATGATTTCCTGCCCTATCCAACCAACCTACAGCTCTGGTTTGGAGAGAATCCAGCCTGCCTCCAGTGTTCTGCCCCAGCAACCCTGAAACACATCCTGGTGGGCTGCAAGACCAGCCTTAGGCAAGGCAGATATACCTGGCGCCACAACCAAGTGCTGAAGTGCCTGGCTGCTACACTGGAGAGTAAGAGGGTAACTGTCAACGCCATGCCACAGGAAGCCCAGACTACCATCCGGCAACCAACATCCTTCGTCCGGGAAGGGGAGAAACGATCGATCAATCGATTGCCTCTAGACTCATGCCCACTGAACGCAGCTCGGGACTGGGAAATGCGGGTGGACTTAAGTCAGAGGCTCACCTTCCCACCCGAAATTGCAGCGACCAACCTGCGCCCAGACCTGGTCCTTTGGTCCAAATCCTGTCGAAGTGTCTACATAGTGGAGCTGACAGTCCCGTGGGAGGAAGCCATCAATGAAGCATTTGAAAGGAAAATGTTGCGATATGCAGAGTTGGCTGCCGAAGCAGAGGACCGGGGATGGAAGGTAAACTTGCGTCCAGTGGAAGTGGGCAGCAGGGGCTTTGTAGCTAGTTCCACCACAAGGCTACTAAAGGAGGTTGGAATAAGAGGACAGGCTCAGCGGAAGACCATCAAAGACCTTGCAACTGCCGCCGAAAGAAGCAGTCACTGGCTGTGGCTGAAGCGGAAGGAGACTGTATGGGCTGCCAAGTGACCTCATGGAGCCTCCGGTGCGACACACACCCAGGTCTGATCAGCCTGTGGTGGGCCAGCCTCGGGTGAGGGTGTATTGTGATAAAAGGCCGAAACACCCAATGAGGCCGGGGTGCACAACTGAGGATGTGTCGTATTGGAGGCACCAGGTGGTCATCCCCCAATCCAACACCACCCAAGAGGACATCTCCAACAACAGCGCTTGCTGATTATCAAGGGATTTTAACATCTAGTCCTAGTAAGCATACTTAAAAAAATAGTTTTAGTAAACAATAACAACACTGGTATATATCATATATTTTGTATTAAACATATTAAAGTATATTATATATAAAATACAATTTATTTTATAAAAAATAAAATGAGCATATTAAAATGAGCATAAATTAATAGCAGTACATTAATAATTACTTTACAATTTATATATATACTGTATATACACTCACCTAAAGGATTATTAGGAGCACCATACTAATACTGTGTTTGACCCCCTTTCGCCTTCAGAACTGCCTTAATTCTATGTGGCATTGATTCAACAAGGTGCTGAAAGCATTCTTTAGAATTTTGGCCCATATTGATAGGATAGCATCTTGCAGTTGATGGAGATTTGTGGGATGCACATCCAGGACACGAAGCTCCCGTTCCACCACATCCCAAAGATGCTCTATTGGGTTGAGATCTGGTGACTGTGGGGGCCATTTTAGTACAGTGAACTCATTGTCATGTTCAAGAAACCAATTTGAAATGATTCGAGCTTTGTGACATGGTGCATGATCCTGCTGGAAGTAGCCGTCAGAGGATGGGTACATGGTGGCCATAAAGGGAGGGAGATGGTCAGAAACAATGCTCAAGCAAGCCATGGCATTTAAACGATGCCCAATTGGCACTAAGGGGCCTAAAGTGTGCCAAGAAAACATCCCCCACACCATTACACCACCACCACCACCAGCCTGCACAGTGGTAACAAGGCATGATGGATCCATGTTCTTATTCTGTTTACACCAAATTCTGACTCTACCATCTGAATGTCTCAACAGAAATCGAGACTCATCAAACCAGGCAACATTTTTCCAGTCTTCAACTGTCCAATTTTGGTGAGCTCTTGCAAATTGTAGCCTCTTTTTCACTATTTGTAGTGGAGATGAGTGGTACCCGGTGGGGTCTTCTGCTGTTGTATCCCATCTGCCTCAAGGTTGTGCGTGTTATGGATTCAAAAATGCTTTGCTGCATGCCTCGGTGGTAACGAGTGGTTGTTTCAGTCAAAGTTGCTCTTCTATCAGCTTGAATCAGTCGGCCCATTCTCCTCTGACCTCTAGCATCAACAAGGCATTTTCGCCCATAGGACTACCGCATACTGGATGTTTTTCCCTTTTCACACCATTCTTTGTAAACCCTAGAAATGGTTGTGTGTGAAAATCCCAGTAACTGAGCAGATTGTGAAATACTCAGACTGGCCCGTCTGGCACCAACAACCATGCCACGCTCAAAATTGCTGAAATCACCTTTCTTTCCCATTCTGACATTCAGTTTGGAGTTCAGGAGATTGTCTTGACCAGGACCACACCCCTAAATGCATTGAAGCAACTGCCTTGTGATTGGTTGATTAGATAATTGTATTTATGAGAAATTGAACAGGTGTTCTTAATAATCGTTTAGGTGAGTGTATCTATATATACACACAGTACAACAAATAATGCCATTATAGATCATTACTTTACAATATTATATATATATATTATATATTATATATATATATATATTATATCTATAGGGGTAGAAATGTTCTTAATTGTCATGAAAATAATGTCGCCATGCAAAACAGGTTTCATTTTCTTTATGCAAAATGTACTTTCCATTTAAAATGTACTTTCCTATTTCTTTCTTTTGATTTTGGGCTGAAATATGATATGTTCCCGACAGGCTTCGTGAGACTCGCCCTATATCAGTCCTGACACTCAGTGTAGTTTATGATGCTCTTTTGATAGATGTTGATTGGTCAGATGCATAGAGACGGGTGATGGGCCATTAAAATTATTCACCAAATTATTCACCAATTCACACATGAATTTAATGACCATAATCTTTCAAAGCTCCATCAGTGGATAATGCTGCGTTTAGTATGACCCTTTTATGCATAAACAAAATGTTTTTCAGCAGGTTTGAGGAGATTTTTCGCACACTTTGTTGCCTAATATAAATGATTATGTTTCCCTTCTTTCATTAATAATTTCCTAGAATTGAGCTTCACATTAAATCTCTTGGAGTCTAGACAATTCTTTGCTCTTAACACCTAGAGTTTGTCTTTCATATAGACTGAAGAGTTGGCACCAGCCACAGTATGGTTTACCTCTCGCTCAGCATACAGATCAGCTGGGAGGCGTATTACCATTAGGCAAAGAAAGCACAGCCCATCTGCCTGTTGCAGACAACTCCCCCTCTGTGTGTCAGTGGAAAGAAACCCTCATTCCCTCTGCTTTAGATTCAGCGCCAGCTGCCATTGCGGATGCAGTGCTGTTGAATGATCCGAAATGAACAAATGTCAGAAATATCAGGTACATAAAGCACGCTGTTATTTCTTTGTTTTGTTTTGCTGGTACAATCTGTTCAACCTCACATCGATGTCATGTTGGTCCTTTGAATAAAATCGTGTCTAAGGCAGTCAGTGACTGGTAAAATCTACCACCATCTTTCTTAAATGGATGTCAGGAGGCATTAGTATATCTCAATGCCTGAAATACACCATTACCAGGCACAGATGGAATCTGCAGGCTCCTCGTTTTTGCCGCTTTTATCGAGAGGGAGTCAGACTCAAACTTTGATTACCCACACTTAAAAGGAATAGTTCACCCTAAAAAAAAGTTTTTTCATCATTTACTCACCCTCATAGTCATAGCATTTTTCTTTTTCTACAAAAGACAAAAGAAGATATTTTGAAGAATGTTTCAAGTATTTTTGGAGTTAATGGAGACCCCATTGATTTATATTGTATGTAAAAAATTTTTTTTATCTTAGTATCTGTATTTGTATTCAACAGAAGAAAGAAAGTCATACAGGTTTGGAATAATATGAGGGTAAATAATGACTTTTTTTAATTTTTGGACTAGATATTTGTTTACCGCCACATCATGTCAAAGCATGTGCACTAAACATTAGGCCATGTCGCACGGCGCGGGAGAAAAAGGCTATCAATCGATTCCTCCACTCGAATATAAGATGACCCCCCCATTTTTCAGCCTATTTTTAGGACAAAAACCTCATCTTATATTCGGGTATATACGGTAAATGTCTTTACTGTCACTTTTCATCAATTAAAAGCATCCTTGCTAAAAAAAAAAGTATAAATTTTTTTTAAGTAATTACTTACCCCAATCTTTTGAACTGCAGAGTACACTTATAGAAATGTTTTTATGAACGTGTACCATGGTAATACCATAGTATTGTTTGAATCACCTCAGAGTCCAATGTAAATACCATCATATGTAAAAATTATTATTCAGTTTTATAGTTTATATCAACGTACCATGATATTACCATCACACACAATAACTGTGTCAGGATACTGTCTCAGCAGGAGGGGAATGTGAAAATCGCACTAAAAAGCATGGAACTGTTCTGAGGTTTGTGATCAAACACTAACCTCTGGACACAACAACTTTTTGGAAGCTGTGTGCTGTACAGCATGACACTTTCATGAGCAGCTGCTGTGCACAGTAATCTCTCATATAATGGTGGGAGAATGAGCCTTGTGCGCACTGACAGACGTGAACAGAAGGAGACAGAAATTCAACTGCCAATTTGGCATTAATGCAAACAACTGTATTAATCTGTGAAAATGCAAATTTGCCTGTTTTGTAAGTCTCAGTATTTTGAAAAAGCGTTTTGTTACCCGGAGGGGAGGGAAACTGGCCAAACATTAACATGGCCATATTGTCCAAATCTGTCTTCCATAGAATGCTGTGGTTTGGAGGGGTTTTGGATGTTAATAATATGCTAATAAAGATAAGAGCCTCACAGCTCTGTAAAATAACATGAAGCCACCAGGATGCTTCGAGGGCAACGACAGGATTCTGAGGGAACGACAGGATTTTAATGCCAGCGCTATCATTGTAGGACGCTTTTAAGCTTCGTCAACACTCTAATCTCCTCGAGAGAGAGAGAGAGCCCAAGGTGCCATGTGATTGCTAGAGCAACTTGTTTGTGTCAGTGTTTGACATTTGCTGTGATATCAGCATAACTCAGAATGTGGTGTTTAGTGCTGCTTCAGAGTAAACTGTCAAATCTGGAATTTCTTTTGAATCAAGCGTACTGCACGCTTGACTGGAATGCTTATTTTCCAACATCCAAAGTATAAAAAAGCAGACTTAATGAGATAACTTTAAGACGTACACTGTAAAAAATATATTTTTTGAAGTTGTAAATAAGAAAATACTATTTCAGTCTTTCTACTTCAAAAATGTAGTTTAATTCAATGTTACTTGCCATTTCTTTGTAATTAATTGTAAAATTTGCTAGCAATTTCTGAATGAAATTCGTTTCTACCAATTTTTTTTCAGTGTGTGCAGGCTCCCTAACCTCCTGTGCAGGATCCTTCTAGGAAAGAGGATCACATTCCCATTTGAAGGACTGTTAAAGCAAAACCTAACCCAAAAAGTGAAAATTGTTGCCAATTACTCACCCTCATGTTGTTCCAAACCCATAATACTTTTACGAAAGAAGATATTTTTAATGAAACCTGTGAGATTTCTGTCCATCCATTGTAAGTCCACACAATCAAAAATGTGGCGCTTCAAAAAGTTCATAAAGAGATCGTAAAATCGCATATTAATTGAGCAGTTTATTCTTTTGAAAGATTGATCACTTGACACGATGAACATATTTAATTTAATGAAACATTGACCACAGCACATACATAGAGCTCATCATACAGAAGCTCAGCCGTACTTGCTTGACGTGCAAGAGCAAACCCCTCATTGGTTCTCGTGCATGAACTCTAAAAATAAAATGAAATGCAAATGCAAGAAAAACATTCTTACTGCCTTTACAGACAGGATAAGTTGAGATAGACAGGAAACTATTGGAAAGAGAGACAGGGAATGAATGAATTTGCATTCTGTAAAACGAAGACTCTTTCACGCATCATTAATGAGCACTACCCACAATGCTATGGCTGTGATTGAAAAAGCTTTTATTTTTGACCATTTACATTTACTTAGGATGGGAAAGAGGATGAAACCGAAACATTGATTTTGACATTGAATTGAAACATTGAATTGATTTTACCACACTTCCCCACACCGCTGTACCATTCCATCCTCCACTTGATTCAACTTGAGAGATTAAGATTATTGTCATCTAAGATGACCCACTTCTCATTTGGCAGCAACAGATTGCGAGCTCCTTCTCGTCATTTTGACAAAGCTCTCATGATCGTGTCTGCGAGAGAAACTGACATCTGAACGCACGCTGCTGGAGGGCTCAGTCTTGGCTTAGGGGAAGCCTCTGGCCCTCATATTTTACATCGTTCAGAACATTCCCCACTTTCAGCACAGCCTCCGGGGGAAACCTTCAGATGCTACACACATGTTGCCTTAGATAAAACAGGTGGAGGTTGTGCTTTCAGAATATTTTTTTTAACCTAGGGAGCATTCGAACTGTGTAAACTACCGTGGGAGGATGAAAGCACATTTGGTGTGCTAATTATATTCAGTGATTTAGATGATGGCATGTTTGTTGATTAGAAAATTAAACTAGCTTTCATGGAACTAAATGTGAGCTAAGTGCACAATTAGGCTCTGTTCCAAAGCCTAGTGAGCTCGTATGAAATAGCATGAAGAAATATTGGGTAAATTGTAAATTTTTCATTAGATTAAACCATGGGGTGCCCAATCCTTTTCCTGGGGATCTACCTTTGCACCCCTGGATTAGACTTATTTTAATCAATAAAAAGTGACTGTAAAGTTCACATTTTGGGGTCGGTACAACTTTTTAAATGTTTTTGAAAGAATCTATTATGCTCACCCAGGCAGCAGTTATTGGATCAAAAATACAGTTAAACAGTAATATTGTGAAATATAATTAAAATAACAGTTTTCCACTTGACCATATTTGATTTATTCCTGTTATGGCAAAGCTGCATTTTCAGCATCATTACTCCAGTCTTCAGTGTCACATGATCCTTCAGAAATCATTCTAATATGCTGAAAGAAATTTCAGTTGAATTTATTTGTATAGCGGTTTTCACAATACACATTGTTTCAAAGCAGCTTTACAGAAAATGCATGTTTTTACATTACAATTAAGAGTACGTTTTTATCAGATGCGACTGTGTCAAAGTAATGTCCATAATGTCAGAAATACTAAAATACAAATCATTTAGTTAGCTGCCATGTTTTCAAGAAACAATGAGCTCATTAAAGCTATTATTACAAGTGATCTTAATGATTACAGTATATGGGAAATGAGTTGGCATCATCTGAAGTCCTCAAGAAACATGTTGTGCTGCTTAATATTTTTGAGGATTCAATGAATAGAAAGTTGAATAAAAACAGCATTTATTTGAAATAGAAATCTCGTTTGACATAATAAATACTGTCACTTTTGATCAATTTAATGCATCCTTGCTGATGACTAATCATTTCTTTAAAAAAAGACTGAGCACAAACTTTTGAATGGTGGTGTGAATTCCACATTTCTCTTGCTTCATCTACCATCTTGAATTTGTACTTTGTGCTTGTTTTTTAACTGTTTTGGAAAATATAATTCCTTACTGATATATTTGTGCTCTGAATATTGTCATACTCTTTTTGGTTGGCGATTTGCTCATCCTTGGGGACAATTGGGACAAAAAAAACCCTGTAATTATTTTACAGTATTAGTACATAACATTCCCTCATGTTCCCAATATAATCACTTGAGATTTCTGATGTTGAAAAACATAATTAACTTGTAGTGAAGTAAACCCTCTTGGCTCCAAGCCTCTTGGCAGTGAATTATTACAACAAAATGACTTTAAATATAGGTTGTTAAAGGTTTATTACAGAAGTGGTAGTTTTGCCTTTCATTTATTTGGTGATTGTCTTGCAACACTGAAAGTGCGAATTTTGTGAAATGGTGCAAAATATTTTTCATCATGTCTGAGAGGCTAAAGAAGGACTGCCAGTCATGCAAAATCAAAACTATTCATTTGGTCTGTGTTGTCAGGCCCGATTGGGCTTGGTGACATCACTGAGGCAGTCAGACAGCAGGGGTTTCTGAAGTAAACCACATGTGCATTGTACCCTGTATTTTGCCCAGGCATCCTAAAGAAATGAAGTGTGAAAATACCAATGTTGTTGTCAGCATGACTTGTCTGTGTTGTCCATCATTCTGATGATGAGTTGCTGCATTGCTGGTGTTTCTTTCTTTCTCACACTCCCTCACTTTTACTCTTTTTCCTCACTTATTTTCGTGGTGATGCGGCAGTTAAAGATGTGGGCTGAGATGCTAATACCCCCCTAATTAACCCCAAAGCATAATTTTCTCTGTCTCCTGCTTTTAACTCGTGTCCAGTGAGAAGTGGCGTTGGCTCCTGCAGCACTGCCTCAGTCCTAGTGTCCTATAGCCAGGTATTTGGCAAAAGGTCATAGCGGGTTAGGGTTTGGGGGATAGAAAGAAAATATTTTCTGGCCAAAAACCAACCACTTATACATTAAGAGGCCACTTGACCATCATGTTATGCAGCCAGGGCCGGCTCTGTAAATCTGGGGGCCCTAAGCAGGATAATTTTGGGGCCCTGCCTTGCAGTAAATAATGGAGTATTGCCACCGCAAACCGGCAACTGTATACAATCTAACCCAATCTAACAAATCTTCAATAAAGTTGTTGCATATATTACAGGTGTTGCTGGAGTCTCGATCTTTGAACTTCTTTTCCCTTTTCCACACTTTAAAAAGAGGGAGAAGTTGGACCAGTAATTTCTTTGCTTCCTTCTAAAGTGATTTAAACATATTCTTCTTTTTTTCGTTTTTCTGCACCCGATGGATAGACTCGTTTCATTTTTGCGGTCAAATTTCCAAGTCCAGGGACGACAACGATCTGACACGGTTGGTTGACTTAACGCAGTGGTTCTCAAACTTTTTCGGTCATTCCCCACTTTGGACAAGAGGGAATTTTCAAGCCCCACCTGCCCCCATCGCCCCAACACAATGCTAATGAAATACGCAACAAGCTTAAAATGTTCTAATTTATTGAAGTAACAAGTAGTATCTAAATACAAACTAATTACCGTATCTACATCATATAACATAACAGCAAGTTAAAAAATAAATAAAATAAAAGTGCAGCTGTGTCAAAATGTTAAAAAAAGAAAAGAAGAGAAATCCATTTGGCAAGACAGGTCTATTTAAAAAAATGTAAATAGACATAACATAAGCTACTGTGTTTGATATGGGATTAAAATGATGGGCAGTGAATGAGATATAAACTAATGATTAATTAGTTCAATATTCCTTTGGTCCGATCAGAGCATGTGAGCGGAGAGCGCATTTCTGAATATTCCTCGGCTCGCTCATTCCGCTCAGGGTCGCTCAGGGTCGCGCGCTCAACCCTGCTGGTTCGAAAATATGTGGAATAAGGGCTGCCTCCAACTAAAGTTTTTTTCTAGTCGACTAGTAGTTGTTTATTTAAGCCATTAGTGGACAAATCGCCCCTTTATATTGATTTGATAACTTAAATAGGCTATACAGGATAGCGCACGAACCGGCAAAAGTAGGCTAATGATTATGAATGTGTAAAAAATAGCAAGGAGACATTTAATTGTTTATTAAAGGTGCTCTAAGCGATGTCACGCGTTTTTTGGCCAAAACATTTTTTGTCACATACAGCAAACATCTCCTCACTATCCGCTAGCTGCCTGTCCCCTGAACACACTGTAAAAAACACTGCGGTCTCTGTAGACAGCCCAGGCTCCACAAACGGCAACAAAAACAAACTGGGGCAACCCGTTCCACGAAAGAAAACAAACAGTGTTCAGCCTGGGGGTGTGGGGTTAGTGAGCGTACATGGGGGGTGTGGAGGAGAGAAGCATGAAGAGGGAAGTTAGAATTTTAACTCTTTAAGTTTGATATGGCCGACACACGACCAAAGAGACGACGTTCTGATGAACAGATTGCAAAAATACAAATGAGAGGGAAAAGGAGAAGGAACGCATGCCAGAATTTACATTGGAAAAGCCTTTGAAAGGTGGTGAGAACTCCGCCGGCAGAAGGGCTTCCAATCCGACATTCAGGTAACGTTAGCTCTGTTTTTGCTGGACAGGTGGATAAATCCAGTTTGGTTTTTCTAAATGGACTTTCATGTTCGCCTAACAAACACAAGAATATAATTAGCTAGAACAATGCAGTCAGCGCTAACTTTGGTGAATACAACATATAGGTTTCTAGCAGCTAGCTATCGATCTCTATTGTAAATAATCAAGCAAACTCACAGTAGGGCGACAGTTTGTGTGAATGATTGTTTTCACCAACTATTTATTATGAAATTGAATGTTCATTCATAGCCTATTGACAACTTTGACTAAATTGGAAGCTAAAGTTATCTTGCTATTATTGCGTCCTGGTGTGGGAGCTAAAGTTATAACCTCAGGTGGCGAAACGTTTTATCGTGTTTTTCTGCTAATGTTTCTCTTTTTTTTTGCATTATATGAAAGCATTTATCTAACTTGGCGACATTACACCTTGAAAGAAGTATCAGTAAAACTACAGGGGGAGGGGACGGGATGAGAGGAGGGAAGGTCTAGCTAGCCTTTTTGTTTGACAATACTTTGAACGTCAACAAGAAGTGACCTCACCCAGCATCGCTTAGAGCACCTTTAATAAACTGGTGTTTTCTGCGTCGCTGCAAAGATGAAGTTGACGATGCGGAATCGCCATGAACGAATAAAGATATAAAGGCATAAAAAGGAAAATTTCCTCCCGTTGGCGCGCCCCACCTGTCACGTCTCTATTCCCCACCAGTGGGGCGCGGCCATTTTTTACAGTCTATGGGCGCGCCCCACACTTTGAGCGGCGACACCGGCGACTACTATCTGTTGGGGGGCCCCCTAGTGGCGGCGGGGCCCTAAGCAGCCGCTTAGTTCGCTTATAAGGGAGAGGCGGCTCTGTATGCAGCCAACAATAGTTTGTTTTGTTGTTATGTGCCAGAGTTATCTGAAATAGACTATTCGAATTCATTGTACTTACATTAGGAATGCACTGATAATAAAAACTATACTACTTCAAAGTATAAATTTAAAATAAATTGCTCAAAACTGGAAACTATCATATGAATGTCTTTGCTTTCAGATTTGTATGTAGTCTTAACTCTTTCGTTATATTGAAATATTTCATTAAAAATTATTAATAATGTTATTAACAAAACATGAAAAATGCTATTTCAATGATACAAGTGAATTTAGGCATTTTAACATTTTTATGCGCAGTATTAAAATAAAAGATTATATTAACAGTATTAGTTTTTTAAAGATTAATTTTTACGTGAGTGTTAGATGAGAGCAAAGGTAATGTTAATGTAAAAGTATTTAGGATATGCAATTTTTTTATTAGTAATAATTATATAATTATATTATCAAATTAATAAAATTAAAATATTAATTATAAAATAGAAATAGAAACAAACTACATATAAAAAATATGTGTGTGTGTGTGTTTAAATTATATAATTATTCTATTTTTATTATAACTTTTATTTTATTATCATTACTATAGAGGTGGGAGATTGTAACGGTCACCAGCTGGAGTGCCCTTGAGAGCCACCAGAGGGCACTCCAGATAGGACTATTATCACTCACAAACTACATTTCCCATAACTCACTGCCCGGACTCACCATCACTTATCACTGATCACATTCACCTGTACCTCATTCACTGATTGCATTCACCTGTCTCATCATCCTGTTAGTCTGTCTATTTATACCATGTTCATTCATTCAGTCACCGTGAAGTCTTGTTTAAGTGTTACACTGCATTTCTGAGCATTATCCACCTGAGTTTGATTTCTGTGTTTGACCTGTGGATCGTTTATCGTTGCTGACCCTTGCTGACCCTTGCTGACCCTTGCTGACCCTTGCTGACCCTTGCTGACCCTTGCTGACCCTTGCTGACCCTTCTCTGCCGGCCCTGACCCTGGACTGTTTCACTGGACTCTGATTCTCTCTGCCTGCCTCGACCCTTTGCTTGTATCTGGTTTGTCTCTGCCTTGTCTCCGTTGCCCTGTTTTGCTGTTGTTGATCCCTGCCTGTTTGACTACTCTTAATAAACGCTGCGAATGGATCCCCTTGTGTCTGCTGCATCGTAACAGAGATATTGACAAAAATGAATATCTCGATATTTTTTTTCAATATCTCTATCGATATTCAGATGATATTTTTGCAATCCTTCGAAGAAATGTGTGCAAACTGGCAAAGAAGGTCCAGTTGGTCTTTTGACTTGCTGCATTTGATTTGACCTATTATTGTATAGAATTACTAGTACATAAAGATATGAGACATTATTGATTTAAAGACTCCTAAACTTTTTTAAATAATAAAATATTATTCAATAAAGTCTTTATTGTTCTTTTATATTTTTAATCGGGGTGTAATGGTTCACAAAATTCACGGTTCGGTTTGATACGATACAGTGGTGTCACGGTTCGGTACGTTTTCGATACAGCAAAAAATAAAGAAATGCCATAGAAATTTTATATTTATTAAAAGAAAAAATATTTTAAAATAAGTGTGAGTTTTCCTACACCTTGAAACTTTTAGTTTTATAAATAGAGGTAATCTTTGAAGGATGAACAAATAATGTTCTGGTCATCACATTAAAAATAACATTTAAATAACATATAACATTTGAGTTTTGAAGTGCTGGAAAAAGATGTGTGACGTACTTGAAAGCATTTTAATATTTCTGCAAAACTTCCATGGTTACAAGTTAGTGTTACTACATTAAATCCATGGTGAATGATCTGTGGACTTAAAACCTATAGTTCATTCATGGAACGATGTTTCTCCTGGTTTCCACGTCAGTGCTGTTTGATCCGTTAATAACGGAGAAATTGTAACGCTTCTCACTAGATCTCGCAGCGATGTTATTACTTAAGTGGCGAATTCAAATGCTTTGTTTACGCTTCTCTTATGTAGTAACGGTGTCGCTTAATCAAGACAAAGTCCTTTTAGGCAAGTCATGCCACTCGGCCGCCATCTTGGCAACGCCTCCGGGCAGCTATTTCGGACTAACAAGACCAGGCTCCTATCTAAATGAATGGGCAGAGACCCAGAACTGCACTTTCACTGGTCACCGGGACATAAAAACTGCATGTATACAAACACTAATAAAATATGATAAAAAGCGCTGAAAAAGTGTGATGACTTTGCCCCAAAATAAGGTTTAAAACGCCTTTTTCCCCACAGGTTATACTTTTACTGCGCATGCGCAAGGGTTCTCTCGCTCTCTGTCATGCGCGCGCTACTGCTCGCTCGCTCGCTCTAGATTCCAGGAGATTTGAACTAATTTGCGGTCATCAGGGAGCCGCTATCAATCTGCAGGAGACTCCCGGAACTTCCGGGAGACTTGGGATGTCTGATATTTACACAACTAACACACATCAAATCTGCCGCCTTTTCAAACAGTAACATATTTTCCGCTGTCGCAAACCTCAACTGTGCGCATGCGTCGGTGGAACCAGACGATAGGCTTAAATGTTTTCCGGCTTGACTGTTAAAAGCAGACGATTGGCTTTCCAGCGGGAGGGGCGGGGCATGTGCATACAACCGCCATCTTTGGCGTTACGGGTTTTCCCTATATAGTTGTATTAAGGATTGGGGAAGTGGCATGTCTCTATATAAATAGTCTCTGATCAAGATCGGCTCGCGCTGCACTGACATTCGTCCGAACTGATAAACGGTCCGTGAAGCACAAAATAATGAGTTTCGAAACTTTCGTTCCGCTTTCATTACATTTGCCCATAACATGTGCCATTTGATGTTGCGCAACGTTGTGGTGTTCGCTCCAGCCCGGATTTTGGTCGGCAGGAAAAATGGTCCAACCACCGGAATGGTTCGGTTTGTAATGCGTACCAAACCGATCTCTTTGGGAAAATGTATTCCATCTTTTGGACTCATTATACAACGCAATTTTCTAATGATGCAATCACGAAGCTCGCCACTTGAGGACGCCATGGCAAGCCGTTTTAGCTTTTATTCATTTCCAGGATATGAATTCTTGATATCAACAATTCAATTCTTGATATCAACAATTACATTCTTGATATCAACAATTTAATTCTTGATATCAACAATTAAATTGAATTGCATTTTCAAGTCCCTCAATGCAGACTTAAACGTAGAGGGGATCGAGCCTTTTCTGTGGTTGGGCCTCGGCTGTGGAACAATCTGCCCTTGGACGTTCGGATAGCCCCTTCTGTGATTTCTTTTAAGTCACTTTTAAAAACGCACTTGTTCTCTTTGGCCTACAAATAAGGTGCATGTACATGCATGTATGTGTGTATATGTGTACATATATGTGTGTGTATGTATGTGTGTGTATATATGTGTATATATATATATACGTATAT
This sequence comes from Tiaroga cobitis, assembly GCA_030578255.1. Taxonomy (NCBI): domain Eukaryota; kingdom Metazoa; phylum Chordata; class Actinopteri; order Cypriniformes; family Leuciscidae; genus Tiaroga; species Tiaroga cobitis. Next base: position 37,410,961 of record CM060603.1, read on the forward strand.
GTATCTGTGTGCGTATGGGGTATATATAGATATATTTATATTTATATATATATATATATATATATATATATATATATATATATATATATATTTTTTTTTTTTTCCTGTCTATTTTATATTTCTCTCCTTCGAGTATGATACTGTTACTGAAACCTGTTACTGTCTTCTCTGTTTTTATTTTTTCTACTACTGATAGTCTCTGAGACTGCTTGGACGTCTCCCGTTTTAAGCTGTTCTTAACCTTGTTGTACTGTTCTATGATGTGCTACTACGCATGGTGTTGGTGTCTTTTAATTTTGTAGTTCTGTAAAGCACTTTGGTCAGTCAGTGGCTGTTATAAAATGTGCTATATAAATAAAATGAACTTGAACTTGAACTTGAATTGTATTTTCACTAGTAAAATGTCACCATAGGCTGCCATTCAAAACCAATTGTTGATATCAAGAATTGATTTCTTACTAGTTGAAATTCCAATTTCACATATCAGAAATACAATTATTACTAGTAAAAACCTTTATTTTTTGATATCAAGAATTCAATTGTTACTAGTTGAAATGTCTATTCTTGATATCAGCAATTGAATTGCTACTAGTAACAATGTTCATTTTTGATATCAATAATTCAATTTTTACTAGTGACAATTTTAATTTCTGATATCATGAATGTGATTGTTACTAGTAAGAAAGCCATTTTAGATATCTGAAATAATACTGATATCAGAAATACATTTTCAGATATCAAAAATGATAATTTTTACTAGTAACAATTGAATTGTTGATATCAAGAATAGACATTTCAACTAGTGACAATTTAATTATTGATATCAGGAATTCACATTTTTACTAGTAACAATGTAATTATTGATATCAAAAATTATATTTCTACTAGTAAAAAATCAATTCTTGATATCAACAATTCATTTTGAATGGCAGCCTATGGTGACATTTCACTAGTGAAAATACAGTCACAGATATCAGCAATTAAATTCTTGATATCAACAATTCAATTGTTGATATCAAAAAATGTAATTGTTGATATCAAGAATCCATATCCTGGAAATGAATAAAAGCTAAAACGGCTTGCCATACGCCACAGACATTTAAGAAAAACTTTTTAACTTCAGACTTCATTTTTCCGCAAACAACGCACAATTTGCCTTTTCTAGCAGCTATTTTATTAATCGTACATCGGCTTTACTCTTTTGGATTGTTGCTTCAACCTAAGAAACGTCATAACACACAGGTAAGAACTTATTATTGCAAATTAGTAGCAGCTTTACTCTCGTGCAATTGAGGAACGATCGTGATTTTGTACAAAAAATAAAAATAAAATACAGTCAAACAAACCCCTACAGTATTAAAATCGCTACATATAATTGTTTAGAAGGTTAGTGTGCGTTATTTGTTTTCTCTTTAACTTCCTTCAGCTCTTTTCATGTTTGGGGGGTCGGATTGTACAAATTATGAAATATTCGATATCCCAATTTTGCATATCGTCCAGACAACAATTCGGATATTATCGTCTAAACGATATATCGCCCACCTCTACTATATATATACTCTCTCTATATATATATATATATTATAATTAATAATAATTTATTTTATTTAAATATTGAATTATTTAATCAGTAAAACATATATCAGTATCGGGCGATAACTGATATGAAAACGATATATATATATCATGCATCCTTAACTTCATTGCCAAGTGAACTGATGAAAAAACCTGTGTGTCTTTACTCCTGAAAGTTGCATAAAGTCTGTCAATCAGATTTCAATGAACTTTTGCTTCAGTCCTTGTGCTTGCTTTCTCAGGCTGAGACTAGTTCAGTCCTGGCCTAGCTGATGTCAGGATTCTGAGATAAGACAGCAAGTCCTGTCCAATCTCTCGTGAGGAAACACATGCAGCCCAGGCAACCCTTCAGCTCTGGTTCTAAAAAAATGCATTTTGTGCTTTCTTTTCCACCCTTGCTAAGCAAGCACAGTTTCACGGGCATCTCCGAGTGGCGCCTAATTAACAGTGACGCGTTGATTGCCGTTTTTTTAGACTCCCACGACCCAGCTGATTTGCTCACTCGGAACTCAATTGCTGTGTTTCTGAATGCTGTTTAAGAGGGACTCTGCCAAGACAGGGGAAGAAGGAGACGCTTTTAGACGCCCCCTGCCTCTCTGCCATCTTCAAACACTTGCCTCTGAGAGAGTGTGCCTCGGAGGTCCATCATTTCCCTAGCGTATAACTATGATTATTCGATCTAATTGAGAAGATTAGGGTCGTTTTAAGAGCCTCGCATACTTAAATGTTGCAGTGTCAACTGTTCACAGATACAGATAGATAGCCCCCTGCTGAACAGTTATATAACTTCACGGCAGAACATACCTATTTTATTCTTCAACTTTTAATCTGACTTCCATAAAAATGATGCTTCGATAATGACTTCTTTCCCATGATCTCCATTAAGCTTGATCTTACGCTCTGAAGAACGGTTATTTGTCCTTAGCTGCCTATTTATCAGCATCACAACATATTAGACATGACTGAACACAGTTTCTCTGCACTGCCTGTTTTATCAAGAAACAGTTTATTCTGTAATTGAATTTGTTACTTTGAAACTTGTGAAATCAGGCTTCCATTGTCTCATCAAGTCTCTGATGGTGAAAGGCTCCACAATGGTTGCTGTTTATGCCCTCCGGATGTGATGCTGGGTTAGAAAACTATGGATGGCAGTCAAAATTTGATCTGTGCTCAGTTTGTGCCTCAGGATACTTTTCAGTCTGATTGTAGGTTTGCTGCAGGTCCAGGACTTTTAAGCAAAAGAAATTTTCAGCAGGGATGACTACACCAATCTCAATTTAATATGCAAATAGAAGTAGAAAAAAATAGACTTATCACAATTCTGTATGCATATACATTACCGGTCAAAATTTTGGGGTCAGTAAGATTTTTTTTTTTTAAAGAAATGAATACTTTAAATCAGCAAAGACACATCAAATGAATCCTAAGTGACAGTGAGTAAAGACATTTATAATGTATTAAAAGATTTCTATTTCAAATAAATGATGTTCTTTTGAATTTTCTATTCAACAAAGAATACTGGAAAAAGTATTTTCATCATTGAATAATAAGAAATGTTTCTTGGCACCAAATCAGCATATTCAAAGGATTTCTGAAGGATCATGTGACACTGAAGACTAAACATTTAGATTTGCCATCACAGGAATAAATTACATTTTCAAATATATTCAAATGGAAAACAGTTATTTTAATTTGTAATACCATTTCACAATATTACTGTAAATATTTACTGTGTAAATATGTTGACGAGGGAGTTTTGAATTTGTTTATATTTTGCCATGTCTCCCTCATGCTATATATTCTCATCTGTTATTCAATGATATTGTAGTATTCGTTCTTCAAATCCACATAATCCTGAGTGTGTCTCTTGCTGGATCAGGACAGTTGATTAAAAACTTCTGTTTGCTTCGGGAGGCTGGCCTGTTGTCATGAAGAAAGAGGGAGTGGGAAGGTGCAGGAGAGAGATAAAGACATGAGAAGAAGGCAGACAGACATTAACAGCTTCAGACACATGAGCTGGAGTAAAAAAGGGTGTGAATTTTACCCCCTTGAAGTCAGCATGAAATGGCACCTTTCTTTACGAGGATCAAAAGTTTGAGAACTAATTTAAAAGTACACTTTGTGTACCTTTAAACTTTTTTTTGTTCAATATTAACAACATTGATATAGTGAGTCAATACATCATCAATCTTTCTTCTAAAACATGTTTCCAAAACGTTGGTGTTAAGCCTATTATAAGTTTATATTTTAGACTGGGTGGAATGGTTTTCATGGGAAATTGCATAGATACGTCACTCACCCATGCGTGTCTCGTCATACGCGTCCGATACTTGGCGCGTGTATGGTGTGGGAGTGGCATAAGTTGGCTGTCACAACAAACGCGTGAAAGGTTGATACGGAGCAGCTAAATCTCGAACCTCCAGATAATCACCCGTTTAAAAAAAAGCCAAACGGAGGAGAGTCTGTGGGAAAAAAGAGAAAGCGACAGAGCTCGTAATAAAACAAGAATCAACATGGAGATGGAGATTGAGAATTGAGGGATTTTAAAAAAGCGAGACTGAGATGGTGTTTTCATAACTCAGCCGGTTATAAGGTATTTTATTGAACATAATAAGTTGGCATATGTAGCTCTCTAACAGAGTCCATTGTAAAGCATTATCTATATTGTGAAGGGTCATTCATTATTCATTCGTTGTACAGCTGTGCTGGGATTTATTTTCAAGGAAGTACCGTGTCTATTAATGGGCAAAGTTACAGGAACGTAGTCAGCTTGAGATCATTTCCATCTAAACTGGTTATATCTCTTAAGCCTAGTAGTGAATGTTTTATGAGCAGTAGGATGATCTCTTGCTCTTTTTTTAGTTACTTATCGGCACAGCCACGCAGAGCCGGAGCACAACCCAAACAATGTTCTTCTGGAAAAGGTTTTAAATGCTAGAGGGCCAAAAGTTACATAGTGTATCTTTAAAAAAGGAATATTGTTCATGCAAATTATGTCACTAGCATAATAATATGACTGAAAGAATGATTTGTGTTTTTTGAAATACTTAAAAATTCTGTTTTTCCCAGTTACAATTGCTTTAGAGAGAAAAAAAGGACATTCAGTTAACCAAATATAGGTTGGTACTTGATTGTAGTAATTGGGAACTGTTTGGATGGTGAATAATGGGCGTTATATAGCAGAATGGAGTCGGATTGTTGGAAAATAGAGGGGTTGATGGCCATTTTTGTTTACAATGTGTTTTTATAATGTGCACCAAACACACACACACACACACACAGATACACACACACACAATGTGAGTAAATAGAGTTACAATGCTCAGGACTCAGGTGCAATCAGTGAATTCAGTATTACTGCACATTTTGTAAGGACATTAATTGTTGATACTTTACAGTAGTATTTTAAAGGGTCTATCATAGTTGTTTTTGTTTCATTTAAAATTGACCCCCCCCCCCCATTTCGCACGCTTTGGGAATTGCACCCTGTGCTCATTACCGCTCCTCTGAACCAGTTTGGATACTCACTGCTTTTCCCCTTAGAAAGAAACTGCCATAGAAATGAAGGGTTTGTGTGTCTGGTAAATTGGGTGAACTGGGCTGTGATGCACATGCTGCAAGGTCTCCACATGAGAAATGACAGCAATCAGGATGTTACAGTCCACTCTGCACATAAATGCAGTAATGGACAAAGCTGCTGCCAGGCTGGAGAAGTATGAATGTTTCAAAATATCATTTTAGAAATGGAAATATAGCAATTTAGGAGTAAGAATTATGCATTGCAGTGGAGGACTGAATTACCATGGCAACCACTTCCATATGGAGATTTATCTGTCAGATAAATTCAGAGATGACCACATAAATTCTTTAGAAAATGGTTCACCAAAATAATAATAAAGCTTTTTTCTCTCTCACGTTATCAAGTGGCCAGAAAAATCTGAAATGTTATTGTGAAGAAAGTGTTGTACTTGCCTAGTATGCAAGCTTACTTAAACATTGCACTGGTGTTTGGGTGGATGCCAACATGTTGCTGGGTGGTTGCTATGGTGTTCTTTGCGGTTGCTAGGTGGTTGCTTATCAAAATAGCCTTCTGGTCTCTTAATATGGTCTGGGTCCTCTTCTTCAATGTAAATCTATAGGATTTTTTGAGCAGTTTAATCGGTTTTGTTAACTAGATGAATTAGAAAAATAATATTACACATCCCCTCACACATGTACATAGAATAAGTGGTGCAGGAGGAGCTATTCACCGAAAGTCTGAGTTTGGTGAATGTAGCTTGATAGCTGGAGCTATAATAAAAATCTTTTGATGTAACTATCTGAGATTTTTGGCAGTGTTATTTTCAACGCAGGCTGTGGTGATATTACGTTGCTTTATGCATGTTTCGCAACCCTTTAAAACCGAAATGTCCAGCGCATAATGTTTTTTATCTCAGTTTTAATTTGAGTCATTTTTATATTTAAACTTAAACTTATTTCAGTTATTAATTTTCAAATTTTTACGTTTTTTTTTACATTTTGTTTTCATCTAATGATTATATTTTATTTCATCTTAATTTCAATTACCAAAAACTATTTTTTATTACTTTTTATTAACAACACTGAAAATGTTGATCATCCGCTACAAGAAAAACGTAAATTTGATCAGTTTGATCAGAAAATATTAGGGGTGTCCCCGACTAAGGATTTACACATTCGAATCAGAATTTTCGAATCTTTCTATAGTCGACTGATAGTCGAATCATCTATGTGTGTGTGAATGAGTTGGGAGGGGCACGACACTATAGTCAGCAGGAGGGTAAAACTATTTTTATTTTATTTTACACACTGCACACAGCAACAACTTTTAATAAAGCGACCAAAACTGCCTGCCAACTGACAATGGCTTTCTTATTTACGTTTAATAAAAAGTAATGTGGTGGATAAACATTCGTAAAACGTTCTCTCATAACATTTTAAAGCCGCGATCGAAATACAGAACATCACACAAATATCTAAAAGAACATTTTGATAAATAAACCTAAAAAAAATACCTGCCTAGAGCGGAAAAGAACAAACTGACTGCAGACAGGATTTGCATTTCACATTTTGCGAAATTAAATTAAATCGGCAAAATTGCCTGTGCTAGCATGCTTTCAGTGCAGCGCAACATCGACACAAAGGAAATTAAAAAAGCATTAATTTACAGAATTAAATTAGAACAGAATATACATTTCTTATAATAAAAATAAAATAAAAACGAAATAGTCAGAATGAAGTCACAGGGAGCATAATAAATGTTTGCAAAATGCCAAAGTGCAGGGGAACATATAGGCTATATATAAAAAAAAAATACAAGTTAAATTAAGTAACCCTGAGTGATCAATAAATAAAATTAAAATAAATAAATTATTAAAACAACGAAAGTTTAGCCAGAATTGTGAACTTTCTCCTTTTAACTGCCAAAACAACAATAAATGCGAAACTGGCAGTTTTTTAGCTAAACATGTTCACAGCAAATTAAAATTAGAAACGGCTGAAATGTTTGAAAACACTTGTACCCTACCCGATCGAAAAAAATCCAGTCTTTCACTCTGCTTGTGTGCGTTTGAGTCTTTTTAAGTTGTGTGCGAGGAAAACCAACTTGTTGACGTTGGCCGGCAGCAGTGCGCTCCTGGTTTTACTGATAATAAATCCAGCCTTGGAGAACATTCTTTCTGATGGTGTGGAAGTAGATGGGATGCTGTGTAATCTCTTTGCGGCCCTGGACAGCTTTAGGTATCTCTCCTCATTCTTTTGCCACCATTCCAGTGGTCCTGTACTGCTTCTTGTAGTGTCCTTTAAATAAGCCCTCATTTCACTGTCCCCTAGCTGTTGCTCCTCTTCATCGCTGGACAACAGCATCGACATCATCTTTTACCATTTCAAAGTGCATCCACACTTTAGATTTTTTTGTTCCAGACATTGTTAAGTAATCCCTGCCGTCAAGATGCTCCTCGTCTGTCACGGATCAGGGAAAGTGAAACTTAAATCTGTCACAGCGGTGGTTGGATTTATACACACACACAAACGTTAAAAATATTTATTGAACGCTTCTTTCTTTTCACGTTTTTTTTTTTTTACAGCATTATCATAATTAAAGGCTGTATATAACTTACTATAACCGTACAAAATCAGTAGTTCTGTGTGAAATTAGACATTGAGCACCCCCATATTGCCAAATGGTATGATCCTCGTTTCATAAAACCCGCGAACGAAGATTCGACTGTGAGATCGGTGGTCGAATCAGGCTCCGCATATCGATGCATCGAATCTTCGACTATTCGGGGTCACCCCTAGAAAATATACAGCACACTGAACAGGCTGAAAGCTCTAGGATGAGTTTGTCTTGCGAGCATAATTACCTTCAGGTTCTTGTTGGAACTATTAGGCTTGAGACTCTGAGCTCTCGTATACTTTCTAATTTCCATTCTGAATATGCAGACAGATTCTTCTAAAAGGATTTCTGTTAACGTCATAATGCAAAAGTGCAGCACAGTCTGAAAGCTCTGATAAGCAGTGTGGATAAAATGAAACTGAGGCTGACTAAAAAAGAGCTTTCAGAAAGATGTTAGAGCCAGTGCATGAAGTAGAATGTATTAGACCCAAGCACATACTCAAAGAACAGGCACTCAGAGAATAGTGTCCTGGAAAAACTTTCAATGCTTCATTTTTTTTTTCTCCTCACAATCTCCAATGCACTTTGAAGTAAAACATGTAACTGGAGCTATCACAGTGTCCTGGGCATCCCTTGGACCCTGCTGTGGCGTTTTAGGACAGCAGACACATTGTTAGGTTTACTGCATGATGATGACATGACCAATTATTTTAGTGGAAGGCCCTTGAGAATATGCCTGAAAAAAATGAACTTTGAGACTGTATGAATGATAATGCTATGAGAACTGATACCACTGCCTATTTATCTTTTTTTTATACCATTCTAAACCATAAACAAATCACTGCGTACGTGAGTTGTTTGCCAAACCTGACATGTACCAGGAGGAGACGCATTCCTGAATAATGAGTTATGAAAGGAAGACACCTTTTCTAGTCTGTTGTCTGACTGCCTACAATTCTCTGTGTCTGCACCAATCGCTATTCAACCGAGACCAAGACAATGGAAGTCCTTCACAGCTTGCTCGAACAAGATTAGCAAAATGACTAACCACCCAGAGGATGCCAGTTCATGTCATTAGGGAAAATATCACAATCTGCTCTGGCTTTAGATCGAGATTGTTTAAAAATCGAATAGGTATGCTGAATTATAAGTTCTGTTTGTTCTGTCTAGAGTCAGAGAGGAAAATACAGGGAAGTGTACAGTTATGGATGGGTTGGAACAAGGTGTAGCGCTTCTCTAAGGCAAGGGCATTGGACATAGCCTAGAAATCTAGACGCACCCTAGCGGCAGCAAAAATTATTTTGCAGCCAGTGTGGTCTAGCAACTCTCCGTTGGCTTTCGAAGTGGAAAAACCAAACTCTGGTCAGGCTAATCACATCGTTTATAGAGTTGGTGGGCGGGCTTAACACAATGACGGCAGAGTTGTGACGGTTCTGCGCCGTGATTTCCATTGGTGATTTCCCTGCTATTTGAAAACAAACAAGATGCTGCTGGCGAACAGCGGTCTTTCGATTCGGCTTTGGCCGCGACTCTGGATGACTTGGAGTTAAGAGAACGTCACTTAAGTCATTCTTAAAAAAGGAAGATGTGTTCTGAGTTTTGACGACCGGATACGGCAAAAGTTTAATATATCAATAGCTCCGCTGGTGGGAAAACGCATGGGACTCACTCAGCCACAGCCATTCGTTGCTCTGGTTGGTTAGCGCTATCCTATGGCGTGCAGAGGGATATTGAAAGACAACCGTTTATCCCGCCCCTCGGATTGAGGTATGCCAATTGTGAGTTCCCAGACCTAACATCTTGATGTAGGTCTGGCTTGCCAGGCTACATTGGACAGGGGGTAAAAGTAAAACAAAGTTACAGTGGCCCTAAATGCGACTTCAACCGAGGAGGACCCCCGAACCAATGACCTGTACAAGGGGCCCAGAAAACCTAGCGACGCCCCTGCTCTCAGGCCTGGTAACCTCTAAACTGACTTCTTGACATAATGCTATGGTCTCGATCCAACTGTCCGTGAGCGGTGATACATTTCGATTGCCATTCAGAGGGCTGCAATGTGATGATAAAACGCTCATCGATGCATCTTGATGTATCTTTTATTTCTCAATACATGATTTATTTTTTTCTCACTGTGTGACTACTTTGTACTTTCAAAAGCAAAGCATTTGTAATGATCTATAATGAATTTACTTCCAAAAACTGGTCGAAAAACAGCAAACTTGTCCTTTAAATATTCAGAGCAATGTTCAATAAATTGCACAAAAGGCAGTTGCAGTGAAGCGCACAACTGAAGGAGTAGATAACAAAAACTCTGAAATGAAAAGTCTTTGATTAGTCCAAAAAGGGAACACGCAGGAGAATCTCAAAAAAATATATAACTCTCAACCAAACATTGATGATAGGAAGAGAATAAAACTCAGGGCTTAAAAACACGGGGAACCTAATCAAGGTGAACACAAACAGGTGTGTGGAAAAGGCTTGTAAAAAGCTGTACTATGGGGAATGCGACATTTCCATCAATTGGTCCAAAAATGACGGTGGCTCTGAGCCATCAGGTCTTGTTATTGAGGTGTGTTTGTGCATGGCATCAGTCACGTGCCTCAGAGACAACAGCACAGACCAGACAGACCAGGAGAGCTGTTTCATAATGACTGTGAGGCGTAAACCTGTCATTGAAAGAGAGGGTGTGTGTGCATGTGTTAGAATGGATTGTCCATGGGGGGCCATGATGAACCTCCTGCTGCGAAAGAGAACAATTTGTGTTGTTCCATGAAGTCACGCGCAAGAATCTCAGCTCAGCCTTTATGGCTATAATCAGACACGTGCACATATAGACCTCAAGTGGTGCTCAAGCACCTGCCCTTCTGTCACTAGATAAGTCATACTAGATCACTATTTTTTTATGACTAGTTAAGTGCCCTATTCTAAGTCATGAGGGCATTTTTTTTAATACTTTAGTTTTTATTATAATTTGACCTATGGCACCAATTCTCAATTACACGTGTGCCCAAAAACGACATGAAGATCTAACTGTGCAAGACCGCATGAGCCCTCTTTGCCTCCCCCTCTACATCCCTCATTACACCGCACAAATAAAGCACAGCAGCATTCACTGGTGACAGCCAGCTAGTTTACCCTAAGTTTCGCATTGTTTGTCTCTGCTGTCAAATTAACTATTGAAATGAACTATTAGCTATAAAAAACTTTTAAAATATCTACATAGGCAGCCTAACTAGGCAATAGCCATTCATTAAGCTTAACAACTAAAAGCAAATCTGACAGTGGTGTAAAATAATGTCGTGCTGGGTAGAAAATGGCACCAAATAAAAAAAACATTCTGCAAAATTCAAGATATGAATTTATGAGATTTTGTCTTTAATATCATGTGATATGGTTAAGCAATATCACATGAGCAAAGGTGCTGTTTTTCCCAATATCATGTAGGCCTATTGTAATGTAATTTGAATATTTTATCACATATTATTTTAATAAAAGTAAGTTCAATAAACAATTTGTCGATATTCATTTACACTTTTAAACACAGTAATGTCAATTTTTACTGTTTTTGTTCTAATTCACGATTAAAAGTAGTTCCAAGCTAAGCAGAACAGTTGTGTCTCCTTGCAACACAGATGAATCAGTCGATTTGAACGAATCAGTGAATTAATGATTCTTTGAAACACTTATTATGCCTTGCCACCATATAAAAGTATTATATACAGAACAGTATCATTTCATAAAAAACAAATCATATTTCTATATTCAAAATTTTACATTTAAAACACTAATTGCATAACATTATTCTTGCAACTGTGTTTCATCTAAATAATAGTAGTAATACAAACTGTGTGTTTTGTCGTTGTGAACTGAGCTATCATCATCGTAGCGCGTCCAGTTTGAAATACCACTGGCCAAGCACACACACACACACACACACAGCTGATGCGAATTCTCCGCCCCCTCGTCAATATCAGGACCTCGTCAGTATTTATTTCACCCTTTTATTAATGGACAGTGTTACATTGAGATATTATTTGCTCCAAGTGAGAATGTTAGTGTGAAATTGAACACAGTATATGTCAATGTTGTTTTTAATAAAAAACATTTGCACAAAGCAAGCCGATCCACTTTTCCATGTTGATAAGAGCATTAAAATGAGAAAAAATAATGGGACAAAAAGAAAATCAAGAGACATTTAGAATAGATAAAAATAATTGCGATTAATCGCGAGTTAACTATGACATTAATGCGATTAATCGCGATTAAATATTTTAATCGTTTGACAGCCCTAATTTATTTATTTAAATAAATGAAAATGAAAGTAATTTAAATGTTTTTTACATTATAGTAATTATGAGAGGGTGCCCTTTTTTTTTTCACTTGAGCACTTGCCCCCAAAAATGCATGTGATTGGCCCTGTGGCAAATGTTAAGTCATTGGCTGTTGTTTTATAAGAGAAAAGCATCTCTAGAGTTGTGTCGCATTAAAATAAGGAAACCATCTTCCTGGAGGGGATCCTTTCAGTAATCAGACGTGAGCACCATAAGTCCCAGAGCTCATATCTGCAGGCTAAGCACGCACACTCATCTTTCCTCGTGTCTAATTGGTTTCAGTTGAGTTCAATGAGAAAATTCATAACTTTATAATTTCTATATAAGCTCAATCTGTTTAGACAGACATTTTGATGAAAGGGAACTACACAGGGGGTGGTAGTTTCAGGATCAGGGCCAGCAGGGGGCACTGAATCAGTAGAGTTTTAGTGAATCTCCTATTACCGGTAATTAGTGCATTGCACTTTATATTCCTCTTAAAGACCACAAACAGTTGCCACCATCATGCATTACATGATGATTAATATTACTATTGCTTATAGTGATTCAGATAGCTCATCTGGAACAGTTTGTACTTCAACATTCAACATATGATTTTCATCTGTTAGATGACAAATCAGGTGAAAATATCTCTCAATCTTTCAATTTATTGAAGGAAGGACCCAAAACATATGTAGAGACTTGGACCAGTAAGTAAGCACCCAGTAACCGCCAAGAACATGACTTAAAAATGCTATATTTGGGAATAATGAATCATTCTAGAATGTTTGGGGTGATTTATTTTATTTCATAATTAAAAAAATCTGAAAAAGGACTTCTTACTCTGAAGACTTTTTTTGAGTATGAATAATATAATTTGTATTGTTAATTTTATTAAACATATTAAACAAAATATGACAATTACAATAATACTACTTGACTTTGAAATAAAAATCATTTAATAAAACTGAAATTTTTTTTTATTTATAGTACAACTGTAAAATTACAATACTAATGTTTGTGCCTTAATCTTTTTCATTTTCAAACATTAAACTATTGAGCTTTTATTTTGGCGGTTTGTCTGCAAAACAATAAATGCACTGCAGGTTAAGAGATAAACCTGCCTACTCTCTAAACCTTCCAACTGTGTTTATTTATCAAGCGAATCAAGCCGCTCTGAGACTCTGAAACACTGAGCTGCACGCGTGTAAATGGACACTGTGCTCCTGCTATTATTTTAGCTTGTTTATATTAACATTCTGTTCATTCCGTTCAAATTATAGAGCATCTGAGCATTGCTGTGGTGATTTTTGCACAAGAAAACACCAATGTAAACTGATTTCTGAAACTCTAAACAGTGTTCATAAACACCTTTCATTTGCACGACTTCTCTTCACAGTTTAATCATCTGGGATGTGTTTAGGCGGGACGCACCTGCACTGTGCTGAGGTCAGTCGTTTGCTGCGCTCCAATGGGAGTTGAAGGGTGAAGACAGCTGCTCGAGTTATGCAAACTATTACAGCATCACACATTCTGCAGTCATATGTCAGGTGGCCAAGATCAGTAGATGAAGGCACGCCAGGGTTTACGCCATAAATAAAAATGAGTTTAGAGAATGTGACGTTCATATCCTGAGAAGTTACTGAGAAGTTTGTCTAGGGCTGCACGATTATGGCTAAAATGATAATCACGATTATTTTGATCAATATTGAGATCACGATTAATTATCACGATTATTTGTTGATTTTAACCAAAACAAATTTTATTGTCACATAGGCTAACTGCTTTCACATCCATATTGTGCTACATTCCTGCTAATGTACAAATATGTGCATCAAAATAAAACAGGTCCTCTTATTCACCAAAATTCAGTGCATCTCCTTAAAGAATAAATAAAAATGAAGAAAACATAGAAGATGTAGCAAAACTTCAACAGGGGACTATTTTACATAGTGTAAATATATTTTAGGAAGCAAAATATAAACTTGCATTGTACCTGCATAATGGATGTGAATAAAACTCAAAATATACAATCAATTATAAACAAAGATTCCATAACAGAATGTAACCAAATGAGAACATTTCAAGGCAGAACTATGCACTATGGAAGTTCGATTAATGGATGAAATTCAGAGTCATTGTTATTTGACGCTTAAGAAACGTAAAGCCTGGTTGTGGTACAGTGTCAGTGATTAGTTGTGAAATCTTACTGCATAAATTGAATCTATTTATTCATCCATATGAAAGTTTATGTGCTTGAATTATTTCTATTTATTAAACAATAGTTCAAAGCAAAACGTTTGTAGTACTGATTAATCGTTTGGAGTCCATTAATCGAACTTTCATGCCTCTTATATAGTAATTATATATTACTATGTACTATGTACCAATTTACTAATGCTCACACTCGGTCTCTCACGTGCACTTTCACTTGGTCTCTCTCGCACGCAGACACACTCGGTATCTCTCGCGCACTTTCGAGCGCGCTCTTGGACACAAGGTCTCTCTTGCGCACTGGGGCTTATGGAGGCACGTGATCAGACAGTGGTTTATGGAGCGCTAGATTGGCTTTGCAAAAAAAAAAACCTTTGATACGGAGCGTTCTGTGAATGGAATGACGCATTTTAAATATCGCTCGCAAGTGGAAAATCCAAACTGTGGTCAGGCCAATCACATCGTTTCTAGAGTTGGTGGGCGGGCTTAACACAATGACGCTCACGCAAATTTGATCGTGGGAAGCCAAAATCGTGATCGTGATTTAAAATTCGATTAATCGTGCAGCCCTAAGTTTGTCATTCACTGAAATGTTTCTTCATCTAAGATTTTTTGTTGTTGTGAGATTTGTATATACCAACATTTAGAATGCTAATGCATGTGTTCCTCAGCAGCTTGGTCTTAATTCAAAATGTATGCGCTGCAGATGATGTGTTTGAGAAATAGTAAATGAGAGTGGACTACTTTAGGAGAGAGATGACATTTTCATTACCACTCTGTTAATTTATGGAGGCTTGGGTCTGGGCCTGTACAAATCCAGGTGTCTCTCTCTCTCTCCCTCTCTTGGTTTTCTCTCTCCTGCAAGAGTTTATTATAATTAGACTTTTTCCTTGATAATTCCACATATTGCACTGCAATCAGTTACATTTACGACATTGGCTTAGTTAGCGTCATTGTTCCAATCACTGGTAGCTTATGGCAGCTCATAGGTTAACTCGTTATTTTCATTAATTGTAGCAAATGTAGTCTGACCGTTTTTCAATAATTTTTGCTCCTTTTTATTCACCAGATATAGTGTTTCACTAATGTGTGCAAGTGAAAGAGGAATGGTGTCTTTGTCTGGAATAGGTAAGAGCATTTCATGCACAACAAATGTCTTGTGCTTGATACATTTCCAAATTATACTTGTGTGAGAGATACATTACTGGTTAAAAGTACTTGACTGAGTTTCTATTTCTTATCTTAAAAAATCTTTTAATAAAGGTATGTGCATAAATACAGTTCTTGAATTTTTTTTTTTTTTAATTTTTTTTTTCACCCTAGCTGGATAGGCATTTTGTTTAGTTTAGTTTTTTGTTTCGTTTCGTTTCATTTTTTGACCCGACAGTGAAAGAAAAGCAGCTGAGCTGGAATCTAGACAAAGGGTGAAGCCTTTTGTCTCTAGGCAAGGCCAGGCAAGTTTATTTATATAGCACATGTCATACACTATGGCAATTTCAAAGTGCTTTACACACATCAAAATATTCACAAAATAAAAGCAAGGAAAATAAAACGGTTATAAATGGAATTAAAAGAGTAAAACACCAGCAAAACACCAGGTATTCATATTTTTCACAACTCCCAGTTTTTCTCTGAGATTTTCCCATGGTGATTACACTCTCTCTACATAATTCCCATACTTCCATTTGTGTTATTTCATAGTTTCATAGTCGAGCAGAAAATAATACGGTAATAATTATTGAGTGAAAAGGCCTTATCTACGTGTTTGGATTTTAGTGTACTGGAAGTAAACTCAATGGGAATGAACTGACTGGTAGAATTAGTAATGGATGGAGTAATGGACAGATGGAGGCAGCAGTATTGGCGTGTGGGATGCTGGCATTCTTTAGCAGTGTGTGGAGAAGACATCTGCATGATATGTGTTGTCAGCCATTTCATCGAGGTTCACGGCTCTATGAAGCCTTACACAAAGGATGATTAGGCTTGAAATGACTTGTATTTAGTGACACGAAGTGAACTTCTGAAATGAGAAGGCGAAGTCCCTTTATACCTTTGAGTTCTCTTACGAGAGGTTCTCTCGTATTGCGTAAGTTTAGCTTACACTACGGGAAAGATTCATCTTCTCGAGATATTGAAGCCAAAAAATTATCCTTAATTTTGTATTCATTGTCAACGCAGTGCAGCAGCTAGCAGACCTAGAGCAGGCCATCTCGCGTGCTCATTGGCTGCCCTGCTGGCATCTGCTGCAGCCTACCAGTGAGCCCCGCGTGACGTCACGCCCAATGAAGGGCGCTCGCGCCTTCATAGCGTCACAGCCCGCCAGAATGGGCGTGGCTTAGCGTATAAAAGAAGGGGCTGTAGGCTGACTTCCCTGATTTTTCGACTCTTCAGCGAGCTCTCCGCATCGCTGGATCAGAGAGAAGCCACCGCCGCCGTCGAACAGCGAACAGCCAGCTTAGGACAGCGCTGAGGAAGCCGGCCGTCTTCGCCACCTTCAGCCATCCGTGCGAGCTACGCTATCCGGCGACGTATCCTTTTTACACTGTTGTATTCTCTTCTAGCTTACTCCTAAAAGAGCGCGAGTGTCTTTTTAAAGATGCCTCGCATTTCCTGCGGCTCGTTTAGGGCCCCGGAGACAGCCGGAACCTGTGGCCACTGCGACGCGCTCGCCGGAGAATCTCCCTCGAGCCTCGCTCTCGCCTTCCCCGCCTCTCTTCACCGACGCGCAGTTGCCGCTCACGAGCCTCACTGCCGTCGCGTCTGAGGATGAGGTTGAGGGACACGCCACAAGGGACTGCTGTTCTAACTGCGGCTAGCTTCCTTTACATTACAAGGAAGCTACCGCGCCCACCATAGAAGCAGTCACTCCGCCCTTTGCGGGACCGCGCAGTGATAAGCGCCGTTCCCAAAGGCAGCCGGAGCCTGTAGCCACAGCGACGCGCTCGCAGGAAAGCCTCCCTCGAGCCTCGCTTTTCACCTTCCCCGCCTCCCTTCACCGACGCGCAGCTGCTGCTCACGAGCCTCACTGCCGTCGCGTCTGAGGATGAGGTCGAGGGACACGCTATGGACTGCTGTTCTAACCGCGGCTAGCTTCCTTTACGTTACAAGGAAGCTGCCGCGCGCGCTCTTATCTGCTCGCGCTACTTAAGCTTTCGTAGTTTCCCCCATGGCTCAGTGGCTAAACTCAAAGCATTCGCGCCAGAGACCCGTGTTCGAACCCGGCTCTCGCAGCAGAAAAAATTTATGCAGCTCTCCTCTATGAGCTCGCGACCAGCTTCCTTACGAACAGAAAGCGAGCGCGCGCCCCCCCCCCCGAGCGCATGCGTCACCGGCGAAGGAAGGAGAGAGTGTGTTTTTTTGTCCCGCCGAGGCCTGACAAACCCCCTCTTTTTCTCAAACATTTTCCAGCTCCTCCTAGTTCGAGCGGCTGGTAATGTCTATACTGCAGTAGAGAGCCTGTTATAACACGCACGCCTGCAGACAATGCCGACACGCACACGGAAACTGTGATGACGGTCTCTCTCTTATCTGCTCGCGCCAACTAAAGCTTACTATGTTTCCCCTGTGGCTCACTGGTTAAACCCTAAGCTTTCGCGCCAGAGACCCGTGTTCGATTCCCGGCTCTCGCAGCAAAAAAAAATAAAAAAAAAATAAATAAATTATTATGCAGCTCAACTCTCTGAGCTCGCGACCAGCTTTCTTACGTACAGAGAGCGAGCGCGCGCCCCCGAGCGCATGCGTCACCGGCGAAAGAAGGAGAGAGTGTGGTTTTTTGTCCCGCCGAGGCCTGACAAACCCCCTCTTTCTCTCTCAAACATTTTCCAGCTCCTCCTAGTTCGAGCGGCTGGTAATGTCTATACTGCAGTAGAGAGCCTGTTATAACACGCACGCCTGCAGACAATGCCGACACGCACACGAAAACTGTGATGACGCTCTCTCTTTTATCTGATCGCGCCAACTAAAGCTTATGTTGTTTCCCCTGTGGCTCAGGGGCTAAACCTTAAGCTTTTGCCCCGGAGACCCGTGTTCGATTCCGGCTCCCGCAGCAGATAAAATTTATGCGGCTCTCCTCAGCGAGCCGCCGTATTCAAGTTTATTTCCCTGTCAGTCCCCTTCAATCAGGCTACTGCAGTGGTTCATTTAGCAGCCAACGAGCCGGCTCATTTGCCCTCTCGCCTGCACACATATACGCCGTCTTCACGGCGACCCAGAGAAAATCTCAAAAGAATATAATGTCTGGTCCGGCTCACGCCGTGGGTGTTTTAAGTGTAGTGAAAGTGCCCACGCCCCAGTGTTCACCCCTACACACAAGCACATCAAATCTCGTGTCACTCACAGAGCACACTCTCAGAAAGCGCAGAAAGGCCGCTCGAGTGTTGAATATAAGGAATATGTCCACAGGTCTGTGCCCACTATCTGCCCGCTCTGTTACACGGTCAATAAAACCGGTTATGAATGTAAGTCTCGTGCCCGCCGGAGAGCGTTCACGCTTACTGACACACACCTCCCCCCGGGCACCGCCCGCGCGTTTAAATGTTATCACAAAACGCAGGGCATTGATAAGACGCTCCCCATCCGTTATGATCGGGGCGTCAAATACACTTGTAAGTCTCGTGCCCGCGCTCACGCTTACAGAAAGCTTTTCCACCCGAAGCGCTGCTTGCGCGTCAAAAAGTGAGAATAAAATGCTCCCCATCCCTTATGATTGGGACACCTCACATAAATCAGACGGTCTCGGCTCTCAGCGAGAGGCCATTGCCCAGAACCGAGAGCGCGCGCGCCGCGCTTTCGGCTCCGGCTCAGTCTCACAAGCCCGCAAATGGCGGCGATCTGAACCCGGAGGCCATTCGCCCCCTAGCGGCTCACATAGCTGCGTGGGAAACTATCCCAGGGATTTCAGAATGGGTTCTGAGCACAATAAGCAGGGCTATACACTTCAATTCATTGGCCGTCCCCAGCGCTTTTGAGCCCGGACCGCGACGATAGTGAATGCGGAAGTAGCACACCTACTTCACGCAGAAATAGCAAAGCTGCTGTGCAAAGGGGCTATAGAAAAGGTGCCGCCTTCTCTGAGCGAGTCAGGCTTTACAGCCGTTATTTTCTCGTACCCAAGAAGGACGGAGCCTTCAGACCTATCCTAGATCTGAGACATTTGAACAAAGTGCTTGTGAAAAGACTGTTCAAAATGCTTACGACCAGGAAAAACCTCGCGCACGCTCGCCCGAGGAACTGGTTTATTTCTCTAGATCTGAAGGATGCCTATTTTCAGATTCAGATAATACCCCGTCACAGGCAATTTTTGAGATTTGCCTTCGACGGTCAGGTATATCAATACACCGTCCTGCCGTTCGGCCTGTCTCTAGCACCCCGTGCATTTACGAAGTGCATGGACGCGGCGCTCGCCCCCCTGAGAAGTCAGGGGCTGCGAATATTGAACTATCTGGACAATTGGCTGATTTTGGCACAGTCAGAGACAGAGCTGGTATCTCACAGAACAGTGCTTCGCAGTCACCTGGAAAGCTTGGGTCTCATGGTCAACTGGACCAAGAGCTCATTACAACCCAGCCAGTCAATTTTCTTTTTAGGAATAGAACTGGACTCGGTGACCTATGTCGGCTCGTCTATCGGCACAGCGCGCGCTCCGTGTTCGCCACCTAGCCGCGTCTTTCCAGAAGGACAGCTTTCTCCATTTGAAAGCATTTTAAAGGATGCTGGGCTGTATGGCATCAGCTGCAGCGGTGCTCCAGCTGGGCCTACTGCGCATGCGCCCGCTCCAACGCTGGTTGAATGCTCGCCCGTCCCACCGGGCTTGGGTTTCTGGCGGTCAGAAAATCAGAGTGACTCAGACCCGCATAGCGGCTCTGCAGCCCTGGTTAGTGGCCGACTGGTACCAGCTGGGAGTAAGGATGGGAACCATCTCTTATCGGAAAGTCATTTCGACAGACGCGTCCAACTGGGGTTGGGGCGCGCTGTTCGAGGGCAGACCGGTCTTCGGCCAGTGGTCAGACCAAGAGAGGTGTTTTCACATAAACTGTCTGGAGATGGTAGCGGTCGAGAATGCGCTGAAGCGCTTCCTCCCGTTCATACAGGACCAACATGTTATTGTCCGCTCGGACAACATGTCTGTGGTATCCTATGTAAACCGTCAGGGCGGTGTCAGATCCAGAAATCTCTGCAATCTGACGGAACGCCTCCTTATTTGGTCTCAGATGCACCTGCCCTCGCTGAGGGCGGCGCATGTGCCTAGCCATTTGAACGACGGCCCAGACAAACTGTCCAGGGACAACGTTCCCCCAGGGGAATGGTCCCTGGGCCCCCAAACGGTCCAGAAACTGTGGCGCCTATTCGGCAGGGCGGAAGTCGACCTATTTGCGTCAAAAGACAACGCTCAATGCCCGACGTTCTTCTCGAAGGACGAGGACGCGCTGGCCCAGGTTTGGCCCAGCCTCCGGCTATATGCTTTCCCTCCGGTCTCTCTGTTACCACAGGTGATCAAGAGAATCAGGGAAACGCGCCACTCGGTGCTCCTCATAGCCCCGCGTTGGGAGAATCAGATTGGTTCCCGGAGCTAGCACGGCTGTCACATACAGCTCCGTGGCCTATTCCGGTGAGGGCAGATCTCCTCTCTCAGGCTCGCGGCACGATCTGGCATCCCCATCCAGAGCGCTGGTCTCTGCACGCATGGTTGATCAACGGGTACTCGTTGCCCTGCCAGAAGGAGTAATGAACACGATCGCGCAGTCTAGAGCCCCTTCCACGAGAAGGCTCTACGCGTCTAAATGGTCGGTGTTCTCTGGATGGTGCACCGACAGAGGTCTGGACCCGCGGACATGCGGGGTGGCGCATCTATTCTCCTTCCTACAAGGGCTGTTGGATAAGGGAAGGTCCCCATCCACGCTCAAAGTATACGTGGCGGCCGTGGCAGCGTTCGCAGAATCGACGCACGGCCAGTCATTAGGAGGACATGAGTTGGTCATCCGCTTCCTTAGAGGAGCTAGGAGGATGAACCCGCCGCGCCCCCCGTCGGTTCCCATGTGGGATCTTTCACTGGTCCTAGAGGCCCTGAAAGCTTTTCCCTTCGAACCACTAAACTCCGTGGGGTTGAAATATCTATCACTGAAACCGTCTTTCTGACTGCACTGTCGTCAGTAAAACGTGTGAGGGACCTGCATGCGCTGTCTGTCAGCGCATCGTGTCTTGAGTTCGGGCCGTATGACTCTAAAGTCATCCTCAGACCTAGACATGGCTACGTTCCTAAAGTGATGGGCACTCCGTTCAGAGCGCAAGTTATCTCGTTGTCAGCTCTGCCAGCGTCTGACAGCGAAAGTGATGTGAACCTCCCCTGCCCTGTCAGAGTACTGAGGTTTTACACTACGCGCTCCGCCTTATTCAGGCGTTCGGAACAGCTGTTTGTTTCGTTCGGTGGGCGCACCAAGGGTCTCGCCTCCTCGAAACAGAGCCTGTCCAGATGGATAGTGGACGCTATAGCAGCCGCTTACACGTCAAAAGGTCTGCAATGCCCTCTGGGCATCAGGGCTCATTCCACGAGAGGCGTGGCCTCTTCGTGGGCATGGTCCAGTGGAATTTCTATCCATGACATTTGTGTAGCGGCGGGCTGGAGCTCCCCGTCTACCTCTGTCAGGTTTTATAACCTAGAAGTTCCTGCCTTGCAGGCTAAACTGTTGTCAGTTAAAAGGGAGGTGTATTCTGCCCAGACATCCTGCTCAGATCACTCTCACATGACTCAGCTCTCCTGGTTGAGCTGCACTAAGTAGGGTATGTGCCATGTGCCTATACAGACCGGCGCGCTGCTCTGTATTCCCTATGTGTGTGTATGTACAAGTGATGGTCCGCGTGGCTGGCCACCTTATTCTCCACCTTACAGGGTTCCCCTGAAAGTTCGGGGTCTCATGGTGGATGCTTGGCGCGCACGGCGTTGACAAAGTGTTCCCGTAGCGTAAGCTAAACTTACGCAATACGAGAGAACCTCTCGTAAGAGAACGATACTCGGTTACTAACGTAACCTCGGTTCTCTCTAGAGAGGGAATGAGTATTGCGTAACCGGCCGTGCTCGCGCCACGAGCGACTTCGCTTCAGTGGTCGAAAAACCAGGGAAGTCAGCCTACAGCCCCTTCTTTTATACGCTAAGCCACGCCCATTCTGGCGGGCTGTGACGCTATGAAGGCGCGAGCGCCCTTCATTGGGCGTGACGTCACGCGGGGCTCACTGGTAGGCTGCAGCAGATGCCAGCAGGGCAGCCAATGAGCACGCGAGATGGCCTGCTCTAGGTCTGCTAGCTGCTGCACTGCGTTGACAATGAATACAAAATTAAGGATAATTTTTTGGCTTCAATATCTCGAGAAGATGAATCTTTCCTGTAGCGTAAGCTAAACTTACGCAATACTCGTTCCCTCTCTAGAGAGAACCGAGGTTACGTTAGTAACCGAGTATCGTTTAGTCACATCAATGTGTTCATGTTTCTGCTGCATTTGATTTTTGTGGTTTCCTGATTAAAAGCTTATCCAACACCATTTATCTTATACTTGGGACTATCAATACAAAAAGAATACTTTAAAATTCTTGCTTGTTTATATTAACATTATATCCACATCAAGCACATCAAAGGCATCAAGTTTTCATCGCATTTAATGAGTGCTCATTAAAAACTCACCAACTCACTATGTGTTGCAAGTCATTTCAGATTTATTTTGATGTGCCTAAAGTGGTGTTGGGTTAATTGTTTGCTCTTTAAATCTGAACCATGTAGCCCAATTTGTGGACCTGTTGTACTGTATATACATAGGTGGGCATCATCCCACTGACAAGATAATCAGCCAATCACAGTGCTGTGGAAGCACTGCCTCATGTCATGTGACTTTTAACCTCTATTTTGCTGCTTTTAGGAGCTCAGTGAGAACACAGTACACCAATTTCCTCTCAAACTTTATTCACAAGTGGAAATATAAATGAAAACAAAATACTGAGTAAATTATTTATAAGTTATTTTCTCATCCTATAACGTTTTTGAGAATTCACCAGCTCTTGCCTTTTTATAGAAAACACCTCAGGTCTGATTAGATGATTTACAAACATTGCACATTTTATTGTGGTTCTTACCATTAAAAAAACAGTAGCCTAATATAGGAACTGAAAGTCACTGATTTAGTTTTTACAGTAAATGACTGTTTGGTTGATGGGAAGTGAGTCTAGCTATTTCCACTCTAGAAAGACACTGTTCGATACTCTCTCAAGGCCTTTTCATTTGTGTGGCCTTGAAATGATGAGCAATTCCGTCGTATTTAATCAATCAAAGCAGTTCCTCGCCGAATCTCCCATGTGAGTCTCATGACTGATCTTTATTAATGACCCAATCTGGATCCTAAAACGCAGCCCGCAGACTGTACTGAAGCACACACACTCCCTAGCCCGTAGTTACTGTAGCGAAGTTAAAATAAGGTAAAATGTTAGTAATGATTTGAGTTCTACACTGTAGGTGCAGATGGCATTGATTTCATCCAGACAGCCCCAGGGTTTCTGGTCTTTGCTAATGGAAGTTGTTTCACTTTCATTCAGCCTGAATCAGTCAGATAGACAAGCTTGCACAACTACAGCGTGTGCTATTTCACTTCCTGTTGGAATGTTAGCCTAGCCCTAGAAAACATTACTGGCAGGACTCAGTTACAACATTTCAGACACAACATCATATCACTTTTAAAAGACAACATGCACAGAACATTTTGACCCTCAATCTTGCCTTAATGTCATCAAAATGAATGTGAATCAAATCTGAGGCTCAAAACTTTGGCATGTCTAGGCTAGTTAGAGTAAATTTTAATGCATAAGTCTACTGAAAGTCCTTTTTAGCCTAAGTATGCCAAAAATATTAGCTCTTTGTCTTGTCTGCTTGTCTTGTCCATCTTTAACTACTAGAGGTTGACCTAATATTGTTTTTAGCGATTCATCGCTAAGTGCTAATTAGCATAAACCAGCCTGGGCGCACATGGAAATTCACGCTGATCTGAGCCATGGTTTTTCTCTTTTAAGAAAATGTATCTTAAACCTTTTATGGGAATTTAAAGTCGGCATGAAACGAAAGTTACGATTTAGGAGCTTGCGACTTATATATCCTTGTCTTTCGGGATGGGAATTAATTAGATGATTGGATCATTGTGGTTTCCTATTGCTATGTCCCGCCCTTGTGTGACAGTAAACACATCATCAGAGGAGTGAAGAGATGCTAGAGGGATTAAATATTACATATAAGGGTTCATGAATTAAAAAGTAAAAATAATGATGTGCACAGATAAATCATTTATTATAAATACTGCAGTATTATAAACCGTTTTGATTTAACTGTGAATTTAAGGGTTCAAAATGTTTAATCAGTGTCTGTTCAATTTATAAAGACAAGGTGTATGAACTAAATGTATTTTTGGTAACCTCCTCTTTTTTTTAATGTCATTTTTAGTTTTGCTTTTCCCCCCAGAAATGAAACATACTGAAAATTGCTGAGAATGAGTCATAAAGAGAGACAAGCATTTGACATTGAGGAAAGATTCAGGCTCTATACAGTAATCGACTGCATGAATAACAGCTCCTGACCTCTTGACCCCTTAGCTTGCATTTGTGGACGTCCTTCAGTCTGCCCCCTGTGCGGATTGGCTGCATTCAGCCCGGGCTAGTGAAGATTTCCATCTGTGTGGGTTCAGCGTATAGACACAATCTGCCAACCACTAGGCCAGGGGACATCAAGACCAGTGCCACAGTCCTCCGCAGAATAAGCCATGTAATGCCTTAAGTCTGATTACAAAAAGCGTTGTCATACAGTTTCAGTCTCTATTACTGCAGGAATCATCATCATCTGTATGGAATGGAGGGGAATTCCATCCCGAGCCCAAACGCAGTTTCCTGAACGCTCTCATTACTCTGTGCTGGCTGCTCTCAAAGATCACAGTCTTGAGTCTGTGAACCCAGTCTACAAGCCATTCCCATCAGCAGGACTTTGAAAACTTTCATTCTCTCCGCCATAAAGGCTTCGGGATAAACACAGCCTACCCTGGGAATGGAGATGGAACGGCTCTTTAAACTTTGTTTATGCTCATCTCACTGAAGTAGGCCATTTAATAGTGTCTAATCTCCCTTACTTATTGGCTGCCAAGGTTAGACATGCAGACAGAACTGCCAAAGGCCCTTATTGATTTCACTTTAAATGAGGGAAATTTCATGCAGTCAGGCCAGTCTGTGACTTGACAGAAATCAGCAGGTAAAGACACTTCAGAGATGTTATCCGTTCTTTGTGATTCCACCTCAAAGATTCCCCTAATAATTTGCTGTTCTCAACAATATTGGCTCTGTTTTAGAACCTTGTGAGCTGTCTTGATTTCTGCCTTTATTGTAGGCAGTCCTAACGGAAATGTAATCCTGTAAGTGAGGGTTTTGGAACATTCTAAGTTAACTGTGCCTTGTTCAAATTGCTTTCCTCATGTGATGCGCACAGGAAACTTGATGCATTCAAATTCATTCAATTTAAAAATAACGATAATTAAAAATGTATACAAATAAAAGATTTTCTGTAATTAATTATTTTTACACATAGTGCATATTTGCTTTTTGCTTCGTCTGCCAGTGTCTTTCGCAATACATTCTGGGATTGATTTGTGAAGGGTGCATGCAAAATAAGTTATCTTAGAAGGAAGGGTTTCGAGCAGAACCGTAGTGCCTCATCTTTTGCTAATTATTTCTCAGGAATCGAAATAACCTCAGCTAACCCCTGTATCATGCATGGACTTTTATATAGATTGTATAATAGTGAAACTTCAGAAATGCATTGATTAAAAAACCTAGTTTGAAAAATGTTCAGCTCCTGTTATAGATAATCTCTGTAATAAGCTGTTTTGTGTTAAGCTTTTTCATGTTATAAGTGGCAAAAAGAATGCATTTACTGAATGTCAGTGTTAATGTCAAGGTGGGATAGAAAAGAAAACAAACATCATTGTTCACTTTCCTGTTCTGTTGACTGGACTCTCTTCCCTATTTAAAAAGGATTGAAAAAGCCTTGTTTCACATCACTTCCCATAACTTCAGCTTCACTTTAATATGCAGTCTAAAATCAAGCTGTTTGGATGGAAATGAGCTCTCAAGAGACCTCATAGTGGATGAATGTGCCTATAAGGCAATGAAATGAAACTGTTTCATAGAGAGTCCAGCAGAGACACCTTATACATCCTTAAACAGCTACTTATTTATTATAATTACATTCAAATATTAAATTAAAATACATTAATTGATGCTCAAAGAGTATTAATACAATTTTTTTTATATTTTAGTATTTAAAATTTAGTATTTTAATATGTTATTTTGATAATAATTAATATTTTAATTTTTTTTAAATTATATTTATTATATATCAGGGGGAGTCAGTTTACACAACACTATTCCCAACTAAAAACTGAAAATTATATAGTATTGGCAGTTCATTTACATGACAATGGCATTTTGTGGGCATGAAAACGCAAGCTTTTGAAAACGGGTTTTAAAGTATACGTTTTTGAAAACTATATTGTTATCGTCTGTGTAAACTACAAACATGGTGACGTCATGCGCATGTGTATTATGTTCAGTCTATAGGCGTATAGTGTTTCTGTAAAAAGTGACATCGCCAACTACTGGCCTGGCAGCATAATGCGATGTTTTTAGTCGTTTTCGCGGATCCGTGTGAATGGGGATCGTTATGACAAAGTTGTCTGTATGCGAAAAACGCAAATGTAAAACTTTTCCATTTTTAGTACATCGTTGTCGCGTAACTGTACCCTAAGTGTTCATTTCCTGGTTGAACTGAGTAATCTCCCTGATGTTGAGGCTTTTGATGAGAACGGATTGATGGGAATTGAGTGACTGGCATAGATCAATATCCTCGGCTCTTAGTAAACCAGTCATCACTGGGGTGTAAGTGGGTGACCTGCTTCACATGTGCTTTCCGCTCTGTCCTGGCTTGCAAAAATAACATCCCAAAAGCAGAGCTTTTATTTTTAAAAGGGGTCATTTAAAACATTATATTTATTGAACGGTAATACTTTCCTCTGCGAGTTACTTAAATATTCCAATCCACACACGCTCCCTTCGCATACTCCCAGCCTTACTTTATCAATACATGGGAGCTGAGATTAAAATGCAGATTTCAAAGCTGCTGATGTAAGAAGTCCATCCAGCTCTTCCAGACAAACTTAAATGAGTTTGGGCTTATATGGCCGTCTTGTTGATGGTATACACAACCTCATCTTCTGTCTCCCTCTCAGTTTCTGTGTGAATTGGCAACCCCTGGACCCCGTGAGAGGGTTTGACTTTCTTTTTGAATATGAGCTGAAAGGACTATTACATCGCAATTTCATGCCCCAGGGGTTATCTGATATCCTCTTCACTGCATTTAGCTCGAAGTGTCTCAGTCTCCTCACCTACCCCTGATTCACTCAATGCCTCATTTCACTCTCTCTTTGCCACCACCCTTTATTTTTCAACAGTCTACTGAATGACTTGTCTCAGTGCTTTTAGCACCGTCCTCTTTTGTGTGTGTGTGACCAATAGCTAAGCACAGAGTCCGAAGTGTACTTTTCTGTACCTGCTGATTTAATAGAAAGGTAAAGACCCTTCCGAGATGTTCTTTGTAATTTCACCTTAAGGATGGCCCAATAATTTGCTGTTCTCAAAAATATTGGCTCTGATATAGAAACTAGGGAGCTGTTTCGATTTCTGCCCTCATTGTAGGCAGTCCTACCGGAAATGTAATCTTGTAGCTAAACGTTTTGGAACATTCAACATTATAGATCATTCAAATTGCATTCCTCATGTGAAGTGCACAGGAAACTTGACGCTCAATTGATGTTAGCATGTTTCTAAGCTACATGATGCCCTGATTGATAAGCCTAAAAATGCAATACACACAAATATTGGTTAAATAGTACTTTAAAAAGGATTACATTTAAAAATAATGATATTTAAAATGTATAAAAAGAAAAATATTGGTTTACATTTCACATTATGTACCGGTATATTTTCCACTCACTAGAAAAATTATATTTTAATTGGAATATTATTTCGAAAATAATACCACACCAACTGAGAAACTTTTCAGGCTTTATATGTTTCTTACTGACCATGAAACAGCATTTTACATTTTTAATAGTGTACATACCGGTAATACTATTTATTCTTTTTTTTAACTCACTAGAAAAATAATATTTTAATATGAATATTATTTAGAGAATTATACTTTTTAAAATATTTCTTACTGACCATGAAACGGCGTTTTAATACATTTATTATGATAAATGATATTGATGCTCAAAACTACTGTATATATTTTTTACTGCAAATGTATATTTTAATATAAATATTAGTTACAAAATTATACCACACCAACTGAGAGAATTTACCAGCCTTAAATTTATAACAGCTTTAAAGTGCATTATATTAAATAAAAAAAATATATATTTGATTTCCCGTGACAATGGATTATTTAGCGGTTTCCTCCTTGTGACAAACAGTGCAGTCATTATATCGCTCTCAGCATCATGACAATGATGAACCATGTCTCGGTGAAACTGCACCTGTCACAAAAGCATTGCGAGAGACTTTGTGATTTTGGTCTTCATATTTCAGTTTTGGGGGATTTATGCAAGGAACATTTCACATATTTGTCACCACTTGGAGCTCAGGAGCAACAAAAAAAATCCATCATACTGTAGATTATCTTGCATATAGATAATCTTGCTTGAAATATACTTTCAGTGGTCATTGTGATGATAAAAAACTTATTTAGTGTATTTTTAGCACTTTAAAGGTGACCTATAATTCAAAATTG
Organism: Tiaroga cobitis; assembly: GCA_030578255.1. Classification (NCBI taxonomy): domain Eukaryota; kingdom Metazoa; phylum Chordata; class Actinopteri; order Cypriniformes; family Leuciscidae; genus Tiaroga; species Tiaroga cobitis. Next base: position 37,440,053 of record CM060603.1, read on the forward strand.
AATTTACCTTGGTATAGTCAAATAACAAGAGTTCAGTGCATGGACATGACATAGAGTGAATCTCAAACTGGACTGTTTTCGCGTTCTCATTTAATTCACGTTTATGAAAAACACCCCTGAAAAACGGTCGGTTCTCCACACAATACCGACTGTGACGCAATAGTCGGGATCATTAATATGTATGCCTCCACAAATTTGCATATGTCAGCCCATGTTCAATGAAAGGCGAAACTGCGCAGCCGAAGCATAGGAGTTGCTCAGTGTTTGGATGTACACATGAACACAAAAGTATTTTTTAGTTCCTTCATCCGAGCCTCTGAAGAAACAATGGCTTACTTTTATTTTCTCTGGAAATTTCCAAACATTTCACCGACGACTGTTTCCTCATCTTGGGCCAATACAGAGCTGGCCTCGGATCAGCTACCAAGCAACACTTTCTGATGTGTAATTGTTCAAGTTCAGACAGGTAACCTTTCTCTCAAAATCGTTCAATACTGTTTATGCATCAGTAAGTCAAGCCAGTGACTAAAATATCAACTTCACATCATTTCTTTTAGTAGGATGGAAAAAAAACGTATTTAAATTGTGAATAAATTATATACAGAAAGCGATCAAAGAACAATCTTTCCACAGCGCGAGTTTATCTGGACACTTGCCAAACTCGTTATGAATTCAATGACGCACGTTACACTGCACAGCGAAGCTCTTACTGTATTTACATGATCGTGTTTGCATTGGGGAAAGCATTAGAGAACAGAAACTGCATTGCAATGATAAGATCTTCATTCTCGCGACCAACAGACTGTCCTCTGCTTGCTCAATGCTCATCACGGCAACATTGTATGTGATGGGAATAGATCTAAATACTTTAAAAACATCTCACGATTCGTTAATTTCGATAGCTGTAATAGTAAAAACGTATAATAGCTGTAGTAAAATTATTCGAGAGAGTTTCACATGTAATACATAGCTATTTTATATGCAAGCATGTCAGCCAATCACAGCAGTGGGCGGTTACACACAGCAGACACGCCCCTTCAAACAGAGCGTTCAAATCAGAGGCTAAAATCCGGGTGGGAAAAATGCCTTTTATTTCTAAATTATGACTATTTTTTATCTAAAAAACATACTAACATTATAAGGGCAACCCAGGAAACATAAAATAATATAAAAAACCACTCTAGGGCACCTTTAAATTGCCTTTCTAGTCATAGGAGGTCTCATTTACTGTGTTTGAAATCTTTGATTACTGGTTGTCACATTATGCATATTTTCCTTAGCACTGTATGAAACCTGAAAAACAAAAGATGAAGTATTTTATTTTGAACTGTGACTCATCTGAATGTAATTATTTTCATTAAATCCCTCAAAGCATTTACATATCACTGTCGACACAGTGAACGTTTTCCTTTCAATCACTGCAAAAATCTCAATAGCTGTAGTCAAGTATTTGAGCAGTATTTACCAACCTCACAGCGCACAAAGAAAACACTGATGTTTTTCATTCAGGTGCTTTAATGAGTAATCTTCACTGTATTGACAGAGCAAAGTCCATAAGCGACTTTAAAAGCGAAAAGCAGAGATTTTTAAGAGCGTGAGCCATTTAGCTGGGCAAGCGAATGAAAGTGAAAGGTACAGGACGCCCTTAGTCGATTATCCAGCTTATGAAGGGCTTGCACTTAAATACTAGACCTCAGGTGAACGCACGAGACCCAGCCGAGAGCAGCAGCACCCTTACGCCCACTTCCTCACCCTGAGCCTCCCTATGAGGGATTTTAAGCAGGATTTTATTAGTACTGTGCGTACAGATCTTTGTATAGTATGTCCTTTGTACCTGCTTTACTGGAAAGTGCTTAGTCATTATTAGTCCAGGGCGGCCGTGACCACAATTTCCTTATTTCAGTCATGTATTTCCTCCTATAACTCTGGAGGGTACGATTTTTCACTTCATGAAAGTTGTATAAGGCTTATAACTTTACAACCCCCTTGCGAAATCTGTAAGATTTAAAATATATATGTAAGAGATGATAAAAATTTAGTTTGTGCATTTTTTTAGTACTGCCCAGAAGTTGCATAACAGATATTAAAGTATATTTAACAAGACAAATATAATAAACAAATAATACATTTTGTCTTGTTGAATATACAATATACAGTGTATATATATATATATATATATATATATATATATATATATATATACAATGTTAAAAAGCTTAATCAGTGCTAAAAACAAACAAAAAACAATGCACTTATATGACCCTTCTTATTTTTATTTAATTATAAATATTCTTATTATTATTTCATTTTATTTGATTATTTTTATTTAGCTTCATCAGTGCTAAGTAAAACTCAAAATGCATTTTGCTTATTATATTATATTATATTGCAATTTTTATTACCCTTCTTACTTTTATTTATTTGATTTGATTTTATTAGCTTCATCAGTGCCATATAATAACAAAATGCAATTTTGTATGACACTTCTTATTTTTATGTTATTTTATTAGCTTCATCAGTGCTAAATAAATAAATGCATTTTTTATTACACCTTTTTATTTGAAATATAATACAGATTCTTAACAACAGTGAAATCAATTCCTTATGTAAGAAACTAAACTTGTTTTTCTGGTACAGGCTCCTCAGCTTCAGCAGAATTATTTCCCTAACACTTTCGGTTCTTCAGTTTGTACTCCCTGACGTGGCGCCCTCATGACCCCCAACCTCTCTACGGTCTGTCTTTGACTTTGTTTTTCCCTGTCTATCTCTCTGGTGCTTTGTTGTAAGCGATTCCTTATAATCAGTGTTTCAGGCTAAATTAGAATAATTGCTGTGGGTGAGCGTCTGAGGTTCTTGACCTTTTCTTTCGGGAGCGTGCAGTCTTAACTACATTACAGCCGATGAAGTGAATCCACTGAAGGATGAGAAAGGAAGGCAGGCAGGGTGAACATTAACCAAGCAAAGGGACAAATGACAGTTTGGAGGGGGAGGGACTGTGTGTTAGGAGGATGGGGGTGGGGATTTGAAACCCAGACAGCCAAAGAGCACGCTCGGCTCCGCCCCCTCATAAATAATGCACAATGCTTCGGGTTGTCCCTGCTGATAGGAGTCAGCTGGAGGAAGTGGCTGGTTGCTGGGTTTACCGGCTGAGAGAGGAAGTCCTGGCTAGTATTGTCTCGTTTGCTCTGTGAGTGTGTGTGTGTGTGTGTGTGTGCGTGCGTTTGCCTCTGTCTGTTCCAAAGAAGGAACTTGGATGTAGGACAGTTGGATCTTCATTGCATCTTGTTCCGCACCACTTCCGTGTTTATCAGCGTCACCTCTCCATCAGGATTTACACAGGGGACATGTAACCTCTCCAGCAAGGCTTTGTCTGTCTGTGTGTGTGTGTGTGTGTGTAAAGGAGGGGACCACCTCCTTCTAAAGGATTCACCAATGCATTCCTGTTGGAAAATGAAGATTCAGGTACAAATGCTGCAATGTTTTGCTGTTGTCTTTCCTCTGTTTGTCAGCGTCCTGCGGCTGAGGCTGTGTGTGTTTGTGTGTGTCATTGTGCTCATGTGAAAGGGGAGCGGTGCGATTGCTGTCTCCATGGTTGCTATTGAGAGGCCTGTTGTTGTGTTATGGAGATGAGGCAGCTTCTGTTCACTAGTGCCAGTTTCAGCATCAGCTGTGAGCAGAATGCTGTTTTTCTTAAATAAACAATGCCGACATTTATTGTGCATTTTTGTGCTTTCTATTTCCTGGTTGTGACAACCCTTTCCACTCTCTACTTCTCGCTGTAAATGTGTGCTCCGGTGAGGGCTTTTATATTTGCTAGCAAGACTGCACTACTGTTGAATTTGTTCTGTTTTTTTTTAATCTCATGTTATACGGACCAACCAGATGGGTTGAGCTTCTGTTTAGCTACACATATAGAGCACTTCCTTTATTTTCAACTCTGTGCCTCAATATAGGAACTGTAATTGCATGGTTTTGGGGGGTTGCAGACATGCAAACAAACTCAGTAATCAATCATATAGTGGCTTGGAAGATTCATTAGTTTCTGATGCAGATTAGTGTATGGTTTTGGCACTTATGAACTTACAAACCAGGCATATATTAAATTGAACCTTAAGTGGTGACAGAACGCTGCGCCACATTTTTCTTTTTTATCTCAATATTATTTCAATATTTTGTTTTAATATTACTATAAAGGCCCTAATAAAATGATTAACATGACACAGGCTGAATTGGAAAATTAACACATTTTCTAGACATCTCCTGTTTTTTTGTGTGAATTTTTTAGGTTCATGAAGGGATGAACCAATATTAATATTCTTGCAGAGACTGATAAGCTGATCATTGATTTTATGTTATGGCTGATAACTGATAAATGACTGATATTAAAATCCTGTATGACTTTTATATAGCTTTCTTCTGTGGAGCACAAAAGAAGATATTTTATTGAATGTTGATAGCTATGGTTTCAGTTCCCATTGGCCTCCATTGTATGGACAAAAAATACAATGGAAGTCAATGGCAACTGAAACGATAAATGGTTAAATATTGACAGTATGAGTTAATTTATATTCATATATATCTCTAATATCTTCCGATAACTGAGTTATCTTGCATTCCTAGTTTAATGCATTTGGTAGCCAATAACTTATCAATCAAAACACACTGGTTGCGTCCTAAAGCTTAGGCACCACATCAGGCAACGGCTTCGCAGGCAGCATTTGTGCGCACAGGTATCTCACAAAACTGATTTCGGACAGACTTCTGAGGCAGTGTTACGGTTTAATGCTCTTCAACAAAATAGAGCGAGCTTTCGAGAGAACTAAGTGAATATTTAATTTAACTCTCTAGAAATGACACCAATAGTGGACAATGTTATGGTCATAAACACACAAATTGACCACCAAATGCAACAAATCTTTATTTTTTTACCTTAACTGTTACAGAAAGGAACGCACAGGATTGTGGGATAGCAAAGTCAGCGAGGGGACTTTGCTATCTATGCTGCCTTCATATATTGATCAGATGAAAGTATCTCATGAAACAGGAAATGAAGCTAACATTGGATTTGAACTGTGTTTTACAACCTGTACCTACATTATGGCATTTGCCTAATTTGGCTTCTAGATGAATTTGCACCAGAATTTTGTAGAGTTTGATTGGACATCAACACTGAAAGATATGGGACAAGTTTTCTCCTTTCTTTTAAAGGTTGATAAGCCTATTCTGTCATATTTATGCTCTATTATATGATTAGTTGTATGATATGATTTCCGTTTAGCATTGCTGTCCACGACCGGAACTTCAGAACAGACCTGCGACACATTTACAGCCTACTGCTTTATGCGTGTTTGCAATGACGGACACATTAGTTCGGTGATTTGTACTTTCTCTTATAGCCATTATGTGTCATTAAATCTCAATGATGTTCTGTTAAATAAGGCCTGTTAATATACTGGCTAAGTTCATCATTACACTCGGTACTTTAATTTTTGTGTTGTTCTGACTGAAACATCCCAGCAATAGAGACACACGTGTCTGTGACAGTGCATGAGTAAATCGCATCATTGACGGACGCACGAAATCGTAGGCTTTGTGTGAAATCCTCTTGTTGGAGGGGGCAGACTGAGATTAGCGGTCACATGCACCCCCCCCCCCCCCCCAGCTTTAAACCGGTGGGATAGAGGAAGTCATGAGCGAACGCAGGAAGTGTGCCTGTGTCAACAAAAAACAATTATTCGGCCATCTTCGTTCCAGATCAGAGAGACAGACACGGGCAGATACACGTTTTCATTAGGGATGACTCAGTGATTTAAGGGAGATGTGACAGAAAAGCCTGAGGGTTCTGCTGTACACTACAGATTATCCCTATTACTGCCATGCTGTTTCTCTTCTACCACTCTCCCATCTGATTCACAGGAGCCCTACGTAGTGCTCACTTCTCCCTACACACTGAGAAGATAGATCTGTAGAAGATCACTTCACTTAGCAAAATCTGTTCGATTGGGATGACCTGCTACATCATCAAATTTCAACATCAAGACAGTACTTGAGTTGTGCAGGGGCTCAAAAGCTGAATTTGATGTCATTAGCGCTCTCTCTCCTCTCTTTTACTTCTATATATGACCTCTGAAGGGTATAGGGCTGGAGCCTATCCCAGTATCATAGGCTGAAGGTAGGGGAAAGCAACCTGGACAGGTGGCCAGTCCATCACAGAACATATAAATAATTTCATGTGTATATCATCGTGCATTTATATAATAAATATATGTTATTATACATATAAATTGATATAATTTGTCATCTCCCTGCTTTAGTATTACATTTCTGGTAAGTTTTAATCTGTAGTTTAGAGGGGAACATTTTCAGTGAATAATGGCTTAAATCTAGCTCACGCAAAGATATTGTATGACTTGGAATATAGCACACAATTTAAATGGCCTATGTACACTATAATTCTCAAAAGTTTGGGGTCGGTAAAATGTTTTAATGTTTTTGAAAGGTCTCTTTATGTTCACCAAGGCTGCATTTATTTAATCTAAAATACCGTAAAAGCAGTAATATTGTGAAATATTAATACAATTTAAAATAGCTATTTTCTATTTTAATATAATGTAAAATGTAATGTATTCCTATGATGTCAAAGCTAAATTGTTAGCATCATTACCTCAGTCTTCAGTGTCACATGACCCATCAGAAATCATTCTAATATACTGATTTGCCGCTCATGAAACTATTATTATTATCAATGTTAAAAACAGTCATGCTGCTTAGGAATTTTTGGAAACCATTATTTTCAGGATTCTCTTATGAATAGTAAGTTCAAAAGAAAAGCATTTAATTTTTTTTTAAAATCTTAAGTAACAATATAAATATTGTTATTGTCAATTTTGATTAATGCATCCTTGCTAAATATAAATACTAATTTCTTTAAAAAAAAACTTGTAGTGTACATCAATATGCATAATATGTGTAAAATATAAATCTTTATATAATCCATCACACCCCTGCATTTAGTAATAAATTTCTGTACTGTTTAATCTGAAAATATGTGACTGGAGGGAAATATTATGCAGTAAATAATGACTTACATTTTGCTCATTCAAAGCTGTTTTGTCACTTGGATTGATAGCTCAATTTATATGATTATTTTTGTTGTTTTTGTCATTTTTGGAGCTTGACAGATGTGTTAACTGAACTTGCAAAAAAGCTGTTTGTGATCAATAGGAATACATTACAGGTTTAGAACAACATGAGGGTGAGTGAATAATGACAGCATTTAATTTTTTGAGTGAATATCCCGTTAAGTTGAGCTGAGGCACAGCAAATGCACAATGATGTCATTTATGCACTCGAACCTCATTATCATAAAGATTTGCATATTAACTTGCTTATATGTTTTCTGCATTTCCAGTGTCATTGTGTTGTAGATAATTATGTACTACATCATCATGTGGTTTGAGAGACTGAAGCAGATTGTTTATCATCTATGACTGACCTCGCATTTGCATTTAGACATGAGGGAACCGTCCAGCGGGACACTGGGGAACACAGAGTTCCTGGTGTCAGAAAACGAGTTAGTCTTGACTAGCCTGAGTTAATTAGGAGTGGATTTTATTTCAACATCAGAAAATAATAAATAATCTGAAAGTGAACAACCAAAACAGTTTTTGTTTTGTTTTTTACATAGGAATGTAGTTTCTCTTTGAGATTTGAACAATAACAGGACTGCAGTGAGTGGGCTGTTATATTTGGACGTTGTATTATAGATGGATTTTCAATATTACTCATACTCATTTGTGTTCTCTTACCTTCACTTTCATTTCACTTGCTCATTCTTTGGGAGGTTTAATGTTCAGAATTCCTATTTCTTGTATACTAATGTAATATTCCTATTACGATACGACTGTAGGAGGCAATTAAGGGTGTGGTCACAGCACACTAGTAGTTCAGTTCGTTTGATCCGGACCAAAAATCAATTAGTCCTAGTCCGCTTAGCATTCAAATGTTCATTTTTAACACCAAACCTAAAGGCATAGGGATAAATTCACAACCTTAGCTTCTATGACGTATTGCCTATTTTGAGACGGAGCTTACCGAACATGCAACGCTGTGTGCTGGGATAAATGCTCTCGTTGTATGTCCATAGCCTACATATGATGGTATTTTGACCAGCTGAGAACTCGTGAAGAGCTTATAAAATGTGTAAAGGAGTCAAAACAGCGGCAGGAATCCCTCCATCACACACACAAACGAAGATCTTCTAATACCGAACTGTGATGGGCAACATCGCGACTATGACGAGAAAAAACATTCTTTCGTTTTTAGCGTCTCATCTTCCTGTTTTTGGTTCGTTTACATCCGTGTTGCGTTCAGATTTCATTCGAACCGCACCAGAGTTTGTTTGGAAGCGGACCAAGACCCAACTTTTCCCACAGAACCAAACATGCCAAGTGTGAACACACCCTAAAGCAAACATTGAGACACTTGCAGTTAGGAGTAGGCTTTTTTCAGTTGAACTTTTTACTCTTATATCTGTTTTGATGATATACATTGTAATTCAAAGCATGCATTCAATAAAATAATTATATATATATATATATATATATATATATATATATATATATATTGTGTGTGTGTGTGTTTTTAACCACAACAAGTATTTTCTCTTTTTGTTGAACATTTACTTTGTCTTCCATGTCAAACTCACTGCTAAATATAATGACCAGTTATAAATACCACTGGTTAATCCAGATGGATACAAATCCACATTTACATCTTAATGCTTTAAGTGTACTTCTTCATTCCTCTCTCTGGTGTAAATGTAGTTTGTGGTTGAGTATGGTTAAGTGAAACTGATATGTGGATGTTACAACCCTGTTCCCCATTTCAGTTGCTGAGAAATGACCGTTTCCTGTGATTCAGTAGAGATAGTGCTCCGGTGCTCGGCCTTCAGTCAGCTGAGCTGATTCTAACTGTTCTTTTCGGATCATGTGATCTCGGGTTCATGGGCCTCAGAGGGCTGGCGTTTGTTTGACAGGTCAGATGGGTAAACTGCTGCTCTCAGCTGAAAAGTGACCCATAATTGTTGTCATTGCCCAGTATATGAATCCTTCTCTGCCTGTATGCTGATTATTTGATATGGAAATTTGAGCTACCATTGTGTAAAAATTAAGAGCTCAAACAGGAAAATACTTCCAAGCGCACTTCCTGTAAGATAGGGTTACATTCCCAGTGTCTCTCGGCATGGAAATCGTTCCAGGGTATTTTGATCTTTCCTGCAATCACATTATCCACTATAATACATTTTAGTGTTATTTAGGTTGTAAATGAATCCTACTTATGCTGACGTCACGTGTCATTTTAGAAATCATATAGAAAGTAGATTGTACTGTGTAATGTGTGTGTGATTCAAAGCTTTTGATTAGTTAAAGTATATGTTTGAATGGGGTGTGATACGCTGAATTGCAAATCTAATCACTTGTTTATGTCAAGTTAAATACTGCATGAAATTCAATGCAGAAGTGGATGATCCCAGCATGCTTTGCTTTGCGCGTGACATGACAGGATTTGAAAGTTTCTTGTTAAGGCTGGTTTGACTCTCACTACTGCTATTTGTGAAATCGCTCTGATCTGCTAAATAAACAAACAAACTGTGTTTCAGTTCGGGTGTGCACTGCATAATCTGAACTAAAACTAGATAAAAAAATAGAAAAAAAGACTAACTTTGATGTCTTGAGAGAGCCTGACCAGAAAGTTTGAAGGTTTTCAGTTTGAAGTATGTTTCAGTTTGTAATGTTGCTTAAAGTTTGAAGGTTTTGAAGGCAATAGTATATCAGAAAAACTGATTGTTGCTAGAATGTTTCTACCATGAATTAGCACATTGCTAAAAATGTTTTGTTTTTTTTTGTTTGTTTTTTTGCATGAATTGGCACATTGCTAGAATGGTGCTATAGCATGATTTAACACATTTTTGAATTAACGCATTGCTAGCTTGTTTTAACATGTGGCTAGCATGTTTCTACCATGCATAAGCACATTGTTAGCATGAATTAGCACATTGCTAGTATGTTTTAGCATGTTTCTAGCATGAATTTGGCCATATCTAATTATTATTTAGCATCTATGGTGGTCACGGCCCTGCTGTGATGTAAACCGAAGGCTATTTACGCCTATATGTCCTACTTCAACTTCCTGTTTCAGTGGGATTTACATCAACACGGAACAAAAATTGTATTAAGCTATTTCATGGTCTTTAATGCTGTTTTGCTCTCTGTCCCTCTGGATTCATTGTTGGCATCATAATCAGAACATCTATTTTTCCTGTATCTGTTTACTGTGTATGGCTTAATTTTGTTGTGGTGGAGGATGTTGCTGCCTTGCAGGAAGCAATAATATGAAATATGACGTGCAAGTCGCTTGATTATTGTCTCCTGAAAGGAAATATCTATAACTAAATGTAAAAGCTGAAATTTCATCAGCCCGATATTCAGGCTGCATTTCACCCTTCCTTCAGATCGTGATGTTTGTTCTGTTGATTTAATTCTGCTGCTCTCTCTCTCTCTCTCTCTCTCTCTCTCTCTCTCTCTCTCTCTCTCTCTCTCTCTCTCTCTCTCTCTCTCTCTCTCTCTCTCTCTCTCTCCTCTCTCTCTCTCTCTCTCTCTCTCTCTCTCTCTCTCTCTCTCTCTCTCTCTCTCTCTCTCTCTCTCTCTCTCTCTCTCTCTCTCTCTTATTTTCTAATTTCTATTAACTCTCTTATTTTCTAATAATTCAACGGACAGGAGTCAATTGTTCTAATACTATGGTCACCACATCTTAAGACATTGTTCAGAAGTTGTATTTCAAGACATTTGTCAGGTTTTTGTCCTTAAAATGCTCTTGTGTGCAGGAATTATTACTCATCCCATTCCTCCGTTGTTAATTTCAAAACGTCATTTTAGAGCTAGTAACAGAGGTTTAAGCCAATGATAGCAGACGAATGCAGTCATTAATGAGAGAGAGATAGGTTAAGCATAGTCTGTCTCTCAGCAGTGTATCTAAACTAATAGCTAAACTGTAAGTTTATCTGCTCCAAGAATAGCACCGTTATTACCTCACTAGTGAGAAATGTCATGTAGCTTTGAAGTTGCTAAACTATTTTACTGATAAAATCGCCAGAGCAACACGTTTCTGTGTGAGGGTGTCCGTACTGTATGTGTGTGTGTTTGAGTGGGAGAAAGAGAGAAGCCTATGTGCTTTCCGTTTGTCATTTTTATCTTATTGTTTGCTATATTTATTTGCTTAGTTAGTCAGTGTCGTTGTGGGTTTTGGTCCTTTTGTTGTTAGTCTGTAAGGACCTTTGAAATAATTGAAATCATTTGGCGAAGTGGTATGGAACTGTAATGTGGTCGAAACCTGCCTGGAATTACTTTAGCCGTGGGTTTCCCTGAAAATAATTGCACTCCTTTCAACGTTTGTCAACCAATCAGATTTAAGCATTCAAGAGACCTGTAGTATAAGAACCAATAATCTCAGCACAGATTATTTGGTAAGTGCATAGCAGTTTTGCTCTTAAGGAACGAGTAGTTACCTTTTAATGCAGTAATTATTAGTTCATTAATTATGGATAACGTTATTTTTTCAGAATGCTTAACAGTAAGATGGGAAAATTATACTATCCAATGTCTTGGAAATTGACCAGGGTTGAGTTTGTATCATTCATTGCACTTACAGTTTCTCAAATTATTACACTTGGTTGTACCCAAATGATACCTGAGATCATACATTTGTTTTAGAAGAGATCTATTGTTACTTCTCAAAGGCTCCACTATCCTAGCAACCCCTCTGAACACCCTAACAGCATCATTACAATGCTCTGGCAACCAACTAGAAGCAATGTATTGTCCAAGTTTTGCACAGGCAAGAGCCACTCACATTTTCTTCAAACTTTCTTCGATCTTTTTTTTTTTTACTATGATGCTATCCTGTCAGTCAGAGTCAGTCTTTCTCCTTTTGCACCAGATGGTGATTCTAAGATGTAAGTAATTCGAAAGTTATTAACTGGTCTAAATTTTGTTTTTTATATGTTGTATTATCTTTTATACTTCCACAACCCAACTGTTTGATTTTGAAAAGTGTACAATAATTTACATTGGGCATGTATAGTTGTCACTTTCAGGGGAATTTTTTTCCACAAGCCTTGCTTAATACGTGACGCTGGTACAGATGCTGTTTATTTTTGCTCCTTAATCTCCATAGCTGAACCATGATCACATCCTTTTACCGTAATGCTTTAAGGAACCATGCATTTCTTGTTTTGGTAATGAGAAACTAGTTCTGGGAATGTCCTAAGAATTAGATTGTGCCATTAAGGCCATTCAAACATTAACTGGCAGGAAGTGAAGAGTAGAGAGATGAAAATAGAAAGACCGTGATGGTGGTGGTGATGTTGTAGCAGTGCTGTCTCATTTGCGGTCTGTTCCCCCTGAATGCCGTTGTTGCGTTAAAGCTGTCTGAGGCAATGAAACATGGAGATGGGGAATCTTAGAGATGGAGGAAGAGAGCAGTCAGCTGAGGAAGTGTAGATGGCCATCTGTCACAGGTCTCCACTCACTCAATGCTGATAACAACCTCTGCTCACCCAGTAGGATAATTCAATATTCTCTATGAGCCAGTCATGGCCGTCACTCTGTCCTCGGAGACGGCCCAGATACCAGAAACTCTCAACAAAGCTTTACCGAAGTGTGACTGAGCAAATCATAATGTCACATTGCTGAGGTATTAATCATAAATAAATGAGGTATTAATGTGCATTCCACAACTGAGACTTTAAAAAAAATGTACCTGGCATGACACAATAAAGGGATAAAAGCTAGTCTTCCAGAGCTTCTGTTGACATATTCTTGTTTTATACTTATATGGCCTTATTCAGAATAGCCCCGTCCTGCTTTTCATAACTGCAAGGCCATCACCATGACTTAAACACTGAAGGGACATTTTTTGTTTGTGTGTGGGTAGTTTTCATTTTGGGGTTGGGGTTATGTCATAAATGTAATTCTTTTTATTCAAAGGGATTAAAGAAATAAAGGATTTAACAGGAATTAAGGAAAGGTGAGACACATAGGCAGCATATCTGGGATTGTTCCATAAGGGGTTTGATGTCATGACTGCTTTGTTTCCAGGCGGACCGCAAAAGAGTGCAACACACACTTTTCCCGGAAATCCTGGAGAAATCAACCAATCAGATGACGACTCCGTTGATGATGTCTGAGGCTGAGACTACCCTAAAGTTGATGTCTATGGTAGTTACGGCACTGCATAACTGTGATTGAAAAAAACTTCTAATTGGCTGTGATTTGTGTAGCTTTACAAAGCAGATTTGTGTTTGATGTAGACAGACCAATTACATGTTGCTTGCAACTGCCGGGGTGTGTTTCCCGTACAGCGACATAACTCGCTGCTGAACTGCTGAACATGCATCGTTGAAGAAATCAACTAGCTTGTCACGACTGTTTCCCGAAACCCTACTGTCACAAATTTGACGCTCAACCACATTGGTTAATGATGCCATGCATATGGTGGAGTAATAACTTATTTTTAAAAATCTGTTTGAGATGTTATTAATGCTAGATTTTTTTGCTATAAATTACGGACATCTGAGGACTAATTCTCATTTTGCTTTATTTCCAAATTCAATCATAGGCTCGTTCTTACGTACTAGAGCAGGTACGCACATGCACGCTCTTCAAAAACAGTGCTTTAAATCTCTTGACAAACTAAAAAACGTAAATTTGTATACAGTATATTCGAAATAAAAGATATAGATTGCACTCAATGTCAGCTTGCTAATTTGTCTTAAGATAAGGATAAGTCCACTTGCCATGCAAACAAGAAACTCTGCTTCTAACCACAGGTCGAGAGCTGTCGTTCCAACCACACAACTTGGTGATGCTGTTTGCGAATGTTCGTTGGAACTATGGTTTCGGGAAACACCGACTCGTTGTACCATGCTGATAACGACGGAACTTGCGACCATAGTTGGGTATGATGCTTTCGGGAAACGCACCCCTGGTTAGGACACGATGATAGTCATGTATAACAGAGTCAGGTAAATTTCCCAAACAACTATTTTCAGGACTGTTACTAGCAGTGTAACCTCAGACAGTACAGCCACTAAACGCCCACAGACAGTTCAAGGACTATTTGACGCACACTGCACTCCAAAACTGCAAGAGTAACCTTAAATCACCCGTTCCAGTAGATCTGAGGTTTTCTAACTTTTTGATGGCAATATGATGATATCCTTTTGAAAAAAAAAAGCCACCTGTGTATTTTCATAAAAAGCAGTACGAGACAAATATTAATGTTAAGTGTCATATTATTAAAAGTGTTATCCTTCCTTTATTATCCTAAATTAATTTAATATAATTCATTGTACTAAATCCAAAAAATAAATTAAAATAGTATGCCTATCTTTCAAATAAATAAAATATTTGTTAGTAATCTCAAAAAATTAAGTTGCACTCGCATACAAGTCACAAAATGGAAGAAAAGATCTTTTGCTACTTCCATTTCATCGCAACGTTTGTTTAAAGACAAGCATTTTAAACCTCTGTCTTATTTTTGTTGCTTTTTTGTGTTTCCTATTCTGTTTCAATGAAGTGAGTAGAGCTAGTAGAACTATGGATTAGCTCAAGTTTCCAAGGTTCTTGCCGTTTGAGTCTGAAAAGCATATTTAAGACTTTAGTTTGAGACATTTATTAGAAAATAAACAAGATATCATTGACCACACTTGTATATTCTGCTTTGTTTAAAGCTAGTCCCAAACTAAAATGCATTATGTCAGTGCAAGTTGCTTACAGCTAAAACAGCACATCTTAAAATATGTCAGTGCCATTGTTTTGTCTTAAGACGCACACCAGTATTGCTTTTTTCTATGGCACATATATAAAATCTACTTAAACGTCCTAATTGAACTAAGGCCTAATCCTGGCTTAATATAAACCCTATCTGTGAAACCAGACATGTTGGTCAGATGGTCTCTTCCAGTCTAAGTGGGTGGTTGTGAAGCGACCTATCAGAAGCGTTTTCCCCAATATGACAGATTGCAGTAAACACTGGCACATTTTTATCCATGGTTACATCTAGCAGTTCCTCAGGTTTCTATGGATCATATGCCACAAGACTGAGACTAAATGGGGCAGGATGCCTAACTTAACCTAATTCAATGTAGTTTGAGGTTAGAAAGATGCCTCACACGCTGATAGGAGCAGACAGAAGCCACAGAGACGGCTGCCATGTTCACTGTACCCTGCACTCTTCTTTAAAAGCCTGACAGTGTTATCATGCGCTCACTGAGATGGTGGAGGGGTGCATTATTTGAGCACACTGAGTGATTTGTATAATACCTCAAACTTCACTATGCTGTTTTCTCCTCTAATCGTCCCTGTCAAATTACATTCAAGCACCAGGCATGCATTTGTCATCTCATTATATTATCTGTGCACTCGTGGCAACCTTGGAGTCTGGCTCATTATTCTGGATCTGCCCACACACTTGATGAAGCCTGTGCAGATCCATAACAGCAATGTATTAGCACTTGATTTCTGCTGTTGCTGTTTA
Organism: Tiaroga cobitis; assembly: GCA_030578255.1. NCBI lineage: Eukaryota > Metazoa > Chordata > Actinopteri > Cypriniformes > Leuciscidae > Tiaroga > Tiaroga cobitis. The sequence goes on from CM060603.1 coordinate 37,455,650, forward strand.
CACAGCCACACACCTGAAGTGCTTGTAAACATCCAGCCACATATCCTGTATTTTATGACTGTTTTCTTGTTAGTTTATAGTTGGTTTTGTTAATTATTTTTTTTAAATCATGTGCTGCCATGTCCTGTTGTGTATGGGGAAACGCCAAAAGCAGGACGAATCAGTGCAAATCGATTAACCCAAACAGAACGGACACTGCAGAGCGTGATGTGAGCACCTCGAGCATGTGTATTCTTGTGTGGCTCAATGGATTGTGCCGCTCGGAACAATCTGAACACCGCTGTGTGAACCAGTTTGCAGTGCTGTGTGACCCATTTCAATTCGGCACGATCTCTGTTATGAAAGCCTATGGGAACCTCAAATGACTTTACTTGTTGAAACCACATCAAGCGTGTTGATGAGGAAAACGGTTCAATTTACACTACCATTCTTACTTTTGGGACCAGTAAAAGATATATATATATTTTTTCTTCTGAAATTAATACTTTTATTCAGCTAGGATACATTAAATGGATCAAAAGTAACTGAAAAGCACAATTTAAAAGCATTTCAATTAATTTATTATAACATTTTTATAATGTTTCAAAAGATTTCTATTTCAAATGCTGTTCTTTTGAACTATCCATTAATCAAAGAAAAATTATGGTTTCCACAAATATATTAAGCAGCTACTGTTTTCAACATTGATAATAAGAAATATTTCTTGAGCACCAAATCAGCATATTATAATGATTTCTAAAAGATCATGTGACACTGGAAACTGTAAAAATTCAGCTTTGCCATCACAGGGATAAATTATTATTAGTATTATTATTATTATTATTTAATGTTGTTTTTTTTACAATTATTACTGTTTTTTTCTGAAATAACTGCAGCCTTGATGAGCATAAGAAACTTTTTTTAAAACATAATGGAATAGTGTATGTAGTTCTATTTAGTTTTTTTTTTAAAGCTATTTAGTATTTAATTTCTGAATGAGGTAGTCTATTTTTTTATAACAAACACCATGATTTGTTTTATAATTCTATCTTACCAGGTTTATATGGATTCATGAAGCATCCTGTCAAATATGGGTTCCTTTGAGACAATTAATATTGGCAATTGCACTTGGGGTATTTATATTAGTAATCAGTACTATTATTAGTTTTAGTACACAATCTACACACACATGAGAAGTCGTGTTTCTGGTAATCAGAACAGCTGGAAATGACACGTCCTCTTATGTGTAACTGTAGGGCTCTCGTCTCTCTCCAGTGTTCTGTCTCAACAACTGATACTGATTCATCTCAACATTTCTTATTTCCACCATTTTTGAAGAATATCCTGATTTCACATTTATAATAAAAGTGAATGTGGATGGGTGCTATTGAGCTCCAAACTGACACAAAAAGTACCATAAAAGCATCATAAAAGTGGTCCATCTGATTCGTGTGCTTTAGTCCATGTTTTCTGAAGCCAACCAACATTGTTTAATGAACCAGATTGAAATTTAATTTATACATTTCAAGCTCTCAAATCATTAGATGTTCATCAGTTTCATCGGGTTTGACGTCAGTGACATCAAACAACATTAGTTCTCAACCTTCACTGACAATAAAGTATTCCTTTAAACTTAACTTCACATCCAGTCATTTTCTAATAAAATATCGCTTGTGTATGATGCATAAAATCCTGTACCCTTTAATTGTAATGCCTTTCAAGTGCATTTAAAATGCATAATGCAAAACTTATTTACTAATTTTAATACAATAAAAACCTACTTACACATAATAATCAAGACATGTTTAGTTTGAAATACAAGTTCACAAAAGAGGGAAAACACGAAACATAAAAATAAACGAGGGAAATCCACACACTGTTTAACTGTAAACAATAAGACATATTGCGATCAATAAAGATCTTCGTCATAAAAATAAAAAAATCCTGGTTTAAATAGATGATGAATGATGGTTGATGAAATTTCAGTGTGGTTTTCGACTTTTGGTCTGTTGTTTTTTTTTTTTGTCATGTGAGAAATGTTGTATAGAAAAGATGATGAAGTGTTTTGATGTCTAGAATGGCTGATATTCTACTTAACAACAGAAAGACAGTAACCAGTAGGGATTTAGGACTCGTTTCTTCCTCTGCCATCTCCATGGTAACAGCACAGGGCTGGAGACATGAGTAAAAAGCACAGGAATGATTAAAGATAAAGAGCATGTCCTTCTGTTGCTGCACATGCTCACACACATATTGGGTCCTCACCATTACAGTTCAGTTCAGAGGAAAAACAATGAGCTCTCACACACACACACGCACCCACTCGCTAATCATGGCACATTGTGCCAAAGGGCTCTTTGTTGCAGAGCTTTTCTCTGCCAAGCACTGATATTAGCACCATTTCTGTCTCATAATTCACACAGGACTGGAAATGCTAAACGAGCATGTGCTAGTTTTCTTTTGTTTCAAAATGTAATGCTGCTTTTTGTGTGTGTGTGTGTGTGTGTGTGTGTGTGTGTGTGTGTGTGTGTGTGTGCTGTAAATGATGCGAGACTAAAAGAAGATTTTGTTTGGTTGACTCTCATGAACCCTCTCAAGAACATGACTGAATCTTATAAGAAATTATATTTGGTGTATATAGGCCTGTACACTACCATTCAAAAGTTTGTGGGCAGTAATTTCTTGGAAATAAATTACTATTTTATATTCCAGATGCATTAAATTGGTTAAAAAGTGACATTAAAACATTTGACTTTATATTCATCAAAGTACAAAGGAAATTGGATTAGAACAAGATGTTCCATAAAAAATGTTAATATTAAATTGATTCTTGTGAGTGATTTTCTGTGTAGGCATGCATTCAATCAGCCTGTCTGTATCCATGAGCCCCTTTTTTAGACAGTCTTACAATCTAGAGCTTAGTCTATTTTTAACTTGGTATGATTTGAAACAAGAAAAGAGTAAATATGCCAAAGACTGAAAACAATGACAATCTATTCTGTACATGAATAGACATCATTACAGTAGGTGTCATGAAAGAGGAAAGGGTGGGTTTGCTCAGGGTTTCTCTGTTGTTGTTATTTGAGTCTAACCACAATTTAGCCACCCCTACGTATAACAGTGAAAACATGGAAAGCCGGAAAATGTTGTCAATGGCGGGGAAGCGTCGTCTCATAAATTATGGAAAAATTCCGTCAGTGGCGAGAAAAGAGTTAACCAAAACCGAATTGTTTACCATTCATTGACGAGGCTGTTGAGAAACTGTTGCAGATGAACAACATCTTCTGTTATTCAAACAAGTGTCCCTAAATGCTGAACGATCAGCCATTTAATCAGTCTATCACTATTACAAGCCTTTTTCTTCCCTTCTTAAAGCACGTAAAGGTGCAGTAAACCGAGCACCACAACACGCTTGTAGCCAATCAGCAGTAGGGGGCGTGTCCTCTCATGATGGGGGAGGAGAGAGAGTGAGCAAGAGTGAGATGTGAAGAAAAACTGTAGAAAGAAAGATGGCTGAGGCTGAAAGACATTGCAAAAGAGAAAAGGTCAGGAATATCACTGGAAAAAGAAGGGTTTTGATTAGGCAAGAGCTTTAGGATCCGTGCTAATATTAGCGCTGGAGGGACCAGGCCTGATAACGGATGCTGAGGTTATGTTGTTTCTGCTTCATATGTGAGTAACATTGGTTTTGCTATGTTTAATAGAATCAAGATATGCTGTGGTTGTAATGCTAGCTATAGTAACAGGACAGTATTGAGTGCTATTGTTTGTCTGGAGCTGGAGTGCTGCTGGCGACTAACAACCAACTCTTGCTTGTATGTGTACTGTATGTTAATTTTTGTTCTTCCTTATTCGTTTGCCATATCTTTTTTTCGCAAAGCAATTTTTTCCTTTGATAAAGAGACATTCCCTCTTGCATTGCATGTTTGTGTATTTTGGGGGCGGAGCAAAGAAGAGAATCGAGTGTTTGTTTGGGTTGATGTCAAATATCAACAGTGTTTCTCAGAGATCGCTTACTGCGCCTTTAATGTTCACTATTTCATTAATTTGCAGTTGAACAAATCCGTTTCTCAGAGAACAGCTGTAGTAATATAGAAACCCTCTTACATTACAGTCATAACTGACCTATAAATAATATAACACTGCAGGAAAAATACATCTCTTCTCAATGCTTAAGGGTGGAATTAACCAGCTGAGAAATATTGAGCATAAAGACCATTAATTAACGCAGTCATATAGTTAAATCACACAAAATGTATTTCCTTTCTGTGTAGGTGTATTTCATCCTTTTAAAGATTCTTAAATTTGCAGTGTTATTAAAAAACCTTTTTAGCAGTCAGTTCCGGGAGACTTTGTGCTTGTTCTCATAGTTTCTTCTGAAAGAAATGCTAAGCACAAACTTTTTCTTTCTTCCACAGAATGAGAAAACGCTTGGTCATTCTGCAAGCAGGTCCAGCAACATTTCAAAGGTATGAAAATCCATTTCCTTCTCCTATTCTACTGAGACTGAGCGAGTGGCTTAGCTTTCTAGGGGGTCTGCACCTGCTATCTAAAAATACTTTTTTCATTTTCCTCAAACTTTGTTCTTTTAAGATTTCTAAGCATTTCAAACAGAAATATATTTATTTGCCTGATCCAAAGGAGATAGGAAGGACATTTTATCTGGCCTAGAAGCAAGAAAAAAGTGCAGCAGACAATAACAAAATCTCAAGAGCTCATTTTATGCTTATGTAGACTCTTTCACTGTGGTTATTTTTCAGGTCAAGGAAGCTTTGTACTTTATTATCCAATCTTGAATTCCCATTTTCACCTGTTTATCTGTCTGATATTTAATGAATGCCATGTGCCATAGGCTTAAAACATTCTATGCAAATGAGACCTGAATGCTTGCAGGTCCTTATTCCTACTGTATATTTTAATACGAGTTCTTGCGATAGTGTTGTTATAATAAACCTCTGTACTAAATGGGGCAATAGTTGCCCTTAAATGTCTGTGCCACTTAACTGGATGTGTTATGCAGGTAGCCAAGTATAAACATGTTGACAGTTTAACTAACTCCCACTTGCTCAGCAAGATTCTCCTCAAATGTTTGCCCTATTATATGACAGTAGTTGATCTGAAATGGAAGACTGTTTACTGTAATGCACGACAATGGCCTTTGCACCCATGTTGAGAATATAGTGCGTACTTGCATTGTCACATTTCAGAAAGCGTCAGTAGGTAGCTAGAAGTGTCCCTGCACTTATACTTGTGTATAGTGTTTCCACTCTAATGAAAAATCAATGCCACTTTTGGTCTTATTTCTTAGATTATATATTAAAATTTGCCTGTGTTACATGTTCTTGCGTTGCATAATCATGAACTGCATTTGGATACATTTTAAAATACATTGAGTGTAATCCAGCTTATATTGCTAGCATTCATATATTTGTGCTTTTTTTTATCTAGTTATGTAACAGTTCCTTATTGCCATTAGGGTTGGGCGGTATTACGGTAATATCGTATACCGCGGGTATACATGCTCAAAATGGCAACGGTATCAGTTTCAATACCGTCATTACCGGCACTTATATATAATATATAAATATAATTTATTCAATGCCTAAAAATGATTGTTGTTGTCATCAAGTGACAGTGTGGAAGAGAAAGAGAGAGAGAGAGAAGGGAGAGGCGGTAAATACTGACGAGGCAATTTGTAAATGTTGCAATAAAAAAGGTGACCGCGAGAGATGGAAACACCTCCAAACTAATGTCGCATCTCCGAAACAACCACCCACTCACTGCTGCCAGGATGCATTTTGCCCCGATTTCATTAAATAAGCGCATAGTTTATATTTGTTAAAATATTATAATGTTATTTTTTTACGTTGATAATGAAAAGTGAACAGCACGAGTAAAATGGGATGCATCGGGAGTCAGACATTGACCACTTAATTAAGTTTCATTTTGCAAAAGGCCTTTCTTTAAATAATTTTTATAATTTATTTAAAATTTAATTAATAATTTTTAATTAAATTTTAATAATTTTTATTAAATTTAATCAAATTTAATTTAATAATTTAATTTTAATATTTTTTTTTTATCAACCAATTGCCTGGATTTAATAAATAAGAATCAAATATAGCAGACAACATAATCATAACATGATCGCTGGCGATCACTTGCATTGAAATCTCATCATAAATTAACCGAAACTCAGTGTATGCCTCACAGACATGACAGATAGGCCTATATCTAAATAAAGCTTTAAATTCCATGAAACGAAACAATTCAAAACGAAAAGATATAGGCCACTCGCTGATTATTTAATCCATGATGTGCATTTCTCTCTATGCACGTTCATACGGAGATGGCGATCATCAAGTTAAACGAAATTATTCCAAACGAAAAGAAATAGGCTAGCCTACTCTCTAATTATGTAATCCACGATGTGTATTTCTCTCTATCGTTCACTATGGATATGGCGATTCGTCAATTTCTTTAAACGAAACAATTCAAAAGGAAAATAAATATAGGCAGCATACTCTCTGATTAATCCATGATGTGCATTTGTCTCTATAGGCGCGTTCACTACGGAGATACCAATCGTCAATTTCTTTAAACGAAACAATTCAAAACGAAAAGAAAAAGGCTAGCCTATACCTTCTGATTATGTAATCCATGATTTGCATTTCTCTCTATATATGCGCGTTCACTAGGAGAGGGCGATCGTCAACTTAATCTTTGACACGGACAGAAAAGTTGTATTAATAAAAATCAATTGACGCGTGTCACCGAATTTACAAATGCACTTCTTGCTTGTTGCTTGTTAATTTAATTTAAATTAATTAATAAAATGAATACTTTAATTGTCATAATTAAAATAATTAAATATTATTAAGTGTCCCATTTTTGCTCATTTATAAATAGTATTTATATCTACCACCCCCTCAGCACCTGGGTTAAAAAATTATTTGGCACCACCATATTATAACGGCCCACGTATTAAAAATAGTCGAGTCTAAATAGGGCTCCGGCTCATAATTACATTTAATGCCGTCAGCCGGGATCAGACACATTGTGCACGGGTTGGCCTTGATTTTTGTTTTGATTTTGATTTTTTTTGCCCGATCTGGTATTCAGTTTCTGAACGGTGTAGGCACAAGACAACAGTTTGGTGATGCTGTCTGAGCCTTATGTCATAATTTTTAATTAGCCACGGTAATGCCGTATACCCCGGTAAAATAGGGAGGAGGTTTGATGGTATCAAGATTTGGATACCGCCCAAGCCTAATTCCCATTTATTTCTTTTAATATAAAATAACTTTGGAGTTGCATTCCGACTAAAAACGCAAACAGATTTGCTCTCACCCTATTCAAATAAACCTTACCCCACATTTGTATTGAGTTGACTATTTAAAGATAGGACTGCGAGTGAGTTCATGTTGGAATCATATCTGTCAGGCATTTTCACTCTAACATGGTTCTCTTCCTCTTAGTGGAGATTTACTGCACTTCTGCGTAACATTGAGCCTCTTAACAGATAAACCCTTCACATGAACTAATAGATGTCAGGGTCACCTATTCTGAAAAACGCTCCACTGGTGTAGCTCAAGACATTCAGCTACTGAGGACTTTGGGCTCACGCTCAAGCCTTGAGCGCTTAAAGGCTGTTTTCACATTTGGTTTGAATGCATTGTTCAAACTTACGACACTGATATTCTCACGGCGAAGGTCTTTTTCATTCTTCGCTTAGGAGTAAAACGATGTTTGAAATACCTTTTCAGCAGAATATCAGTTAGCAAACATCCCAACGCCACCCACACTGCTTGGACCAGCGTGTAGATGAAAATGTGCTACTCTTTTTAATCAGAATAACAAAAAAAAGGCACAACAAAAATGACAGTGGTGAGAAAACATTAGTTAAGAAAGCATCCGGTTATAGCGATGTTGACAGATTTGCACCAGCCACTCCAGTCAAGTCATGTCACGTTTACAGTATTTATATACCACTGCATACAAAATATTGTTTTAAAGTAAGTATCTTTATAATATTATACATAAAAATGGTGTCAGTGTCTCTTAATTAGAATTAAATATTCAATTAATACTATAAAGCAGCTCTCCACTGTCCAGTGTGTTCATGTTTTATTGCATCTGAACTGAGCAGGACTGAACAGAAGAAATGAACCGGTGAAGATTTCCACGTCAAAGAAGGCAGAGCCTCAGAGCCACACCTATATTACATAATCACCATGGATCAATAGTAGTTTGAAGGGGTTTACCAGCCTGAGCGAACTTTTCCGGAAAGTTAGCTTTGGCAAGCTGTTTCAAACTTCCAAAACAAACTTTGTTTTGGCCTGATTTTGTTCGAAATGATGTCCCACCAGTTAGTTCTTTGATTTCGCTTCAAGTATATCTCCTTTATTTTGCACATTGTAAAAATTGAAGACACCAGAATACCAACTACCTTAGGCTTTGTGAACCGTACAGTGAATTCCCTAAATGTTTGTTCTCATAATTTAGTGCTTTTAGGAGTTGAGTGAAAAGTTTGTCTTCATTTACTTTTAAAGCCTCGTGTACTGTAGCACATGTTCAATTGACTGTTTTGCACCAAGGAGCATCAGGATGTTCTGCGTTCATCCCCAGCGGAAAGAAACGTTTCATCATTCCAGAGCTCATTTGTTTCCGACAGGATTAATAACATAAGAGGTCCCATTACAGTTGTTATCATTTCAGTGTCCGACACGCACTCATGCTGCATGACAAGGTTTTGACTGCAGAGAAACCCAAAGGGTCCTAATAGGGGTCCATGGGGTGTTCCTGTCAGCTCTGTCATTTCAACCGCACATTAAGCAATCAAACAAAACAACACATGATCCATGTCAGTGTTGTTATTATCCAGAATCTTTCTGATTGGGGTGATCTCATCCAAATATGAAATACCTTTTTTATTATTCATGTTGTTCCAATCCCATATGACTGACAAAGATGATATATTTTTTAAATGCATTTTTTGCAAGTCAATGGGGTTCAATCATGTTATGTAGACACTACAGTTAAAATATCTTTTGTGTTTTACAACACAAAATCAAACAGGTTTGGAAGAACATGAGGGTGACTAAATTATAATTTTCATTTTTAGTGAAACTAGACTAGAAACTAACTTTTTTTTTTCAATGTTAAAATACTTGAAATGCAGAGAACTTGACACTGTAAAAAATATATGATTAATACGTTATGCCAAATGTTTTACATTGCTTTAAAATATTGCTTAAAAACTTTGAGTTAAGCAATTTTTTATAAGTTGTACAACATTCAACTTTAATGTAATTTAATTTTGAAATAACATCAATTAAAATAATTACAATGAACTTGGACGTTTAAGGCAGCAACTTTTAATTTTATTTTATTATTTTTTACATTGCTCAGCAACACTAGCTCAAACAATGGTGTGGGTTTGGGGCAGGAATATCTGTCTGTCTGACATATAGCTGTCATATTGACTGTGTAGGTCAAATATACCTAGTTTACGGAGGTTTTTAAAGGAGGGTAGAACATCTGTTGTGAATCCCTCTGCCTCCTCACATCCATCAAGTGTCACATGTAAGTGATTGACAGACCTTTTTTATGCCAGCGTCTGCGTTCGTTTCCATAATCATTCTGTAGACATACGCCTCAAATTGTGCAGATGATAATGTACAAACAATTAGCTACAGAGTTGCTAAGAAAATTGGTTCCAGAAAATTGGTTCGGGTTGAACAGTCTGGAAACAAAACCTTGCTTATTTAAAGGCTTTTGTATTTAGTGCTGATATCTGTACGCAACTTTTTCCTAATTTCCTTTTGATTGCTTTTTAGGTTCAATCCAAAAGATCAAAAGAAACTCAAATCCACCTCATTATGAAACATTCTTACTAACTGAGTCACACTGGGTTTTTTATCATTTATGCAATAATGCTATCAACGAAAAACCTACAGTGTGTAATCATTTATTTCCTCATTCACATTAACAGTCCCTCAACTGACCTTTATTGCCAGAGTTACTGTACAGAGTTATCAAGTTTATAATATAATCTTCCGATTCACAAGTTAATTCACTACATTTTAAACCAGTGGTTCTCAACCAGGAGGCCTTTATTCTTATCCAGATAATCTGAAGCAACAGGAAAAGTAATTGGATTTTCGAATATTGTGAACAAAGGGGGGCACTGGAGTCTAATAGGTTGAGAATCACAGTTTTACATCACATGTCTTTTTCAAAAGACTGATAATGACTTGTAGGCATCTACTGTAGGTGGATAATGGGAAACAGTAGGTGCTCAGTATATGTAATATATCAGTGAGCGATTTTGTGATATCTTACGGCTAAGGGCCAGGAGACCATGAAAATGGGCTGAAATCTATTTTGTACATTGACATTTTCACATTTGGCAGATGTAATTTAACATTATGAACATTGTGGTTTTGTTTGTAATTAAACTATTCGGTGTGTGTATTAACCTTAGTTGTCTGGCCCTTTGCACACTTGTGCTTATGTTGTGGGCTGAGGGAAGATTTTGGAGCGTGTAATCTTGGCCCAAGTTGCTAGGTCACTGTGCTCTGTGTGTGTGATGAATGGAGCCATGGAGAGAGGACAACTCCCAGAATAACACTCGTCACTGGGAGCTATTTATCCCTCCAGAGGCGGATGGCACACGCTTACTTTACAGTAGCTTTGTGGAGGAAGAGATCGGAAGGTCTTATGAAGGCTTGCTGAGGAGTTTTGGAGGCATGGGCTTTACTCTCCCTCTCTTGTTATGTATCCCACATGTTCATTCTTTCTCCTATCTTTTCTCTAATTACAGAATTGATATCACAAACATTTACTTTGAAGTTTGGGTGTCTCAGGTGATGGTCCTTTTAGAAAGCCTTAAAGGCTATTCATGTGTTTTGTTTTTTTTTTTGTTGTTTTTTTTTGTTGAAATTTCAAAATACACTAGTGTTAAAGTTTTGGGTCTGTAAGAGTTTGTAAATGTTTTTATGAGAAGTCTCTTATGCTCGTTAAGACGCCATTTATTTGATTAAATAGTAAAAACGGTAATATTGTAAAATATTATTACTAAATATGCTTTCTATTTGAATATATTATAAAATGCAATTTATTCCTATGATAGTAAAGCTGAATTTTCAGCATCATTACTCCAGTGTCACATGATCCTTCAGAAATCATTGTAATGTTTTTTTGCTGCTCAAGAAACATTTCTTACTATTATCAATATTGAAAACAGCCGTGCTGTTATTTTTGTGGAAACCATGATATGTTTTTTTGTCTGTATTCTTTGATAAATGCAAACATTGCTCTGTTTGTTTTGAGCATCCCAACTAGTCCAACATACTAACATTGGCATTCTCATTGAGTCTGGTGGATGTTAGAACACTGACAAAAATTGCTCTCAGCATCTGAAGGCTAGAACACATTATACCAATAATGTTCTCTCTAAACTGCATTTGTGCACTTCTGATGTTTTTCCTGTGCTGACCAGAGAAAAAAAAAACATTCAAGTCTCAAAAATATGTGGGAAAGAAGCTGGAGATTTCTTGAAATGCTGCCCATTAAATTGAGCTCTAACATGAGTGACAGCGACTGTTGGCGATGCTGTGTGGGCATGTCTAGAAACTCAACTCAACTCAAAGTTCAGTGCAACTTTATGCAAATCAGCAGAACTTGAAGGGGCGGCCGGCTACCAATGGGAGTGAAGTCAGTGGAGATTATGTGATTCATCTCCCGTGGGACAATCAAGTGGAGTAAAGGGAGAAGACTGAGAAATGAATGTTACTGTGGGTGATTTCACTGTTCAGTTTGTTAAAAATTAAGCAGGGAAAACCATATCAGAAATTCAGTTTTCTCAATGTTTAAGTCATGCATTGATGATCGTTCATCTTGTTAATGAGATGATGCATTTTGCTCTGCTGCAGTACAAACACTTTCCCCAGCATCTTGATATTTTGAGGAAGACAAAAACTTGTCAAAATAGAATGACTTTTTTTTTTTTTTTTTTTTTTTTTTTACTGCCAAAACATTTCATTTAAAATATTTAAATATTATGGCATCCAGCATCAGGAATGCCTGCTATCGACCTGCCAGCTTCCAGTGATAAAATTGCTGTCAGTGTGAGCTGGGCATTAAAACATGCTGTCAACATCTTAACTAAAACCACATGCAGTGATGGGCCTTGTTTATAAAATTTCTGTTCTGGTTTCAGTAGTACTTGTCTCGCAGGTCTGAGCTAATGTCAGTTCGATGTTTGCAATAGAGAATAAATGATTTTCCATTATCTCTGAATAACTCCCATAGTGTGACAAGCTGTTGGTCTCCACAAACAAGTATTTTTTTGAATGTTCACAAATTTACTCACAGGTAGATTGAATCTACACTTGAAAATATGCTTGAGGCAAATTCCATAACTGCAGGACTATTTTCCATTAATAGCATTTTTGCTCATGTGTCTGTCGACACGTGCAAGACTGTGCCTCATCTCTTTACAATTTTCAGCAGTCGCTATGTGGTTTTGTCAAGGGTTTTTTTTTTTTTTTTTTTTTTTTTTTAACTCACACATGACTGTGTGAGTATATCACATCTCAGAAGGAGTCTTCTCTTCACAAACACACACTCTGTCAAGCTTATCTTGCTGCATGGAGCCGGAGTTACTCAGTTAATCACCTTCACACTGTCGTCACAACTTGACTGTGCAACATAGACATAAACACATTTGCCACTTTCCACTATTCTTAAGAAGAACACATCCAATGTGTTTTTATTACTAGATATATTAAGTAAATGTGTATACTGTACATAACAATATTTTTTTAAATAGCAAAAACACAATTTTACAGCTATGCATTTGTGTAAAAATGTGGCTTCAAAAAAGTAACTTTTTTTATTTTTATTTTTAATTTGTAAATCTTTTTAATTGTCTATGTAATATTTAATTTAGACTTTTAAATATGGCTTTAAAATGTGCACACGTTTTAAACGCATTAAACAGAACATCTGACGGGGCAAGCCGCTTTAAACTTTACTGGTGAACTATATCTTACGTTTGAAGCCCTTAATGTAATGCATGTCTTGCTGTATATTTAGGACAGTTTGAATTATGCACTTTCCGCGCAGCAGTTCACTTTGCGTCCTCTGTGATTTTTCAGGTGCACTCGTAATATCAAACTACTGAATATTGATGTAAACAATATTGCCTCGATAGCTGTCATTTATTAAAAAAAAATATATCGATGTATATAAACACGATATACTGCCCAACCCTAGGCTCTATTGTGTACCCCATTTGTGGAAAGTACCATTTAATGTTTGAAAATGTTCTCATCTTCAGTTCCTGAGTTACAGAAAGGGTGTATGTTTGTGAATGTGAACCATATGAAATAATTAAGTTTTAATAGAAGTGCTAATGTAAAGTGCCGTTTACTCAGGCATACTTCCACATTTGTTGTGCCTGAACACATATATTATTTCCTAGTTTCTTTGAAGATTATTCATCAAAGATGTGAATTTGTGTGACTGTGTGTGTCAGCTTGTGTGTTAGTGTAGAGGGCATTTCCGGACACTCTATCCTGTATTGATCCCTGTCAGGCTCAGGGCTATAAATTCTCTATTCGTTACAGATAGAATCAATATGTAATTAGTCTGGGACATAAATGATGGAATCAAGCGTTGTGCATGCGATCCATGCTGCTTTGATTCGAACAGCCAGGTAATATTAGTTTGTTTATGTGTGAGGGAGAAATTTTCAAAAGTTATTTATCTTTAATGTAAACTCCCCACCCCACTTTCTTTTTCAAATGTTCCATTGACGTAGATAATGTTCAACATTTAAAAATTAACTTACATCAATGACATGTCATTTTTCTTCGATCTGTTTATATACTGAATCATGATTGGTCTCATGTTCCTTGCATTTATTTACCACACGTATCACCCAAAGTTTTTTTTTAAATAATTCTTTCACGCTTACCAAGGCTGCATTTATTTGATTAAAAAATAAAGTAAAAACGGCAATATTGTGAAATATTATTACAATTTAAAATAACTGTTTTTTAAGTGTTACTTAATTTTGTGAAAGCTGAATTTTCAGCAGTGTCACATGATCCTTCAGAAATTATTCTGATATGCTGATTTGGTCCTAAAGAAACTTTTCTTATTATCACAGTTGAAAACCCTTAATATTTTGTGGAAACCATGATGCACTTCTTTTATGAATAGAAAGTATAAAAGATTTGTATTTGAAATAGAATTTTATGGTTATAAATTATAAATGTACTGTAACTTTTGATCAATTTAATGCATCCTTGTTGAATAAATGTAATTTTTTTCAAAGAAAAATCTTTCTTTCAAAGAAAAAACTTTAGCATATATTTAAAAAGATGTGCTATATGTTGTGACAATGCCAAAGTGACTGTGATGCATTTCATTTATGCCGAACCAAAAACAAAAAGCTAACTTTACTTGGGATTGAAGTGCTGATTAAGTTTAAGTTTCTAATTTGCTGCTATGGTCTCTGTTTTGCATACAGGCAGGAAGCCCGACCTCTGTGAACGCTCCCTACAGCTTCCCCAGGACTTCAGTGACGCCCTCGAACCAGGATATATGCAGGTAGGTTTGCCCTCCCTCAATCCTGAAGCCTCTTTATCCTCCTGCAGTCTGATCATGTACTGAAAGAGAGAAAAAGATCTAGAGAAAGACTGAACTGTCAGAGCATCAGTGGGCAAACATTGCCATCCATCTTGATTCTGCCATTTTGATTTCTAACCTTCCTCTTGGTTCCTCCCACCTGTCTTTTTGTAATCTTTCTCCATTTGTTCTCTAATGCATGTTGCATGTATCTTTACGTCCGTTTTCTCTCTTCCCATCTCTGTTTCTGCACCTCTCTTTCTGTCCCATCCCTCTACTCTCCTCTCGAATGCAGTTCTAATGACCTCGCTCAGGACCTGGGCTCACAGAGGCCCTTACAGGCCACTGTAGTGCTTTTGAACTCTAATGGTAAAAGCTCAGCATCTCAGTCTGTCACCATGACCACGCTCTGCCTGGACTCTCCCACCAAACCCAAAAATAGGATCTTGTTTGGCACAGAATGGCTCTCTCTACTCAAACCGTCAGTCAACTTGAAACCAGAAGGAGGCAGTCTCAAGTTCTCAAAGTCTCTGAATGATGTGGGACAAAAGATGGACAGCCTATGCAGCGGCCTTCACTTTATAGACCGCACTTGTTCGGACGGGGAGCTGGGAGTGGAGAAGGAACAACTCATGCAAGACGGCCACATCAAAGCCCTCAATGGTCAAGCCAACTCTCCCCCTCTGTTTGCTTCTCAGCCTCCATCCTTCCTCAACAACTACAAATACATCTCCAACCCAAGGCCTGAGAACTGCCTGGCTCCTCTTGCTCCTCCACATTCAGACCTTCAAAGAAGCTCCAAATTCCTGCGCCTCATCTTTCCGCTCA
Source organism: Tiaroga cobitis (assembly GCA_030578255.1). Lineage (NCBI taxonomy): Eukaryota > Metazoa > Chordata > Actinopteri > Cypriniformes > Leuciscidae > Tiaroga > Tiaroga cobitis. The sequence continues at coordinate 37,471,097 of CM060603.1, forward strand.
CCCACTCTTTCACCGCCGGAAGTCTGCAGGCGTCTGAGATGGAAAGCTACGCTTCAAGGCTCCACATCGCCAAGTCATCCAGCGCCATGCTGGACGTCGGTGAGTCTTGCTGTATGGAGGAGATGGGAGACGACGAAGTGTTCGAGGACAATTCTTCTCGGTGGAAGCTGAAGACGGAGGGGTTAGAGGCTCCTCTTTGCTCTCTCGAGGAGGATAGCGACTTGGATCAATCCTCCTCTCCGTTGTCGGAAAAAAACGGGCCGCTGTCGCCCCACTCCCTGTCAGGGGACTGCTGCAGGTTGGTGGGGCTTACTCACTCCCGCCCAGCTCCTCTTACCCATGGGCTTCACCTCTAGGGTGATTCATCCTCGTAGTCCCTCTACAGCCCTCATCTGGATATTTATTTCCTACCAGTCCCTGTTTATCCTTCCTGTTAGAGCCTGAGTGCTGTGATCGTTTTGCTAATGGCAATCGATGATAAGGCTCGTATATGGGTGGAGTTGTGAATGTTAAAGATCCACGGTGTGGAAGAGGAAGTGTCTTGCCTGCTGTGCGGGATACATATTGTATCACAGCACTGTCATGGATAATCTAAGCAGATTTCCTCTGAGAGATCCAATCGATACTTATGGTAATTTGAATTATTATATATAAATGGTATTATTGATGAAGTTTAGGTAGAATGGAGATTGAGATCTGATTGCAGTTTTGGTTGTGGCTTTGCTATTTGAGGTGAAATAACTGATTTTTCTCAGTATTCATCTACAGGGCCTCATGGATGCCTCAGAAAACAATTGGCACGCAACTTATGAAGGAAATGGCTTTGCGGATGACAAACATGCATGAATTTGACTTGGTTTTCACAAATACTTTTTGACATCACAGATTTAAGGAAGTAGTTTTCAAGTGAACTCCTCCATGGCTTATATAGAAAAATAATGTGGCTGCGTCCAAAATTGGTAGGTACTTTCGTCACGTTGTCATTGTCATGTGATCTACCAGTGTCAGTTGCATCGCTTCATTACCATTCACAACTCCTCTACTGTGGCTTCATGGGATAGTAAAGTGTTTATCAGATTCACATCTCATCTGAAGTAATATGTCATCCTGGCACTTTTCACCTACTGTTTAATAAATACTGTGAATTCAGACATAGTATTCTTTTTACATGCTATTTTTCACCTACTAAATAGTAGGGAAGTATGAATGTTTGGATTCAGCCTATTGTTGTTTGGAAAGTGGCTACATCCAGCAAGGTTTTTGAGAAGATGATCTTATGTAAATTAAAGCTATTTGCATCCACTTTACTAGACGTCTTATGTTATACCAATTGCGTACATCTTTCTTAAAGGGGTCATATAATGGTACATGCACTTTTACAAGTTGATTGTACTGAAATGTGTGTTGGCAGTGTCTATACACAACCATCATATAATGATAAAAATCCATCCAGTGTTTTTGTTTTAATCTCCTTATATGTTTTCCCCTGCCTCAAATTGAGCCGTTCGTTTTTGTGACGTCAATAAAACGGACGCCCCTCCCACGATTGTTGATTGACAGGAGTCCGCACAGGAGTTTCAACACAGACCCGCCCTCGCTCGTCCTGTCAATCATAGTCTGCGCGGATCGGCGCGGTCATTGTTGATATGCTGGAGCACTGTCTATGAGCAGAATGGCGTCTAAGCGATTGTGGTGTTCTGTTCTTCGGTGTAATAACGAACACAGCAGTCATTTTAATGTTCCTAAATCCGAACCGCTGAAGACGTAGTGGCTGAGTTTGTTTTCGAAGGGAATATTCCCCACGATCAACGTCAATGCTCTCATGTTTGCCGAATCATTTCTCAGTGGACTGCTTTATAAACGAGGATCAGTGTAAAGCTGGTTTTGCTGAGAAGCTGCACCTGAATAAAGGATCGAAACATATTCGTGTTCCTGCTGAACCTTCAGAAGAACTAAAGTGAGTGTAACATTTTATTAATCTTTATATTAATATTTATATAATCTTTGCAAATCGCCAGCTGCACGCTTCACGATGAATGCGGTACATTACAGCATGTTTTCTATGTACAACGTTCTCAATATAATTCATAATCCCACGTTTATAATGAACAACGCGTGGTTATTGTGTTATTGTGTTACAAACGGTGTATGCGCAGAACAGAGAGGCGGGGTCAGCAAAGCTCATTATCATTTAAAGTCATATGCACTGAAACGGCGTGCTGAAAACAGAGCTGTTTTTTACCAGGTAAAATAAGTGTTTTCTTACAATACTAATGAGAATTTTTAATTAAAGTATATTACAAACTTTTAATTTAGACCCTAAAGAATCATATTGGCTTGTACAAAAATGGCATTATATGACCCCTTTAAGGGTGAGGTGAGGTTTCTTCCCACATGTATAACCACTCTCACGCGGTGCTGTGAAAACACATGTGCTCTTAAAATAGCTGACATTTAGAGATCAGCCAGCAAGACTTATTGGTTTAAACCAGAGCTGACATACCCAGGCTTGGAGATCTACCACAAAGTATGCTCAGGTGTCTTGAGGTGTGATCCATGGCAAGGACACATTTTATGTGGGAGGAACATCCCATGTACCAGAGCATTCGTATATTTTAGCAGCATCTGAATTTTTTTAGTTTGAGGGATCTAATCATGGAATAATATAGGAATTGTATTCATGTCTGCTCTTTGTTTTGTGTTAAGTTCACATCTGCAGTTATATATGTGTATGTGTGTGTGTGTGTATATATATATATATATATATATATATATATATATATATATATATATATATATATATATATATATATATATATATATATATATATATATATATATATATATAAAATCTAATTCAATGAATCGTTTGCACCCAAAAACATTCAATGAAGTCATGTGACATTTTTCATGTATTAAAATGATTTAGTGAAAATATACAGTATGTTAAAAATGGATTGATAATATTGGTGCATATAAATGAAAATAATTAACATTTTTCCATATGTTCATTTTGTGAAAAATACATGGAAAATGTAAAAAAAAAACATTACTTATGAAACATGTCAGCCATGTCACTGCAAATACATATCATGTACCATGCATATCAAATATCATAAAAAGGATTAAAAATGGATATGGGATTAATCTCATAGGATCATATCTGCCAGTGTTTCTACTTTAATACAGTGCTATAAAGTGAAATGTTTGTCTAATGAAATAATTTCACACTTCCAGAACATCAGGTCAATGAACTCATGGGCCAAACCTTGTGAAAAGGCCGGATAGAATGTCTTAAATGTGGTAATTGGATTGATTCTTTCTGTTCTAATTTAATCTAATCTAGCTCTACGTGATGGTTTTAATACAATCTGATTAAAATAGGTGTAAGTGGGATGAGGGAAATGAATCTAGCCTTTATAGTCAAAAAAAAAATACGAGCGATCATAAACAAAAGGAGCCCATTAAAGCGGTGTGCCTTCAGCCCTCTTGGAAGTTATTACACACTGTGCTCAGATGGGCTGTAAAGTCACGTAAAAGATGATGGAGATGTGACAGGCCTCGTTTTTCTCTTTGTCTGTGCTGTTTACTAATCTTGTAGAGCCTTGACTGGATCAGGCATGTCTGAAAATAGTTATTATCCTGGTCATTCAGTCTGAAAAGCTTCCTCTGGACGCTGACACGGAAGGAATCTGTCCAGAGGAATGAGGAAATTTGTGGAATGAGGAATTGAGGAAATCCCTCTCATTTGTGCCCGCGGCAGCTAGTTAACATTTAGAGGGCCAGTATCGCGAAGGATGTAATTGTTACATCCATTACAGTGGCTAAACCGTGTGCTGCGCCCATAATGTCATTTATTGTATGTTGCTCTGTCAGTAAGTATAAACATCAGGGATTAAATGTATGGTTGTTTATATATAGTTTTTCCTCATTCCTCTGGAAAGTACTGCTGCTTGGAATGTTTAATGAAATCAGCCAACTCTTATGTCTGTAGACTTTATTTTGCACATTTAGCAGGCCGTTTTATTTAAAGTGACTTACAGAATTGAAAGTGTGCATTTTATCACGTGTCCTGGGAAGCAAACCCATGACACTGACATTGTACTTTTGAGATCTGCTAGCACAGAAATGTAGTTCCCTTCTTGTGTTTGTTTCAAATCTACCAGCATTCATGTCAATGAACAATTTACAAAATATGAGTAAATCTTCTCAAAATATTCATTTAATTTCCACAATTTAGTTTCTGTCTCATTACATCTCAGTTGCAGCTATCATAAATAAGTTGTAGTAGTGTTAATTCAGGTTAAAAAAAAATATATTTTACATAATATTTTATATATATTTTTTTCATCTGTCCATTTATCTATCCATGTTTTCTCCAAAATTGTATTGTATTTTATATATATATATATATATATATATATATATATATATATATATATATATATATATAATATATATTATATATTATATATTTTTTATATATATATATATATATATTATATAATTCATAGTGTTGTTAATGCAGGTAAAATACTTTTTTACTTTTTTATTTTCCCATCAGTAATTAATTTTTTTTTAATTATTCCTATTGTTAATTCAGGTCAAATTAATATTTACTTTTATTTATTCTTATTTATTTTATTTAAATTTATTGATCATCTGTCTATTTATCTATCCATGCATTCTCCAAAATTGTATTATTAATTTTACCCTTTATATTAGTATTATATATGGAATTGGTCATTAAAATATCAGTTGATCTCTATTTTAAAATGTCATGTGTGGTGTCATGTGAAGAGCACCAGTGAGATGTGAACTCATCTGTGATTCCCTTTGAACTGCCGCTTGCATCAGCGGAACAATGGCGCTGACATCCTCGAAATATGAAACTTGACATTTGGCACACAATTGTTTGTACATGTTGCTTCCCGGATGACCTCTAAGCTTATTAAACATTGGCTGAGTCAGAAATTAAATTCATATGCATAAATGCCCACGAGTGAAAGAAAAAGCACAGCAGCCCACAGGGAAGAAAAAGACTAATCCAATCTCAATACATCTCATTTGTTTCTCAGCAATGAGATTACATGGAGAATAAATTGAGCCTTCGGCTTAGATCTTGCTCTCCCTCTGGACACTCTCCACAAATCCAGCCTTCCTTGCACTAACAAACAGCTTTTGCTTTTCCTTTTCCCCCCGCTTATGTGATTTAAAGTTTAACGGTTGTACGCTTCTATAGGTTCTGTTGATGTATTTGTTGAGACTCACTTTCCACGAATCCTTTTTCGATTTATGTGTACAGTGTGGCACTGACAAGGTAAATAAAACACCGAAACAGAGTCTTTCATTCCCAGCCACTGACCTCTGTTTTAGTGTTTCTTTTATCCTGCAACAGCTTTGGACCTAGTGTCCACTACATAGTCAGTCACTTTAAAAAGTTTTTTTTTTTTGAGAGAGAGAACAGAGTATGTTGCTTTGCAGTGGTTTTTGGAGGATGACCGAGTGTTTCTCCCTCTCTCTCTCTGTAAATAAACTGTAGGATTTGTCACTGTGAGGGGGATGATGAGAGTCCACTGATAACCCCCTGTCACTGCACTGGGAGTTTGCGGTTTGTCCATCAGGGATGCCTGCAGCAGTGGATCAAGAGCTCAGACACACGCTGCTGTGAGCTCTGCAAGTATGACTTCATCATGGAGACCAAGCTCAAGCCACTCCGTAAGGTAATGTCACAGACATATATCTATATATCTATCTATATATCTATATATCTATCTATATATATATATATATATCTATATATCTATCTATATATATATATATATATATATATATATATATATATAGATAGATAGATAGATAGATAGATAGATAGATAGATAGATAGATAGATAGATAGATAGATAGATAGATAGATAGATAGATAGATAGATAGATATATATATATATATATATATATATATATATATATATAGATAGATAGATAGATAGATAGATAGATAGATAGATAGATAGATAGATAGATAGATAGATAGATAGATAGATAGATAGATAGATAGATAGATATATATATATATATATATATATAGATAGATAGATAGATAGATAGATAGATAGATAGATAGATAGATAGATAGATAGATATATATAGATAGATAGATAGATAGATAGATAGATAGATAGATAGATAGATAGATAGATAGATAGATAGATAGATAGATAGATAGATAGATAGATAGATAGATAGATAGATAGATAGATAGATAGATAGATAGATAGATAGATAGATAGATAGATAGATAGATAGATAGATAGATAGATAGATAGATAGATAGATAGATAGATAGATAGATAGATAGATAGATAGATAGATAGATAGATAGATAGATATATAGATATATATATGCAAAAATTGAGCACCTGCTCATACTGCACATACACAGCATGTTTGTCACTTGCTAGAGTCTGTAATGTTATGAAAAGCCTTTATATGGGGTAACACTTTACAATAAGGTCCCATTAGTTAATCTCAAACCTCCGGGGAATCACTTGTTTAAAAAACTAAAAAAAGCCGAACAGAGGAGAGTCAGCTGGCAAAAAGAGAATGCGACAGTGATAAAACGAGAATCAACATTGGCTTGGCTTTTTGAATGGAAAACTGGGGGATTTTAAATGTTGTAAACATTACTCAACAATTTTTCATTTAACTGGTTATATCTTAATCCTAGTAGTGAATGTTTTATGAGCAGTAAAATAATCTCTCTCTCTCTGTAATTGTAAACATGCTGTTTGCTCTTTTAATAGTCTCCTGTTTTATAACATCATTTTATGAAATGTTTTATGGCTGTGTAAACAAAAACTGACATGCTTATATAACCATACAAAAACTGGCAAGCTTATATAATCATTTGCCATTGACTATAACATGGCCAAAAGTGTGTGCACAGCAAAGCACCACATCCATATCCAGTTTGCGGGTGTTTACTCCCTTTCAGTTGCAAGAGCATCAGGGAGGGTCACAGTCGACTCTGTACAGGTCTGGGTTTGTGTCAAGTTTTTTCACACCAGTAAATCATTTCATTGACAGTCACTGAGCTATTTGGTACTTCCCATTCTGCTGAAAATGTTTGTCTAAAGATTGAATGGTGATATGCTTGAGTTTATACATCTGTTAGTTGTATGTGTTGCTAAAATAGCCACATTAACACATTAATTAGGGATTGACCTTTTAACTGTGTAATTTTAAACAGGCTTTTAACTGTAATTTGAGCTAAATATTACAGTGATCACTATAATTTCACAGAGATCACCTAACTCCAACATACATGTTTTCCGGTGTTTTCAGGTTATAAGCAGAGAGAATGCGTGCACATGTTTGCCAGGAAATGTATCCACTTAAGAGTAAAGCTCTGTTTGAGGGATTTAAACACTTGACATCTGGCAACCAGGCTTGTTAAAAATACAAGATATCACAAATGTCAAATCAAATTGAAACAGGATAAATAACCAGCGGGCAAATATCGCAGACAATTATGCTTAATTGAGGGAAGCAGAAATCGTGATTTGAATACGATTTATCATGCAGCCCTAACTGTGTAGTATATTTGGCTTTTTAATTGGATTAAATGTGTACTACAGTTTAAATAAACACAAGTGAATTGATTTTATTCATTGTTGATATAATGCTATTCTGGTAAATGTGGAAATTTTGAAATGGATTCTAGCTCATAGCTTGACAGAGACCTTCACTGAATGGCTAAAATGGAGTCCAGAGATCACTCTCTCTAACACACATGAAATATTTACTGAGCAGTAAAGGGGAGCTCTGAAGAATATAGACTATTATATTGATTATAGTCATCAAAGTGCTTCTTTTACAACAACAATTAAAGATTAAATGTGTTTTTAATATCTCTGTCTGCAGTGGGAGAAGCTTCAGATGACCGCCAGCGAGAGGAGGAAGATCATGTGCTCGGTCACTTTTCACGTCATCGCCATCACATGCGTCGTCTGGTCGCTCTACGTACTCATTGACCGCACGGCAGAGGAGATCAAACTAGGTTAGCCTCGCCCACCCTTCACCAGCCAATTAAACACTACTGTCCCACTTCCTCATCCAGCACCGTCTGCCTGCTTCCCCCCTCCGTACCATACAGCTGTCCTTACGTTCCCCCCGGATTGTTCTGTTGCTAATGGAACAATCACATTCCTCTGACTGACAGCTACTTGTTGTACTCAGTGATGCATATCTTGATGTATTCATTACCTATATGCAGATGGTTTATCCGTTCGTTGAGATACGGGTAACTTAATATGGGTGTCTCGTTTTAATTGTGTGATCTGAGTCTCATTCTCAAATGGCACATTTACAGCTAGGGCACAATTCTTTTACTGATCGTCTAATACATATTAGGGGCTGTTTACACGACTCAGGTTTCAACTAAAAAGGGAAAACTTTGGCCTCGTTCACACTGCAGGGGCTTAATGCTCAATTCCGATTTTTTTTAAAAATTAGATTTTTTTGCAAGGCCGTTCACATTTCCAATTAAATGCGACCTTTTGTGATCTCCTGTGTGAACGTGACATGACCCAGAAATGACCCGCATGCGCAGAAGAGTACTCAACGGTCAACGACGTCACTTGTTGTTTGCAGAAGTAGCTAAACATGGATGTCAACAGTGGAGCTTGTTTAGTGACGGGTCGGATGCATGCGACCTGGCCGTTCAGATTGAAGTCTCATTTCAAAAGATCGGATACATATCGGATTTGGACCACATACCCAAGTGGCCTGGGTCGCATTTGAAAAGATTGGATCTGTGTCGTTCAGACTGTCATGAAAAGATCAGATACAGGTTGCATAGGGGCAAAAAAATCGGAATTGGGTCGTTTCAGCCTGCAGTGTGAACGTAGCCTTATATGCGTTTTGGGTGTTCATTTACACGACAACAGCGTTTTGGGGGCCTGAAAACGCAAACTTTTGAAAACGGGTTTCAAAGTGCAAGTTTTTGAAAATGATACCGTTAATATCTCTGTGTAAACTACAAAAACGTGAATTTGTGAAAACAGTGGCGGCATTCGCATGCGTATTACATTCAGTCTATAGGCGTGTAGTGTTTCTTTACAAAGTGACGTCGCCAACTACTGGCCTGGCAGCATAATACAGCGCTTTTAATCGCTTTCATATATCCGTGTGAATGGGGATCGTTTTGACAACGTTGTCGTCTGTATGCGAAAAATGCAAAGGAAAAACTTTTCTGTTTTTAGTACATTGATGTCATGTAAGGGTACCCTCAGACACACAACTGGAAAAATCTAATCTGATTGGCTGATTTTACGAAACTTCCGATCTATACTTCTCCACTATATAGTATTCTAAGATATACATCTAAAAATGCAGTTGTTGAACAATACAGGGATAATGTATACTTTACTATCCAATTAGACCACAGTAAAGTTACAAATAAAGGTAAAAAATTTAAAGCACAACTTTTTTTCAAGTTTAAGTGCTAAACATACCAAGAAAGTTGTTCTTGTAGTTAAAGTGTACTTGTTTAACGAAACTGGTTATACATCGTAGGTTAAAGAACATACAGTAAGGTTCAAAGGACAAAGCCAATATGGTAGATGTAGTTTGTTCAGGTAGAATTTTATACTCTATACCTACATAATAAAAAACGCACTTCTTCAGAAGTTCTAATACAGTGCATGTTATTTTAGTAGCGGGTAAAAATGTATAATCTATCTAATGTATAAACATTCGTCTTTTATGTTGATACAGTCTCAGGTTTAACTGCTGCTAAAGAACCAGACACCAAACCGACATCAAAGACGCACCGGTGATAAAAGCGGACTTTGGTGTCGACTGCGTTTGGGCCAAAAAGTTGCGCTTGAACGCATTGCAACTAGCATGTACGTTATGCGGCTGCGTGAGAGGAAAAGACTCTTCATACCAGCAGATGGCAGAAGTCTGTATTCTGCATTCTAAAAGAGAATCCGGAAGAGCTAGGACTGCGGATATTTAAAACCGAAACAAAACCTGAACATCCAGTCAACATGCTCAATCAGCCGAAATGCTGCTGATGGGGGTCGTTGTTCAATTATAATGAGAACTATATTAGCTTTCACACCAACGGATAATAATGTTATGTATTTTATAAGTACGTGCGGCAATTATGTTGTTTGCTTGAGATCTTTAAAGCTTGGCTGTCAATGTTTTTAATCATTCTCCAGCTGGAAAAAAAAAACTTTCTGAAATTGATTACAGATATTGTTCCTCTATGTTGTTATAGTTGTGGCATAGACTTACCTTTTCTCATAGAATTAGAATGATTATTTTAAACTTTATATTTATAATTGTCATTCTTGATGCGAACTGGCCTTAAGCTACATGGGAGAGTAGTACATTAATAATAGAGTAGATTTACTCCCAGCTCATCCCTCAAACTCCACTGAATCGATACCATTAGGGAGCTGTGGAGCGCAGGGACCGGATGTCTTCGGAGAATATGACGGCAATGGATTTTATTTCCATATTGGATTTGAGCTGGGATGCAAGTGTGTGATTGACTAAAACACGCCAATCCTTTTACCGCACTCTGGGTGAGTTTTAGCACTATCCTCGACCCGTACGCTGATGGGTGTCTGACAGCGGGCACTTTACTGATTTGCTCCTAACATTAAGAGCCCATTCACACGCGCCTCATTGTACAAGAACTGTAGCGTCAAGGGAGATCTTTGATCACTGTAACCATGGTTACACCATTGACTTTTCTTCATCATGCATTGTAAGGCTTGAGCAGAGTCAATAGGCAGTGCATGCACACACCTGAATGTTTCCCCGTGTCATTTTTCATCTTTTCCCATTCATAACCAGCAGTTATCTTAAGATATGATTCCCATCTGCCTGCACCCCTGACCCTTCACCCCCTATCAGTGGCTTCACCTTTTGCCAATAGTGAAATAGTAACAAACTCTTTTTAACCATGCAGCGGGGAGAATACCAGGTAAACGCTTTTACATTTACCATTCTTTCCTCCTAACTCTTTCCTCTAACTGTAATTATTTCTTTGAAGGTTCCTCTCTCCCTCCCCCAGCTACACCAGCCATCTCTTGCATGAATGCTAGGCGCAGCCTGAATGAAGGCAATAATGCTTCACAGCGAGAACACGCTCCGAACGCAGTGTGCACGCCTGCCCCATACTGTCAGATGCGAATATGCTGGACAAAGACAATTTCAGGCTTGATGGCCACTTATCACAGCCTGACCTCTTTTTTTTTCCTTAAATCTATTTTCTGGATATATTCAGGCACAAAGAAATTAAAGAGAAAGCAATTGTACATGACTATGGAGGTAATGCGTGGAACAAACAGGCGAGCGCTGCATTTGAAGGGACTGTGGCGTGTTTTTGATCGAATTCGAAACTGAAATAAATCTGTATCGATCTGCTCTCCTCAGATATTGCTCAAGCAAATGTGTAGTTGTCAGTGTAATGAATGAGATGGACCAATCAAACCGGTCCTTTGTATATAATTAGCTATATTGTAATGCACAAGATATTGATTTTGAAAAGGCCACTTCTATCAGTAGAAATGCAAGAAGGTTGGCAAAAATGCTAAATACTGTCCCGTAAGTGCGGCACTAACCTCATTTTCCCCCCCTTTGCCTTTTGATAATCATGTCAGGTGGACTAAAGCTGCATCCCGGCCTGACTTACGGAGCCTCCGAAAGCAGTACAGTATTCCTTGTCCAAGGCCTTGTGCTTGAACAGACCGTAGCATTTAGAGATGTACTGTAGCACATGGCAATTCCCTCACACTTGATCTTTCCTGACATTTCCAAACGCTTAATTCCAGAGAGGAAAGCAACTGTAAACAACTCAAAGGTTGGCGGAATTTATTTCCACTAAAGGTGGACTGAGAAACACCTGAAATGTCTTTGCTCCTGGTCTCACTTTCTCAGACATTTCTAATGATTTTGGTAAAATGGTCAAGGGTGAAAATGCTGTATTTGCATTCTGAATCATAGCCCTGTGTCCATTTCTGGCTCTTTAGAAGCTTGAGTGGGATATCAGGACTCCAGCCGCCTGTCTTTGTATCCCTGCTCCTGTGTTTGCCCCAGTGTTGTGCTTGATGCATATTTTAGATCTTGTGTTGGAATCCAGAATCACTTCATATGCACATATAGTTTATACAATATTGCTGTAGGGTAATGTATTACTGCAATCTTGCTGCATATGGGTCAATGACATGAGGATCTTTTTTTTTTGTGTCCAGGACAGGTCTTTTAATTTATTCAGAAATACATTAAACATGCAATTCATACATACAACCACCTAAATACACCTCTTCTATGATGGGGATTTTTAAAAAAAACATTTATAAATGTTGAAAGTTAAATGTTACTTTTTTGGGGGGGAAATATCAAGATGGAACGTCCTGAAATAATGAGGTAAAAGCCTCAATAAAAGAATGAAAGTCTTGAAAAGAAACCTTAAAGTAAAAGAAAAGTACTTTATTCATAGGAAAGAAAAAAGTATCAACAAAACTGGTTATTAATATTTAAAAAACCTTTGACAACCAAATCAAAGTCATCTGATGTGACACAACAAAATTCATGTGGTGTAATTAACATGCAGAAAAAAATATATAAAACAGGAAATTATATTGAGGAATGTCAAGTTCAGCAAGTTCCTTTAAATATCCGATAATATGATTTTTTTTATGACAAGGCATAGTACAAAATATGGTATGGCTCTTAATGACAAAAAACTGAATGATATTTATGATTAATTCATAATATTTGTACATATATACTTTAATATTTATTGAAAACATTTGAAAAATAAGGTTTAAGATGTAAACATTCAAATGTATTCTATGGATGGATGGATAGATGGATAGATGGATGGATAGATAGATGTCTTTTTAATAATTAAAACATTATACGCTTTTTAAAATCTCATGAAATCAACATGACAAGCACATAAAGTGCACATTTCCAAGAACTTAAATGTTTTCTTCTTTGTTATTATGGACCCTCTTTTGTCATTTGTCATTGACCCTTATGTTTGATCCTTGTAATGTAAACAGATATTAAAATAAGCATTGTAATGTGTGTGACATACTTCCAGCGATTTACTTTGATTATTTCTCCTTTCGTTTATCGTACAGGAATATTGGAATGGCCTTTTTGGACCAAGCTGGTGGTGGTGGCCATAGGCTTCACTGGCGGACTTGTGTTCATGTACGTGCAATGCAAGGTCTACATCCAGTTGTGGAAGAGACTCAAGGCCTACAACAGAGTAATATATGTGCAGAACCGCCCAGAGACCTGTAAAAAGAATGTTTTTGATAAGCCCTCTCTCCTGGAGCCCAACTTGGAGAATAAAGAGGCGCTCGGGCCGGCGCAGTCGGACACAAACTCTTCCCAGTACACAGAGACAGAGGACTACAGTATGGAGATCCTGCACGTGTGATCGCTCTTGGCCCACATATACCCTCCCCAACCCCCCTAGAGGACCGGCTGGGGCGTCGCATGCTCCGGGACACGTGGATGCCGCACAGCACTGGGCAAGAGGACTAAGACTAGACTTGTTTTGTCGTTTAGATGTTATTTTCTCTTCGTTCGTTTGTCCGATCTGTTCCTGTGAGTTGTTGGCTAACCATAATGAATCAGTGTGCGCCAGATCTCGGATCATTTCAACCACTGCCATTGTACTGCTGTCGGACAAGAGTTGAAATCCACCGTTCGAGGCGAGCTGTGTATGTGTGGACGTGTCTCCGTTGGTTCTGATGGAGTCGATGCATATAAGCACTTTTTATTTCCCTGTCCTAAAGACCCCTGTTTTAATAATATATTCAGTTACTTTCTACCTGGATAAGACATTAAAACAAACTTGAAGTTTTGTGGGCGACATCTCGCATTTTATAGGTGCATTTGTATCTCCCCTCGGATGGAACAAAAAAGGAATCTGAAGGAGCAATGAGGGAACATTTATGTACTGTTATGTATCTTCTTTAGAAAACTATTTCATCATTATGAATTTAGTCATTGTGAAATTTACACGACATAGGCTTTATTTTATATCAGCTGACAACTAAATAATCTGGTTCATTTAATTACGATATTTATCCGATCAAGGGCTAGATTTACTAAAGTGCGATGCACGGTTCTTAGCATTTGCAAAAATGATACCATACTGTGACTAGTCACTGGCTATGCTGCTGTTTTTTGCATTTGCTGAAGACTTGAGTGCATTAGTGAAAGACTTTAGTAAATCAGGCCTTAAAGTGTATGTTGCAAATGTAAAGAATTCCAATTTCTCCCTGACGGAAATGAACTCCATTGTAGCATCTTGAATCATGAAAGAGATTTACCTTCATTGGGAATTTGACCGGCGGGAAACTTGGAAGTTAATTAAATCCAAGTTTTCCGATTCATTTCATTCACGAAATGGATTATCAAAGATCTGCCCGCTTCTGGCATTCCTGCACCTCTTCGGAGTTTATTTTTAACTATAACTTGAATAACAGAAATGGTGTTTTAGCAATGATGACATGAACTACTTAGCAGGACTGTTAAAACGTTCTGCTTGTTTTGGTTTTAAAAACAATCATAGCAAATTTCCCATAGGTGTAATTTCAGGTTATATTTATTCTGAATATTGTATAGCTTTTCAATGGCTTTAAATGTTGGAAAATAGCCATGTTAGTTTTGGCCTTCATTCTAACATAATGCTTTTTTTTAGCGACCTGAACACACGACTTTGATTGACGTCCCTGGCAGTGATCATGTACATGGGCTGTGCTTCTTATAAACTCTATTGGGAATTAATCATTTCATGATCTGATATGTTCACAAGGTATAGGATACTTCTGCCATCTAGAGCTACTGCACAGACAATGCACATTTCTTTAACCTCTTCTGACTGGCTCTGTGCCGTTTGACCAATAAAATATGCTCAATGCTCACAGTGCTAATTGCATAGCTTTTGTGTTCCTTATCAAGTCTATCTTTTTGTGAAGCTCATCTTCTTAAGTTGGGTCTGTCTGTGTGCGATCAAGCATAATGTCACAATGTATGCACTACAACAATGAATTAATGCAACCCTGTCAGCTCTCATTTTGTTGGAGATATATGAAAATACATGGAATAAAACTACTGTCGTTGGGCTCGGCACTTCAATGGTTTGCCAGGCCTCATATAAATTGAATTAAATCCCCATAGCTGAGAGATATTTGACATTTTCTCAAGATTCAGTGAAAACTAGTTTTGTTTCTTTGATAGCGTATTTGTAAAACAACGGGAGCTGGCTCCTTTTACTAGCTAGTGGTGGAAACACCTTAATAGATGCACATTTTCCAAAATCTCTTTTTAGCACTGCTTCATATTTTGATGGACGTGTTTTAAAGTGCAGTCATTTTTCGTTTTGTTTCATGGTTCATCATAGAAGTGTTCAGTGCATCAAACTTGCAGTGCATTACTACTGAATTGGCTTGAACATGAAAAACATGACTGTTTCTTGCATCTCCTTGTAATTTTTCTCTAGTAGTAAATAGTTTCTCTAAGCATTTTTGAGGATAAAAAAAAAAAAAACCAAATAAAGGAAATGTAGAATTTTTCACCAGCCTTGTGTTGTATAAGATGTTTGTTTTTTTTTGTTTTGTTTTTTAAATGACTGTAATAACAGTGATTAAAGGTCTGAAAACTGCCTGGATATGTTGAAAATTATTTCCCATAGGAAAATTCAATGAAATTCTCAGTTGGTCATTTATATGTGTCGTCAAGGCCTTTTATAAGCACTGTGTCAAATAGATAACATCAGTGGATTTGATCAATTTCACTCTGTGGCTTTCTCAGTGGATAAATACTGGTTTTGTGAAACTGAAAAGGCTGTAATTTACATGTATAGTTTTGTATTTTATGTATGTTTCTCTTTTTTCTCCTCAGTATTACCACCTTTATCCGGATGATTTTAGTTCCTTCGCTGAGATATGAGTGACTACATTTGTGCTGTGTTTTTATGGGAGACTGAGTGGAGCAATAAAAGAAATCTTAAATTAGCCAGTGTCGAACTACACAGTTTATTTGTCACTGACTCGTGAGTTTTGTTTTCTCTGCTGTGAGATCTCAAGTTCTTACCTAATTTTATAATTACATTGACATATGCTAATTTAAGTTAATTCTCATAACAGTGCCAAAGTCCCTTTTTTTTTACCAGCAATTTAAGAAATTGAATATGAAGCATTAAATTATCATGCACTATGCATGAGTCATATACAGAAACAAACAGAATTTATTGAGTGGATTTAAGCCCAGGGGTCATAAGGTCATAAGGTTCAATCAGCTTAATCCTATTAGCTCCATGCTTTTGTCTTTAGCTCCCCCTTTGGCAGGACACAGAAAACCGTGAATTTAAGTCACAAACACAATGACTAAGACATTTTCAAATAAAGTTTGGTGTGAAATATCTATATAAACATAATGTGCCTTACCGTAAAACTTTCAAATGGTCCTTCAACATTTTCAAAAGCACATGAAGAAAATAAAATCCAATTCATAAAATGGCCACTGAAAACTGACCTCACATCCAACCTCTCCAGCGTATAGATCTAAAAGCATCTGGACTCTAATATCATTATTATACACTCAAAATAAAATATTTATGCCTATATCTGAATTGCATATAATATGTGCACCTATTTGTATTACCGGTACACATTTTTAACAAACTAATAAACTATTTATGTGATGCATGTTTGTAAGTCATACATTCCGCACTCAAAAAAAGAAAAATCATGGCATGCTTTATTATTAACTATATAAATCTTTTTGATTTTATTTAAATAATCATATTTTCAAAATGAATTTATTCAAAAGTGCTTAGAATCGGCGTAAATCTCTTAATTGTGAAAAAAAAATTCAGTATGAATAGTTAGCTGTGGAACAAGCCATTTTAAATGATATAAAATGTATGAGATTGAATGAAAATAGGATTTATTGATCATATAAACCTGGTTACTGTGTATTTTGAAACGCATTCAATTTATTAGTACTATTACAGAAATCTTACCTGCTTCTTACCTGTTAAATGTATGCAAGACAGACAAATATCCATCATGTTAAGTTTATTAGTTCGGTTAAAACTCTGTATTCCAAATCGATGGAGATTTTTTTTATATGCCTTTCAAACACTTGAATGTTTGAGCGTATATTTTTGTGTACCTTTATTGTATCAGGTTAGTCTCCAGAGATTAAAGTCGACATGAAACGGAAATTGTGAAAGTCTTTTCTTCCCTATTCTGATGTATATCCGAGTGAAACGGTTCTCAAACAAGAAAAAAATTAGGGTGGGATTTGATTGTGTCCATTCGGGAATTGATTGAATGATTGTGGTTTGCTATTGCTGTGATGTCATGTGAGTGACAGGTTGCCCCGCCCTCACAAGAGTCACATGTCATCAGAGAAGAGATTCAATGCATGAATAAGGGGAACTTATTATGATTAAAGCTACACTGTGTGATTTTTACCCCCATCTAGCGGTGAAAAGGTATATGACCATCCAGTGAATATTAGTTTCTGTTCCTCTCAATTCCGATTTCGTTTTAACTCCTACGGTGGCCAATGTAGTCCAAGATTAACATGGCTTCCAGTTCGACCTCGTCCATGAGTGTTCCTTCAAGTGATGAGGTTATTTTAGAAAACTATTATAATTTGCAGTCATTTAATTTGTCAGGTAACATATAGGTTATGACATCTATGTAAAATTAATAATAGTTTTATGTTTTCGTAATTTTTTTACCATTTCATTGCTAACATCAGTTATCAGGTTCCCAGACGAATGCAAGCTAATCTTAGTAAAGTAACTTTTATTCTTAACTTTTAACTCTTTTTCGCTACCTTGGCGACTCTGATACGTATCCTCGAGAATAAGAGTGATCCTCCATCAGCAACAGACTTTCAAAAAGGCTTTTAGGTTTTTATATATCAGTCTCAAGCAATCCCCCTCTTCACATTCGACACGGTGCCATCGAGTGTTAAAACGCGAAAGGCGAAGCTTGAATTAACGGGTATGTCCCTCTTTGGCTAAAGTACTTTCAAGATGGAGGGGCAACATGGCGACCGACATTAGAACCCCTTACCTGTATGTATTTTCAATGGCATATTATACACTCACGAGAATACTTTATTACTTGAACGAAGTAAATATACATTAATGAGCACATATATTTTTGAAAGAACTAAGTGTTTTTAGCTAAGAATAAACTAAAAAAGTTACACAGTGTAGCTTTAAAGATTACGAGGGCACATGAATAAAAAAAAAAAAAACATTGTACATTGTACAATCAGTACATTGATTTCATGGTGACTTTAAGATCTATTTTTTGAGAAAGAAATGGCCAAAATGGGAATAACCACTAGAACACAAAATACTTTATCAGGACAGTGGCTTTAATACACATTTGATTGAACATAAAGGTGTTACACGATATGAAGGCAATAAACTGATTAGCGTCTAACAAAGATGCACCATAATATTTTTTGTATCTATCTTAATGTAGATAAAAAAACAAATGTGGAGGACGCCTTCCTCAGAAGCACATGCTGTCATGCGTTGTACTTCTCTAATTGATGCGTTTGACCTCAGCCCAAGAGGACACAGCAGAAGCGGCAGCTCTCAAGGTCATGGATTCTGCTGTCCTCAGTGTCTTCACAGAATCATCTGCAATTCAAAATGAGCCTGCCAACATCAAACATTTGGAAACAGCGCTAAATCAGCACTAAGTACTGTTAATTATAAACAGGATGCTCAATGCTTTTATGGGTCACATTTTTTTGTCCAATCTGCTTCTTCTACATTTGCATAACTAATGCAAAGCTGTTTCAAGCAATCATATTTCCAACCAATTAATTTTAAATTAAATTTGTTGTTATATCATCAAAAATCAGAACTTCAACCCCCCACCCCCCCAAACTCCCCACATTCTTTTGTTAAACAAAAGTTTTTCTTCAATTTACGAGGTTTATTATTCCAAATAAACTTTATTAATATTTTTATAAAGCATGTGTCTTGGATAAAAAAATCTCTATACCTATTAATAACTATAACTATTCAATTTATTTTTTGTTTTGGATAAGTGAGGTGAAAAATTCAGGTGCTACTAATAAAAAAAAATATTGTTATATGAATGCCCCAAGTAGCTACTTTTAATTGGACTATTCTAATCTCATTCTACGTGTGGTATACGCAAATCATTTCACATTTAGATAAATTAAGATCCGTCTTGTTTACTTTTTTTTATTAACCAGAGAAATTTAGTAGTAGCCTATACAGTAGCATATACAGAATTGACATATTAATGATCCGTCTTCTTCACTCTTTACTTCCGTTCTTCTTCGTTTACGAGGATAAGTCAGATACTTGGCAGAGGTATTTGTACACCATTGAGGACATATTTATGAATGAAAATATTCATTTTAAATAATAAAATACATAAAAAAGTACAAACAAAAAAACTTCCGTTCTCCACTCATTACACAACACAAAATATAGTCCCAATTCACGCATGAATACAACAAAATACAATAGCATTTTAGTGTCATTTTATTAATAACTAGATGCAGCAAAATCGTGTAAAACATCACAACATAAAGAACAAACTAACTGAAAGTAGTACCACCCCCCCCCCCCCCCCCTTTTTTTTTTTTACATGAACAACCATAGAGATGCTTTAGCACCCCCAATAGGCATGTGAATGCATTGCTCCTGCTCGTGCTCGTGAGTCATCGAGCTCTACAATCCAACTTGCTTGAAAGTGAAGTGAAATGAAAGTCTCAAACTCTCTGGAAACACAAACCCCCTATGATTTTAGCAGAGTAAATGGCAACATGTTCTCTATTTAAAATAGCTAATATGTTAAGGTAAATAGCTAAATAGCAATGTTTATAGCTTCAGGAATCAGAATTGTAACTCAAGTTCAACAATCATTTCCATGTAAACGAAGCACACTTTCGTTTTTTACCTTCATTGAAATGAAAGCCAGAAAGCAGTGCTATCACACACTGACTAATAAAATAAAAATAAATATTTAATTAAGTAAATTAATTCAAATAAAGCTGAAACAAAGTATAAATATTAGATTTTTATAAAATTACATTTTATTTATTTAAACATACGTTTTATTACATTTTTAGCTCGAACAAAATGTTGTCTTAACAAATAACATGGGGGAAGATTAAGAACAATGTGCATTTACTTTTACAATGTGTAGCCTAAGATGTTTAGTATGTGCAGTATGATGATGATAATGATGAAACATTTGCTAATTTAGCTGTAATAGAACAAAATGCAAAACGATTCAAAGAGGCCGTCTTACCCTACTACTGAGGTTTTACCCCATCCACCCTAACTGAAATAAGTGTAAGTATTAAAGAACTAGAATTACTAAAACTGAAGTTAAAATAAATCCCATTACAATGTTTAATATTGTTTCGCTTATGTGATCAAAAAGTAATGTTCAGTACATATTCTCATGGATTTTATTCTACTGAATAATAACAACAACAACAAATGTTTAAGGGTCATTTTTTTATGTCAAACAAGCACCATAAAAAAATGTATACAGTGCAAGGCACATCTGTTCTTGGCAATTGACATTTACCGTCAGGCACCGATGGGACATCCTAGGGTCCTTTGAGCAGGAGACTTTCGGCACGGGTGTGTTACATTACAGTCTCCTTCATTTCGCCCTCCAACTGGCCAGACCCTCCACATTGGCTCAGCGCTGGGAATAACTTCAGCAGGCGTACTTGAATAACTCCACTCCACTCATTTTGACAGGTAAGTCAGTGTGAGAAGCATGAATCATATATTACGGACATATCAGCTTCGGAGTTGTTCATTTGCATGCTTTCTACTTGGTGCTAGCGCATTAGCTCGCATTAGCCGATTCACTCAGAGCTCGGACTATCGGCCTGTTCTAATGTCACACCGCCAGAGAGACGCAGCAGCCACAGCCTGGGATCTGCTATAGCGTGACAAGAGCTCGAGTCACCAGCTTTACAGCCTCATCTACAGTGTAGCTTTAATTGACCAGTGTGTGAGCTTCCGCAGACTGCCATGAGTGCAGCCTCACAGTCACAGTCACAGTGCTAGAGCCTGTCTCAAACAGATCTTTTTTGGTGATATTCTGTCACTGTATTGCTTAAGATTTAACCAGAGGTCGTGCTGTAAGTTACCTTTGTCTGGTTTTGTTCTAAGTGTTACGTTTGACCACCATGCGGGTTTCCTGCCGCGGCTAGTTAAAATGGGGAAGGAGATCCGCAAATAGCCTTGCCCTTACTTTGCCCTTTATAATAAAGCAGTTCTCAAACCCCAGCTAAATTTGTTATTAATCGGTAAGATTTCTGCACGTATATTTTTTCCTCCTAGGCTTTCCGTTTTTACGTTAGAAGGACTTGTATGGTATTGTTTCTATGCTGGGAGAATATTTAATCTGTAATTTACTACTTCCTGAACAGAAAGACATATAAACGCCTGTCATGTCTATAGGACCAGACATTCCTACTACATTACCTGTAGGATAAAGGTCACAGTGATGAATTATATTATGACATTGGTAATATTGAGCTCTATTTGGAAATAATTTTAGTCTATTTCCTAATACTGATTGTCTCAGCATTATGTGCAGTGCTTGCCAATTGTACTGCTATTCCTCCAACATTCTGGT
This sequence comes from Tiaroga cobitis, assembly GCA_030578255.1. NCBI lineage: Eukaryota > Metazoa > Chordata > Actinopteri > Cypriniformes > Leuciscidae > Tiaroga > Tiaroga cobitis. Next base: position 37,492,826 of record CM060603.1, read on the forward strand.
TAGATGTTTTTTTTCCCATGCTAATAAAGGGGAGTGTTAAAGCCTGGGAGACTGGATTATACCAGATTGACCAGTCAGGGGAAATGGAATATTGTATATTTATTATAAATTATTTATCCATGCACACCATTATTGTTATTCTTAAATTCATGTGACCTTGTGTTCGTTAAAATAACTTCTCCCTCTTGCAGCGACATGTCTTCTCTGATGATGCGTTTAGCTGGCGAGAGAGATGGATAATCTGTCACTCGCATGACATCACAGCAATAGCAAATCACCACTACTTTTCCTTTTTTTTTTGAGAAGCTATTTCACTCTGATATAAGTCACTAAAGGGAAGAAATTCAAATATGGCTTTGTAGGAACATGCATTATGGATAATTGTTCAAAAAATAAATCTGTTAAATCTGATTCTGTGTCATCGAACTGGATGAAGACTAATATATTGATATTTAAAGGGTTAGTTCACCCAAAAATGAAAATTAAGTCATTAATTACTCACCCCCATGCTGTACCAACCCCGTAAGACCTTCGTTCATCTTCGGAACACAAATGAAGATATTTTTGATTAAATCTGAGAGCTGGATCACTGCTACATAGGCTGCCTAAGGGACTGAAACTTGACGGTCCAGAAAGTCATTAAAGAAAATGTTTAAATATTCCATGTGCCTACAGTGGCTCAATTATAAGTTTATCAAGCGACGAGACTACTTTTTGTGCGGAAAAACAAACAAAAATAACGACTTTATTCGACTATTCCTTTTCTTCCTTGTGGGCCTGAGACGAGAGTTCAAGAGATTTCCACGACGCATGCGCGAGAACTGAGATGAGGACGTTCTTCTTCGACTCCTTCTTGTTACCGGCTGCTCACCGCTTAGAAGTATTACCGCCACCTACCGTATAAGATGACGTGTTGGAAGCGCAAAACTTTCTGTTTACAAGCAGAGGAAGACGCGCGCTGTACATACGCGTTTCAATTCGTAAATATGTCTACTGATTTCGACTTTTTAACCATTGTATATAATATAGCGAGACCTACAGCACATTAAGTGTCGAATTGAAAAGCGTATGTACAGCGCGCGTCTTCCTCTGCTTGTAAACAGAAAGTTTTGCGCTTCCAACACGTCATCTTATACGGTAGGTGGCGGTAATACTTCTAAGCGGTGAGCAGCCGGTAACAAGGAGTCGAAGAAGAACATCCTCATTTCAGTTCTCGCGCATGTGTCGTGGAAATCTCTTGAACTCTCGTCTCAGGCCCACAAGGAAGAAAAGGAATAGTCGAATAAAGTCGTTATTTTTGTTTGTTTTTCCGCACAAAAAGTATTCTCGTCGCTTGATAAACTTATAATTGAGCCACTGTAGGCACATGGAATATTTAAACATTTTCTTCATTGACTTTCTGGACCGTCAAGTGTCAGTCCCTTAGGGAGCCTATGTGGTAGTGATCCAGCTCTCAGATTTAATCAAAAATATCTTCATTTGTGTTCCGAAGACGAACGAAGGTCTTACGGGGTTGGTACAGCATGGGGGTGAGTAATTAATGACTTAATTTTCATTTTTGGGTGAACTAACCCTTTAATAGTAATTTATTAAATGTAATACATTAATTTAATTAAATGCTTTTTAAAAGTTATTTAAAAAAATCGGTTTTCAGCCAAGTGCATCCAGAAGTTTCGGTTTCGGCCCAGAATTCTCATTTCGGTGCATGCCTGCATATTTCTAATGTGAGCACAGCTTTACAGGGGTTGAAAGTTACAGATTCATGTAATCAATGTCTACATAATTTTGCATGCTGAGTTGTGATTTTTTAATTTTTTTTAATTTATTATACATCTATTTGCATACTGCATTGTGAGTAGTCTCTTAATTGGTATTCCATGATGAAATGAATTGATCTCTTTGCATGTATTCAACCATTTTGATCAGTGGTTTCCAATCCTGCTCCTGAAGTGCCACTGTCCTGAATTTAGCTCCTACTTGCCTCAACACGAGTCACGGCTGCCTGAAAGATTCCAGTATGCTCAGTAAGACCTTGATTATCTGGTTCAGGTGTGTTTAATTGGGTTTGGAGCTAAACTGTGCAGGACAGTGGCCTTCCAGGAGCAAAATTGGACAGCCCTTATTTAGACACAGCCTTTATACTGCACAGTGTTGTTCCTCGTACACAGCCAACAGAAAACAAGCAGTTGAACATTTGTTTTATGCAGTCCTTATACCAAAGACTAAATCCTAGGCTTGCTGTTTTTTTTTAAGGTGTCTCCACCCCTCACCTCCTTTCACATAATTGCTTCTCATGCTGACTTGCGTATGTTCCACACTTGTAGGTCAGTGTGGAGTGTGTCGGTGAGTCACTTCCCGGCGCAGTGACTCGGTTAGGTGTGGCCTGCTGTCAGTTTAGATTAGCTTGAGCAGAGCAGCTGCATTCAGGCTGGGGCATTTATCAAGCTGATATGATCCTGTCTCACTACGATTAACCATGGAAAGCTAGAGATACCGTAGACCACCCAAAACGTCCTAAAACTATCGAATGGCTCAGATCAATTGTTACCATTTAAATGTGTTGATCTGCCTCTGCTGTATTCTGAACATGTGTATTAATGTTGTGATGTTCTCCTGACCCACTTATTATTCCTACATGTTTGTTTTTATAGATAAAATGGCTGTTCCCCCAACATATGCTGATCTTGGCAAGTCTGCCAAAGATATCTTCAACAAAGGATATGGTAATGTATTTAAAACTCCACTGCTTCATGTGAAAAAGTACCATTAGTTTTCTCTGTAATCGTTTCCTTTGGTTTATTTTCTGAAAGGTTTCGGTATGGTGAAGCTCGATGTCAAGACAAAATCAAACAGTGGAGTGGTGAGACTTTTATTTTCATTAAATATGTAACCACTGCTTTTGTCACTTCCTGGGTGTTTAATCCAAAACACATTAGTTAATTCCATATGCATGTAGCCTATTCCTTATGTTGGCACTTAACGCATTTTACACAAAACCACTATGAATTATTGGATAAAACAAAACGTATGATCTGAAATATTTCTCTTTCCTGTCTCTATAGGAATTTAAGACCTCTGGTTCCTCCAACACTGACACCAGCAAAGTGGTGGGCAGCCTGGAAACCAAATACAAGAGGTCTGAGTATGGTCTGACCTTCACAGAGAAGTGGAATACTGACAACACCCTGGGCACAGAGATCACCATTGAAGACCAGGTCTGAATGCAGGTTTATTCATTGAATGGTCACCAATCATGGTGTATTTCTTTTAGTGTGGATAATAATTTGGTTTGTCACTTTTTCCAGATTGCAAAGGGACTGAAGCTGACCTTTGACACAACCTTCTCACCAAACACAGGGTAAATAATTCCTTTTCTCCACTGGCTCCAAAGCTTCAGATTTGGATGGAAGCACTGATTTCTCTGCGCACGTGTGTAGTTCAGTCGTGGGAGATGCTATATTGTCTCTCACGGTGGACTGTAACTCAACACTGTATTGAGCAATTCAAGTGCCGCCATGTGACAAAGTTAGCTGTTTTGTTGTGCATTGATGCATATCTCAAGGTTACTTTCACACAAGCTGGACATCGCAGCCCTCATGTTCTGAGAATTGTAAATGTTTCAGGAGAGTGGCACCTGTCTGGTGTCATTAGGGTCTGTGCTCTCAGATGACAGTCGTGCTGACATGGCCTTTGCTGATGTATAGGCTCATGTAGCTCATGATAGGGGCTTTGTATCGTGTAGCAGAGTGAAGAGCAGTGTGTGTCTGAGCAAGATTAGTTGATTTATTCACTGTTATATATTGTTCAAACGCTTGAGGTTGGTAAATTATTATTATTATTATTACAGTTGTAAACATCACTGGATATACAAGGGTTCTAATCAGGTAAGAGCTTTAGGATCCATGTTAATATTAGAACAGCTTTCTGGTATCCAACACTGGAGAGACCTAAGCTGGAAGGCCTGAAAACCGATGCCAACGTTGTGTATTTCTGCTCCATTCGTGTGTAACATTTGCTATGTTTCACAGAACCAAGATTTGTTGTAATGTTAGCTATGGTAACAGGACAGTTTTGAGTGCTATTGTTTGTCTGGAGCTGGGGCGGAGCAATGAAAGGAAGTGTTTGTTTGGGTAGATTTCAGATATCAAGTGTTTCTCAGAAATTGCTTACTGCACCTTTAATATTTTTTTTGTGGAAACCATGATTGTTTTTTCAGGATTCCTTCATGAATATAAAGTTCAAAAGAACAGTTTTCTTTGTAGTAGAAATATTTTGTAACATTATAAATGTCTTTACTGTCATTTTTTTAAATTGTCAATTTAATGCATCCTTGCTGAATAAAAGTTTTAATTTCTTTCAGAAGAAAAAAAAACACTAAATTTTGAATGGTAGTGTATTTCACCAGCACTGCTGTTTGCTCTGTTTTATTGTGCAGACAATGTCAAAGGGCTGTTTTTTGCTAGCGTTGGCCTCAGCCCAGTAGAAGCTGTGACTTGAGCTTTAAGTTGTTTATAAATGGTGCCGTGAATGAAATGGTATGACCAAGGCATTACTTTATGTCCTTCACTACAGTATCTGAATCTGGATTTGGATTGTCTTGAAATCAGATGGGTTTTTTTGGATCATGATGGAGGCAAATTATTATTTTACATTGTTGGCCTAAATAGATGATTTATGATGCAGTCCCAAATAGTATTTGAACAGGTATGTATGAATACTAAAATATCACACCATGTGGCATTTATGTTTTAAAGAAGATCACGTAAGCACACTTTTCAAGCTAAATATTCACAAAAATTTGACGGGTTTAAAAAAATAAAACGGTTAATATGCAAAATTAAGACAAAGTGTTGTAACACTTTCTGGTTGTCCAATGTTAGTGGATCATATTCATAGAAAATGTGATGAACTACACTGACTTAATACATCCATTAAATCACCTGGCCATCCGCTGGTTAAAAAAAATGGCTTAGAAAATTCTGAAAATGTATTAACTAAAACAAACAAAATGTTTTCATTCATTGAAATTAAGCTGAAAGAAAATAAGAAGATAAATATTAGAATAAATTTTGCTTTGGCAGCTAACTGAATTCAAGTTACTAAAAGTTGAACTAAAATAAAAACAAAACATAAAAAGATAAAAGCATCAAATTAAAGTTAAGATGAAAAATAAATGGAAATATAAACATAAAAGCAAATTTAAAATATAAATGCTGTATTAGTATATAAATATTACTAAAAGAGGTGGTCTAGAATTTAGTTATTTGCTGCTTGATTTGGTATGTTATCTACAGCAGTGAAATTGATATTTATATTTTTAGTGTGGTTTTATCCAAATACTTTCCAAGAGAACTGCATGCTTATTTCATGTTAAGTTATTTATTACACAAATGTATCACTTGTTTGAAGGGAGGGAACATTAACAATCTAAACAGTTTATATTTCTGCAGATCAGAATTTTGGGTTATGGATAGTCTAAAGGCAAATAATCCATATGTTTAAAAAACATCTGCAATTCCACTAAAGAGGATGCTAAATTGTTTATTTTCCTTCATGAACAGAAAAAAGAGTGGAAAAGTCAAGACTGCATACAAGCGCGAGTACGTCAACCTGGGCTGTGATGTTGACTTCGACTTTGCCGGCCCGACCATTCATGGCGCTGCAGTGGTGGGCTACGAGGGATGGCTCGCTGGTTACCAGATGTCCTTCGACACTGCCAAGTCCAAGATGACCCAGAACAACTTTGCTGTAGGCTACAAAACAGGAGACTTCCAGCTGCACACTAATGTGTAAGTCTTGAAGCGTCACTACATCATTCTAAGTGCATGTGACTTGGACCTGGTTTATTTTAGTGGAGGGAAGTGTTGATATTATGAGAAATTATGTACACAGAGCTGGCTTAGACGTCAGGAATTATACTATGTTTTCCCTGGAATGATGCATTAAGTTTCTATAAATATGACATATGAAAGGATTTAAAAAAAATATATATAATAATGTATAATTATGAAATATTGAGAATTAGCATTAAAGTCATGGGAGCTTCTACAGTTAAGATACAAATTTTTTGATTGTTCTCGTCTCTAAAATATTTTGTCTAGTAATTATTCTTTGAGTGCAATCTCTATAAAATCGGAATGGCAAGAACAACTCTTTGTAGAATTATCCTGAGGTAATGTGCATTTCTAAAGTATTAATTTATTGCAATTTAAAGGTGTAATGTGTAACTTTTGGTCCTTGGTTAAACTAAACTGCATTAATTTTGTCTATCCATCCAGTAATGATGGCGCAGAGTTTGGTGGGTCCATCTACCAGAAAGTGAGTGATAAACTGGAGACAGCGGTGAATCTGGCCTGGACAGCAGGAAACAACAGCACTCGCTTCGGCATTGCTGCCAAGTATCAGCTGGACAAAGACGCCTCCATCTGTGTGAGTAAACTCGAATTGCTTTTACAGAAATCATAAGTTAGGGCACCTGTTTGTTTCTGCATCTGAACCCACAAAACAACATTTCTAAGGGGCCGTTTACACTGCACCATTTTCAACTTAAAATGGAAAACTTTTTATGCATTTTTGCTGTTCATTTACCCGACAACAGCGTTTTGGGGGCCTGAAAACCCAAATATGTGTTCAGTCTATTGGCACGTTGTTTCTTTACAAAGTCACATCGCCAACTACTGGCCTGGCAGCAGAATACAGCATTTTCGTCGGTTTTCACGGACCCGTGAGCACCGGGATCGGTTTGACAACTTTGTCGTCTGTATGTGAAAAATGCAAAGAAAAAACGTTTCCATTTTTAGTACATCGTTGTTGTGTAAATGTACCCTAAATGTACTTTTCTCCATAAATAGAAAAGGGTGCAGGGAACATCGAAATTTGCTCTGCAAATAAATGCATTTAGAAACCGTTGGGTACATTTCACAGCCAAGGCCAAAAAGTCAGAGCTTTATTTTATAGCATCTTACAAAACAACCTAGCATTGTTTTTCATCATGACGGACACAATGTATCCCACTCTCAATTATTGATCAATAGTTCTCATTCACAGCCAAAGATGTGTGCTGATCGACCATTATAAAGTTTAATGCTGCTGTGATGCAAAAAAACAAAGCCCCAGAGCCACCTCTGATTTCCATTGGCCATCAGAGCACACATATTTTAGTACAGCTTTTATATCGATTCTTAACACAGAATTTGGCATCGACCCATTGCCAAAGATCTGTGCCCGTGTGCTGTTGAGGATCAGATGGCAACTCTGTGAACCGAATTACAATTCATGAGGCGATACTAAAAGTACAGCTTTGGTTAAAGAGACTGGAACTCAGGCTCCTCGTGAATGTTTGTTGCATTTGTGTGTTTGTTGAATGTTACATTTGGCTTTGCATGTTCACACAATGTCTTCAGAAATGAGTCAACGTTTTCTCTCATTTCTACAGGCTAAAGTGAATAACACCAGCCTTGTCGGTGTTGGTTATACTCAGACTCTGAGACCAGGTACAGTCTTGCATTTCCTCTTTTAGTATTCACTCATGAGGATTTCTGTTAGTAATTTTTTTTTTTCTTTTATTCCTCACAATATTTTATAGTTGGTATGTTCACCAAAAAATATGCTTGACTTCAGCTTTGGAGACTGATAAAACAAGTTGTTTTGGAAATATTTGAAACTTGAAACACCCTTTTAATAATTTAGCTTTTATGTAGTTAGGATGCTGTAAAACAGGGTTCCTCAAATCCTGCAGAGTTTAGCTCTAACCCTGATCACACTCACTTGCCTGTAATTTCCCAGTAACTCTGAAAACTGATTGGCTTGTCCAGGTGTGTTCGATTAGGGCTGGAACTAAACTCTGCCGATCGGGAGCCCTGCTGTAAAAGGTCCAGTGATTTAAATCTGTGGTGGTTTTTCAGGCATCAAGTTGACCCTGTCGGCCCTGGTTGATGGAAAGAGCATCAATTCCGGTGGCCACAAGCTGGGCTTGGGCCTGGAGCTGGAGGCCTAAACCTGCTCCTGCTTAACATCAGGGACAAGGGAATATCAGAGAAATCTGGCCTTAAATCTAACTCCAACAGCAACCAGCAGGGGGATTCAGGATGGGATGGGATGTGTGCAAAGGCTCATCAAAAGCGATCATGTCATGGTGTTTCTTTTTGTCCCCTTCTGGTCCAAATGCCCTTGTTTGTATCTGTTTGTAGTTGTTCTCTTATAGACATTCAGCTACAAATCAAGTTCCTCATCTGTCTCCAGCACTGCCGCAGTAATTCAATACTCTCTGGGACGGAGGGCGTCTGTGGCATCCTGTTCTTTTCTCAGTTAGACTGTGGTGGGTTTGTGACAAAACTGTCCCTGATTTCATCATTTGTATTGTATCTGATATTCCTTAGTCGTCTGAATGCGATTCATGCAACTACTTAACTCTATATTAAAGGTTATACCTGCTATTATTTAAATACTGTTATACCGTTTTCTTCTTTCCATGCACGCAAGGACGAGCTTAAGCAGTTTACTTTTCCTCGGCAGCCACCCAGAGTAACCGTTGTACATGAAGTCTGCCCTTAACTGAGCAGTTTTTGGGTAGGCTAGTGGGGTGATGAACGCTGGAGCTCCTGAGCTGGCATGGCTGGCCTTTAGTTTTCATTTGCAGCACAGATGACTCTCCGCAGCTCACCGTGAAGGTGGAACAGGTGGTTTGAGTTCAGTACCTTTGCTCCCGGTGTTGCATTATGACCCTGGTTCCCTGAGGCCAAGCTTTCTCAATACCTCAGAGGTCCTTATGTGTATGTTTGAACTTTTCAATAAACTATTTAAACTAATTTATGATACAGTTCTTCTTGATTACAAAGCAAATCTGTTTTCATATATAAACTCTAGCTCAGAAATGTGTTAGCAACCTGAAAATCGGCCTGCAGGTCTGTGTTATAACAGCATTGTGGACACACAGCAGCGGAAAAATGGTGCTGAATGTTCACAACCGTATTGGAAGCAAATTTAAAGGGCTTATTCACTCTTGAAAGGTAGATTAAAAGCTCTGAATATTTTTGACTGAACTGCAAAAGATCCGTGTATGGGCAGAAATGAATGTCACTTGGTAAAAACATGGTACACTGCTTGTTTTCTCACATCTGATATTCTCCACCCATTTTTATTGACCTATTGAACATAACTTGATTAAAATGGATGTTTTATTTTTCTGTGTAATTAGGCGAACAAGGACAGGTTTAGTGGTTTAAAAAACAACCCAGACTTCATATTTTTTTTTGTGGGTTTACGGTTACTGGGGAAATGCTATTGTGCATGTGAAAAATTTTCAGTTTTCCTTCTCATTTTACGTAATCTACATAAATGTCTATTATGAGTCTACAATGCATGGCAATAGTCATTTTTATTATTTTGTAGAAGGTTTACTTTAAAGGTGCTCTAAGCGATGTCAAGCGTTTTTTAGGCCAAAACATTTTTTGTCACATACAGCAAACATCTCCTCACTATCCGCTAGCTGCCTGTCCCCTGAACACACTGTAAAAAACACGGTCTCTGCAGACACCCCAGGCTCCACAAACGGCAACAAAAACAAACTCCGGCAACCCGCTCCACGAAACAAAACAAACTTATGCTCACCAAGGCTGCATTTATTTGATAAAAAAACTATTGCGAAATTGTATTAGATTACAATTGCACTTTTCTGTTTTGATGTTTTTTAAAGTGAAACTTGTTCCTGTGATGGTAAAGCTGAATTTTCAGCTTTATTACTAAAGCCTTCAGTGTCACATGATCCTTCAGAATCATTCTCATATGTGGATTTGCTGCCTAAGATTACAACATTTCTTACCAATGTTGATCAGTTGTGCTGCTTAATTTTTGTGGAGTCTGATACATTTTTATCAGAATTCTTTAATGAATAGAAAGTTCAAAAGAACATTGTTTGAAATGGAAATCTTTTGTAACATTACAAATGTTACAAAAGTCTTGACTGTCACTTTTGATCAATTTAATACATCCTTACTGACCCCCAACTTTTGAACAGTGTTTATGTGGGACTTTGGAACATGAAGCAAAATCACTTTAGAGCCACTGCTCTATAGACCTAATATCAAACTCCTAGTTTCCAGCACTGAGGCAGGCTTTGGTAATCTGGATGTCATTTTGTAGCCCTTCAGATTAAGATGATATACTTAAGCCTCAACAAAGTAGAGACCTCTTAAAATATTAAGCAGTCTTGTAGGGTTTTTCTGGGTAAGTCTTAAAGGGTTAGATCACCCAAAAATGAAAATTGCGAGAATTGCGATCTCCTTCAACTACTTCAGTTAAGTTCTCTTAAAATTTTCTTCATTGACTTTCTGGGCCGTCAGGTTTCAATCCCTTAGGCAGCCTATGTGGTAGTGATCCAGCTCTCAAATTTAATCAAAAATATCTTCATGTGTGTTCCGAAGACGAACGAAGGTCTTACGGGGTTGGTACAGCATGGGGGTGAGTAATTAATGACTTAATTTTCATTTTTGGGTGAACTAACCCCTTTAAGTGAGCTACAAACACTAATTAAATGCCTTATGCTCCTTTATAGATGAATAGCTGCTATGTTGACTAAAGAGAATATGCAAGTGTTGGAATCAAGGATAAGAAGTGGAGCATTAGACACCCCAATAAACAGTTTACAAAACTCAGTAGGCCTATTGTAGTTCCTCTGTAGGAAAATCGCTTGAATTAATACAGTAGGAAACACTGATATGCTGGAATATTTATTAAGTTAATATATAGCACTATTTAAATACATACATATGGCTGATCAGATGTAGCAAAATAAAGTCTTATACATTCCTCAAGATTTACACATTCATCATGTACACGTAGATCACAGTGTACGCATGCATCTGCATTGGAAACATCAGACTTCCAGAAAGCAATTTCTAAATTCCATGCTAAACTGAGATCATCTGTCACGTGAGTAATTTATATTGCATTCATCAAGGAAGCTTATTTAAACAGTTTTCTCATTCTCTTTTCTCAAGACATTTTTTCTTAGGGGTAGCTGTTATTCTACACTACATTAGTGGGTTTAGTTGTTTCTTCTGGACCTTTGGTGTCCACGCTGTCCTTCACTTCATGTTCACCACTGTCTGATTCTTTGTCTTTTGGTACGGTTTCTTCACTTTTAACATCCTTGCTGGTTCCAGTGCTGTTGGTCATCACACTATCCTCTTCTTCAGCTTTCTCAAACGTCTTCACTTTGTTTTCTTTAGTATCCTTTTGATCAGGCTTTGCATCAGATTTTGTTTCCTTGGCTTTGGGGGATTGATTACTCAGTGTTTCATCAACCTGTTTCCCTGTGACTTTAACTTCCCCTCCGCTTGTCACACTTTCCACACTGCTGTCGCTTTTGCTGTCCTCCTGTATCTGTGACTTTTCAGGTTGTGATTTTTCTTCCGTAACTTTTTTCGAAACGTCCTCTTGTGTCTTTTTTGTTTCTTTAGGCTTAGCAAGTTCAACCTCTTCAGTTTTGACGGTGTCTACACTGTCGCTTTTGCTGTCCTCCTGTATCTGTGACTTTTCAGGTTGTGATTTTTCTTCCGTAACTTCTTTGGAAATGTCCTCTTGTGTCTTTTCTGTTTCTTTAGGCTTAGCAAGTTCAACCTCTTCAGTTTTGATGGTGTCTACACTGTCGCTTTTTCTGTCCTCCTGTTTCTTTGACTTTTCAGGTTGTGATTTTTCTTCCGTAACTTTTGAAATGTCCTCTTGTGTCTCTTCTGTTTCTTTAGGCTTAGCAAGTTCAACCTTTTCAGTTTTGACGGTGTCTACACTGTGGCTTTTTCTGTCCTCCTGTTTCTTTGACTTTTCAGGTCGTGATTTTTCTTCCGTAACTTCTTTGGAAATGTCCTCTTGTGCCTTTTCTGTTTCTTTAGGCTTAGCAAGTTCAACCTCTTCTGTTTTGACGGCGTCTACACTGGCGCTTTTGCTGTTCTCCTGTTCCTTTGACTTTTTAGGTTGTGATTTTTCTTCTGCAGCTTTGGAAAGGTTTTCTTGTGTCTTTTCTGTTTGTTTAGGCTTGATACTTTCACCTTTTTCTATTTTCACATTGTCTACCAGTTCAGCAACTTTGCTATCGTTAACAGACTCAGGTTTTTGTTCCTTTTCCTCTTTCTTTGATTGAGCCTCTTGCTTCTTCTCCACAGGTTTCTCTGTTAGTTTGTTGCTATCCTCTTGGTCTTTTTCCAAAGGCTCAGATTGTTTTGTTTCTTTTTTTACAGTATCAGAAATATCTTTTTTTGCAGAGGTCTCCTCCTCTGTGTCCTCTCCAGTAGTCTGTTTTCCACTCTCAGCATGTTCAGCAGCTGCTGGTTTATCTGGTTTGGGAGAATCTTCCTCTACAGGTTGAACTGGAGTTGTTTCTTTCTCCTTCTCTGGTGAGATTTTAGCATCTTTGTGTTTATCATCTTCAGTTCTGGGAGAAGTTACCTCCACAGTTTGTCCACTGGGCTTAGCGTTTACTTCAGTTGTTGCTTCAGGACTTTGTGGCTCTTGAGATGGTTTGTCTTTTGGTCCGTCTTTTGGTCCAGTTTCTGATTTCTCTGGCATTTGTTGCTTTTCTAACATATCTGGTTTGGGGACATCTTTCTCTGTCTCTTTAGCTGGTTTATCTGTCTTTTTCACATGTTCTTCTTCAGGTCCATCAACTTTTCCATTCATGTCATCCTTCAGGTCTTTCTGCTCTGTGTGTTTTGTGTCTTTTTCCTCACATTTATCTTGTTCATCAATGGCCTTTTCTGTAGAGTCTTGAGTTGGTTCAGAATCAGCATCTTTTTGTACCTCAGAATCAACTGGAGTATTTTTGACTGGTTCATCCTCTTTTTCATCCCTTGGTTTGACTTCATTTTCCTCTGTCTCTATCTCAGGACTGTGTTCTTCGCTGTTCTCCACAGCTGGTTCTTCAATATCTTCAGCTTCTTGAGGAGTTTCATTTTTCTCACTGCTCTCCTCATCGGGTTTGTCACCCTCTCTCCCCTCCCCACTCTTCTCAGAGCCAGAGTCCGATATCTCCACATCTTCTCTGGTTGTCTCTGTAATAATCTCTTCAACAAATTTGTACTGAGGCTCTGCTTTTCGAGTTGCTCCCCCCTGCCTTTTGACACAAGGGAGAGTATAGATGGGTGACTGTCTGTAAATGTATGGTACTGAAATATGTGCATCTGAGATTGTAGAGTACCTTGACTCTTCACCCTCCAAAAGTTTCCTGTAAAAAAAAAACAAAAAAAAAACAATTTAGAATAATATTCAGATTCATTATGCTCAACTAGTGTCAAGCCATGTATTTTACACCTAAGCATTAAGAAACTATAAATCGGACATGTTTTTGACAACATTCATTACAATGCCATCGCAGACCCTGATTTCACCAAGTACAACATGTTCCTGGATCAAGATCTTTGTTGATTCTGGAATAACATTCCAATAACCAATCAGATTTGTGTGACGTGTTTAGAGTTTATGTCAAGCTTAGGTTTATAACCTGGGTTAGATGCTTCTACATCAGTGTTATTCACCTATAATTTCCCTCTTATTTTAGAGGAAAGTTAATGGTAGGATTAGGTTTAGGGATTAGGTTACGATTACATTTTCGGACAGGAATGTTGTTCCAGGATAAACAAAATAAGTTGACCCAGGAATGCATCTAACACGGCAAAATCTGGACGTGCATTGCCATCACAGCCAAATTATAATATTACTATTATATGGCCGTGACGGCACTGCAATGAATATTATATATATATAAAAAAGCTAGTTTCCATGATAACTGTTGCAGAGTTCTGTATTTCTCACAAGGGCTCATGAAGTAAAACCACAGCCAGGTCATCTCTCAGTATCTCCTCTGTCATGGGATCAGTGACATGGATGTGGAGACGCTTGACATGTCTACCCTGACGCCCTGCCAGCACGTATCGGACATTTCTAGTAATACTATAATTTGGTTCTGATGGCACTGTAATGAATCTTGTCAAAAATGTGTCCTATTTATTGTTTCTTAATGCAGAGGCTAACTCTCACAAGCATTAACAGACACGGAAGCCGCCAACAAAATCATGAAATGACACCTAATTCTGTTGAAACTTAAACTCACTGTAATTAAACAACAAATTAATTGAAAACTGGAATAAAAAGCACTTAGTAATGATTATTTGAAATACAACTTAGCATTCGTGTTTAATAAACATTTCAGTTATGTGGAACATATCTCGCTTTGTTCACTCTCTAATTCTGTATGTCACATAATAAGTGATTGTGCTGCAAGAAGGCTTCTGCAATGACACACAATATCAAGACTAAACCTTCCAGGTACAAATAAAAAATAATAATTTGCACTGTAAAGGGATTGAAAAGAAATATTTTTATTTTAATTGGATAAACATTTGTAACACTACGGACAGAATCAGGAATGGAAAGCGACTAAAAATACATGAGCAAATAATGATAAATGAGATAAATGTATTTTGTATGTATCATTTTTTTTTCAGACCTGTTATGAAGACTTTGTTGGTCCTGAGAGCTTGCTATGAGGTCAACAGTAAAATGGTTTATACTGTAAAATCAAAATAATGTAATCAAAGAAGTACCTGTAAGAATAAATTTCAGCATCCAATGCCACTTTGACATTGAGAAGGTCCTGGTACTCCCTCACATGACTGCTCATGTCATATTTAGCATTTTTCAGCTCGTATTCCAACTCTCTGATTGTGTCCTGCACCATGGACAAAAGAAGTAAACACAATGGAAGTGCATTAGAGAGAAAAAAAAGCCACATGACATGGTACTGAATTTCAGATTATGTAGAATTGGTGTATAGTGCTCAGTGTTGGGGTAGTGCAAGTAACTAGTAAAGTAACATTACTTTTACATTTAAAACAAAATGTCTGAGTTACTTTTTCAAAAAAGTAATGCAAGTTGTGAGCGTTGTGCAAACATGATGGTTATTGTAGTTCTAGACTAAATATGAGTCTGCTGCATTTACTCATTTCACTTGCACAAAAACAGATTCAGTATTCCACAAAATGAATAAAAACAGTGAAATGCAAACTCAGAATATTACGCAAAGGTGAAAACAAGCAACGAGAATGTAACGTAACATTTCTTTCCATAAAAAGAAACTTAGTAATTCAATTACCTACTTTTTTTTAGGGAGTCACACAATATTGTAATGCATTACTTTTAAAAGTAACTTACCCCAACACTGATAGTGCTCAACTTACTGTTTCTTGATTTAAACAGAATTGCTCTTATTTCAGATTTCCGCACACTAAATGATTAAAATATTCTAGGCTAAACAGTGCATCACATTATATATCCATACCTGGAAGTGATGGATTTCAGCATTGTGCCGTTGCTCGAGGTCATACAGCTGCCTCTCCAGAGCTTCCCTCACACCTTTCACAGAGTCCAGCTCGCTGTTCTTGGACTGCAGCTGTCTCCGGTGTTCATTAATCTCTGCTTTAGTGGCCATGAGAGCTTCTCTGTTGACCTCAGCAGCTTTGGTCAGTTTGGCGAGCTGTGCTCGAAAGCGTTCCTCAGCATATCGGATGTCAGAGTCGGTGTGACCTTCAAGTTGCATCCTGATGTCCCTCAGAGCTGCAGTGACATCACTTCTACTAAAATCACTTATTTCTGCTGTCACATGACCCTCTTGGACTTGGGTCATCATTTCTGCTACCTCGCTTTCGTGGTTTTTCTTCAAGAATCCGATCTCCTCTTCGAGAGCTTTGGCTTTTCTGTCCATGTCTTGCTTGGTTAGATATGCATCATTAATGCATTTCTTCAGTACTGAAATGCTGTCTTCAGCATCAACTCGACCACGAGTCTCTCTTTCATGCTTCTCTCTCAAAGTGTCAAACTCGTCCTCCAGATTCTGACGGTTTATCTCAATCTGATGCTTCTGAAGGCCAATCTCATGAACTTGCTGCCTCAGACCGTTAAGTTCTGATTCATACTCTTTGGACAGAGAGGAAGATGATTTTGCTCTGAGTCGAATAGCCTCAATTTCTCTCTCTAGCGCTCTGTTTTGATTTTCCAGGTGATGAACCTTCTCGATAAATCCCGCGAAGCGATCATTGAGCCCCTGCAGTAATTCTTTCTCACTAATTTTCCTCAGATTCATTCCACTTGCATATTTGTTTGAAAAATCTAAACTATCGGCCGGTTTTGCGGCGAATTCGGTAAGGTTTTCATTACCTCTCAGTGGTGCTGTGGACCCAAGGCTAAAGGCAGACCTTGAGATGAGTTTCGACGAAGGACGCGGCGTTTGGTATCGGTACTCTTCCCGTGTCCGGCCAGGTGAATGAAGAAAACGTTCCATTGTGAGGCTGGTGCGTTTTCCTTCGCAGTAGTGAAAATGCTTCCCCTTTTATACTGCAATAGATGCTAGGTTAGCGGAATAGCGCTGTCCATAGTACAGGTTAAATGCTCAGAATCAGCTGTTCAGCTCAGCATCCTGCGCATTCACTCACTCCTCCACTGATCTCCAGGGAACTGATGTGACGTCACACGAACTCCACTCGTCCCCAGATTCACAATTCATTTTATTTCTAATATTTTGTTTAAGTTACCGAAGCTGGAATATATATACAATATGTTGTAAAATGTAGCCTACAGCCTTAATGTCATATTTCAAAATAAGAAATTCTGGAAAAAAGAGGTCTATTATTTTTGTCTGAGAAAAATATGACTGTTAAACTAAATTGCCTTCCAGGATAACAGGCTCATTAGGCCATAGTATATAATATATGTATATAAAATATATATATATATATATATATATATATATATATATATATATATATATATATATATATATATATATATAGCTATATAAGATTCAGAAACAGGCAACACATTTTAACAGCGTTTTCGAAGATTCCAGTATACACAAATTAGCGAGAGTAGCCTAGGCTACGCTAAAGAAAAAAAAAGATGCTCGCGAATTGAGAGTAAGAATTTCATTATAATCGGTAGGCTATAAAAGTCCTGTCATTATTAAATATTTAATTAGTATTACTTTATATGATACAGTTACACATATACTTCAATTACATAAAAATGTCATAATGGCATAATCATTATTTCAGGACTTTAACTCTTCAAGCAAGTAAGTGCCTAATGTATTTATTTATTTATTCACATTATCAGTATAGGGGCTGATCTGCCCTGTTACCATTACTGCCTACATAAATATCAGCATTACATTCTCCTTATATTAAAGACTTTGTAGAGTCATGGCCTTCAGCACAAGATTAGCAATGGCTATAAAATGTAAAACCCCATTGCTTCTAAAAAGGCATGTAATCTTAATGGCTATGCTATTTTTATGATTTGATATAAAAACATTTATATTACTCAAAATCCTACATTCAGCACACACTCTTTGATTTTCAGCAGAACTGTGACAACTATTATATGTTGGTGTTAACATTTCCTCTTATTGTAAGATTTGCATATTTTACTGCAGTAACAACATTCTTCAAGCTATAAAGTACATGTTTGTGCAGCAGAAAAGCACAAGTCAGCTTTCAGTCATGCTGAGCGGTCACTGTGAGCTGGACTGAATCCAACAGCGCAGCTTCCAATAATAAACACACCCGTCTGCCCTATCATCTGAATACATGCGACTTTCACTTTTAACACTTTATTTTTATTGTCTGAGATCACTAGTGTTTGTTTCTATTTAGCATATTTGTCATTTTGGTATGTCACCCATTTGCTTTATGACAGCAGCATAAACTGGAATAGAAACAGAAAGGAGGCCATGCTCAATGATGGGAGAAAACATATCCTGATAAAAATAGTGACCCTTTCTTTCCTATAGGGAAAATTAAGAGAAATATTCAATAGGTTTGGACTTTAAAGTAAGTAAAGCACCTTAAAAAGATTTTTAATTTGGATAAAGCAAAATTCCTGCTAGCCTATTGAATAAAAGATGACTGACTTTACATATTTTAAATAAAGATTTAAAGTTGTGTTTTCATGTTTTATGGGGACTTTCCATAGACATAAGGATATAGCTTATTGCATTATTGAAGCCTATGAGTTAAACTTGTTCTCTCTCAAAAATCTTTGTTCTCCGTTCTAAAGGAAGCAAAGAACATCCGGATCTCGTATGTGTCCCGTCTGTCACGCTGAAGGACTTTTCTCATTCTGTTTCTGCAACTGGTCCATTCGGTGGACACTCGTCCCAGCCTCATGCCTTGTTTGTAATGCTCGACCGCAGCTCTCTCTGAGCCCAGCCTGTATAGTTTGAAATCCCCATACATGCGATGCCAGGCTTGACGGTCAGCTGGCTTTAGGTCTGGAAGGGCAAACAGCTCAGAGAACTTCTGCTCTGCTTTAGCCTCCTGCTTTAGTTCTGCATACCTCTGTGCCAACTCCAGCTGTGGGTATATGTGACCTGGGTTTAAACTGACACCCTTCTCTAAATGGTGAACACAAAGGCCCAGCAACTCCGGATTGTGTATGTCTTCAATCTGCGTGGCTTTCCAGCGGTAATTGTTAGCAATCTCGTAATGTAAGCGTGACGAGTCTGGCGCTTTCTTCAGCATTTTAATCAACACCTCCAGGGCCGTGTCATAACGCTGTTCTTTCTTCATGAACTTTGCAACACGCAAAACAACGCTGAGGTTGTCCGGAGCCATTGTGATGGCCTGAGTCATGTACTGCCATGCCTCTGCATTCTTTCCATTCTTGTAGCACTTTAACCCCAGATACACGTGAATCATTGCATTGTTCGGGTCCAGTTTCAGAGCTTTCTTTAACTGGAGCACAGCTGGAGACTCTTCAAAACGCACACGCTTGTGCTGGCCAATCTTCAGTCCCTCCAGACGGAACAGAGAAAAGGCAAAGCCTGTGTTCCATTCCTTGTCATCCGGCTCTTTCTGTAGAGCTTCAAGGAAACTCTCCTGTGCCCTGACGTAGGACTTTCTAGAAAACTTGAGAAGCGACCAGGCTTTTTCACTCTGAACTTCTCTGTGAAGCTCTGTTGGAGATGAGGTGGGGAAAGCCTTAAGGATTTCATTTACTTTCTCTACGTACTTCTCAGCCTCAGTCGTATTGCCCATGAGACTGTGCACCCAGGCCAGGTTTCCATACATCACTATCACATTCCTGTCATCGTCCGGATGTTCCTCCTTTGCTAGTTGCAGGTTCTTAAACGCCTCGTCGTTCAAACCTCGCAAATGTTTAATGAAGGCCAAAAAATTTAAATCTCTTTGTTTCAGGTTTCCTACATACTCGCCTTTTACTGAAAGTTTTTCACGAACTTTCACTTCGAGAAAGTTAAGATCAGCATCCTCCTTTAGCAAGCCCCATGTAAAGTGGCAGGACAACAGTTTAAGATCGTCCTCAGACATTTCCTTATTGTTTAAAACACAAAATAGATGCAAATGTTTACACTCTTTCAGTTTTCGTTTCCTTTGAATCCGTACCTACTGTATTTACAGTAGCCTATATCTGACTGACCACTTGTTTTCAATTGGATCTAGAAAAACAAAATTAAATGATCAGTCAAATATAATTTACATAAAATGCTATCTTAAATATTAAATCTTAATTAAAAGTTTTTTTAGATCAAAAGTAATCACTGATAGAATTGCATTTTTTCAAAACATTTAGCAAAATAGTTTCTATTATTGATGTAAAGCAGCTTATTTGACTTATTAATGCACATGACAACAGATACAAAGGCTTACCTTCTACCAAACTGTGAGCTCCTCTGGTGTTCATCGAAACAACTTTCTTGGTTTTATATGGTATGGTTCGGTTAGCCTATACCAATCATTCCAATAACGAGCTAAGTTTCACTTTCCACATATTGCTCTGATTAATGATAAACGAAACTTTAAAGGTATGAGTCCGACGTCAACAACACGTTAAAATGTAACACTACTTCCTTTATTCATGCTAACGAACAATTCTTGAGCAGGTAAGGGAAATGTAAAATTGTTATAAGCAACAGAAAGAAATGTTTAAAATGTATAGCCTATCATAGATCACGATTATATCAGATATAGCCTACGTTTATTTAATGTGGATTAGCCTACATCAGTTGTCACTTTACATTTAAATTAAAGATAGTAGGCTACAGTACAAAAAATAATTACGTTGCACACAATTAAATAAGTAGCCCAGACTATTGTTTTTTTCAAAGGTGAACTAACTTGAAAACGAAGAGTAATGACGCCATCCAGTGGCCAAACCTTATGACGCTGCAAGGCTTAGCAAAAAAATGGTTTCAGCTTTATAAATATATTAATCATTTTAATGGTTGCAGCCTACAGGCCATAATTTTCATGAACACCAGACAATTTGGTTGACAATGTGATTATTTATTTAGTGAAATGTGTTTTTAAAATAACAATAATAATGCATTTTCAACGCGTTAACCATGCCAATCCGGTTCCTGGAGATCTACCGGAGCGGGTCAGTATAACCAGTTACATACTTGCCTGCAAAATGTAGCTCCAACCCTGATAAAACACACCTGAATCAGCAGCACTAGATAATTACAGACAATTGTGTTGAGTAGAGATGGAGCTGAACTCGAAGGTTGGAAGGTAGATCTCCAGGAACAGGATTGTCTTTCTATTTATTTATCTATTTAGATAAATACTATTTATTTATCTTTTGATAGCCAGTGTCAGGCCATCTCCAACAGTGAGCATACTGAGATCAATCCGCTCATCTTTGTGTAACTTCTTGTTGAGTTTGTCTATGGTCTGTGAAGAAAGGTCATCTTCAGCTGGGTTGATGACCTTACCACCCCAGAGAACCTGGAGAGCAGAAACACACCAGCTTACTCACAACCAAAGAGCAAAGGTATGAAAATATTTGCTTTATTTATCTTAATATTTTTTGGACTCCTTATCTAAATTAATCTGTAAAATGTAGCATACAGCATGTATTTACGTATGGCCTCGTTTCAAAACTATAATAACGTGTACTACTTACATTATCGATAGCTACAATGCCACCCTTTCGAACAAGCTGGAGTGACTTTTCATAGTATGTGTCATAACTCTTCTTGTCAGCGTCAATGAACACAAAGTCATACGTTCCAGCTTCACCAGCACTTAGGAGTTCATCTGTAAAGACACAAGGATATTTTTTTTTCTATATCTCGACTTGAAATAATAATAATAATAATAATAATAATGATAATATTGTATTTCATCTTTACCCAAGGTATCAACTGCAGGTTTAATATGAATATCTATTTTATCCTCCACTCCAGCCTAAAACAAAGATAGTTTGCTGTTATTTGTTCTAATTTTACTTTGTTAATTCATAGTGAATAACAAAACATCCCTCATTCCGTTATCTGTTATCTTTGCCTTTTCCAGACATGTAAATTTGCTTTATGATTGGGTGTTATTTCATGCCATTTTTATAAAACTATGGAATAAAAAGAGAAAATTGTAGATAAAGCACTTGATTGGCTTTGCGCATCAGCACTTAGATGTACAATCGGTCTCAATCAGCAATCAGTGTAAAGTCTGATGGACATTTCTGCATCTCTGCCTTCAATCGTTACTGGTCAGCTGGACTTTATACTGATGACCGTGTTCTTGCATTGGCAGGCAGTAATCAGTATTGAAATTGATATGTGTAGGTGTATGTAGAGGAGCAACTTCACAGATACGGTTGTCTAAAGCAGTGATGTGTCCTACTAAAACAAATGACTTCAGCTGCATAGCCTGCATTAAAAGGTAAGGGCTGTGTTTCCCAAAAGCATCGTGAGATAAGTTGATCGTAGAGAACATTGGTGGTAATGGTCTCAACGATCAACTTGCCTTACACAATGCTTTTGGGAAACACAGTCTTGAATAGTTTTGTAAACTTGGTGGATTGTGTTTTGGTTTGGTTTACCTCGATAAAAAATGGCTTGCCTATTTTCACGTATTCCTCATTAATTTCGCAGGCCACCACGCGTCCATTCTCAGGAACTACCAGAGCCAAATTTAAGGTGTTGTATCCTGTGTACATACCTAAGACAGATGCAAAATGTGTGTTTTATAGGTAAGCAGTAAATTATATTAATTTTAATGAATTATATTGCTTGTACTCACCGATCTCAATGGTTTTATTGGATTCTATTAGTTTGGCAAGATTAGCCATAAGCTGAGCCTGTTCAGATGCCACCATCATCAGGTTCCTGGAGTCATTCATAGTTCTCTTAAAACAGAAATACACAGATGAAAAAATGCAGAAATTTTTCCTTCTACTGACCTCTAGTGTTAGTGTGTGATACTACACATGAAGACTCCTATTAAAATATACAGTAGAACATGAAATTTAAATGTACATTAACCGAATTTTTGATTTTTGAAAAAAGGACATTTCTTATATATAAATATCTACATTTTTAAGATTCAAATCTAACAGATTTGTATCACTGCGTTTGTGAACTCCTTTGTACAAATGGTCGGATGTTCTTTCTTCCATTGAAGCACAAGATGGAGCTCATGCCAGCTCAAGTGTTTCTAAAGCAAAAGAGAGACTACTAAATACAAAACATGTGTTTATATTTAAACACACACTCACCGGTAACTTTAGTTACACCTTTTCAACTGCTCATTAATGCAAATTTATATACAGCCAATCACATGCCAGCAACTCAATCCATTTATGCCTGGTACACATTGTACAATTTTGGGCTGTCCTAGACGAAAGGTGACCAATAGTGGTGATTTCTGTGGCTGTAGCTCTTAAACGGTCGTACAGTAAGAGAGACGGCCGTTGGCAAGGTCTCACAACCAAAGATAGCCTGAAATCATTTTTTGACAGTGTCAGAAATTTAGCATGATCATCTCACAGTATGTTTGCTGATACGACCTACGTTTACTGACTAATAAAAAAGCAACATTAAAGGGTTAGTTCACCCAAAAATGAAAATTAAGTAATTAATTACTCACCCCCATGCTGTACCAACCCCGTAAGACCTTCGTTCGTCTTCGGAACACAAATGAAGATATTTTTGATTAAATGTGACAGCTGGATCACTCCTCCATAGGCTCCCTAAGGGAATGAATCCTGACGGCCCAGAAAGTCAATGAAGAAAATGTTTAAATATTCCATGTCACAACAGTGGCTCAACTATAAGTTTATCAAGCGACGAGAATACTTTTTGTGCGGAAATAAAACAAAAATAACGACTTTATTCGACTATTCCTTTTCTTCCTTGTAGGCCTGAAACGAGACTTCAAGAGATTTCCACGACGCGCACGCGCGAGAACTTAACTGAAGTAGTTGAAGGAGATCGCAATTCTCGCGCATGCGTCGTGGAAATCTCTTGAAGTCTCGTTTCAGGCCTACAAGGAAGAAAAGGAATAGTCGAATAAAGTCGTTATTTTTGTTTTATTTCCGCACAAAAAGTATTCTCGTCGCTTGATAAACTTATAGTTGAGCCACTGTTGTGACATGGAATATTTAAACATTTTCTTCATTGACTTTCTGGGACGTCGGGATTCATTCCCTTAGGGAGCCTATGGAGGAGTGATCCAGCTGTCACATTTAATCAAAAATATCTTCATTTCTGTTCCGAAGACGAACGAAGGTCTTACGGGGTTGGTACAGCATGGGGGTGAGTAATTAATGACTTAATTTTTGGGTAAACTAACCCTTTTAATGGCGTATAGGTCAACGCAACATGGTGCTAAAACTACTTACCTCAAGCTCCATAAGCAAAATTGGCATGCCCAGGTGGCCTCTGTTCCCCAGCCATAATGACCGTGTCCATATTCTCCTCTTTCGCTTCCTCCTCTTTTTTAGCGCACGTTAACACCACAATTATTTGTTTACCACTAGCGCATGGTAATGATGTTTTATTCTTCTATACTAACTTGTATCGTAGCCTACGATTCAATAGGTGTCATCATCGTGCATGGTACATACATCGCGCATCGTACATACATGTCGTACCCAAGTTTATTATGTTCATGTCGTACAGTGTGATTTGTAATGATCTTATAGGATTGAAAATCGTACAGACTGTAGCAGGCATTAAGCATGTAGACATGTTCAAGACGAACTGCTGAAGTTCAAACTATGCATCAGAATGGGGAAGAAAGGTGATTTAAGTGACTTTGAACATAGCATGATTGTTGGTGCCAGATGGGCTGGTTCTGAGTATTTCAGAAACTGCTGATCTACTGGGAATTTTCATGCTCAACCATCTCTAGTTTACAGATAATGTAAAAAGGATAAAATATCCAGTGAGCGGCAGTTCTGTGAGCGAAAATGCTTTGTTGATGTCAGAGGTCAGAGGAGAATGGCCAGACTGGTTCGAGCTGATAGACAGTTACAACCGAGATCTTCAGAAGAGCATCTCTGAACGCAAAACACGTTGAACCTTGAAGCAAATGGGCTACGGCAGCAGAAGACACACCTGTGCCACTCCTGTCAGCTAAGAACAGGAAACCAAAGCTACAATTCTCATGGACTCACCAAAATTAGACGATGGAAGATTGGAAAAATGTTGCCTGTTCTCATGAGTCTCGATTTCTCCTGCGACATTCAGATAGTAGGGTGGGGGTTTGACATAAACAACATGGATCCTGCCTTGTATCAACGGTTCAGGCTGCTGGTGGTGTAATGGTGTGGGGGATGTTTACTAGGCACACTTTGTGCCCCTTAGTATTAATTGAGCATCGTTTAAACTCCACAGCCTACCTGAATATTGTTGTTTACCATGTTCATCCCTTTATGACCAAGTGTACCCTTCTTCTGATGGCTATAGCTTCCAGCAGGAAAATGACATGTCACAAAGCTCAAATCATATCATACTTGAACATGATAATGAGTTCACTATACTCAAATGACCTCCACAGTCACCATTCCAATAGAGCACCTATGGGATGTGGTGGAACGGGAGATTTGATTCGTGGATGTGCTGCTGACATATCTACAGCAACTTAGTGATGCTGTCAGGTCAATATGGACTAAAATCTCTGAGGAATGTTTCCTGCACTTTTTACTGCACTGGTGAATCTATATACATAAAATGCATGAAATTAAAAGAGAATGCAAAACATAAGCATTTTCACAACTGGTTTCTAAGACTTTTGAATCCTGGCTTTACACATTTATTTACTTAAAGGATTAGTTCACTTCAAAATGAAAATTCTGTTTTTATTTACTCAAACCTGTATGAATTTCTTTCTTCTGATGAACACAAAGGAAGATATTTTAAAGAATGTCGGTAACCAAAAAGTTGATGTTACCCCATTGACTTCCATAGTATTTTTCTTCTTCTATGGAAGTCAATGGGGTCCATCAACTGTCTGGTTACCGACATTCTTTAAAATATCTTCCTTTGTGTTCAGCAGAAGAAAGAAATTCATACAGGTTTGAAACAACATGAGGGGGAGTAAATAAAGAGAATTTTCATTTTGAAGTGAACCATTCCTTTAAGTTTTTATTTTATTTCACATGATGAGTTTGCTTATTTTGTGGCACGTGCTTTTCTACCCACCAGTCGTAGTTTGGTCAGCACTGGGTGTTCTCTCAGAGAGTTATTCACCACGTACTGCAGCAGAGGATCATCTCCTTTGTGACTCTTGCTGATTAGAGCAGACTGGCATAGACCTACACATAAAGTGAACTAACATTAGTTAAATAGAATTAACCATTGCTGGGGAAATTAATGCATATAATTTCAGAATTGGAGAGCCAACAGTGTTATGAAACAGCATTTGCAGAGTTGGTTTATTAGGTTGGCATTTACCTGCTGCAAAGTTTCAGCTTATTAAAATGCTCATTACCATAACACGCACTAGGTGGCCTATAAAAGGATGTCTTTATACAATTTTAGGCACCCAAATTAACTTTAATCAATGAGAAGCAGTGTTACCTTCGGGCCAAAGCACTCCAAAATGTCAAGTAACTGCATTTATCAAGCAAAATATTTCAATGCATTGTCAAATTTCCCATGTGAGCGTAAATAGTCATAATGTAAGCGGACATAAACATACCTGTTAATGCCAAGAGGAGGATAATAGTACAAAGCATCTTAATGTCAGGTGCCAGACTTAATCAACAGAAACAAAACAGAAAAATGAAATTGTGACGTGTGCAAGTGAGGCACAAATGTAGACTAGCTGAGGTGGAAAGTCCAGGTTTTGTTTGTTTCGCCTCCTCAGATAAATAAGATAATGCTGTTTGCATGGTATTGATTTGATCAAAGTTTTACTTACAAATTTTGTTCAATGGCTGTTGGGTATAGAATGAAAATAACCTGAATAGAAAGCTTGATAGGAAATTGGGGAGTATGACATATAATTTGCAAGAGCTGTGATTTTGAGACATTTCAAGAGGCTTTCAGGCTGGTTTAAATTAATTTCCAATGTCATCTCAGATTGAATGGTGAAATGACACAAGAAATCTCTATATTTGCCAAGAAGACATTGATTATCATGAATGTCGTAAAGTTAATGAATATTTCATCAGAGTGGACATTCCAGCATGAGGCTTTACCACACATCTTATGATGTCGTAATCAATTTATGAGTAATAGCTTATGTTGACACTATGAAAAAAAAAAGACAATGTAGCCCTGGATATCACTCAACATCTGTAAAGTTGTATTATATTATATTATATTATATTATATTATATTATATAAACAAGGACCCAAAAGGGATTGTGTTTAGAATAAAAGCAGTGTTATTTTAGTATCAGTGAGATATTATACGTATATACCCGAATATAAGACGACCCTGAATATAAGACGACCCCCCCATTTTCCAGACTTATTTTTGGGGAAAAATAGATTTTTGTGGAAAAAATCTGGTTTTCAACAGAAAATAATTTTAAGAGCAAATTTCCGAGGCGTTGTTCCAAATGCCTCGCATCACCTGTGCCTCGTGTAGAGGCCCGCTCGTCGGCGGAGACCGGCACATATGCGCTTCCTGATCGGCCATGACTGCGGCTGCCCTGAGTGCGACGGGATGGATTTAACCACCCTGCGGGGTCGTCTGGCCGTTTTCGACGACGATCCGGCTCCCGCTCTCTCTCTCTCTCTCTCTCTCTCTCTCTCTCTCTCTCTCTCTCTCTCTCTCTCTCTCTCTCTCTCTCTCTCTCTCTCTCTCTCCCCCTCCCTCCCTCCCTCCCTCCCTCCCTCTGCTCGATCCGCGCAAGAAAAAGCGCCGTTCACAGAGGATGCAAGAGCTGGAGGACGGACCCCCCCCCCCCCCCCACACACACACACGTCTTTGGCGCGCTCATAATGAAAGCGACGCGCTAGTCGCTCGTCCGCGCTGCATCGAGATCCTCGGCGCTCTCGCCAGTCGACGGCGCGGGAGAAAAAGGCTATCAATCGATTCCTCCACTCGAATATAAGATGACCCTGAATATAAGACGACCCCCCATTTTTCAGCCTATTTTTAGGACAAAAACCTCGTCTTAAGTTATATTCGGGTATACGGTACTTTGTATAGGCCCTACAGGTTGATGTATTCTGTAAAACAGGTTGCATTGCTTCTGGTTCAGGTCTTTTGTGCTTTGTTAAATAGAGTGGTTTTACTCATCAAATTTTTTTTATATATATATATTTTTTTCGTTTTTGTTTGTACTTGGTTCTTCTCCTTTCATTGATCTCATCGATATGATCCTCCCAGGGAACTGTAAGTTCTAAGAGGACAATCTGTTGGTATGCTTCTGAGATCAGAACCATATCTGGCCGACAGTTTCTGGAAACTTCAGTTGCTTCTCCATGTCGACTTTCAGCTCCCAGTCCTGTGCTGTTGTTAGCAGGCCAGAAGATGTGGCAGCTGGTGTTACCTTCTCCCCAGCCCTGACAAAAAATGATGTCTTCTTCACAGGGCGTAGGTGCTTGCAGTGGGTGATCCTGCTGGAGATGGTGTCTGCTATGGCCTTCAGGACTTTGTCATGATGATAACGCCCCTCACTCAGGCCTCTTGGACAACTGCCTTCCCCCAACAGAACAAGTTGGATGGGCTTGGTGGTATGTCATAGACAGCCTGGATTAAGTTTATTTGATGGGGCTCGTATTTCCAGAGCTCAGCCCAAATTATGAAATAACAACCATCCTGCTGGCTCACACTTCCTCGAGCAATGCTTCTATCTCATCCTGGCGCTGAGATATGTCCTTCCTCCTTCCTTTGCTATAGTGAAATGACGTTGCTACCTAGGCCTGCTCTTCCTAAACTAAATGAGAGTGAGAAATGTTTCCTTGGCTGAAATTAAATACATTTAAAATAATGAATATGTTTTTTTTTTATGGCTGAATTAAAGTGTTTTAGTACACATAGTGGATGACAGAATGTCTATGCAAACCCTCAACAAAGTGAGAGCATGAGAGGGCGTCTCTGGCTTGTTTTTGCCTGTGTAGTTCAGAGCGTGTTCATTTCAATATTGCCCAACTTAATGAAATGCGTTTTAATTGTCAGTCTTTGTAGTAATGTGTATGCACGTTGCCAAGCAGTACATTACCTCCCACACACAGTAATGAACTGAAAGTGTAAGTGTGTCATATGGTAAAATTGTTTACTTCATCACATTACTGGCATTTCGAACGGTACATTTGCCTGTGTGTGTGTTTCACAATGAGAGAACCAAAGCACAATGCTAAGAAGAACACATTCCCAGTATCAGAGACTGGGTGGTGGGGCGTTCTCAAAGGAGAGGCCTACTTCCTCTGTCGATTCTTTAATTAGGTATTCACGGATGCAAACAAATCTCCGTGCCCACACATAAGTCATCAGCTGTGAAATATGGGGCATGACTACCGCTGTCTTTGAGTCTTGCTCTTGCTGTGTTTAATGACAAGAAGAGATGCCTGTAAATAACAGTTCAAGTCCGCCCGCAGAAAATAAGATGCCGTGTTCTCGTATCCTCTCTCCACCATTGCTCTGGGAATCTTACGTGACGCTAATTGTTCCTGCTACTTGTGCCAAGTACTCACTGTTCTTCGACACAATCTACAGACAGGACCCGGTCCCTCGGCTGCTCTTGTGTCTGTTTAAGGACTGAAAGGATGCATCTTGCCATCTGTAGAGAGTGCTTCTCTTCCTGTTCCCGGCCCTGATTGTATTTGCTCTTCCTTTGACTGTCAGGGCATCATCTTGATATATGCTCACAAACCTTCTCGGAGGCTTTGAGTAAGAATACATGAAAAAAAAAGAGCCCTCCGCTACCGAAAGAAGAAAGGAAAATACATACGAAACTGTTAATATGAAACAAAATAATTCAAGAGGTTGCTCCTTTGGTTTCTTCAAATGTAACAAATAAATAGTTGAATTAAAAAAAAAATGCTATTACACAGAAGCATTTGCAACACTTTTATTATTTGCAATTAGAGTTGGTTGCCATATAGACAAAAATACACATTTCTATACAGTTGCAGTAAAGTTTTTGTTTCTGTATTTAGAACATATTTCAGTTGTGTGGGTATTTATGTCACACACACACACACACACACACACACACACACACACACACACACACACACTCACACTCACACACTGTGTCATACACCTTTTAGTATATTGTTTCTGGAAGCAGAAAATGCGGTACTTGCTGTCTTGCAGCAAGTGGCAGTGTTGTCTACATAATGTTACAGAAAGAAACAGCTTAAAATAATAACTATAATATAGTGATCACAAAGACAGATAACACTAACAGAGAGTTTATGAAAGCACAAAACGTGTTCCTGAATAATTGGATATCAATAATTAGATTATTATATACACTGTATGTTTTTTTTATTTAATAAATAATAATAATCATCATCATCATCATCATTATTATTATTATTCAGTTTTTTGTTCTGAAATATTTGTTTTGAACCCCAAAGGCACAGCAACATTACAAAGTCATGCATTTCATTTTAATTATGCTCTTATAAAATAAATGTAATAGTGTTTTTGTTTACAAAAAGGTAACTCGAATAGAAGTAATGATATTAAGCAAGTAAGCAAACGGTACAAATTAATACCAGTGTTAGATGGGGGCTTGTATATATCAGAAATAAGCTGGTACAATTATTGTATTCTACCTTTTTATCTCTTCTGCATTGTAACAAAGTGCTGAACCTGTTCTGCATAAAATTACGGGTGAGTGGCAGGTGCAGTTGTTTGACTTTCAAATCACTTAGGCATCTTTTTTTTATTAACCTTGCATGTAAATAAATACAGATTTCAATTTCTATGGAGTTGCACGTGGAAATGACAGTCCTCAAAACATCAAACAAACTGCTTTAGGGCAATCGCACCATCGCAAGCCCTCTAATGTGAAAGGCACTGACACCTGAAGCAAGGTGCAAAAAAGACAAATGTCATTTTTTCAGAAACAATTAGTGAGAGAGCCTTCGGATTTGAGGACGGCTTGTCTTTCCAGGCTGTCGGCTCTTCTGTATGGCAGTGCAAGGATGCTGTGGAGCTCAGGCTTATATCACTCGCTGCTGACATCTCCCTGTCTGAGCAAGGCAGGCCTCTATAGTGCTACATGTACACACACACACACACACACACACACACAATCCTTCACATACTGCAAGAAAACCTTCCTCACCTGAATATTAAACAGTGCTGAGATCGCTGTCGCTTTTAAAATGGTGTTGTTTCTGTGTTTTCTGCTTTATAGGCAGCGGTATTCAGGACTATGCAAGATACGTTGCATCTCTTATTATATTACTGACCTTTTCAGAACAACATCATGAGTCCATTCAGATTTAACTGCTTCAAAAATATATTTTGATATCCATTTAAATGTTGACTCCAGGCATCGATGTACAGAAAATGACCAGTTACAACTAATCAGTGATATACATATTGCAAAATGCTCTGATGTCTCTTGGTGGATCTAGCATTCAGTTACTGTATGTAGATAGCATCATTTGCATACAGCTAAATCCATACAGACTTTCAGATTATTATGTGTGTGTGCTCTGGGTGTTTTATTTCTTGATTTGTTTTTATATATAACTGTTACATACAAACCAGGGCAGCCAATAATAATAAATGATTACAATTATTCTTGTCATTTCTGACACTTCTTTACCAAGTAGAATGAAACTGTGAATTTCAAAATAGTTTTAAAACCATTTACATTACCATTCGAAAGTTTAGGATATGATGTTTTAATGCTTTTGAAAAGGGTATTTTATGCTCACCAGGGCTGCATTATTTATTTGATCATGCATACAGTAAAAACAGTAATATCGTGAAATGATCTTACAATTTATATATATATATATATATATATATATATATATATATATATATATATAGATTATAATAGATACAGATTAGAAATATATATTCTAATATGCTGATTTTAACTTTAACAGCCATAAAAATTAGATCGATTAGAAAATCCAAATTGAAATCCCCACGTAAAGTATATTTTTGATGTAAATTGTCCCACCCATGTCTGTTACAGAAGCGCTTCCTTGCAAAAAGCCGCTAACATATGTGATAGGAAGCTTCAGTTCCTTTATCTCCATACTGCTGACACCAGGGCTATTTACACCACCCAGTGCGTCTGAAATGGATGTCCTTTTGTACAAAGTCACTTCATTTTCCTTCCCCATTATTCTTGGTTCTGCCTGTGAATGTCCAGTAATTGCCATAGTTGAAGTGCTAATGATAATGTTATAACTTGGATCAATTTGCTGTGGCAATTGGACCTTTTTAATTGAGTCGATTATCAAGCCTGTGTGTGTTGAAGCTTACAGAGCCAGTGCCAGAGAGAGCGCACCCCAGGTCAAGCGTATGTGTGTGTAATGTGGGGTTTAAGTGCCCCGGGCCGCAGATAAGTGTTTGGGGCAGAGATGGAGGAGAAGACGAGGAGACGAGGGCAGATCATAGAGCCTCCGATGTAATATTCACTGACACTCACCACATATGAAGTTAATCCAATCATGAAGAGATGCCTTACTTTCATCAGCCTCAGACACACTAGCATGAGGTCAAGAGCAACTTGTATTAGCACAATGATGTCAGAGAGAAATGGTGTAGATAATTGACTTTCAGTTCCTTTCAGAAGAAACCCTGACAGCCAGTCGGCCTTATGCAAAACAAAAACGATTGCCAACCGTGTGCTTAACAACGTCCAAACTCATGGGATGTCGGCTCCTATTCCTCAGTTGTTCGCCGTCTAGAGCAACGGATAGCCTTGTTGAGTTATCTCAAACGGAGCAGGACTGCCAACATGTCGCTATGGTGAAGTATGTCTGAAGACTCGCAGAAGACTCAGAGGAAGCATGACTGCAGGTCTTTGTCATGTCATGCTTGCACTTGTCTGACGAGTTCCTGCTTCGGAGAGATTGCCATATGATTTGATCTTCTTGATTACCAGCTAGAAACGGCTATTCGAGATCATATCCATCATCTTAATGTGCTTTTGTTAAAGCTGAAGTATATGATTTTTTAAAAGGGTTAGTTGACCCAAAAATTCTGTCGTAATTTACTCACCCTCATGTCGTTCGAAACCAGACTTTCGTTCACCTTAGGAACACAAATAAAGATCTTTTTGATGAAATCCGAGAGCTTTCTGTCCATCCATTGACAGACTATGCAACTACCACTTTCAAGCCCCAGAAAGGTAGTAAAGACATTATTAAAGTAATCCATGTGACTCCAGCGGTTTAACCTCAATTTTCTGAAGCAACACTAGTGCTTTTTTTGCGCAAAAAAACACAATTTACCACTTTATTTACAAAATCTGAACAAAATCAGAACGTGCGTTCACGCAACGTCCGCTCTCGTGTCAACACAACACGCATGCGCCGTGGTGCTCTCTTGAACACGGGTTGGAGATTATTTTGTATTTTTAGACGGGTTATTTTGTAAAAAAAGTGGTAAATTGTGTTCTTTTGCTCGAACAAAGCAAAAAAAATATTTTCTTTTTTGAAATTGAGATTAAACCACTGGAGTCACAAGGATTACTTTAATGATGTCTTTACTACCTTTCTGGGGCTTAAATGTAGTAGTTGCGCAGTCTGTCAATGGAGGGACAGAAAGAAATCAAATTTCATCCGAAAAATCTTTTTTTTGTGTTCGGATGATGAACGAAAGTCTTACGGGTTTGAAATGACATGAGGGTATAGTTAAATTTTTTTTTGGTGAACCATCCCTTTTAGATTCTCTGGAGCCCTGCACATGACATGAGTGGGGGGAAAACACGATATCCACGAATAAAGAATTTGTTCCCTCATTTACCATGACCACATTTTGGTAATTCATTCCCTAATTTGTGGATAAGATTTAACTAATTGAAAATAAGGGAACAAATGAATACAACATAGCCAAGATTGAAATAAAACGAAGAAACAAATTAATGAAATGTCACAAGTTAATAAAGGTGTGGTCACATTAGCGAACTTTTTCAGAGGCAAAAATTGTCCACTATTGTCAATAATGTAGAGATGTGACTGCTTAGTGCGTTTGATATTGTGGCCAGGAATTAAGAATTTGTTCCTACAACTTAAAGGGGTCATATAATAGTACATGTACTTTTACAAGTTGATTGTACTGAAATGTGTGTTGGCAGTGCCTGTACACAACCATCATATAATGATAAAAATCCATCCAGTGTTTTTTTTTAAATCTCCTTATATGTTTTCCCTGAGGTGCTACTGGAGAATTGAGCCGTTCGTTTTTGTGACGTCAATAAAATGGAAGCCCCTCCCACGATTGTTGATTGACAGCAGCGTTTCAACACAGACCCGCCCTCGCTCGTGAGCGAGCTGTCAATCACACTCCGCGCGGACCGACGCGGTCATTGCTGATACCATTGTTGATATGCTGGAGCACTGTCTATGAGCAGAATGGCGTCTAAGCGATTGTGGTGTTCTGTTCTTGGGTGCAATAGCGAACACAGTCATTTTAATGTTCCTAAATCCGAACCGCTGAATACGCAGTGGCTGAGTTTGTTTTCAAAGGGAATATTCCCCACGATCAACGTCAATGCTTTCATGTTTGGGCGAATCATTTCACACCAGACTGCTTTATAAAGGAGGGTCAGGATAAAGCTGGTTTTGCTAAGAAGCTGCTCCTGAATAAAGGATCGGTACCAACTTTTCGTGTTCCTGCTGAACCTCCAGAAGAACTGAAGTGAGTGTAACGTTTTATTAACCGCTATATTAATACATATATTAATCTTTGCAAATCGCTTGCACGCTTCACCATGAATGCGTCTAAATTACACTCAGGGTACATTACGGCATGTTTTCTATGTACGACGTTCTCAATATAATTCATAATCCCACGTTTATAATGAACAACGCGTTATGGTTATTGTGTTACAAACGGTGTACGCACAGAACAGAGGGGCGGGGTGAGCAAAGCTCATTTTCATTTAAAGTCATATGCACTGAAACGGCGTGCTGAAAACAGAGCTGTTTTTGACCAGGTAAAATAAGTGTTTTCTTACAATACTAATGAGAATTTTTAATTAAAGTATATCACAAACTTTTAATTTAGACCCCAAAGAATCATATTAGCTTGTACAAAAATGGCATTATTATATGACCCCTTTAAGGTGTTTAGTCATGAAAACAAATTCTTAATTCTTGGCCACCATATCTAATATGTAAGAATCCGTCATAAATATGCCATTTTTAGATTAATTGTCCAAAAAAGTGTACTGTAACTCTGAAGCAGGTCTATAGCTGGAGAAAGCTTTCTTTTAGCATAAATGCTAATCATCCATGTGAACCAGAAAAAACAACCCAACTGCTAAATTTGAGACGCAACTATCTGTTTGTTCTACCAATGGCAGACAGAGGAGAAAGCTTTTTTTGGAAAAAGTCGTGATCTCACTTTTCTGTTTAGTGATGCTAGTGCTAGTATCATTTCTTTCCTATTTCAATGATGATATTTATGTAAGTAAAACTAGAAACCATGAGAAAAGGCATTGAATGACTCATGGCACAAATGTTATGATTTACAAGTGGATTGATATGTTACATTTGTAACACACATACTATACAGTGACGCAGGACCTGTGAAAGGCAGTGCTCTGAAATAAACGTTTTATGGCCTATTTAGAGCACATGAGTGAAAATATTCTTCAAAGGGACACTTTCATGATTTTTTTTTCCTATTCCGCCATTCACATCACAGCAAAGAGGCCGTTGTAAGGATACCGGATTCGGCCTAATGTTCCATGAAGACCATGGTGAATTTATATTGATGGGACTGTTGACTCTGAACTCCATCGGCATGATTTTTTCATAAGCCACGGGGAACAAGAAGTCAGTCAGCTGACAGGTGTTAA
The DNA here is from genome assembly GCA_030578255.1 of Tiaroga cobitis. NCBI lineage: Eukaryota > Metazoa > Chordata > Actinopteri > Cypriniformes > Leuciscidae > Tiaroga > Tiaroga cobitis. Next base: position 37,528,082 of record CM060603.1, read on the forward strand.
CACCGAGAATAGCGCTGTGAATAAGAAATGGGACACGCATAAGAACGCGGCTGGATTTTCTCTCTCTGAACGCCCCTCAGAACTTGTGTTTTTCTGCACGCACTGTTAAGAGTATAGCTAGAGGTTTTACTGGGACTTTGTAAACACCACAATGCATGTCAAATGGGATGAGTCTTGATAGCTGTAAAACACAGGACCGTTCCTGGCTTATTATCTTTTAGTCAAGCTCCGGAGCGACGCGCGTATTCGTTCCTGCACAGCCGAGCCCGCTTGGGAGAGCATTGATTATTTTGCCATGAGACGAGGAGAGAGAGAGAGAGAGAGAGAGAGAGAGAGAGAGAGAGAGAAAGAGAGGAGTGATTTTTCTTTTGTACTCCTTGAAAGAATCAAGAAAAATAAATATTTGTGCTCGCATGTCAAAGGGGGGCAAATACAGTATGTGTTTATGAGGGTTAGTGTCACAGCAGCGCTCCTCTGAGGAACAGTCTGCCAACCCCAGGCTGAGCCGCATTCTCACTAGTCAACTTTACTGCCTTCATTTGGGCTGACGAATGGCTGGCTGACTTATCAGCTCCTCGGCCTGCCGGCTGTAGTGAGTCCCAAGAGCTCCGAAGGACCCGCCGCCTCTGGCCCGATACATCCGCCTCGCACTTGGTTTTCTCTGGCTGCAGCGACAGGAAAGGGGGAGGCCGGCGACTTCAAGAGCCGGGCTTCCTGCAGCTGTTCTGTCATTCAGCGCCTACCCATGGGCTCTTGCTTTCTCAGCAAACATACATCAGACAGATATTAGAGTAATCCAAAGGTAATACATTACCCTGCGTGCCAGGGGGACGCTCTGCCGGTAATGGATGCCTGTGCCGCACATCCCCTCTGTCAACCGCTCCACGACTCCACCAAATTCCACAGCTAAACCTTTTTGCTTATGTCATTACCTGAATTTATTTGGAGGTAATGCAGCCGGTATTTTATTCTTAATCACACTGCCCAAAGGATTGAGACATATTTTCGAAAGGAAAATACAGCTTGCATGCTCTTATGAAAGCAATATATTACCTGAGCACTTAACAACCCAGAGAGAGGAAATAAAACTAGCCGCACGATTCTTGTAGTATGTTTATAAGACTATATTACTATCTTGCCGCAGCCCCCTGTGGGCCCGAGGCTGTGCGTTATGGCAAGTACTCCATCTGCAGTTGCATATTTTACCCTCAGGTTATTACAATTCAGATTTGTTTGCACCAATTTACCGTTTATTGTGTTTTATGGTTCACTCTCTGTAAAACGCTCTTAAACATGCTCTGAGGACTAGTTCGTCTCTCGCTCAGAGAGGTGTTATCAGATGAAAGTTGCAAATTGGGTTGCGTGCGTGCGTGCGAGAGGCTATAGCGTCATTTTCTGCACGGCAGGCAAATAAGGGGACAGCAAACTTGGAGTCGGGATTCGTAGTCAGCTGCAGACTCCAAAAAGAAGATGATTGCACTGAAAGGCCCCCATGACATCTCCACATATGGGGGGCCATATGTTCCTTAGATAGGCAAGCAAGGGCTCGCGCAGCACTGCAAAGCACAAACAAGATCTTGGCACTTGGAGCACTCCGCCTATGAACAAAAGGAAACACAACAACAACAGATTCGCTAGTATGCTTAGCATAAAGCTTAAGGGTGGGTTCATATCCGCAGCCAAAGTCTACTAGATCAAAACAGACAGCTGAGAAAACAATACGCTTATTAAAGAGACATGCACAGGGTGTGTATGTCATTAGTAACCATAGGTATTTTTAAGTAAAATGTGCTTCTGAAAATTTTTTATATAATACCTGAAATAAGATGCAGTATGGTTTAGTAGATTTTTTTAATTAAAAGTAATACATTAAATTTATTAAAAGTGACATTTATAATGTTATAAAAGATTTCAGTTTCAAATAAATGCTGTTCTTTTTGAACACTATTTATCAAAGAATCCTGAAAAAATCACAGCATTTTCCCACAAAAATTAAGCAGCACAACTGTTTTCAACCTTGATAATTATAAGAAATGTTTCTTGAGCATCAAATAAGTATATTAGAATGATTTCTGAAGGATCATGTGACACCGACGACTGGATTAAGGATGCTGAAAATTCAGCTTTACCATCACAGGAAAAAAAAAAACATTTCGAAATATATTAAAATAGAAAACAGTAATTTTAAAAGGTAATAATTTTTCACAATATTACTATTTTACTGCATTTATGATCAAATAAATGCTGCCTTGGTGTGCATAAGAGACTTCTTTTGAATAAATTATCTACCCAAATCTTTTGAATGGTGAATTATTCATAAATATTTTTGAATTTTAGATGCTGCTAATGTTAAAACAATAAGAACAAGAAAAATGGATTAAAATGCAAAATTACCATGTTTATTTCAAACATGATAACTGTATGTCACTTGCTAAAATAAACTTGCATACAAAGTTTGACAAATATACAGAAAAAAACTGTTATTCAGACAACTGAGCTCCATTGATTTTAAATGGTTGAATGAAAATTTTAATTGATTGAATTCAAGTAAAAAATATTATTCAGCATCACTGAATCCACCTAAATACATTAGGTTACAAAAACTTATAATAAAAATAAAAGTAATGGTTATCAAAAACAGCTCCTTAAAGTAACAGTGGCAAGTTACCACTTTTTACATTGCAGCTTATGTGTTTAAGTGTAGATGTCCATGTGTGACACTTCTCATGATCCTGTTGTCCAAAAACAAAAACTGGGTCGAAAATAGACAGTGTGTAAATAGACAGCTGGATCACTAACATCTATCTAAAACCTCAGCTCTTGTACAGGCTGTAGAGAGCCAGTCTGTTGTTTCCTGCTCCATATGGGGGGATGCGCTGGTTTCCTCTCTTTCCCATGTTAGTTCTCCTCAGAGCTGAGTAGAGTCTACGAGACTGACAGCCCTGCTGATGAGATGATGGCATCAGAAAGCATCGTCTGACAGCTTCTGCTTGACAGGCTTCCTGTCTGAATTTGTGGTGGCTCCCAGTTCTCCTTCTCTCAGCCCTCTAGAAGGAAGAGACATCCCTGGACGAGGGGCAAGGTGAGGCTGTCACTACCTGACAAGTGTTTGGTCATGATGAGCAGAAAATCATAATTGTTCACAGCATTATTGATGGCACAAATGCATTTAAAGGTATTGTATGCTGTATATTAAGTTAGGTCAACTTGAAGCACTGTGTCAATAACCTAAATAAATTATGTCCAGTTTTCTATCAGTGTATTTCCTGGTGATTTTATAAAAGCATGAGTGTGCCATGTGTACTGAGACAGGATGTTTGTTTTGAATTCGTTTTGAGTGAGAACTGTCAATTGGCATCTCAGTGCCATATGTTAAAATGACAGGCCCGGAGAAAACAAATACATCAATCACAACACTGTCGGGACAAAAACACACTCCAAAGCAAATACTTTCTTTATACATGTTGCAGCAATACATACAATCCAAGAGTCTACAAAAAAAGCTTTAAAATGTCCATATTTCCAGGATCCAGATGCAGGTTAGCTCATGCCATCAGCCCTGTTGATATCTTAGTCCACCAAACCCCTCATAAACCATTAACTGGCTTATTTCCTTTTAATCAATTCATAAACAAATTTTTTTTAATCTGAATTGAGAATTTATACCTCTTACCCATAAAATTATGGCACTATATATATCTTTTCACACTGAGGACAATTGAGGGACTCATATACAACTAAAATCTCTGATGCTCAAGAAGGCCAAACAATGCATTACGAGCCAGGGGGTGAAAACTTTTAAATGTAACAATCAGGGTAAATTGTATTTCTGTCTTCTGGGAAACTGAAGGTCAGTACTAAATGAAAAATATGATCTTAAAAAAAGAAAAATGTTCACCCCCCAGCTCTTAATGCTTTCATGCACAATAAGGCAACACACTGAATTAAGAGCCGTGGGGCTGTAAATTTTTCTTGTTTTGCAAGAAGTATCCAAGCGAGAGATGTTTTGTTCCAAAAGATGATTTTCCTTCTTGTGGTTATCGTTATATGCTCAAGCTATTTGCGTGCTGCAATAGCTGAGACATTCGATATGGCGGCTCTAGCAAAGTAAGTTCCACCTTCTAAATTAAAAAGGCAGTCGCTAGTCTGTATGTGAAACTTGAGCTCAGCATCTGGACTAGACTGTGTAACGGACGTAGGTGTCACAGTTGTCTGCCTTCATGTCACGTGTCTTCATTTGTAGTACCTGTCTAGTTTATCATCATCTGTTTCACCTGTCTTCACCTGTTAATCAGTGTCTGTATTTAGTTCCCTTCAGTTCATTCAGTCTTTGTCCGTTCTACATTGTATTTGGTGTGTGTGAGCCTTCAACCCGTTCTGTACCTGTTCATATGATGTTCTTGTGAGTAAACTTTTAAATTGGAGCTTTTGCCTATTCACCTTTCTTCTACCTACACCACACCGTGACAGTAGGCCAGTGTGAGTAAACCTCACTCCCCTGGCTTCAAGAGGTGTGCTAGCGACTGATGCTAGAGGCTGCGGTCTTTAGCGTCCTTGTTAGTGCGCCCACCTCCCACACTGGAGACTCCGGTTCGAATCCGCTCGGAGTAGAACTGGTTTCATTTGGTGCTGTTACCTGGATGGGAGTAAGGTTTAGGGGTGTGGGTGTAACGTAGGCTAGTAAAAGCTGTGTGTGTAAACCTCACTCGCCTGGCCTCAAAAGGCTCCCAGAGACCCTAATTTGAATCCCTCTTGGACAGGGTCGAGTAGGACCGGTTACACAAGTACACTGTGCATGTTTATTGGCTGGATCAACCTGAACTATACAGTATGTAGTGTTATTTGAGCGTATGTGCACTTCAAGTGGAGTCGGAAATATTGTAATTACGAGTTATCAGCACATGACTAAGCGAAGTCGTGATTACAAGTGGGAAACTCAGACTTCTATAATATACGAGTTATAATATCTGAAAGAGTGTGATGATTTGAAAATGGCGGAAACACTGTTTTGTTATATAGCTAACATAATATATAATAGAGATCAGTGAGTAAAGCAAGTCTGTAGCAAACTTAGTCTCTCAACTTTTATGTAACAACTTTTAGATGCAATGCCATGTTGATACCATTCATTTCAGATTTTATTGCTAATTTAAAATGCTACGGAAATGTGACTAAAATGTCACAAAAGTAGTTTTTGAAATTTAGGTAGGCCAATTTACTCATTCAATTGTACAGAAACTGTATTTGTATAACGGACAATTGCTGTCCGAGTGCGTTTTCAAGATGGCCACCGAATTAAAGGATTTACCTTAAAATACAAAATAAGTGTTGAAGCAAAAAAATAGTAACTGACCAGAAATCTTATTTAAACAGTAGAGCAGATGACAGAGACAGGGAAACCATATGGAGTTATTTCTCGTAAACAAAGGCAAATCTAAACGAGGCATTCATTATTATGGGTTCAATTATTATTGTTGTACGTTAATTGAAATGAAAATCGTGTTTGTAATTTTTAATGATAAACAATAACAGTCTGATCATTTGCAGTTTGCTTACTATTTAAACTGATTCCAATATTTTGGTCAACCGCTATAATTAGTATTTTTTTATCCTCAACAAATGCATTGACAATTATTGACAGTACTTAGTAAATGCCATTAAACAAACATTTTAAACATACTTTATGTTGGTATTAATTTGGGGGTTCAATAAATATTTCAGTAAATTTGATTACAAATGGTATTATGTGAGGCAACTTGTGATTAATCGCAAGCATGATTAATAATTTTTTTTATGATTGCTTTATGAATCATCAAAAATTAACAATGTTTGAAAGAGAAAATTCTACAACGTATAGCATCTTTAATCGTTTTTAGCTTCTTCATTTCAGGGGAGAAATATGCTTTTTATAAAAACATTTATATGCCTCTAAATGAACCATTGTTGATGGGGATCGTAAACATTTCATTAACTACTTTGCTCTAATAAAATCAGTGTAACAAATAACTGATACATTTACTCACGTGTGACAATAGGAGGTGCTGGCATTTTCAGACAGCCGAAGCCATGCTTTGTTCACTCTGTTGATCCTAGACTCGCTAATCTTCAAGGCAATTTATAGCAGAGATTGCAGCTATGCATCATTTTACAGTTGTGCATTATACATAGAATTATTCAAATACATGAGAGCATGTCATTATTCACCATCTTTGGGGAGTTCTGCCATGGGGAGGAGGCTCAGAATTGAAAACGTGTAACCTGGCCCAGACTTGCTTATATATTCTAATACAGAGCTCTGAATTTCTCTGATTGTTGTGAGGTTTCATCATCTACGTTCTAGAAAAACCCTCTCAACACCCCACCTCCTGGATGCCCCCCCCCCCCCATCACATCACTTAGCACAGTTCTCACATTTCATATCAGATCTTAAGAAACGTTAAATGGGGTCTTTCCATTTTTGCCCTTCTCATCACATTAATTAAAGCTAAAAAGACAAGTGTTGTGTGTATAACCCTAGGCCTATTTGCAGAAAAAAAGGACCATGTCAGCTCACATATAGCGTTTGAGGTTGGACTTATGAAATATTGTGTCTTTCAAAAGAGAAAAATCACTTTCATTACTCATCACCACATCCGCCAAGTTCATGACAATCTTCCCGAAACGACAACATTCTCAAGGGAATTACGCCAAGGCTAAATTTGTTTATATTTTGGGCTCTCATATAAAGACTATTTATGCTTTAAGATATATGTTAATGTCTTTCATCAACCTGCCAAAGCTGGATTTAAACCATCAAACAATTAATACCAAATTTTCGAATCACTCATTGAGTCAATGTATCGATTTACTCAGAGTGTGTTAGTCATCTGAGAGCCACATGCAGCTATCATCCAAGAGTTATTGCAGGCAGCTGAAGCCTCAGATATAGCACCTTCCCGTCCACTTCTTTCAGTGAAACTCTCAGTGTTTGCAGGCCTTTGAAGAGCGCATCGGTCCCTCAACTCAATTGCTCTATATTTCATCCAGAATGACAATTCTCACTGTACAAAGTTCAACAGAGAGTGACGACAGGATGCTGGAAAGTGTTGGAGACACAAGGGAAATATCACATTTCTCTTTACCCTCCGGAGCGATGGTCTCTTAATACAGCTAATGAGAAAGGGGTGCTATGAGTCCTCATGAAACAGTAATTGTCAGGCCTTCTCTTTAGAAGAACAGCATGTGTATGTGTGTGTGTTTGGGATATTAAAGTGCCGTAACCTTCTGCCTTCCTGCCCTCTGGGTTGACACTTTTACTTGATTACTGAGGAATCATTAGGCCCGTCTGGTTTTGAGTGCAGCAAAATGGCGTGAAAACTATCCCAGGTTTGCAAGTTGTTGGAAATAGCATAGTCTCGAGAGCCGCAAAACAATGATGTAACGGTTTGTTTAATTCGTCTCCTAAAGTTAAGTTCAAGGAATTAAGAATATGCCGTTTTAAGAAGCACTGTGTGTTTTTTCATCTAGGGTTTCATCATAACATGTTGACAAATGGTCCATTAGTTAAGGGAGTGATGATGAGTAATATTTATGACCTATTGAGGAAATACAATATCAAGGAAATTAGCCTACTATAAATGATCCAACAATTTCTTCACGAGAAATCAAATATTACTTGATCTTTTGAGATAAAAGAGTTCATTGTACTGTGAAAACGTACAGAATTTTTTCTGGAACTCAAAATTTCCTCTCAAGTGAAGAAAAAGGATCATTCATTGAAACTAATGCCTATTTTATGTCACATGCACAAACCCCATGTCAGCGTACAGTTACTACATTACAAAATTTCGACATATTTATAAAATGGCTATTTGGAATGTGCCATTGATAATTATTACAAATTTCTTTGTCTATTTACATGAGGAATGGACTCCAGATGTGTACGTTCTTCCTTAGAAGTGTGTAAGGGCTTCTACCTCATTGCTTGTGTCTGACGTGAGAAACATATGAATTGACAGTTGACAGATAAATGGAATAAAAATAAACTCACTTCATTATCACTCTCATGGAAGTCTGAATATAGTAAATGCAACTGAGTAAAATTTTAGTATGTAATAATTCATTGTTATTTCGCATATTTTACAGCGTCTGCACACATTTGTAATCATCTGTAATCTGCACTACAGATCAAATTTAGATTTTCCTTTCTGAAGATAATTTAGAGCTTCACGGGTACATCTTTTGGAGAAATCGAGTCATTACAGGAAAAACAAAAGCTCTCAAGGCTTCATTTACTAATTATTAAAACACAACCGCATTTGTTTTATCACCATTAGCAATGGTACTCAAAATCACTTTGTATTAGGTCAGTAACTCCTCCCAAATTGGAGAAAACATTAATTTAAATCCTTATGATGTGCCCAGATTCTATTTTCCAATTTAGCTAATAAAGTGCATAAATGATTCATGGCAGACATATACATAATTCATAATTAGATTACCACTTGATGGAGTGGAAGTTATTAATTGTGAAGATACACGTGCGGCTGCTAATTCTTGAATTCATTTGTGTAGTTTTCTTTATTGGCACAATGCTCCGTGAGCTGTGCTGCACTGCTGCTTCTGATTACCAGGCAGCATTAACACATTGTTACAGCAAATTATCTCTTTACTGGGACAGGCCAGACATTAGTGATGGCTGCAATATGCATTTGCCTTTAAAACTTAAGGGGGTGATTTAATTTATCGAAAGTGTCAGATGGCCCCAGTAAGTAATTATTTCAAACACCCTGAAGATGGCAGCTAATATATTCCAGCACTGTAGGGAACGCATTGTGACTAAGCTGTCCTCTCCTCTGTCCATCCGAATAAACTGTCCTCATACAATCTAAGCTCTGCAAACCATATGGAGCTGTACGCCAGAGAGATTATTCATAAAGCATGAGCATGTGCTAGTGTAAACCTCTTTAAGTCAAGTAGCATTGTCTTAATAGGGGCATAACTGGACACTATTGTACAGTAGTGGAGTATTTTTGGATATGTCATTTCACATATGGACAAGTTTGACATTTGCAACCCTTCTCAATGCTTTCATCCACTGCAGGACTCTATATAATGAGCATTGCTTAATATTTAAAAATAGTGATGTTAATGGGATAGTTCACCCAAAATAAAAAAAATTTCCCACTGAACACAAAATGAATTTTTTTTTTAAGAATCTTCAGTCACACTTTAGATTAGGGTCCAATTTTCACTATTAACTATGACTTTTGCCTCAATAAACTCCTGCTTATTAATAGTTAGTGAGGTAGTTGTTAAATTTAGGTATTGGGTAAGGGATGCAGAATATAGTCATGCAGAATAAGACTTAATATGTGTTTTTTAATAACCAGCCAATATCCTAATATGCATGCTAATAAGCAACTTAATAGTGAGAATTGGACCCTAATCTGAAGTGTTACCAAATCTTCCAGCTGTTCTTTTTCTATAAAAACATAGTTCTAATGATCACATCTTTGAATGCTCCAAAAACATGAAATTATGTTTCTGAAACCATATAATAGCATTACATATCTCAATCACACATGGCACGTCATGTTAGGTTATGACACACATGAGACCAATGGTATTGTGGCGTCATCAGATTATAATAAAAGATTTGGAATATATGGTGCGTTCAAGTATTGTCAGAAAAATCGTATTTCTAAATGTGGAAAAGTCGGGATTTTCTTTTAAAGGTGGGGTATGTGATTTTCTTTTTTGACCATTTTTTCAAAATCACTTGAAATCCTATTCCTAACCCACTAACAGCCACTGAGTTAGAAGCACTGAAATGCAAATTAAGCAATTTAATCATCTGTGGAACGGGCAGGACTCGAAAAACTCCAGCCAATCATTTCCAAGACCACCTAGAATCATTGGACTGTAAGTGTGTCAATCAAACGGTCGTACCATACCCCCCCTCCCCCCTCTTCGAATGGGTGGAGTGGGTGGAGTCAGGGCCAGCGTTGGAGGAAAGAAGGTAGGAGCTTTTGAGTTGTGTATTTTCAAAATCTGCCGGCCGTTTTGCAAATCCCATACCCTACCTTTAAGCCCAAAGTTTTAGAGTTGAAGATGTGTCAGTTGTGGACATATAGTGGACACAATGGATGCATTGCAAAGTCTGTATTGACGATACATTTGTTCAAATGAATGAAATTATTATTATTATTTCATTTACAATAAAACTACCTAAGTTGCATGTACAGAATACAATAGTATTGTTACTGGACCTTCATAAATTGAAAACAAAATCATAAAAAACCCACCTGATGCACATTCTTTTTATATATTATTTTGTAGAAGTCGAGTTTAAAAATCTTGGTATATTTTTTGTTTAATGGCACATCATCATATTGATCTGACGCTGACCGAAGGGATTTGAATGCACATGACATCATAATTGCAACTTTCCAATTCAAAAATATGAACTTCCCAATAGAGCACAAAATGTACTTTTGTGGTGTTTTATGGTCCTTTTTAGGAGCATAACAGATGTGATCACAACGATCTGTCATTGGAAAAGATCAGCGTGATGATTCTTCAAAAACTCATCTTATGTTTTCCACTGAAAAATGAACAGCATACGGGTTGGGAATGACAACAACATTTTCTTTTTGGTGTGAACTATTTCTTTGACAGTTTCAGTTTTTATGAGGATTTTGCTGAAATGCGTTTGTGCTTTCATGAATTTGTGTTTTGGGTGATCCCTGCAGACATTTTCATTGCACACTGTCACCTTTATTTCTGCACTTATGACACAATAATATTCTGTCAGTCTTGTTGCAGGCTAAACTTCATCTGGACAGCTGAAGACCATAACTCATGTGTCATCTCCATCTAACTCCAACAGATCATTAATTAATCCGAGCTGTCTGACAGTTAAGTCACCCTGCTTTGCTTCACACATGACATGAAATAGGCCTTCCTCACCTGTCAATAACATTAAAGTGTCTATTTCTGCCTGGCAAGCCTTGCTTGGAGAAGATAAACAGGGTTGGCTCTTTTAATGGGCCCAATAATAATAGCCCCTTTAAGATTCATGAGAATCTCCTATTATCTATTGATTCAGTCGCACCCAGCATCTTGCTGACTTACGCCTCTCCCTAATTCCCATTACCGGGAACACTGTAGCCTTATCAAGCCAAACAATACGGCAGTTGTCAGTGAGAGCAGAAAATATGAGGAAGCATCTGCTCGGTCCAGGAACTCATGACACTCCATTGAAAAAAAAAAAAAAAAAAAACACACAAGAGAGAGAGAGAGCCGCTTCAGCCTCCTCCTGTGGAAGTCCTCTCATTGACCTCCGGCTCCATGTGTGTGTGAACACTAAAGTAAATATGATGGTCGAGCAGATAAATCAGAAGACTGAATCCACCTCATCTCATGTGGGATGGGATGGGGTTTCGAAGGTTGAGGGGACAAGGGAGGCCCAAAATAGAGGATGGCTCTTTGCCTATAAACCTGTCTGTGAGATATGTCTCTCACCATGATGGCATCTGATTCTTTTCCCCCTACTTCAATACCGACTGCTATCGCCTTCCTCCCGCTATGTCTTTGTGCTCTTTAAGACAAAGGGTAATAAAGCTATAAATTGTGTGTCCTGCAGAAGGTATAGACATTCTGTCTCAGTACTGCTGTTAGAACTGCCATAAAGCACCCTCAAAGTCATAGATAAAGATTTAGAGTTATTTAACATCCTCCTCCAGCACTAAATCAGAGTGATAAGAGAATTAAGTGATGGCCATAGGTTCTTTGTCCTTAGGCTATTGATTTTTTACCTCCAGAAGGATCCAGTATGTTATAATTATTGAGCTTTGGATTTGATTCAGGTGTACAGAGCGGAGAGGGTGACTTCTTCGATTTTAACAGGGCTAAATGAAAAAGCACCACATTTTTCCATTTGCAAATGTGCTTTAAGTGATCCTTTGGGTTTAGATGTGTAATATTATTATTTTTACTATAACAAGTGGCTTGTTAGCAGCTCTGCTGTGAGGCTTCATCTTATCTCAAACTAATTTGAAGACGCAATTGTCCACAAGATATAGAGATTGTGTTGCCAAGTTAAATGGAATTGGAATATATATATATATGCAATGGCAATGTCTGATACACAATGCAGGCAGAATTTCGCATAAAACAAAAGAAAGAATAGGAAGTATCATCAGTAAAACTTGAAATGGCTCAGCGATTTACTGCAGAGCATGACTGAACGCAATAAAATATGTGTCACTGTCACTTGATGGTGTATCTGACAAAGAAGCTGTCAGCGAAACTATTGATTTTGAAGATGTTGAAAATTATAGTTTTGAGAATATGTTTGAGATCGTAAATATATGCCAGATGCTGAATGTACTGGGAAACGAGCTCTGACGAGGACAGTGATGATGGTATAAAACATCTGTTCAAACTGAACCCTTCCAAGCTCCAAAAGGTAACAAAATATGCTTTGTTTATTCTTCTGTAATTTTTACTCTAAAACCAGGAGAGTTTTATCGCGACAGAGATTCGTTCATGTTAGATATAGATCCGGGTCGCAAAAAGACCCGAATATGTAATAGCCTAATGATTGGCGAAACATTCATGTGCCTGTGCATAAGACATGTCTTTCAAAAATATTAAAAATTCTTACAGAGCTCACGTATAAAATCTGTATATATATCGTATCTATATATATAAAAATTGTTTTTTTAGTTCTAATCCATCAATGACATCTAAACTTTATCATAAATTAATCTGAAAACACAGTCATGTGCATACATGTCACATACAGTATAAAAGAAAGATAACTTTGCAACAGACACACACACACACACACACACACACACACACACAGACACACACACACACACACACAGGCATTCAGAGATTCAACATGTTGGGCATGTCTCAATAAGCACATACAGTAGGAGGAGTGATACTGGAGAAGTCTACCGGAGGCCCTGCATTTCAAATGCCTTTAATCTCCATAAACAAGCCCATTATATGTGATGGCTCATCAATACCAGTAGCACTGAAATAAATCGACACTGAAGAGTGATGTCATAAACGAAGCCCATGCAGGCGCACATTGACGGATTGAGGATAGCAGTCACGACACGACGCTGACCTCAATCAGAATTAGTGCGCTGACAAACGGAGTGATCAGCAGCGGTCATAAACGCGCGACAGTAAATCACGTGTCACTTCAACTCCACGTCTCCCACACAGCTAGTTTATTGCGTCTACTGTCAAGTGGAGCTCATTGTCTTCAGGCAACAGGGTGCCCGTGTGTTTTCCTGGCTGCAGAATAAAGAGAAAGAGAGCTCTGTTGTCTGGCATTTGGAACTGTCAGCGATGTGCCACTCACAAGAGTGTGTTCACCAGGGAGAGACTGCTATCCAACTGTCTTCATGTACCTGCTAATTCCTGTTTCTCCTGCTCGGCTGAGCAGGACTCCCATCACCGGCGGCCCCGGGCAGCTCTGATACTCAACCCCCACTTAATGCTTGACAGTTGGCTTCTTAACAAAGATGCCAGGAATATAATTAAATCATATTTACCTTTGATTCTGAGCCAGCTTTGTAATTAATTAATTCACCCAGGGTGTGTTTGAATTACATCGCTATGACAAGCCCGCCATACTTTGGGGGGCAAAATTCGACTTCTGTTTTCGTTTCTGTTCAGAGGATGAATCGGCAGAGCAATAATGACCTCTGTGTGCGGCTCGGCTTGAGTGGCTCTAGCTTAGAGGCTGATGTCTATGGACAGGGGGTTTCTTACACATTCATGTAGCCTTTAATTTTCTCTGACCTTTTGCTGTGAAGTGGGAAGAGTATTCCAGTTGACGCTGTCACCGCAACGGTCCAAAAATAGCAGGAGAGATCCACAACATCTGCATGATGAGTCCAGACGCAGGCCGAGGAGCTGGCCAGACCACCGGATCCAAGCCCACTTTCAGTCATTTTCAGAAATGCATTGTCTCAGACACAAGCCTTGCATGAATATCATTTATTGGTCAGGAGAGAGATCGGATGCTAATTCTCTATACTCACTCAGTATCTTTTTGTGTGGTTTTACCTGTTCTGGATACGGTATTTAAACATAAACTGTACGTAAATGTCCATTTAGCTCTTTTAGATTATAGTAATCTTCAAGCCATGACTTTACAGTATATATTGGATTGATGCTTCATTCTGTTCTGACATTGAAACAGGGCTGAATCTAGGCATAGGCCTTACCAATTAGACTTTAGGCAGATAGCGTTGATATTTTTTATGATTTGTGCATTGATTAAAAGCAATCTGAGGTGGGTTGTGTGTTGAGAAGTTTGAGGAAGGGCTGAAGTCTTCCTGAACCAATCATAACACCAGCAAATTGAACACTGAAAGCAACAGCCGTGGCTTCAGTCTGTAGTGGGAAAGCAGTATATATGCCAGCCCACCCTCATAGCAGTCAAGAATCAGTCTGCATTGAAAACAAACATTTTGTGAATTATCAGCATGAAGTGAATGATGATTAATCAATTATCATGATGCACGTATGGAATTGCATCAATTGCCTAATAATTGGAGGCTGACTACAGTAGGAACTGACCTGCAATGAAAAAAAATTGGTGTAGGATTTACTGTAAGATTTGACTAATTTGCTAGTAAATTTCACAAATAGTTACAAAGAAATGACAAGTAACACATTGAATAAACATTATTTTTTGAAGTGAAAAAACTGAAATAGTATTTTCTTGTCAAATGTACTCCAATAATCTTTGTTCTATTTACAACTTCCAAATTGTGTATTTATTTTTCCCTACAGTGTGTGTTTTGGTTAACCAGTGTGCTTGTATATCACTCCATGAACACTGATCTTTTCCCATGTAATGCATGAACTGGCAAAAATGTATAAAGTGAATGCAATAAGTCGCTTACTCGCTTTAGATAAATATTTTCCTTGACAGTTCATAGCGACCATGACTGCCAAGCTCTTTAAAAAACACTATAAAGGTTGTCCATTTTCATTTACTGTATTTCACAAAGCTATAATATGGCTTTAGAAGACAGAATATCACAGCATATCACAAACGCCATGCGGCCTTCATGTATTTATCCTCACCAAAGCTGCATTTATTTAATAAAAAACAGTAAATACAGTAAATTTGTAAAATATTATTACAATTTCAAAATAACTGCAATTGTTTAAAATGTAGTTTATTCCTGTGATCAAAGTTGAATTTTCAGCATCATTACTCCAGTCTTCAGTGTCTCATGATTCTTCAGAAATCATTCTGATATGCGGATTTAATGCTCAAGAAACAAATTTAGTGGGACTGCTTAAAAACAGTTGTGCTTAATATTTTGTGGATATTTTCTGAATAGAAAGGTCAAAATAACAGCATTTATTAGAATAGAATTTTGTCTTTACTGTCATTTTTGATCAATTAAATCGGTCCCTATAGTGTTAATTTCTTACTGAGCTTTTGAAGGATAGTGTATTTATGCAATTTTTGGTCCTTTTTGAAGCTTGACAGTCAATAGATGAAGCTCATGTCACCATAATGTAGTTCTGCAAGGTCAGTAATTTGTAATTCAATCATAATTTAAAATCTTCTATCTTATATTTTTATAAAACGTTCATATCATTTGACTTCAGTAACGTTTCCACACATTATCTGATTAAAGCGGAGACATATTCGGCAACCCACTCATTAGAAAACGTCCCGTTGGTTTAAGTACCTCTGGCATCAACACAATAACAAAGACTTCTCTGTAATGGTTAGTGATATTTGTATCAAATGCACACAACAATTAGTCAAGGGTAGAAAGAAGATGAAGCCTTGCCTGTCTGCCCTTATCCCGAGGATGTGGCTCCCACCCCCAACGTCTGAGCTCTTGTCTGTGGGCGCTGTGGAAGTGATTTATCTCAGCGTGAAAAGACTTGTGATAATGCCCCAGTAGGATGAGGCCCAAAGCCCTGCGTATTGAATGCTTCAATGCTGTTTGCATGAAGTTCATGGCCCTGAAGCAATGATAAATGTCAAGTGCAACAAATGTCCTGTAAATAAGGTCCTCCAGCACTAAGCCATGGCCCTGCGACTGTCAGAACGAGGGAGATGTGTGTGTCCAGACAGATGCTTATCTTCCCCGGGAAAACAGTAATCCACTCCCTCTCGTACACAACAGATATATTCAGTGTGTTATGAAGGCTTTGTCAGAAGAAATCTTGAAGAGTATGTGTGTCAGTGATGGAAGAGAAGTTGCCATCACCTTATATCATGTAATGCTCTGATTACCAGCAGGTAGTATGTGTACTCCAGGGGGTACTTGGAAAGATTTGCCTTTATTAAACCTATTAAACATAAATTGTGACAAAAATAGCATTGTCAAAAGGTTAAAATAAGTCACTGCTGATATGATTCCCCCCCACAGTTTTTTCCCCACCTTAACGCATTCAGGAAATCCTTGACGGAAAAGGATTGGAAAACAGTGTTGTAGTGAATTATATATCTAAATAAAGGTAACACTTTTATTTCAATAGTCCACTTTAGACATTCTAACTATTAATACATTTGCTATTACATGCATGTCGACTATTGTCATTTGAGTATTAGTGGACTGTCTGCTTAATATCAGCTAACACTTAATCTTAATGGAACATTCTAACATTCTATACTGATTATATGTAACTTTGCAAGCACATCAACTTATTAACTTGAACCCTAACACCTAACAGTCTACTGATAAAAGTAACTTACAGTTAGTAGAATGTGGATCATCAAAATAATTGTTCAAACGTTTGGGGTTGGTACAATATTTTTTATGTTTTTGAATGAAGTCTCTTATGCTCACCAAGGCTGCATTTATTTGATCAAAAATACAGTAAAACAGCAGTATTGTAAAATACATATTTGTATATGTTTTCTCTTTGAATATATTTTAAAATGTAATTTGTTCCCATGATGGCAAAGCTGAATTGTCAGCATCATTACTCCAGTCATCAGTGTCACATCCTCCAGAAATCATTCTAATATGCTGATTTGATGCTCAAGAAACATTTCTATCATCAAGGTTGAATTTTTTTTGACACATTTTTTCAGGATTATTTGATAAATTGAAAGTTCAATAGAACAACATTTATTTTAAATAGACATCTTTTTTTTTTACATTATAAATGTCTTTACTGTCACTTTATGGAATTTAAATGGAGTTTAAATATAAATACATTATATTGCACTTTCATTTTTTTCAGTCAAAGACACAGATCTTAATGCTGCCATCTGATGGTTGATATGTGAATGGCACAGGCTCTGTCCTGTAACTAATCACAGTATATTGGCATTCAGTGCAGAATTACATGTTGTGCATTCATATCATGCACTGACAGTCTTATTGAGCAGATCTGCATGTAATCCGTTTTCATATATAAATTAAATGAAATAAAGTCAGCAATAACGAATTATTTTAAGCAGAACCAATATCAATCATCTACTTCTAATTACTACACAGCATGCCAATGCAGTGGATTTTTCTAGCCATCCTGGGATTGTGTTGTTACTGGAAGCAATCCAGGCCACTACTATCAGAAGCAATGAGTATAACTTGCAGTAGTTTGTTGTTTTAAAGCTAGTGATCCCACAGAGTAAGAATGTATTTGTAGGCCTGTTAAAGCGAGTAGACAGAGACAGTTTGTGCGTGAGTCAGAACAGTTGGGTTGTGAACATGCCTAACCCATTTGCTCACTTTGCACAGGCTATAAGGGAACAACTTCAGCTGCCACGTGTCCTGAGAAGACAGATAGTGAATTCTTTCATTAATACCCACATCAAGATACCGCTCCGGTTTAAACTGCTCAAAACTAATTTCCAAAAGAAAAATAGCCCTATTTGCCACAGATTACCCCCCCCCCCAACCCCCCCCCCCCCCCCCCCCCCCCCCCCCCCCCCCCCCTTGAGGCGCCTTTATCTAATTTTGAGATGTTATCTAAGGACCTAAGTCGTTTTGGGATTCAAGTGCGCTCACTTCAAAGTATCATTTCATTTATCGATTGGCTCCCTGCTGGCCTTCTGCTCTCGGCTGTTAGAGCTGCTCACGGCTCTTTGCTATTAGCCATGTTATCTGCAGATGAACAATGTCACGTTAGCTTTACAAACAAGCTCTGGTGTCGACAAAATAAACTAAGAGGTTCACAAAACCTGTCAAGAATATGTGAGTCATATTTTAGTCCAAAATCAAAATAAATTAATAAGGAATTATAGTTTACTCGAATATGAAAATATTGCCTATTTTTTAGGAGCTTAAACAAAGGCGCTGATAAATAAACTTTACAAAAGCTTTTCTTTATAAAATCTTCTTTTACTTTTCTCTGCTTTTCGAAACTTTTACATACTATTCTGTACCACTCTAACTTGATCTTATTGCAATATTTTCATTTTCATTATTTTCATTATTTTCATTATTTTTAATGATAATCTGCTTTTTTTTTTTTTGTTGCATTAACCATTATTTTCATAGCCAAATTCTCATAATCATAATGTGAATAGTCTCATTCTCAATACTGGTAAAATAAATAAAAAATACTGTTTTTGAGATATTGTTTAAGTTATAAAGTATTCATATTTCATGGCAGTATTTATTCGTCTTTATGCTAATTTATAATAATAATACTTTATTATTAAAGTACTTTGTCTGTAATAATACAGACACGATGACACACTTTAAATAAAATAAATGAAAGAATTTTAAATTAACATTTAAAATAAAAAATGAAAAATAACACAGTATTTTTTATTAATACAGCAAAAAAACAACAACCCACACTGCATTTTACAATGCAATAAAAATAATCTAAATTGAATAAACATTGAGAATAAGGGGAATTAGAGTGAAAATCAGAAGCTATATTTTTCTTTGGATTTTGGAGTGAAATGTGACCTGTGGATTTTATGTTTATATATGTACTGTGTGTATTTATTTATCTGCTAGAGACACTGGCTAAAGGAAAAACATATCTATGAAGGAGGAGTACGTATGACATAAAACGGACATGGTGTGTGGTATGCAAACATACGCGTGCACTCACTTTGTTGGATTAAAATGGTAGCATAAATTATTGCAGAATATTCTGTTGACTACCGTCAATCACATGACTTTGCTTTACAAACAGCCCTGACAGTATTGCCTCTCTTTGGCCGTATAGACTCAGCCATATATTCATTTCCTCAGTCCCGCCGGTGACTGCGCTCAGCCGACGCAGGCAGGATTTATGGGCC
Organism: Tiaroga cobitis; assembly: GCA_030578255.1. Taxonomy (NCBI): domain Eukaryota; kingdom Metazoa; phylum Chordata; class Actinopteri; order Cypriniformes; family Leuciscidae; genus Tiaroga; species Tiaroga cobitis. The sequence continues at coordinate 37,547,340 of CM060603.1, forward strand.
ACTGGCTGCTAGCTGATTAGGATACTGCTTGTAAAACGTATTTTGGCATGTACAGAGGTTTTACTGGAGCTCTTCCTGTCAGGCAACTGCAATACATCAGTGGCAGGAGAGGTAGAATGAGAGGCGCAGAAACATCCAACCCGACGCCATGTTTAAACTGCTGCCACTGTTTGTCCCTCCCGGGGCAATGCCGCAGACCTCTGATAGTACCCTCTCAGTGTAATATACCCAGCGATACTGTGCAACTGTCCCATATTTCAGTCTCTTCTTAAGCCTTTGTGCGTTATTCACTGGTGTATATGCACTTAACTGCTGTCTCGGTGGCTACATGAGACCTGTATTTCCCAGAGAGCTTTTCATTCCCATCATCTCCTGTTTCATGGCTAGTGTGAAAAGCAGTTTGGCAAAGAAACATGACGGTGTCCACACCATGCGCAGGAAATGAGGCTGACGTCTGCTACCTGTCACCCCACCTCCACTGTGATTTGTACCATAGTCATTTGGACTAGTGCAATCAGGATCTCACAGCACCAGAAGGATAAAGATGTCACAGTTGCTCTCAGCATGTGAGATCTTTAATTAGACTTAATCAAAATCTCACATACATACATCTCCCACATGAAAAAAGCAGTTTTCTGCTTGGGTATGGAGAAGAGTGTGGAAACTGATAAGCCTGACCAAAAAACCTGTATGGAAATAATTAGATAAGTAGAGGGAGACCAGGTCAGAAGCTCAGAAGGCCCAGAGAACCACCACTATCAGTCACTACCACTGCTGGGTAGGACTTAAGACACTCCACTAGATACATTGTAATGGAGTAAATGGGCTACTTGTTTGTTAATGATGTATACAGTGTATACAATGACTTGCGTAAACCTTTTCTTTGATGAGCATTGAAATAACACTTTATTTCGATAGTCCACTTTAGACAATCTACTAACAATAAGTAACTTTACAACTACATGCCAATTAGCAGTCATTAGAGTATTAGTAGACGGTCTGCTTCATATCTGCTAACACTTTATTTTGATGGGCCGCCAACTGACATTCTACTAACTTTCTATTAACTTTGCAAGTACATGTCAACTTATTCTACTAACCCTAAAAATTCCTGGGTTGTTTCCACCCATGTTTGGGTCAAATACGAACCCAGCAGTTGGGTTTGTTCACATTTGACCCAAATATGGGTTGAAACAACCCAGCATTTTTTAGAGTGCAGTCTACTAATACTCTAATGAGAGTTAATTGACATATGGTTGCAAATTAATGAGAGTTAGTTGACATGTAGTATAGCAAACTTTTTACCTTTAATAAAAAAATAAATAAAAAATGTTTGAAAATAATGATTGATTTTTTTGGTGCTATTTCAAGTTACACGTTACTACATGTACTTACTATAGTATTAACAGTAAATGATGCATAATTACAAGTAACTAACCCTAAACTAAACCCTAACCGTAACTCTATAGTAAGTACATGTAGTTAAAGGGACACTCCACCCATTTGCATTAAGCTTTCCATTGTTAGAAACCTAGTCATACTATTGAATGGTCGTGCAACACTCTTTCATTTTCCCCTGAGACGAAAGAAATCCGCTATTGACCTTTTTCACTTCCTCCTACAATGACGCAAAAATTGTAATTTTACGTCATTGTAGGAGGAAGTGTAAGACAGGGGGATTTCTGTAAAGACTACAAGCACTAGTTCCCACCCTTTCAAACCCGCCCATAGGTTGGACCTAATGCGCTAACAGAGCTATCACAGATCAGTGGGTGGGACTTAACTTGTAGATACTGAAATCAATATCAGCCATCTTGTTTATAAGCTAAGCTAACAAGCGCTGTGGAGGTAGGAAGTTATGACAATGACGGAAGAAACTAAACATGATATGGAAGTAGAGGATTTTGATATTCTGCTGCTCGAATCCGCTGTTCGTGGCTATCTTTACGAGCCGCAATATAGTGAAGAGCAGCTGAGGCTGCTGGAGGAACAGGAGGCGGCTGCCTGTCGCGGACGAGGAGCCCGGACGGACTCGAGCTGGGCGGACTGCTGGTGCCTGTGCTCTCGCTGTGCGCTACGGACACAGATAGAGTCCGTCTGCTGCAGAGAATTTCAACGATGACAATTTCTCCTGGACGAAATCTCTGAATCAGACGAGCACACGGACGTTTGTGTTGTGATGTGAACCATCCTAGTGTCGCACCGGATATGTTCTGACTGAACATCCAGGTATCATGCAATAATTCACCATATAGAAAGACGCCATATAGAATTTGTGTATACACACTCATATACACAAATAATGAGTTTGCCAATGTAATGGGGTTCGTTGTTGTGGGAAGAAGGAGGCGGGAACCGGCGAACATTTAAACATTTTAATAGTAAAATAAACAAATACAAAACAAAAGTATAAGCCAGCTGGCCACACACAACAGAAACAAAACATAAAATCAGGCCTGTTCCTTTTGTGCTTCCGCTCCTCCGTGAGAGATATGAGACCGCTGCGTCTCACAGGTGTCATTCATTATTACTCGCGCCGTCCTCTCACGTCCCTCGTCCTGCTCGCCACAGCCAACTAACTAGACATTTTGTGTGAAATGAATTTCAAACTCTTTTGGCAGCTAGCCTTGTAGATGGAAGAGTGATTTCTCTGATGTTTGCCCGCTGTTCTGGATTAGTGGGAGTGACTTGCGGAGCTGTGCAATGTGGTGCATTGTGGGAGTTGTTGTCTTACATACAAATGCGCCCTAAAGTTATTTTCTGTCTTTTCTCGGTCAAGAGGGCACCAAATTCAAAATTTCTTTTACATTTCGACTACATATACACTCACCTAAAGGATTATTAGGAACACCATACTAATACTGTGTTTGACCCCCTTTCGCCTTCAGAACTGCCTTAATTCTACGTGGCATTGATTCAACAAGGTGCTGAAAGCATTCTTTAGAAATGTTGGCCCTTATTGATAGGATAGCATCTTGCAGTTGATGGAGATTTGTGGGATGCACATCCAGGGGACGAAGCTCCCATTCCACCACATCCCAAAGATGCTCTATTGGGTTAAGATCTGGTGACTGTGGGGGCCATTTTAGTACAGTGAACTCATTGTCATGTTCAAGAAACCAATTTGAAATGATTCGAGCTTTGTGACATGGTGCATTATCCTGCTGGAAGTAGCCATCAGAGGATGGGTACATGGTGGCCATAAAGGGATGGACATGGTCAGAAAGAATGCTCAGGTAGGCCGTGGCATTTAAACGATGCCCAATTGGCACTAAGGGGCCTAAAGTGTGCCAAGAAAACATCCCCCACACCATTAAACCACCACCACCAGCCTGCACAGTGGTAACAAGGCATGATGGATCCATGTTCTCATTCTGTTTACGCCAAATACTCTACCATCTGAATGTCTCAACAGAAATCGAGACTCATCAGACCAGGCAACATTTTCCAGTCTTCAACTGTCCAATTTTGGTGAGCTCTTGCAAATTGTAGCCTCTTTTTCCTATTTGTAGTGGAGATGAGTGGTACCCGGTGGGGTCTTCTGCTGTTGTAGCCCATCCGCCTCAAGGTTGTGCGTGTTGTGGCTTCACAAATGCTTTGCTGCATACCTCGGTTGTAACGAGTGGTTATTTCAGTCAAAGTTGCTCTTCTATCAGCTTGAATCAGTCGGCCCATTCTCCTCTGACCTCTAGCATCAACAAGGCATTCTCGCCCACAGGACTGCCGCATACTGGATGTTTTTCCCTTTTCACACCATTCTTTGTAAACCCTTGAAATGGTTGTGCGTGAAAATCCCAGTATTTTGGCAGATTGTGAAATACTCAGACCGGCCCGTCTGGCACCAACAACCATGCCACGCTCAAAATTGCTTAAATCACCTTTCTTTCCCATTCTGACATTCAGTTTGGAGTTCAGGAGATTGCCTTGACCAGGACCACACCCCTAGATACATTGAAGCAACTACCATGTGATTGGTTGATTAGATAATTGCATTAATGAGAAATTGAACAGGTGTTCCTAATGATCCTTTAGGTGAGTGTATAACCCACTTTCAATAAAGATTAATGTTGAAATGGGTGGAGTGCCCCTTTAATTAATATAACTTGATTAAGTAAGATAATTTGAGTAAGACCAATGTAACTACATCACCTTAAAATAAAGTGTGACCTTTTTTTAAAATGGTATCAAAATAGCTCCAAAACCATGTCAAAGCAACATGAATTAATGTTATTGATGCCTTATATGAATTGGTAAAATTGCAATGCTCAGTTTTGCAACTGTAGGAATGGAAATCTCGATATGTATGCACATTAGCACTGACCAGCCTGACAAAAACTGTTTCTTTGCATTATTCATGCTAAAGAAGCACAAATACACAACAGAAGCACAACAGTTTTGGACGCAAGGAGCTGAACGGAAATCTTTACCAAAATGGCTGCCGGGTGATCTGACTTGCTTTCAAGGGAGTTTGACGGCGCTCTCAATCCTGCAGTGTACAGAAGTCGAGCAGAGCATCAGATCAGACCTGCATCCACTACAGCCAAAGCAATCCTTTAAAACAAGGCTGCTGGTTGTTCATCAAGAATATTGTCAAGCATGTCCGCTAGGAAGTGGATAAACAATTACTCTCAGCAATCCGCCGAGGTGCATTAAGATTATTTATGGCCTGCATGTAAATATATAAATTGGGCCACACACCAAATCAAGCCCTCTCCTGGGTGCCGTGCAAGGCATGCTGTCTCACATTAAATCACTGATGCAGTTAACAATGGGCAGAGTGGGCATATGATAATGCCCTCACTGTAAAAAATGCCTCCTACTTAGCAGCCTATGAGTGCATGAGGTGACATACGCTGAGAGGTACAAGCTCTCCTGTAGGATCAATAAACTCCACCAGGTTTTGGGATTTACGATGACGTGCCATCGATCAATTATGAACAGAACCGCTTTAAGTGCTCGGAAAATACCAATGGGTATTATAACCAAATCAGAGGTCAACTATTTCAGACAAATATTTCAGAGGTACGGAGCGGAACTGCAATCCACCAGTGTGAAATGACTACATTTTGTTACCACATAACTAGCAAGGCCTCTGAGAAAGAGAGAGAGATGGAGGGACACTGATGGCTGTTCGACGCTAGAGAGAACAAATGGAAAACTGCTGGTGTGGTTTCAGGAGATGAGATCCATAACTCTATGAACAATCTGCAGGACAGTGCGCCGATGCTGCTCAGTGCCGGAGACTACAGTTGTGATACAAACGAGCTCAGTTTGCAGCTCCTGCTCTTCCCTTCCCACCGGGGAGATGGAGTCATTTGCTAGATCACTCTCCCCTCGCTTATCACTCAAAAGAAGTAGCTTTCAGTGTGCCGCAGATAATCATACATATTCTATGTGCTGGCAGGCCATAAATCTCAGTCGCTATTTCGTCTTCCAGTCATTCATCTATCACCCTGGGAGCTGGATAGAGCACAGGCTGCTTCACAATATATCAAATTAGTACCTGGGATGTTTACCAAGATAATGCAAGACAACAGGAACGGGTGAAATATAGCACTGCCGCATTCCTCCAATTAAAAGGCTTCCTGAACCTGCGTGTGGGAGGATAGTTTAGAGCTGTTAGCCTGTTGTTAGCTTGTGTGCTTTATCCCGAGCTGGTTGTGTTGACACCACTTACACAGGGACATTGTTTGACACAATGCTTGGGATTTTTTCTTTTATGTAAAAGAAAGAAATATGTGATGAGAAAATGAAATTATATTGGAATTTTTGCAATATGTACAGGGCTCAATAATGCAAACGCTCCATGTTTTCTGTGCATATTATCCAGTATTAAATTTGGTCTAAAGCTGAGGTCGGGGAAGAACTGCTGTGTCTGTTGAACAGACTTAAAATCAATAGCAAAATCCAATATCTAATTTTGTTACAGTCTGGCAATAAATAATATGAAATACTAAATTCAGTTTTGCTAAAGCAGCAGCATTATAAAAAATGTCCTTAATTCATATACATCTCATTTTATCTTTAACTGTGATGTATGAGGTTGCAGTCTTTGTTTGTTTTTGCAGGATTTGTGTCGGTTTACAGTGTTTAGCAGTTTGCACTCCTAACCTATATATATATATATATATATATATATATATATATATATATATATATATATATATATATATATATATATATATATATATATATATATATATCATGATGACTTATATTTTTTGAATATGATGGTTTTATAATAATTATGATTATTTCTAAGTTGGACACCCAGCTTAATAAATATTCTGACCATTTGAATCTATCCATGTCATATCAAGAGATGGAAAAAGTCAGCCAGCTACTATCACGTCAAATATTGTGCCCCAACAATAGGGGCATTGTTTATTCTAAATACCATACTCTTACATATTCAGTTATTGAAAAACAAATTATTTAATTACCTTGAAGAAAACTGAAAATCATTAACAAGACTCAAATCTTATTGCATTGCTACTGGAATCGCGTCAAGGATCAGCCAAATTTCCACATGCACATTGCACAGTGAACCTCCTTGAATGGGGTAGACACAAATCACCAAAATTTGGATTTCATTTCAATTAAATTCAGTTCACATTTATGTGTATAGCACTTTTCACAATACATATTATTTCAAAGCAGCCTTACAGGTTTCTATATTACATTTTAGAGTAATCTGTTATCGGAGGTGATTGTGTCAATACATAATAATACATTTAATGACACATTTGCATTTGTGCCCTCTTTTTTGTTAGTGAAGAAATAGAGTAGCATTTTGGCATTTTTATAAGCAGCTTGTAGTGTAGCTACATTTTCATCAGCTTGACTGTAGTTTAACCGAATTTGACAAGCTACAGTTTTTAAAATAGCTTCCTCAATGCTGGTGGTTTGTGTACAACAATTGAATGGCAAATTGCCCTGTCACATTAGAGAAAAAGACAAAGCGATGCTGTTATGCTGACTCATGACAGCCCTTTAAGTAATGACAGCAATGAGAAGATCAAATGGTTGTCTTGTAATTAGCAAGGCAGATAATCAGGGCAGTGAAATATGGTGGCTAATTGAAAGATTGCCATTTAATACAGTTATCTAGCTGATCAATACGTCCTCTCATCACCACAGACATCTTTGTCATCATATCCACATTTCATCAGACACTGAGTACATTTACTGAATAGCAAAGGTGCACTATCGTTCATGGCTTCCTTATGTCGCCATGCTTCACTTTTGGATTAAATGGATGCTTTCACTGGCACTGTAATCCATTCTGACCTGGCTGAATTCATTAGGGGCGGTTAGCCAGCAATAATTTTTGCAGATTACTGTGCATAAATCACAGCGCAGTTCTGCAGTCGATGCTGACACACATTTTTCACCACCACCAACCCCCTTTACTGACATTGGGATGTTTTTTTGATGTATTACACGGAGGATATTTATGGTGAGGGCTTGTGGAGGACCTTGTGCTGAACTGAATCTCTCCTACACCCTTCCTAATGCACTCAAAGTATTGTGCTCTCTCTGGAGGCCGTTCTGTTCGCTTTAATAGTGTTAGCCTAAACCAGAACCGAAGATGAATAGCTGAGAACAGAAGAAAGGATTCTCAATAGAGTGAGCACGACATACTTTGAATTTAAAGGCCAAATTGACTGTTTGTTATCACTTACCATAAAAGCTGGGATCCACCTCTTTTTAAGAACATGTTAACATGCTAGAATGTTTGGATCTAAATTTGTGGTTCTCAAACCTGAAAAAAAAGCAGACCTAAAATCTGGAGGTGACAGGGCCGGCCCGAGGCATAAGCGAACTAAGCGGCTGCTTGGGGCCCCTTGGCCACCAGGGGGCCCCCCAATCGAGTCGAAAAATCGAAAAATATTTTTTTAGATAACTTAAACAAGTGACATAAATGAATGAATTAATATGAATGAATGAATGAATAATTAAAGACAATAAAAGAAAATTCTGATTTCATGATCAATATACCTCCCTACAACTTGCTGCTGTGTCTGCCAGCGTTTAAGTCATGCGCATAATCTAGACACCTCGCGCGTGCATAGACAATTCGTGCGCAACTGCGCATAGGCCTAGTCGCGGACTCGCGGTAATGTTAAGCCATGTCACAAAAAAGGACGTATCCCTCTGGTGCCGAAAATAGAACGAAGAAAATGACAGAGGAGGAGAAAAAAAGAGCAAGATAAAAGTATGTTTGCATGATTACTTGCGGTACGTTTTGTGCAGCAATTGAACTATTCCTATCTACGGCAAGCTCAGAGGGGAAAACTGCATTGCATACACACACATATACAACGAGCGCCAGTACATCATTACCGGTATTATAGTAACAGACTTTGTTGGATTCTGTCATGTACAATCTAACAAAGTCTGTTACAATAATACTAATTAAAAAATACTTTGTGGACAGTTACACTGTATTGAGAGAGTTGAGAAATAATAATATTTTTACAGTTTTCAACAATAATTGTCATTGTTGAACCCTTGCTCTTATTATGTTTTTGATTTCTCAGTTGTCATTATTTTAGCAAATAATTTATTTGATATGTTTTGAGACAGTTTGTTTTAAGAAGTTTCAAAGAGTTAGTAAAAGAGTAAAGTTAAAGTTAAAAAAAAAATATTTAAGTAGGCTATCTATTTTTTATGAAGTATTTATTTTGTATTTATACATAACCTCACTGTATTAATTTATAATGTATCATTGTTGCGTGATATTTGTGTCAATAATCGTCAAGCACAGGTGACTCCGCGTAGTGGGAGGGGCACCCAAATCAAATTCTGCTTAGGGCCCCCAAAAGGCTCGGGCCGGCTCTGGGAGGTGAAGTTTTTGTCTGTTAAAATAATTTCATTTGTCTGAGCTTAAAGCTGCAGTAGGTGAGTTTTGAGAAAACGTTGACTTAGCCTGAAAATTTGAACAAGTACAACTTCCAGGTCCCACCCCCTTGCTCTCTGCTGCGCTACAGCCCTCCCTCCACAGCGGAGCCTCCACAGCGGAGCCTGTCGTGAACGCGCAGGCTAGTAAACAGGGCCACCGATAACAGCGGATAAAAAGTTATATGGCACATTCACTAATAGGGACTAAACGTCAATAATATGCTTTACATTGACTATGGCCTGCCCATACTTTGACTACAAACTTGGTCCTCAAATCATTATGTATTTTCCAATAGCCTACATGTAACTTTATAACGTTGCACTCTTTCTATAAGTTATAAATAGCTAGTAAGATAACGTTAATATAACGGTAACTAACGTTACAGTATGTAAGTAATTATTCTAGCGATATATAATGCTAGATAAGGTGTGCTAGTACATTATTTCAGCAACATGACAAGCCAGTGAATTAGCAGGTTTCAATTGTTGCTTAGCAGAGTGCGTAACATTTTATCTACATGTTAGTTTTGACACCGAGTCAGTGGGCTCTGTGTAATTCATTCATCATTTTTCGCTTGTTTATCGTCATCAGTCTTTTTCCTTTTACCTCTTTGTTTTATGAGCAGCTGTCACTCGAGAATTGGCAGTTTAGGTTGTTTCTCCGTCATAACCACAGCTGCAGCACGCCGGCAATCTTGAGTTTGAACGACGGCTTGCGCTCCGGCGCTCGCGCTGTGCTAGAGAGGGGTGTGATCAGCGCGTACACGAGCGTGACTGACACTGCTAAGACACTCCTCTCGGCTCTGATTGGTTGTTTCTGACCGGGAGCGTGTATTTCTTGCAAATGGCAATAGGACCACTGGGAGGAGCCAGAGGAGCTTGATTTTTACACAGATTATCTGTCTCATATTCTACTGTCAGGACATAATGACAGTTTTAGCAAATACATGTTTTCAAAAGTTACCTACTGGAGCTTTAATATGCAGAGACATTTATACCGGACACAGCAATATTGGCTTATCCAATGGCGTGAGTTTGAGGACTATCTGTTTCCTGACCAATGGCGGATGAGGAGGGTGTTCAGGAAACCTGTTTAAAAATCATTCGTTTTGCAATACCGTTTGCCAACACTAGTAGCAGAAATGACACGTTTAGCTTTAATAAGTGGCCTGTTGCTAGCAAGAAATTTCCCTCAGTCAATAAAGGCCCTGCTTTTCCATAACTCTCTCGTGAACCTGCACTCATACTACCTCTGCTTTGACACATACAGAGTGAGTGCTGTTCAATCTGAACTGTTGCACAAGTCAATGAAAGTCACATAACACTGTGTCTTTCTTCACATTAATGACACTTATACTATAGGATTCCAATAGAATAGATACCCTCTGGGCGCGTATTATTTGGAAAATCATTAGCAGCCAACAGCAGAACTTCTCATCCTGAACACACTCCGCTCAGCAAACTGAAAAAGTTAGGATTTAAATGTTCCTCTCATCTGTAAACCACCAAGTTGCAGTGTAAATGGCAGATGCAGATTTTTGCCTACAGATTTTGTTAATATTATGTTCAGTCCAGTTCGCTTTTCAGCTATAGCTGCAGCCTGCAAGGGAGGACGCGCACTTTATCCCAATGTATTGCTTTTCAGATTAAAAATCTAATTTAGGGAGATTAATGTATTTTATTTGAGCTTGCTGTGATCAGAAATTGCTGTGGTTGAGAGTGGAATCGCCTCTTGATTATTGAATTTTTATGGCCGTGTAATTAATTACAGATTCCCTGTTTTGTTCTATTTCTTTCTCTCTGACATTTTAATTTCGACAAAAAGCCACGCTCCCCATGCAGCCTTTCTCCAGAGATCCCTAATGGCCTATAAAACACAATGACTTATAGATATGGGGCAGACATCAGTTCGCCAATGATTGTTTGAAACCTTGCTGATCACATGAAATTTAGCCCACTCCTCCGTAACCCCCTGGATTCATTCCTCGTCAATTAAATTGTGGCAACAGCATCCTTTTCAGACGGATGGAATCTATCATTGTGTCATCGACCAGGAATTCATTATTGGAGGCAACCTGGAAACTTTTCAAAAGCGTCATCGAGGCCATTATTTCTTAAAGACGATTGTCATTACCTGAGCAAGGGAGTGTCCTTGGTTCTCCTTGCATAGGCTGCATTTAAGAGCCGTGAAAATCAATCCTGCTGTCAGCCGAGCCATGCTACATCTTTGAGTCGACAGGTTTGAAAGCTTATATCAAACTAGGAGCCTTAGCTGCCATCAGAGGCAGCAGTTACCATGCCATTTGGTGAACGGGTGATATAAATCAGACATTGCCTGCTGCAGTCACCTCGTCCAGATGAAACCAACTGTGATTGGTCGCTTTAGGTTGCCATTCATCTCTTTGGTTTTGATGCACAGAAGACAGCCTTTGTGAAAGCTTTATTGACTGATTAGATTGTTGGAAATGTGTCATGTAGATCAGAATAAGGAATTAATACACCTTCATACCTTTGTTTCATAAATATCTGAAGTCTTTTGAATCTGTTCACTAAAAAGATTTTTCACTGATCAGTTCATTGAAAAATGATTCAGTCACTTGAAAGATTTGTTCAAAAACCCTGATTCATTCACTAAGAATACACCACCTCTCAGCCGGCCTTCAGTGTCATAGTGCCAGGTTTAGTATTGCTTTGAAAACAGTGACTTTATCTGGCAAAGTCACTGAAACAGACCATACATCACATTTATTAACCCAGTCACTTCAAAAGTACTTCCAGCCAAATATTCCTCATAGTTCATTGTGGCATCACTGGTTGGTCGCCCTAAAGAATAGGTTTTGTCGAGTCACGCATTGATTTCCCAGTGCCCTCTTCATCTGCGAGACACTGATCTTTTCTGTTGTATTTGCGAGCGGCGTAATACATTTCCTCAGGAGACAGATCCATCTAAGAGTATTTATTTATTATCCTGCGGCTGTGTCGTACTATCCCTCGTCATTGCGCACCTTTTCTGCTGTGTAAGCACAAATCAACAAACCACACATTTCTTCTGAAAACTACTCTTTACCTCCAACTTCTCGCTCCCTCTTTGTACCCCTTTTGGTACACAATAATAGCTGCGGCACTTACCATATTTCAGGCCTAATTGGATGATGGTTGAAAAGCCAATTTAGGGCACACACTTTAGAGGGAAGAGTTCCTCTGTGACATTGTTAGGCATCGGTATGCCACCTTCCATCTCAAAGAATAAAGTATAATTGCTGTTGAATGAAAAGAGCAAATCTGTTGATGTATGCAATGCAGAGTGGCCTGGGATAGTGAGTGGATAGTTTGTCCAGGTTGCTGTGCATCTCACTAAGGCCTTGGCAGAGTCAGCAAAAAAACTGCTCATTGCAATAGCACAAAAACCCCACTGACAGAGTGTTGTTCATGCTAGTGATATTAGCACCATATACACAATGCTTGCATGACAGAATAAGCTGGCAATATTTACACAGGCTAAACAATAAACACCTGGGGTACAACTGAATGGGCATTCCCATGGTGGTGAAAATGCACTAGTTATCTGCGATTGCTATCGGGTCAATGACACAATGCTTTTTTTCCCCTGCTAGATCAAATAGTTAAGTTAAAGATGCAATTTATATACAATTACTTGAATAAACCTCTCCTATGATGAACAATCTTTTTTATTTCTTTATTAATACATTTAATTTAGAGTTTTTTGACAAGAAAAAAAAGCTTGATTAGAAGTATGAAATTATAGTTAGGTATGATCTTTTATCATTGTTGTATAGAAAAAATCGATTGGTGCATCCATTATGCAGAGTAAAAAAACATAAAAGAGGAAATTATATCATAGAGAGGACAGCTGAAGACCCTTGCGCCTGTGCCAAGATCAGTAACTCTCTTAAAACATCCAATAGTTTGATCTTTATTACAAGGCAAGGTTATTTCATGTGGTCAACTCCCCTAAACCGTATTGGTGTCTATTAATTAATTATTCATGATGTTTGTTAACAAAACTTTTTGACAATACATATTAGGATGTGTACACAAGGCATTCAAATTAAAATTTTTTGCTTTAACTGCAAAAAAAGAAGATTCATTTAAATGGAAAAAAAATGTCTTGCCCCAATGGCAGACATTTATTCTTGGTTTGGGCATCACTTAATTTTGATAACTTTTTTTCCAGAAAATAAGACTTATGTCATTTTACTTCTCAAGTAAATGTATCTTGATTTAGTATATTTGTCCTGGAAAACAAGACAAAAACACAGAGGAAGAAAATCATTTTTTTGCAGTATATGGGAGTTACACTTGAGGCATTGAATTTAAACCTTTGGTGAACATGGTAAAACGTTTTTCCAAACCAACATGAATACTTGAAAAAATGAGTAACTTTTCACATGTGCTTTAAAAGATTTTTTTCTTTTCTGGACGCTGGACGCTCTTATATGTCACTGATCCCTATGCCAGTAAAGAACTTGAATTTCTGATGAATTTCTCTTCATTTGGTCGTGGATCAAAGCTGAATTTATTATTCTTATATCCTCTTTATCAGAGACGTGAATATCAGGCAGGATTCATAAGTCAAGGCGGTAAATTGGATCCGGTCTTTTACTCTAGCACCCCTCCTCAAAAGAGAGATCTATTGGCCGATTTCCCAGCCACCCAGTCATGAAGAACCAGGAGATGTAAATGTCAGTCTGGCTCTCCTTTACACTCAATAAAGGCTGGAATTGGGCTTTGCTCTCCCCCAGTCGATTGCCCATCTAATGAGGAAAGGCTTAACCATAACTCTAAAAGATTCACTACTGTTTATGTTGCTGTGGGAGGGCCTTGTGGAGTAATAATTCCAAGTGGATAAATGCTTTCCCGATAACAAGCTGAAATAACCTGTCTGGACGAACTTAAAGTACACAAGAGAAATCGCACAATTAGCGATTACGGAGGTTATACCTTAAGACAGAGGCGAAAAGGTGCTTCTGACTCTTCTCAAATATCCTGCTGACCAAAAAGAATTTTCCTTTGTGTTTTTCAGACAGGTCAGACATTAGTCATCGGCAGACCTCTACCTCAGCCGTGGCCCCTGGCCTGTCCTTAACTGTGTTTTAACACTAACATTAAGCTTGTTAATGTAATTGAAGTCACATGGAGGCCCCGGTGATAGATGGCACTTTTGGAATGGCAGAGAGGGGTAATCTCAGTTTATCTTCCCTACGACTGAGTGCTCTTTGGCCTGAGAGTGTAGTGTGGGCCACAGGAGATCTGGGAAGCAGATACTAATGCAATGGATTCAGCAGATGAGACCACCAATCACTATAAGCATGCAGACACTCAATGAGGCCATTTTCTCCACCCTATCCGTTCCTACGGAGATGCTGCGAGAATGTGAATCCGAGCAGGACGGTGGCTGTTTGCACCAAGCAGTGCATACTAGTGTGTATCCCCCCCCCCTTCATACAATCTTAAGGGATAACAACTATGTCCTATAAATGTGTGCTCTACTAATAGACAAACATTCTTAGATCCTTTATTTTACAGTACAGGACAGTTTTTGATTTAGATTTTGTGTTTTTTCCACATACTGTAGGCATGCACAGATGCAGTGACATCACTATTCAGTTATATGGTGAATGATCCTGTTTTGGTAAGATCTTCCCAACACATTTTCCTCAGTGCAAATGCATCATTTAAGCCATTACCAGCCGCAAGCTCTTTCATTAGAATGAACTATATCATCCTTTCCCCAAGAGGCCTTGGGAGCGCTCAGCTCGGAGAATATATCTCGCTAAGAGAATGTATCAAAGGCAGCAACATGCCTAGGTAAAGTATTACTTAATTTATACTGCTAATGCATAACATTGATTCTCTGCGGAGAAAATAAAGAACAACATATTTTTGGAGCCTACATCATTACGTTTAATAATTTAAACCCAGTTTGTGGTAATAAATATTCTAAAAGAGCTTTAGTTGGGTTCGTAATGGATGTGCGTAGGAAACCTGGCACTTATATAAAAGAATAATATGAATGCGTGTTGGAATTAATTAAAGTCGGGTCTACGCTGTTTCTTTCAAGGAACAAGGCTAAAAAAGCTCTCTCAAGAACTGAGAGGTAACAAACCAGTGGGAAAGTACAAAGCCCTCGTTTTATCACCTAAAATCCAGAATGATGCCAGGCACCAGACCTTGTTTTTTTCCATCCAGAGCCCACACATTAATGGACACACATACCGATAAGCCCCATTTCATTATATCGGCTGTTTGGATGCATTACCCCTATATATTGGCTTTGGTGTTCTCAGCGACTCATTAACAGGGACATAATGGGGAAAATAAAAGCGCTGAGGAAGATGGAAGGTCTTTGATGTATCAGCTCTTCTGGGCCAACACAGCGCTCTGCTGGTTTTATTCACTAATTTCTAGTCACGACACCTTGAGGACAGAAACTGCCTGAAGGGTTACATAGTCATTCTGGCTTCCTAACAAAAAGATTAGTTGTATATTGTAGATTGAAAGACTTATTAACATTTTTTTTCATCTTACGTCCATTTTTGCCAAAGAAGAAAATATATTGCTGAAGGATGATGCTTTAAGTTTATCAGTGAACAAGGTTTTCAAAAGCTCACTGACCTCCAAACAGCCTTCAGTGTCATGCTGCCCCTCCCTCAACAGAGCCGTTTCATTTGTCCACTGTAAATCACAAAAGTTTATTAGTACCATAAGTCAGGCCAACGGCTTAACCTAGGCATCTCATTCCTGCATGTGTAACGCACTTGTGTGCTGCTGCATATGAGAGAGAGAGAGTAATCTCACTACAAGCCTGACCTCATACTTGCCTGATTCTTGTGTGCTTTGTGGATTTGTTAATATTCAAAGCAAAGACCTTCTACCTGTAAACCGTACAGAGGGTAGAGTCTCTTAAAGAGCTTCCCGGAGCAGGATTTAACATCCTGCCAAAAGATTAATCGCATAACCTTGAAAATTGAAAATCAAACTGGGTGTCAGAAAAGTTGGATTAACTACAAGAGCCTGATATTGGGCTGTACAGACGGTTTTATTATGTCATTTTCTTTTTATAGACGGAAGGTATTGAATGCAATATACATCAGATACTCAGGTTGGTGTAGTCTGCTGCATATGACATAAATCTGCTCCAGTGATTTCCAGAATCTTCTACAGGGACAAGGAACTCTCCTTTGAAAAGTGATAAGTACGTCTCTAAACATTTATTGCTGTCATTCGGTCTACGTGCCCCCTGGTTTTAGCATCATGTAACACTTCTACGTGTGAGTGAATGCACAAATGTGTTGGAGATCCTGCTGAGTAAGTTTACGCTGGCTGTAAATCATACTCTGAACCAGCTGACCATCCGTTCTGGGCAGGTGGAGCTGTCATAATGGCAGCTCAAGTCATGCAGATGGGCAACCAGATCCAGGAAGAGGCATGCAGTGGGGTCTTTCAATTCTCACGTCAACTGGTGCTTACAGATTGCTATTTTGACTGATACTTTAGATAAGAGATTAGTGTGTTTAACCTTTGGAGGCGCAAAAAATAAACCCCAATAAATGAAAACATAAATATAAAAGAAGATGTTCGAATTTTATAGCTCTGTTTACATCCATGCTGTCTGGATAAGGGCCCATCATATATTTACCCCTTGACAAACGGATTGTGTTTCACTCAAAGCATCTCACCTTGCAGAAACACTTGACAGGAACGAGAATTCAGAGGAGAATTTAGAGAGCCAATAAATAGACTCAAGCAATATATCAATATGTTCAACAAATAAGCCTTTAAAAAGCTTTAATGGAAAGATAGAAGTAATAAACTGACTGAATGGTAATGGTTGATTTATCTTAGTATTATATTTTAAAACAGCACTATTGTTCTGGAACTATGACATGTGGCTCTGTTGACTATTAGAAATGAAATATTACACAATTTATATTTTTACACTCACAATTTGACAAAATTAGAGCATGAAATGATACACAATGAAATTACAATGATATGCCTTGACTTTTTATGAAATTTCTTCACACATATCTTTTTAATTTTTATAAATATATATTTTTTACATTAGGTACAAAAGTTTGGTATACTGTCTATATATAAAGATTGAAAGTCAAGTCAAGATTTCTATTAAGGTTAAACAATAAAATAACAACTTAAAGTCACCTTTCGTGTAACAAGAAAAAAAATGATATCTGTTATCTGTTGTCTTCAAATAAAAATGAACCTCTGGCCGCATTAAAGTGCCTTTAGTTGTACCTATATGAACCTTATAAATGAAGATAAGACTTCAAACGTTTAACCAGATTTCTTCAATGATTTAAAATCCACTCTACTCATAAAAAACTTTGCTGGCAACAGCAATGTCACTTCCACTGAAAGACCTGCAAGCAAGTTCAGCATTTCATATCTCATCCAGACCCTCTTCATTCAGATTTATCCCATACATGCAAACTTAAGTACTCCCAAAACAACATAATGTGTTTTTTCTTGTGTGATACATGACTGTATCACACAAGCTCTGCGCATTATAAAGCCGCTCTGACAGCGAAACATCTGCACCTCTGAGATCTGACAAGCGTCCAGTGAAACAGAGAGGAATTGGATTAACACCCTCACTGAGGCTAAAGGTGCTCCTGTTGGGTTAAAGTTTGGCCGGAACACTGGGAAAAAAAATGGACGTGGTCTTTTCTGAGCTTTTTGGAAACCCAGGACTAAAAGGCATCACTTTTCATTTCCATCTTGCTCCTTAAACTATCATTTGCTACAGTAAATATTTGATGATCCCTGATGTTGACGAACTCTGCCCAAGACTTGCCTCCTCACCAAGTCCATTTGATATTCTTCTCTCTCTCTTCTGTTTACTGTGTATGGCTTAATTTTGTTGTGGTGGAGGATGTTGCTGCCTTGCAGGAAGCAATAATATGAAATATGACGTGCAAGTCGCTTGATTATTGTCTCCTGAAAGGAAATATCTATAACTAAATGTAAAAGCTGAAATTTCATCAGCCCGATATTCAGGCTGCATTTCACCCTTCCTTCAGATCGTGATGTTTGTTCTGTTGATTTAATTCTGCTGCTCTCTCTCTCTCTCTCTCTCTCTCTCTCTCTCTCTCTCTCTCTCTCTCTCTCTCTCTCTCTCTCTCTCTCTCTCTCTCTCTCTCTCTCTCTCTCTCTCTCTCTCTCTCTCTCTCTCTCTCTTATAAAGTGTGTCACCAGGCTTATGCCAACAGCATTGCTTATATTTTCCCCAGATCATCTGTTCACTTTATGAAAGCATATTATCCCCGGTAACCTCCTGGATTTATTTTGAATGAATGTTAAAGGGAGCCCTAAACACAGCAAGCCAGTGAAAGTCGAAAATTCATGCAGGTGCACAACTCACTTTCACAGACACATATTTTGCTGCTTTAACAGTCAACATTACAACCTATGTGTTTGTGTTTCCTACCACAGACTGTGTGGTTGTTTGGCATGTTGAGGTGAAGAGTGCTAGGAGATGTAAATATAGTAGTTGGGCCTTCATGCTCTCATGCCAAACAAGTTCTCAACAGCAGCAGACAGATTTGAGGGCCAAAGGGGGATTGGGTGTCGCACCACTGCGAGACTGCAGAATCTGATTAATTATTAGTGAGTGGTGATCCTGGCATCACAATAGATCTGTCTCAAGCCTGCACACAGCCAGAGCAGTGAGATGAAATGTAAGAACCAGGGCTCGAACAAGCTATGGCGCCCTCTCCCACAATTTCAGAGTCTCCTTCCCTGGTAATCTCTATCATAAAGTCTTATTCCAGAGCTAATTATTGAAAATCTGTATATTTCTGATATCACTGAAAAATACCGAGCATCATATTTCATATTGTGTCACCTTCTGGAAGTCTGAGGCAGTTTATTTACTGCATGAAAACAAACCAGAATGATCTTTCTCTGGTTTCAGAGGTCAATCAAACTGTCAGGCTGAGTTGTGCGCTGGTCCTCTCCTGTATCCCTGTATTTGGAAACGGAAAATTTTCCCAAGAAGCTATCTGTCGTCTTCACTGCACCTCTTTCATCAGTTTGACAGCCAGCTTGTCTTAGACCCGATCTGTTTCTACTTGTGCAATGATTCCTCTTATAAAAAGCCGACGTGACGTTAATTGGCAAATCAGATGTGGCGGTGACATCTTATTTTGGGACTCTTCTAATGAGTTTTATAGAGTGAGACTCAACAGGGTATTGCGTTTAAAGTTTAAAGAGCTGAAAGTCACTCAACACTACAGGGCTGTTGTTCAAATCCAATATGGTTGCCATCATGTGTTTAGCTACTGCAATGCTGGGGTGAGTCAGAGAGGGCGCCGTTTCCCACGTCAAGAGTGGTGTCATGGTGGCAGAGGAAATTACACTCATATGTTGGTGCTATTTTTGGCTCGCAGGGCTCTGTTTTCTCCCCCGTTTAATGGCACATTCCTTTCGGCAGGAGTTATGAAAACACCGGTGACAACATGTTCTATCTCCTTTAAAGAAGTGCATGACTGGCTGGCTGTGCAATAAAGCAGTCAGTTATTAATAGTTGGCATTGGAACATGTGTAAATTATTGTCCCCTTGCTTTAAATGACACCCTGATTCTCTGCTTATCAGTCCTGTGACACATAAGAACAACTTGAACTGTCATGTGTGAACGTGATTGATTTGTGCTCCGATTTGGCAGCTCTCTTGAGGGCAGCGTCTTTGTCTTTCAGGAAAACATCCCTTTACGTGCACGCGCTTGGAAAGAGGACAATTTCTTCTGAGCAGTAGTTGTCAGATCGTGTTATTTAAACTGTCACTAAATGTCTAGCAGGGTCATTTTGATCCTGGGTGACCTCGGGGCCTGGCACAGACACGGAGAAACGCACCGCGTGAGGGTGCCAGGCATGAGTTTGGGCGCTGCTCTCCCCGAGGCTCGTCTGAATGCGTTTTTCCAATGCAACATTACGCCTCTGAGTAGTCTTTTGAGTAATACAATTCTGTCACATAACTGCTTTTGCAATCTGTGATTCTCATCATTTACGTTTTATTGAGAGAAAATTCGCCCGGCTGTATGAAAGGTTGAATATATAAATATTGCCCAAGGAATGCAATTACCCTCACTAGCACTGCTTTATCCAGTCTGTAGGAGCCAACTGTGTGTTTTAAGGGGTATGGATGACCCCCATGAGGCTCCTTTTATTGAAAATATGATTTACAAAGAAAACACAGTGAACACACAATTGTCCTCTGATCTGAGTTCAGAAGCCACGGGCAAACGGGGGAACGGGTCATAAAGCCGAGGCTGGAGTCCCTGCTGATCTCAGAACATCTGCTCAGTCATTTACCAATCTAATAGATTAGCCCAGAGAATAGGTGCAGGTGTTTTCTGCCCTAGCCAAAACACATCAAAACCAGATTCCTGTCCAACTCGCGCACCGGCATGCAGCCGAGCCAAAATGAGTCATGGCCCCTCACAGATAATAAAACAAGCATAAAGTTTGCTTAAGATACAGGTGGGGGTGTTTTACACACTTCTGGAGAGAAACAAATAGGAAGTGTGTTCGGGGATACAGTAATTGAATGCAGATGGGAGGAGGTAAATGAACAAATATCTCAGTGGAATACCTAATAAGAATGGGACAGAAAGGGAAATTAAAAATTATTGGAAGCAGATGGACTGTTCTTTGAGTTTTTCAGGGAAATTTATTAGGGCCATGAAAGAAATGTGTCTGTTTATTTTGCATTGCCATCAAATTAATGGCCTGCTGAGTTGTGTTGGTGTTCGTTTATGACTGCTATGCCATTAGTCATAATTTAGCTTGTATTTCTTATTGATTTGTGATTTAGCTTGATTTATTGGGGGCTGTCGGCTTTGATTTTGAACTCCACCACTTTAATTTCAGCAGCGAGAACAGATTTAGGCAAACCGAGAATAATATGTTCAACAAAGTTTTGATATGGAGTGCTCTTTTTTTGTTTGTTTTGTTACTTTCACCCCACTTGTGCCTCTTGTTTGCTGAATAAATTAATTTCCTGCAGTGGATTCTGGCTTTACTACATGTCGCTTTAATTTAGTTAGCTACATTTTAATTGCTATACATTTTTACTATTTTATACATATAAAATAGCTACCAATTAAAATGTAGTATAATGTCAGATATTGTATTATATTATATTATATTATATTATATTATATTATATTATATTATATTATATTATATTATATTATATTATATTATATTATATTATATTAGACTATATTATATTATCAGTGATGAAAAAATAGTCGGTATTTTATTTGTTATCCTAATGGATCATTTTATACATCACACAAAATTGCTGTTGGGGTCAGGCGTTAACTCTCTGTGCAAGCATTTTGTGTCTCTTTTTGTCAATTAAGCATGAATAAAGCTGCTTTTATTGGTTCGTTAAGCATCGCACTGGCACTGTAGTGGTTTCTGATGCAAAAAACAGAGGAGGCTACATGCTGACTGCAGCGCAGCAGCTGCCCCACTGTAAATACAGGCTCCAGAGCCGGCACTCATGGGTATTAATCAGAGTGATGGGTAGTGAGCAAAGAAAATTGAGTCTGATTATTATTCCAGAGGGATCCGGTGAGTGTACTAACATGGTCTAAAAAGTACCGCACTTCCTGTTTCCTCTGATCAATGGCAGGAAGTAGCACGGAAAAGCGATGCATGGGTGAAATACGCAATCCAGGTTTTCTGTCTGCAGAGTGCCAGATGGGTTTTTAAACACCTCTGCAGCAAAGCTTAGACTCCTCCTGCGAACAACAACACACACACTTTTATTTCTCTCCCTCTGTGAGACACAGCTCAGCTAATGTTTGGCCTCAAAGCTGAAAGACAAAAGATGTTGTGTGAATTGTGAGAACAAAAACAATTCTCACCTTGAGGGAGACGAAGCAACATAGGGTCTGTTCAGCTGGGCTACACTTATAGCTTCATCTTTGCTCTAGTCATCTGATGCGCTTAGTGTGGGTTTATATTGTTTGTATGTAATGGGAAAAAACGCATTCAACAAAGCATGATTTGATCAGATTTTATTTGATCATTTTATTTAGAGCAGATTTTATCTAGAGCAGAAATCATTTGATTTTTCTTATCAAAGAGAAGACATGAGCCTATTTTTGGTATTTCTGTATTTTATTTTATTATATTTACAAATAATTTCTAACATAAACATGTGAAATATTATTAAGTAATTCAATAAATTGGTAACACTTTACTTTAAGGTCCCATTTTTTAACATTGGTTAACTCCGTTAGTTAACATGAACTAACAATGAAAAATACTTTTAAACCATTTACCAATATTAGTTAATGTTAATTTCAACATTTACTAATATATTTTTTTTAATTAAAAGTTATATCTTTTCATATTTGATGGACCTGAGCTAACATGAACTGATAATGAAGAGTTGCATTTTTATTCACTAACATTAACAAAGATGAATAATTACTGTGTCAAATGTATTGCTCATTGTTAGTTAATGTTATTTAATACATTAATTAATGTTGAAGAATGTTTGTAAAATGTTGCCAGTTCATAAATCATAGGCTGTATATATATATATATATATATATATATATATATATATATATATATATATATATATATATATATATATATATATATATTTGCTTATTGTACTCTTCACCTGGCACCACATTGTATGTATACTGTATTGTATCGTACATGGTATCATATTTTGTTGTAAACTGAGTTGTACATGTAATGTCACACCATAAAGAACTGATTGATGTGAACATCAGAATGACTCACCAAACCAAATTCCTTGTAAGTGTAACAATAAATGAATTCTGATTAATATAATTGCACTCATGGAACTATTGTAATCGAATTAGAGGACTGGAACTAACTGTTGTATAGCATATAAGTTATTAGCATGAACAGCAAGACATAGGGCTGATTTTCAAAGAACTTCTTGAAACCTATTATCCCTGACAGCATTGTGGTTGACTCATGTTGTTCATTCTATTTCAGCTGGTTAGGTAGCAAAAGAAAACAAAAACTCCACAAATGGAACTTTGTTTCAACAGGAGTATAGCGACACACTTGGAAAGGAAACAGTGGTTTCATTAGTAATAGGTTCAGAGGACCTCGCTGCCATGCTGGGCAGTATTAATGGGCTTTGGATTCCTGCTTGGATAGAACTGAATTATGTTAATGGCTGACAAAATAGCTCAATGATATGGTGAATCTGAAATCTTTATGGTTTCTTGGCACTAAATAAGGGTTTTGACCCTCTCTTCATAAAGAGAGACCCATTATATTTAATTTACTGATTAAGTCAATAGAAGAATTATTTTGTCTGATGAGATGAAATCTGGATAACATGACATCTTCACATCCACACCCTGACTCCGGGACCTATTGTGCAACAGTGGCAGTCCTGTCTTAATTCATGCCAATAATGACTTGACCAAATAAAAAAACGTATTATCTGTTGTATTATGTAGGCGATATTATGTAAATGTAGCATACAGAGAACATATTGAAATTGATCATATTGTTTTACTGAACACCAGTTGTTCTTCATGAATATTTTTTTTTTTATTCACCAATCGTGCAACATAATTATCAACGATATAGATTCATATTTTGGACGTTACATGGCTCAACAATCTGAGGGGACACGTTTCCCCTTGGTATGAATGGCCGTGACGCTTCTGAACGAGAATGTTTCAGTCCAAATGTGCTGGCTGTCTTGTATTATCCAGGGCTAAACATGACAGATCTTCCACCAGCGTGCTGCACTTCCTCTATATTAATGTGCGAGCCTGTGTCGAGCTCCCCCCGTGCCTTTCCCTCAGGCCCCTCTTACCCACACAGCCCTGCTCTCAGGGAGTCACAAGAGATGTTCGGTACCTGTCCAGAAACACCTGCATCTCCACACCGTGCAGCCTCTGTTGGGAATGTGGGTTTTCAAGCAATGCTTGTTAATGCTGTCATACCCCAGAGAGACACTCTTGGAAATGGAAGCGAGATGAGAAAAGAGACAGTGAAGCAAGAGTGAAAATCCAGAGAAAGAAAGCAGTTTTATCATTGTCAAAAAAAAGACCCCTCGAATCGGCCTTGGAGAGTTGAATAATTTGGTGGCAAGGAGAGCCCTGTTTTTGCGGAGAAAGTCAATTTGTTTTGATCATACTCCACCTATAGGCCGATAATGCAGGGCTCGGCTATGAAATATGGCAGCAACAAGTCATTCTCCATCACAAAAGCTCAGCCACAGTTGTCTTGCTGTACTCACAGATAAGTAACTGCTTTTATTTAAGTCGACTAAGCATCAAAAGGAGCTGGTAAGCTTAGGAGAGGAAGTACAATGTCAAGAGGTTTTGTTGAAATCCTAGCAGGAATTTTTTTGCCTTGGATACTGGGCCTGAAGAAAGGCGCACAGTGTAGGGGTCTACAAGTCCCCCTCCCTTCGGCCTGACAAGCACAGAGCTGCTTAAATTGAATTGACATGTCAGCAGGAGAGTAGCGCTTTGTCCCTGCTCTGGATGCCAGCATACTTAACCTTACCATTTAAAGCATTAGCCACTACCGTTGGCACTCCTGACAAAGAAAGCCCTGGAAGCACTCTTCATACCTCTTACCTCTGCTTTTTTATGATTTTTTCCCCCATCTTGGCAGTTTTATCTGTCACGTGATCAACTGCTTTTATTTTACATTGTAATCCAGCCTTTCCCTTCTGGGTTTCATTTACAGTTAAGTGCAGGACACGGGAAAAGAGCGGAGGGCGACAGAGAAAGAAAGGGATGGAGTGAAGGAGAAAGGAAAAAAATGGGGTTTGAATGAGTCCAGCAGTGAGATAAAGAGAGAACCAAAGAGGGAGGTGAGCGAAAAGAGGTCTTCCATTGAGGATCGAAGTGAGAGCGAAAGAGAAACAACTATGTTTGAAGTGGGGGCCTAATGTAGTGGAGATGGAATCTGTCACTCAGCTTATTGCATGTTGATGACTCAGGGCTGTTTGAGCTGTAAGCAGCCTATGATTTATGGACAGCAAGTGAACTCCTGCGGGCGAAAAAGCAAGTCGGGGATCAGAGCGGCAACAGGGCCCTTTTTGGGCTGCAGCCCGGCCCTGCATTTTTTTCATTCACGCCAAACTGCTTTGCACGGCAATTAGCTCTGTCCTCATTTAGTCTCCCCAGTCCCAAAGGGTAATGAAAGTCATATATCATCTTCAAGGCTGCTAATTATCCAGCATGGTTGCAGGTAGGCTTTGTAACAGTGAGAAGGGCCTGTCGCCCTGATATTTATTGCTCCTCCAATAAGCAAGTAAAAAATACTCTCTTGAAAGGTTGCCCATAGCCCTTGCCTCACATCCTTGACATACCTTTTTGCAAATGTGCTAGTCAAAGGGGAAATGTCTTCATTCCACATAACTCATTTTTCATGCTGTAACGAAGCGTTCTGCGAGAGCCTCTGCGCAAGTGCCGGAAATTTGAGACGAGACAAGTACTGGGGGTCAGCGTGTCTCCGCTGATTTACACGTGGGTTAGTTAGTGCCAGGACGAGATAGGAAAATCAGGAGAGAGAGAGAGAGAGAGAGAGAGAGAGAGAGAGAGAGAGAGAGAGAGAGAGAATGTGCAGTAACCGGAACGCTGGCCGCTCAGTTGTCATTTCCAAAAAAATTGTTGGAATAACTACTTGCCATGTTGTTATGTGTCCAAGTGTCCAGTATGTAGAACTTATTTAAAATTTTTGGTCCATTTATGTTTAATTTTTATTGTATTTTTTTAACTAAATTGTCATAATGCTACAACAATATAAAAATAAGTGTTAATAAAATTATAATAATAATTATTGTTGTTGCCGTCATAATCGTCATCAAAATTATAATGTATATAATAAAACAATAAAAAATGTATATTTTAAATATTTATTATTGTTATTATTTTAAATTTATAGATTATATTTATGCAAAGATGCTGTTTCTGGGTGGTATTTTTTAGAAACCTACCAAATTGTGCCAGTTTTGTAATATATTGATGAACTGATAAAGTATTAAGTATAGGAAAAAGTGAATATTGGTAAAAAAATAAAATAAAAAATAAAAAATAATATATATATATAAAGTACATTTTTACTCTTCAAAAAGCTCTAAAGTAAAACCTCTATAATTATAAGTGCTTGAGCACAGTATATGCCAGTCTTAAAAAGGTTGTTTTTGTACTGTCCAAAAGGGTAATAAAATACTTTCACTTTTTAAACACAAATATGACAGAGACGTACGCTGCTAACAGTATATACATTACATTCAGGCCAAACTTTGATCTCTAGAAATATATGTGATCATTCAGTGGTGTCTTAACTTAGGAACATACCCCTACTGTCCATACCCAAAACTACACCCATGTTCACACCACGTCTTCTTCCATGATTTATGAGGAACATGGAAAATTCAGCACTTTCAACAAACACTTCACCAAGCCAAACTTCCTGGGACTTAATATATTCAAGTTTTTCCCTCTACCCGTATTCTCACTATAAATTCATCATGGCTGTGACTATAACATACATGAAAGATGTTTGTTGGGGCTTTTGACATGTCGTGTTAGCCTCATCTCAATAAAGAATGACTGGATTTTTCCCGAACCTCCCTTCTGATTGAAAACATGTGATTTAATGGCAGATTAAGAGGAGCTATTGGGCTGAGACTGTAATTCATGTAGTCTTGTTAAGCAGCGTTATGAGGCACCTTGACAAATTATGTTTTGCAGCATGGGCTGCTCCCTCTTTCCCTCTTTCCCTCTTTCCGTCTTTCTCTGAGTCACTAGAACACAAACGTGAGGGGCGTCTCAAATGGAAATATTTATATGGTTCCAAAACGCCTGAAGGGCATCATTAATGCCCATATTCAGAGATCTATAATGTATGCAGGATACTGCAATGATTTTTGGAGCTCAAACATCCACATATTTTCTCAGGCTAATGACTTTATATTTGTCTCATTCCTTATTGCTTGGAGACACAGGAGAAAAGGAAACAAGCCTGAAAAACACAAGGGGGTATGGGGGGTGGATAAGGATAAATGTACAGCTTATGGAGATCAGATTTTTAATTACACTCAAGGCTATGATGACAATCCCATGCAGCTTAAAGCTTTGTACAGTAAACGAATGCCCAGCCAAACGCCCACTACAACACCACCGCCCTTATGTCTAAGTGAGGAAAAAACAAAAGGAGACAAAATGGAGTCCTGATCTCATCTGGTCTGATGATGATGATGAAATTATTATATGTAAAGATGATCACAAATTTATTTTCACCTTTGTTTTGGTCTATATCCAAGTGATAAGCAATTTTTTTTTTTTATTGTGAATACTGTATAGTCTGTATGGGCCCACCAAAATGATCAGTAAAGCCGATATTAAATAATTAATTATTAAAGGAGTCCTATAATGCCCTTTTCACAAGATGTAAAATAAGTATCTGATGTCCCCAGAGTGTGTATGTGAAGTTTTAGCACAAAATACCCCACAGATATTTTTTATAGCATGTTAAAATTGTCACTTTTGAGGGTGAGCAAAAACACACCGTTTTTGTGTGTGTCCCTTTAAATGCAAATGAGGCACAGAGGGCGGAGCTTCAAGAGCTCATGTGTTAGCATCTTCGATTACCTCACACAGACAGGCACTGAAAATTTCTAAAACTTTTAGCCTTTTATGTTCACTAGGAGTCGGACAAAGATGGAAAACCTCGAAAAGAAGTGACAACATGTAGAATGCAACAGGACATTTCTGAATGGTTAGTTGATGAATGTATGTAGCTGATGTGGAGTTAAAGCTACAATATGTAAAAAAAATTCGCGCTAGGGGTCGCTAACCTCTATTATTAACAATAATAAAGGCGTAGGTTGATGACCCAAAATTCCAGCGGAATTATGGAACTTGCCGTCGTGCGGATCTAATAATGTTTATGGATGAATGAACACATTGATGTTTTTAACACGACTGTGTTAATTAAAGTAGACTTATAAAGTAGGGCGTGATTGCTAATGAGAGACAGATATCAGCGCCACACGCGAGTCCCGTGGATATAAAAGGAATAAGGACATTTCATTCTACCTAACTACTCGCAAGGGCTGTATTAATACTCACACAGGTCAGTTTATTAGATGAATGAAACTTGTGAGGTAACGCAGCGCTGTTTCATTTGGTCTACACTATCACAATGAACTGCATTTGGTGAACGTATTCTATGTGTTAGTTTGTTGGCTGTATGAGACTAGCAGTAAGCTAGATCAACATTAGAATAACATACAGATCACATTCTAACATTTCATCGTGTTGAACTATATAACATTGATTAGTTTTATGTACATTTGCTCACCATAATAAAGTACATCCAAGAGCTCTGTCAAGTCGAAGTTTGTCACTGACGTGGAGCTTCAGCATCTCGGAAACGCCATGCTGATATCATCGTTTTAGTTCTCCTTTTGTCTTCTTGCCATGGTCCATAATGTTTGAACGAAACATTTAACTCTGTTGTCCACGTCTGTCGCCATGGGTACTATGGCAGTACGAGCGGAAACCAGGGATAACGCGGATATTACGTCATTGACAGGCGACAAGTGAACAGGGAGTCCAGGACGGCCTATTATTTAAAATTGGAATTTCTCTGAAATTAAAAATCTTTGGGAACTTTTGGGATATTGTAAGTACACAACTGCAGGAAATATATCACACTGTGCAAGTGATTTTTGGATATTTTATTACAAAATTCTTACATTGTAAGAATGAACTATCTTCTAGTCATTGGGGGTGGGGTTTATGTACATTTTTGGGTTAGTGATGTCACTAACCCTTGAAGAAGCTCATTGCAGTCCGTTTGTTGTACTCCTTAAAAAACGATTTCTGCAAAAGAAAATATCACCCTTTGCTTTGAACTTTGAGCGTCGTAACTGCAGATGTTGTTTATGCTCAAACAGCAACATTACACACTAAAGTTAAAAAAGTGAAATCAAAATTAAGTTATCAGTTCCAAATATCAGTGAAAATATCAGTCAGAGAGATAATCTGTCTTTCTTTATTCTAAAATGTATATAGGATATAAGATATATATACTAAAGATGCAAAGATGATTATGGTAAGTACGTGACATTTCCAAAACATGCTTGAAGGGGTTGACCAATCACAACACACTTTTCCAGCCGACCTATCAGAGCACATTTCACTTTTCAGAATGAGTGGCTTAATATATAGAGACAAGATCTCTGTTTTAGAAAATTGATCTAAATAAGTAAATAATCATTTGTCTACTACCTGAGGCTCTAAAATATATACGGTACGTATAGTACGTATAGTGCAACATCCAGGAGGAAAAACAAAAGGAGACAAAATAGAGACCCATCTCATCTGATACACCTCAGATGAGCAGGATCATACCGGGCAAGCACACGGGTTAGGCCTAGTATCAGAGAAGAGACTAATTGTCAAGGTTATGCCTCTGTAGATGATTGATGTCAGCTCGGGCTTTTCTGTCAGACTGTCAGGAGGCAGGAATGTTTAATGTTCTCATTATTGGTTGCGCTGTTGTGTATATTTCTCTGTCAGCGGCGCGGACCCATCTGAACTGCCAAAGCACTTCAAAGGCCTGCAGGTCATTTATCTTCCCCTGACGCGGTGAGTGTTCAGCCTCAGCTGAGTGCTAGTGATTTGTTATGACTTGAGAGCAAGCTGACAGACAGCTCTTCTGGTACAGAAAAAAAGGATTCCTTTTTGTCACACCGTGAAAACATCAATGTCCCTGTAATGGGCTACAACTGTCAATGGAGGCCAGCACCTGACAGTTGTGTGGTCGCACTAATTTGCAGCCCCAGTGACTCTCTTCCCCAACTTTAGATTTGGTTATGGTGTCACAAACAAACAGGCCACCATCTGCCGCGAGTTGCCACGGGGCCCGGAGGAGGGAAGGGGAGAGGTGGCTCGGCTAATTGAAGTCACGTCGCAATTTCGTATTAATCGGCCGCGCTACGTACGTAGCTCTTCGGCTTTGATGTCGAGCCAGAAGAAAAAGCCCTACACGACGAGGCGAAGATGGGCCGCGCACCGCGGGCCGGAGTCAGGAGGGAAAAATCAGATCTTTGTTTCCTTTCCCAGGCCATGACATGATTAATCGTTCTCTTCTGATCTAATTTTGGAACATGAAAAACAGCACATTTGTCTTGAAGAAAAATGATGTGCTGTACTGTGCAGATGGAAATTTCCAGCCTGAATCTGAAAAAGATTAAAGTGAAATTCCACTCCTTAGACCTAATCATGAGTTGTAGATTATTCTGTCGTTTTAAGCAGATGGTGGGTTTGATTCAGAGGCCCTCTCCTTATATTAATGAATACTAGACTGGTATATTTGACTTAGGTAAGTGAAATGTCTATCACGCCTAATGGACTGCCGGTCGACGGTGCTCGTGACCTACCGCCGCGTGCCCTTGCTACATATTTCATGGTTTGTACTTATGCAGAGCATTTTGTTTCTTTCGATTTTTCACACTTGTCAACAGTTTGCTAAATATTTTCACACAGGAATGGAGAAAAGAACCAACTTGTGTCCACGGCTAATTTCCATCCATAGGTCACTGCTATAACTCTGCACCTAAAACTGTCACCATGGGCGAGAAGAGAGCAGAATTCAATAGTAACTTGATTAAGTTCCCAGTCAACATGACTGCATACACAGCAGTATGTTAACCAACCTAATTATAGGAGCTTCGAGGAGGGGTGATAAAACCGGTTGAAAGGAGGTGCCTTCTGAGGCTGATCATGTGACCTTCAATACTGACTTACCCTCAGGGAGCGGTTGGAGCTCTTGTCACACCTCTCCTCTCCTTTCCTCTCCTCTCGTTCTATCTGTGCGTATTTGATTCGGAAACTCGTGCCATTCTTCACTTAGCCTAAATTAGGTTATGTGATTAAATCCCCAAGGCACACTTACCCCACCCACACAGCTAGTAAAAATAGTGGAAGAAATGTTTCAGATTATTGTTACTTTTTCAGTGCTTTATTCAATTTGGACTGTCCTAGAATCTCACATGTTCTATATGAATACTTATTGCAAGAATGTTCAAGAATTAGTAATGCTGATTAGCAGTTTGGCTCCCACTATTAAAACAAAGCCATCCTGAAATATGAGTAATGCAATATTTAAGCAATAAATCTTGCAATAAATAAAATGTTAAATTGTGAATAGGTCATGACTAAAGGGAACAACGCATCGTTTAAGCTGTAATTACTATATATTCACAATATAACACAACTGAGTGCCTTATAGCTTTCAAAAACAATTATAACATAATAATTTACACGATAATTCAAAATATTAATAACAATATTTTAATTAAAATAATCATATATTTGAAAAAAATAAATAACAATTCATTAATTATTAATAATGTATTGTTTACTATGTAATATTATTAATTTAATTATTTCTCTTTTATATTCCCACTTTTATTTTAGTTGTGCTTAACTGTCAGTTAATTGTTAGGTACAATGTACTTGTGTATTCATATTGTATTGCAAAAAAAAAAAAAACCTCTTATGTTTGTTGCATGTTACATGTTAATGTCACCATTATGTTCAATTTAGCTTCAGTTTCATTTTCATGGACTTTTAGTTTGTTTCTCTTCAGTTACCTGTTTCCTTTGTTCTAGTTTCCCGCCACTAATCAGTTGTCGTGGGCATTCATTTAACAAGCACAACTGTTTGTATTTAATTCATTATCTCTGTGTATTTAAGTTCCTCCTTGCATTCAGTTCTGGGTCCTGTATTGTTTGTGTGTTTGTGCTTGCATGCTGTCTCGTATTATTGTGGATTACCTGAGTTTACTTTGTGTTCATAAATATGCTTCTATTTGAATCTTCTTTATCATCATTGACCTGGAAAGTGACTTACGTAGTTATTATAGTAATCACTATAAATTGTGCATAATTACATGCAACTAACCCTAAACCACACCCTAATCCTAACCCTAACCCTATAGTAAGTAGGCCTACATAAAGTTAGGCTAATTATTATTACTCAGTACATAAATGTATAATTATGCACTGTAACACAGACACCTTAAAATAAAGTTTAACCAAAAACACTTTTGCTGCTATTGAGGTGGGGTACGGGTGGGACAGGTTTGGTTGTGTGGAAGGGTCAACAGTGTAGTTATAGATGTAACCAAGAAAACAATTACAAGTGTAATTACATGCAGTTTTTTTATATAAGTGCAATGTAAATCTTGAACAGTATGTACACAATGACTGTGTTGTATCAAGTAATTAATTTAATTTTAAGTACACAATAGACACTTAATATAAAATGGATCCAAAGTTATTAAGCAAATTCATTAAGTGCATTCCTTATACAAGAAAATCTGCCTAAAAATGGGTCTGTTTTGATAAGGTTGTGGACAGCAGGAGAAAAAAAACTGTGCTAAATGCAAATAATAAAATGCAACTGACCATATAATTGTATACATAATCATATTAGAGAGAGAAAAAAAATGCTTAGGATGAGAAAATGCTTCTCACATGTCTCAAAGCTTTCCACAACATGTTGGGTGAATTATTGGCTGCTGAAAGCATGAAACCTTCAAAACTGAATTTAAGACAGTTAACAATTTTTAACTGGATCAAAATTATTCAATTAATTAACTTTAAATAATTAACTTACTATTCAACAAACTATCAGGTTTTTCACAATCAACATCAAGGACCACAATTACCCATTTTAAAATGACCATTTTAACTCTGTGCTCATTAATGTCATGTTTACATTCTATCGATCAAGATTATGACGAATGATTAAGCCAAAGACACCCCCAGGGATCAAATTATATATTCAGCACTGGAACTTGACGTCAAAAGCATGGCATTGGATTGATGCTGGCAGTATATTAGTCTCTGCCCCATCAGTTTGAGTTAGCAAAATAGCCTCTTCCTGGGGCTCCTAGACAGGATTCCTGTGAGTCCTTTGGACATTTGGACCTGATGAATGCTCCTCGGTCATGCCTTGGCACTAACTAGCAATGCATGATAACATTTATATTTAGAAACATACTGTCCTGGCAATGTCAAAATATGCCTTGTGCTCATGTTGGATGCATTTTTAGTCTTGGAGTGATAGAGGTTGACTGAGGTTCTGTGGCTGAATGCTACTGGCTTGTGCAGAAGGATAAAATGTAAATGCCTGCTTCCAAAAGAACAATCGACAAGGAAATAATCTTAAGAGCTGCGATTGCCAACGCGTGAGAGTACTCATGAATATGGCAAGTATAAATTTAAAACAACAGTGCCGAAACGTAACTTGTAAACCAAGAACACAAGTGGAGTGAAAGCAGGAGAGCTGTGCCAATATGTCATACACTAAATAGTTCTAAATTAGAGTCTGTATACGCCTGTTGGAGACGCCATTCATCATACTCAACTTTGGTCTGTTTCTTACAATTTTGGCAGTAAGCGCTTCCACATGCCAAGTTTGTGCAAGAGAAAGAAAGGAGGGGGGAAAGCGCCAAGGAAAAAGAGGGAGAAAATGCAGGTTATCAGCAAAGTTTACATGTCTTTAATCAGTCTGCAGTTAATTAGCGGCTTCCACACAATGTGGCCGCGAGTCATTAATCATACTAGCGTGGAGCAGTCAGCCTGGTCCAAGACATTTGGAAACAAAAGTTTTGTTTTCCATGAAGGGTTTGAGTGCGGCCTGGCGTTGGCTTTCTTGGCCATTAGGCTGGAAATGAAAGGCCTTGTCATGGAGCTGACAGACAAGGGCCCACTGTTCAGCTCCCTGTTGGTCTTTCCCTAAACCTCGCTCAACAAAAGATGACTTCACCCCTTAAACAAAGCTTACACACATGCACACACTCGCACACATTTGGGCACATTTGTCTGCGTGGAGCTCCATGTGAAATGTCACGTCACACAGCCGGCCAAAGCTCTGTGATACTGCGCAGCGATCCTGCCAGGCCCCGAGTCTTTCCTCAGCCTTTCCTGCTCTTGTGCCCAACTTTTTCCTGCTCTTGCGCTGTATATATTTATGGAAGGGGATGGGGTGGAAATGTAATCCGACGGATAGCTTTAATTCGTCATCCAGCCTAGCATGCATCATTCACCGGAGCTGACCCGAAAGTCCGAGGCTCTCCTTGTTTATAATAGCGCAAAAATGTAGGCTGATCCATTCCCTAAACTCCCGACATGCACATTTTTAATCTTGGCTCAAGATGGGTAAAACTGTCCATCTACCTGTCTGCGGCAGATAAATTCATTGGCTGAAAATTTTCCGCAGTTACTTCCAGTACGAGTTGTAAATCTATTAAGAGGCGAGCCTTCCCAGGCCTGTCACGCTGAATGTTCCGACAGCTCCATTTACCATTCCTGATCATTCTATGACAGGAATATTTCCTGCCACTGACTCTGTTTCCCCTCTCAGCTGAGACGGGAGGCCAAAATGTATGTTTCATTGTCAAGAAACGAGTAAAAAGTCTGAGCAGGCTTGGCAACTGCAAAAAGAGCCTTTCAACTGCTTTTCATGCTTGTGCATAAATGTAGACTTTGGCAATTTAGTGAGTGACTGAGGGGAAGAAACGGGACAGAAACGAGAAAAAACGTTCCTGCGGGTACACTAAGAATCTAATTGCCAATCAGAGGCGAAATGCACAAGTAATGTCATTCGGGGGTTAAGGTGTCTATCAAGTACTGTTAAAACACGTCAAATGCCTATGCCGACCGGCCTTTTTGGCGTGCCGTGTTTGCCTGTTAAAGCATTTCAAAGCTCCACAAAAGGTACAAGTGACATCAAATGAAAGATTGTTTAAAGTCAGGAGCCGCCGAAGTTCTCTGGCAATCATTTATCTTGTTACCGATAAATCAAGCTCACTTCATAGTGCAGTCATAAAAATGTATGAGAATGTAAATGCTTGAGTGACCCATTAAACTTGTTTAAAGTGGCAAATGTAACATGTTCTTCACTCGTGGTGATAAAGTTATACATCGCACCCTTATGAAGGATTGTTGATGGCAGAATGTTCTGCGTATCAGTATAATAAGCTGGAGAGGGATATGTAAAGAAGGGCTGCCTTGAGGAAATCACTCAAGATCTCATTGTGGTGTGAAATTTCAAACTCTGTGTCGAAGGCATTCTGGGGCAGGTGTCACTTAGTAAAGGATCACTCAATTTCGTCTTGTCATTTTAATATGTGTTTCGACTTATTTGAACAACACAGTGAGGAGTTTCGCCGTGGATATGCGGCCCCACACACACCTCTTGTAAAAGCAAACAGTAGGTCTGGCCGCTCTGCCTCCCGTTTCATGTGTTTCTCTCAAACATCATTCATCATTTGTCTACTGGGAGAAACGTCCAAGTGACACAAGCCCCGTAGTGAGCGCGGACCTCCCTGCATTAGAATATTTCCGTTGGAAATGAAGATATGCCTTTGAAAAAAGTGAGAATGAACAAGACTGTGACTTATGTCAGGAGAATGTAACAAGGCTAGTGCTCTCTGAGTGAGGGGTAAAGTGAATTAAAGTTTTTTTGGGTGTGATTAAGCACACATCCAGCCCTGGCACACTAAGGAATTTATTCACCTTGTCTCACAGGGGAAGTGATGAAGTAATGATTAATATGAGGGATCTTTGGAAATGTAAATCCCTGCTGCAACACAAACAAACCAAGGGGCTTTCTCGGGATGATTAAATGCACATTTCACAGTTGATTGAGCATGCAAGAAGTCATCCATTTCCCCTGAACTCTGTAAATAGTGATGCAGGTCCTCTTTCCACTCAAGTATATGACCGCCGTCGTGGGTTTATATGCACATACAGGCCATTGAAGACGAACGACTGCCGCAATTTATATAACCGCCGGGATCTCTTGATTAGGTAATTTATATGGAGGACAGGTTTATAACCACTAACTTACCGTCTTGTCCCAGAACAATTATTTCAGAAATCTGGCTGTAAAAGCAGACGATAAATTCTCGCTTTTTCTTTCGCTGTCATCGGATGTCCAATAACCTGGGATCCAATTCTCAGTAAATCGTCGTCTTTGAAAGCGAGAGCAATTAAATCATGAAAGTGATTTTCCTGAACTGTTTTTGGTGAACAACAGGGTTTGCATTCATGGACTGTGGGGAGCCAAACGTCTGGGTCATATGTTTGTGCAAATATCATTCCCTGGTCAGAGGCCGAGGCCTGTGCACAAAAATGTCAATATTACAGGAATTAGGGCATTAATGCTATATTCCACCAATGTAACTTTGTAGTGACTTAAATCTGATATAAATCTGAAACATAAAATGGCACATACAGCACACAAAGATTCCAGCAAACAATGCCCTCGATTTATGAGTGTTTTGCTGTTAGTGCAAAGCGTTTAGCGGGACACATGAAAGACATGCATCATTGCCATAGTTTGCATATCATTAAACATGTATTACCCCCCTTGGCTACAGACTTAGAATGGCATTGTGTAATGTAAGTCTACCTCATTCCTAGTTGCACCGTGACCCAGTGATAAACGAGTGAATAGATTTGTTTTTGATAACTTCATCAAGGATAGTCACATTATTAAGTCTGACTAAATGTGCTACATGAGAAAACACTGGTAACTCGTTAAATGAAAGTATGTAGCCGTAATTCATGGATGGAGTTAATGTATTCTAGCATGCGGTGACACTGTTATACATCACAGTATGCAATGGAATATTTAGAAGCAGCACCAGCTTTATACCAGAGAAATGCCAGCACCACACAGAACAGAGATCAAAGCTAAAACCAAAAAAAGGTGGGTACAAATATTTTAAAATATTTATTATTTAGTTGATGTTTTTGGCATAGCATTACACTTCACATGAGTATACATAGACATTTTTCTAATTAAAAATACTATAATGAGAGTATAGGTTTAGATAGATAGATAGCCTAATAATAATAATAATAATAATAATAACAAATATAGATCGTTATTGTTATTATAAATATTGTGACGAGAGACTATATGTATTTTTTTATATATACATTTAAATCAATTAAAATAATTGAATAAGTTGGTATTTTTATTATTATTATTATTATTATTATAAAAAGGTCCAGTGGCTTTCCATATACAGTAGAACTCTAGGATTCTTAACTCAATTTTAAAGAATGTTTTATGCCAAAAATGTTTTTCTATTTAAGGCGAAATGTCTTAAAGGATTGCATAATACTTTCATTTTTAATGTTCATTTCATTTTCTGTCTTATGATAAAATACATTCACGAGCTGTTTAACTCATTTAATTCAAATACAAATTTTAATTAAACAAAATTAATGAATTAAAATTAAATCCATAAAATGATCCCATGATAGGACCCCCTAAAAGGTTCTACGTATGAAGCACCTTGATGGAACCCTTAAAGCTTCTTTATAGAACCTTTCCTTTTAAGAGTGTAAATAAACTTGCTTTCAATTAAAATGACTAATGAGTGTCCATTCACGTGTCATGGTTTCCCCTAAAAAACATCAACTAAATTTTAAACTTAAGTGCATTTTTAAAATATAGACTGATGAGAAACTATAGAATCTTTCACATTAGATGAGCTGATGTCTGTCTCAGTATTTGATGGTCGTAGCGTGCTGAGCATCTAGTGCCATGTGGACAGGGCAGATTAACAAGTCCACAGTTTGCAGCCTTCTCCCAGCATGACTGCTTGTAAATGGTACTCTCATAGCAAAAAACAAAACAAAACCTTATTTTCTCCATTCCCCTTGAAAGAGAGCTAACACTAATGATCTCCAGCACAGGTGACAAATTAATTAATTGTGCGATAAGATTTTGCCTTTTCAGGTTTTAGCAGTGAACAGTGGTGCTGGTCAATAGCTCAGCTGGTCGAGTGTGCAGGAATGCTGAAGGAGTGTTATCCACTGAGGTTTATATAAGAGATATATAACAAATCACGGTGTGTTTATGTCTTGACAACATTGGTTAGAATCCCTTTGAAAGGTACTGCTCACTGA
Organism: Tiaroga cobitis; assembly: GCA_030578255.1. Lineage (NCBI taxonomy): Eukaryota > Metazoa > Chordata > Actinopteri > Cypriniformes > Leuciscidae > Tiaroga > Tiaroga cobitis. The sequence goes on from CM060603.1 coordinate 37,585,273, forward strand.
CTGTAAGTTACTGTTTACAAGCTAAAAGTATTTAGAAAATGTTGACCGCTAACCTGCAGTGGATGAGAAAAACATTTGACTGTAGGCAGATATATCTGCGATGTAAGATGAAATGCTGACTTCTACAGACTTACACTACATATTTTATTCTGATAGTTAAAAAGCAACATACAGTATTTGATTCACTTCTTAAACGGTTAATAAAAATTGCATTTTCTTTGTCTCGCCTGCATAGCAGTGTTCTGTTATGAGTGTAACAAGTGTTAGCCAGTAAGGAGTCTATTTGAGTGTGAGTTGAAAACATTAACACAATCAGAGTATTCATGATTTCACTCAGTAGGGGCCATTCAGAATTATAAATGTATCTGGACACAGTTTGAGCAACTCTGGTGGAGCAAAATGACATTTAAAAACATTGAAATATGGCCTTTTTTTTAATGCACAGAATCAGCTGGGTGTGTAAATGCACAGACTAAGATAACTTAAAACAGACATAGTCTCCCCCCATTCGTTTTATACTCTATCTACAACTGAAGTATCCCGTCACTGAAAGGAAACCTGCTTATGACAATGTGATGAGAAAAAAAAACATGAAAGGCGGCCCCAGTGGGTCAGCCTATAACAGTCTTGCAGGTGTGCCTTTCCACTGAGTAATGTGTTTATGATCACCTGGTGATTCACTTTGCCTGTTACCACAAGCCATTCCTCATAGCACAACTCCTACCAAGTGAGGTTAAACATTAGCCTAGAATGTATGCCAAGACACAACAACAGCTTTTGACTGACATGTCTATGAAGTACAGTATAAATGAAAAATATAAAATGGCTTTATTTACCAAGCAAACACCAGAGTCCTACTGTGAAGTAGCCATATTTTTCTTTGAACCGGCATTAGACTGACAAAAACAAACATTCACAGAAAACACCTCCATTAATATTTTATTATATGGCTCCCTTGTGAACGCTGAAGGTAAATCATGCATCAAAAATGAAAAGAGATATTTTATGTGTGTGCTCGTATGCTACATCAGACATATCTTTGGTTCTCCGCACGAAAAGTTAACACACATCTTTGGTTTTTCATCTTTGTAATTAGCGATACGTACCGTGTTTATGAGATACGGGACACGTTATTAATCACATCTGAAGTCCACCTCTTCACCCTGGCCCTGCCTAGGACAATTTAGGACCTAATACACTCAACAGAAAACAGTCATGCTTCTGGAAAAGCACATACTAGTAAATTATTTAGTAGAATGTTGCAAATTAGAGAGCTTGTCCCATCCATCACTTATATTTAGTGAAACATGTATACAGGGCAAGCGTGCAAAAATGTGAACATTGAGTGCATTACAAGCTAAAAGCCAGAGGCCAGCTAAAACCTCTCTGTATTTTACTGTTCTGTCACAAGTAATTAGTCAAGACTAATTATGAATGATCTTCCTTGGAGTGTTACGTGTGCTCTCCATGAAGGCTTATTCTGCTAAAGGTTATTGGCATGCTTCATTGTGCCTCGGCCCACATTACAAGGTACAAATGTCGTTGTACTTTTTGGCTTGGTGGGAATGACACTTAAAGGGTCCTGTGTGCACCTTTAAGGAAAAATCTGTTCGGCTCAAAGCGGATGAAGACTAAAGCAGAGACAGAGTATATGTGACATTAACACAGGAGAGGCCTCATTAAATTTGCATTAAATTAAATATTAAATAATAAGCAGCAGAACCAAACATTACACCGCACGAATATTATTCTCTCTTATCGCGAGTGTTCAAATATTACATTTATAATTTGCTCTGATTTATTCCCGTACCATGTCAACGCCTCAACATGACAACCTGTCATCATCCGCTCCATTTGAGTGACAGCCCATCAATCTTTTCCACCCACCCATAGGGGGAAATGTGATGCTTGTCAAAATAGAATTTGTCTTTGGACATTTTTCAAATCTGTGCCACTGCAAATGCAAAATAATAACTCTAGACATATGATGTAAGATTGACGTGGTTTTAAATTAAAAAAAAAAAAGCAAAAAAAAAGCGCATGACTGTGTAACTAGATTAAAATGATTCATGAGACTTGAATTAACAAATATATGTTTCTTCTTTCGCATCTTTTATTAGATTGCCTGAACGCTTATGTGCTCTGGGAACACCTTCAAAACAACAACAAAAATCGCACTTAGCCTATAGGAGGAGCTATTATGCCCCCACATCTTCAGTATGACATTATTCATACTGAAATACTCCTTCTCCATTAAAACGTGAATTCTAGCAATAAGATGCAATTTAAACCTCAAACTACACATATGTGACGGGTCCACCCGGGTCCTACTCACCCCGCTCTGTGTGGGACTCGAACCCGGGTCGTTACACATATACTCCCACAATACATTCTTTTCATTTCTTCAAGGTTTTATATGCCCATATATGCCCACTTGAGCGGCAATAGAAGCCTCCAGATCCAGCTCCATATGGCATGCAGCTGCAGATGACTGCTCGGAGTGCCTATGAATTGTGGCTGTACTCTTCAGAGAGGCCGCAGCTATCTGTGGGAGGCCATGGTACAGAGACATCCTCAGAGGTCCATGCTGAAGTACGCGGGGTGATCGGGGTCAAGGATACCATAGCAGGTGGAGGCTCTATCACCTCCCCCTGTGAGGGAGACATGTGAATGATGCATGGCAGATACCATGTACTCCCTTCAGGTCATTTATCAAGCATAAAAAGCTGAACAATTTACTTTAGAAATATTTTGTTTATAAATTAAAAATCTGACTGACTGAAAGAGATTTCCTGAACACGTGTCTACACCACAGCTCAAAAATTTAGCGCTGGTAAGATTTTTAAATGTTTTCTAAAGAAGTCTTTTATGCTCACCAAAGCTGCATTTATTTGATAAAAAATAAAATAAAAAAATAAAATAAAACGGTAACACTTTACAACAAGGTTTCATTCGTTAACATTAGTTAATGTATTAATTAACATGAACTACCAATGAGCAATACATTTGTTCCAGTATTTATTAATACTTGTTAATGTTAGTTAATGAAAATACAACTGGTCATTGTTTGTTATTGTTCATTCGCAAAGCTTTAACTAAGGTTAACAAATAAAATGTTTGATTTTAATCATATAAATGTTGAAATTAACACGAACTAAGATTAATGAATGCCGTAGAAGTATTGTTCATTCTTAGTTTATGTTAACTAAAGTAGATAACTAATGTTAACTAATGACACCTTATTGTAAAGTGTTGCCAATAAAACAGTAGTATTATGAAATATTATTACATTCAACTAAATGTTTTAAAATGTGATATATGTTTATTCCTGTGATGGCAAAGCTGAATTTTATTTCAGTCCTCCGTGTCACAGGTCCAACTCGATCCGCTCCGAGCGGGATACGAACTGTGGTCTCTGGCGTGGGAGGCGGGCACTCTAACAAGGACGCTAAAGACTGCAGCCGCTAGCGTGCCTCTTGAGGCCAGGGGAGTGAGGTTTAAACGCACAGCTCTTACTGGCCTATGTCTGTTACACTCACCCCCTAAACCTCACTCCCATCCTGGTCAACAAATGTAACCGGGCCTACTCCACCCACTCCGAATGGGATTAGAACCGTGGTCTCCGGCGTAAGAAGTGGGCTTACTAACAAGACTGCAGCTGATAGTGTCAGGCGAGACAGCTCTTGCCGGCCAAAGTCCATTATACAAACTAGTGAAATATTTCTTATTAGTAAAACAGTTGAAAATGCTGTAATACTTTTGTGGAAACAGTGATACATTTTCAGGATGCTTTCATGAATAAAAAGTTTAAAAAACAAACAAAAAAAAAAAAAACAATTTTTGTATTATTTGAAGTAGAAATCTTTTAGCCAGTCATGTCTTCATTCTATCGGGCTCATCTTGTACTCTGATGTATTGAGAATATGACCTTTTAGTATATATGTATGCGTGTGAGAGTATGGCTGAGGGCTGATGGATGTGCACATGGAGACACTGCTGGAGTTGTGATCTCCCACCAGATGTGTCCGAGCCGAAGGGAGAAGCTCCACACGGCCTGTCAGAAGCAGACTTCTTTAAGAGGAGACACAGGTGTTTGCCCCCAGAAATCCAAGAGAAATAAACTGTCAGGAAGATGGTCAGAGGCAAAAAGCATGGTAGAAGGAAAGGATCCGATTGCCAGATGATTCCTTAAAATGGACTAATTTATTCAGTAATTACGATGTGATGCTAAATCACTCCGTTGACGTTGGTGAATTGACACAAGCAGGATTTTAGTGATATTATAAAACAGCTTGCTTTAAAGTTTGGCAAAGCCACCATACACTATGATTTCATTGTCATGACACTTTTGATTGATAGACCTTTAGCTTTTGATGAATTACCACTCATGTTGCTCAAAGTACGGTTATGTATCAAGTGTCAATTTCTTATTCCCTACAAAACACAACTCGTACACTAATATTCTCAAGCAAATTCGACCTTTTGAATAGGCATAATACTTTGCCCCAGGAAGCATTGTAACTGCTTTTCATTGCATTGTTGGAAGAATGTATTAACATTTTCTTCCCGGTTGCACACACAGAGCTCTGCCAATTATATTACAAGAGATGAGATAAGTAATAACATATCTAAGTCTTCCTGTACTTATACAATGCTTTTTCACAAAGGTAATTGCTTTATTTTCATGCAAAACACCCGTGTGGCCTGCGTGTTATTTTCATCAAGTTGCGTCTTTGTCTGTAGGGCACAAGCAAAGCAGGACTGAGAGTAATTTTGAGCTCCTACTTTGCAGTTAACACTAAAATGCATTAAAGCAATAAAAATGATGGGAAGGTCCATATTTCCTCGGGCTGTGTTGCTGCGTGTCTGGACCCATTTGTCTCTTGGTCAGATCCATTAGTTTGGCTGTGCAGCGATCAACACGGCCAGCATCTTCAAATATTTCTTTGCAATGTGTGATGTGTAAAGGCATCATAACCAGCCCCATGAAAACAAGCTTAAAATATTGTCTAAACGGTTTCCTTTGAAAAGATGCACTGTTAGCATACAAAAGCCATCTCTCGTAAGTAAGGTCAAGAGTCTGAACTGCCAGAGACATACTGCTGTTTGTTACAGTTTAATGTCTCACATGGGCTTGCCAGATAAAGCTGTCAGAAATCACTTTAGTCTTTTGAAATTTTAATTCTGCATATATCTGAGCAGATCAGAAAGATCATTCCTCACAACATCTCTGATATTAGCATCACCAGCGAGGCCTGTTGACAGTCCATCATTAGGTCTGTCATGGCATCCGTCCTGAATGGAAATTTGGTTGCTAATATTATTCAGTGTCTGCTCAAGAAAATGAACTTTCATCGCTTTGTGCACATGTTTTAACAACCTCACAAAGAGCATGGCATGTAATTTTATTAAAATCAGAAGTGTGCTTAAAAAAAGTGCTCCCAAGAATGACAATGTGCATGAGTGCAAAGAACAGATTCAATGAGCTGTTACATTCCTGTTTGAGTGCCTCTACAGTTCACAGGATCATTCCGAAACAAAGATTAATATCTACACCGCACCGTCCAAAGAGTGAGCAATAACATATACTATGCATATAGCTGTCAGTGTTTATGAAGCCTATACATTTTCCTGCTTATTACATGGCTACTCGACAAATATATACTTAGACATAACATATTGATTTGAGTCATTAATATAAAAAATTGTTCATTAGAATTTACGAAACCAGCGATGTTGTAACAATACAAACACTGCAACAATATTACAAAAACATTAATACGAAGTAGCCTGAGGTAGTTTTACGTCTGAATTAAAGGTGCACTATGCAGGAATTCCGTTTTTGTCAAACAGCAACCCCTAGAGTTGCTGTGGAGTACTTGTACTGTCGTAAATAGCACTCACGCAGAGATCGCTCTGCACTCACGGCCTGATCCCCTCCCCCTGTACACCAGTACCTGTTCAGTAGGATGGAAGCTGTAACGAGTTGAAATAAGGTGTGGCCCCTTTAAGAGCTGCCCCTGTTTAACTGTCGGCAGTCAGTATTGTATGTGTGCCGGGTTATTTCTGTTTGATGCTTATTTTATCCGATATTTTTTGCCGTAAAGCAATTCGTTACCTCGCGAGACCTGATATCACGCCCGGCCCAAAGTTGCAAGGGTGGTTTTGCGGCTCACAGGCACCAGGGGGTGCGAGACGACCACCATTCAACACGAAATCAGTAATATAAACATTACAATGACTCCAAAGCTGTTCGGTTAAGGTAAAAAAGCCTTTAAACAAGGGATAGTGAGTCCACGCTGTGACATGAGTGCTGCTTCTTAGCATTGTGTCTTACGCTCTTATGGACTTGCTTAAAGTCACCATGAATTCATACTTTTTATGGAATATTGCAGTATTTATTATAAATGATTTATCTCTGATGTGTTTACTGGTGCGAGGGCGGGACAGCCTGTCACTCACACGATGAACACAATTGCAAACCACAACGATCCAATGAATTCCTGATGGACAAAATCAAGTCCCGCCCTATTTTTCTTGTTCAAAAAGAAGTTTCACTTTGATATACATCACAATAGGGAAGAATAGTCTATCGCAACTTCCATTTAATGCCGAGTTTAAGTGATCATCTACCGAAGTTCAATTCCAGTACATTGATGTGACGCAACAGGAAAATCGCAGGACAACTCGAAACACCCATAAATTCTTTCATCCAGTCACTGCGAATTCATTATTTCAAGGTAGCTACTAAATACAAGTGCATTCCTGCGTTAAAACATCCATGAAAGTAGCTCCGCCCGGTTTCGGTTAATCGGATTAGAGTTGCAATGTCAATGGTTTAATGTAGTGACTGACCAATAAGAATCAAGGATTCCATAAGTCAATTATTCTAGCTCAAACAGTAGATGGTGCAAGCAATACCAAAAACACGGGTTGAAAAGTAGATTGTCTGGATAAAACTGGCCACCAAATTCATAAGTAGGACGTTTGTAGATATTGTGTAGATATTCAAAGTCTAAATGAGACAAAACTAGATGGTTCTGAAATGTACCATCTTTTGTCTCATTTAGACTTTGTTTCCATTTCATTTCATACATTGATAAATAACTTGACGATGTGGAATATTCTTGACCTTCAATAATCAGCGAGACCTTGCAGAAGTTTGGTCAAGCAAAATAAAGATATGGAGACTCAGATAATTGCAAACACAAGCACATGGTCTCACTACTACAAGCTCATCTTAAAAATCGCAGCTATTTATCATCGACAGACATCCGAGCCATCACTGGGCTCTTTACGAAAAAACCCATTAAGTATTCTCAGAGAATGGTCTCATTTCCATAAAATATTCTTTGTCAAAACCCCAAAATGTGCAAATGAAACAGGCATTGAGATATGATAGCAGAGCCCCGAGAGCTGCCGTAAATGACCTCAATTAGGCACTTAAAGCACAAGAAGGTGCCTCGCATCGCAGGCCCTTTGAATGACAAGCCGTCACGGAAGCCATTTTTCTTTGGGCCTTTCTCACCTTGATGAGCACTTTGAATTTGTAAATCAATGAGGAGAGAGAGCGCGTGTAAGCGCCAAGAGATACTAGGAGCCCGCCGTGTTCAATGAGTGAATTGTTTGCCTGGGTCTCCATTACCACTCTCTCTGGGAGCCGTGGCCGGGATTAATCTGTCAAAAGGGGGCGATTTAGCATTGATGAATATGACACGTGACCATTGATGATGTTGATTTTATCTCTGGAGATTAGCAAGATTTACTTCAGATGGGTAATAACGTCATTGGCTTGATGCAGTGGATCTGTTTATGAGCTGATTAAATCGTGGAGCTCCTGCTTCATTTCATGCCATTTGGTTTATGGCTTCATTACTGCAATCACAAAAGCTGTGGTCATTTCCACCTCCTGTGTCAACATAAATCACTCTTGAAGATAGCTGCTTTTTGTCGGAGTGGAGCACCTTTGGGCGAAGACGATTATCTGAGCTGCGCAAAATAAGTTTTGTACTTTACAAGGTTAAATTAAAGCTGTTTTAAATGGTCTAAACAACTAGAAGGCCTGACTGTTTAAACAAAGCTTTCTCATTTGAAAGATTGCAATGATAATCGCCCTCATCGCAGCTAAAAAGGATTTAGTCTCAATCACATAATCCCATAAATCAAGCCACTCTCTTGAGAGAAAGATATAATTGTCTGTGACTTATGTCTAGAAGTTTAGCATTTGCGTGGCACTCACATATTGACACAGCTGTTGCTCAAAGCATAGGATTGCTATGTCGGACTAGCGTGTCTGTTTATTTTATCACACGCCTAGTAATTACATTGGTGTCAGTAGTAATTTTGTGCTATTTAATAAAAGAGTGAAGTGTAAATCAGTGGTGGCAATCCAGGTGTCCTCTAAAGTCCAGCTTTGAGTGGTAAGTGGGTTTATAGCAGCTCCAGTAAAAGGGTAAATTCAGAGCAGGAAGGCCTTGTGTGTCAGCATACCTTGGCACAGCCTCCTCAGCATGGTCCATAAATCAGCCATGCATCTCTACCAATGCAATTAGTTTTTTTAGCACCTCTGGCATGAAACTTGAGGTGTGGCTATGCCCTGTACATATGATAATTATGTTTGAAGTCCCAGAGACCCCAGTAATGTGTGTGAAATAATAATAGTATAGTTTTAAAATGAACTTACTTTTTTTGCCCTTCCAATAATTTAATATGATCCTCTGACTTAATAAAATCCCAGACATTTAGTTTTAAAGACATGCTCTGTTTTACAACAAAGCTGTTATTCAGAAAATACAATAACGCAAATCAAAGCAAATATCTGGAAATTCCTTTAAAAAAATTTTTTTAAATGTTTTATAGCTGGGGTGATTGAGGCATGGGAAATATATGTTATATATATATATGAACTTTATTTAGCTTATTATCAGTTCTTATAAGATTGAAAAAAAGAAAAGAAAAAGAAACTTTGAATACTTATAAAGTATGTTTTTGAGCTAGCAAAAGAGCCTTGGTGTCTTGTAGACCCCAAACAAAACATGAGAGTGAACACTTTCAATTTTATAAACGTCATTTGGAATGTTGTCTTGTTGATCTATGAAATGTTTCCCCTCTCAAATAAAGCTAAGGTCTCAAATTCATCTCCTATAACAAGCAGTTGTTGTCACAGGTTAATAAGGCATTCCAGTCCTCCTCTTTTCCACGTTGTGGTTGCCTGGCACCTTACACGAGACCACTGTGGAAGGTATTCACTTTATTTATCGCCCTTATAAACATGCTCATTGCAAGGCTGATCAGCGGTGTAAGTCATGCTTTACTACCAGGCAGTGGAGTTCTGTTCCTCTTTATACTTCTTAGCCACAGTGAACAGCAGTGGAAGAAGGCATGCGGGGTAATTTATGCACACATGTGCCTGCTAGCTCGTCTGATGACAGGCCCGGGAGGAGGGGCACATGATGAATGGCTTTCCATCGGGGACCTCCTTACAGCCACCATGATGTGGGTAAAAATGGAAATTGCTCTCTTTCACCGTCATTACATCAGTTTAAAGCTTGTGTGGGCCTCCTGAACATAGTCTAGTTGCTCCGCGTCTATGACATTTCTGGGCGGGTTGAAGTTTTCCATCTTTAATGAACTGCTTTAGGAGTGTAAATACAATCATTAATTAATCTTGTGTCATTAGTTATAACTTTAGTTAATAAAAATCATAGTTCGTAAATGTATAGGCCTAGCTTAGGCCTATTATTGTAAGTTCCTATCCGGGGTTAATTGTCATCTCTCCCACAATTAAAATTAAAACATAAATAAAAACAAAATTAATAAATAAACTATTGGATAACTGTTGTTAAAAACGATAGGCTAAGTTTAGTCGACTCATATGTGCAGTTTGTTTCGCGAAACAGTTAACAATGGAAAAAAATGCGCCTAAAATGTGAGACGATTTGTACTTTATCTTTGATATTGCTATATTAAATTATATGTGTAATGTAGGCTGCTTTGGGAATTTATGTAGGCTAGTTAAGACACGCAGTTAAATAGGCCTAGGCTATTGCCTTATTCCTTACATGCGCATATTTCAGTTTTCCATGAGTAAAAAAACAAACAAACAAACAATATAAAAGCACTTTTGCAAGAGTAAATATCCACGTTTTTTCATTCGTCTCGCAAACAAAAATATCAGTAGCCTACATATTTTTATGTTCTCATGCGTTATCCTAGTTCTTTAATTTAATTTAATGGAGCATTCGATAAATAGCCTATTTCTCTTGTTTTTCTTTTTTATTACACGTTTTTTAAATTAATTACACTCGTGTTGATGAATTAAAGTTTCATATATATTTTTCAGTTTAAATAGTCTATGGACTACGCAAATAAAAGCAATTGTTGAGGAAATAATTTGGTGATCAAACTAGATGGGCCTATAAAGAAAACACAAACCCTGCATTTTTTTTCTAAGCTGGAAGCCGTAGTGTTTCATTAAATGACAGATATGATTTACAAGTCTAGTCGAATGACAATGTTTGTGTTTGCTCACTGAATGAAAATATTGCTGACCGTTTTAGGCTACTCTGGTGTTTGACAAATAGTGTGTTGCCTACTTCTACTCCTTGAGTGTAGCCTATCTGTAAAAATCTCGTAAAAAAATGTTTCGTTAATTCGCATAAAACAAACTTAAAACTGATATTGGGTAATCTATAACAAATAAGATGTCCTACAATTATATTAAATTAAAAATGTATGGTCAATCGTTTTTTTTTTAAATACAGTCTGTTTCATGATCTATTTATAAGCAAAGCACTCGGCAATATCTCTTTAGCGTTTCTAAAAACATAACTCATTGTTCACATAAGCCATTGACGGCTGCAGTTATAACTTATCCTACTGCAAACGAGCCTAGCATTACAAAATAAAATCTTGTTCAACAAAACGACAACAAATGCACGTTCAGAATTCAGCATAGCCGTTTATATTCGGAAATGATTATTCGATATATGGTGAGATGATGGACTGACAACATGTTAGAGTATAAGATATTGAAAAAAGAAAGTGAACACCGGTCGTGTCATTCACCTAAAAGTTGTTCTGAAAACATTTTCTCTTTGTAAAAATATGAAAAAAGATGGTAGGTACAACCCCTTGATTAATTTATCGTCGCCAAGTAAGAAGAAATAAAGTGCCAATTTCTACATTTCGTTTTGTATTTATAAATAAACATTTTTTTATTTATAAACTTCAAAGTAATAAAATGAACCTGAAATTATTTCAAACGTGTTCTGGCGTCATTTCTTAAAATCGTTATACCAAACTTTCAATTCTGATTGCTGGGTCAGTCATCAAAAAAATAAGAATAATAAAATCTCTCAAGACACCTACGAATACACTCATAATGTTTTTTAAACCTTATTCGAAGTTAAATCGTTTAGTAGAACTGTAAAACCTGAAAAAGGCTGCAACCTTTTGATTTGTATTTAAAACGGCTATATCAATATAGGCTACTCAATTTAGTTTGAGTTGAGTTTTTGTGATGTTTGGTTAATGAATACTGAAGACAGAAATATGGAACAGAATTGTTTCTTATTTTCCAGAATACATACAAAAAATACCAATTCTCTCTCCGTGGTGAACACCTGAAAAATAACGGCAATTTCAAATCATGTGGACAATTTGGGATTTAAGAAACAAACATGCATGTAAATTATCTTCTTTTCAATGAGACATTAAATAATAACGAACAATACAATCATAGCAATTCCAAATCAACATCCAACTGAAGACCCCTATTTTATTAGTACTCTAACATGTGTTTCACGTTATCTACAGAGTTCATGTAATGCACTTTTGAGTTTCTCAAATATTTTCATTTGTATTATTGTCCGCTTTAAGCTGACATAAATAAATACAGTGAGTCCACGGATCCAGTCCTTCAGTGGCGCGATGATATAAAAGTCTTTATATTTCAATCTTTATAATCTATAAATTTGGACAGAGTCTGTTTGTTTGTTTTTTACTGGTATCCAAGCGCTGCTGCTGTGGTGAGTCTTTGACCGTACAGTGCATAGGGAGAATAATAAGGACCGGTCGCGGCAGGTACTGGAACCGGTGCGCCGGGAGTAGGCAACGGACTCTTTGAATACGGGTGATAGCGGCTGCTTAGTCCTAACGCATGATGCGGGCTCCTAAGTGCCAGTGTCCCGGGGCTCCCAGGGGCTCCTGAGGGTGGCATGTGCATATGGCATGCCATTGCTGCGGCGGCAGCATTAGCTAAAGATGATGAACTGGGATAACCCGATATAAACTTTTCGGTCCCGGTGAACGCGGTGTGCGTCCGCAGGTGGTTAAGAAGTTCTTCGGAGGATGAGAAACGCTTGTCACAAGGTCCGTTAGCTGACACCCAGTTACACACATGCGGAAGAGGGTCGTTGGGCAGCATGAACCCATAGGGATACAAAGGGTGTCCACCAAAAGATGGCGGCGAGGAGTGAACCCCGTGCAAAGGGTGTGTCGGGTACATGAGTTGATATCCGGACTTCAAAGCAGCCGCAGCCGCCGAGTCGTGTGTGCAGGAAGCTCCGGCTGCACCGGCCAAGTGGCTGGCACAGTGGTAGCTCAAGCAGTAAGGGTCTCTACAAAGGCTGGCTGACATTATGGATGGAGGGGATGCCCCGGCTAGGGGGCTTGAGCCAGCTTTACTGCAGCCCAGCGAGCTGGCGAGCTGTGCATTGACCAGACTTCCACCGTGGGGCAGGAAGTGTTGGGGATAGCCGGCGTAGGCCCCTGCTAAACTGCCAGGGTACGTCATGCCAGCCGGGGGTAGAGGGAAAACAGTCTGGCCGGGTTTGTACGGAGAAACGGGGGCTACAAGTCCTGACCCCAGGACGGAGGCTGAGGATGAAGAGGTGACACACGAGGACTCCGACGTCGCTGCTTTGGATCCTGATGTGGTCTCCTGGTGCTGGTTGACCTCCACGTTAATTCCCGCACAGCTCACGCTTATCCTGCTATGGCTGATGCTGGTCGGTGCAGATCCATCCGAGGTGCAGTTTTTATTACAATCAGACTCTTTCTTTTCGTCTCTCTCTCCCTTTCCATCTGACGGCATCGGGGAAGCCGAAGTGCTGGAATTCGGGCTGCCAGTCCTGGGAGTGAATGGCTGGCAGGTGGCGCTAGGCACACGGAAACCAGATTTCTCTCCGTTCGACACCCCAGAAGACGAGTCCTTCTTATCCGATGGCTTGGAATACGGCTTGAAGCTGGATTTGTCTTCCACACCGATGTCACTCAGTTTTAAAGGGCCAGATTTCGACTCTTTATCGTTAGATCCGTTTGATGTTACCGAGGAGAGTTTGGATGAGGGTGGAGGGTCCGGTTTCCCGATCTGAGAGCACGTTTGCGCAAGAAGAGCCAGAGGACTTTTCTTGGCATCGAGCTGCGAGGACAGATAAAAATAAAGGACGTAAACACCACAAATATGTAAAAGCACAATCATTACAAGGTATTTGTCTAAATAAACAACAAATAAACTTCCCTAAATGACTCGTCGCTTCTAATTGAGCGTTTTGAGCGAGTCGAAAATGTGCGCATCGCGCGAAACGGGCTGGAAGCCCGTGCCAAAAGCGCATTTACAATGTTAGCTGGATTAAAGAGAAAATTGGTCAAATTAAAATACGATGTTTGCTATTGGATTTTATTCCTTTTATCCACCAGCTCCGCTACGTCTAATCCAAGATTATAGTAGGCTAATGCTCCGTCATTTCTCCGACAAAATAGAATGCGGACTTGTCAAATACACGAACAGCTTATGAAACAGCGAAAACGCATCTTACCTCAATTGGACTAATCGGGGTGGATGGCAATGGCTGAAGATATTCAGGGTGTAAAATGTGTCCTGTGCGTGCAGTAAGCATTTTCAAAATCTTAATGGGAATTCGGTTTGCTTGCCGTAAAGGGTCCGAAGGAGGGACGGAATGGAGAAAAGGCTTGTTGACGACCGCGGAGTTGTTATTCCGAGAGCTGCTGCTGGTGCTTTCCCAGACTAGATCAGTATCACTATTTCTTGAAGCAGAAGCAGAAGGCGATGTGATCATGACCCAATTCTCATGTATTTTGTTGGGATTTCATTTATCAGACTAATAAATAAATAAAAAAACACTATGCCGTAATCTTCATTCAAATAGTAGAAATAAAGATAAATTGTATAATCCGCATGGAGCAAAGCGCGAGGCTATTGCAGATCCGGAACCGCGTGTGACACCAAAGGCATAGCGCGCGCTCTGTCTCTTCCCGTATAGGTCCGCGCGCTTGTCCTCCCAAACCAAGAACTGGTAGAAATTTTCACTTCAAAAGCAGCTGAATTAGTCCGAGATTAAAGCCCTTGCCGCCTTCCAATCAAATGGGACCCCGAGGTGATTGGAGGGTCAAGGGGATGTGACGTTCCTCCTCCTGCAAGCGCCTCTATTTTGACAACTTGGGGGAGGAGATTTTGCTCAATATGTAGGTTGTCGTACACGCCGATGTCTCTGTCAAAAATGAGATTTAAACTGCTCGCTATTCATTTTCACGAGCATGCTTCCATCATTTTGCAATTTTTTAAAAGAGAAAAAAATCCTCTCATACATTTAACTCTTTCGTCTCTTTTGTTGGCCTTAATAAGATTAAGCCCCATGTTGACTGATGATGATTAACACCGTCAACAAAAACAGAAATAAAACATTAAAGTTTGGGAGATTCCTTTTTATTATTTTTATTATAGGCACATAGCTCTTTGTAGGCAAATACCTACATTTTTAGTAACCATTTTTCCTTTTGGTGTATTGTATGCTTTTAAATTTAGTCTTATTTTTCTAAGATGTTGTGTGCGTTTAGGGTTTTTTTTTTTTTTTACCGTTAGCCTACCTTATGTGAACGGGCTAAAACATCAGACTATAAACACAAGATCAACTTGTAGTGTTTGAATTCCCCAATCAGACAAGCGTTGACAAGAGCAGACCAATGCAGTGATAGAGGGATGTGAATGTCACATGTTTTCAATATAATATAGACCGCCCTTCTATTTCTTTCCACACCCCTCCGTCAACTGTCAATTCTGCTCGACCACAATCAATCAGTTATTTGTCAGTCGCTGTCAATCCTTTTCTTACTTCACGTCAGCTTTTGAAGCTGATTATGTGCCGCGAGTGACAGAGGAAAGGGCAAAAGAAGCATCCCGGAGAACAGTCACTTAATTTGAGGGGCAGTTTCTCTGTTTGATTCAGTTTGGAAAGGTTTTTGTTTAAAACCTGTGGTAAGACAAGAACCCTTTTCCCGTGTTTCTTTTTTCTTTCATCTTTTTCTTCAATTGAAGTAAGAATAGAAAATCAACAACTGGCCATTAATCATATAGTTTATTTAGAAACACAGCTGCTGAGAGTAAAAAAAACAAAAAACAAACACAAACGTAAAAATATTAGAATATTTTATAGGTAGCCTTCTTTTTGAGAGCGTCATAATTATTGTAGGCCTACTTTTTATAGGCCTAACAAAAAAAGTTGTAAAATAAAAACACAAGGCAAGCAATTAATGTAAATATTTTGCTTACTTTATATAGGTTATAACATGTGTGTAAGCTCATTTTATTTTACATTAACAACACAATTTCATGCCTATCCTGTTGCCATTTTTATGTCCATTAGCCTACCATTTGTATAATTGTTGAAACTTTTTCTGTTATTTTACGGATTCATTTTTTTTACAGTGGCCTATATATATGTTTATATAACTTATTTTCCTCTGCTAGTAGCCTACTGTTGAATTAAAAAGAAAGAAAAGTCGAAGTGTTGTGCTTTTTCTGACTGCATGATAGGCTAAAACCAGTTTTAAACATGCCGAGGCAAAGTTTCAGACAGGTGTAGGCCTACATGGTAGCCTACTTCAAATTGTATTTTCCTTGTCTCACATATGCAGTTTCAGGTCTTTCCGGACACTACATGTTTTGGACAAATGTAAACTTCACTTGTAGGTTATTGCGTTGCCTCAAGCAAAACCAAACAAAACTTTAACTCTAAATGTTAAAAGACACAAGAATACAAAAAATAGTCCAGACAGTTTTTTTTTCCATTCATGTCAACTCAATTTTATTTACACACAATAAAATTATTCATTTTATTTGACAATACCAAAATACATAAAAGAAAGAGAAATGGTCTGTCAGACCTTTGAGAAAAGAAGTTTAAAAAGCCTTGAACTATTCACCGCTGAGACGGCTAATCAGTATTGAGGCTCCGGGGCAATCGGGCAGCTTTTCAATGCGCTTTGCCTTTCATCTCTCACTGGATGGAGGCGCTCAATTAAAAGCCTATCAGTTTGTAAGTAAATCAACGCCTATCAAAGTTGTCACATCAAACAAAACGATTATTATTGCAACCCGCCTCCACCATTAATCTCTTTCTGCGGTAATCCGTTTGACAGGTCATCTTGGAGAGCAAGAAAACCTGGAGTGGACAGTCATCAGCGTGAAAGAAATGTATATTTTGCTGGAGTATCTCAGACACATGAAACAGATAACCCTT
Organism: Tiaroga cobitis; assembly: GCA_030578255.1. Lineage (NCBI taxonomy): Eukaryota > Metazoa > Chordata > Actinopteri > Cypriniformes > Leuciscidae > Tiaroga > Tiaroga cobitis. The sequence goes on from CM060603.1 coordinate 37,601,814, forward strand.
GTCAGTGACAAACAATAAACTTTACTGGTTTGCTAAACTTGGCAATTAAACTCCAGAACGCAGTTTTATTTAATACACATAAAATAATAGGCTCACCCCCTCGTTTTAAAAAAAACACATGAATTAAATTAGCCAAGTAGCCTACATCATACTTTTAAAATAAAATATAAATTATTTTATTGTGAAAGTTTATAATCCAATAAGAACGTGTAAGGTAATGAGTCATCCAATAGGCTATCTCGCTCTCTCACTCTCTCTCCAGGAATCAATATTTAGGCTACTGATTGCATTTGCCTTTTTAACGTAGTTTACGTGTTCTAATATTTAGAAAAGTTCGAATTATTTAGCCACAATAAGTAGGCCTTGCTCAAATACATGCATAGGCTAGTTTGATTATAATTCTGAAAACCATAGATAGTCGATTTGAAAAACGCAGGAAAACCCCTTTTCATTATTGAATCATTAACAATAGGCTATTTGTAGGCTGTTTAAGTTTTTGTAAGTGCAAATAGTGGGAAGATTATGCTGTAGGCTATTATTCACTTTTCTAATACAACACAGACACTATGTTGATACCGGCCATTTTTAACAAGCTGAAAGCAGAATCTTTCTTAAGCATGGAAAGATGTGTGATTGTTTTCTGCCGAGGCTGTCAGCGCGTGACACACTGCGTGAGAAATTAGGGCAGAGAAGGGTAACCATAAATTTCAGCATCGGGCAAAATTGTTCTCTTTATTGTCTGCATGACGAATGAGCTTCTGAACCAGACACCAAACACTCGGTATTACCCTTAAATTGTAAAATATTTTTTGGGGGGGGGGTCATAGTTGATATTATTTAAATGCAAATGTATTAAATATATTTCATATCGTCATGTTTATGCATGACCATAGGCTACCTATATAGTTATTTATAGAGTTGCCTAAAGCGCCCGAAACCCCCGCGTTTGCTCAAAACATTTTCTGTAGTTAATTTTGAGACCCGCACATTTACGATTTATTAAAATAAACAATAACACTAGGGTAGCCTACATTTCACACAGTTTTTTACCCCTCATGTTACAAATACATTTGAAAGGGTTGCTGACTAAGTGATGGGTAAAACAGTTTAGTCAAAGTAAGCAACACAAAAATCAGTTCAACAAAAACACAGTAGGCTATTAATTATACTTTTAGTGCTTAGAAAAACTCTCACATCAGTAGGCTACATTACGAAAATTCAGCCAACTCAAATAGTAAAAAACAAAACAAAACAAAAAACAGCGTCATAGTCCGCTTCCTTTCATTCAAAGCGTAACATCTACGATAAACAACAACAATAATAATAATAATACAAAAACCCGGTTATTCTTTTACATCTGTTAAACATGAATTACAAAGCATTTTCTATCATTAAGTTTGGCAAAAGAGACCACAACGAACCACTTTACCTTACATTACACACGCGCTCCGATGTGATACGACAGGTATGAACATTTACAGACACAATCCCTTTATTTTCTATAAAGATGATAAAATGAAAAGATTTCCAGTGGCGTCTAACGAAGCACATTTTAGTAGCCAAACTAAGTCGTTACATTATTCTAGTATTCGTGCACTACCGCCAGCATACGCTCAGAAATCCTACTCGTCTCCACACCGTCTGTCTGCGCGTCCAAAACTTCCGCCTATGGGAGGATCCGTCGTGACGTCATGCTCTCGAGCCCTTTCTGTATGTCCTGTCATACAACGATAACAATAAAGCTTTAATTTATTTTAACATAAACTATTAAATGAACACACGAACGTGAAGAAATACAGTAACATATGATTAGTCAATTTATAATACAGTGAAATATGACTTCTGAATTGTAATAATACGTCGCATACATGTTAAACACATTATTTGGAGATTCTAACTTCCAGTAATTAAAACGGCTGCTTTTTTCAACAGAAGGCTGTCCGCATTGCTAGTAATAATGCTACTCATCATTATTTTTATGGCAAAACATCCTTAGGAATACCGTATAACCAGCTAAAACTGATTTGAGAAATTGAACAGTGGCGCGTGCTTCCGTCTGAGATCAGCTGACACGAGCACGCGGAAGAAGTAAAGCTTCATACGGAAAGTAGATTAAAAGTTTATTTTGGAAACATAAAGGAAACTTTCCAGTCTTATGAGCATACAAACCTTTGTGTTGGTCCTCGTTAGAAGCTTATTTCTTTATGAACTGTCATTTGACTGCAATGGCATACAACGAGTCAATGGTTGTAGTGAATGGAAGTCAGGTAAGTGAAATATTGCAAACACGTTATCCTGTGACCTATATTATGGATTCAACCAGTAGATACCTAACGCCCAGAAATGTGCGTTTGTTTTTGTCTTTTTTGTTTGTTATTGTAAGTCATGAAGTGACGAAGTTGGATATAAAAATAAAAATGCATTTTCTGTATCGCGAGACAATAGTCAAAAATATTAATACAAATATTTATTATAAACTGCTTAAATAGTTGTTGATTAACATAATAACAGTGGTTTAATTCACACAATAGCTGTATATGAAGTATTTGACTTAACATGTTAATGCACAGCTGAACAGCTTCATAACATACATTTAATAACCCCACCAGCTTTTATGTTTAAGAAGGTCTATTTCTTGAAAGAACATTAATTCAAAGTATCAACTGTTTAATAAAACTGACATCTCTTCCTGGTAACACTTGATTTTACAGTGTCTTTGTTACACATTACATTTACCTACAATAGTAATAACAGTAAATCATGCATTTGAATTACATGCAACTAACCCTAAACCAAACCCTATTCCTTACATTATAGTAAGTAGGCTACATGTTGTTAATTGAGATTACTCAGTACTTATATGCATAATTTTACTGAAACTAAGTCACCTAAAAAAATTTAACACTCTTCCTCACTCTGATGCATTGATGCAGGTGTCCTGCATTGGGCTTGATTGGGAAGATATTCCAGATTTTCTTGGGGCAAAATATGGAGAATTGGCAAGAAGATTAGACCTTAGCTTCAACCAACTGAGGTAAGTTACTGTTTTTGTCTGAGTGTAACTCTTAACAGGCCACGATAATAGGAGGTCCATGATGATTGAAGACAGCAATGACATGCATGTCACCTATTATGCACACTGCATTCCCATATGGATCTGAGGTGGGTGAGACATCATGTTTTTTCCCCTAAGTTTTGCAACAGGATTATGGTCGACTTTATCCTCTCTGTAAAGTTGGAAAATAACCATTATAGGTAGTTTTCACATCTGTTGTGTTTTTGATTTTGTACTTCTGTTTTGAGTACACCTCTGTTAGGCCCTTTAAGATGCTGCTTGACCACAAATGCTGACAGTGCATATTAAGGAATTCATATCATATATGGCTATTAAATATGTATTATAGACTCCCTTTGCTTAGAGAAAAAAGCTTGAATTGGTTGAGAAAGTTTGTGTGTGAAGGATGTTTCTATCATGTGAAACATTCTAGAACATTGCCATAAATGACAGGATCCCAACCGCATACAACATCTCTGATTCAATCTACCTGTCGCGTGGACAGTCACACCTTTGCATTAAGTGCAATTAAATACATGCGTTATGTGCATTACGTCGTCAGCCGTGTCATCGAGACATCAGAGAGAGGTGGGTACAGTAGCGGCGTGCCATGCTGTGGCCAGATAAAAAGCTTGATCAATAAATGTGACATGTTAATGCTGAGCAAATAGAATAAAAGATTCCTTTGACAGGACATGAAGAAGCACCTTGTGGCAGCTGGGGAGGGGGATGCCATTTCACCAGCAGGACTAGCAAAGCTGATCTGACAACTAAAAGAGAGGAGATGATGGTTATAAGGTGCCTTTGTTTCAGACTTCTTTTCTTGACCTGTCAGGCCTTGAAGGACTCTGAATGGGCCTCTTTTTGTCATGTGAAAATTGTCGTCTTGAGGCAGTTATCTGTGCTGAAAATGTGGATTCTACCATTTAATTGATTCGCTTTGCACTGGAGTCTGTCACATTAATAATTGCCAAATCCTGCGCTGCTTCAATGTGTCGCACATAAATGTATGCTTATCGGTGCATTAATATTCCTAATGAGCATTTGTGACTTGCGACCTGGCATAGGTTGAACACTGTAGAATCCAGAATTATCTATGTTTATTGTTTAGATATAAAATTGTATGCATTTTTGCATCATGTACTGAATTTGGTCAACCGTCATGTGCATAAATTATATAAAATGCTATACAAACAGATATCTGATCATGACTGAAGGAATCAGTACAACTACTCCATCCATGGATTCATAAAGTTAGTGGATCATAGTTTTTTTGTGTTTGTTGTTTAATGCAATGCTCCTTATTGCATTAGTTTCATCTGTAATACTTCCTGATAGTTTCATCATACACATAGTAGCATTGCTACACTGCTTGGACTGTGGTTTATTGCCTTTGTTGAACCGTTATGCTATCATCAAATCATTTATAACTTTTTATGTGTAAGATAATTACCAGAATATTTGGGAACATCGATTGCCTATTAATGGGAATTCTTAGAACAATGCCAGGTTCATTGTTTTTCCATTAAAACCCTGCAGGATTTACATTACCGATGCAGTGTCGTACACACTGAAGAGTGAGGTTTCTCCACTTATGTTTTGGACTAACCCCAGTCTTGTTCACTCGGAATCACACTTCCAAAAAGTATATTATATTTGGGAACAAGGCTTGTCAGCAGACAGCCCCCGTCTCTGACATCCGTACGTACGTATCAAATGCAGAACGTTAAAGCTGGCTCCGAAATAATTTTCTTTACCACTTCACAGAGACTTTGAGCAGAACAGAAGATTCTGTTACTGGAGCTGTTTTGGTCATATGCTTTGTTGGGGTTAGGGTTAGATTCAGTGTGAAATTTAATTTATAAAAAAGCATGTGATCAGAATAAAGTGAGGATGTGGCCTACAGTCAGGATTTCACTGCCTCTTCTGCCATGTTCACACAAAGACCCCACAGTAAGAAGTTAATAGACAGACATCCTGCCCTCTAGCATGAGGACTTAAATATGTGAACATGACAAAGTGATGGAAAGGTTCTTTCATGGTCCTCAGGGCTGCCACAAGACAATTTAGATCATCAAGAAATGAGCGTTTATTCGTGATGGGTTATGATAGTTAACTAGTCGTCCGTTTTAGATTCATAGTTTTTATTGCTTTTTAGTGACAGTTTGCAAGATAAATCCCTTTGTGAGGGATGAAAAATGAATAGTCTGTCATCATTTATTCATTTACATATTCTTCTTTGGAAATAACAAAGAATTGTATCCTTTTTTATTCAATAAAAATCAATGGCCACCAGTGTTATTTGGTTTCCAGCGTTCTTCAAAATATATTTTTATGTTCCATAGAAGAATGTCATACAGGTTTAAAACCACATGAGGGTGAATAAATGACAGACTTTTCATGGGTGAGGTATCACTTTAGTTCATCGTTTTAATGCACTGCTGTTGCAGCCATACATGCGTTGCCATGAATGTTGCATTCTAGTGCTTGTCAACTTAAAAAGAGTTCAGATTTAAAAAGTATGTCTTAAGACCTCTCCGCGTCTTGTTCCTTCTGTCCTGTTCCTTCTATATTGTTCATATTGTTTCCTTCCCAAAACAAGCCTTATTCACTTTTGTAAAGTGATAGTTAACTCAAAAATGAAAGTTCTGTCATCATTTGACAGAATCTACCAATTCTCAGACTGCCAAGTTCAGTGAAAATGTATCATAATATATATGGTTGTACATTAGGGATTGCATAATGATATTTTATGTTCTACCTGTGAAGAGCAATTGATACAATCTAAAGTTTAGTCACCATACATTTATTTGAGCCATTATTTTGAGAATTTGCTAAATGATGTTCAGTAAGCAGACAAAGTCGTCACAGTGACTTTGCGGAAACCGTTGTGTGCACTCACAGGCTATGTTACCTGATGTGAGAGGTGTCAGAGAGAATCTCTGCAAACACGCATGTAAAATCACATTCAGTTTATCAGACTTTTCGCTAGGTGCCTTTTGTGTGATTTTAACGTTGAGTTGGTGTGAAGGTGAAATGATACCTTTCTCAAGACTGGCCATGAAGTGGTATTAGATCATAGACAGGAGGAGTGATCCCAGGTTGGGGACTGCTGTCAAAGTGTCCCCTCCAGTGTCCTAGACATGCATGTCTTTGTGAGAAGTGGATGGTGAAAGCAAAGGGAATGTTATTGTCTTGTCTGGTCCTGTCCAGATGAGGGGTAAATATGATGGCCTTCAGTCATGCAGAGGTACAGAGCGTTCGTGAATTCCTCTCTCCGGTGTCACTTTCTGTCTATGAAGTCCGACAGTCTGTCTGTCATCAGATTCAGTTTATTACGCCACCTTACGTATGAGCCAACAGCTAAATCAAGGAGAATATATTTCAAAGGGAAACTGTTATAAGTTGTATAAACCTTGAATGTAACAGCCAAACATCCAACAGAATTTAAAATGATGCTCATAACTACACAGCTGGACTGAAGTTATCGTGAAATCAGAGATTAGCTGTAGTTATCATCCAAATGCATAGAAGTTTCCACATTAACTCAAACAAAAACCAGTGCTCACCTGCGTATATGTCTTGAAGGCAAATCAAATATGGTAACTTGCATTTTAAAATGGAGCCACTTTAAATGTAGACAGCCTGTCACATTGAGATGCAAGTAGTCTGATGAAAACGGAACAAAGAAGACAAAGTATGGTGGCTGGGTACACCGAGAAATGAAATATAACCTTGTATGGACTGTCAGCAATGTCGTTTTATATTCATATCTAAAGCACATTATAGTATTACACTCCAGCTCATGCTTCACTCATCTGTCTCTCTTCATTCGTCACTGGCGAGACTTTGTCTTTCAAGCCCCCGCGCACCAACACCAGAAGGCTCCTGTTAATTGACAAATGAGAGCCTGCGACATGAAGTGCTCCCTCAACATCAGAGCAAGGTGGAGTCTCCTTTTTGATGGGGCTATTATTGGCATAAGCCAGTAAAACGCATCACTCTCCACCGAAATGAGAAGTGACAACGGTAGAAGGGCCTGTCATTGTCTTCCGGGTGTGTTCAATCTGCGGCTGTGCCAGTATGTAGATAAAATGTCAGTTAAGAGTACGAGGGAGAAACTGTCGAAATGAAGTCGTCAAATCACTTAGCCCGCCGAGGCTATGGAAATTGATGCTTTCGTAGAAATGAGAATTTTCCATATCTGATCTATCAGGCTTATTTAGCACTAATATTTGGGAACAGCCCGGACTGTTTGCCTTGCATTAGAAGAGGATGTTGCCTTCCGTTAGCCCTGTCTGGTTTGTTAGACGGGTGCAAATGGCAGAAATGGAATTTATGCATTTCCATTCAGGGCGTCGCTCTTATAAATCAACTATGAAGCAATAAAATCTCATTTAATTTCTCTGAGCAAATTTGTACCTCTGTGATTGCTTCAAGAGGGGATGAGCTGACAGGCAAAATTGTGTGAATACAGAGAAACCATTTTGGATGCATTATAGTTGACATGTTTTTTACTTGCTGCTTTTCTAATGGATAATTTAAATAAGTTTAGTCTGCGGTTGTTGTGCGTCTTTGTTCCACTGTGAAGATATGGCCCAGTTATGTTAAAGCAAGTTTTTGAGGTCAAAGCAAACATGGCATTAAGTGTGTGTTCACACTTGGCATGTTTGGTTCGATTAAAACAAATCTTGGTGCGATTGCTCTGTAAGTGTGAACGCTGCCATCCGAACCCTGGTGCGTACCAAACAAGTGGACCGAGACAGCTGAAATGATGGGTCTCGGTCCGCTTCCAAATAAACTTTGTTGCGGTTTGAATGAAATATGAATGCAACACGGACCAAAGAAATGTAAATGAACCAAAAATCATGTCACATGATGTCACAAGATGCAACCCTAAAATGGACAGTATGCTCAAGCATAGTATGCACTCATCATGCTCTTCATATTTGTGATGTTGCCCATCACAGTTCGGTACAGGTATCAGAACCTCGTCTCCCCGCAGAAGATCTTGTGTGTGGCGGAGGGATTCCTGCAAAATACCATACACTCACATACAACGACTTTAGCATTTAGCCCAGCAAACAGCGTTGTTTTAGATGTTCGGTAAGTTTCGTCATGAAATCTACATGGAAAAAAGCCGACCAATCAGGTTGTGAACATAACCCTATGCTTTGGGTTCATAATCTTTAGGTTCGGTGTTAAAATGCCAAAGTGGTAATCCGTTTGGTCATCCGGACCAAACGCTAGCTATTTCCAGCCATTTCTAATGTAGGTGGCCTTCACTTGAAGATCCACACATTCTCGCTCAGTTTTTCCTGCTCTATGTATAAACAGATCTGTACTTGATTGCCCCGGGAAGAATAAAATCCAGTTGATGTGCAATATCTATGCACCGCCACAACAGGCACTGTCATCTGACCGGCCGGCCAACGAAAGGGGAACATCATCAAGTCCTACCAAATTAGTTTTGAAAAGTTCTTGCGGGCAAATCATGCTTTCTGTATTTTGCTAAGATGACAATCTTGTATCTGATAAAAAACATTTTTCTTCCACACGTTACTGCCAAACCGCAGCAATATGGTGTTCATTTAGAGGTCTGTCCTTCTGTCCCGTCTGGCTGGCAGAAGTTAAAGCACAGGTATGAACGCACAGACTGATGCTAGTGTTTGGACTTGAACCACAGGCTTATGAACCCACTAAATAAAAAAGCTTTCAAGATGCTCTCTGGTACATGTTGTTATAATAAGATGTCTCTAAATCTCATTTCTAATTCAACTTTCCAGGAACATTCTGTGTTTGAGTGGTGGAAAGGTCTCCGCTTTGTCAAACGATCACTAATCACCCTGTGTTTATCTCACAAACCACCTAGATTGTAAATGTCATTTCTGACTGCTGACTTGTGTACTTTGGTTTTGAAATAATGCTTTCAAGACTGCTTCTCTGACATCTTAAATAAATGAATGGCTTCATTGTTGTAGATGTTTATTCCAAAAATAAATCCAGTTAAGTACGAAAGGATTTTATGTGACTTTCCAATTTCGTCTTTACCTATTGGTAATGGCAATAAATATTCTGCAGCCTGATGCCAAAACATCTTTCTTTCCACGAGTCCAGTCTCAAACTTAGCATATATCACAATTCCGGAGCAACAAAAGAGACCTGATGGCAAAAGAATTATCTTTAAATCATTATCAACATTTCCATCAGCCAAATATCTTTTCAAACACGCTGTACGGCCCCTCCAGGCACATCTCAAACCGTTGGTCTTGAATTGAAGGGAACATCTTTATGTTCTCTTTTTGTTCAAATTAAATATATATTGGGCACGGGTGTCATTCTCTCTATAACTGCATCCCTGTTTTATTGTATACCCGAAGACGGATGGTGTGCCTGTGACATAGTGATTTACAGGCCCTCAGTTTTCTGTGGCAGGGCTTTAGAGAGGATAGCTGACATCCAGCCAGCACTTTGGAGGGGTAGAATAAAAGCTGACGTTTTATTGGCTTTAAGGAAGAGAGAATAGGAAGGCCGGTCACACAGGGGAGAATAATAGTTTCTGTACTTTATTTTTCTCAGGCCCTGCCAGCTGTCACAGAGCCCCCCCCAAAACGGAGGGGAAATTTATTGGGTATTATTTAGAGACATGTCAGTGGTAAAGACTACAGCTATGATTTCAATTATCACCCACTAAATGTAGCTTAATTCACTGTGTTGTTGAACTTAATGAGTGAGGCTGACATAATTTTTCAAAAACTCGATACTGTGCTATTTTAATCTTTTATGTTGACCGTTGGTTTAATTTTCCTCCCTCACGTTTGGCATCCAGGAAGGGTCGGCCCCTCATGGGCTGTTGTACTGTCAGCGTTATGTAGTTCAAAGTCTTCCCAGGGATATATTTTTCCATTGACAGAAATCCAATTAGTTTTAGTACACAGTCTGGCTGAATAAAAAGGCCCTTAAAATCTACAATATGTTTCCTTAGCGCTTTAGCAGAGCACAAACCCGGTGATGGATTTTTATAGCCTGACCTGATGGGGCCCTGCATGGCAGACATGCCTGACTCCCTTCCTCTGTTTTGACAAGTTTAGAAACAAACGAGTTGGACATCATTCTCTCTTCGCTTTCGAAAGCGGTCTGTCAATATCGCTGCACGTTTAGGTTCTCATTCATGTTGATTGATTATCGTAAAACTTAATCCAGAAATGGCTTTAACATCATGCTAATGAAGAAGGATGTTTAATTCATTGCTGACATGTTTATGAAACGGTATTTTCGTTGTGCTGATGCATGGTTGACCTGTGACGGGAGCGCTGGAGTATGAGCAACGACTGGCATCTCGGCTGCTGGTATGATGTGGGCTAACCTAGCTACAGGTCTGACGTTAAATCTGTGTTAGTCCGTGGTTCGCTGCCAGTTTATGTCCTTTATCACGCAAAGCCATCTCCCTGATTAATGATGTAAGCAACTCAGAGGCATGGAACTTATTAGTGCTTTGAAGCAAAAAAGAGCCTGCCATACTTTAACTTCCCCTGGACGTTTCCCAAAGGGAGAGAGAGGAGAGGAGAGGGGGGGGGGGGGGGGGGGGGGGGGTTGGGGGGAGAAGGTTAGCAGTTTGGAAATGGAACAAAGGATTCCCTCTCGGTACTATCCTCTCAATGTGCTTGCTCCATGACACTTTGTCTCCCACAGTGTCTCCTAGCAAGCCTGTTCTGAAAAGCGAAGACAGATACGCTGGCTTTATCTTGCCAAGATTTGAAAAGAAGATTGTAGCGCCTTCTTCTGTTTTGAAGTTTAGGGGCAGTTCCTCAACCAGGCGCTGTGATAAATGTTAACACTGTGTGAATTTGTCCAGCCACCATAAAACACACTATGAACCCTGTCATTAGGAATTTACTCTTCCAAGTGCTCATCGTTATTAGAAAATATTTGCCGTAACAGTTTGCGGATAGATGCTGCCCAGAATAATAAGTCAGCCTCAGTGTTATGATTTCTGTTAAACAGTGGTGTGGCACCTGGAGAGTGATGAACTAGAGGGTACTATCCAAATCGCTTGCTTTGCAAACTTGTACCATACCAGTTTTTTTTTCTCTTGGCCAGCATACCAAAACCATACAGGGGTTTAAACAGCTGCTGCAGATTTTGAACACAGCTGCAACACATTTCCCCCACACATTTCAGAGTGACTTAGAGCTTTTTCACAGCTAAAGCACGTAACAACTATGTCTGTCCTTTAGAAAGGCAGCTTTGTGCTGCACAGTAGAATGTATGGAAAATAATATGCATTTTTAATAATTGGTGTATCATAAGGGTCTTTTTTTTTTTTACAGTTTCAGTTTTGTGATCTTATCAGTTAGCAGCTCACATTTTTCATATTCACATTCTTAACCTCTGCTGGAATATATTTTTGTTAATTATATTGATTACAATCTCAGTAATTAATCAGATCAGAATGCTGAATGAATTTGACATGGATGATGTTAATAACATTTCTTTTGGACAGTTTTTTTCTTGACAACACTGAAAGTTTGGTATTTTTTATTTATTTATTTATTTTAACAGTACAGAACAAATTAACACTATTGCTCCTAATTTTTAAATTGACAAATTAATTATAATTTAAAGGATTCTTTTGACTGATGATATTTCCAACTTATCTTATTATGAATTTCATTTTTATACTGTTAATTAATTGTGTGTACTCACACATAAGTTTTTAAACTACAGTTAATGTTATTTCTTTGTAGTTATATATCTAAAATCCAGTCAACATACTATGATGTGATTAAGTTATCATATATTATGACATGCAACATGCAGTCTCATCATAAGATGTAATGTCAATAAATTATGTCTATGACACTTCTATGGCATAATTGAAATCAGCCAGCATCTGAGACAGCAAATATTTGTAGTTTTTAAATGGCCAATAAATACAAAACGTGTGCCACTAAATAATATTAATCATGAACATCAATTTAGAATGACTTAACTTTAATAAACTTTACTGGATTAGCAATACAAATATACATTGTTGGATAGTATGCTAGCTTTATACCACATCCTAGTCATGTAAAAAAAATCAATCACCTATGAGGCAAACAGATATTGTTTACATGCAGGCAGGAGTCTGCTATTATCTGGATATTTGGTGATGTTTAAGGCATTTTCCCCCTCGGCTCTGAGACTGCTTTGGTCTTGAGTAAAGAGTTGTCTTTTTGTGTCTGGGTCTGTTGGTCTTCAGAGTCTGTTTCAGAACTGAGAGAGCGTGAGGCTTCAAAATGCCTAACATAGGAGGAGGCGGGATATCCTCATGAGCCTACTTTCTCAGACAGACAGCCTAGACTGCCCCTACACCGGCAGTATGCGTCTGATCTGAGGAGAGTTTGTGTGTCAATAAGATAAAGGGGTTCAGGTGAAATCCCTTTACCAGACCTTGCTGCAAGACCCCTTGCTGGCACTGAAGGGAAGTAAGGGTTTTCATAAACCTGTGACATGGACCATCTGTTCCTGTCAGCTCTTGGTTTAGAAAGAATTGCATATTCATAGTTTCACAACATAGTGAGCTGCCTACTACCCTACATAGTCATCTGTCTTCTAAGGCAGCATCCTAATCATCAAAAAACAAAACAAAACTGTATTATACTCTCTGGTTTTGCTTCAGAACCCAGATTTTAAAACATAACCCAAATGTGATCTGAGACTATATGTGTTCTAAAGACAAAAGTTTAAATTTAAATGAAAAGAATGTTCTTAGAAATCACCATAGATAGTTTGACTGCTATTTAGATATTTGGCCCAATATATATTTAATTTGAACAAAAAGAGAACATAAAGATGTTCCCTTCAATTCAAGACCAATGGTTTGAGATGTGCCTGGAGGGGCCGTATAGCGTGTTTGAAAATCAATTTGGCTGATGGAAATGTTGACAATCATTTAAAGATAAAAGTTAGGATAAACTCCACCTTATCTTAAATGCACAACAGTAATAAAAAAATAAAATACATAACCATTACAACATAACATTAGCTACAAATACATTTTAGTTTCTATGTGCACAAATACTGTGATGCTTTTGACAAATGTAAAATACAAATATGTAACCCTTGACTGAATTTTAAATTCTGTAACTGAAATAGGGAGCTCAAGAAAAATGGAGCGCAAATAAATGCAACAGACCGCTCCATCTTGAGACACATTAAAAACAACTATTTAAAATACACAGGACATTAAATGCCAACTCCCATCAAGCCTGTCACAACGAAAATTGTGTGCCTGCTTATTAGGATTATTACGGTATGCTGGCGGCACCTTTTGGGAGTTTTTTTTTTTAGTTGATCAGCAAGTTTTCGGTACCTCCATACAATCAGACAACCATAAGCTGTCATTTTCCTCTTAAGAAAAACAAATAAGATGTTATTAATATATTTTAGAACATAAGTTTACAAGAATGAATGTTCTTATGAACAAACTTCTCAAGGAGATTTTCATGAATTTGGCCCCTGGTCATATTTTCTTTTACTTTGAGCGTCATGTAATTGTGTTAGAAAGTTCAATACATGTTGTTTTGTTTTCCTTGAATCATTTGTAGAGTTTAATTCAGTGTGCAATATGAAGAAGAATAGAGTGGAGTTGCATCTTGATTTATTTCGAAGGCCATTACTGCCTAGAAATAAGTCATGCTGTGCATCACTTGGTCATTTTGCGAAGTTACGCATCATGACCAAACATCATTGTCCAGTGTGCTAGAGATATAAATGCCATGTTCCCTCTATAGAATTGAAGTCACAACCGGTTATTGGTGTGTTGCAAATGTGGATCTTTCGACAGGCCAGGCAGGCAGTTTAAATTAATTATTAGCTTTATAGCATCCCCTCAGGCCGTGCTGTGGCAGCTGAGCCCTAAAGGGGGCTAATCCGGCCCTGCTTTACAGAAAATCAATGCTGGCCTTTGGTGTTGGCATGCCATCCGGGTAGGGGGACACATGTCAGATAACTCCTGATTTTTTCATGAGGTGTGTTTTGAAGTTGTAAAACCAATGGGAGGTAGCTGGAGGTGCTAAAAATGAAAAGAATATCCGGAAGCTACGAAACGACGGCCAGATTTCTTATGACGGCGTAACAAGTATTAATGAAACATGCAGAATTAATAAAATAAAAATAGAATTTTGCTTGAACTACGGGTGATTGGAATTGGCATGGTATCGGATGACAGTATATTGTGTTTCTTTTATGTTCCACTTCACTTTGCTCATAAATTCATTTCTTACAACCTCTTATTTTATGTTTAGAATCTTTGTACTTCTGTTGCTAAATCATTTATTAAGAAGGAGAAGATCTTTCTCCTCACTTGGAGGTTACTGTTGGATGACTTGTTATTGGCATTTTGCAGTTGCTTAAGTAACTGTCTGAAATGATAATGCATTTCATAATGTGCTGCATTGCATTACCACTTTCTCTGTGGAAGAGAGTGCTTTCACTGTTTCATCAGACTAAACTTCTGCTGGCATAATCTCTGGATCAAACGTACATGGAAAGACTATTACATCAAACATTTAGTCAGGAGTGATTTGCGATTCAAGCTTGACAGTCACTGGTCTCCATCCACTTTCACTGATTGCGACAGAGTAGCATGGACATTCTGCTAAATGTCTTTTTTTGTGTTCCACAGCAGAAAGTAAGTCTGGGTAACGGCGTGAGGGTGATTAAATGATACTGCCAACCCTTTCAAAAGACCAGAGTATAACAAGAGACAGTTACAACTGTATTCATATGTGTATCACGTTATTCATGAGTCATCTTATCCAACTGTCCACTTCAGGCAAACAGACCCTCAATCTGAGTTTTAAGCTTTGAGCCCCCACCCTCAAATCTGACTTGTGTTCATAGAGAGGTGTCATTTCTCATCCTGCCCTTCTCTCACCATGCTGAAAGCTTTCTGGCTGTAGCTCCTGTGGAGGTGCTGTTATACTTTGGACACATGCGGTGGATGTTTCTCCCAGCGGCTCAGCAAGAGGCCTCTCGTTATCTCAGGGGAAGCCCTCCAGCTCATCTGAGGGGGAGCATCCTCTCAAATCCCAAACGAGGATTCACTACATCCCCTCCTCACCCCACCTCTCTTCACACTCACTACCCCCACTGCCCTGGACACCTCCTGCATCTCTAATCCCTACACACACTGTTTGGTTTTCCCCAGTGTGTCTTTGCCCATCAGTAGCAAAAATGAACAGAGGGAAATTTGTATTCCATTTTTTCTCCCTTTCTCTTGAGGTGAAAGGTGACATGTTGAAAGTGCGGTTACAAGGCAGGTTGTGCACTATTCCTAATCGCCGTTTTATTTAATTGCCGACAGAGGCATGTTTACAACTATGTAACATCACCTTTCTAGAAACCATTCTGTTTTAGCCTGTGCAGAATCAGGCCTGGCATTGTTTTACTTACCAGGAAAGATGTCATCTTGAATGGCAATATACAGTAAGTCTCTGTACGATCCCAATATACTCCTCCACGTAGAGTTGTCAAAAAGTACTGACAACGGTACCAGTCGGTACTGAAATTTTAAAAATGTGACGCATTGAATGGAATTGTAAACACCTCTGATTGTCTATTGTACTCACACGCTCATCGGATTTGTCTGTGATTGGCTACAATGATCAATGCATGGGAGCGTTTACGAGCACACGGTAGTGTTTAGAAGTGTTTCAAAAAACGGGAGCGAGAGTGTTTGAAAGCAAAAGCAGGCGTCTATTAGCGGACCGCTCTGCTGTATCTGTGTAAGCGCTCCGTGAAGAGTGTCAATGTTGTATATTTACAACATGTTTTTGAAGCGCTGATAATTGTAGCCAATCACAGACATTTCCGATGAGGGCGTGAGTACAATAGGCAATCAGAGGTGTTTACGATTCCGCTCAAAGCGTCACATTTTTAAAATTTCAGTACCGACTGGTACCGAAGTCGGTACTTATTGACAACCCTAACCTACACACATTTGCAAGTCACCCATGCCGTTGGCACTGATGCACAGTGCACACCCATACCATGACAGATGTTTGCTTTTGACCTGTCACTGACGACAATCTGGATGGTCTTTGGGACTGAGAATCGTAGTCAGTTTTCCCCCCAAAACAAGCTGAAACGTGGATTCATCTGACCACAGCACTCATTTCCACTGTCTTTTACACCGTCTCAGATGAGCTCGGGCCCGGAGAACTCAGCAGCATCTCTGCATTGAACAGATGTATAGTTTTCTCCTTGCGTAACAGAGATTCAAGTTGCATTTCTTGATGCAGCAGCAGACTGTGTCAAGTGACAACAGTTTTCCAAAGTACTTCCGAGCCCATGTGGCTATATTTAACACAGTAGCATAGTTTCTCATGTAGTGCGATCTGATGGCTCGTAGGTCATGCACATTCTCCTGCCTTGCCCTACACGGACTGAGATTTCTCTGGATTTCCTGAATCTTTTCACAATAATATGTGTGGTAAATGGTGAAAGATCTAAATACTTAGAAATCTTGCATTGAGAAATGTTATTTTTGAATTGTTTGACAATTCTCTCTTGAAATTTGACACAAAGTGGTGAGCCATGACCCATTTTTGCTGGCAAAGTCTTTGGTGGATGCTCCTTTTATACACAAACGTGACCCCCTCACCTATTACCAGTTCACCTGCTAATGTGGACTGTTTCAAAATAGTTTAACTTGTATATTCTATCATCTTTTTATATCTTTTTAATGTATAACGTTTTTGGAGTGTTGCAGCCATCAAAACCAAAATTTTTTACAAAATACAATTAATTTGGCCAGTAAAAAAATTAAAAAAATATTTTTGTACTTTTGTCAGATAAATAAAGGTTAAAAAATAATTAACATATTTAATAAAGATAATTAATTGGGGTTGTATCTTATAAATATTAAATATAAATACTTTTTTAAACAAAGGAATGTGTTTAATATCATTGTAGATTTTGCTGTAGTGTTAGAATTGGAAATTTTATTTATATTATCAGGTACAGTATATATACAGTATATCAACTAATACAATTTTGGAATCATTACAACGACAATTAAAAGCAAAGAAAAATCTGAAACAATGCAGTTTCTAAGCCTTGGCTGTCTTGAGCCATTTGCCCACATTGATGGTCTTGGATCAATATAGGTTATTCTATGTATTCACATTAAGCACATCTAAATAGTGTTCCTTTGTTTCAACATGAAGACAAATATCATCGCCTGCCCTTGTTCATACACATTATTACGTGCTAGTCCCTTTAGAGTGGAAAGCTGGAACTGATGCATTATCCTAGTGAATCCATCTTTCACCCAACACAATGAATAATGGAGAAATGTGACAAACGGCCAAAAAAGCGAAGGGGAAAGGCTCATGAATGGAATTAAGGGGAATGATGCAACAAGGCTCTCCATCAAGAGCACTGCGGCCCATAGATCATTTTATATTTAACTGAAAATAGAAGAGCTTTGGATATTAAACAGGACTTTGAGTTTGTTCAGCTGGGCCTCTTCCTCCATATTCAACTGTGGGCAAAAATATGCGCTTGTCCCCTTTGTGCAGAAATATGCCAGAAGAGTGATGTCATAATTATTTTAATATGGTCCAAAGATGTGATGCTTAATGTTTAGTGACTGGAGTCCTTTGAGTGAGTATGAAGGGTGTCTCCAGGCCTCGCTCAGTAACAGAAAGGACAACATTGTTCGCCAGGGACGAGGATAGACACAATAACATATTTCATGACTGCATGTGAAGTGCTCCCTCACAAAAGGAGATTTTCACCAGATTACAAGTAAGATGAACTAGGCATCTTTTGTGCAGTACTGCATATTGATGAGTTGCCTGGAGCGACTGCTTTGCACTGGGATAGAGAGCGAAGAGACGGAATGGGCCTCACTATTTATAGAATGCTTTTGGAAAAGGTGTAACTCATTGGCTTTTGGATTAATATCTAGTTTTCCAAAGCAGATGTGTGAGATTTAGATGTGTAATCAGATTATTTTAATGGCTGTACTTCATCTGCTCTTCATTTTAATGTTGAAGTAGACAATGTATGCCCTGCTATAGGCACCAAACAAAATTGCATGAATGATGCCAGTTGAAGTTTCAAACTCTCACTAAGTTGCCATTGTTCAGAAAAACAAGTAATCCCACCCCTAAACTCATGAGATTGGTTGAGATGATTCTGGCCCAATCAGGTCGCTGAAACAAACAGATGTGACAATTAAAAGAAAATGTTTAAGTAAAAACAAACAAACAAACATGAATAAAAAGAAAAAATCTAAATCATCAATATAATATAGTTTTGTATTACTATAAAGTAAGTTTTAATATCTGTGTTAGTGCATTTGTCCATTGCTCTGGATCTCTGTATTTGGAACACCATTACTGATTAAATGCTGTAAAGAAGAATTGTTCAGTGTATTTATAGTGTATTTGCCAGTTTGGCTACAGCCGTAGCATTTAAACATCCATTTACAAGCTTTTAACTGTCAAGATCCATTGAATTACGGATATTTACTTTGCTCACAGTTCTGCAAACCACCAAAATGACTTTTAATGGTGCAAGTGGTAATATTAATGTTTTCTTATGAGCACCATTAGTAGCATATCAGTCCGGTGCCTGAAGAGTTGGCTATTGACTTTTGATGAGGAGAGCACGTTAAAGGAGATCCAGTAGTTCATAACTCTCCGCCTTACTCGCTGTCATTTTTTTAAATGCAGCAGTAGATGAATCCAGAAGAGATTTTGCATCTCTGTAAATCTGACGCTATCGGCCTGTCACTGAAATTGTTGACTTATAACACCTGGTGCATTTCTCAAAGGCTAAAGCGGCTTGTGCTGTTGACTGGGAAGTCATTTAAGAGGGAGAGGGAGACTTGTTCGAGATGTGCATTTTAATCCTGGTCTGTTTAATGTTTGCCCCTGACAGTCTGAGCCAGACATCATTTTAATGGCATGTACAGTGATAAAGCCAATAAAACGTCAAGATGATTGATAATATGAGCATTATACCAATATGACTTTCCTGTCCGCCTCTCTGCAGCTAGATGATGGTTTCCAAATTGAATTTGGTGTGTGTGCGAAAAACAGGCTGGGAGTTGTGTATGTATATGTGCGTGCTTATGTGTTTGTGTATGAATATGAAGATGTTTTTCTTTCGTAAGCCTGTACGTTTCCAATATGGAGCATTTGTAGTGGCGTTTCCAACTGTGTCCCTCTGCTTGGAACGAACAGCGTCACTTTGACTTAGCGAATGTTTTCTTTGCACTGCCGCTGATAGACTCAAATCTAATGGAAAGCTTTGCGTGTCACCGTATCAAATAAGTGGAGGCCCGGGTCCAAAATCTACACAGACATCATTATAAATTAATGAACACTCTCAATATTTGTCCAAACTGTTTACAGTGAAGCATGGAGAAGCGCCGGCTGGCTGCGTACCCGAGCGCGGCTCTATGTGACGTCTCTGTGTGATGTCATGAGATCATTGTGGGAGGGTTGGACGTTATACAAGCATGGTAAATCACTCATCAGTCATAGATGGTGTTAAAGTGCACATTCGGCGTGACAAACATCTGAAGCGCTCCACCACAAGTTACAGCCAGCGTGTCTTTCATATCAAATAAGGCTTATTTACAGACAAATGTGAATGGGTTCGAGAGCCTGCAGAGAGTTGAAATATTTATTTCTCCCAACTTTCTGCACTTGTCCAAACATTGTGAGGCAGGTCCTGGCTGAGAGGACTAGGGGAGCCATCTTTCATCCTACGTCTGTGGCTATCTTTAACACTGAGCCTTGTTGGATTCTCTTGAGAGCTTGTGTTGAAACTGCACAGATACTCATGAAGTCTTTCTGAGTGAACTAATCATGATTGGTAAACATTTTTGACATTTGTTAATATGTCATTTTCATCTTTTCATTCAAGCCCGGTTCAGTTTTTCAGTTCTGCTTTAAACAGTATGACATGTCACCATAAATATTGGGTGAATAAATATAGTTTGTGCAGTTTTCTTTTAGTATGCTTGAAAACCAATGATGAAAAGCTCTTGGCACAACATAGAAAGCAAACTGACAGTATAGTTTCATTTTGAATATACAGATATTTTTTAAAAGTTATATATTGTTGCCAATGACTGACATAGTTGACAACATTTCTCTATTTGCTGTCTGTCAGCACATGCTGACCCATGTCCTAGAAAAGGTTTCCAGGTAAAATCAACCTCTAGCAGCCTTGCCTACGGAGTGCCTTTTTTGCGTTTTATGTAAATAGTGATTGATGGTGCATCTTACCTAGTGTGCAGCTTTTGACAAAAAGTATTGATGGGTGCTCTCAGTAAGTGTTAGTGGAGGTGACAGAGCAATCCATTTTAAGATGAATTACAGCACAAACTCCCTCCATGGCAAAGTCATTCATGAGCGCTTTGCTGTCATTTTCCCAACTCACAGCAGATCACTGTTTTTGAATTGTGAATCCTATATTTTAAAGTTTGACGAGGACACAGGCATCTGACTCAAATGACAATTTTAGAAAGCCAGACGTCATAAAGTAACATAGTTTTAGCTTCTCAAAAATGTGTGATTTGTAAATTTTATCAGATATCATGTTTTCTTGGCTAAACCCTGACTGGATCATATGGTGGCACGCACAAACAGGAAACATATTACACACTTATTTCATCATTAGTTTACTGAAATCAAACCTTTAAATATGCATAGGTGTTTTTTATAACATGTTTTAAGCTGTGTTTAGACAAACCAACGGTAATTTACATTTACATTTTACCATATGCATTTAGCAGACGTTTTTATCCAAAGCAACTTAAAAGAATGCAATTTGTCAACAATATTTGTAATATACAATGCCAGGTTTATATGACAACTATTAGGAAGCAAGAAGAGGAGAAATGCAGAGAAGGATTTTTTTTTTGGCTGATGACAGTTATGACTCATCATGACAATTTTAAACTAGTGCCATTTTTTTTTTTTTTTTTTTTTTATTTTTTTATTGTCAAAACATTTAAACTATTTTTAATGTAATCAAAGTGTTTCATCTTGAAATTGGACAATAATAATGGGCTATTGGTATCCAAAAACTCTATTCAATATTTAAATACTATTTAATAGCAAACAGATGTTAGTCAGGATATGATTGAACTAAACAGTGTAAAATATGTTTTTGTTGTTACCGTATGGCACATTGTCAAGTCAATGCCACTTTTTGTTAAAAATTATACAAATCTAAATTAAGTTAAATGTTTGTTGCATTTATATCTATAGATAATATCAAGATATTAACAAGTTGTATATAATGTAAAAACTACTTTTATTTATGTAATTTTTTTGGATATATATATACACACTACGGTTTAAAAGTTTAGGGTCAGTTTGTTTTTTGAAAGAAGTCACCTAGGCTGCATTTATTTATAAAAAAAAATAAAAAATTATATTTTAAAATTATTATTGATTAAAAATCAGTTATATTGTAAAATATTACAATTTAACTTTTACAATGTAAAAATTTTATAAAAAAAATCTTTAAAAAAATCTGTCTGCCTACTTTCAAACAGTAGTGTATTTTTTTTGTATTTTTAACTTATAAACGTGTGTGTGTGTGTGTGTGTGTGTGTGTGTGTGTGTGATATAATGATCTTACCTGGATGTATTAAAATAGCTCACTATACTCTGTCACTGGCTTTTCTCCCTCTTTTTGTTTAAGTGATAAAGTAATAGTCATCTACAGCCAATCTAAATATATATACAGTATAACCTGTGTTACCATTAAGGCTCATTTAGCCAGTCCACGCTTCCTGCCTGGTGCCTGCATGGTTTGTTTGAGTTGGATGTTGTGAGTGATCCATGCACTGGTCAGTGTTGTGCAAGACTCTGGTCTGGTGATAGATGTACTCACACATTTCCCTAACCATGCGCACCAAGCAAATACATTTGCCCTAATTGGAACAATCAAGTTAAACTGCTCCCCTTTCTGGCCTTTGTTGACAAATGCAAGAGTGTTGTAGGGCTGCTTGTGAGAAAGGCAGAAAGGTAAGCTTGAGGTGTAGCTTAAAAGAAACAAGAAGTTCTCTTATGGATCCAGTGCAGACATGGGGTTGACAGAGGCAGATTTTAACAGATGCTTCAAGGGGACCTCAGCCCATGAAATCATACTGTCCTGGAACTAAAGCCCCACCCTCTAACTGCTGTATAAATAGATTCTCATGACAGGGCAATTCATCTCCAGCCATAAAAACATCAACTTTAAAAGACAGCTTGTAGAGACCTGGCGCTTGTTAAGGCCAGATCAGCAGTGCAGATGCCTGGGATGTAAACTCATGAAGAGAAGATGAATTTATCTGTCATCCCTGACTTTGACAGTTGCTGTAAATCTGATTCAGGCCTGTGTATGTTTGTGTGGTTGATGGCCGGGTGGATAGAAAAGGGAATGTCTGTGGACAAAAAAAATTTAAAACAAGAGGAACGTCTAAAGAAATCCCCCTCGTACCCGCTGCTGAAGTCCACCTGGGATGCGTCCAGGCTTCTTATCCGATGATGTGCTTTGAGCCTATTGTTAAAAGGGAACATTTGGCAGTGATTTTAAAGCCCTCTGCTCACCCCTTCTTTTTCACTCTTGTTATTTTCAAGATGGTGGTCACGTAAGGCGCCCTGGAAAATGAATTGTGGGAGTGTCTGAAGAGCCATTTGCGGCTTGATTGATGGGAGCAGGCGAGCTGTGGTGGCCATTTTCTGTGATCTGCCGCATATGAACCGTGCGTGGCATTCCCCTGGAAACAGTTAAAGTTCTTTAGTGTCGCTGGCTTTTAGCAAAGCGCCACACTTGTCAGCCGATATGTGACAAACTCTCAGAGAAGTAGATTTGATATTATAATGTGACACATTATGAGGTCCGCCTGGAAGCACTAGATTTTCTCTTCTGAAAGAAGTCTTAATCGTAGAGTGATAAACGTTCATATTATCTCATATATATATATATATATATATATATATATATATATATATATATATATATATATATATATAATGTATATGTGTGTATATTTATTAATAATATGAATAGATTTAATAATAGTGTTTAATTTATAAATAAAACAGTAATAAAATATATAAAATTAATATATATATAAAAAGTCAAATAAAACCAGTTTTAAGACATTGATTTATATTGTTAATTATTATTAATATATAGTATATTTATAAATTTCCTTTACCCAAGCTCAAGGTCCCTGACCTTGATTAGTAATAATATAATATACATAGATATTTACCGATTTTCCGACAAACATTAAGGTTAGAAAGTCCTGTTATTTAATGACAGATCAACCATGGACAGATTGCATGTGTTTTTATGTTCTCTTATTTTCATCTGGACATTTTCCACCACTCTCACTTTTAACTACCTTCATAAAACTGAATCACCACAATGAGCAATCCACGTAGTCTGCTAGAGTAGTCCTCCTAGAATAATTTGAAGGCACTGTTAAATAGTTAATTGGAAGCGATAAAATTTTATATAAACTTATCAATACTGCTTATTTAGCATATTAGTGAAATTCCTTACAAAAAGGTGACAAACGTGGGTTGAGAGTTTTCCTTTGATCTGAATTTGCATGCAAATAGCTTTTGCCTTGATATGTCAGCCCTTGTCCCGAAGCAAGACGAGGCCTTAAGCCAAAGAGAGAGAGTTTTGGGGGAAGGGACGAGTTGGAAGGGGGGTTGAGAGATAGTGGGAGATGTTAATTAGCATGTGGAGGAAAAATGCTTCAGACAAGTGGTAAGTGGCTCCTGATAATGTGGTGACTAAACATTTCCCTCCTCCCTTTTGTCTGTCAGATCCGTAGCTCGGGAGTTAAAACTCCTTTCACCTGAGAGGAAATCAAAGATAATCCAGAGTTTGATGTTGGAAAACTTTTCAGTTTCTGGAAAAAGGGGTCACCAAATGTATAGGGCAAAGGGTTTAAGCTGTAAACCCCACACAAAGGCCGCTGACAGCCTGCGTTTCCCTGCGCTTCAGGGGAAAGTCTTTGGGAAGGTCTAAGCACCTTCTCTGTGCATGACTAAACCTATTGAGGGATGGAGAGATAAAGGAGAGCAACGGCTTAAAATCAAACTTTAATTTTCTATAAAAATAAAATCCACAGGATCAATAGACGAGAAAATGCAAGCAGGCAAAAGTTCGCTATACAGGTGCAAAAAGAGAAGGAACTAAATTTGATTGATTTTTTTTTCATGGCTGCTATCTTACAAAAGCTACTGTTACCATGGCAATGATGAAAAGAGAGATTATTCAATTTCGACTTACCAGAAATGACATCCTATTCTACTAAACAGGCAGCAACAGTCTTCGATTTATTTTTAAGGTTTTATTTCTATAGTTGGAACAGTAAACTTTAGACAGATTGCCAACCCTGTGGTGTAGCCAAAGACAATGATTGCATTACATTACAGTTGAACTCTTTAATGTTTGTCTTTAGTCTTTAAAGGGATAGATTATCCAAAAATTAAAATTCTGAAAATGAAAATGCTATCATTTACTCACCCTAAAGTTGTTCCAAACCTGTATGATTTTATTTTTTTCTGCTGAATACCAAAGAAGATATTTTGAAGAATATGGGTAACCAAACAGTTGATGGACCCCATTGACAAATACTATGGAAGTCAATGTAGTCCATCAACTGTTTGGATATTCTTCAAAATATCGTCTTTTGTGGTCAGCAGAAGAAAGAAATTCATACAGGTTTGGATTTGAACAACTTGAGGTTGAGTAAATGATGGCAGAATTTGTATTTTTGGGTGAACTTTTCCTTTAATACCTATGATTGCAAGCAATATGTACAATACACCAACATTTGGGGTTTATTTAGTCCATTTGTTTCACATAAAAATGTAATTCTACTTAATTAATTATTTCTCTCTATTCTATTGTGTTATGTATGCAGACATCCCACCACTCACGGAAGTTCCGGGAGTCTCCCGCACATTGATAGCGGCTCCCTGACACCCGCAAATTATTCACAATATCCTGAAAATCGAGCTAGCGAGGGAGAAGCCCTGTTTCCACCCGGTATTAAGATGCGTTTGCAGTGATCCGATCACACGTCATCAGCCAAGACGCATTACTGTTTACACCTAGTACTAACATGCATTTTAAATGCATCTCCTTTGACCACTTGCATTCTGATTTTGTCGAGACCCTCCCCTCGTCACTTTCAGCGCACAAATACTATTGAGAGAAATAAATCCATGTGACGTGGCTTACTGTAATATAATATAATATAATATAATATAATATAATATAATATAATATAATATAATATAATATAATATAATATAATCCTTTTATTGCAGGGAGGCGGTGGGGTGTGCGTTACCTTTCAGAAATTAGTTTTTGCAGGCTGAGATGTCTGTATATGCATGTATGTATGTATGCATGTACCTAGAGATGGAAACCATACAAAATTCCTTGTGTGTTTGTGCACACTTGGCAGTTCTGATTCTTAAAGGTTAGAAGGTTTTAAAAGTCTAAGGAAAGGAGAGGCTATAGGTTCTGCATTGCATTAGCTGCTTATATAACCGTATTAATGTGTAGACATGCGTTCATTACATGCGTCTAAACAGACCAGGCGTTTTGACTTGCAGGGTCATTCTCAGAACGAGTCTTCCTTTCCTGACTCTGAATAATGACCTTTTCCAACTTCCTCTCTGATAGATTCATGCAACTTCGCTATTGCTTTACTGCACATTTGCTTACCATAAGAATGCAATTTTCAGCCATAAGGTCCCAGGACTTGGCAGGGGACCGGGGGGAAAATGGTCCATTTCTTGCCAAAGCAACAGCCCTGGATGATCTAGAGGTCTGCCCTAGGGGATGGGTTATCCACATCAGGCCAAAGTGCTGTCACGCTGTGGAAAAATGATTAATTTCCCCATGCTCCCTTTTATCCCAGAAGGATGCGGGGTTACACAGCAGCACTTGTTCGGATAAATGCTTCATTGATGCATATGCAGATCTCCATATGCAGATCTCCATTTGATACCCTCTGATCAATAATTGACTGTGCGACTATCATTTAAAGCAGGGCGGTGGGAAGTGTGCCTCGTGCTTGCGCATATGAGCAGATTGTTTGTCCTTTTGGATTAGGTGAGGCATAGTTAGTCGTCAAAGCAATTTTCAATGAATTTATTGCATTTTATCCCCCCCCCCCACACACACTAATTAACACATTAAATTGGCAGTGCCAGTTAAAACCTGTGACTTTGATTGGCTGCACAGTAGACACTGCACTTTCTGAAGTTAGTAATGGTTAGACAATGGGTTAAAAGAGACGACACGGCAGGGATAAATGGGAGGTGCGCAGGTCTGTAACAACACGTTTAATAGCATAAACTATTCAAATGTCTGAAAGACTGCCGTTCAGGACCCTCTCCTGTACTGTTACAAAACAGAAGACAGTACCAGTTTGACAGCTCCAAGTGTCTGAGGCCAGGGAAATAATTGATAGCAGGCTGCCTGCATCCAAGGTCCTTTAGCAGTAATTGCAAGCAGAATGTGGCTCTCTGATCTCACCAGTGGTATTTGCCATGCCAAAACAGCCCAGATTTGACAGATTGCCTTCCTGCAGTAATAACTTAGGCATGTTCTCCGCTTTCTCACACAAGGCCGCGCAGCCTTCTTACCACAGAACACAGCTGAATTATTATTTTATGCTGAGTTTTGATTTCCCTCTTTCCCTGCTTTTGACAGGCCCCTCATGAAATAATGGTTTTATTTTATAACTGCAGCAAATGCTCAAGGCATAGTTTTGTCCCCCACTTAGGATTTCAGTAGCAACTAGAAGTACTTAAAATCAAAAATAGCGTTTAAGGGAAGTTAAATGTGTGGGTAGTTGACATGCTCGTGAACCTTTTTCTTTTCTTTTCTTTTCTTTTCTTTTCTTTTCTTTTCTTTTCTTTTCTTTTCTTTTCTTTTCTTTTCTTTTCTTTTCTTTTCTTTTCTTTTCCTTTTCTTTTCTTTTCTTTTCAAAACATAATTTTAGGTTAAAATGCACATATTTATACAAAAAATGTATTAACTATAACCATTTTTAAGTTTTTCACAATTTTAATAAACTAGTTCATTTAAAATATTTCTGATAATTCTGCAGTATGACAAATTAAAGTTCAAATTAAATAATTACATTATATCATATTTTCTCCCAAAGTTTCTTTAATTATTGAAAATATTAATTGAGGCATTACATGGAATATATGACATTTGGGTGAACATATGCACAATATTTCTATAATTATTGAACCTAATAATTGAACAATTGAGATATATACAATTTTACAACAATGTACATTTTTTATATATAATTTCAATTCTTTTTTTTCTTTTTTTTTAATTTTTGTTGATTTTTTTGGTTGATTTATTTATAGCGGCAAATTGCTGAAATGACTTGAATCTAACATGTCTCATGATCAACATTTAGCGCTATTGCAGTTTCACTTTAAATTTTTGGTGGACAGTGACAGTGCCTGCTGAGTGATAGCGTTTGAAGCTGTGAAGATAGTTGGACTCCGCCCCATATCTTCCTCTGTGTCCGCATCAGAGAGCACTCTGGGATTTATTGTCAGCCAGAGTTTCCTTGATGGGGTCTAATAATACTGAGCCTCTTTTCCCCGCCAAGGTGATAGAATCTCCCCTCGCAGGGCTGAGAGGACCCCTGTGTGCTCCTCCGCAGTAGCCTGTGTTCTCTGGCAGGGCTGGAAGCCTGGCAGCTCCACCCTATGGCTGTCCAAACAAGGTTTCACTACAGGCGCCAACATCAAAAAGATCCGCTCAGAGGCTGCTGGAACGCCAAACTGCGGGATGTTAGCTTTATTTATTTACACCCTCCTAAAAAAGCGCACTTGGCGGTAGCTGCTCCTTTTTACCTTCATGGGTATTTTGCTCTCTGTCATTACCTGCAAATTTACGAGTGCGGCCCTGATTAAATGCGCTAGTATGGCCCAACAGACGGCCATTGTGAGCTAAAGAGATGAAAATGTAAGCAAATGAAGGTGTTTTTTTGTGATTTGAATAATTAAGGGGTGAGGAATATAAATAGACAAAGATGTGGCCTGCTAGAAGGAATGTACAGGCTGAGATGTTACCTGGTCTGTCTGCAACATTAATCATTACTTTAAGACTAGGGAACATCAACAAAAGAGCACTTAAGATAATTAACATTTTTGTTAGTATTTAAGACTGAAATTAAATCTCGCACAAAGCATGAAAGGCCTCAATGCCTCACTGCTCTGGTTCTGGGCAGCTTAACAACAGAGAGTGAAGAATAATTAGAAAGCCTCCACCAGAGCAGACAAAATATAAAAGATCCTTTCAATTCACTACTCAGTTATGGATAAGGATAGGCAAGTCAATAGAGGATAAAGTGTATTCAACCACCTACCCGTACAAGAACCAGACGGATCATTGCTTCACGTCGCTTCAAATCATCTAAACATAGAAGTTTTAGAAGTGGACGTAATGTGAAAATGTAAATAAACTTTATAGGGGCTGTGGGTCAAGCCCAGTTCGATTTATAGTTTTGGCATTCACCCCATGGCCATCAGTCATTCCCCCCTCCTCCGCTAACTCCAGCCAAGCCCCTGATCACAAGACCTTCAGCTGAACTACAGCTGACCTGCTGGATCTGTGACCAGCTGTGCCTCAGATGCCTTAATGAGAACCATTCAGCCTTCTTAATAATTGTGTGACTATTGAGCAAGTTCTTTCTCCATCTCACTCAATTTCTTCATCTTTTTTTTCCCTGCGCACATCCAGAGCTGCTCTGGGCGTTTCTGGCTGCGTGAAGCAGGGCCGTGCGGACAACTCATGTTGAGGATGGTGATGTCACCGAAGAGCCTTAGAGAGCATCTGTATTTATTTATGGTCATGCTAATAACCACAAATTCTATACACGCAAACAATTTTGTCTGAATAAATGACCTTAAGAAATGACCCAGTAGCAGGAATAACAGCTGGATCTGTGTATATTTCAAAATCCAAAAGTTCGAAGGCTCTGACCGAGAACAAGGGTCCCAAATTAACAGCAGAGTGTGAGTAAAAACTGGCTTTGACAACTAAATAAATCATGTATTATGCAGCTGTTCCAAATAACAGCAACACTCAACTGGTGAGTAACTCATTTTAAGACAGATTGATAGTATGACCCTCACATTCAAATCTGAAACATACAAACCATTTACCTGTTGTGACTTGTGCTGCTTCTTTTTCTAACATGCCCTCGCAACACTAATACTAAAATAATCAGTATACTTTAATAGTTTCATATTGTCTGTATATGGCCTGCCTACCTTCCTTTCAGCAAATCATGCCTAGAATGTTTTGTCACCTAATTAATATTAATGAGACATGGCTATAATGTTAATATTGGATACATCCCACTTTTCTTCTGTTCCTATTGTACCCTCTGAACTCAGTAAGTTTGTTTTTGTGACATTTGTACATGTTTTGCTGTGTAGTTTCAGCGAAGTTTGGCTTAACTTGGAGGAAACTGAAGAATCAGCTAAAAATTATAAATAAATAATAATAATAAAATAAATAATAATAAATAATATAAATAACCCAGCTTTAATTATAAATGCAGTTATAAATAATAATAAAGAAAAATAATATAAAAAATAAAAATGAAAATGACAAACGCAGCTAAATTTCTTTTTCGCAACTTTTGAAACTAAATACAAAATAAAGTTTCATGGTTAGTGAAAAAAAAGTATTTATTGACCACAATGTACTGCCATTGGCCAGTGTTTTAATTTTGGACCCTGCCAAAAACTATTTTTAAGAAATAAATATTTCCCTCTGAAGCTGCCTGGCTGCTAGCCTGGCTCCGCCCTCCTGCGTAGTTCCTCTCAATTTTCATTTTCCTTCAGTATTGTGGTGTATTCTTTGGTTTTCTCTGGTCAATTTTTTACCGGTCCAATCAGCGAACAGAGGGAGTGTCTGAGAACGATGACGTTGATGTCGTGCGCTAGTTTGAGTGGTTTGAGTCGTCATACGTCATGACCAAACGTCAGCGATTGGTTATGGCAGTTCCAGAGTGACTCTGGGTAGATCCAATAGTTTTAAACTTCAACAGAGTACCCGCCTTCAAGGAAGTTAACGCTTGTCAATGGAGCGAGGCCAGACTCTCTGTACAAATGAAATGTACGAGAGTCTGGTGGGACCAGGCTACCTGGCTGCAGCTGTTTAACCCAATTGCTTTAATACTGAATTTAATATGAGCTTGTTTTTCAATCAACCTTTTTAAAACGTTAACTGTGTTGCATAATCTGTTTGCACATGTTATTTTTTTTTGTTGATAGGCTGACATATGCCTCATTCTGCATTTCTAATGCTTCACATATGAAAGTGATTAATGTGTAGAATTATACAGGAAGCTGTGTGAATGTATATTCCTAAAGGGTGAAAATGTGCTTAATGTTGCATAAACATAATGGAGTTGGCAACCTTCAACACTTCCTTCTGGAGTGTATCATTGAGCTGTATAAAATAATGTGGAGTGCCGCAAAGGCTAAATCAAACCTTTAATAAGGGGTATGGGCCTGTTTAAGCAAAGTGACATTTTACTAAATTTTACCCATACCAGTTGCAATAACATTGCTTCGATAAGTTGTTTGCTTGCCTGACATCTTGATAAATGACCAACTGGCAGGGATGGAAACCTCACTCTTAGGTATAGATAGTAGGATTGTGGCTAAATTGGCTAAATCTTATTGGCTTGGATTTGCTTTTTTCCCTACTGAGCTTGATAACGAAGATATCGGATGGATAGATGTGCTGTGGTCATTCACAGTGGTTCACATGCACTATGTTTAATAAGGAGGGAAGCGAATGGGGATGTGGCGGTAACTGTGCTGTCTCTCTGCCGATACGAGTTCATGCACTTGTCTTGGCATTAGAATAGGAGGGGACACCTGCCTGAACTCCTCTCGATCTCCTGCAGGGCCCTTTGATCTGGTTGACAGTTTGACTGCATTAGTGGGAGTGTCGCCCTTAATCCTTGGGCTTCCCACCCTCCTTTTTTGGCCTGAGAAGACGCCTGTCCTGGGAGCATTCAGTGGGCTAAATCTCAATCAAATTACCACACCAATTCTGCACTGAGAGATTTAAGAACCGTTTAAGAGGGGTCACCATTCTGATTGACAGTGGTTCACACAGATAGTGTTTTAGGTCAAAAGTAGAGGATTTTGAAAGGCTTGTGTATGAAATAAGATCATCAAATAGCCTCACTTAGAGGTTAACTTCTTTTGAAACCTTTGCAAATGTTTTAATGTCACAAAGAATAGTGTTAGAATTAAAGTATTGACTAGTCTTTGAATAAGTGCTATGAGCTATGTTGGTTTAGTGATTTAAGTGCGGTTTCCCATTGATTTTTTCCATAGATAATGACCAGTCTAATAGGTTGTACCTCAGAGAGCGACAAACTCTATGCATTTCTTCACATCTATAATCTTACTATCATTTTCCTGCGCATCTCTTTTAAGCATTGTTATTATTATTTATTTTTTTGCACTGAGAGGAATGCTGGTTCTCCAATCACAACATCACACGGTAGCCACAGGATCATTGCTCACTGGGAGCGTCTCTGTATGTTTACCAGAGTTCAGAGGTTAAGGGTCATGGAGAGAACACACTGGAGCTTGTTTATGAAGCCTGGCTCTCATAGAAGGCAGATGACTTGCATGCACTAACATGTTTATCTCTGCTCTCGTCTTGCCATTGTTTTCCTAAGCGCTAAAGTGTTATCAAGGCCTGAAATAGCTACGCAAAAAGAAAAGAGCCTTTGTTTGGAGTCTGAAGTGTCTGGGTTATGTTCTCAACTCTGGAAATAGCTCAAATAACAGGGTTAGTGAGATTCATCCCATCAACTATCA
Organism: Tiaroga cobitis; assembly: GCA_030578255.1. NCBI lineage: Eukaryota > Metazoa > Chordata > Actinopteri > Cypriniformes > Leuciscidae > Tiaroga > Tiaroga cobitis. Next base: position 37,633,809 of record CM060603.1, read on the forward strand.
TCTAATTGTTTACTTTACATTGGATATGTTATTTATGGCTTCCACATATGCCTTGTGTTATGTTTTACAGAATAGTTCTCAACGAGACAAAAGGAGCCTGGGTTAAAAAGCCCCTTTTTTCCTCCCAATACACTAAATAACTCTAAAAAACCTCCACAGTGGTTTCCTAAGCATGTGTTTGCATTGCATAGTTACAAAGGTTGATGTTTTTACTGATTTCTTAAGTTCTAAAAGTTGATTTAAACGTTTAAGTTTACCAGGAGCTAAAAATGTAGTATTTTGGATAAAAAATATTCTTAGGTTTCAAAAAGGGCAAAATAATGGGGAGGGACATTTTTCTAAAATGGTATTTGGGTAGTCAACTTTCATGTACTTTTTTTTTATTAAACAGTTGTATAAAGGAGAGTGTATATTTGGTCCTGTAACTGGCTAACATTTCTTTTAGGTTTTTTTCTATTTTTAATCAGTTTGTGCATTCATTATTTCATGTGCATACTGTGACAAATATGTTTTTATATCTCTAGTGCCCCTATGTCTTTACAGCTCTGTAGTCTTGTGGGTGTGTTAAAAGTGTTGAGGTTAAAGTCCAAACCTGCCTTTTTATTTTCTAGATTTTTAATTGAAACAAACTTATTTTACTATTTAAAAAAAAATACTATTTATGTTGCTTGAATTGTCCATGCAAATAAATATTGTGTTGCTCATCAAACACTTGGGAACAAAACAAACAAATAAATAAAAGGGCCTTTTTAACATAGGATAAAACTGTAAGAGTTTTTATGTGTGGCATAACATTTACTTTTTTATATAACCATTTCCCCCGTCTATATTGTATTGCTTGACGCAACTATGATATGATGGGTTGCAGTATGCAGTTTATTTTAATTTAGGCTTGCAGCTCATATGGCAGCTGATGCCTTCAGATCTTCGCAAACAAGAAGTGAAATTCAGATGTTATAAATTAGAATGCAGATGTCATCCCGACTGCATCCTCATTAATATCAATCATTTTAACGGCCTCCAACTCATACCGATTGACTAACACAAATGAGCCATCAGACACTCAAATGGCAGAGACAACTCAGGCAGAATTATTAACCAGTTTTCTGTTTGTCATTCCCTATTGATTTTTCTACCTGGTAGTTTATTTCTGGCAGTAAAAATACACCCTCGGAGAGGATTTACAGCTTCTGAAGGCCTTGCCTGCCGGGGCTGCCATTATGAACAGATGAAAGCTTGGAGGGAGCTGCAGTCCCGGTGCAGTGTGGGATATTGTTTAAATAGCGTAAAAAAGGGCCCGCTCATTTACACAGCCAGAACACAGGCTGGGAAAAATGATGCTGTTATCCTGCTTGTAGCAGGTGGCGCTGCCTTTAATATCGGTGTAAAACAAAAGCGATTCTCTGCTAGACCTCAACTTTTTTCTCTTTAATCTTTAAATGAGATCATTGACTGCCTGGTGGCCACAAAATCGGAGCGGGGCTTTTATATGAAGTTTAACCAGAGCAAGGCTGCAGGAGTTTTCTACCTTATTTTGTGTTTTTGAGGTGAAGCTGAGGACTGACTGATCAAGTGCTGTCGAAGTGGAGCTCTCTCGCTCTATCTCTCTCCCTTTCGTTCGGTCTATCTTTCGAATTACCTGCTGGGTCCGAGCTCTTTTATGCTCTTGTTGTGACAGGTAGATTTATAAGGCTTGAAATTTGTACAAATCAGTTGTCATTCACTGCGAGCTGTCAATGTGTCAAGCTGTCAGGCCTGCTGTGAGGGGCTGCCTGGGGGAGGGAGGGGGGGATACGTGAAGGGGGCAACTGCAGAGAAAAGAAAATGAGTTCAAACAGACCTGAAACGGAGCTCCATTCTTCCTTCTCTGTGCCCCTGCGGAGGCGCCATTGATTTTCCTTGATGTTGAGCAACAGCGTGCCGAAAATGACATGCCTCCTTCACCAATCTAGCTTGCTTGCTTATTGTCTTTTAAATGTCAGGAAATCATTTAGAGGAGAATGCCGGGTCCTTGAGTTCTGCGGGGTCTCATTGGTGAGCCGTGAACGCTTCAGAGCCGCATCCTGTTTGTGTGTTTGAGCGTACGTGTGATAGTGGAGTCATGCTGTCGTGTTGATGGGTCTGACTGTCTCCCTCGTTCAGATGTCCCAGCGTGAGACGTGGGTTCCTCTGTGAGGGCGGCAGAGCCCGGCTATACGGGAGATGGGCGGCTCTAAAGTCTCTGACAGGAAGTCTCTCTCTAGCCCCGCTAAGATGACTAAAAGCTCCCCCGTTTTTCTGTCTAATCGTGAACGGGACAGTCACCTGAAATGCGAAACTTCAGATAATTTCCCTTCGGTTTGTTTTCCACTATGCATTTGACAACAGTCGCTTGGCAGATGTTTTTCACGTCAAACTTCAGTCGTGTTTTTTCCCCCCCGTCAGCCGTAACTTATGAAAGCGTCTCTTTGAGTTCACCTGTGTAACGCGGTGAACCCCGCTGCCCCCAAACATAAACACAGTGTGAAACATTTGTCACGTTCAATATGATTTAATTGTCGGTGGCATGTTTTTGCTACAGATGTACAGTAAGAGGCTCAGATTGGGGTCGGTGTTTTGAAAGCCTTAAATCATACAGGACTCTGTTTGACAGCGCCAAGCGTTTCGGTGAATATTAATACTATAGTGTTCCGCCAAGTAAAATTTGTCCTGTCAACGACAGGATCCTTTACCGTGTATGTTTTTCTGTTGATAGAACAAAATCCACCCGGATGACTCCTCAACTGATTATTGACGTGACAGACACTTTATACTTACTATCTGGCTCCTTTGAAAAAGAGCCCTCCGGACCACCTTTGCTAATGTTGTCTGAGAAAACCGACACAAATGTTCACCGAATTTAGTTTGAGAACCGGCTAATTTGAGCGATGAGGCCTTGATTTCCCCCCGCTCACACGCGCACGCCCAGTTTGGCGAACATCCAGCCTCTCTCCACACACACACACATCTGGGTTCTGTTGCTTTTGCTTTAATTAGCCCTATGATATTTTTTTTCTTTTTTTTGGATGTGGTTAACTGATCTATCATCGGTGGAAGCGAGTCAAAAAAAGGTGCCGTTCGGGGACAGATCGGGAAGGTGACACTTGAGCAACAGTCAGTACCAAGAGGTGAAAAATTAATCAAAGATTTCCATATCGCCGTGAGCAGCTGGTCGGCCTGGCCCATGTGCCTTTGAGCGGGAGGTGTCCGCTGAGAGAGGGGCATGACGCAGCCCGAGTTTGTCTTGCAAAAGCGCAGCTGTCCAAAACATGACAGCTACAGCATTAGCGAGGCCATTAAGAGGTGTAGAACATTTCCAGGGAAATGATTTGAAAAATGACAATGCAGGCTCCTGTGCAAAATTAATTACAACAAGCGAGCGCCGCAAATAAGTTAAAATCTGCCAGTGCGGAACATAAAGAGATGGGTTATTTTGTCCCCAACTGCCTCATGTTAGAAATTTGTGGGGAATTTTCACACATTTATCATTTATTTATTAAAGATCATTTTGTTGACGGTGGTACTGCTAGATGTTAATCTTCTTGTTTGGGTTTAGTAGTTTCAGGTAGCAGTTGTTATGTAGCGTTACATTTATTTCCAAACTGACATCAATGGTTTTGATCTCATTGCTGTATATGCAGTGACCTTTTTGATCGGAGGAAATTTACCACTTTTAAAAGGGTCAGTCTTTATTGTCTGAATGATTTGGGTTGCAAATACCCCTTGTTTTAAGCTGAGCTCGCATTTACTTGTTAATGCTTGTTAATGGTTAAGAACTTCATTTACACATCTTAAGTAAAGTGTGTTGCACTACAAGGATGTTTTAGATGTTATACATCTTAGAACTCAGTTTGTTTATCCACTCGCAATAGTTGTAACAGATTGATCATATCACAAATGTGGCAGCCCTGTATCTGATTAGGGAATAGTTCACAAACTTTATTTACTCATTCGTATGTAGTTTAAAACCTCTATGTCCACAGGCTGTCAAAAAAGTAGTAGTAGTCCAGTAGTGGTAGTCCATTTTATATTTTTGTAGTCCATTTTATATACTACTGTTAAAAAAAATTATATATTTTTTCAAGAATGGTAGGATGCATTCATCTATTTCAAATAAATGCGGCTCTTTTGAACTTTCTGTACATTAAAGAACACTGAAAAAAGTGTCCCGGATTCACAAAAATAATAAGCAGGACAATTATTTTCAACATTGATCAAAATAAATGTTTCTTGACCAGCAATTCAGTGGATTAGAATGATTTCCAAAGGATCCTGTGACATTGAAGACTGGAGTAATGATGCTGAAAATTCAGCGTGGCCATCTTATGAATACATTAAATAATAAAAATATATGTTAAAATTGAAAACAGTTATTTTAAATTGTAATATTTCATAGTATTACTGTTTTCACAGTATTGTTGGCATACAGTCATACAGTTTGTGTATTGTATGTTTGATTTGTGTGTATATTTTAGAATTTGTGTATAACATGTTTGTCTGATCTTTGCTGTAGTTTATGCTTTGAATGCTGTGCTTATTTCAGTGAAAGATTAAAATGCAGAAATGATCCGCGTGCTGCTTCTGTTGTCTCGTGTGTTTTGTGAGCGTGCGCGAAATAATGCAGACTAAAATATGTGGTTATTTAAAAGGTGGAAAACCTCCTGAATGTGAAGTGTTGGGCCATTAAAGTCAGACACCCAGTCTGTGGTAAGTTCTTTAATGGACAGAGAAATACAGTCCGATGACAGACAAGCACTTTAATGAGGTGATATACGAATACATCAAAATGTCAGCAGCAGGACCATTTGTTGCTCTGTAATTCCTTTAAGTGAGTAAAAGCCAAAGCAAAAACCAGGCAAGATGGCGTAATCGCATTGTTTGTTTCCATCGCACCCTCTGCAAGTTTTGTTTCTTTGGGAACCAGCATCTGCTGTTGATGGGAAATTTATTTGCAAGGCCCCCTTGTAAATCAGCCATGTAAAACAAAACCTGAACACACCAACTAATTAGAATCAAAGGGGTTGAAATCCATAATGGTTTGCCTTCACTCAAAATGGTAACTTTAATTGGTCGTAAATAAACTCTTGCTGTTTTTGTGTGCGTTGTAAACAGCTGAATGCTTCAATTAAGCAGAAATCCAGCGCTGATGTGATAGGAGCAGGGTGAAGGAGAGGCACTGACATATGGAGATGATCTGCGCTCTGCCATTCGCAGTCAAAGCCGCCTTTTGCGGTGTGCGTGAGAAGGGAAGATAATTTTTTTTTGCCAGTGTAATATTATAGTGACTCATAAATAAATAGTTACCCCTTCGGTACTAAAAGTTTTCATTAAAGTGGCCTGAGTTTCGTTATTGACACTGTGGGTTGCCTACGCACCCAGAACGAGCTAAAATTTATCAGAGTGCTTTTCTGCACCTAATAAATCATCTAAACAGGGGAGCCATATGGCAGATAAGACCTTGAGAATGGGGGCTTCAGCCGAGGAAGAGTCAAGTCGCCTGAAATCGGAGCGCTGTTTTCTCTCTCTCCTCTTTCCTCTGAATATCTCTCGCTTATTTTACACGCCATTTTCTTGTTCACCTTATCACCCCTTTGTCACTTGTTTTTCTACTTTTTGGGCGGGGGGAGAGAGGCAGAGCGCTGTGAGCGAGGGAGTGGGCAGAGATAAGGCGGAAAGAGAGGGAGCGAGGGAGAGAGTGAGAAAGAGAGGGTCCAGGGAGGTGCTCTGACTGATGGGGAGGGATGATGTATGTAGCGGCTGTGTCCCCGCTCTCCTCTGGCCCTTTGTCATTAATCATGGCCATTAGCTTCTCTCTCAACTGCCTTGTCTGCAGCGGCCTATCAAAAGCCTTGCTTTTCTCTCTCACAGCCCACACTAGCAAAGGCCTCACACTTTTGCCTTTCTGTCAGGGGCTTTCTTTCTTCTCTGTGCATCAGACACTAATTCGAATGTAGAAATAGATTCAGACTGATAATAAAGCAGGGTGTCTCCATCCAAAGTGAAAGAGCTGCAAAAAGGTGGGAATAAATCAGTCTCACCTGATTTTCATTAGCTTGCTTACTTAGTAGTCCTAGATACATATTTTAAGCATACGTAGTGTTGTTTGCTAAATTATGTGTTTTTCAATTCTCGAAAACTCATATATTGCTGTGCATAAAATAGTAGATGTGTGCATGTACATACATGTTATCAGCTTTTATTTATTTATCTTTAAAAATGCGAAAAATGTAAGTTATTTAACACTGTTAAATTAAATATTTAGCAAATCTCAAAATGAATATCAATTTTGAATACTATACATTGCCTAAATTCACTTAATTATTTAAATGAATTGATTTTAAATGTTTAAGTGGTATATGTTGATTTTTGACAAAATAGTGAAATTTAATGTTTATTGGTAATTGGTCATAATGTGAACATAATCATGAGCTTGTCTGTATCAGGGTTATTGTTAATGAACATTCAAACTAAAACCATAAACAAACATGTTAATTTCCTAAAAACTGAAACAAATGTAAAAATACAAAATTATAAAAACTATACAGACATGGTTAAATAAACCTAATAAAAATGGCAAAAACAGACAACAAAATTACTAAAACTTTAAATTTAAAGTGAAAACTTAATAAAGTGAAAAAAAAATCTAATTCATAATATTAACAAAAATTATAATAGTATATCAATGTTATAAAAATAACTTCATTGGCCAATGGATGGTATTGCTTAGCCATTCAGAAAAAAATGTTCCACCATAGAGTTAAGACAGTCTCTCAGAAATTTCATTTTATTTTATGGGATACAGTGAACTAGAGAATGGGCCGTACACAATACCAACTTCAGTAGGGATAGATATGTGCCCCAGATTGTTCCTATTGTCTGAGCTAATGAGAATAAACAACAGGCCAGCGGAGTGACCATCAGATGTAATAGAGATATATAGCACGCTGCTCCCCGAGAGCCTCTCTTTCGGCCTCCCAAACTGAGACTGACAGATATACTAAAGCTCCATCAGCCCTGGTCCCACTGCCACCTACTTTACCACACCTGACCACCTCTTTCACCATAATATTCCTTCGCAGGGAAATTATAACTGGCCGTGAGTCACCATCATTATCAAGACATGGGGCTTTTTTTAAACGCGAGCTGAGCCGTATTGATTTGTGCACGGCTGACGAAATGCCTCTCTATTTGGGGTGGGTGGGGGGTGTTTTATTTACCTCACACTCACTGTAATAGACAGAAAATAGATACAGAATCAGATATTACACTTCAGTTTTAAATCATGATTATATTTTATTATTGAAAGAACTATATAAATGCTGCTTGAATGCATGAATGTTTCTGTTTGTGGGTTTACTGTCATATTATCCTGAAGTTCATTAAATTCCTTTATTATATTTAGTATTTTTTTTTACTCCAAAATTGCTGCAAAAACTGATTTTAGCAATTGGAAAAGTCTTTGTTCAGCTCAGGTAGGAGTTCATTTACAAAAAATCTATGTTGTATTTTATCACCGTCCCCGAGGGTTTATAAAGGCCAGATCAGCACTCGTACTCGGCATGCATAAAGTGGCTCTTGTTAGGGTACATGCATGAAGATGACTGATTTTGACAACGCAATCTACATTTTTGTAAAAAACAATCTGTACCAGCCTCACCGATTTGGGCCGGATTAAGCTGTTTGTCTCCGTCAACAGATAACCGTTGCAATCTATCCCCGCTCTGAGTTTTCCAATATCGCATCCCTCTGTCCTGCCCAGGGGACTGGGAATTGATCGGGAATATAGAGAGCAAAATTGCCGCTTCAACTTCATAGAGACCCACAATTACTGAATCATGCAGATGTCAGTAATTCCATAAAACTGATATGGGGTAATGAAAACATCTGACTGCTAGACGGCGCCTGGATTTATGGCTGCATTAGCGGAAAGAGGCTGAGATGACAGTTTTGTAGCATTGCTCCTGTTGTTTCACACTCATAAAGGGCCAGATCAATTAGCGTCTGCAGGCCGACGCAGCCGCTCTGACAATGCTTTTATAGCGGCATGAAAAATGCATGTGTTTCAGAGAAAGATTTTGGAGCCATTAGGCATCCACATATATGATTTCATGCGAGTGTACATTTACCATGATATATCGCACAAGCGTCATGTTGCTCCATATCAGCAGTAAAACATGGCCTTTCTCATAGTGCCATAATAAAACTGTTCAGACAGCCCATAATGTTTGTCCTCAACTTTTGAACATTAAAATGACCAAAGATTGATCGCCTTTTAGATCCGCGCATATTGAAAGAGCAAGTCGGTAAAACGAACGCCATTAGCGGGCTAAGGAAGTATTGTTACAAGTTAGCCTTATATCTTCTTTATAAAAAAAAAAGTCATTTCCTGCTAATGGGGTTTGAGCATGACATTATCTGTAAGGAATATGTTATGAGTGGATATTTAGTCTTTGAGATGTGGATACGGTGAGCCGCACACCCTTATTTGAGTGATTTATGTGAAGAGACGGAGTACTCTTTTAATATTAATCCTCAAGTAGTGAAATGATCTCATTGTGTCTCCTCATCCTTCTATTTTCTCTCGAGTCATTACTGTCTTAGCTATCGTCTCCCTTCTTCCTTAAGCCATACGTCTAATTCTAATTAAACAGGCATTATGTCGGCCGCCCCCACCCCCTCCGATGCTATCGGGCCTCTTATTACAGTAATAAGTGTGAGTAGAGTCTCACACTGCCTTCTCATACATGGTCACTGGCAGAACGAGTGGGATTTGCATAACCTGTTAAGGAGATGCGTACGGCCCAGCCTGATTGAATTTCACCTCAGCGTGCTGTTAATTAATAATGCTGTGGATGTGACAGGCCTTTATCATGTGCTACGAATTGGTGATGATGTCTGTGTTAGCAGGGACTCAGGCGGGCGCTGGCATTATGCCGCCAATGGGCCGTGCTCTAATGAAGTAGTCACTGGGAGAGACTCGCTCCATGAACAAATCATTACTGGACAGCCCCGCCGCGATCCTGCCGAAGTGAGGTGAAGGAATGGCTACTGGTGATCTTAGAATTAGTAATGCAGCCATGTGGTATATAGGCCTACTACGGTACAAAAGTGTCAACCGATAGAGATTCTGCCATAATGTTTTTTCTAACCACAGCATATGGATAGTATATGGATATTAGCGGGCAGGAATGTTTCACGTTATATACACGTGAGAGCAATTAAGAAACATGAATTTGAAAGTACAGAACACAATGTGCCAAACAAGTCAAGATGATAATTGTTGTTTTTATTTATTTATAAGATGACAAAGTTCATTAGGGCTGTTTGTTTGGCTCACATCAAGTTAATATAAGCAACATCACAAATCTGTGTGTTATATACACTTAAACTAATGTGTAATCACAGTGTGTATATCAGCATCATATGTAACCAATCAGAATTAAGATCTGTTAGTTTTAGTTTTATTAGTTTTGCTGTTTTAATGTTTTGTTTTTTAATATGTAGGTTATATTATCTATTATATATATATATATATATATGTATATGTGTATGTGTATGTGTATATGTGTGTGTTTGTGTGTTTGTGTGTTTGTGTGTTTGTGTGTTTGTGTGTGTGTGTGTGTGTATGTGTATGTGTATGTGTATGTGTACGTGTACGTGTACGTGTACGTGTACGTGTACGTGTACGTGTACGTGTACGTGTACGTGTACGTGTACGTGTACGTGTACGTGTACGTGTACGTGTACGTGTACGTGTACGTGTACGTGTACGTGTACGTGTACGTGTACGTGTACGTGTGTGTGTGTGTAAAACTCTGCAAACAAAATTCAACCCACAGAGGCTGTAATAATTTACAAGTGTAAGCTTTTCTGAAAACTTTATTTATTTTATTTAATCTATCTCATCTCATTAATGTCAATACATGATGTGCTGTTTTTAAGCCATTTATTAGTATGGTTGGGTACAACATTGTGCTAAAACACAATTAGGCCTTTGGAAACTCTGACAACCCTTAATTAACCTTAGCTGTGACGCACATAAATTTAGCCCATGCATATGCTAAAGTTGAGTAGCAAATATGGCTAAGTCAAAAGAGCACTCACAAAAGCTATATAGAGAAGTAGTAGTTTAATTCCATCAGAATGGCTACAGCTACAATAACATTTCCTAGAGACTAAAAGTTCCTGGAGACACAGCTGGCTTAAAATCACAGCGAACCAACCAGGGAGTTGAAAAAAAGCACAATATCATCAAGGGGGAATAAGATGTTTGATCCGAGCTGCTAAGAAAAACTCTCAATTTAGTGTTAAATACATACAAGATGAAATGATGATGAAAGGAGGAAAAAAAAACATTTCAATGCAGACTATAAAAAGAACACTAAACAAGCATGGCCTTCATATTCGGACACCTTGCAGAACACCACCCTTGACCAAGAAGGACATAAAAGGCTGACTTAAATATGCTAAAATTAATTTGGATAGGACTGTGGAGTTCTGGAAGAAAGTTTTATGGAGTGATGTGACCAAAATTAAACCGTTTGGACCCATGGATCAGAGGTATGTCTGGTTCAAAACAGGCAAGGTTATAAGCAGAAGAACACCATCTCCATGATCAAACTTGGAGGTGGGCGAGTCTTATGTGGTGTTTTGTTGTTGGAGGGGTATATCTTGACTATATGAAGGACATCATGGATTCTTTGAAGTATCAGGCCATTTTGTCAAAGTTTGTGATGCCTTCTGTGCATAGACAGAAGCTTCACTGGATCACTGGACTTTTCTGCAGAACAATCATACCAAAGTATTCATCCAAATCTATTAAAGCTTGGTTCAATTGGAAGCAGGGACCTCCTGTAGATTGTTTAGTCTCCAGATTTAAATCTCATTAAAAATCTTTGGTGGGATTTGAAAAAAAAAAAAGCAGTGACAACATGAAACCAAAGATTATCAGTGATCTGGAAAGCGTTTGCACTTGAGAAATAGGCCAAGATTCCAGTAGATGTCTTGTGGATCTTTAGAAGCCTTTAGAAGCATTGTTGGCGGTTATAAAAACTAAAGGATTACAAACAAATTTCGAATTTTGTATAAAATGTTTAGAGGCAACACATTTTTTTCATCAACGTTATGTTCTCATGATCAATCAAATGTGTATTCAACTTTTTGTAAGAGTCTGATGCCTTAGTTGAAGAGTTTTTCACTTCACTGTTTTCAAAATTTAGTTCACGGCAGCAGAATGTCTTTCAAGTCACATGCAAAGCACAAATAAATGTTTGATTTAGGGTTGAATTTGAATTTTTGCTGCTTTGATCAAGGTTACCTCTGACGCAAAAAATATGTATGCAAAACATCATCCTCTTCTTTTAATGTCCTAGCTAGCTCCATATGCCTGGGAATGTGTGTATGGGGGCACTGCCAGCTGCCGTTGCTTAATATTCCACCTCTCTCTGCCGTCCCTGTCCTCTTGGCCTCTCCCAGTTTTACAGCCAAATTAGGGACCTGTAATTGGCAATTATGTTGATTCTTTTATGATATGAACTCAATACTGAACTAGACTGAAAAAGCATATTTTATGCTGGCCACAGATGGTTTGAAACATTTAAAGCTGTAATGACACAGCAGTCAGCCAAGTGTTAGAATATAGACAAATCCACACTTGGCACAGAGGTTAAAAAGATGACATGTTTCTTTTAGAGGGTGGATGTAAGTGTCCTGGACCAGCTATTTTGAGGAAAGTTCACCCGGAAGTTAAAATTGTCATCATTTACGGTATTCACAAACAAGTCATTCTATACACCTTGTTTTAACTTGCCCTTTATGGTGATTTTTTTAATGCTGCTTTTGCTTCCCTTTTAAAGCTTCAATGCTTCAGTCTCATTCACTGTAATTTCATAGAGAAGAGAGACCAGGACATTCTTCAGATTTTCTCCTTTTGTGTTCCATAGAAGAAATAACATAATAAGGATTTTAAAAGACATCAGTGTTAGTAAATGACGATAGAATGACAGAATGTTTATTTTTGGGTGAACTATCGCTTTAACAGTAGTCACTAAGGGTACTCCTTTCATCTGGTTCCTGATTTCCTCTGTAGGCCACCATGTTTACCCTAAATGACCTCAGATTTTTATCACAGCCAAGCATCACATCAGCTCACATTGTTATACTGACAATTGTTGTGTTACTAATGAGACCCCACAGTTCAGTTGTGAGGAAATGACCTACGTTAAGACCTTCTCGTCGGCTAAATTTCGGTGGGATTAGATACTTTTAGTGCATATGGTTTTGTTTTAGGTCCAAACCACCTTGTGGAACCTACTTAGATGTTTGTGAATGGAAACCATCTCACTGCAGCTGGTCTAGGATTAGATACTGCAGTTCGAGTGCTCCTGGAGCCAAAGTTAATAATATTAAATAAGTTATTGCTGCTGTTTTAGCAGCAGATTTCATTGTTGCCAAAAGCAATTACCACAGCAAAAACAACCTAACTATGTGTAAATGACCAGAGCTGCTCTGAGGATGCTCTATCATATTGCAACGGATAAATTATTTAACCCTCTCCACCAGACGTATGCAGATGCAAAATTACATGTGTAGGTGTTCCACTGTTAGTGGAATTAGAATTAAATTCCAAAAAACATAGAAATCAGAAATCCTGTGTGTTCAGGCTCGATAAATTACATAAATATTTGTGACTCTGCAGTCTTCACGCTGCCACCATTCAATCAAATGAGTCTCAACTTAAATAAATGGAAATGCACTAGGTGTTTTATAAAAGCAGCTTTTTGTTTAAAAAGAAAAAGAAAAAAGAAAACAAACTAAGGCAGGCACTTTAGGATATAGTGATAACAATGCACATCTCCTAGCGTCAGGGCTTGCTAACTGCTTAGAGAAACTTATGTCCAAATATAAGGCACCATTATCGTGTTTTATAGCTTGTTTGCTGACATTATGTTGCGTCTTCAAAGGTAATGTTGGATTTCTCCAGCTTTAAATTGGTTCTACTAAATCAGGTGCACCCTCCATAGAGGACACCGGAGGCTCCTCTACATCTTTAATGTTGCATACCATTCCGGAGCTGAGGATGCCTGAATGCTCTTAATCTTGACTGAAATGGAGGAAACGTCGTGGCGCAATAGCGCTGTCTTCATTTGAGGGTAACTTATGGAAGTAATATATTCCAGCATGCACCAGATCATCTGTGACGATGTAAACATACTCAAGGGGATGGACGGGTACACAAAGATATTTGCTTGCGTTTTCTAAGGGATATAGTTGTTTCCTCTGCAGCTGTTTGCATTTAATACTTGTCATATTTGTTTTAGGTGAATTACAGAGTGCGATTTGTGTTCTTATAAATTTACCTCGGGCCTCGAAGCAGAGAGGAAAAAACATTGTGGCCGTCTTCCAGTTTGTTGCTTCAGCTGATATAATTAAGAAAGCGCTAGGACTCGCTTGGCTATTGTAGATGTTTTGAGAGTAAGAGTAAGTTAGTATGCAGGGATCAAGGGAAATGTTGTCTCCTTTAATACTCTGGTATTATATTGAATTCAAATTGCGGTAATGGTCCTCCCCATGTGCAATTTGTCTAAATGAGCACGAGTCATTATTCCAAAACCCCAAGCTCTCCTTAAGCTTTTTTCACCATTATTGGTCAGATATCTCTTTAAACACAACAAATAGGTGGCCCGTGACAGAAATAAGGTGTAAGCATTCAATACCGCTTTTTTTTCGCTCTTTCCTCTCTCCCGAACCCTTTCTCTCAGCAATACAAAGCCATGCATAATGTGCAGTCTGATAAGTGTTGTGGAGCACGCCAGCCCCCCGTCCTATACATCACGGTGGCGAGCTCAGCTGTGCCGTGAGAGAAGTGAACTCTGGGATTGGGCTGGCTGAAGTTGATTAATCGGTCGGTGCGGGTGAGAGACTCCAGGGCCAAGCAGTAGGTCCATCCTCGTGGCATGTGATGTTGATTGGCTTTGTCCTGCGCGGCCGCGCTGGAGGAGCGGACATTAAGATTAAGTGATGCTGTCGTGTCGGCGAGTGCTGCACTGCATCATTCGGAGGGAGAGACAGCTGCGGTGCTTAATCCTTCATCGCCAGGGGAGGCCTGCCAACCCGGAGATATACAGCCAAAGATAACCCTCCATAACTTCTGCTAAAGATCAGGAAACTTTGAATTCACATCCATCTGCTCCACAAGCTCCCCTTTAAAAATGAGCAATCGCTCCTCTGCAAAATGGAAAAGATGGAGAGGGATGGTGGTATTAATCGGGAAACAGTTGGGGACAGTGTGTGTGTGTGTGTGTGCAGTGCATGAATAACCTTTACTGCTAATAGCCTTCATTGCGCTCTCTAAACTGTGGCTGTTTTTCCATGTTTAAATGCCACAAGTGCATCCGAGCACATTCGCTACCAATAAACAGCAATGGTTCGATGTATGGGATGGCACCATTGAAATCAGCTTTTGTTTCTTGCATGTAATTACATTTATACACCCATTAAGATGCAGTCCATTTGCTTCCACCTCTGACCCAAAGTGCTTCAAATACATGCAGCTTTTCCAAAGTCACCATATATGTCAATATGACTGCGGTGACACTGAGCTTTTCTTTCCACGAGAGGAAACGTTATTGGCTCGCGGGTCTTCCTGATTAGTTTTAGTCATCTTCACTTTTTGCCAGCCGCATAATCGTTAACTCTACGTGTGCCAATCGAGCGGCTTGTCCCGCCAGCGCCCTGCACATTGTTCCAGTGAAATGGATGGTATTTATTTTACAGTGGCTAGAGGAAGAGAGGGGGTCGTATATGAGAAAATAAATCTAGTGTGGAGCTTGAGCTGAATGATTATTTTCTATGCAGCGATGGGTGGCGTCAGCATGTTTCAGACTGCTGGCCTTTGCATGTTTGCAGCTGGCTTGATGCAGCTGTCAGCCAGTGATTGATGAGTATCATCATTTAAAGTGTAAAAGAAAACGTCTCTGTGAAGGCAGACATGATGAACTGCCGCCTGCTGGCTCTCACAGACACGCTCAACCTTTTCTTCCCTCCCCTTTCGCTCTCTCGCCAAGCCTCTCCTGTCTCTCTCTCTCTTTTTAGCTGTCTCGCTTTCTCATGCTTTTTATCTTATTCTTTGGCATGAATAGTGTATACTTTGGTGTCTTAATACTTTTACGTAAAACAAATTGTGGATTTTTTGTGAGACATATTATTATGTATTAATATTCAAGCTTCTTAAAATAAAATTAACCTAGAATATGAATTAGCTATTTTAAGATGCATCAGATGTCAGTAACCCCCTTTAAAATCTGTCTATCTATCTATCTATCTATCTATCTATCTATCTACATATCTACATATCTATCTATCTATCTATCTATCTATCTATCTATCTATCTATCTATCTATCTATCTATCTATCTATCTATCTATCTATCTATCTATCTATCTATCTATCTATCTATCTATCTACCTATCTACCTATCTACCTATCTACCTACCTATCTACCTATCTACCTATCTATCATTTCATATTTATTTTGACCTCCTGAAGATTTCATATTTATTTTGACCTCCTGAAGGTGACGATTAATTATATCAGGCCTTATTTTGTACTACCACTATCTATCTCTCTTTTTCACTGTCCTTACCAGAATGAGGAAGATGACAACAGAAACGGGGCATTCGTAGCCCTCTCAGGCCTTTCTCTTTGATAGTTGTCAGATAATATGAAACGTCAAAATTCACGCAGCCTGAGCAAGGGGATATATTTAGTGTCAGCCACTGCATACCTACATAGCACCTCTGACAGTGACATATTACTTGTGCTGTCTCCTGCAATCTGATATCTTTAAATTTGCCACCTTGTTAAGTTTTGATTAATGCGATTCCATTTCGGCAGAGTAATTGGCTGGGCCTGTTGGTAGAAAATACCCGGGCTCTCGGCGGAACAAACGCCGGTACATGCTAATGAGGGAATGAGCCTGTTATATTGATGACACCGAGTGACAGTTATTAATGATTGTTATGATAAACAGACGAGTGCAAATCAGGATGAGTCTGGCAAAAGTGACAGTTTAAAAATAACCAGCATTGGAAAGTACTAACGAAGTAATATACTGTTAGGAAAACAATCATGCAGGTTGTCAAAGGAAGAAGTGTAATTACTAGGCAACACGGGCTGCCAGGGAGGACTAGGACCTGCACTGTAATGAATCAAGAGGAATATGTTGTGACAGTGTTAGCAGATTGATATGCTCTATTAATTGGATCTTTTCTTTTGCTTCAACCATAAAGGATGCTACATCATGAATGGCGCTGCGTTTGATGCCTCTAAACATCCCAAAGGAACCGGAATTACAAGCGAACCGGTTTTGTTTTGTAAAAATTGGTCCCGTAGGAACTAAAAGCAATATGTTTTTTTTTTGTATTTTTAACAATTGCCGCTTTATTGTACATTAAGAGCACGATGTCAACAACACAGATGGAGTATGTGGGTTGGATGACGTTGGGAGGGGAAATGTTAGTTTAGCTGTGGCACATTGTTCGCTGTGACTTATTTGTTGTAGTGGTATGAAAACCTTTTTGTGTTGTCTTGAAAGTTGTTTAACAATCTCATTTGTTAGATCTACCTTAGATCACTTGGCGCTAGGAATCATATAACACACCTAGCAGTAATTACGTGCTCGCTATGGCTGTATTTGCATGTGATTTTTATCTATGGATGTTCATGAGTGTGTTGTTGGGTTAAGCATGCGCTGCCCGGAGAGGTGGGAAAAGGTGCATGTTTGGTCTGTAAACGTGCAAACTTTGCATGACAGGGGATAGCAGTGGGGTATGACTGTCAGGAAGTGGCTTCTTCTGGAATGGATGATGAGATGACTCCGCTGACCTGTGTGTGAACTTTGTCTGTAGTTTAGGAGCCTGAGAGATCAAAGCAATGGCCGGACCTTTGCCTAGAGGATGACGCAGCGTTGGCCTGTCACCAAAAGCAGTCAGAATGAGAACTTTTGGACAGGCACCACCCCTGCTGCTCACAACAACAGCACGTTCTGCCTATTATTCCCTTCTGTTAGTGTTTTTTAATGTTGCTTTTCAGCCAAAGCTGGTTTAAAGTTATAGTTCACATGCCAACCAACCCAAATCCTGTTATTCTATTTTGAGATGATTTAAATCAACTTTGTGTGTTTGTGTTGGGTTTGGAGCAACAAGAGAGTGAGCAAATAATGACACATCTATCCATGAAGGTCTAAACTACATGTGTACTCAAAAAAATGACAGTAATAAAATTATTTTTTATTTTGATTAGATTTTTTTTTTTGGAAGTGTAAAAGTTGCATTTAAAAGTGCCCACAATATGCTTTCCTTTAACTTCCAGAAGTCATTCGTAGTCCTTTATTTGACTTCTACCTAATCTAGGGCCCATGAACTTTTAAGGTATCATTACTGAAAGGCCTTAATGACACTGAAGAGTAATTTGTAAAGGAACAGCATTAATCTCTTCTCAATTCAGACACTCCTGCTACACTTTTAAGGTTGATTACCTATAAAAATAGATCAGAATGGACTCATAAATCACACGATTATTACAGTGTCACAAATTATAGTGATTAAACTGACTCCTATCTCTGCTTTTAAGCTTAGTGGCCTGGAAACGCACAAATGTATGTTAAATTTGGACGGAGTCATTGAGCTCACTCTTATTCACAGGTGTGCTACGATTTCAACAACGGAAATCATCTGTGTAAATTTAAAACACTATTTCAAATGACTATCAGACTGTAGGAGTTCATCATTCAAACTCATGAGCAATTTATATACACAATCACAAAGTATCTCTCTGGTCTTATAATGAATATTCAGGGTTTTGTTTATGGAATATATCGATACTGTATCGGTTTGGCAATATTTAATTTTACATGCTCATTTCTTCTATTTATTGTTTTGATTACCATCATCTAACACTCACTTAAAGTTAACTTTAAAAATATGAATAATTTAATAACACTGTTATATGTAGTCATTAGCAAATCTCAAAATAAATATACTTTATATATTATGAAGTTGTGATGCATAAATCTTGTAGCATTTAAATTGATTTTAGTTTTTAGTGTTTTATTTTCAATTTATTCAGTATGAAGTTTCTGTTATTTATCTTTTGATTGGCTGAAACAAATGAAAATAATTATCGGCTTGTCTGGATTTGGCAGAATTTTAATTTCAGTGTATCTCTAATAGTATTCAGCATGTTTTCTAAAAATTGATTTTAAAATACTTCAAAATAAATCAAATCGAAGCAAATTTCGTATTTCATGATGAATTGCATCATTTTATATTGAATTATAATTATATACAAATATTTACATGGTTCACATAATCTTAAAGACACTAAAGAAATTTACCTAGGCTAAAGTTGTTATTTGTTTTTGGTCATCTGAGAGAAAATCATCATGGTGAAGTGCTGACAGTATGCAATACAATCTTAGGGCTTCAAAACTAATAATTTTGGCCCATTTCTAGCCGGAGAAAGAGATATTTCATCATCCTGTGATTTTTCTCTCATCTAGGTCAAACAGTTTACAACTCACATTTTATTATTTTAGTTTTCCAGCTCCCCCCCCCCTCTTCACTGATGACAGGTGCATAATAATTTTTCTCCGGCAGAACAATTGAGCTGACAGCAGTTTAAAAAACTTGGACAGGACAAAAGGACAAACAGTTTTCCAAGTGAGACACCCAGCCAACATTACTGCAGACTTTTTATTAGGAAGTGCGAAGCCCTGGTTTTCATCATCCTTTGGAGCATCGGGGTGATTGCCCCCAAATGCTCCTTGAGCGGCCCTTCTCTTTTGATAAATGTTCTTTGTAAGTGTTCCTTTTTTCTCCCCAAATCAGCATCCAAGAAGTTCAAACTGAAACCAAAGCATTTTAGCACAATTATCTCGAGCTGGAGGTGGATCGCTTATTCTTGCTCATACACGCCACCGTACGAGTAGGTTTTAGTACCGTCGCTGGCCAGAATCCATGGTGCATGTGATTGTTTGCACCCTGGCACCTCTGCGAGCTCCTTTGCCTTGTTTTTCTGCTTTGAATTTTGCTATGATTCCAGGCCATCTGAAGCCTATCTGCTGGTGTCATTGTAGCCGCCCCATTCTTCTCCTCCTAGCGGCCCTTATAAAGACAAAGGCTTTCTGCTTGGTGGCTGTCAGACCTGCTCCAGCTCAGGCCCGTTGATGTGTGGAACAGCACTGGCCTGATGTCTAAACTCACTTACAATTAATGTGAAGCCAAGCTAATTCGAGATCCGGGAGTGCTGGGAAGAAAGACACTTTGACGGTTCCAACTGGAGCCCGATTTGTTTTTCCTCCCATCATAGGTGTTGTTTATTTATGTCCAGCTCAATCCTGCTTAGATCATGAAAATGAATCAAGATAAATGTGGATAAGAAAGGGCGTAATGAATTTGACATTTACAGAAATTAATTCAACAAAAAAGATGTCTGAAATTAAAAATGTAATGCATGTCAGAGCGAATCAGCCCACATGCGTATGTGATCTCCAGCTGGTGAAGCTTTTAATAAGCTTACATATCCAATGCCGAACACCTGTTTCTAATTCATGCTTTCATGTTCTGGGAACAGATTACCAGCATCATGAGAATGAAGGAACGGTTTCATCCATATGTAGTGTAAAAGTGGTCATTTTGATGTCCTGGATAAAAGGGGCACAATGCGTAATGGCAGCCCCTGTTACCTCCTCGCCAGGCCTGCGCGAGCCCCCTGTTCTGCACTGACTCCTGCTGGGAGATGTGGGGCACATATTGGCCCTGAGTTCACCCAGCTGTTCTTTGTCACTCCTCACACGCCTCCGCACTCCTCTTCCCCAGATCTGTGCTTTGCTAGGGTGCGTCTCCTCTTTCCTGTCGGGTGACGGCTTACTGGAGTTGGTTTGTAGAGTGGGATCTTGCAGCTCCAACTGGAGCATGTTTAACCATGCCGCCTTAGTGCCAGTTGTCAGTACAGCATTAGAAACTTGGTCAGCTATTTTTCTGATTGAACTGGATCATTTTGGCATGCCATCACACATCTTACACCGTCTTAATTGAGTGTGATGTGATAAAGTGTCAAGCGATAAATCATGTATATTCCATGGTAATCTGATTATTTGTCCTAATTAGCCCTGACTGTCGACATTGCTGTGTGTCAAAACATTTTTGATAATACTTTGTTTTAATATTTGACGTGTCGTACTGGGTATCTCCACCCACAGTTAAATCCCATTGGTTTGAAAATGCCAACCAAAAAATCAAATATGTTCTAAATGGATCTTACTGACTTTGTGAAGACAAAACATGAACCTATTTGAAGCTCAAAACGGCACGATATATTGAAATTATCGAAACATTGAGATTGAGGACACACAACAGGAACAATTGACAATGGAAGGTGATGAGCCTCACATATAAAGTTGATTTATATGGGTTTTAATATGCCTCTGGTCATTAAGCTTTTTAGATAGATTCCTATGCTTTTTAGGTCAGGTAGAATCTGTGATCTGTGACCCAGTTCATTTGTTGGCTTGCATGGCTGCAATACGCTGTGTTTTACGCCAACTGGCAACAGGGGTGTCAAAATACTAGTGGGTAATTTGGCAGTGGGTGGAATCACACTGACCAAAACAAAAACGGACATTCCGAAACGGAACCCAATTTAAAAGTAGAATAACTGGCTGTAGCATGTTTTTCGGAGAAACAAGTATGTAAAACTCCCAATTTTCCTAAATATCTGTAAACATATTATGGTATTTTTATGTTTTAATACCCCCCCCCCCCCCCCCCAAAAAAAAAAAAAAAAAACATACAGCATCATTAATATTATTTTATTTATTTTTTTACAAAAAGTCAGTTTTAGGTCGACGCAAAAAGCAGAGTATAGACTGGGCATGCGACTGTTCCTTGGGGTGTGTGTGTAAGTGCATGCGCTCCAGTGACTTATGCGACATGATCAACAAGCTATTGTTACACTCTCATAGCAAACTAGTCTGACATGCTCAGCATAATGCCAAAAGAACATGTTTTGGTTATGTCATTGTCAGATTTTACATATATTTAATTATAATTAAAATATATTATCTTATCACATTATTTAACAAGTTACTGCATATTGCATTTTACTTCAACATTGTGTAGCCCTATTATATCACATACTGTAGTTCTGACAAGGTGTTAGTCTGAAGGTGCAATCACATTTACCAATGTTCGGAATCTTTTTGTGGGGAAAATCTAGTCATTCAAAAGTAATCTATCCCATTGAGATTTAGTTTGAAGATGAACGATTTTCTCACACAGGTTCACAACTTGTTCAAGTTGGTCACGTGGTTCACTACATTGACGAGCAGAAACTGCTTGCTTTGAAAGTGATCACACCTTTAGTTTTTGTTTACTTTCAATAGTAATGGTGGTATTATTATTGGCTACTATTAGTATACCTTAAATTGACTAAGTTTCAGCATTTAAGCCAGGCTTATATGGTTAGTTGGACTCCCCGTCTGGCCTAATCTATTTAGGTTGTTTTGTTTTGGTTGTATTAGAGGGGTTTTGAGCACTCTAAAAATGACGGCTAACCAGCTAAACACCAGTCTGTACAGGCTGGGATACTTTTTTTTCTGCGGTGTTTTACATTTTGTACCTCGCTTCTTAACCTTTAGCATTTCACAATATACTTAAGCTCTCGTTCTGAAATCCAGCTCAAAGGTCCAGTTTTCTACAGGCAGGACTTCCAGTCCTTTGTTCTGGACCTGTGATCTTGTGTGATTAAGCCCATCATAGCCTTCTATCAACACATGTAGACCGACAAGGAGCTCTGTTGCTGTCTCAAGACTGTCTCTCTGCCTTTTTTCTCTTAAGCACTAACATTTACACGAAGAGACCGCTGAGTAAGTACACACTGAACTTCAAACCCACCATAATTGTGTTTCATGTGGGATGAAACTTGTGAATTGGACGTGGATTGCAAGAGAACAACAGAGCTGATTAGCAGTCGTTAGCTTTGCTTGCTGGAGCGTTTTGACACCTGTCTCCCAGTCTTTCTCTCTACATGCAGGAGCTAATCCCTCTATATTGCTGGTCACATGGCTGAAAGACTGCTGGGGAGACAACGGAGAGAGAAAGAGCGCTTTACGCAACCTACATGACAAACGTCTAGGAAAGAGGGTCAGCGGATGGATCAGAACTGATGGGCCACTGGAACGCTAATGATCACTGATGTGTCATCTACTGTGAAATGCTAGGTAACTACAGAAGGCGCCACATTAAGACATGAAACATTTCTTGTCTTGACATTTGTTCTCCCTCCGTCCCATCATTACCTGTAAATCCCACTCACCGACGGCTCTGAGGTTGACTTCTCGAAGTGCGTGGTCATATGAAACCAAGGAGGTTCGAGCAGGGGGGGCCTAGCCACATGCTTTCATGTAGGCGGTCTTCCATCCTGGTGTAAGATGCAGTACGTGGCAAACCATCTGGTTGCCTCTTGTTTACAGTACACAGTGTCAGCTCAGGCTTATTAATCATGCTTACACAAATGTCTTAATTACTCCCTATGTAGCTGCTCTGACTCCAACCCAGAAGTTGACCTTTCTCTCCCTGTTTCTTTAAACCATTAATCATACACAATCAACGCCAGCCGAGCCAAGGAGACGACTGCACTCATTCCCAGGCAAATAGAGGCACCGAACAGCAGCCCAGGCCTGTGCCAGAGTCCATATATTTATTAATGACTCCCTTCCTGGGCCAGTCACACGCACATGTGTGCAAAAAAAAACAAAAACATTTTTTTTAAGTGAACCTAAATAGGACGGTCACCCTATGTGTTATTGAATATGAATGTGAGGGGGAAATAAGTGAAATAATGATTAGAATTTGGATATTTTTTTTAATACATTTTAGTTCCATTGTTGAATTTCATTAATTGTTGTATAGCTTAAAAAATTAAATGAAATAAAAAATTTTGTTTTATTAAAATTGTCATATGGATTTTGTATTCCATAGGAAAAATAACATGAGTTTCAAACAACATGAGTGATTAAATAATAAATGTATGTATCAACCAATCAATCAATCAATCAATAAATCAATCAAACTTAATTTATAAAGCACTTTAAAACCACCAAAGTGCTGTACAGAAAAGTAAATGACATAAAATACATACTTTATACCGAGCATATAAAACAAATAAAACAAATAAAAAACATAAGAAAAATAGCCATACCATAGAAAATAAATAAACAAAATGTATGTGTTTGTGTGTATGTATATACAGTAAATGTATATGTATGTGTGTGGGTATATCATTTTTTTTTATCAAAATTAAATTTCTAATTTTTTAAAGAGATTTTTCCATTTAATTCTTATTTTTTATTACATTTCTAATCATTATTTTACAATTTTTTATTTATTTACGAATACGTTTTTGATAAGTGCACACAGACTATCCCGACCAGATCACTCAAGTAAGCCACATGTCGTTTCTTCATATCCACCCTTTCCAGGCAACGAGCAGCTTGCAGTCAAGTATTCCTGGACTTAACAAATTTGTTTCTCCTCCAGATGTAATATTCAGGCATTTATTGCAGGCAGTGATTCATGTCCGTCACGTGGCTTGGATGTATAGCCATATAGCTCAGTGTGAAGCTCTGATGCAGGAGGGCTTTAACATTTCAGATCTTGTTTAGCCAGGCGCACAGTAGATTGACAAGTGGAGCTTCTTCTATAGCAGGTAACTGACATGCCTGGCTTCCCCCCACCAGACGAAAGCTTAATATATCATTTGTCAGTCAAGGGTAGGCTTTCATTCAATCATGTTATGGTGCTCAGTCAATGCAGCAGTAGAAGCTGCATAGTTTTATGCACAAGAGCACAAGCAAGCACATGAAAACAGGGTGTTGATTCCTTAAACAGCCCCATTGATTACAGTTTTCACTAAATCACACCCTGGAAATTACTTTTCCATATGCTTGATTATAGTTTTGCTGTTATTTACTTACTGTTATAACAAAAGAATTTATATATTTTATTTTAGATTTTTATAAGATTAAGTCATCTTGCTTCGCTTAGAGACAAAAGAGCTGAATGCAACTCCAAAGTTCTGTAATAGTTTTATGGCTGCCCACAAATTGCAGTCATAAATTTTTCATTCTTTTTAATTCATGTCCATAAATCAGTCTCTAACAGCCTAAATGGCGTTGCTGCATATTTTTGGCATGTGCATATCAGCGGATCTCAGAAAAAAACACAGAAAAAAAACAAACTGAAAGCTCATGCAAGGTATTACATTAATTGAACATCATAAATTATACAAGCTTTTATAATGGCAAGTCATAAATAACCCTGATGCATTGGAAACTGTAACATCTGTGCTGAGATTATATATTTTGAGTATATGCTGATTTCATTATAATGGATTTCTCTTTGCGGGTTTACTTAAAGCTCATTTGACAAGATGAAAGGTGGGCTAGAGCTGTATATTACGTTATTGTTCACATAGGCTTTTCTTGATCAAAAATGTGCGACTATTTAAGTCTTTAACTCTGCATTTTGAGCCATTCATGATGCTAAAATGCATATTCATTGAAGATACTTCATCACAATATTTAGAACCCCCTTTTTTGTAAAGGATAGCAGAAGACCTGTATACAGTATACAGTATATTATATTTTGAACTTCATAATTTATACATTTTAATATATTTAATATTTTAATAATAATAATTATAATATTATCTCTCTATATTTTTTCTGTTTTTCTTTGATGAACATGTTGAGCTAGAGCTAAGCTGAGGTGGTCTTATTAGTTATTTCAGTGGACTCCCAGGAGTGTGAAATGGATGATTAAGTACAGCCTTTTACCGAAGCATTTACAAACAATGGACACATTGAACTCTTGAATATTGTGTATTATCTACGATTAGATGGTGATATTAGCGCTGCTGCCAGAATAATTGAATTGGCTCATATGCTTTGGTTCAATTGCTTAGGGAAAGAAATGCAGGGGAACAAAAGCAAATGCACCAATGGCTTTATTATCGTACTGCACAAACCAAACCTAGCCAATAATTATAGAGAGGGCCATATAATTCACATAATTCCAATTTCTGATCAGGCCTAGATGAAATCTGCGGAGGGAGGGGGGTGGGTGGGGGGGGGGGGGATATTTGACTAAAATTGTGCAAATTAGATTTGAAAAGTAAAAATGTGTAAGATAGAGCTGAGAGTATACTACACTCATATTGAGAGCACAAAGCACAGTCAAATTAATTTTATAAGCACACATGGGGAACTTTGCCA
Source organism: Tiaroga cobitis (assembly GCA_030578255.1). Classification (NCBI taxonomy): domain Eukaryota; kingdom Metazoa; phylum Chordata; class Actinopteri; order Cypriniformes; family Leuciscidae; genus Tiaroga; species Tiaroga cobitis. Next base: position 37,659,161 of record CM060603.1, read on the forward strand.
ATGCTAGGCATTTAAATGTATTAGAAATCTGCAGTGCTTTCTGTTCGTACCTGTTTGGGTCTAGTTATGACATACGAGCTCATTATCTCAGTGAATGCAATTGAGAAATGAATTTGTTTTGTGATGATTTTATCGACATGGCTTTCTTTTTCCAAGTGAGGTGAAGAAGTGGATCAATAGTTAGCGTGAGATAGGTTCATCTTGATAATCCCCGCCTGTGAGAATGTGGAATCGGGTGGGAATGCAACTTACAAACAGCATCCACACTTCCTCAGCAATCGGACTATAAAATCTATTTCTATGATTTGATGTGACCATCCTCTCTTGATCCTACATTGTTCCTCTGCCCTGCCTGCCTTTATCTTGATGCACAATGACCTCTCAATCAGGTCAAACTCTGCAGGTCTTTTGGAGAACATTTTAGAAGGTTTCCTATCAGGTTTGCTTTGAAGTACTCACACCTGCCTTTTCATCATTATCTGAATGCCATCATCCCCACAAAGACTTTTTGTTTGTCCCCACTGAAACTCTTATTCACACATGTTTTCTGACACCGTACATAACAAGTTGGCACAAGCCCCCGAGACTGCTTTGATGTCATTTCGCAAACGAAACGCCCACTTTGGTAATGAGACGTAAGGGACTCTTTTGCCATTGTATTTATCAGATGACAATGGGGTTTGTATCACAGTAAGCTGGTCCTATTCATTTCAGCTCGTTGCATTCATGGTTTCCCTGTGATGTCCTATTCCACAGTCTCAATTGAAACTACCCAAATTCATTGAAAGGAACAGGACACTCTATGTTTCTTTCTTTTTGTTTTGTGTTTGCGTTCCTTTGGCCTTTCAGCCAATAGCGTCTTGAGAAGGCCTGTAACTTGGCTGTGCATATGAGATGACACATGGAGTTTATTTTCAATATCCAACACTAATGCAGAGTAGTGCCAATTTGTATTAAATTATCAACAGCATGGAATTACAGGATTGAATTTAAAACTGGTGTCTGGGAAGGTTCTACAGAGGGGAAAATGGGCAAATGCACTGTCCGGCCAAAGAAAAAGTTTCTGTTTGGATTTAAATAGGCAAATGCTTAAGAGTCTATGATTGGAACATTATTGGAGCAGTGATTATTATGTTTCTAGCATGTTATATGTTTGGCAACAGTTCTTCTAACTCTTAAACAACCATATAGAAGACACATCATGGTCATATTCTAGGATGACAATGTCAAGATTCATCAGGCTCAAATTGTAAAAGAATGGTTGGAAGGGAGCATGAAGAATAATTTTCGCAGAGTCCAGACCTTAACTTCATTGAAAGTCTTAAGCACTAATGTGCTGGAGGAGACTTTACAGAGTGCTGGACTCTTGCATTGCCAATACAAGATCTCGACCAAAACTTCATCCACCTTGATGGAAATAAATGCTTTGATGTTTATTATTATTAGTTTAAGTTTTATGCTATTTTTATTGACCAAGGGTGGAAGTTCATAAAATTATTATATTGATTTAGTAAAAAAATTCTGACTAAGCCTTCTGTCTTTGTTTGCATTGCATGCATTTCAGAGCTTGCCAATCCCAGACAGTCAAGGTGTGCTAAAGTGAATGTGTAGTATGTCAGAGCTGGTTTCGGCCAGATTGTGGCCTATAGGCAGGAATGACCCCTCCAAAGGGTCAACAGGTGAGAGGTCAGAAGTTAAAGCCTCATCTCTGTGATTTAGTGGCACTCTGCAGGGAAGAGGACGAGACCGCTCTGTTCTGAAAGCTGTCACTCCCCTGTGTAATTTGCTTCAGTGAGAAGCGAGTCAAACCATGAATAATGAAGGGTTGTTAGCCTCTGAGATGGAACAAGCAAAGCAAAACACAAAACACTCTAGCAAAATAGCTGTAATTACCAACAAGGCAGTGTACTTCTCAACAGAGTGTTATTGTGTGCAGACGACCTCTCAAGTCTTTGGCAAGGGGGACTGTAGTGAGGCTTCAGAAGATGTCCTTTCCTGCCATTCACATTTCATGAGCTTTAAAAATTGGGTACAATAGCCTATTAAGTGGTCTTCCATCTTGTTGGTAAACTACCTACTTATCTTCCTATGTTACCAGCAACTTGAGGTAGCTGAAAAATCATATGAGTTTTGAAAATTGGACTCGCACCCCCCATCCCCCCCGGTCGATATTGTCTATAGTCAGGCATAGCAAATTAAGTGAATCAGATAAAAAAATACCCTGTAAATTTAGATCTTTTGTATGTTTAATTTAGTTTCTATTTATATTTTAGTAATTTAGTTTCTATTCATATTTTAGTCTGTTTATTGTGGTATTATTTTAGTCGTTTTTTTTTAAACTTCCTGTTTTCATTTTTTAGTATAGTTAACACTGCTAGTTTTCATAATAGTTGATGTAGTGTATGACTAAAGTCTTTGAAAACACTCTGTGTTTGAGAAGTTACAGTGAGTCATCTGCAAACCATGCATGCATTAAATTGAAAGTAATAGCTACTTAAATTGCTGGCAATATTTCAGGTTTTATACTTTAAAATAGTCATTAGCTAGACGAATAATATCATCTTACACTGTTGAATTCATTGGCATTTGTTGAGAAGTTATAGCGAGTTGTTTCTATTCATGCTTTAGTTTGTTTATTGTCGTATTTTATTTGTTGTATTATTTTAATACTTACTTTTTCATTTTTATTTTAGTTCAATGTTTCACTGCTAATGTTCATTTGTTTGTGATAGTTTCCCTAACCTTCTTGTATATGACTAAAAAAGTCTTTGAAATAAAGTTGTAGCCAGAACAAAGTCATCATCTCACACTTTGCGTTGAATTCGTTGACATTTGAGAAGTTACAGCGAGTCGTTCGCTGGAGGAAATCTATGCGGCAAATGATTATTTAACATTGTGCGTTTGTGAAGTGTAGTATCTGCATGTGAACCCTGCTCCCCACTGATCAAATCTCTGTTTGGCCTCTTTTACGACGGCAGGCTGCGCAGACCACCCAGGGAAAGATGGATGAGCTTAAGCAACCTGTGTCAGCCCCTCTCAGTCCCACCGGCTCGTCCAGATCCTGGGCAAAAAAACGCCCTCTACAAATGGCTAGATTAAACAGTGACTCGCAGATGACAAATAACGCAGAGCAGGCTAAACTGCAGCACGGGAAACAGGATCTCGCCTTGACTTTTCAAGATTTATTTTATCAGTCGACTAATTAACATGATTTATGGCGCGGGCCGGCTGTGACTGAAAGTACAAAGAGACCAGAGCCACTCCCCCTCCCTCAAGGAGATTCTATCAGGTGCTTTCTGCTGTGCTTGCATGGAGTCAGCATGCAGTTGTAAATTCAGGCAGCTCTGCATTGAAGTGCATGACCTCCCTTCACATTGGGAGGTCAGGAGTTCACATCCCGGCCTTAACCGTTAAAACCTGGGGTTTGAACTTCTGACCCTCCTACTGTAGAGAGTGCTAGTGTTTATCGAGGCTGCCAACTCAGGCAGGGGTGCAAAGCAGACAGGAAGCTTTCTCGTAGGGAGCACAGGCTGGTAATGCAACACTTTCATGGAGGGATCTCATTATGCTGTGAGGAGCACAGGCAGCTCCGAACACGTCAACCCAAAGTACAGAGAGCTTCTTAGACTTGGTCTAATATGTTATGCTTGCATATTAAGGTTATTCACAGGCCCAGAGGACTACTTGAACCCATATATACAAAATTAAGCACATCTATCCCGTATGAATTTAAGTCGTTGTTTTCATCTGAAAACCACAGTCGTCATTGCGCTGCTCTTGCAAAGTTGTCTTGACTTATCTTTACCTCAGAGAGCTGTTTTTCTGTCTAAACTAGGTGGGGAAAAAACTAAATGCCTACAAGCAGATTTGATCTGATAAAGAATATTGTTTACATGCGTGTGATATACTGCCTGCCAAAAGTTTTTAAGTGGATGCTTCTACAACACTGGGTTATTTATAAGTCTCTGACTGCTTTAGAGGGGTTTTCATTTCTCAGTTTGTCTCCAAGCATGGGTGTTCACCATTTAAAACAACATTACAACCTACATCATGCTGAGAAGCTTTATAGCCATCCAAAAAATGCACCTCATGGGTTGTAAACAGTCATGAGGAACACCTTGAAAATGGCATGTTGATTAAAAAGAGCCAATAAATGTGTGACTTGGATTAAATTTGGCTTTGCTAAAGCACTCAGTGTTCTCCTATTAACATTTTTTTTCCCCGTTCTTGATGCATAACATGTCGATGGAGTTTTTTTTAGCTTTACAATAAAATTTTTACGAATCTTAGGTCCTGTTTCTGTTTTTTTCCCCACAATTTTAATAATACATATTATTAATAATAATTTAATAATAAATATAATTTATTCAGCAAGCATGGCATTGATTACAAGAAACAGTAAAGACATTTATAATGTTACAAAAGAATTGTATTAAAAATGAATGCTGTTATTTTTGGACTTTCTATGCAAAAAAGTGTCACTGATTACACAAACATATTAAGCAGCATAACAGTTTTCAATAATAATGGAAAAAATATATATTTTTCAGCAGCAAATCAGCATATTAGTATGAAGGATATATTTCTGAAGGATCATGTGACACTGAATGACTGCTGAACATTCAGCTTTACCATCACAGGAATAATTTATATTGTAAAACATATTAAAATAAAAAATGGGTATTTTAAATTGTAATAATATTTCACAATATTGCATTTTTACTTGTTGATTTACTATGTTGACTTGTCTCAGACTTTTGAACGGTAGTGTAATAAAAAAGCTAAATGCATAATTATTATTTTGAATTATTATGTTTGAGATGTTTATTGAGTAAATGTCAACTTCTCAAAAGCAATTCATGTCAATTATCCAGTTGTTTTATTTAAAAATAACAGAAAAGCAAACTTGCAAGAGCAAATCCCTTGACGTGGATGTATCCAGCTGACACAGAGTGCACCAGGCCGGCATAACACACACAAGTAATTTATCCCAGTCTTTTCCAAATATTAGTTCAGCTAAGCCAGCATTGCTCAATCTTTAATCGGACAGAGAAATCAGGCTTCTCCATGACAGCTTGCAGCTCTTATAGAAAGCTGTTTACATTTGACTGCAGGATCCTAACATAAATTCCTTTAAGCAAAATAAGCCTCTCCAGCATGTGTGGAATTTAGTTCCCGCTTGCCACCCCAACAGAGCATTCGAAGAGAGTATTTTAATGAAGGATTTATGAACTAGAGGAAACTTGTTAATTACACATTGTAGAGGGTACTTATGCGTTTCTGATAATAACAGTATGGAGACACCGTTCCTTTGGCTGTCTCATTGGATGCAGTTGTTCTGCAGGTGTTAAGTAGTTGTCCTAATTAAAAAGGGGCTGATGAAGAAATTTCACACAAGTGAAAATGAACTGAAAGGATTCTCTTTAAGTTCTGCGCGTCACCTAGAATATACAAACGAAGTTATAGGAGACAGGCCTATAGTTTGAATGGTAACACTTTACAATAAGGTTTAGTTCGTTAACATTAATGCGTTAAGTGTCATGAAATAACAATGAACAATTTTTACTGCTTTTTTTTTCAGATTGATGTCAAATTGTAAATATAAAAAAATAAATGTTATATATATGTGTGTGTGTGTGTGTGTGTGTATAACATTTATACATATCTGTCATCATAATTATAAACACTGGTTTGTAGTGCAAATAGTTTTTCCGTTTACTGCACTTTGTTATTCTTCTAGTTATTTCAATTGGAAGTCTCTCACGTTCACATAAAATCGCTTACTTCCGGTGGATATAAAGGCAATTATGTGTATATATTTCTATTTACAAACATAAATGTAACATTTGCATCAGATCGGGTAACATGGACAAGTATATAATATTTAATACTTGTGGTTAGGACTGTGAGGTTTGATTTCCCCAGAAAATGTAGTCATCTAACAAATAAAGTTGGTTAAAGTGAGGTTCATTCTGGCCTGGACAAATGTGCATTCAGAAAGGCTCAATGTGTGCCAGCAACTCAATATGGCCTGCTGGGGCACTAAGTGCATATTTTCAAAGACATGATAAGCATCACTTTGGAGTTCACAAGATGGACGGGGAGCTGCCGTCAGTTCAGTTCATGTTCTTTTTGCTGAAATTGCATTACAGGCTCTGTGAAAGAGAACATTTAGTTCCATGGTTAACCTTTTTAGGCCCTCATATCTGAAACCTCATTGTGTTTCTTCTATGATGCCATACCAGTTGTCGATGTCTGTTTGCTGTTTGACGCGTAGTGAGAAGTCAAACAGGGTAACCTTCAATCTAGTCATCTATTGAGATTGTTTTTTCTGATTTGTTTTTCTTTCTGTAATTTCATTTCACTCCGTAGCAGTCACTCCAAACCCTGTGTTATGCATTATAGCGCAAAGTTGAATGATTTGGTTTTGGACCTGTCTACTTACAATTATTCATGCAGATGTTGTAACTCTTTGAATGTTTCATTATGATTGAAAAGTTGGATATTTTTTGAATCTTCATTTTTGAGCTACACTCTATGACTTATCAAACAAAAACTAGTTGTACAGAAAAGTACTCAGCTAGTCAGTTGGTCAGTGTTTGCCTTGACTCACCTTACCCCAGAGTCATAAACAGAGTCATGAACCACTTGCTTATAGCTTCTGTCAGTTTTTGGCTGCCTCTTGATTTGTTTCAGGCTAATTTTGGCTTGCATTTGAACCAAATGAAGTCAGACCATCTCAGATGTCTGCTGCGTGCGGTTCAAAAGCGTATGTGCTATAATTTGATTTTCAATTTCAATTCGATTCAAAGTATATTTACAGTACAATTGCAACTGAACTCATGTGATACACTAGTTGACTAGTTATTGTAAACCCTACACTGTCACTGCATTTGATTTAAGATTCTTCTCGATTGATAATAATGTTTAAGTATGCATGTGTATAATATGACGGCGGATGTAGTATGAATTGTATCATACTACATCCGCCATGTTGGTATTGTCAAGCCCACAGTATTCTACAGTTTTAACGTGAATGTGCCATGTATGCGTACAGCCAAATGCATAGCCTTTCAAAGTACATTAATTTTGATAGTATGCACAAACCATAAAATAGATGGACAACGCACCTTCACTCACTTCTATGGTAGAAAAGTGAACCCGGGACCCTAGTCTGCGCAGAAGTGAGCTCGGAGCCAGCGTCTGCGCAGTAATGAGCATGAAGTGGAGCCGCAGTTTCAAGGCCCCGCCCGCAGAATTGGTTAATACAGTTTACTGCAGAACAACTCATTATGTCTGTGTGAAATAAACAGTTATAGAGATGTAGAAATTATAGTTAAAGCTCCAATCTCCTTCCGAAGATCCCGAAAAAAGTCCGTTGGTGCCTCAGTGACTACTTCGCTCAGAGAAGCTTTCAATTTTAACTGTCAATCTCATCTTTCAATCATAACGTCATACCCCCATATTTATAGCATTAAATAACTAACTAAAACCAAACTTATTTAAAAAACGAACACTTGTAGTTACAGCTTGATACAAACTACCTAAAATGACAGAAAGCTTATTTGAAAAAAAAAAATATTTGATGTGTAATTAGATTGTTTAGTTTGTCTCGCGTCACATTAGATTACATGGAGGGCGGGGTTTATGGTTTATACTGGGTCCAGCCACCTGGGGGCGATCAACTTTTTGGCTTCACTTTTCAGGATGCGTGTGGCACACTTGGCACACGGACACATGCTTACTAGAAAGTTTCATCTTTGTCCAGTGTCTGCACTATTTTTCTCCACAAGTTATGACCAATAAAAATGTCTTTGCACTCGTTTAAACTAGAAATGTGTGTACCCCCTCACATATGAACTAAACAATGACCATTTCCAGTAGCTTGTTTTTTTTCCTACATTTCTTACTAATTAGCGCAAAGAAATGTAAGGCGCATGTGCGAGTTGAGTGTACAGTACACAGTATGCAACTTTAGAGAAATTGGTTTGCACATACACACTATGTGCGTTCTAAGCTGATTACTAAAATTACATCACACGCACAGGCGTAAAAAGAGAAGAATACTTTGGCCTCAGATGTCTCTGCCATTTACACTTTGACAACTCCTGTCACATGGCCTCATTGGATAGTAAAGGGCCCATTGGATGTGCACTTCAGAATCACAGTAGTAGTGGAAGGTCATCTGAATGTTTTTCACACAGAGTTATAAATACCTCACATTTAGATGTTTTGCTAATTTGACACTGCTTTTAGGTGAAGTAGGGAAATAGGCATTTTTGGACACATGGCTTGTTTATTATTGCCACTATTTAAACATTGCACATTTTTTTCTAGTAATCTTTTTTTCCTATATTGATTTTACACATTACTCAAACATTTCTGCTTCTCTGAATGTGTGTGACTCTCAACACAGTAGCAAGGCTTTGTTGTTTGACCTACAGGGGGAAGATTGAGGTTGCATACTAATAAACGTCCTAAATTGAGATGATTGATGTCGCTAGCCACTCCCCTGTACTGCCTGTGACCTTCCCTAGAGTGTCCCTCTCTGTGTCTCTTCATCATGTCTCCGCATCTCAAATTTAAACGCATTCAAATTTGTTTCACTCGCCCTGTTTCGGTAACAAAAATGGCTAGCGTGAGGAGCTAAATTGTCACTATTAAGCACAGTCTTCACTCTCTCCTGTCTTTGCATGTGAAAATCAAAGGTGAAAGAAGTCACGTCCATCCTCTGTTCTTCTCTGTTTACTTTGTTCTACCTTTCTCTCACCCGTAACCGCCTCCCGCTTGGTGAACTCTGAATGCACTTTGACTCTTTGACAGGCACTTTTCAGGCATTTGGCCTTTGTGTGTGTGTGTGTGTGTGTTGAAGCCCCTTCGCATATTCCGACAGCATGGTGACTGCCACCCGGAGGTCAGGCAGTTTACGGCCCGGTCTCTACTGCCCTTTGCTGTGATCACTGGGCCGCCCCCGCAGGGTTCAGTCAGTTTGCGGCCCAGCCGGTGCTACGCTGTGCTGGAATCAGTCAGTTTGCAGGATTGATGTCTGTTTTACACAGCTCTGGAAACCCTGACCTCATGCTGCTATGGCCGAGGCCCTACCGTTGGGCACTCATTCATTTGTATGGACACAGAACTGTGATTCTGAGGTCAAAAGGAATTTTAAGAATAGACATTATTGTTTTCGCACTTTACTGGGATTCACAGTTTGTGGTGTACTGTGTGACATTCCCTTGTTAACTAACGGAAATTTTCATGTGGAGCATGTGGGGTTCCCTAGATCATGGAAAAGCTGGAAATTGCAGGGAGTTGTAATTTCATTGTTCCTATTGTGCAATTTCTATAAAATAATTAAAAAAAACAAAATAGAAAAAAAAAACCTTATAGGCAGTCACAAATGACTTATTAAAATCCATTGTGTGGGAACACTGAACAAGGAAACTTGAAATAAAAACATATTTTGGACTCTGTTGAGAGTTTAATCTGTTTCCCAACCTTTTTGTCTTATATTCCACCATCAAGTACCCCTTCACCAATGCCAAATCAGAAATTTGTTCATTTTGACTCATGCTAGATATTTATTGCTATTATTAATAATAATAATACTAATATTAATAACAATACTACTACTACTACTAATACTAATACTAATAATAGTAATAATAATTGTGTTTGTTGTTGTATTCCTTAAAGGGTAATCAATCATATTTGCTTTTTTCTTAATCTTTTTGAGCACCCCCTAGAACCAGGCCAACTTTATTGGGAATCACTACTTGGGACTTTTAATGTTTAGGAATGTGAACGCATACTAGATCGTTTCACTAGAGTGTATACTTGCCTTCTTTCCACGATTGTTGAGATTGATTACTGAAGCTTGAGTATGTATGCTTATTTTATTTTATTTTATTTTATCTTATTTTATTATTTTATTTTATTTGTTCAACACATACTAGATAGTTTCACGAGTGTTTGCTGTGTTTGCTTGCTCCTTACCACTATTGTTGAGATTTATTAGTGGAGCCATGAGTATGTATGCATGTTTATTTTATTTTGTTTTAATTATTTGTTTGGCAAAATTTTCCCTTGACATGTCCACTATGTTTTATTTATTTATTATTTATTTATTTATTAGGATCCCCATTAGCTGATGCAACAAAATGCATCCGCAACTCTTCCTGGGGTCCACACAAAACACATAACACAAATAAGAACACACTACACATTCAATACACAGATTAACATATTACAAAACATAAACAACCAATGCACAATCATACACTGAAACCACAAATTCTCATAAAATACAGATGTACATACTGTATATACATGCACATATACATATATAATATATATATATATATATATATATATATATATATATATATATATATATATATATATTAGAGGTGGGGGAAAAAATCGATTCTGTTCAGTATCGCGATATTTTGCGCCCGCAATTATATCGATACAGTAGCGCAAAGTATCGCAATATTTAATTATAAAATTATCTGTTTTACTTCCGGGTTTTCTCGGAGTTTACTCTGATAGTTTACATTCGCGTATTACATCCACAAGGAAGCACTTGTTGCGGTGCTTTGTTGTCGTGCATTCAACTGGAAATTCAAATGAAAATGTAGATGCCAAGTGTAAGTTTAGCATAGATATATTTCCACTCGCTGAACCCTGACTGAGCGCTTGAGACTTTCGCTCTCCGTGACTCCGTCAAGCGATCATTCTGTGTGTGACCAGACGGGCTAACTTTATGGTGTGACCCAGCACCGTACTCTAGTGTGAAGGCGCGCGACTCGCCGGCACGTTTCTCTCACGCACGCAAAGAGAGTGAGAGAGTTAACGTTACATTATACCACGCAAAATCGACGCGCTACATGTAAACGATTTCTTGTTTGTATTTTCCTGTCAAAATAACTGAGTTCATCTGGTATTATTCAGCTTTTAAGAACAATCAGAAGAGATGCCGGTTTCTCCGGTAGTGGGTGGAAGTGGAACTAATGCGCAAACGGCAATCTTATTGGATGGCACCCATGCCTGTTTTAATTTCAGCAAATCAGAGCAAACTAATGCTGTCAAATGATTTACATTCATGAACCAAGCAGCTCATTTGTTGTAGGCCTTAGGCCTATATTATATTTTTTTTATAGACTATAGTTGTATATTGTCATTATTATTAGTAGAATTAGTAGTAGGATTATCTTTTAATAATAATTACTATTATCTTACTTTTTTTTTACAGAAACACTGAATGACCAACAATATCGTAAGCACCACCAGTTCAGTTTAAGTTCAGTTAAAATGACAAATATGCATTCATGCATGATTATCAAGTTTTAGTTCTAACTACTGAAGTTCTATAATTAAATAGGCTAATGCTTGATTATCATAATATAATGCTTGATTGACTGATTTTAAGAGTGTACATTTAGATATTTAAAAAGCTGTGCCATTCAATAAGCTGATTTTGTGGAATTATATATAAAAGTTTTTGCAGTTCAGTTAATGTGTAGAAGATAATGTTCACAGAATTAAATGTGACATTTGAAGTGAGTTGAGTCTTATTTTCCTCTATTTTTTGTAATGCCTTTGAATAATATGGGGGGCATGAATCGCAATATATTGTAGAATCGAATCGCAATACTTGCTGTATCGCAATATGTTAAGAATCGCAATAATATTGAATCGTGGGCCAAATATCGCAATACTATCGAATCGTCACATTTTTGCCAATTCCCACCCCTAATATATATATATATATATATATATATATATATATATATATATATATATATATATATATATATATATATATATATATATATATATATATATATACATATATATATATATATATATATATATATATATATATATATATATACATATATATATATATATATATATAATATATAATATATATATATAATATATATATACACACATAAACATACACACATACACATCACATATAATACACTCTATCTACTAATATCAGCCAACATAAAAAATTCCTTTATTTGTTTTTTAAAGCCAATATTATTTTGAGTTTTAAGAATATGACCAGGTAAAGAGTTCCATTTAACCATAGCTCTATACAGCACTGTGCATTGTTTTGAGTTTGTTCTGGATTTTGGAATAATATATTTACCAGTAACAGGATGCCTCGTGAGATATGTATGTACATCAGAACTCATAGTAAGACGCTTATACAGACAGTCAGGAGTTTTCCATACGTTAATTTTGTGTATAAATCCAAGAAGTGATACTTTTAACCTCCCCTCAACCGTTACCCAGAAGAGTTTGCCGTGCATTTTGTTAAGATCAGCCCTTACTGTACAACCAAGGGCTAAACGAGCAGCTCTATTCTGAACCCTCTGTAGTTTCCCTAAATTCTTCTTTGTAGTTCCTGACCAAACCACAGAGCAATAATCTAAGTGTGATAACACTAGGGTCTGCAACTCATGTTTAGTTAAATATAGAGTTAAAAACAAACAACACCTCTTAACTACAGATATATTTCTCCCCATCTTTTTCACCACCTCGTCTATATGTCGTCTATGTGAATGAATGAATAACAGTAGCTTATCTAGAAAAATAGCCTTTGCATTCACATAGTGCCTATTTGCTGGATTCTTTCTTGCGCTTTAATGAAAGCTGTCGGAGTGGGATTTTGAGTCAATTGGTCTTGGCTCTGCCATAACTGAAGTCTTGACACAGTGACATTTATTATCAGGACAGTAATTAAATCATTGGATAAGCATGATCCAGCGAACTCATTGAAAACGTGTCTGAATATAAACGTCATAATCAGACCTAAATATTCAGACCAGACCTCACCATGTCTGATTGATTGAATCTGAGAATTGATGAGTTGAGTTTGAGGCTGGTTAACTCTTCAAAAATAGTCATTGTGTTGTGTTAATTAGGAGGTTACAGTACACTTCATTTTTCCTTGTCAGATTGAGGGAGGTCCCAGATGTGCGGGCGGGTTCAAACGCAAAACACCCTACATCCAAACGCAGAAATAATGACTTTTCTTCCTCTTCACCCCTGAATTTCGCTGTGATATACAACTTGCAATTAAGCATGGCTTGGTGATTTAGTGATTAATGTCAGAGTGAGTCCTACAGGAGCAGCACAGGAGTCCTGATCAGCATCTTGTGCTGCCTAACAGCTCTTCTCCTATTACCGGCAAGATGGAAGACTCCATTTACCATTCCCTAACCTTTATGACAGCCAACTCTTTAATCAGGGCTTTATTTCCTTTGTAACACTTCAAGTCATACACAAATGTCAGAGCGCAAGAGAGGCTGCCACGCTGAAGCAGAATGTGAGTTTAGTGATTTATAGGCCTCAGCTCTCCTTGCATGTTGTGGGGGGCTTTTAATTTTTATTGAAGGACAACACTAAGTAAATTGTCTAGCGTTTAAGAGCGAGGTAAAATGGAAAAGGATGCAAGTTCTGAGTCATGCACGCCTACATGCTAAAGCAAGGCCTTTCGCAAAAGGACCCGGTGAAAAATCTCTAGGCTGAGGTGGTTGTAGCTGGTTTCTGGTCAGGCAGGCCTGGTTTATAGAGTGCTTTGGGCACTGTATGCATGTACTCACATTATGTTGATTTGTTTATTTAAATAACTCCCGTTACCCCGGTAACCCTGTAAACAAAGCAGCTGCACTACTTTCTGTTTCTGAACAGAATTGAAATGTTTTAAACAGCCATTCAGCCATTCACAGCACCAAATACTTAAATACTTGAACATAATAGGCTATTTATTTTCACACTTACACGTCACACTTAAAATGTCATTTATATATCAGTGACTACAACATGCCCTAAATATTGTTTGAAAATGTTTTGATTCTTTATTGTTTGGTCACACTTTACAGTAAGGCTCCAAGCCTTACTGTAAAGTGTGACCGAACAATAAATCAGAGCAAGCTCTCATACTATCAGTTTACTTTTGATATTAATAATGTTATTAAATGTTGAAATGAACTAAAATTAATAAATGCTTTAGAGTATTTTTCATTGTCAGTTTGTTATCCAATAAATAATTCATTAGTTAACATAAACTGACAATGAAAAAATAGTATTAATAGTTTATTAATTAGTTAACATAAACTGACAATGAAAAATACTTCTAAAGCATTTATTAATCTTAGTTAATTTCAACATTTATTAACATTATTAATATCAAAAGTTGTAACTGTATTATTTAATGGACCTGAGCTAAGTTGTATATTTTTTTAACTAAACGTTAACAAAGATTAATAACTTCTGTAACAAGCTATTTCTCATTGTTAATGTTAGTTAAATGCATAAGGTTAATTAATGAGACCTTATTGTAAAGTGTTACCTATTTTTCATTATAATTATTTTGGAATTTAATCTGATTGAAACATTTGTTTACTTTATACATTATTTATTTATTGTATTTAAATGTTCAGCTCTTTTTGTTATTAAACCTGTTGTAGTATGACAACACTTTTTTTTCCAACTTATTTCAATATCGTGATAATACCAACATGAAAATTTGATACAGTCACATGCCTATTTATTAAATATTTATAAGTTTGTTTTAAAATGTATTTTAATTAGTTTACTTAATATCTTCTTAAATGTGTGGGTGGCTTTGTCACATTCTTGACAGATGTGAATGTAATGTGTAATTATTAGTAATATTTAATGTGAAAGTATATGGATTAAATTAGAGCAAGCCCTCGTGATATTCTGAGCCTCCTCTATGATCCCTGCTGACCCTAATTTTGATGTAATGCCTCCCATTTGAATCCACGTTCTCCCGTGAAAGTTGTGTTTACATGCTTAAACCTCTCTTGTCTCCCATAGTTAGATCTCTTAACAGAGTCAATATTTCATTTTTTCATTCATGTTCCCCACACAGTATCTGTTTTATTTGGCCCACATCAGTGCCACGTTGTTTCGTATGAGTGTACTGAGGGGCTCTTATGTGCATTAATAGAACTATTTGCTTTGGTGGAAATTGAAGGCCTGATAGGGTCCTAAAACGGGCATGTCGTTTTGCTCTCTGTTTGCTGTTTCTGTTTCTGTTTAGCTGTGAAAGCTTTTGATTTAGCCCCATTCCCCAGGGTGCTATTCAGTTGAATAAGCAACAATGGTTGTGTAGTGCACAAGGGCACCCTCTTCTCTTTCTCTCTTAACCCAAGATCAGAGGTGGACAAAGTACACAACTTCCTTACTTGAGTGAAATTACAGATAGTACTGGTCAAATATTACTCCGTTACAAGTAAAAGTTATATAGACCGATTTTTACTGTAAAAGTACAGAAGTACTTGTTTTTAAAAGTACTTAAAGGGTTAGTTCACCAAAAAATTAAAATTATGTCATTAATGACTCACCCTCATGTCGTCCCAAGCCCATAAGACCTCCGTTCATCTTCGGAACACAGTTTAAGATATTATAATTTAGTCCGAGAGTTTTCTGTCCCTTCTGGCTGCTCGAGTCAACAAGTCAATGATTCAATGATATGTTCAGAGCGAGTTCACAAGTCTGACTGAAAATGAGCCAAGAACCGGGAGATCTTCGGAGCTTGAGTGTACGCATGACTGAAGGTGCAAAAAATAAGATTCGAATGCCGAATTTTAGGATTGATTGCTGTAAATGAAAATCTTATTTAGGTTAGTTAGTTGTTTGTGACTATCAGTACTTTTTACATTTAATACTTAAGTACATTAAATATAATGTACTTTTGTACTTTTACTCAAGTAAAATTGAAAAGTGGTACTTCATACTTTTATTTGAGTAATAATTTATTAGGGTATCTGTACTTTTACTCAAGTATTTGATTTGTGTACTTCGTCCACCACTGCCCGAGATCCATCCAGCTCGACATGGATCGTTTTCCCTTTCCGAGCTGCTTTTCCTAGTACAGTGTCATCTTACTCTTCCTCTCTGTGGCCAACACCCTTTTCCTCCTCAGCAGCTTTCATAAGCTCAGTAAAGCATGGCCTTCAATTCCCTTGTTCTAGTGTTTTCACTTAAGATCTGGAGTGATGAGCAAGAGTGTTTCTGGCTCAATCCTTGAGCAAAGGCCTGTGTTGACAGGCATTATTATTTATTTGTCATGGTGGATGTAATAAGCTGTAGGTACAGCA
Organism: Tiaroga cobitis; assembly: GCA_030578255.1. Classification (NCBI taxonomy): domain Eukaryota; kingdom Metazoa; phylum Chordata; class Actinopteri; order Cypriniformes; family Leuciscidae; genus Tiaroga; species Tiaroga cobitis. The sequence goes on from CM060603.1 coordinate 37,675,306, forward strand.
TGGAGAGCCCTTGATTTATTGCTCTGTCGACCACCACTAGCGGGACGTCTGCTGTAGCGTGCAGGATGAATACGCCGCTGTCAGCGCTGTCCATCCTTCTCTCGCGCTCCACTCCCTCCTAACACCTAACCCATTTCATGCCAGAATACATAAACAATCTTTCATTATTTTGACGCCTTTTTTCATATTTGCTCTTCGTGGAACATGAAAATAAAGGGGTTTTCCTTTTGGTGTTATTTTATTGCGTTTGCACATTTATCTGAATGTGCATCTCAAATCGGCTGACATGTCATGTGGGGTTGGATTGATTTTTGCCACAGTTGTCTTTCTCTGGCCTGTTATTGACTACAGCTATTTTAATGGTATTGTACAAATAGGGGAAATCGGGGATAGTTGTCACATTTTACTCCAGCAAATTTTTCTTTGTGTTGGTTAATTTATGTGGGGCAAGTTGTCACAATAGGAACCTGCAATTTAAATAACCTATTAAAGTTTATTTAATGATCTTACCTGAATCCTTTAATGAAACACCCAAAATGTAAAGGGATGCAAAAAGTGGTCATACATACAAAATTATACATTTTTATCAATGAAATGTTTTTATAATAATATAATATAATATAATATAATATAATATAATATAATATAATATAATATAATATAATATAATAGCATATATAATTGTAACGGTGGTCTTCAGCACGTACAACGATAGAGTTTACACAGTCTTTATTTAGAATAACAAACACTCAGGAGATATCTTAGAACACAAAAGAGAAAATGCAAACATAAAACTGAAACGTGAACCGACAAGGGACTAAACAAAACAGAGTTTAAATACAAAACTAATATAATGACTAAAAGGTGATAATACGCAACTATAGAAACAAACAAAGATATGAAGATAATCAGTTACCAATGAAACCAGAACTAAACGGTGTAGGCAAAACAAGAACTAACAGAACAGGATAACAAAATAGAAATCCAATCGTGACAATACTATAATATAATATAATATAATATAATATAATATAATATAATATAATATAATATAATATAATATAATATAATATAATATAATATAATTAGTGCTTTCAAATCGATTAATCGCATCTAACATAAAAGTTTGTGTACACGCACACACGCACGCACGCACGCACACACACACAATATAACATACACTTTATTTTAAGGTGTCCTTGTTACAGTGTAATTATACAGTTGTTAAGTTCTGAGTAATATTAATTAACAAGAAGTACTTAGTATATAGGGGTTAGGGATAGGGTTGGGTTTAGGGTTAGTTGCATGCAATTATGTATACTTTACTGTTATTACTACAGTAAGTACATGTAACATGTTACAATGACAAAACCAAAATGTACTATACATGTTTAATTGTACTTATAGTTATGAGATACTGTGACAATTAACCTACACAATGTCAAATCATTCATTCTTGAATTATTTGACATTATCTATGTGTGTATGATCTCATCTGTTGGACGGATATGGATATTGGATCCGGGTGTCTGAGGAGCTATAGATGACGGAGGTGAGGGCAGTGTCTTGTGGGTTTCCGCTGCCGTATCCCCCTGCATTAGTGTCGCAGCGGATCTGATGTTTGGACTATGAGTGCCATATGAAATATCATGCCCTCGCCGCTGTCAAAGGCACAGCACCAGACCTATTCCATCAACTTAATATTTCATGCTAAACCAATCACATTTGGTTAGTGGCTCAGTGTAATCTAATCGGGTACCATTAAAAAGCGACACCTCCCCCTTCCCAAGTGCAGGACTCCTGTACAACCTGAAGACCTGGATGAAATCTGAATGTTCTGGAAATATGGCCTAATAGGGCTGGTGGAGAGTGACATGCCTTCTGTCTTCACAATGTCCTGTTTTTGGCAGACTTAAAAGCTTTGCAGGGGTAAGAGATTTACTAAAGTGGAACTGACTTGGTAAATAGGGCTTTCGTTTATTAGTGTTTTTTTTTTATCTACAAACAGGACAGAGGAAGATACTTAGCTCGCATATCAGGAAGGAGACGGGACCGTAGCAGTGGCGTGGGGTGGGGGAGAGCATGAGACAAGAGTTAATTAATATGAGAAATTTGTTTTGTGTTCTAATAAAAGGCTCAGCTAGGGCGGCTTGTCACTTAAGCCCGGCTCAGCTGAATGTCTGAAGGGTTTTCTCAGTGTAATCTGTGAATAACATTACACTCGGCTTCACAGACCTAACACCAAGCGTGTAATAGCTGAATTAATGCTGCCGAATGCTGATAATTATACATTACAATCCGGTTTTTAAAGGCACAAATAAGTGTTAATTATGTAGAAAACAAGATCTTCTCAGTCCGCGCTGCTGGAGCCAAACTGTCATTTGTTATTCCCTGCAGGAGGCCTTGCCTTCCTCATGGGTTCATTTTGGTATTTTTCATTTCTTTAGCATAGATAAACGATCATAGATTTCATAATTTAGCATTTCTTTAGTTACTATGTTTTTTTTCCCTTCTTGGTTATCATCACTAACTGTATGGTTAATAGCAATCATTAGTTGTCTGGCAGGGTTGGGGCGTGCTCAGATGTGGGCAGTGAACTGAGAATACTCATTTGGTCGCTGAATGCAGGTTTGACAGGCCCCATTTATAACTAGCTCATTCTATAATGTCCATCCTATTCATAATAACATTTGCTTGCTGTCTAATTAGAAGTGTTGAATGCAAACAGCTCTGGACTGAAGATTAACTGAATCTGTTTATCCATCATTGTGTGTTTTTTTGTTGTTGTTTGTTTTTTATTCAGGGTAAAAAAACATTCATTAAGTACTTGGTTCTCGGAAAATTCTTTAGGGAGATTATTGTTCAATGAAAACATCAAAAGTAAAAAAAAAAAAACCCCACAATTTCCATGTTTATGGCTCTTATGCAAACATCCAGGCTTTAATGAAATTTGCCATGATGATAACCACAGAGTTATTACAGTTAAAGGGATAGCTCACCCCAAAATAAAATTTGCTGTTAATTTGCTCATCATACTCATTAGGCCATCCAAGATATAGGTGACCTTTTTCTTTAGTAGAACCGTAAATAAGATGTTTAGCTGAAACAGTGGTCCTTGGTGATTCATATAACATAAGTCAATGACTGCTGTCACTTTGGGAGTCAAAAAATATATACAGGCAAAAAAACAAAAAAAATTACCCGTGGCTCCTGATGATACATTGAAGCGAAACGATTGGTCTCTGCAAGAAATCGAACATTATTTTACCTGTAATCCATAGCCGCGTTCACGACAGTCTGGAGCGCGAGCTTCTTGTCGCATAATGACTTATGCGCAGGAGCTCAAACGTTGGGAATCGCCAATCTTCCCTTTTGAGATTCCTCAAGGAAATGTAATCTTAATTTTTTATATAGATTGCGGCATCCAGGATAAGCACAAGTACCATTTTGATGAACGTTTGCTCCCACACATATGTCATACTGTGACAGGAAGCTCGCGTTCCAGACTGTCATAAACACGCTCAGGGCCGTTTGCCAATGCTGTGGATTACAGGTAATAATGTTGTAAATAATGTTCAGTTTCTTGCAAAACTGATCGTTTCACTTCATAAGACCTCAATGTTTCGTCAGGAGCCACAGGTATTACTTTAGTTTGGCCTGTATATGTTTTTTTTTTACTCTCAAAGTGACGGTAGCCATTGACTTGTATTAAATGAATCACCAAGGACAACAGTTTCAACTTAAAATCTTCTTTACTGTTCTAAGGCATTTGCATTTTGGGTGGCCTGAGGGTGAGTAAATTAACAGCAAATGTTAATTTTTGGGTGCACTGTCCCTTTGTCACTTACCAAATTATTATTTTTTTGACATATTAATACTACGTTTTATGTATCCCGGTAATAAAATGTCAGCCTTTGAAGTACTTTAGAGTACAAAAGTAGATGCCATAGTATACGATTATGGTTTTTATTCAGTACCATCGTGTATATTGAAGTAACATGGTATTAGCATATTATACAATCACTGTACGATGTTAGTCCCATAGTACTTTTTGTTATGGTTTACAAATGTAGTGTAGCATTTAGCATATTAGCCTATGCATTGCAACAGTACATATGTCAGGTATATGCATGTTAGCTAATATTACACAAATCTCTAGATTGTCACTCAGTGGTCAGATATTTCTGAGTATGGAAAACCATTTTGTTTCTCGAGCTTCATTATCTTCCTGAAAGCACAGCACAACTCTTTTCTTCTATTCTATTGAGTAAATGGTGCACATTAGCATAGCTAGTCTAGCGGGCTCCTGTCAGTGGTGTTTCTCTGCAGGAGCCAGTGCAGAACACTAGAAGTCTCTTCAGAGCTCCGCTGCTCTCCGGCTAAACCACAGCTGACACGGGCCTGATGAGCCCTTAATTAGTGATACATTTTCTCTGTGTGATTTCTATTGATGTGTGGGCAAGAAAAGACAAATTGAGCTGCCGCCTGACCTGAGTACCAATTGTTTCAGAAAATCCAGTAAACATCTCTCTCCCTCCCCCTCTCTCTCAATGCCATCCTCGATTTCTCTCACCTTTCTTTTTACTTTCCACCTCCCTCTCCCTCCTTTCTCTCCCACTCTCTCCCTTGCCTGTCTTTTCTCGTTCTTTCGCGCTTACTCTCTCTCCACCTGACTTTGTCGATTGTGCTTGCATGTGTGTGTGCTTGCCTGCATATGTTTGTCTGTGTCAGTGTGCATGCGAGAGATAGTGAGTAGTTTGGTGAGGAGACGAGCTTTGGCATTAGTGTTTTTGCTTGCCTGTGCAATAGAAGGTGACGTGCGTCAGGGCCCCGAACGACCGGCCGTCAGTCGCAGATGCAGATGGGGGCTGAGCGGCTCCCTAGCGGCGAGGTGTCTGCGCCAGCTCCCTCTCGCCGTGATTGCGGGATCCTGGATGAAGTCGGCACTGACAAAGTGCAGTGATTGATGGATGGACGAAGTGGATGAGAGAACGGTTGAGGGTGAGGGGGGGCCGGGGGTGGCGAGTTTAACGCAGGCAAACGGGGATAGACAGAGAGGAATGACCTGTTGTGGTATTCAGCCATGCAAAGCTACACTGCAATTTACTCGCTGCTAACTGAGCGCACCCAGGATCCTTTGCATCTGTAAAGATTTGGCCCCAGTGTGCATGAGGGCTTTTGACAGCCAGCAGGGGCTGCATGATTTCAGATAGTATTGTTTTACGGCTGTGTGCGTAGACTCTGAGCCAGGGCTGTCAGAAGTGTGCATTTTATGTTTCTGCTTAATGGTGAGCATGGAGGCTCGGATGTATCCGTGGGATTTTATGGAGTCATCAATACAAAGCCACAAATCATGGCACTTCTTTATAGAATAAATAAAATGCTAATTTCAAAGAGTGTGTGTGTGGGGGTTCTTTTTAGTTCCGTTTAAAGAAAACAAATACAGGTATTTGCATAATTTGCGCTGTGTATGATTTTATATATGCTAAAATAGTGGAAAGTATAAGAGAGAAGTGTTTTTTTTTTCCGGAAAATGGTACTAAAAGTGAAAATGAGTGAAATTCTCTTGCATTACTAAACAAGAAGAATGTAGTTAATATGTATTTTATGAGTCATTTCCCTTCAATGTTGAGCTCCATGGCTTTTTATATTAAATATGCAGTGCATCACAAACCTCAGGTAAATCATCCATGGCGTAGTATTTTCTAGAGGGCTACAGCTGACAACTATTGTGTTAATTGATTAATATGTTACAATATAAAGTGCAGATTAAAATTCAAAAACTGATCACATTTTAGAAGCAGCTGCGTAGGTTAACTAACCAAAGTTATTAATCATAATACAATTTTTTTTGGACCCAGGAAATACCCTAATATAGGCTTGCAAAGTTATGTCACTAATCTTTGCAGAGAACCTTTGTTCGGACAAAAAATAAATAAAAATGAAATTATCAATTATCATCAATTAAATTTTAGTATTTGCATCCCTAATTTTAAGGTAGGTTTCAACTTTTTGGGATCAGCACACTATAGTAGTCACTTTCTAGCCCTTGAATATGTAATGGTGGTTGGAGGTTGAGCTAGGGGGCCGATAACCTTGGTGTCCTGACCAAACCCTTCCTGTGCAGTGTAGGGAAAAGAAGTGAGCGGTTGGGCTGTGGGATGGATTCTCATTACGCCTGGACCTGCTCTACATTAGATGTCACGGGTGGCAAGGAGGGCCATTCCAAGATGAAGACTAATACTGCTGGCCTCAGGAACTCCGATTAGAATCACACTCATTACTCAGCGCCACTGACGGAAGCAATTTAAAGGCCTCGTCCATACTGTACAAGGGGCAGGGCAGACCTCTGTCACACACACACACACACACACACTCGCTCTCTCCCCCACTACTTTGACTGCTTCCACCAAGGACATTTGGAGGCCAACCGTTTCCCTAATTTGCTTTGCGTTTTTCCTCTCATTTACTTAATCAGGGCGAAGATCCCAACAAGGCTGCTTTCCATATGCAACTCTAAATGGTGTTTTGAACACAAAGCAGCAATGGAAGCAATGGAAGACTGGAGTATTGATACAAATGTAACGTGATCTTAAAAAGCCTACTCTCACTTTCTGACCCCTCGCTAAAGATTATGTGATCAATACGTGTCAGCCGTTTGTCAGGGATGGCGATTTAGAAAGGTGTGCGACACTCTCGCACAGCAAGGTTACGGTTTCAGTGAAGCCCTGATGACAGCCAGCCAAAAGAATAACAATCAGCTGGAGCAGTGAGGTGCCTGCCATTCAATAATGAATGATCGCGGCATCAATTAGCCGCCGCCGCTGTGGAAACTCTAAAATTGTAATGAGAGATGCGGCTACGTGCTAAATCGCTGCACCGTCTTAATGTCAGATTGTGTCTGGGAAAAGCAGCATTCCTCTTATGATTTTGAGTCGCAAACGGGGCTGTTTGATAAATCGCCTGTGCAAGTGTTTGCATATCATCATTTCCTTCAATTGACCTTGACGAGTCAGTTTGACAGGGCCAATGTGCAGAATGAGATGGAAAATGAATGACAGGGCAGAGGCAGACAGGGAGTCATTCTTCTGTGTGATTGCCTTAGAAATGTTGCAAATATGCACCTGCGTAACTTTATTGCTTTAAAGAAGTCATTTCAGTTGCAAAACTTGTAACATTTGTTTTTGTAAGAGTGTCACGTGCAGTTTTGTTATTGAGTGTTTCTTCGTGTACTTTTATGTCCTGCGGGTGAGTTGTTGTTTATTTTATTTTTTGTATTTTTTTAATTATTTAAACATTTTTTCATTTTTTATATATTTTTTATTTTAGTTCTTACATTTCAATTTAATTGAAATTATTAACAGATTTCACAGTTTTTTTTATATTTGTGAAGGGTACAAGAAGGGCAGGCAATCTTAGAAACATCATTTATTTGAGCTACTTTTCATATTGTATTGTACTCTTTTCTCAAACAAAAACTTTAAATCTTAAAATCCTTCTTTTTTTATTAATCTAATCAAAGAGTGAAATAAACACAACACGTCATTATTTATTGTCTTTATATTTTACACAAATCCCAACAATGTCAGTATACTTGGGATTAAATATGAGACAAGAAAACAAAGAAAAAAACCTTGTGAACAAAATGTATGTAGTGTGTGTGTATATATATATATATATATATATATATATATATATATATATATATATATATATATATATATATATATATATATATACACACACTATATACACATATATTAGGGGTGTAACGGTACACAAACATGATGGTTCGGTACGTACCTCGGTATTGAAGTCACGGTTCGGTACGGGTTCGGTACAGCAGGGGGGAGAAAATTAAACACAAACTTGCTTTTTTTATTAAACTGTGTTTTTTTTTAACAAATGTGTATGTGTGTTTAAATAAATTCTATCATAATAAAAAAAATTCTAAAGGATAAAAAAAAATATATATCTTAGCCCTTAATTACACATTACTGTAATATTAAAGGTTACAATTAACAATAGAGTCCAAATTATTAAATTCAGTTGCTATTTATTTTTGTATATAATAATCTCCACTCAAAAAAAAAAAAAAATGTAACTTTACTTTAAATTGCATATAAGGCAAGTTTTGTATTAACATCTAAATCTAATTATAATGTTAATTTTCTACTCCAATTCATTTTTTAAATATAATAATTTACAAAGTGGCTGTCATAACTTGTTTTCATGACAAATGTACGGTATTCAAACATACATTAAATAATCAAGACATTACTAACAGTTTCAGTAAATATAATGAATAGGCTAATTTAGTGCATTTACAAAATGCTCTTCTCTAGAGTTTATTTCTCTAATGATAATAATAATTCATTACATTTATATAGCGCTTTTCTAGGCACTCAAAGCGCTTCACATGGAAGGGGGAATCTCCTCAATCACCACCAATGTGCAGCATCCACTTGGATGATGCGACGGCAGCCATAGTGCACCAGAACCCCCACCACACACCAGCTTACTGGTGGAGAGGAGACAGAGTGATGAAGCCAATCAGTGTATATATATATATATATATATATATATATACACTAGCGAACAAACCTGCTGTCGACACTTAATGCCTGAGGTAAATGTAATGCTACTTGAAATGTTATTCTCAAGCTGTATTATTGATATCTTTCCACAGTTGAAACACTGGGAGATGTAAACATATCAATCGATCGTCTGTTCTTCTGAGCTTTTTACTGGTAGCAAACTGCGTTGCATTGCCATGCTCGCCCCCTTCTGGTTTGGAGTGTGGATCACCTGTCCATACCGTACCGTAGGGGACGAATACATGCACCGTTACATCCCTAATATATATACATAAATATATAATATACTGTAACGCAGTTAGATTTTGTGGGAAGGAGGAGGCGGGAACCGGCGAACATTCAACAGACTTTAATTCTAAAATAAACAAATACAAAATGAAAGTAAAGACAGCAGCCCCTCACGGATGACTGCTGTCACATATAACAAAACACAACATAAATCCAAGTTCCTCTCTCGCCCTTCACTGTCGTCGCTCCTACTTTTTTGCTTCCGCTCCTCCGTGAGAGATACGAGACCGGTGCGTCGCACAGGTGTCGCTCATCAGCAATTACGCCACCGGCGTATATATATATATATTCAAAGTACGTGACAAATATTATAATTGTGTGTATTTAAAGCACATAAATGCTAGGCATGAAATTATCCTTTACAAGAAAAAAGAGTTGGACATTTTCCAAAAATATTTGAAATGTAATTTCCATGAGCATCCTTTCCACCACATAATCTTATCAGACAAAATGCATAATGTGCACATTTGTTTTAAGGTGTTTCACAGCGCCCAAAGTGCCCATATAGTAGTTGAAGAAACACCCCTTTACATTGTATTAATGACTCTTTTGAGATTTGGAGTGTGCATTCTTTAGAAATGAAGGCCACATCTCTAAAATGGCACACAGTGAGAGCAAATGTCAGTTTCATGACATATGAGAGTCTGGTTGGATCGATATCTTGTGTTTGATAATGAGACATGATGAAAACAGTAGTCAGATAGTATCTGTAGAGAAGCAGGTGGTAAAACCGAAGCTAGTTAGATATCATTATAATCTAACATAACATAAATGACAGTCTACTTTTCTGTTCTGGAGAAAGCATGACATTGATAGTTTAATGCATCCCCAGAAATGCTGGAATGTTTTATTACTGTCATAAACAGGGAGCTTTGTGTCACACTGTCCATCGAGACCCATTCTCTTTGTGTATAGATCCACAAAGCACTGCAGATTGCTTAATAGTTGTCAATGGTTGATTTATTTAAGCTCGACAGCTCCATGATGGCTCTTGTGAGAAGGCCTGTCAGCCTGTCTGTCTGCGGCAGCGTGCTGAAGATACAGTAATAAAACAGCGAGAAATCCTCTTTCGTTGGTGAGCCGCCTCCTCCCTCTCCCTCGCTCCTCTCCCTCTCTCTTCCCTTCCTCTCTCTTTTTAACAAATGGGCATCAACAGGCCATGAAATAATCAATGCTGATGATCCATCTTGGGTGCTGTCGATATGTTAATGAGTCTGCCTCATCGTTATGGCGACGAGGCCATAAATCATTCGCTTTTACCAGAATGCATAGCAGCTGGTGCGGCAAACCCCTGGCCAGGAATAAAACACTGTCTTTTAACGATTAATGTCCAAACATTCTGCTGCTCTGCTGCTTGATTGTTTTCAGATGCCAAAAAAGTAGGACGGATTGTAAATCAATAAAACAATAAGACAAAGTGTTTTAATAAAAGGAGAGGTTGCGAGTAAATCATCGAGGCTCTCCATTTAGCACTGCTTCCTGGGTAACAAATAATTGGATACCTGCTGCCCAGGAGCCATTTTTAAGGTTATAAATGCTTGTGTCTTCGTGTAGTGTGAAGCACGTTGGTTATAGCTTGAGCTCTTTGTGAGTGTCTGTGAGTTTACATTTTCAGCATATAAATTTAGCGAACAAATCTTACGAACAAGATATGACATAGTTGTATCTTATGACTTGTACATAACATTAGTTAATTAATAAAGCTACACACACACACACACACACACACACACACATATATATATATATATATACTTTATTAAATATTCTTTTGACTTTTGACATTTATTTGTGTTTCAAAGATTGGTTTGGAACGACATAAGTTTGAGCAAATGATGACAGAATCTTTAATCTTGAGGTGAACTACCCCTTTAAGTTTCATGCAGTAAAGTTAGTTTGCTTGTAGCAAAGCATAGCAATGCTTTTTATTTTAAATTGCGGATTGTCTCACATAACACAACTTTAAACAACCTTTTAAAAAGTTATACTTAATACTACTTTTAATGGCCTTAAGAAATGTTAAATGTTAACATAACTAATCCCTGAAAATTACAGTGTATTTTTGCTTTTTCATTTAAAGCCATTTGAGCATTTTGATGTATAGTTAACTGCACTGATTGAGATTACATTTCCTGCTGTGCATAAATCCACAATATGTACATATTTACAGATACTTTAGGGTTATCCATTTATGCATGATACTCTGAGCACATAAATAGTGTCACATCATCCACACATTACACAGTCTGGGCAACGAGACAGAAATTATCTGTTTTTAGAGATGAATTATAATAATATGTAAATATGACAAGATTATAAAGTGTTTGTTTAATCACTGACCCGTTTCTTGGATAGAGTATGTTCTTTCAGTTATACTACTCATCTTGTATATTACACAAATCATAAACATTGGGGACTTTTTTGGATTCATAATTCCTATAAACTTTGAGTTATGATAAATCTAGAATGAATTGTACCCAGATACAGTGGCCCGCTAAAGTATTTAGACAGAGATATTTTTTATACCTTGGTCTTTTTGAATACTCAATTCTGATTGGCTGGAAGGTGTGCAATAAAACCGTTTAATGTACAGGTAGTTCCAAGTCAGTTTAATCAGTTTCTATATTATTGTACTGCTTTCATTGAGGCACACACAGACACACACACATACGTTACTCGCACACAGAGATTGCGCTGCACACACAGAAACAGGAACACAGAAACTTGTTGTCAATGCTGCCTTGCAGCTTTTAAAATTATATTAATTTGGCTACTGAATCGCTACATTGTTGCTCTGCAAGGAGGTTGTAACGTTGCTGTTTTTGAAGTAATTAAACTCACAGCTTCATTGCTAATAGAGAGACATGCATCTCTCTCTCTCTCTCTCTCTCTCTCTCTCTCTCTCTCTCTCTCGCTCTCTCGATAGGCTAATTCATTCAAATAAATGTTATAATTCAATCAAATAAATGTAACCTTACTGCACTACTTTATCTCTGTGTCTGATTTAAAGCGGACAGAATGCTAGATCTAATGAGTGGTTGCTGATGAAAATAACCGTAATTTTTTAAGTGAAATTGCAAGTGACGTGAAGTTCAATTATGTTAACCCATACTCAGACTTTGTCCTCTTCATTTAACCGATCCAAGTCCATTTTTGCCCACACATTAGGAGTAGTGAGTCGTGAACACACACACACACACACGCACACAGCAGTGGGCAGCCATTTTGCTGTGGCGCCCGGGGAGCGATTGGAGGTTAGGTGGGGAAGGGCACCTCAGTCGTTTATTGAGAATTGAACCTGCAATTGCAATTTCAAATACTGGTATTTGTTATCATTGTATTTTCTTTATTATCGTAATCGTAAACACTGGTTTCGTTGCACAAATAGTTCTGGTAGTAGTTGTCAGCTGTAGAGAAAGTTCCAGAAGCTCAGCCTGTGTTATGAGAAGTGTTATCTGCAGTGCTGAGAGGGTCTGCCAGCAGTGGGACACAGAGGGGAATATGATAGTTGTTTCTCACTGACGATGTATGTCTTCCAGGAGTACAGTTGATTGTATAGTGTTCTTATAACAATTTAGCTCCTGTTAGGGTTATTGCAGCTTAATGCTGTTGTAAAAATTGAACATGACACTGGGGTGATTTATACTCTCTTTGTTTTCTTAACCTTGGATATTGGATTGTTTGTCAGACCATATCACTTTGATTTATGACAAAGTGTGGCACTGATAAAAACATAACAAACACCCTCACACACATACACACACGCACATTATGCAAATAAAGAATGTATTTTCTGCACAAGTGCAAAAGAAAGAACAAGTGAGGGGAAGTTAGATGGGATGGGAGAGATGATGTCAGTACAGTGACGGGGTGCTTGGAGAGTGTCCATTATGAAAATTTTGACATTTTATTGGACTCCTGAGGAAAGTCAGGCGCTTTGTCGAGCTAACTAAGGCCTGTATTGTCTTTTTGTAAGTGCATTACAGCTGCTCCATCTCCTCCGCTTCACATGTTGGATGATCAAAAAACAAAAACAAAAAAACACTGAAATTAGCAACGCGCATTTTTATGCCAATTCTCACTAAGATCATCTGACAGCAATAGTCAAAGGAATTATGTCTAAATGAGACCATAAATTATGTTGAAAATATGTCCACAATGGCCACATTTGAACTAGTTTTTAAACTTGTATGAAGGTTCAATGAACGTCTATATTGGACGTCCAGAACACGTCAAAAAAAGACGTCATAAAAACTTTCATTCTGGCTCCTCAGTGGACGTCTTTTCAACGTCCGACTTTTGTGACAAAGACTTTAAAAAGACGTCTTTTGGACATCATTTTGCTCAGTGGGATAAGACGCGTGTGAAATTACTAAACTAGTGATTATTTACACTGAACGAGTATATTTCTTTCGTTCTCCATAAATTAATGAAACATTTAATTTAATTGAAAGGAGGGTTTCATTTGTCTGTCCAAAATAATAATTTGGGCAATACTTCACAGGGAAGTTAAGAAACAATTATTGTTTGTTTTGTTCATTCATTATTTAAATTACATTAACAGTTACGCTGACTGAATTCCAACTAAATTAATGAATAAGTGGGACCCTTTCAATTAAATGAAATGTTTTCATTTATTTATGGAGAACGAAAGAAATAGATTCATTCAGTAAATTAAACGTTTTTACAAAAATGTAAAAAGCAACATGATGGCAGAGCTTTCAGTTTATAGATTCCCTTATCAGAGTGGAGTGCTTCTAAGTGCTAATGTAGATTTCTGTCTAAATAATAAACATTTACCAAAACCTCAATAAGGTTAATTATAGATAAAGTAAGGCAGAAACACACCTGTTCACCACTCATTTTCCCATGGGCAAAGGCAAGCACGTGTTTCACATCAGTGTTTCTCCCGAGAGACTAGCGCAAAATTGATCCCCTATCTTAGCGCCATCTACTGTTCTAGAAGAGGAAGTTGCTCAACTGCATTTGTGAGAAAATCTGCCTGGACGCGGAAAAATAGTGCCAAAAGTCACGTGACAGTTTTTCGTACTTGTAGAATTTTGTTTTGTACTTTACTTGTAGAATTTTGCTTTGTACTTGTAGAATTTTGTTTTGTACTTGTAGAATTTTGCTTTGTACTTGTAGAATTTTGTTTTGTACTTGTAGAATTTTGTTTTGTACTTGTAGAATTTTGCTTTGTACTTGTAGAATTTTGTTTTGTACTTGTAGAATTTTGTTTTGTACTTGTAGAATTTTGCTTTGTACTTGTAGAATTTTGTTTTGTACTTGTAGAATTTTGTTTTGTACTTGTAGAATTTTGTTTTGTACTTGTAGAATTTTGCTTTGTACTTGTAGAATTTTGTTTTGTACTTGTAGAATTTTGTTTTGTACTTGTAGAATTTTGCTTTGTACTTGTAGAATTTTGTTTTGTACTTGTAGAATTTTGTTTTGTACTCGAAAGATTTTAGTTTGTACTTGAAAGATTTTAGTTTGTACTTGAAAGATTTTAGTTTGTACTTGGAGGATATTTTTGTCATTGAAGAAATACGTTTCTATGTATATGTAAAACATACTGTATTTGTTTGATAGTTACGTTTTTTATTTGCAGAACAATATGCATTAGTTTGTGAGTGATGTTTTGTATTTACAAACCACATTGAGTTTGTTTGTGAATTATTGGGTGTGAGTAAAACACGTTTTGTGTGTGTGTGAGGTTTTGGCACATAATTCGCTCCATATCTGTCCCTCTTCTCACCACACGTTACTGTCATATGTCTGAAGTTTAAATCTTTACTAAAAGGAATTGTTCACCCTAAAAATTAAAATGGTCATTAATTACTCACCTTTATGTCCGTACTTGTAAAACTTTCTTTCTTCTGTGAAACAAAAAAAGAAGATATTTTTTATAATGTCTCCACCCCCATGTCCAAAGTAAACTTTTAAAATGTCTTATTTTTTGTTACACAGAGGAAAAAAAATGCAAGTTTGGAATGACGTGAATAGGCTAAAGGCAGAACTTTTTTTTTTTTTTGTGACCTCTCCCTTTAAGACTTATCTCCTTTTGGGTTTAGCCCAGCATTCCTCCCTCTTTCTTTTTTCTTCCTTTTAAGTATTATAGTGATGAATCTTCTGCTGTGGTCTGTGCCAGCATAGGGCTGACATAACAAAAGTTGTTTAAGTTATCCAAAATAAATAGAGAGTGTTTGAATGGAGATAGATAGCAGAGAGTGGTCTGGGAAACTACAGAGTCTGACTTGTGGAAGTTGCCTTTCTAAACTGTTTTTGTTACCAAGACAAGGAACATTAACTCCAGATGACAAAGAAAGTAAATAATCTATCAGTAGATCACAATAAATGCCATGTGCTGAAGAAGCAAATGAGGCTTGTGCTTTTTCTCCCCATCCGTTCCACTATTCACACAGGTCTAAATGTCGTCGGGATATCCTCCATATTTTCCAGCTGGGGTCAGCGGAATCCATCCACATGCGGAGCAGAACACACAGAGATTGGTGAAAAGAAAACTATTAACAATAAGTGATTGCTTACATAAATTCAGACGTTTTGTTAATCTTCATTCTTTCCATTGTGTGTATATAAGCAGAATTTGCATCAATTCAACACAAACGACTCTGTTTTCTCTGCAATCAGCGTTCAGATGCGAGGCCTCAGAACGACTGCAGGCCTGGTTTATGGAGCATATCGGTTGAACACAAAAGGCCAAGTCTCGTGCAACCCCACAGCGCTATTTCACCCATATCCTAAGGGTCATCTAGCTAATTATTTGCCAAAGCATATTCTGAAATTGCAGATAATTGGGGCTGTATGATATTAATGGGAAATATATGCTTATTAGGATTCCTGGGAATTGCGGTTGATGGGAACAGTCTGTGTGCAGTGAGAAATGATTTAACGCTCTCAGCAGGAGTTGTAGGATTTACCATTGTGGTGCGATGCCATTAATTCTCATTGTGTTGCAAAGCAGCTTGATTGCACACTGTGAACGCTGTTTATGGGAGAATTAGTAAATTTTTTGCCACGGTTGTTTTGGTGTTCCACTAAATGCTAATTAGACTTTTTTCACAATAATTAGACCCTCTCGCTAGACAGACCAATTTAACTAGTCCCACATTTGTGACATTAAGAAGATTGAAATACACACTGCTCTGTAATTAGCTTCATGCTAACCACAGTGCCAGGCGAAACAAGGGTCAAACATAGTTTGCTCCAGCAGTTTGACTATTGCTTATCAATTTGCAGTTCTTGCCATTCGATTCGAGTCGTCCTGTGCCGAGTCTGAGCTTTTTTGCTGAAAGTTCAAAGCCGAATGCAGTTCTCCGGGTTACTTGTTTGTGAACTTTTCCGGGGGTTTATTTTCTTAAGGCATGCCCTCCTCAGCAGATCGCATGCTGGTGATTGGTGGCAGCGTATTAGAAAAAAACAGCCCATTCCTGAATATAATTGGCTCCCATTCATCATGGTTGTCATGTCACATGTAGTGCTGTGGAGCAGTACACGGCTCACGCATCAATCTCTGGCCTGCTGGCTGACAGGTCTTCTAAAGGGCTCCGGCAGCGGGGAGATGGCATCCTCCGCTTGGGCCTGCACTTTCTAACTCTTTGCTTATGCAGCAGCTGGTATTTTACTTAGGCACCCTTGGGAGTTTCACAATCATCCACAGGCATGCTGGGGGTTTCAAAAAAGGTACCCAATGTGATTTTATATTAACACATCTCTGCTTGTAATGTGGCGTAATGTAGCATGGTTGCTGCTATATGGTAAGAATATGGGATCCAAGCCTCAAAATCTTTCAAACTATTAATACGGTAAAAACAGCAAACAAATGGCTAAAGATGTCCATCTGATGCATGTGTACAAAGGCCAACGATTAAGAAATAGTACCAGCGGAATATCAGGATGCATTTTATTATGTGCACTTAATGTACATTATTATGAGTTTGGTTTGTGTTCTGGGTACGTTTGGAGCACTCAGAATCTAGAAACCCCTGAAATGTCAAAATTCTTGACATGCTGCAGATATTTTGAATATGGTGTGATGTCGGTATTGTATAGTGTGAAGTGTGGGACCACACATTCTAACAATTTTGCTTATTATTTTATTGCAAAGAAAACTTGCGTTGCATTGCTGAGTGTAATAAGACAGAAGAGTCGTGTTTTAATAATTATAATAATAATAATAATAATAACATTATTATTATTATTATTATTATTATTATTATATCTGAATGTATTTGATCAGAAATAACAATAATAATAATTAATTATTATTTTTATATCTGAATGTATTTTGTCAGGAATAATGATTAAAATAATTATGGGCCCTATTATTATTATTATTCCTGATAAAATACATTCAGATATAATAATAATACATTATTATTATTATTATTTTGATCCAAATTTTATTCTTCTGTCTTATTAAAGGGCCATGACATAACTATTATTATCCTTGCTATAATAACACACAAATAAAATGAGTGGTATCATACCATAAGAGAAAAGTATTGTAACAACCTTACTGTGTATTACTACCAGACATTTAGTTCATAATATTGCTTTATCATTTACATATTTATAGTCTTAACCACTACTCTTATGTTTAATGCTGGGTAAACGGAGTGAACAGGCCTGTGCGTCTCACATAGGCCCCTTTGAAGGGTGTTTCAAAATGGCTGCCAGGCTGTGTAGCATATTAGTTCCCAGTAAGCCTAACAGAGCAGTCACATGGGTCTAACTGCTGGCTGCTGATCCTGCACTCTCAGGTCTTTCTGAATGGAATCAGATTTGAACTGAGATATATGTAAATACATCAATTATTAATACACGCATTAGGGAGCGTTGTCTAGGCACGGACTCAAACTTGAACCACGGCCTTCGGGCTATGAGCAGCCCACTCCATCATGTTTTTTTGTTTTTTTTCCCCTTTGCTCTCATGAATAATTAAAAAACTTAAATTACTTGCCATGTTCAAAATTCATATGCTAGGTTGAGGGAAAAGATACATGAAAATTAATTTTCTTTTCTCTGAGAGTGACAGGAAATCAATTAATCTTGATATATTATTTCATGCAGGACGGGGTACAAGAGGCAGCGGAGAGAATGGCTACAGCTGTTCTCATTGGAAGGGCCATATATTATAGTTGGCGTGTTTGACAGCATCTGAAGGAAATGGCTGAAGGATATCAGGCAGGTGAAGCAACTGTAAAAATTTATTGCAGGATGCAAACTGTTTCCAGGGACTGACATAAACATAACAGTGAAAGGAAAGCAATAGCGAACATTTCTCTCTCTCTCTCTCTCTCTCTCTCTATTCCTTAAATCTGAAAATGGGGGTTGTCAATATTTACGGCGGTCCCCTGTGATGCACATTTTGCTCATTTGATTAACTAGTCATATGTTCGCTATTTATTTGTTGTCTCCCACTGCCTTTTTGGGAAGAATAAAGATTTAGCGCCGGCTGGATAAATGCGTCCTGGTAATGTAAAACTGGAGATGGAATGACAGAGCTATTTACAGCTCCCTTAAAGTTTTATAACTTGTCAGTGTTTGCAGCTTGTTGTCCAGAGCTCCCTGTGAGTGCGTTGCGGTTGTAAATAGGAGTTGTGTGCAGAAATGATCGCTCTCTCAAGAGGCTGTCTGTCTCGGTACTGCCGTTTGGACATTTTATACGTCTCACACGTTTGGTTATGTGTTTGTTCCTTTTGGAAAGAGACCTCTCTCTGTCTGTTTTAAATGAGTATGCCTTGTTCGGCCCCCGGCTGAAGGTCTCAATTCCTGTCTGTGCGCTATCACTTTACCACATTAATATATCTCTGCTCCCGCTCCTCATCTTCCTCCGCTTATTTATTATCTGTCTGTGTGAACTTGAGATTAAGGTCACCAAATGAGTCGCTCGCATGACAGCTATGATTTCCATCTTAAAGCGACAACGTCCGTGACTTTGAAATAGCATGCGAGCTCTTCATGTATGTGTAGCACGTACCTTGCCGTCCTTGCGCATGAGAGTTTTGGCATACCACGACCCATACGGAAGGTCCCGCTCGGCAGTCGAACAGGCCATCCTGTTTACTGAAAGATTAATCACAGTGCTTCCCACAGTCATTGATAGTGAGTGGCAAGTGACTGGCATGCCATAATTCCCCAACTATTTGTTTTGCTAGACGAGGTGTCAGTGGCCAAACAGTTGTTTCCTCTTGCTCTCGGTGAGCTGCGCACAAATAAGTCATAAACGGTGGCGTTGTGTCCTCGGCTTGCCTGTGTCATTCTCAGCGGTGGGACATATGCCTCTGTACCTTTGAGGGGGAAAAATGGGCAAGTTTGTCACTACACGTGTTGGCAGTGCAGTGTGTCCTGCCAAAGAGAAGAGGACGGCGTCGAGCCGCGCAATAAATTCCGCTCCATTTATGAACAGATTTCTCTGGTCAACATGACTGGTAATCAACAATCAGTAAACATCTGTTACTATCTATTAATAACACTGCCTGACAAATTTATGGCCATGGACTGCTGGCATATTCATATGAAAATATATTTCCCACAGCTGACGGGGTGCAGCTTGGTGCTGTGGTCGACACCATTTGTAAATGTGAAATTAGAGAGCAGAAGACAACTGAATTAAAAAGGCAAATGACCCCGGCCAGATGGAGCTCAATATAACAAATGTAATAAGTTGTTAAATTGCCAGTTGTACAGACGATGATGGTAAATTGATTTTGGGAGCCATGGTGAGCCAGATGATGGGTTATGTCCACTTCTAAAAAAGAAATATGAGATTGCAGACTGATTTGATGATATAATTTAATGAATGTAGTTGGAAACAATGTTTTGTTTGTGGGTCAAACTTTTGACACTTATACAGTTTATTCATGCTAAATGGATGGGACTAGTTTCTCAGTGTTTAAAAAAAAAAAAAAAAAAGAAACACACTGTGGAGCACACTACAAAACCAACATTAGTTGAATACCGACTGTGTGTATGTATGTACGGGGCTTGACATTAACACCCGCCAAATGCGGGTGGATTTTAGCAGTGGCGTGTAACACAGGCACTCCTACTAGCTGCTTTAGTGGGTTGAATTTTATATATAATATTATATACATTTTCAATTGTAGGCATCTGAAATAATAAACTAAGTGCAATGTAGTTTTGTCAAAAATATCGATTATTCAATACATTTCGATAATGAAATATCTGTACAGACTATACAACTATACAGAAATAGTATCAGGGCAAGGTGTGATATTATTTATTAATAATAAACAAAAAGAAGCAAATTTGCTAATTTGCTGACCAAAGCTATTTTTTTGTTGTTGTGCTGCCTGGCACAACTTCATTATTAATTTAGAACTTTTTTGTCAAATAAGTGCTGCTGGAATTCAGACAGGAATAGTTATTTTGTAACATTCTAAATGGCTTTACTTTTGATAAACTGAATGAATCCTTGCTGAAAAAAAAAAAAAAATTAACCAACCCTAAACGTTTAACAGTAATGTAAATGTGGAAATAATTCATGTTATGAAGCCATTAATGTGCAGCTAAGCAGTGTAGTTGAACTCAGTGGTGTTGATGCTAATAGCGCAGTAGCATGACATGGATACAGGGTTCAGATTAGCGTAACAATACACTGTAGTATCATTCATTTTGGGTTGAGTAAAACAACATTTTGACCCTGCTCTCCACTAGATTTTACTACAGGAGTTATTTTAGTAATTCAGCTCAGTCAAATTCTAGCAGCTTATGCTAATATAAAGCAATCATGCATTGCTCGGCTAATATGTGCAGTTTAGCATGGGCTCCTTTTTTATACCTTGACAACAGTTTGGGGGATAAGGCAGAGGTCCCTATTGATGCTGATGCATCATGCTTATACTGTAGTCTACAGGATATTAACATTTGCTGTCCTGTAAATGGATTTGCTCTCATAGGGCAAAGAATACATTTATTTGGGTTGAAGACTGCATGTTAATGAAATAGATCATGGGCAGTTCCATTATGATAATGGATTGCTGCACTTTTAGTGGCCTGATGTTTTATTTATGACTTTGATAACTTTCATAATGATTAGCGTTATATTAAAATATATATAGTTCGTCTGAGCTTCAAGCATTTTATTTAGTTTAATTTAAGCCTTTAAATGTAAATATGGGATTAGAATAGGGTTAATGAAGTCTTGCTCTAAGGAAGAAATAATATTTCTTTTTAATGAAAGCTACTCAGGCACTCTAGTAATTGGTTAATATATTATTTCATAGTCTTTTTAAGGTAGAGGTAGACAGTAGTTCCATTTGTCAAACAGTGAAACATAATTTTGACTGGAGCTTTACTATGTTACATCATGTGCGGATTTTTTTAAAGGTGAAGACAGTGTTTTTAAAGATCATCTTTAACTAATTTTATGTAGGATGTCTCATTCAGCAGCTAATTTTAGGAATACATTTATAGCGTAATTGCAAAACAAAAAAAGAAGTTACTAAAGGAAAGATGTATTGGGTCCCATTCACTAATAACTTTGGGGGTTATTCGTATTTATATGCACAGGAAAGTCTAATTCACAACATGTGTGTAAGCACATGAATTCGTTCTTACCTTTTTTTAATGTTAATAAATTTGGATTATTCTAAATGTGTGACCGCATGCCTAAGCTTAGTATTTGCGTAAAACACTCCCAAACCATCTCCATATAAGGACTTTTCCGCACAAAGGTTTCTTTAAAGCCCTTTATCACTCTCAGCAAACGCTCTCTAAAGAAGCCTGTCACCTGAGAGCACATGCAGCAAGATCTTCAAGTATGTCATCCTCAAAACAAGTTAAAGGTGTGTTCACTCTTGGCAGGTTTAATTCAATTAAAATGAACTCTTGCTGTGATTGCTCTTGGTGTGATTGCTTTGTTAGTGTGGTTTATTAGAATAAGTGTGAACACTGCCATGCAAACCCTGGTTAGCACCAAACAAGCAGACTAAGACCCACCTTTTTAGGGGTCCAAATAAACTCTGTTGTTGAGCGATCGAGGGTATGTTTACGTGCAAACGATGTACTAAAAATAAAAAAAGTTTTTCCTTTGCATCAAAACAATCCCTGTTCATACGGATCCGTGAAAATGACTAAAAACTATGTATTATGCACACCTGGCCAGTAGTTGGCGATGACACTTTGTAAAGAAACACTTGCCTATAGACTGAACTAGTAATATGCATGTGCATGACATCACTTTTTTCACAAATTCATGTTTTTGTAGTTTACACTGATATGATAATAGCATATTTTTCAAAAACTTGCACTTTAAACCCGTTATCAAAAGTTTGACCACTGCTGACCATGCTGACCATTACAGTAGTTGGAAACACCATCTCGTTGGAGCAGATCGTTGTTTGTGTGTTTAACGGAGGAACGCTTGGGACTGTTTTGACTCTTTTACACATTTTATAAGCTCTTTGTGAGTTCTTAGCTGGTAAAAATTCCATCATATGTACACACATATGGCGCTTTTCCACTACACAGTACCAGCTCGGCTCGGCTCGACTCGACTCGCCTTTGTTTGCTTTTCCACTGTGTAAAAGTTGTACCTGTACCTGCTTTCGGGTACTTTTTTTCGTACCACCTCCGGCGAGGTTCTAAGCGAGCTAAGGCGATACTAAAATGTGACGTGAAAACATTGCCGACTGCTGATTGGTCACAGAGAATCTGCGTCATCATTGCACGCGCCAGATGGAGTATCCAGAATAAATAACCCCGCCATTTTTAAATAGTTTGGCCAGAGTTACTAAACTTACTACTATTATTATGGCAACTCGGAAGAATACGCCGTGGTCAAACGAGGAGGTGCAGACTTTCCTTTGTTTGGTTGCCGAAGAGAGGATCCAGCGAGAGCTTGATGGGGCAACGAGGAACGAAAGGCGTCGCTATGACGACCGGGTACTATTTGTGGCGGTACTTTCTGCAATGGAAAACGGAGCGAAAAGCGAGCCGAGTCGAGGCGAGCCAAGGCGAGTCGAGTCGAGTCGAGCTGGTACTGGTAATGGAAAAGCGCCAATACTGTACAACGGGTGCATTTAGCCCAACACACAGCATTGATTTTGGGGCTGTTTACACCTGGCCACTTCATGCGTTTTCTGTGATCGGATAGCTATCCGATCATGAAAAGACCAGGTGCAAATGCCCTCCGAAACGCATTCGAGACGGATTTGAATCCGATCGCTCAAACCACATCAGGAGGTGGTCTGGGCCGCATTCCAGACAAAACTGGACAAGAGTAAAAGCTGGTTGTTGAAACCACATATGTAAATATTACTCTTCCCAAAAATGCTAAAAAATAAACGTGTGAGAGCGTGTTATATAGGCTATATGTCATGTTATAGTCATATATGACAACGCTACTGCAACACGCATTACAGCAGATGAGCAGCTGAGTGTCTATTCATCAAGCCAACGTGCAAACTATCGCAAATCAAAGTGAAAGTAAGTCGCAGACGCGTAACACACAATCATCTTCATTAAAAGTAAAGAAACAAAATGATCTTACCAGGGCTGTTGCCGCTCTCTCTTATTGCCGTCTTTGATTTTGAAATGAGCTGATGATCAATAAAATGCAGCTCATATCTGTTGCTTTCGGTGACGTGCACTCCATTAAATATGGATATAGCGCGGGAATTGAAGATCGGATTTATATCCGTTTTTCAAAAACCAGAGATGGGACCAAGTCACACATGTGCAAGTCTCAAGTAAGTCTCAAGTCTTAACCTTCAAGTCTCAAGTAAGTCCCAAGTATTTTTTTCCTGGGCAAGTCAAGTCAAGTCAAGTCACAGGCTATGTCAAGTCAATTCAAGTCAAGTCAAGTCCTGTAGTAGGTCAAGTCAAGTCCAAGTCAAGTCACCTTATTATTGTAATTTTACCTGCAGAATTTGATCTATGGGCGTCAGTTTGGTTTGAAATGAACAGAGGCGCATTCGGAAGTGCATTTGGGTACAATGACGCATTCATGCCGCCCATTCGCACATACAGCTCAACTAACGTCGCGATCGTTATACAGTTGTTTAAACAACAAAACACATCCACTTCCACATATTTGACAATCGGAATATCAGTGTTTCATGTTATAGCTAATACATTTGTGAACATTTTGAATAAAACAGGAAAAATGACATAAAAGCAGATCATCATTCATTCAGCGCTGTGTTGTGGTTGCGCTGTGTCACGTGACAAGCAATGACGCGTCACCATGGAAACATTAAAGTGAGTGACAGGTTCTAAATAACGGTCGCCTAGAAAAACTCACGCTGGGGGATCAGTTAGAATAGTTTAAACTTACTTGTGAAAGGGTTAATGGCTACTTTAGCTATTATTACATTAGCTAACAACCAACTAACCAGATAACATTAACAAATTGACAAGCACTTACTGGGCAGAATGGCTCTTCAAATGACGGACGAAATTGGAGGTTGTCGTCTAGCTGTTCGCAATGTTATTGTTGCATGTCTTGCAAAGCGCTGTTCGTCTTTTGCCATCTTGTGAATAATTCTTGAAGCCGAAAGCGATGACCCTCGGTACCCCTCCGGCTGACATTTTGATGTGATGTCTAAGTGGGCGTGGTGTGCGTAAGGTGCGAGAGGGCATGATTGATGATAGTGTCATGATCCAGTCATGACAACGCTATTCTCAGCCTGCGCTCCAGCTGGATCAACTTTAAAAAAATAAAAAAATAATTATACATATATTTTATTTTAAATTCAAACTGAAAACATGATGTGATTAACACTCAAGTCATTCAAGTCATCGTGTCTCAAGTCAAGTCAAGTCCCGAGTCTTTAACTTCCAAGTCCGAGTCAAGTCTCAAGTATTTCATTTTATGTCAAGTCAAGTCACAAGTCATAAAAATAGCGACTCGAGTCGACTCGAGTCCAAGTCACCAAGTCACAAGTCCCCATGTCTGGCAAAAACACATTTATGTGAACAGGTGTAAATGGAATCGTTTTGATAAATCATGCGTTTTCTCAGATCGAATAGCTATCTGAAGTGGCCAGGTGTAAACAGCCCCTTAGATGTTCTGAAATTTCTATTGCAAATGATCAAATTATCTTTTGGTCCGGTGTTAAAAATGACAATGTGAACTAGGGCTCGATTTTAATCAGTTCTTAAATCCCCAAAATCAATCTTTCGGTCTATGCCGTTATCAGTTGATGAATGAACAAAATTTGTAGCACTCCTCCCATCCAATAAATTGCAACAAAGTTTGTACTTTGTTACTTCTGATATGAAACAAAGTCATATCTTTCAAATTCTGACAATGTTATTATGAAATTCGAACAATAAATACCGTTCTGACGCTCTTTAAGGTGGCGTGACAGAACGCTGTAGCGCCTCAGTTCAAGCAAAACGGCAGCGTGGAGTGCCTGTGAACTGATCATCTCTTCCGCATTACTACTAGTTACAGTACAAAATAAACATGAATGAACATCAGAAGGTATTTTGAAAGATACAGTACAACTGACTGAAATCTGTGTCATGTCACATGTAATCGTTCAATCAGTGTTTTAACCGTTGGAATACATCAAAAACAGCTTGTAAACAATGTCACATAATGTTACATTTACCTCAGAAAAGCCATTTAATGACCAAAAAACAGTTAGTCAGCTAGAAAAATTAACTAAGAGAGGAGCAACTAGCTAAATGCATACACTATTGCATATTTATTGTTTTTACTTATCCTGTTCTTCAATATTTAATGCATGTTTGGATAAATCTGTATGTTTGGATAAATCCGTTTTTTTGACAGCCATCATTTAAATGTTTTTTTAACGAGTAGAAACATAATTATTTCATAAAAAAATATTGTTATAATGTTATTATAAAAACTTATTTGTAAGCTCATTATGTTAAAAATAATGAACTCAGACGTTAAAGATTGTACCTCTCGTTAGTTTCATATGGATTACATGAACAGAATATTTGTTTTCGATATGAATTACTTAATATTTCTGCTTTCTAAATACATATCTCTCATGTGGCAAGTATTCGCTGAGTTTCGGTTCATTTTTGTGACGTGCTTTTGAAAGAAGTTCACAGAGACTGAGATGGCAGAAAGCGGACCCAGTTTGTTTTCTTTATTTTACAAAAGCACAACGTTTTTGCCTTTATTGTGAGTGTACACAAATAAAAGTAGACCCTTTAAAGTTTCGAATTTACTAGTTTCTGTATGATAAAAAAAACTACTGAGTATTTTAAGTTGATTTAGCTGCTATGTGATAAAAATCCACCAACAAGTAGCCTACAAATCATTTAATTTTAACATTTAATATTATAATGATGTACCACCAACTGTGGTTCCCTGTATAGTATACAGCATTAGTTGAGAGCACTGATCTATATAATGACATGATCATTCTATATAGATCAGTGGTTGAGATATTTTTTTTAATTTGACATGTACTGTACCAGATAGGCCCCAATTAATCAATATCGAAATGATTGAAGCAAATCGAATCGTTTGTAAATCGAAATCCAATCAAATCAAATCAAATCATAAAATTGATGTTAATTCCCAGCCCTAGTGTGAATGCTTAGTGAACTAGGACTAAATGTATAATTTTGTTTTTTGGACTAAGAGAATCTAGCCACAAGTGAAAACACCCTTATATAGACCCAGATTACAGACCTCTCATTAGCCAGCTGTACAAATGCATATCTGCATTTTTATGCAGAGGAACTTCACAGCTCAAACTATAGTGCACATTTTCTTTATATTTTACTGTATGTGATGAAATATACAGTATAAAGATTAAATATCTAAAATTTCATCTTAACATGTTTATCAGGCCACTCAGAATAGCATACTTTTTTCCCCATAAATTTAGAAAAAATGTTAGTACAAAAGTTATTGATGATTCATGATTTGTTTTTATGATTTCATGCATACATTTTGTCCATATGTTGTTTTTATGAAACTGTCCTACTGCCCTATGCTGTTTTTTTTTGGGCACCGCCCTCTTAGCGTCTCACTGCTGGGGGGTAAAAAAAGGAAAATTAAATCCAACCCACGACTGACAGGCTCAATTTGTTGTGAGGATGACACAGGAACGACACATAGTAGATTATAAAATGCAGAGATGTGCAGAGGTCAGATAAACAATTTGCCACCAAACTTGTGTACCCATAATGCTCTCTGCCCCGTCTGCTCAATATCAGGAAGGTGGGGGGTTTCGGGAGCACAAAAGAATGGCTAGGAAGCCTGGGAGCCGATGGCAGTCAGGTTTGCATTTTTTTTTTCTGGGTTAATTCACTGGATGAAAAGCTGCACTGTGAGATGTGTCATATATCAAAGGCAGGGCATCAGTAATCTTTGCTCAAGGGCATGGATAACAGACAGATAGACATGTGAATGAGATGGAAAAAAAGCAACTCATCCTTTTCTGCTAACACCACAGAGGAGATAAAGGAAGATTTATGAGTCATCTTGGACCACATACCAGCATGCGGCCCCATTTTTCACATGCTCCAAAAATTGGTGCTGGAAAGCAATCTGCTTGTCACTGTGTCCATCAGGTACTTCAGGAGGAAATTGGGTCCTTCGGGCTTTTTACTCCACAGTCAGCTATTTTCTTTATAGCGGTTTTGTTTTTAATGGTATCCATAAATATATGTAGGGTTATAAGTACCTTTATCACCCGAGCTGTTTTTTTTTTTTTTTGCGGGATGGGATGTCCAAATCTGTGCACTTCCTTTTTGAGGCAGCTATGCAGGGGAATCATGGGAGCTCACGGCTGCTCAATGCAGTGATTGACACTGATAAGATGGTATGACTACCCTCTTGTTCAAAATGATTGGCAGACATTTCCCGTCGTGCCACGAGGAAAATGTGCGAGTGCATGTTTGCAAGTGTAGAAAGTGTGTGTGTGTGTTATATCTCACAAGCTGAAAGTTTCTTACTGGCATTTGTTTCAGTACTGTGGAGCTTCGTAAAAGCATCCCTGGTTAATTTAATGATGATTCTGTGGCACTTAAAGTATGTGTTTCAGTGTTATAAATAGCCTATTAATGCCAACATTTCTCAGGCTCTGAAAAGACTAACTGTTCTAGGTAATATTAAATGTTTAAGTGTAGAAACTCCAAGCTAATCCTTAGGAGTTTTTCTGCTTTATGAGAACATGAGCAAATGTTTCATCAGAAGGTGTTTAATTTGGAAAAATGGATTGTCAACCACTGACAAATGTTGCGCTAGCGTTAGTCGTGTCCCCAACTGAAGCTTCTTGGCCGAAACTCAAAGTAATAGAGCCGCTTGTACACCCAAATTATTGTTCATATTATTTCAACAGTTACCCCATTTACCATATTAAAAAACAACATGACATTTGAATTCTTAACATCTGGTTCCTTGTTCTATAGCATTTCTGCATCTCCTCCCAAATTAAATCTTAATTTATACAGACTTTGCACTGGGCAGAAAGTTATTTTGAAATGATAGTAGTCTGGTTTGCATTTTTGAGAGTGTTCAAAAAGTTTCTAGTGTCTTTTTTGACAACTCATTTTTTGACATTCTAAACACCCACACCCACGCCCACTCAACGCGAGTGGAGGGTTAGGAGTGGAGTTTGTTTGAGCCAAAAATGTGTTTAAGTAAAAAATAGGTGTTCAACTTTGCTTTGTCGTTGAGGTGTTATTTTTCCTCGGAATGTGTTAATTGACTGGCAGCTTTAAAGAGGCCTGGAGTTACATCACAGGTGCTTGTGACCAAAGTTCTGAACTGCCATTAATTAGCTGGAAAATATCTGAAGTCTATAACGTAGGCCTTTGCTCTGAAACTTTTATAATTTTCTTGTTTAAGCAGAGTTATCTACTTTAACTATTATTTTGGATATGTGAATTCGTGGCATAATTTGAACAACGATGTGGATAGTGCATTAAATGTTTCACATTGGCAAAGTAACATACAGTGGGGTCCAAAAAATTGAGACCACTTATGAAGGTGCTTCTATTTTGCATTTTTTAATACTACTTTTTTCTCACCATAAATTATAATTAACAAATTAGTGCAGAAACCTGATTACTTTATTTCCATTTCTTTTTCAATTTTAGGATTTCAAAAAATTCAAAAAACTCAACTTCAATGTTAGCATTTTAAATGTGGTCATTGACATTTGCAACTCACTGCATTAGTGCTGTGTTTTCACTAAACATGGATGATTAATATTTTATGCCTCGCTCCCCGTTGGCCAGAGTCTTTAACATACATACCCCAAAAGCACTCAGTGTCAGCATCCATGTGCTAGATTTTTTTCTTCCCCTCTCTTTATCTGGCGTATCGAGTTACGTGTAAGGGGAAAGCGTCTCATGGCTCTGCTCGGCTCTCGTAGAGCTGCCAGCTCAAATGGGACAGTGGGATTGGGCTTAGGACAACATGCATATTGACTTTGATATCCTATCTGTTACCACTACTTCCCTTTTACATGGCTGCCAGCAGAGATGACATTAGTGCATTAACCGCAGAGCTAGCAGAGGGATTTCTTAACCCAGCGGTGGGTGGGACATGTGTTCACTCCTGTCTCAGCCCCGGGTAGAGAGGACACGCTCCTCACACCCCTCTCACACTGTTACTCCTACAGTCACACAGACCAAATGAAAGGCGGGTCAAGGTGAAGGCACAAGCAGATGTTTTGATGGTAATTGCAAAGCAAAAGGGGGTGAAAACCGGCAGTGAGATGAAGAAAAAAAAACATGTACTTGTTGTGAGTGTTGTCACCGTCAGGGCCAGGAGCACATGTCTTTCAGCCGTTCGAGCTCCACCGTACCTGCTGTTGCTGTCAGGCCTCCTTGCCAACTGTGACATCTGTTCCTGAGAGCGCCTGGCGAATCTGAATGCCAATATCCTTCCCTTGAACCGCAACAGAGAAGTATTTGTCACTCAGCGACAATCATCCCTCAAATGAAAGGTTAGCAAGACGACGCGGGCCTTTAATCAGGCGGTTGGAGTGCGTCTGTCAGCAGTGCCTTTTAAGCATGCAGGATCCGAGACTAGCCACCAATGAGTCAAGTGATTGATCTGCCCAAATCATTTTCCTTTGCCACTGTCAGTGGAAAGCTGATGGCAAGTTTGCCGTCAGGGGAGATTAAATATGATTCCTCTCTGGCTCCTGATGAATCCTCTTCTTGGAACACTCATTCTTTGTCACCCTGAGGAACGGAGTTTAAGCAGTGGTGGAGGAAGTACTAAATCTCAGTACTTAAGTAAAAGTACAAATAACCAGAGACATATTTACTTTAGTGAAAGTAGAAGTACCACAATGACAACCCTACTTAAGTATAAAGTAAAAAGTACCTGATTTTAAATGTACTTTAAGTATTAAAAGTAAAAGTATTTGCATAACAATTTATTCTCTTAATGTCTTTATTCTATAATAAAACAGTTAATCCTAACTCATTCAACCTAATAATCATATAATGATGTTCAATAATGATAGAAAAGCCGTTATTTTTTAAGCTTTTGTCACCATTTCTGAACAAGCTTGCAATTAAGCAATAACGTCATCAAGCTTAATTTGACGGGGTTTGGCTGTAAACGCGATTAATTTATGGCGTAATTCTGAACCTCTTGGCTTGCCATACTAATCCTAACCAAACGTATAATATGCTACACACGCACCCCACACCACTACTAAACCTACCCATGCGTATCCTATGCACGTAAAAACAAATTTCCGCGTATAAATTGCACGATAAACACACTGCGTGCTATAGAGACGCATTTAGTGTGACCGGGTTGATATGGCAACCAAACTTCACTGGTGAGACAAACGTGCGACGAACGGACGGGCAGGATGACGTTTTGCCAGGGGGAAACTGATCAGAAAATGTAACGAAAATGTAACAGAACGTTGTAGACATGTAGTGGAGTAGAAAGTATAATAATTGCTGCAAAATGTAACGAAGTAAAAGTAATAAGTATGCACTATTGATTCTACTTAAGTAAAGTAAAGATATGTGAAAAATGTACTTAAGTAAAGTAACAAAGTATTTGTACTTCGTTACATTCCACCACTGAGTTTAAGCCTAGTTGAGACTGAGGTCATAAAAAAGCTGTCTGCTCGTCATGTCATTAAGAGCCACGCTCTAATAAGAGTTTAGCTTCGTACGGGTCACGTTCTCACACTTTAATGTCAATCTACAGAAAACAAGAGGCTTGGGCTGTGTTCCAAAACCTAGTGCGCTACATATCTAGATTGCAACTAAAGGCATCATACAGTTAGCCAGATTACAGAAGTAAAGGCAAATTCAAATAATTACAGTGCCTTCTAAGATACACATTCATTTTGTGGTCGAAACGATTTTTTTGTATTTTTGAAAGAAGTCATGTAATGTTTTCAAAGGCTGTTTATTTACTCAAAAATACAGTAAAAACAGCAACATTATGAAATAGCATTACAATTTAAAATGACCATTTTCTATTTTAATATATTTTAAAATGTAATTAATTCCTGTAATGGCAAAGGTGAATTTTCAGCAGCATGAATGCTAAATAAAAATATTAATTTCTTTAAAAACAAATCTGGGGACACTTTAGTTTAAGTTCCAATTCTAACAATTAACTAAATATTAACTACAACTTAAGCCTCAATAAACTCCTAATTACTCCTTATTAATAGTTAATAATTCATTACATTTATATAGCGCTTTTCTAGGCACTCAAAGCGCTTCACATGGAAGGGGGAATCTCCTCAATCACCACCAATGTGCAGCATCCACTTGGATGATGCGACGGCAGCCATAGTGCACCAGAACCCCCACCACACACCAGCTTACTGGTGGAGAGGAGACAGAGTGATGAAGCCAATCAGTGTTTATATATATATATATATATATATATATATATATATATATATATATATATATATATGGGGATGATTAGGAGGCCATGATGGACAGAGGCCACTGGGCAAATTTGGCCAGGATGCCGGGGTTACACCCCTACTCTTTCGAAAGACATCCTGGGATTTTTAATGACCACAGAGAGTCAGGACCTTGGTTTAACGTCTCATCCGAAGGACGTAGTCCTTCAGTTAGTACGGTAGTTGTTAAGTTTAGGTATTTGGATGTACTGTAGAATATGGTCATGCAGATAAAGGCATCAATATGTGCTAATATCCTGGTAATATTCATTTTATTAAGCAACTAGTTAATAGTGAGAATTGTATCCTAAACTAATGTGTTACCCAAAAACCGTACTGACCTCAGACTTTTAGCCAAATTCCAAATGAACCTCAGTATCCCTCATGAAGAAGGCAATTCCATAATGCATTGCAATTATATGTTGAAAGACTGTTGATTATAGGCCTACTTAATATCATTTATAAATAAAAATATTGATAAAACTATGAAAAAACTATGAAATATCTGTGTGTGCTAATTTGATTGTTAGAGTATCATGTTTTTAGCTTAGCACCATGCTAACTCCAACACCAAACTTCATTGAAATAGATTTTTTCAGTCTCCCTTGAGCTTTATGTGAAAAACTGTATTTTTATGAAACTGTTCCATTTGAGTCGCTAATATGGTTATGCTGACTATATAGACAGCAAGGCAGCTCACTAGGTTTCAGCCTCTTTCAGTATCCTCAGTCAAAAGGAACAGTGTATGAATAGTCAGAAATGACATATTTGTGCACTATATGGAAGATATCCGTTTGCTGCCGCTGTAAGTACGCGTTTAGTATTTTGCTTGTATTATCAGGTAATAGTTTAGTCAGCTGTAGAGTGAATCGAGAGCTTTGTAACTGGAAAAGTAATTGCATAGTGAGAGTTTTGCCCGTCATGACAAAATGAAGTGCAGCGTCTTTGCCAAAGCTCACACACACACCCCAAAACTATAAAATGCTCATGCTTAAAACACTGTTGCATTGAGTGGAAAGGACAGGATTACCACATCATTTGATCATTCAAATGCAATATGATGTTATTTTAGCAAGTCTCATTCCACTAACTTGGAATGAACTGATTTATGTGGTTATTACTGAGCCCACATCCACAATAGAAATGACACATGAATCAGAGTTTTACTGTAAGACAAATGTTTTTTCAATCAAAGAGCGAGTGCTCGCAGTTAAAGGAATCCTCATTAGGCTCTCGTTATTGGCTAAGTGCTTCTCATTTTCTTGCTGAAAGCCGGGCCTCACTGATCTTTATGCCTCTCTTAAGATTACCTCCAACATCACTCTCTGTTCATTTGCTCTTTGTGACGCGACAGTTACATTTATTTTTAATGTCCAGACTGTGTCGTTGACCTTCAATTCCTGCTGAGGCTAGCACCTGCTGACCCTGCCCTTAAATCTGTCAGGATGGAGATATATTCAGGCCTGCTGTATGTTAGGCCGGCCTGGGCCTGCCTGTCACGTCCCTCTGATGTTCTACATCTTGTTTGGAAGACATTCCCGACTTTACGTTCTACGACCTTTTCCATTGAGCGAGGTGGCCGTGTAGCGACTCCAAGAGGGGGGAAATTGAGCTGTTTCATTCCTCCCAGAGGAGACTCACGTTTCATTCTCTGGCCATTTATTTGAAAGCTATCATTTTCTTGAATTCATAGCTGAAAATTGGCATCGATTCGCAGGATGATGGATGCTGAGAGTCCCTCTATTGACACTGCCATTGACAGTTTTCAGTAAATTCTGCATCTAATTATCACTCTTGGCTAAATGATACTCCTGGATGCTTTGGAGAGATGGTCGATGAGACTGGCTGTATTGTTCCTGAAGGCCCTATTGAGCTGTGTGTCAGGACTGTGTGATGTAGCTGATCACAGAGCACATTTCTCTCAGTTAGCGACTATTGTGTAATTAAACTGAATGCTGACTGAGGCCATCAGTGCTAAAAAAAAGATAAGTTGCAGTGATTGATGTAATTAATTGTTTCTTTTTAGTGGTTTTAAATTCATTTTCCAGTATGTTTTATGAATTGTATTCAAATAAGAAAGGCAATTTTGGTTTAAGGGTTTGCTACATGTATTTGGACACTTAAGACACACCTAATGTATGAATATCAATACACTACTGTTCACAAGTCAAGAAAGTGAATGTCTGTGTATGAAGATACAATAGTACAAAAAGTTTTTTAAAAATAACTTAGACCATTTGTTTAAAAATAATTGCAATTTTTTTATGAAAAGTGGTTATATAAATGTTTTTTTCCCCGCCAATACGATCGTATGACTACAAATAAATACCACTCTTAGTTTTAATCTGAAAGCTTACAGCTAACACACTCTTTGACTGACACACTTCATTGACCTTGGGTGTTAGATGCCAGGAAATGGCACCTGCTGAAGGAGTCGAGGTGGGACAGGGCTTTCCAGGTGAGCTATGTAATTCAACCCTAAAGCAGCCTTCCTTTTCCCACAGCAGCTATGAATCGACACTTTAGCAGAGCTAATGGCTCACTCCAGCCCTTTCACAGGCAGACTATTGTTCTGTGAAGCGAGCACAGAGGGAGGGGGGGTGTGGTGTAATCCTGAACGTGCCCTGGATCAGTCTGTTTGAATTTCACACCGACATTGATGTG
Organism: Tiaroga cobitis; assembly: GCA_030578255.1. Classification (NCBI taxonomy): domain Eukaryota; kingdom Metazoa; phylum Chordata; class Actinopteri; order Cypriniformes; family Leuciscidae; genus Tiaroga; species Tiaroga cobitis. The sequence continues at coordinate 37,709,744 of CM060603.1, forward strand.
CATGTCCGTCCTCACTGAAGGTCCTCTATGTGTGCCGTTCCCAAGAAGACACGCCACAGGATCACATAACTATCACTGCCCCTACCTCTCTGTGTCTGGTCACCCCTGTCAGGAGGTGAGGACTCGCTACAAAGTGTGGAACAAGAATAACAAGAATGCAAACTAGTGCATTTGCGATCCATTTACAGGGGCTCTGTACCAAACATAGTGTCCTTATAAGGATGCATACTTAATGAATGGAACCTCATAAGTGACCATTTTGGAACGAAGGCAGCAACTCGCCAGACAAATACATGTAGTGCTATACAAATGAAGCCCACAGGAGTCTCTATTTTCAATATATTTCAATGGAGTTGGTGCAGAATCTTGCTAATGCTGCTAAAGTCAAGTCCTGTCACCTTTATTTATATAGTGCTTTGTACAATACAGATTGTTTTAAAGTAGCTTTACAGTGATAAACAGGAATGATGAAAACAAAATTCAATTGTGCTGTAAAGTATTGTCATTGTTCAGCTGAAGTCAGTTCAATGTTGATTCAATTCTGTACAATAACTTTGGAAAGTTAATAAATCATGAAATGAGTTCAATTCAGTGATAAAGCAGCTTTGCAGAAAAGCTTGATGAGCAAAAAAAAAAAAAAAAAACAGCACAGAAATATTGGACACAATTGTTGATTAGTTTTTGTTTAGTTTTTCAGCTTATTTTTTTATGGTGTGATCTGCATTGTCGACACTATTTGGACCTCATCGCCGGCTTTTTGGCTAATGCATGTTGAATCTGTGTTGGTGCGGTAGAACTCTGATTGGCTGTTTGGCTTAGAGAACCTAGTCAGTGCGTGAGAAGAAAAGTAAAAGTGATGAAAGCCAGCAAAGACAAGTCAAGACTGCACTGACAGAAGGCTGTTCTAAAACATTCCAATACGCAAATCTGTTCATAACATTGTGGCCGTCTGGAATGAAGAAAGTGATCAACATGATTCATATTCAAAATGGTACAAGAGCCCTGCTTTGTTTACTGTTTGTATATCCGCGCAGTCCTAGTTCCGGTTTTCCTTTTTGAATGACAGATATGGACTACTGACACTTGGTGCAATGGTACAATGTGTAAAACAGACATACAGAGTTTCTCTAATGTACTGTATGTTTCTGTTGATGGACATGTTTCATGTGAGAGTAGCTGTCCAATCAGCTGTTAGTATGTAAATTTGTTGTTGACATCACAGTTACTCACGTGCTGGTGTGTTGCAGTTCAGCATGGCAAGTGAAGGAGTCAAGCCGCTGCCTGCATCATATTGGCCTAAATCTCCTGTCTGGGAACATTCTGGTTTCCTGATACGCTACAACAGCAATGGTCAAAAAACAGGGCAAATCAATCTCTCTTTGTAAACTTTGTAATGAGTACAGTACAGTACACGTGAAACATGAGGCCAGCATGAAAGACACTTTTATGGACTGTCATTGTCCTTATTGGGTCAGTGCTCTCAAAAGTTTATCATTTGCCCGTGTTTTTAAGCTTTGCCAATTTAAACATTCAAGCGCAAGAAGACGGGAAAGAAAACTCATGCGCGCTGTGAGAAGTTTCGCACACATCAGATCCGAAGCGTGCACACGAAAAGCCACGTCTCAGACAGCTCGTGAATACTAAATTAAGTTGTCATTTAAGTCTTCTTGCGCTTAAATGGACAAATTCACACAAAAATTGTCAACATGTCTGTCTTGGCGAGTATCCTAAACATAGTCGAACAAGAATTGTCTTAAATGCACGTAAACAAATGAGAAAAACAACACGTGTGTATCAGTATATTTGATTCGGGGATTATGTCTTAAAGTGACAGCAGCCTGATAATCTTGCTGCTGTCTGTTTTTCATCAAACAAAAAAAAAAAGACAAAGAAACCACTCACTGTTCCTGACTGAATTATGCGCTTGAATGTTTTGTAACTTTAATTGGGATTAATCTTTATTTAATTCTTACAGTGTAGATTATATGTGTGTCAGTCCTCGTCTGCACCAGTCTGTCTTTGTGTCTGCACTACACTTCCCAGAATCCTCCTCGTTTCCACACCTGTATTCACTTCCTCACTTACAAGCCTGTCCCTCGTTATCATCATCAGTGTCACCTGTTTTCAACTTGTCATGTTTGATTCATGCTTGTATTTAGTTCCTTCCTGTTCAGTCTGTCCTTGTCGATCGTTAGTCATAGTTAGAGTGTTGTGTTTGTCCTTCAGCCTGCCTGTATCCGTGCGAGTATTTGTTATATTGTGAGTAAAGTTTATTGAAATTGGATCTTTGACTTCAGCCTCTTCATCTACCTGCACCACACCCGTGACAGAACGATCGACCAAACAAACAAGATGAGCTGGGAGCTTGTTGGACAGATCACGGCTTTGGCGATGGAGAGCCGCGATCTGTTCCAATACACATGGGGGTTCGTTCCCCTAGTTGCTTCTTCCTCTCTAAGCGACGAGGTGATAAAGGCTTGTTACCGGCTTGGGGCTCAGGAGGTAGATCCACGGGAACTCCCAGACATCGCTGGTCTGGATTGGAGAAAGGCTCTCTCTAGATGTCTGGACAGCTTCATCCCGTGGCACGCCATGTCACCATCCGCGCTCCACGTCAGCTCGTCCAGCACAGAGCCCTCGGCGCTGGTTCCATCCAGCCCAGAGACCCCTTCACCGCTGGTTCCGTCCAGCACCAAGCCCTCTTCACCGCTGGTCCCATCCAGCACCAAGCCCTCTTTGCCGCTGGTTCCGTCCAGCACCAAGCTCTCTTCGCCACTGGTCCCGTCCAGCACAGAGCTGCCTTCGCCGCTGGTCCCGTCCAGCACAGAGCTTCCTTCGCCGCTGGTCCCGTCCAGCACAGAGCTTCCTTCGCCGCTGGTCCCGTCCAGCACAGAGCTTCCTTCGCCGCTGGTCCCGTCCAGCACAGAGCTTCCTTCGCCGCTGACGCCGTGCAGCCCAGAGCCCTCGCCGCTGACGGCGTGCAGCCCAGAGCCCTCGCCGCTGACGGCGTGCAGCCCAGAGCCCTCACCGCTGGTTCCGGCCAGCCCAGAGACCTTTGCACCGCTGGTTCCGTCCAGCACCAAGCCCTCTTCACCTCTGGTCCCGTCCAGCACCAAGACCTCTTCGCCGCTGGTTCCGTCCTGCACCAAGCCCTCTTTGTCGCTGGTCCCGTCCAGCACAGAGCTTCCTTCGCCGCTGGTCCCGTCCAGCACAGAGACCGTCCAGGCAGAAACCGTCCAGCCAGAGACCGTCCAGCCAGAGACCGCTTCACCGCTGGTTCCGCCCAGCTCAAAGCCTTCTTCGCCACTGATCCTGCCCAGCTCAGGACCTTCGCCGCTGGTCCCGTCCAGCAAAGAGCCCTCACCGTCTGTCCAGCCAGAGACCGTCCAGCCAGAGACCGTCCAGCCAGAGACCGTCCAGCCAGAGACCGTCCAGCCAGAGACCGTCCAGCCAGAGACCGTCCAGCCAGAGACCGTCCAGCCAGAGACTGTTCACGTCCCGTCTGCCCAGCCTGGGTCTGCTCACGTCTCGTCTGCCCAGCCTGTCCCAGAGCCTGTCCCTCATCCAGTCACTCTCCCCAAGAATTTTTTGGGGGGGGGGGGGCCATAGGTCTCCGCCATGGCCGCCCGAAGGGTCCTCACCACCATGGCCACCTGAAGGGTCCTCACCACCATGGCCACCTGAAGGGTCCTCACCACCATGGCCACCTGAAGGGTCCTCACCACCATGGCCACCTGAAGGGTCCTCTCCGCCATGGCCGCCCGAAGGGTCCTCTCCGCCATGGCCGCCCGAAGGGTCCTCTCCGCCATGGCCACCTGAAGGGTCGTCACCACCATGGCCACCCGAAGGGTCCTCACCATCCTGGACCCCCGAGGGTTCAACAGCTCCGTCATGGACGCCCGAGGGTTCGTCTGCTCCCCAGTGGCCACGCCCACGTCCTGCTCCGCCCTGGCCAAGCTCACGTCCTGCTCCGCCCTGGCCAAGCTCACGTCCTGCTCCGCCCTGGCCACGCCCACGTCCTGCTCCGCCCTGGCCACGCCCACGTCCTGCTCCGCCCTGGCCACGCCCACGTCCTGCTCCGCCCTGGCCACGCCCACGTCCTGCTCCGCCCTGGCCACACCCACGTCCTGCTTCGCCATGGCCACGCCCAAGTCCTGCTCCGCCATGGCCGCCTGGACCATCCTTGAGTCTGTCCAGCTGCACCCGGTCCGCCTTCCTATCACAGACTCCAGGATGCCCACCCTGCCACCCCTGTTCTACGGCGTGAGGTCACGCCTACTGGGAGGGGGGAGTAATGTCACAGTCCTCGTCTGCACCAGTCTGTCTTTGTGTCTGCACTACACTTCCCAGAATCCTCCTCGTTTCCACACCTGTATTCACTTCCTCACTTACCAGCCTGTCCCTCGTTATCATCATCAGTGTCACCTGTTTTCAACTTGTTATGTTTGATTCATGCTTGTATTTAGTTCCTTCCTGTTCAGTCTGTCCTTGTCGATCGTTAGTCATAGTTAGAGTGTTGTGTTTGTCCTTCAGCCTGCCTGTATCCGTGCGAGTATTTGTTATATTGTGAGTAAAGTTTATTGAAATTGGATCTTTGACTTCAGCCTCTTCATCTACCTGCACCACACCCGTGACAATATGCAGTGTTATTTTACATTTGATTACTTTATTAAATTTGTGAAAAACCTAAAAAGCACCATTTGTTTTATTTATATCTTTGCTGCATTTTAATTATTTGTGCTATTGCTTGTAGTTTGATTATTTGTTCTTATTTTCTTTATTTGTATTTGACAGTAGTCCTTTTTCCCTGAACATAGCACATACCGAACCATACCGCAAAAGTGACCCTAAAATGTGATACTGTAAAATGCATTAGGAACATCCTTCTGATGCCTTACAATGCCTAGGCTGCTCACTAGGTTTTAGAACCTAGTGTATGTGCTATTTTACCCAAGCAAACTAAATCCATGTTCTACCTCTACAATCTCACTATAACCTGTCTTATTTATGTTGGTTTTTATGTGCCCACAACAGCAGCGCCAGCTGTTGTACGTAGTACTCAGGGCAGACTGGTGAGATGGCAGCAACGTGGCACTAGGCAAGCAGAGAGCATATGGCCTGGATGGCGTGACACAGCACACTGAACAGAATGCAATAGTGCCATCTCCCCTCCGGGACTGTCACCATGAGGAGCAGCCCTCCAGACACAAATCCAAAACTACATCAGATCAAACTGTATTTGTGAGCTAAGTGCCTAGGGGAGACTTGTCTTCTGAGGTGTAGCTTGGCAAATCGCCTTGTATGGGAAAAAGGGAAAAATGAGAATGGCTCCCAACAACCCCCCCCCACCCTGAAGGCCTTATACGAGCACTTTTCCATTCCATAAGTGACAAATTATCAAGGTTTTTGTTGTTTCCGCCGCTCAAATCGTTTGTTTACTTCATCTGCCTCTTGAAAGGGGTATGTGTGCACTCAAGCACGATTTCTCTTTTTTTCTTACTTTGCTAGGTGTTTGGAAAATGTCATAAAGCCAGATCCAAATGTAGTTCATGTTGGCGTTCATTGAACCAGACAAACTCAAGCCCACACCAATGACATTGAAATAAATTGATATAATGACACGAGTTTATGCCTCACTGTTGTACGAAGTGAAAATCTAGCCCTATGATTTCAGGCTTTGCACTTTGAATGGCATGTAATGTGATCCTGGACCTGTCAGGGAAAAATAAATCTACTTTTCCTTCTCCGTTTTATGTATGAGCAGTGCTTATGTGTTGCTATGGGTTATTTTAAGAGGCAATGGAAGAGGGTTGCTGGGGTCACTGGTTCAGAGTCCACCTATGTCACGGAGCACAGATAATTGCTCAATGGCCAGAAGGCTTTGATTGGCTGCGCGGCTGGTGTCTCGGTGGACACTGAATGCGTTCGGTTCAGGAAGACAGGAGTGGGCGGATGGGTTCATATATCAGTATTTTCTTACTCCCGCTCTCTCTTTTTTTTGTCTTTACCTTCACTGAGGTCATAAAGGCAAAGAGGGTCACTCAAAGTTCAGTTGAAAATGGGTCATTGCTGAACACAACAACTGGTCTGTTTACTGACAGAACAACCTTTAGCAGGCGTGGGTTAGTGCAATAATTCTCAGAGATGCAAGAAATGTTGAAAAGGTGTTTGTGTTGATGCATGTCAAAGAGAGATGTTTGTGAAGGTCTTAATCTGGTATATTTATTAAGACCAACTTTTTAAGCACCATATAAGCTGACACTGATGCAATGATTTCCTTTATCTTTCTTTTTTCATTTTTGCGCTATAAGTAGGCACAGCCCGAAATCCGCTTTAGTAATTGAATCCATTTTGACACTCTTTCATGTTAGTCTACCCACCAAAGCTTTTATTTTACTCATTACAAGTCTTATGTGAAGAAACTGCTCCAGGTTGCCAGCATGGTGCTTTCCAATATTTAACATATTTTATACCCCATCCCCAGTCTGTCTTTTGATTGCATGGGCTTCCTCTCAAACCTCCAGCGAGGCTCCAGGTTGTGGCGTCGTGGAGGGAAAATCGGAGCTGCTGTTAGTGCCAGGTGGAATATTCCAGAAGACCCGAGGCAGATGCGCAGTTTCTTGTTTCGTCCGCAAAGGTTCAGATCTTACCTTCGAGTATGCCATGGGTCCTGATATGACGCATGATAGTGCGTTAGTGACAAGGCAAGAAACGCCCAGATCATGTATGCTGGGGTAGCCTTGTAGTGCCATTAACAGCCACGTCTGGTGCAGTCGCACGGCGATGTGAGCCCGATCTGACGGTTGATCTGAGTGTCACGCTGCAAAGGCCTCTTTTTCTCCCACTCTCCCTTTCTGCTCTGTCAGGAAAAGGAACAAGCCGAGAGCGGACGCAGAGGTGTTTGCCATACCAGACGGCTCTGCAGTCTCGGCAACAAATCGCGGCCCCTGGGTTGAGGAGCCGATTGCTTTTCCTTTTTTTCAGAGACTTTGCCTCGCCTGCGAGTTTACATGACCCTTCAACTCTGTTTCCAAACAGGCTGTTGAGTTGTGCTCACAGGCTTCTATGCATGTTGTAAAAAAGGCAGCTTTGTCACAGGGGTTGCTCTAGTGGGATGTTGAGTTCAATAGGCTTAGCAAAAAATAATAATAATAATAAAAGTGCCTGTTTCTGTGCTGGCCGCCTCGCTACTGTATATAAAGTGAAACTGTCAGAACGCCAACTTCATTAATCAGCCTGCAGATGAAGAATTGTGGTTTTGACTGGGTTAGTGCTGTCAGCAGGTCTAATGTTGAATAGTGTGTCCCAATGGGTAGGAATTATTCTGAATGGAATTTTAAATCACACTGCTGTCAGAAGTTAAGATCCTAAAAGCCTCACGTTGCGTTTACGTCTTCATCTTCCGAGGGCCATTTTTTTTTAAGTAATTGTAATATATTCTGTATTCTGTCAAGTGACCTTTTCTTTTTACCATTATTAGGAATTAAGGAAAATCTTGTTTTATACTGTAGTATGCTCTTATTGTAACGTTGGACAAGTGAGCAAAGTGCGATGAATATTTCTGTATGAAAAATATCCTTGGAACAGGGATCAAATTAAAATTTTGCTGCATGCTGTGACCTCATTTCATGACATTTTCAAGCCAGTTTCTGTTTAATGCCTTAAATATATGGCTTTCTTGCAAGTTGTGATTTATTTTGCTATAAGACATATTTGCGGTCACAGTTCGCTATAAAGAATATACTAGTGTAAATGCAATGGCCATAGATCAAAATAAACAAATCCCTGATGGCTTATCAATGTCCTTCCTGTTGGGGAAAGAATCCCAACTTGCCTTTCCAAAAGGAAAATATATCATCAGATAAATGGTCCCTAGGAATTGGATGCCAAGGACAAACTAAACCACTTCCAAGCAATGCTCCCCGGTCCGGGCGCGCCCATAGTGAGCAGTAATGAATGGAAAGTGTATTGTGTCAGTGAAAAACGGGAGAACCGTCAGGAAGAAATATGCCTTTCATCCCACATGGCATAATCAGAGCCTGCCATATTTCTGAGCAGTGGTTATAGTGTTCCTTTGAGCCTAGCTTTTATAGTAAGAAAAGTGTGGACAATAATGTAAAGAATAATTCAGAGCAGTTTCCATTGAGATGACTGTCAGAGTGCTGTTAGGCTGTCAGTGCCTCCCATGGGGAGGCAGGGTCAGGCTGTCAGTCAGAGCTGATTGACACTTGAGAGGTGTGAGAGATCAAAGCCTCTATCAGCGAGACAGGCTAGAAAATAGGTGCGATGGGTAAAGAATTGCTGAGAGTTTTGCAATGAGTGATGTGACGTGAAGGTGAAGTGTCTGTAACATGCTCACTTTATTTCGTATCGTCCACAATCTGCAATGTTACATGCATTCCGGTTCTTAGCAACAGTTACAAAGCAGAATCACTTTAGGTTCAGCTGTTGAATGGGATATCGGGGTGCAGTGTGGGTGAAAGACTTTTCATCGCTTTTGACGGGACGCTCAGAAATGTCAAGAGCCACCTTTCCGTACCCTGCTGGAAAATCCAACTTAAGATAGGGGCTTTGTGTGAACTCCGTGTACATGTCCAAGCTGGAAGACCAGGGGTATCCAACCCTCCTCCTAGAGGGCCACTATCCTTCTAAGTTTAGCTCCAACCCCAGATAATCAAGGTCTTCAGGATGACTAGAAACTACCAGGTAAATGTGTTGGAGCAAGTTAGAGCTAAAGTCTCAAGGAGGTTGGCCCTCCAGGAGCAGGATTTAGAAACTCTTTTATAGACCATCATAGACTAGCAAGGTGGTCAAGATGGTTTTGAGAACATGATTGACCAGTTTAACAGCTTAGACCAGCTACCATGTGCCAAAACACAGAGAATGTCTTAAAAGAATATTAAAAAAATGTCTTAATTTACTTACCTTCATGTCATTCTAAACCTGGATGACTTCTTGCGTTGAATGTAAAAGATGTTTAGCAGAATGTCCAAGCTGCTCTTTTCTGTATAATAAAAACTAATGGTGACCACAGCTGTGCACTTTCACTGTATGGAAAAGAGCAGCTTGAAGTCATTTTTGGATAAACACTGCCTTCCAGCAGGCTAGTCAAATCTGATGGCTTTGTTAAGAGAAATTGCTCTGTGACATTGTTCTGGACTCACTGTTAGGATGGATGAAGGCCCTAGAAATCGCAATCCGGCCTGTCTTCGCCTCTTAACACCACTCCATCTCTCCTTCCAGTTTTCTGTATGCCTGTTTCTTAATCCACTCTCTTGCTCCTTCTGTTTTATTAGTCTTGACAGAGGCTTGATTCAAATAAGACTGCAGTGTGGGCATTGCCATCTCACAACGTAAATTGAATCACAAAGGAGAAGGATTTTCTAATAGGGAAACAAATTAGCACCCAGACCCTTCTCTATGCAATTATTTCTATTACTTGTTTCTCAAGGCACTGGGAGATGTAGAAAGCCGGTTTAACCGCTATTTGTTTTAAGGAAAACCAATTATGAAAGGTTACTGCTTATCACTGGCTCATACAGACACAATCCATTTTGTCTAAAATATTAATATCTCGTTTTAGACCAGTTCTGCATTGTGTGTTGTTTTGAAGGTGAGATGCTTGCTTTCATTGAGCCTAAAAGTGTTTGTAATGCAGCTTTATACTAATGCATTTTTTTTTTTCATTAAGCTCTAATTGATATAAGGATTTTTTATTGATATAAGTCCATTATCAATCTTTATCTGTATGCTTTGCAAAGACATTGATCAATGAAAATGCTTTCCTTTGCTGACTGTATTGGACATTGTGGAACAGTCACTAGTTGGGCCATTAAATAGCCTCTGTAAGACCCCGGCACCAAGATCAATAAGGCATTGAAATGAAAAAAAAAAAAAAAAAGAAAAAAAAAAAGAAATCCTCAATGTAAAGAAGTTGTAAGTCCATACTCTGCATTGCAACTTTTTCTTTCGGCAGAAATAATTCCTTAAAAAGTGAAAACAGCCTTTCACAAAGTTTTTTTTTTAATTGCTTGAGCCTTATTAAAATTCCTCTGAAGTTTATACATATCACCACATCAAATACATCATAAATTATAAATGTTTCACATAGCAGTCTTGCATTTGTAGCCCCCGGGTTCCTTGAAAACTGCTCCTGTCTGAGTAAGTGTGAATGTTTGTGAGTACGTGTGCTTGTGTTTGTGAACTTTGTTAGACAGGCCAAGCAAAATTGGAGTAATGCGCTTCTCCATCTTTTATCATTCACATTGCGTAGCACTAAATGAAAACCAATAAACATCTCCAATCTCGTGGTCTACTTTGAAATTGTGAATGTTGTTTCAGTTATTGAATTTACTGATGTAATATTAATGTTGGGAAGCGATTTTGTAGAGATCTGTCCTCTGCAGGCATCTTTACACATAATCATAAGTAACACAGATGTCAGTTTAGGGCGCTCTTAAGTCATTTGAGCAAAAGAGCAATTTTTCTAAACCTCCAAATGGAAACAGAGTAATGGAAATGCAAGAAAACAGAGACTAATGACATAAAACCAGAGTTAGTAAACAAAAGCCTTGGACGAGCATCGAAAGAGAACCAAGTCTTAGTTCTTTAATGGAAACTAAGGCTGTTTCTTAGTGGAATCAGTCTGTTGATGACAACGGTTTTAGGTTGGATTTGTCAATATGACGTGATAACTGCACAAATTAATTATATCGTTATGAATCGTATTTGAAAGATCAGAAGACTAGACGAGTCCCCATTACAGTCCAAACATTTCTTTCTGTTTCCATAACACACATTGTTATTACTATATTATCAACAGATGTTATGTCAGCCATTAGAAGGTTAATGGATATGGCATGTCTGGTGTGAGAGTTTCAGGGCCTCCCTTTGGAAACATGCTTGCTATAATATACTTAATATCATTTCATTATGTGAGCATATACAGCTTCAGCAGACTAAAAGAGTTCTGACAGATGGATTTGTATGACTCTTAAAGGAATCCAAAAATGAAAAAAAGGGGAAAAAAGCCTCATGTTGTTCCAAACCCTTCACTGTTACTTTTATTATTATTATTATTTAGAGCAGGAACAGGTAATATATGATGAGTGTGTTTTTATTTTTTGAAATCAAATTAATTTGAATAATATTACATAAATATTAAAATTAAATAAATTTTTCAAACTTTTGTCTATCAATGTTAATATATACAGAGCCCCTCATCACTGTGTCAAGGTCAATACGCCTCCTAAAATTACAGATAATTAGACCTTTTTATGACAAGGTGATATTAAGTTTGTAAAATATGTGTTGTGACTGTGTAAAAAACTTGTATGTCACCCATGAGAAATGAGTGTGAGTTACAGAAGAATTGAAATTTTCTTGGGGAACTATACCTTTAAGACGAACAGGACACATTGTAAAATCCTGATGAAAAGCTACGATCACTCTATATGCAATGGGAATAATAAACACCTCTCTTTATTTGATTTTCCTTCACAATCCCAGTCAATCCCAACATGCCCTTGCAGTTCAGTGTGTGTTATAATAAATGACTGTAGACACATGACGTCAGTTGACCTGCTCCAGGTCTAGATGGGGCGGGAGGAGTTTGGGGGCTTCTAAAACCGTGAATAAATAGCTGTTCCTCATTTATGCTTGTCAGGAGTTTTAGCTGAGGGCCGGACTTCACACTGTGTCTGTTTTGCCTTGTGAGAGATGATTTATTCGTCTTGGTCTAGCTGAGGTGCTGCAGCTGTTTATTGGACAGATAGTTTTACACAGGCTTACGTTAAATAAGCCTGGCTGGCTGACACGTCCATTCCCACCCTCGCAGATCAGCCACAAGAAATAACTGCTTAGTATGATCCCTAAAAACAAACTCTTTAGTACAAAGCTCTGTCTACTTGGCCTGAAGTTCAGAGGGAATCATCTCAGGAAATACAGCCAAACTGTCATACATTGAGACAAAAGTGTTAGGTCCGTCCGTCCGTCCGTCCATCCATCCATCCATCCATCCATCCATCCATCCATCCATCCATCCATCCATCCATCCATCTTCCTGTTTATACCAGCATTGTTAGGCTGCCAAATGTTGTGTTTTAGATGGTCTTGTATTTCTACAAGCTAAGTAGTTAACTAGAAAAACTACGTTGATCAGGCAGGTTTACAAGACCATGTACAGTGGGTCAACTAGCTTCACCAGAAGAGTTTTGCTGATGAATAGCATGGCTGTGCTACCTAACCAGGTAAACACACACTAAACCAGCACTAACCATCCTCAAACAACTTAAAGGTGCTATATGTAACTTTTCTTCTAAAATGAATCCTTTTTTTATTGCCTGTGTGTGAAGGGGTTGTATTCAAACATTACAATGATCCACTTGTCGGGTTTTGCTATTACCTCTGAAGGCCAGTATTCCTATTTCTATGTGAAGTCTCCGGGTCGGATTTTCTGCGAAATCCATCGGATGTGACGTGCATGCGCTCTCCCGAGCCTCTCTCCTTTTTATATACAGTCTATGCGACGGAACTGCAGCTAACGACATTGATTCTGATAACACCAAAAAAACGACCTGCCTCCAGCACAACACAAACTGCACAAAAATCTAAAAAACAAAAAAAAGTTTTATCTGCTGAAGCTCGTCAGGCCAAACGTGAATCGGATCGACTTAGGACGAAAACACGGATCAACATCGGCAGAGCGTTTGAATTATGGAGAGACCTCCGCTATTTTTTATTGTGATAAATTACAAGTTTTCAGATATGCTGAAATAATGGTAAACTGCAATGAAATATCAAGGTAAACTACAACATATATGAGACATGAAATGAATACAAAAGACTGTTCCAGGATAACAAAAAGTAGGTGCTTTAGGATGTAACTTTTATTTTATGTACTAGATCTACTGTCTAACGTCACTCATCCCACTATCATATTGTTTATAATACACATTTCCAGACACGTTCAGTACAGTAATGTTACTTCCTACGATCTTACTGTTACACCGACATTGTTCAGTCTAGTTCACTAACCGTTTTCGTTATCATATTATACATTCGCCTATGTTGACATTGCTGATTGTGAAAGATACACGAATAGTTAGTAAAATGCCTTATGCTAGATAACACCACAAATGTAACGGTATCATGGTACGAGCATGGAGCATTAGTTCAACGACAAGCTGATAAAAGTAGCCTATCATTGTAACGTTGCAGTTGGAGTTTACATGAGTTTCCAGCATTCTGTGTGATGCTTTCTCCGGTGTGTTGAAAGTCTCAGTGTGGCTGGTACAATGAGTGCTCGCTCTTGTGTTTGAGCATGCGCTCTTTAAAAATTGGTTGCAATCTGAAACATCACCGATAGAGGCCGCTAAAAAATACATATAGCACCTTTAAGAAAGAAATAGTTTTAGAAATAACATATTTATTTTCTCTAAACCATGTTGCTTTGCCCCCTCTTTTAGTTTTGAAAATGCTTAAAATGAGCAACACAAAGCATAAATTATATTTTATAATGCTTCTAGACAGAGTGGCTTATTTTAACATAAAACATGTGTACACTCACTTTTATGATCTGGTCCTTTAAATGCAGCCTATAATTATAGTGTTGGATGTCAGTATCCTCTTCATTGTTCTGAACAGTGTTACCTCAGCACTTACCACACTCTTTCTCTGTGACTGTATCATACCTGCTGCCTCTGATTCTGCCTTTTGCTGTAATGACCATATTTATGACTTATTTGCTATTTTCAGTTTTTCCTTGAGCTAATGCGAAAGCTTTGATTCTCAAACTCGTGGAAAAAGCAGACGGCGTGTCCTGGCATTTTTACTTGTGCCTGTTTGAGCCATTCACTCTCTGAATTCAGAACCAGCTGGAGATCAAACACAGCCCCAATTTATTAGGCTCAACTGCAGAGATGATATGTATGACTAATGTGTTGTTTGTTCATGTCAACATGCTCTTGGTCCATACACATACACAGGCCTTTCATGTTAGTCCACAGGGACATGCCTGTTATCTGCTAGTGACGAGTCTTAACTCAATGGAAGAAACAGTTTTAGACAGTATCTGTCATCCAGGCTTTGGAAGTCTGCCATTGAACTCACACTATTCTGGATTGCTCTCCTAAAGACATTACATAATGGATGTTTGAGTGGTGAAATGGCATTGTGGCCACTTTTAGTTCACTGACGACATTTTGTTTTTGTTCTGTTTTCTTTTTTGTTTTTGTTTTGCTGCCCAAATGGCAGAGGAGTTTTTTGTTTGTTGGCTAGTTTATTTACAAAGAAAATCTTGAAAATCAGAGATATACACTGCTGTTCAAAAGTTTGGGATCGTAAGATTTTTTGAACGTTTTTAATAGATGTCTCATTGATGATGCTGAAAATTCAGCTTTGCATCACTTGAATAAATTACATATGAAATTACTATATTACTGTTTTTACTGTATTTGTTATCAAATAAATGCAGCCTTGGTGAGCAGAAGAAGCATCTTTTAAAAACATTTAAAATCGTACCGATCCTAAACTTTTGAACGGCAGTGTATATAAATGTCATCTTGTGAAAAAAAACATGTTTGTGTAATACTTTTTTCAAATTAATGCTAAAAGACATTCATACACTTTAAATGTCCATATCCACCATATACTCCATATATATATACATATGTATGTGTGCGTGTGTGTATCAACACATTTCTCATAAATGAAAAACATATGGAGAGAGATGTTATTTGTTAAAGTGCAGTAGAAGGAGTGGAGCAGACCAGCAGATGCCTCATCAAGAACACTCATTCAGAATGATGAATGTGGCCAAATACACATTTGTCCGTAAAACTTGCAGAGTGGATGAGCATCATTAAGCATGAGAAATAGGTGCAGCCCCGCTGAGAAGTGAGCGCAGCAAACAGATGTTGGGAATTTTTGCAGGCATCTTTCATCCGGAGGACCATCATTAATAAACTTGAAGGTGATTCTCTTGTTTCCATTTAATAAGAGCAAGTAAAGTATGAGAGGCTGCGGAAAAAACGCTGAATAAACAATCTTACTGGGCTTTTTAAGTCACTGTCTGCGTCTCTTACGCAAACACAGGCTGGCAACAGACAGTTTGTCTCATTTGTATGGCCACGTTCCTCGCTAGACCAGTATCCACACATCAGGATGAGATGTTTTATGGAAATACGTCGTCACCATAAGCCCGGGGCTATATGAATCGGTGTTGGGTTGTACACGCTGTATGCTTCATCCCAAACTCATTTGTCTTCCAGTTTTTGCAGTTGATCTGGAATAAGCACAAATGATCTCTTTATACTGCAACATGACAAACAGCAGCATAATGAACTGATGTGTTTGAGAGCGGGAAACGGGGCCACTCTATGTAAATGTGAACGGCTTGAGTAAAGGCTGCGTGCTGTCCTACCTGACAAAGTCATTCATCAAGGATCTGCGGAAGGCTTGCAAATCAAGGTGCTGGGAAGGCTGTTGGCGAACTTGGCTCATGTTAAGTGGCACTGGCCCTGTTGTTGAAGCTCTATCACGGCTGAAGCTGTCTCGTTTTATAAACAGTCTCAGACGGAGAGGGTCTGCTATGAATAATGCTTAAGCCCTGAAGAATTCTGCAACCAATATATCTTAATGCAAGTTCTTAGATTCCAATGGGCGGCCCACGCCTCTCTCTCTATTCCACCTCCCCATGTGTGCCTGCAATTTTCCCTCTGCGAAACCACTGCGACTTGATTTTGCTAGCGCCACAGTTTACCCACAAACAGGATTACATGCATATATCCCATGCAAATCAATAAAAGTTGTCAGGACCGTTTAGCCTGTCCTGCTTTGCTAAATGCAATTTATCACACGGAAAAATCAACAAAAGGGAGCAGGTTACAAATGGAGTCTGATCATCAGTGCTGGATGTGTTGTCAAATTCCTGTAGATGGCATTTTTCATCTCTTTACTGTAAATTGTTCTCATTCAGATGCAGCGTGTCAAAGAAATATAGCAGTTCCAGGTTATTATATACTGCTGGGGATTTCTGCACCATGGAGGATATTTCACACTGTCTTTTTTGGCCTTCATAAGATTCAATCTGAATGTATTTCAGTTCACTTTTCTGACCAGCTGAGGCATGAGATTGATCATAAACTGTCATGGTTTGTTCTGAAAATGCTGAAAATTGGTAGTTCTTGTGAATATTAACTGTGTCACTCACTCTGGTGGATATGAATGCTTTTAACAGTACAGTGATTTGACATCAGAGACATGTAACATTAGCAGTTATTTTAAGTACATTCGTCACCATGAAACTTTTCTGTATGACTCTGCAGGGTTGTCTGCTGTGTTGTGTTTTACATTAAAGTAAATATGAAATCAAAATTGACCATATTTGCATTATCACTTTACAGTACAACAGACTGAGAACGGCATTTCATATTGACTTGCTATTATTTTTCAGTTCTGACTTAAAGCATAATTGGATCATAAGCAGAGAGGAGTTTTATACTGCTTACCTATTAATTGCATTATTTGTTTTAAAATGCAGTGTGGTTTTAAATTCTTATGACACTTCTTTTGCCTATTTTCTGATATTAATAAAGAATATTACCAGAAAATATATTCAAGTCTCAGATGAATGAGCACATCAGATGTTTATTTATCATAGATGTCACATTAGAGATGGTGCCAAATAGTAAGTAATGAATTAATGACTGTAAAATGTAAAGTAAACAACTAATAATACAGAGAAATAATGAAAGCTATCATGCTCAATACACACTCCAGATTAACTTGTCGTATAATAGTGTGATGCATGCGTGTCATGAGGTGCTTCTACACGTCATTGTTTAGACGTTATTTGCTTATTTATTTGTAACGTTTCATTTGGAAGTTGGATGATATGTGAATATCATGTCTCATTTAAAAGCAGGGATTGCTCTTAAATTGATGTTGTAAATGATCTGCTTGACACCCAATCAGTACAAGCGAATATGCAAGTGAACTCTATTATGCTGTCCTTTAATCAGACTAAGTGAAGTCTAATTAGATATGGTTTCTACAGTTTCACCGGAGATATACAATGATGTGTGTAAACCATCTGTGTGTGTAAACCACCTTTAAATGATGATGATGAGTAGTGTAGGCTATAATCAGCTTTTTCTTTTATTGCTTTTTTGACTAGGCCTGACGTAATATCATTAGTGTGGTGTGTCCCTTTTATGTTTTCTTTTATGAGTTTTTTTCTTTGAAAAATGTTTTGCTCCATCAATGTTTTCTTTTTTTAAATTTCATTCACAGACATTCCCTGAGCTTAATGATTTGTTTTGGTGGACTTGCAATTTTTGATTTACTCCAGACTTCGCACAAAATCCTGCTGGAAAAGGACTTTGTGTTCCACATCTCAGTTTAAAAGGCAATTAATTCTAGTTATGGAAATGTCACTGTGTGCATTTAAAGCCAAGTGCTTCATAGCCGTATGCACTTGATTTGTACGGAGTTGAGTTTCCGTGAGTGTGTCATTCAGGGTACTCCGACCCCGTTAATAGCAATCATGCCTTTAAACTGTGGAGTCATTGGCGTATTTCAGGCAGGGCATCATCTATTCCTTCGCCTTGTTCCAAAGATAAATTAGTAGCTGCTGAATAATGCAGTGAACCCTAATTCTCTTTGATTAGTAGTGAGTTAGATGATACTGACCCATTGAAATTGGTCATCAGCATAAATAATGACTGAATGTACTGATAAAATGCAAACTTGCCGGCCATCATAAATCAAATGAAATCCACTTGCTGTGGAAGTCATTGAAATTAGAAGTCCATGCTCCTATTAATTATGTTGCCTTCTGAAGGCGACAGAGTGATAAATCAGCCCTGAAAGGTACTCCAGTTAGGGAGTTGAGGAAGCGAGACTGCCTGCAAATGGCTTTGTATACCCTCCTAATTGTTTCTTAAACAACCCACCTCTAGAGGCATATCTGATAGCCGGCCTTTGGAGAAGGGCTCACAATATTGAGAAGGTCTACATGCAGGTGGACCAGTGTCAGAGTCCCCCCTCCCTCCTCCTTTTAGGGAAATTATATTAATAGGAGCACTTTTTTGTATTACAGTTTTTTTTTTGGACAATAATTGCATCTGAACAGTTTATACAGATAGGGATATCTGAATATACACTTAAAAACAACCCAGTTTAGGCAACCTAGCCCTGGGTGAAAAAGGGACAAACCCAGGTGGGGTAAATGTTTGAGCCATTATTTAACTCAACTATTGTTTTCAAATTACTATACTGCTGGTTTTAGAGCTGCTTTACAGCAGAATTTAATTATGCTTTTGCTTCACTGTAAGGCTGCTTTAAAACAATCTGTATTGTGCGCAAAACATAGGCAAAAATAAAAATGAGAAAAAGTGCGGAGAAGAATTACAACTCAAAACATTATTACTTAATAAAAGTAAACCAATTTGGGTAACACTTTATAATAACTGCACGCTATTAATCATTAGTTAAGCATTAGTAAACAGTTAATTAATCATTTATAAAGCATTAATAGGCATTTATAAGCAGTTTATAAATACAGCTATAAATGCGTTGTTCTTGATTTCTAAGCATTTCTATAATGTGTTTAATAATTGTATTTTCATACTTTATTAATGATCAATTTATAATTTCTAAATGAAGTATTGCATTATTTACAAACCAGTTATTTAAGAGTTGTCAGTGGTTCATAAAAACGTGTAGAGTAAAAAAAGTGAACTTTAGAATGTGTAAGTAAATGATTAACAAACTATTTAAATGTACAACATCTTATTATTCAGACAAATAGTAATAGTTACTTAGTGTGTTAATAAATGCTTTATTAACATGTATTCTTACTGTAATTCGTGGTTAATTCAGGTAGATATAAAGCATTTAGTAGTGGTCAGTTAACTATTTTTGTGAGCTCATCTAAAGTGAGGACTATTTACGCCTTGTAAAGCATTTACAAAGGAGATTTAAAGGCTCAGTTATCTTCTAAACAAAAAAATGAAACAAACAACACAGTGATACAGAACATAGAAATATTTAAGATGTATGAATATACTTTCAAATAGTTTATTAATCATTTACTTACACTTTCTAAGTGATCTTATTAACCACTGAAAACTCCTAAATAACTGGTTTGTAAAAAATGCAATACTTCATTTAGAAATGCTAAATTGATCTTTTATAAAGTATGAAAATACAATTATTAAACACATTGTAGACATGCTTATAAATCAAGAATAAATCATTTATAGCTGTATTTATAAACTGCTTGTTAATTAATGCTTTATAAATTATGAATTAACTGTTTACTAATCCTTAACTAATGAGTAATAGCGTGCAGTTATTATAAAGTGTTACCCAAATTTGCATACCATGACATTTGGTATTTGTGACAGTTTCATTATAATTTATGAAAAATGCTTTACAGTATGCTTTTAGCTTAGAAAACTAGAATTCTTTCAGACTTTTTATGTTGTGTGTTTGCATAGCTGCTTCTGATTTCAAGTCTAGCCTTGATACGTCTGCCACCTCAGCCTGTGCGTGTTACTTACAACCTCAAAATATCACCTTTCCGTCCGACGAGAAGCCAAGTGTTTGTATCCAACCCAGGGGGATAAAAAGGCGTTGTTTTCAGATAGGGTGTTCCTTCAGGACAGCGTGTGCTTTTTGGCGGCAGGATCCACAGTCTCGTCAATCACACATCGCTTATTAGGTTGTCCTCTTGCTGAAGGGAGCCATTTTAGAGGGCAGCTATTACAATAATTGCATCGCTGTGTTTTATGTTAGATTTAGTTGTTTTATAACATATTAGAAGTTCTAACGAGGTCAAGTGTGTCTTCTTTGAAACGGTGGGCCTGAACTAGTGGTGCCATGGCTTTATAAATGGAACTTCTTTTATGTGAAAGATACTTTCAGGGACTGATTGTAATGAATCACATAAAATGACTGAACATCACTCTCAAACTCTTGAGTTACCACTTTGAATTGGTCTATGTGGCAAGCAGGGCGAGGCCGAGAGCCGTGAGAGAGGACCAGGCCTGGACTTGATGTTATGTTTATGTGTGTGCGGCAGTCGTTCGTGAGGGGCTGCCGCTTTACTTTCATTTTGTGTTTGTTTATTTTATAATTAAAGTGTTTGGACGTTCGCCGGTTTTTAACTTGACCTGATGGCTCCACGGATTCCCCACACCGGTGAGGGCTCTTTGACAGCGCGTTCCTCCTTCCTCCCGCCACCAATGTAACGAAGTTCAAGGATCAGGGAAGAAGGGGGCGGGAACCGCTGAACGTCAAAACACTGTAATTATAAAATAAACAAACACAAAACAGAAGTAAAGCGGCAGGCCCTCACGGACGACTGCCGCACACACATACATTTAACAAGTACAGGCCTGGTCCTCTCTCGTCCTTCTCTGTCATTGCTCCTCCTTTTATGCTTCCGAAACTCCTCCGTGAGAGATATGAGACTGGTGCAGCGCGCAGGTGTCGCTCATCATCAATCACGCCACCGACCTCACGCTGTTCTTTCATGGCTCTTGGCCCCGCCCTGCTTGCCACAGTCTAATGACTCACTCTTACTTTTTAAAAATATTCTTCAAGTAATAAATGTTAAAGGTGCTGTATGTAACTTTTTACGAGCAAACAAACTTTGTCAGAGATTGCAGTTTCCACACAACCTAAAAAACCTTGATATCCATCTAAAAATCTCTATGAAGGAGAGCATATTAAAACGCGGATAATTCAACTCATTAACTTGCAGTCTGTAAGTCTCCTCGGCTTTCGTTGTCAGTTGCGTTAATCGTTCCTGTTGCGTGTCCTCAAACTGACAACCTGAGCGTTGTCAGTTTGAGGAGGAGGGGGCGGGGGAAACAACGATCTCTGATATTTTGAATTTGAACTGCATTACCTATTTCGACCACTAGCTGTCATTCTTACAGACAGCACCTTTAATGTAATTGCTATGGAACCAGAATCACAAAATTTCTTATAACTCCCATTTTTAGTGATATGTGAGGCCCATGAATATATTTATAATGAAACACTGAAACTTGACACAGTGTCACAGTCAGTACTTTTTTCATTATTATTATAAAAATGAGAGTTCTTATAGAGCTGAAATGGCATTCTGGGTGAAGAGCACTTTTTATTGCAAACAGATCTTTGCCTGTGATTAAAGATGTTCTTTCTCTAATAATATATCTGCTACATCATTTTTAAACGCAGACTATTGCTCAAGCCCAGTGGTTAATCCAAATGCCATCCATCAGATCTTTATATCTGGATTCAATCATCTCATTTTGCAGCAGGTTTACTCCCTCATTTTACATCGAGAGTGAATTAATCCAAACGCAGGTCCTTCTCTAACCAATCACCTGCACCCAGGGTCCCAGAGAAACCATTTAAGGGAAATATGGCGGCAGTCCTGGCCTCAGGTGTCAGTGTCGTGGTGATGAATCGCAGGGAAAACATATTAAACCTGTGATGTGTACAACCCGTGTTTGTAGCTCCACACTCCATCCGCACTCTGGCCAAAAAAAAAAATGAGATCCTCCAATAAAAAGCCTATAAACATGGCTATGTGCAGTGAACATAAAGACAGGCCTGTCCCAGCAAAATTGATTTATTTGATTCTATGACATTTTAGTTGTGGTTGTTATGTTATATTTATGGGAGAATTGCTAGAGCCTCTCATTATGCTCTCCTAATTTATTTTACATACTTTTATGGCCACACGTGCCTGCTGGGGCTTTATTACAGCCATTTTTGAGAAAGGAAAAAAGGCGAGTACATATCGATTGAAATGTACGTGTTTATAGCCGGGATAATGATTTATTTGAACTTGGTTGAGCGAATGTGGTCCGAAGCAACAACAACACTACTAAGACAGATGTGGTGTTCACTGGACCCATTTGTCCACTGGTGGTAATCACCTAGCAAAGGATATTAGCCCATCAAATCATCTTCCTTTGAAGATGATGGAAGACTCCATAGTAGCTGATGTTCAGTTATATGTAATTGTGTAGAATGTGGCTGGATAGTAGAGGCCCATTTTCTGCAATGCCACAATGCAATAACTTTAAGTCCATCCATCCATCCGTCCATCCGTACATACGTACATACATAAATAATGTGATTTATTTCTAAGTGACAGGATATTCAAAAAATAAATGTATGCTTAGTACGCAGGAACACTATATGTAAACAATTTGCAGCGTGAAGTGTGAACGGTTTGATTGAGCATCCTGACCAGCCTGACATTAGCGCAACTAATGATGTGAGTTTGGGGTGGGACTATCTGTTTGACCAACCAATGGTAGATGTGT
Organism: Tiaroga cobitis; assembly: GCA_030578255.1. NCBI lineage: Eukaryota > Metazoa > Chordata > Actinopteri > Cypriniformes > Leuciscidae > Tiaroga > Tiaroga cobitis. Next base: position 37,732,078 of record CM060603.1, read on the forward strand.
TTGGTGATGCTGGTAGCACAGAAATTACACTTACAAATATATATTTCTCTATTTAAAATGAGTTTAAAGTATATGTTCATCTATACCCACATAACTGGGACTAAGCATGATTTCACGTTAGAAAGATGCAATTTGGTAAATGATCAAGTTCATAAAATTGCATATTGAGATATATCATCCTGAGGTCTCTCTTTTGCAAGACTCAATTTCTTGGATGTAATTAGGTAATAAAAACAATCAAATTAAATTACTTAAACTTTTGATGCATTACATAATGGCCGGAGATCATTCTTCAGCATAAAGCATCAGTAATTAATGTGTGTGAGGAAGTCGTTACAAGCTCCTGGTTATTAAATTATATCTCTAGCCATAAAAAGGGAGATTTTTTTTTTTTTTTTTTTCAAAGAACGTGATAATGTATGTGGATATATCTCAGAGCGTCTCATAGCATGAAATGTAGTGTTTCCAGAATATTTAACATTAGGATGCAGTTAAAGTTTATCCTTTGTGCTCTTTTCTGAAAAGTAAGCTGACAAGTAATGTCGATAAATTGTGCAGCAGCAGCGAGAGGTGACAGTAAATCTGGTGCGGGGGCTTTAGGGGGTGTAACTCTGATGTTGTTGTCACAGGGGTAGACGGGTGAAGATGGATTTGGAGGGGAGGGCAGGGGAAAGGGTGATTTTTAAACCTGGACACTGATTAGTTGAGATGAGAGGCAGACTCCGCGTCCTTGCGGTGACATTTGGGCCTGATATTTGTTTGCCTTTAAATAATACCCTGGACAGTGGTAAAGAGTGATGGCCAGGGCCAGGCTGACATTGTGCCTCGGCCAAGGTGACTGACTCCAGGCCACTTCTTCTCCCTCTCAGCCTTGTCAATACACATCTAGGGCACTGATGGGCTTTCCTCTGGATCACAGCACTGACACTGGTGTGTCTTCATCTCCACCTGCAGTTTCACTTAAAATATCCTCTCAGGGCTCATAGTCAACAGCATCTCACATCCTGACAGAAACACACACATAGTACTGCCACTCACTCCATGGCATATCACTAAATACAGTGTGCTGTATCATGTTACAATGTGTGTGTATATATATTTTTTAAGTAACATGATACAGCATATATATATAAAGCTACTCTTAATTTAAAGATAAATGCCCCTTGGAAAATGTAGTTCGCTACACGATAATCTACTTAAAGCGTAATCTTTTTAAAATGCCCTAATTATGCTATTTTAAAGGTTTTCAATTTTGTTTTGGAAGTCTCTTTCAATAGGTTTACATGCATCCAAGTAAAAAAAAAAAAAAAGTAAAAAAAAATTAAACCCTAAAATTTCCCAAATTATACATTACACATTACATAATTTCTCAATTCTAAATACGGTTTGTTCGAAGATTCAGTCTCTCTAAACCCCTCCTTTCCGTCAGCCTACTCTGCTCTGATTGGTCAGATGGCCCAGTCTGATATGATTGTATACCGCTTTTAGCGCATGTCGGAAACTAAACGTCTATTATCATATCTGAATTTCAGCTATGGATGGTTCTCCAGCACTTGCATACACAGTGATACGATACGAATGATGGCGTCGGTTTTTCCGAGTCCTTATCCTTTTGTAGTGCATGCAAAGTGGATTCTCAGTCTTCTCGATATGTCGACAGCATGAAACAAACTCTTCCAGGCCTCAGCTACAACTAGTGTTTGAGGGCGGAGCGAAGTAGACATCGTTTGCTGGCTGCAAATTTGTTACATTGTTACGTAACAGGAAGTGAGAAAGGAATTGCTGACAACTCGTTTCCGCAGCTCAAAATAGATTCTTTCTTTTAGGAGACAATAACTTAATTTGTCAGGCACTTTCATCTTTAAAATGTTGCAGACCTTTTACATTCACAAACAGCTATATTACACACTGCGTGGAAGGTAATATTCAAAAAAGCATTCAGATTATATTCATTCTACAATCAGAGAAAAATAATACTAAAAAAAAAAACACTATTGTCTGAGGACGCCAGGTTTCTGTACTGTTGGTCACTTCTTGGCTTTATACTGGCATTGTCGGTAAAAATAAGATGACATGAAATATATATTTATTAATTCCGTTATTTATTTAAACTTTTTATTTATTGTTTTTTTATCTATTTATTTATTTCATCTCTTTTATCTCTTTTATACAAATTACTTGGTTTGTATGTTTTCCTTATTTTGGTATTTATTAATTTAGTTTTTTTAGCTAGTATTTTTTTTTTTCAAACGTATTGATTTAGGCTTAAAATTAACATTCTGCAGTGTAAAATGTTTGTATTATTTCACAAAATATTAAATAATACCCACATAGCAACTGTCTCCTTGTGAATCTGTGCAGCAACTCAAATTAATCAGTGAATCTTCTCTCTCTCTCTCTCTCTCTCTCTCTCTCTCTCTCTCTCTCTCTCTCTCTCTCTCTCTCTCTCTCTCTCTCTCTCTCTCTCTCTCTCTCTCTCTCTCTCTCTCTCTCTCTCTCTCCCTCCCTCTCTCTTTACATGAATCAGTGGACTTTCCAGCACTACAAATAAGAAGAGGGCGATGTTTTAGGAAAGCATGTGATTATTTCCTCAATTTTCTTGGTTGTACTTGAAAAGCTGTTCTTTTGAAAACATCTGAGCTACTGTCAAGCTACTGAAAAATGTAGTTAGTTGTGCCGCTACATTTAGTTAGTCATTCCCCAACACTGATCCTGCTTGTTGCCAGTTGCATGAGTCATTTAAATATCCTCATAGAAAGTCGTAACTCACAGCCCCTGGCGTCCGGCGCTGTTGTTTTAAAGGCTGAATGAATAGTTTCCCACCTAAGTGTAGATTATGTGGTGTTGATTAAACCAGGCTGATCTAACCCAGCCGAGGGCCAGGGAAGGACCGTGATCCTTGTAATTATCGCCTCGCTCTCACAGTGATTTACTCCTTTGGCTGCTTGATGCATCTTCCTGCAGAAATTACTGACTGTACATAAAGACCCTAATTTTCCGTACTGACCCCATTTAATTGGGCCCATTCGGGTGACACCCTGATTTACAGTGAGAGTGGATGGATGACACGGCCAGCGTTACTCACAACTGCACTCAGAGTCGGGGGCGAGCCCGGGCCACTCATTTACATTTACACACTGTCAGCACACTCTCTCATCCAGAGTGACACGGCCAGTCAGACTGCATTTAGCCTTCTGCGTCAGCCGGTGATGAAGTGCAGAAGAAGAGAATGGTCACTCATGCATCTGAGCGAAAAATGTCAGCGTCACCAAATGTCACAATAGGTGGTACAGCGGGTGAGGATGAGTGGCGAGTCTCACATATAAGGTGTCAAAGTGTCAATGGTGAGTGTGAAATAAACAATACACCTTATGAGGGCTTTACACACACTCATACACGCCCTGACAGTAAACGGATTTGACTGTCGTTAACATCGAGGCAGGGTACAGATTGTAAACAATTCACAGGAAGTCCAAAAAAACGTGACTTTAAAGACTTTATTCTCGTCCTCCATTTCTCTTCCTTATTTTCACAGGCTGTAGTCATTAAAAAAGTGCACGTGAACCAATTATTTCTGCTGTCCTATTTGTTTCCTGATGAATCTGTGCTGGCAGTCTCACCCTGTCACGGCGCAGAAAATATGTGTGAGAAGAGGTGCGCCGTGCAATATATCCGGGTTTGTCAAATAAGAGTTGAAGCATTGATTTTTCTAATTCATCTTGTCTCGCCGTGAGATAGCGTCTCTCTCACAGAAGTTTGACTCAGAAGCTGACACTGTGAGAAACTACAGAACCTCCTGACGCTAGCCTCGGGGGAAATGCAATTATTTTACCATTTGATGAGGAGAGGAGAAAGACCATGTTCCTTTATCAGGCAAATAATAACAGGAGTGTCATATCCTGTCTGTGTAGATGTGGTTTTATCTGATATAGAATTACAAAGCGCTGTCCCGTAGTATCATGGCATGGCTTGTCTTTGAGTTGAGATTTTGTAGTTTAAACGCGATGCGAACTGACATTTTCCTTGCTTTCTTTCTAATGAAGCTGCCAGTCTAATGTAAGCTGCTAACGTACGGCAAATATTCTGACATGCTTATAAAACACTCGATATTATTTACTAGGCTTTTTGCTTGAATGTATAGTGACTATCCTTAAAGCTGAAGTGTGCAATTTCTGTCTCCCTAGTGTCACCAAAAATGATTATTTCTTTTTCAAAAAGGTTTTCTGAAAACAGTAGCCCTTGGTCTGCAATGGGTGGTCATTCCCGAATAGTTCTTGGCTAGGCCAATGTTGTGATTTGGTGTAGTCTTATATAATAATTACATAAGTGTTTGTATATAGTTATATATTACATTAGTTATATATTATAAACGTTCAAAAAACTTTGTCCTAGACCTAGAGCAACATTTTAGGCTGACTATTTGCGGGCAAAAATCGAATTGTGATTTTTTTTTTTCTGATAAAAATTGTCATCTGCTAATTTAAAATGTGATTTACTTTTCATTTATTTGCTTATTTATTTATTTGTTTGTTTGTTTTTAAAAAAGCTCCAGTTCAAAAATAGTATAATAAATTAATTTATTTTACAGTATAACTGTACAATTACAATACTAATGTTTGTCTGTCTTCATTTCTTCATTTCAAACGTTAATCCAAACGCTTATAAGTCTTATTACAAGTTTGAAAATTTGCATTTCCAAATGTATGTTATTAGCACCCAATTCGTTCACTGTGAAACGATCCACTCTGAGACACTAAAAACATGAGCTGAAACATATATTTATATAATTAAACCGCAGCCTTTGTGATTTAATGATCACACTAAGCCATATCAATCTTTCAGATTTATTTTGATTGCTCAAATATATTAAAAAATATATTGAAACCTTTTTTATAAATGTAATGATTGTGTAATGAAGTATACATACTTATTTTTGTTTTATTACGTTTTTTATTAAAATATTAAGTTTCTTCAGAACCATATAAAAGCAACATGAATAGAGATATTTCCTGCGGCCTCTTAAAATGGCTCTGTGCAGTCGGGGTGGGGTCCTCGGCGCCCGTGTGCATGCGCACGTGGTGTTAGGAAATTTACGGCTTTAATTTCCCCTGAAACATGCCCAGGCTGCAGGTGTTGTGGTGGGGTGGCTGTAGGCAGGGGTCACTCTGATTAATGGCCGTCCTTTCACAGGGAATGACAAACCCCTGAAACGTTGTCATCGGGAGTCCGGTCCCTTTTGTTCCTCCTCAACAGCTGTGACAGCCTGGCAAATCAGGAGTTTTCCAGGCTTAAATCTGCCAAACTCACAGACAAAACATAGTCATCATCAGCTGAACAAATACCGCTCCCCTACCCGTCCGCAGTCTAGAGATTACCCAGAGTGCTTAGTGCTTATAATTAGCCCTAAGTTGCTGATAGTAGGCTCGGGCTGGGTAGAAATTGTTTCATTATGCTTAATTAACACCTACTTGATTATGGTTAATTACTACTGTTTGATAATAGAGGAGCAAAGTTGTCAGTCTCCAGACATGAAGAAGCCATCTGGATCATTGATAACCATATGTTGACACTTAGCTCCTGGTTGAGCTGTCAGGGGCCCAGAGACAGGCAGGTGTCTCCACTGTGTGACTCCTCCGCCTTCCACAGATTCACGAGTAAACACACACATGCAAACACCTTTCTATGGCTTTTGTACTTTGTTTGCATGAAAGCACTCTTCGGAGTAATACCTCACTCTATTACCGCAGCATAGAAAAATAATCATATTCATTCATATTCACGGCTGGTTAAAACTTTGAACTGCATCTTTGTTGAAAGGTTAGAAGACAGCAGAGCACCACAAAGACTGAACAAGACAAATCAAACATACGGAACCCTGTGGTGCACAAAAGAAACGCGATCCTCGCTATAATGCCTGTCTGTCCTTGTTAATTTGCTCTATACACAATATGGAATTAAAGCCACAACACCAAGATGAATTGTTTGTTATTTGGAAGACTAAAATGAAGTTTTGGTGCATATAACATTTGTCATGTTTAATTGCTGGATCAATTAGAATCCTTTGTAATGATGATTTATAAAGATTTGAGTGTAATTTGATATTCATTAGCTCAGCCAGACACATGGCGATATCAGCTTGTTAATTGTGCTTCCTTTCCTTGAAGGGCTTGAAGCTTGGGAACACATTTGGCATAGAGTTAGTCCTTTTTGATAATACTTGCATGTTGTTGTGCAGAAAAATAGCACTTTAAAGAGATTTTCGATTCAGTTAACACACGTGACTTGAATTAGGTTATACGTTTTATTTGAATTTGGTTTTAAGTTTTAAACAAGTTATTGTGTTTTGAACAGTTGATTGTGTGTGTGTGCATCAATATACTGTACATTTATTATGTCGTAATTTGTTTACAATTTTGTAATTTATTTATAGCTGTATGTTTTTTTTTTTTGGTAAAGATGCAGGATGTGTATTGCAGACTGAATTGTTTTTGGAAATGAAAGCATTCCTCTACATTAGTGTATTATAGAGCCATGCAGTTATGTGATTACTCTATTTATGGTGCTACATAACTGCCATTTATATACTGTTGAGGCCCTGTATAGTAGCTGTACTCAATGTTTATGGTTTATAGCTGTCAGTAGAAAGTGGAGTGTATCACTGAACCTCTGTGCATGAATCATCAGCATGTTCATATATGACACTCTAGTAATATACATTTAGTGTAGTATGGAAGCGTGTCGTTTATGAGGGCTTTCAGTGACAGCTCAGAGCGCTCTTAGCTGCATATTGTTCTAATGGATTCAGTGGTCAAATTGGAGACATTTCGGCGGCGTAAGGTAAATAGTTTGTTACGCTCATGTAATTCGTGCAATTTGAGCGCACCAGACAGATATGATTGGAGGATGCCAAGATGATGTGCCCTGCTTTTCCTGCACGATGCAGAGATGTAGGCCAATTGGAGATGCTCCAAATTATTCAGCGGCACAGCAGAATTCCTCCTCAAACAGGAAGGTTCCTTATTCATTTCCTTAGATTATCATCACATTTGTGTCACCAGCAGAAGAGCTTTATTGACTCGCAGAGATGCACCGCCTTCGCTTTGGCTGTCGTTATTGGCCGCGCTGACATATTCATATGTGCCTGCGCTAATGCCTCTAAATTACTCCCTCCACAGACGTCACAATTGAACAGATAATTTTAATAAGATTCAGCTTGACTTTCGACTGCTCTCCTTCCCCACTTTATGGAATACAAATTGTAACCTGTTTTTAAAGCCATGCAAGACAGTGAACTTTAATGGGATTTGACAACATCATATTAGGCACAACAACTCCGCATAATGTACCGAAAAATTGGACGTGAAATTGGAAACATAGCCAAGAACAAAGTAAATTTACATGGTTTGGTAGGTTGGATGTCTGATATCATATTCTCTCATGCGAGCTCTCGGGGAAGCTGGGAAAAAAAAAAGGCTGGGGCTTTAACAATGGATATCAGCGGAAAGTGCTTTTAAAGTTAAGGCTGATGGATGGCTTGTCAAAAAAAATAATTGCACTGGTAGGAAAGTGGGGCTGCGTGCCGGGGAGGGGGGAGCGCCGAATATACAGAGAGGATGATGGGAAGTGACAGTGGTCTGTCAAGAAGCAGTGGCTGCCCAGAGAAGTGTGAAGCCCTAGCTATAAGGTGGCAGAATAGAACAGGCTGTCAGGGCGAGAAAGTGGCTTTAATACGGCGAAAAGCAAAGGAATCCGCCTGTCAGCCCTGCTCAGCCGAGCCGAAACAGGGAGAGGAAAAACGGCGGGAAAAGGTAGACTGAAAAAAACAGGCAATAGTACTACTGCAGGGAGCGTAGGTGTGTGTGCGTGTCAAGAAAAACGGAATAGCTGGGCGTGCAAGCGAGCACGTCGAGAAGAAAAGCAAGGGCGTGCGTTGCACAGGACGCGGTCCCGGTCGGTCCACTCCATTATGTCGGATTCGTCAGCCTGTCCGGTCCTTGTGGACTTTTAAGTGGATGTTGAGAAGTCGCTGATGAGACAGGCAGAACGACTGTACTCCTCCTGTATCCTTCTTACCCCTCATCCTTTTCTTTGGGGTCCCGTGATGAAAGGAGAACGCAGGAGGATGCAAACGAGTGTCATTTTGAATTTTCTGATCCCGCAGGAGAGCTCATTACAGCAGGGGACAGCTTTACAATTATATAGCTGAGCTTCCTAAGGCATTTACATGAATTGGTGGAATAAATTCAATAATGCTTGTCTACATAGCCTTGACCTTGGGTGAAAGGCACTCTAGACTAATTCATCAGGGTGCCGCTGCTGAAGGGCTGATGTGTTGATTGTACCTGAGCGGAATATGTGCTCTCTGGTACACAAGGCCACCCCGACATGCTCATATTAAAACTAGCCCTTATTACCGCAGCTGTTTCATCATCCCAAAAATCCAAAGTGGGGTTGGGTTACGGAGGTACTGTGTCACAGTATTGTGACTCATTTAGTTGCCCGCAAAATGAGTTTAATTGAATGCACAAAACTAATGTGGTTTCAAATCACAACCGTTTGAAGTTTAATGTATCATGATGCATTATGGGTAATGCATTGAATCTTTTAAGAAGTCTGATATAATGGATAGCAGAGTGTCTTTTTTTAGGTGATAAATGTACCTCACCCTTTTTATTTTTACAGCTGTGCCATTTGTAGTGCATTGATTGTGCACCTATTGTGACTAACCCTAACCCTAAAGAGGATACAAAATGTAGTCCCTCTCATAAATCACATACAAATATAAGGATCAAAATTGTTTCAATGTTCCCACTATTGTTCTTTGTGTGCTCATTAGACCAGGTTAAGTGTGTAATTTCACCAAATGCAATTGCAATTTGTTAGTTTAAGCTGCCCGACGAGTTTAGACCTGGTCTGCATGATGCCCAAAAGATGGCAGACTGGAGTTTTTGAAAGACTATCATTATGTTTGCCATTTCTTTGTAGTGCCGTTAGTGACACAGACATTACGAACTTCACTTTAGATTAAAATATTCAACAATAGCACCAAAAACATTACTACAGAAAGACATCACCTGGGAATAGTTGTCTAATAATGCCCTAAACCACTCAAGGGTGTACTGTATGTTACTGTGATTTCCACCAGGGGAAGGGGCGATCTTGGACACAACGCAATAGCAAAATTATAAAAAATAAATAGTTACATTTGTAATATTAATTTATTATTATTATTGTTTTATAATGTGGCACACATGTATTGTTTGGTTTAGTCAGTTATATTCCAGTAAATCATAAGCCAATATAGACGTGAAAGTGAACTTAATTGATGAATTCTTAACACTAATTGGAGTGTATTCTTTCAAAACCTCCATGAAATCATTTTCTCTCTCTGCTCTGTGTGTGATGGATCAAAACCCATGATCTGTGTCCTCACATTCATAAGCAATTAGGCCTGGCATTATTCATTCTCCATTAAAAAAGGGTAATTAAAGTCCTCTGTAGTTTCTCTGAAAGTTGAATTATCTTTTCATTTTCCACAAATATAAACCCTGAAATTTAAGGGGCCACTAAACATTCAAATCATGAAAATGAGCTCTTCAGAAGAGTTGTCATTACAAATGATAATATAATGGCATGTACACTCATGAACTTTTTTTTGTTCATTGCTGGCACAGCATACTTAAAAAGCAATTGCTATGGAAACTGCTCCTAATGAGAATATTCTGGGCACGGTCTTGTTTAAAACATTGTGTTGTTACTGTGTCTTGCCACTTTCAAGTACACCGACAAGGTGATTTCTGCACAGAGGATGTGACTGATTCTTATGACAAGCAAGGCCTTATCTCTAGCTCACACACACAGAGACAAACACACACACACACACGCACACACACACACACACACACACACACATACTGTCTCTGCGAGACTAACATAACACAACTGTAATGAGAATGAGAAGTGTAATATTCTTTCGGATCAAGGTTTCTCCACACATTTCTGGAATGATAATAGAACACTGTGCTTTTTGACACATACATCTCTGTGCTGGGAAGCTAGCAGGGAAAGTGTGCGCACTTCTGATGTGTGCTGTGATGTATAGACTGACCTAACAAAGAACTGAGTGCTCACAGGAGCCGGACGGCTCTAATGGATAGAGAGAGAGAGAGAGAGAGAGAGAGAGAGAGAGAGAGAGAGAGAGAGAGAGAGGGCCTCATTTAGAAGAGGAAGGCTGTTTGCTCTGCCAATACGACACAGGGGGAGTGGACAGCCATTGATCTACAGCCGCAAATGACAGCTGAGAATTCAGCAATAATCATGACAAATGAGAGGAAGGGCCACAGGATGGTGGGGGAAAATGTCAATAATTCCAGCCCAAAAAGGAAGCCCAAGGTCGCAGGAATAGGGCACATTTTGTCCGCGTGCTCTGAACTGCACAGAGAGACAGAAGAAGAAAACCTGTCAAATGAATGGCCGTTCAATCAGTGATCCCACTCAAATGCTGCTTGGCCTGTTATCTCAAGTCTCCATTGACATTTACGTCATCTGGAGAGGTGTATGTGTTCTTCATCAGTTTGCATCACAGTTTATTTTCTACTTGTCTTGGAAAAATCTGGAAAAAGGTCATCGAGAGTGGGCCATTGAGCATTTTTTACGAACTTGACTGTCATTATTTATATGTATTTATTTATTTGTTTTTACATGAGCAGAGAAGCTGTTTACATACAAATGGAAATGAATTAAGAACAGAACATTTTAAAATGCAGCTAAATACTGCTTTCATTGTTTAAATTCACTCACTTGTAACAGAAAGTGTTAGTGGGTGTCTTGCATGTGGAATTAAAATCCATTAAAACCAGAGCTTTTAAAACAATGGATGACTTGTTCACTTCATTATTTAGTTTGTTCTTAGAAGCCTATATTGGGTTGATAAATGGTTATAGTGCATTTTCAAATGTGTAGCAAAAATGTAATTCAGGCAGTGTGAATATTGTATTTGTAACCATTGTAAACCAGCCAGAAAAATGCGAGTTCAATATTCAGAATATTTGAATGTAGTTCATAATATTTTATTTGCATTTGAAGTCAAAGTTTACTTTGACACAGCTAATATTTAGCTAAATCAGTTATGTTGTTTGTATGATATATGCATATTATATTTATATTGTTTATACCTGGATTAGATTAGGCATATAGAAGAAAAAAATACCTTCCATGTATAAAATATGGAAAAGTTTGAGGTTTTCGTTTTAGAAATAAAAAATGTATTTTGCAACAAAGAAGTTTAGGTACATTAAATGTACATAAGGTACATTAAAAAAGTACCAGCAAATAAATGTTTCTTGAGCACCAAAAACAGCATATTAGATTGATTTCTGGAGTAATGGATATATTTTAAAATACATTTACATAGATAATAGTAATTTTAAGCTTTGTTGTTTGCCAAGTTCAGACGTGACACAATTATTTACAGTACACGTATACGTTTTCTGAATGGTCCTAAAGTACTCGGAACAGGTGAAAAAAATATCTAATGCCATACATTTCGTTGCTGTCAGCACACCCATTGAAGGAGAAACATTTCTCTTTGTAGATTGGACTGAAACAATAATGATTAAATTGCCTGTGCAAATCAATGTGCCCGTGTGATAAGCTGTGATCAGTAATGGGGCTGTGTGTTCTTGCTGGAGGAGGACTGCCTCCTCCTCTCTGCCTCACTGGATGAGGCATTTTCTAATCAGCTTTATCACTCATATCAGAATTTATCTTATTTGAGGAAAATGCCAATATATTAGCCCGGCGTGTATGATACACAAGGTGACCCTGCTGACTTAATGACATAATACATTATCCTTAATGAAGTCAATATCTTGTCTTTTAGCCGTCTGTCTATTGGGGCGATTAATTGCGATGTCATTAAAGTTAGATCTCTTTTCATTTGAGCCTGGCAAGTGGCATAAAACTAATGTTCTTAGTTATCAGCCACTGAAATAGAATGGAAAGTAGAGGAAATTACACAGAGGACGAGGGGGCTGCGCACAGCCTACAGCAGAGGCCATTTTCAGCGACATAGAATCCTGACTAATGCAGCATAGCATGGTTCACACAGTCAAGCAGTGCAGGCTGAGAAAAGATTTGTTAATGAATAAGTTTATTGCAAATGAACAAAGAGCTGTTTAAATGGTCTGTAATGCTTAAAAATAAACAAAAGTTTAACAGGCAAGGCATGCATGTTTGTAAAGTAATATATTGGCTTAGAGAAGTATTTACAATTAAATGCATTTAAATCTAAACCATGATTTTAGATGATAATTAGTAATGCATGGACGTTTTGTAATGTTAAATATGGGGTCAACAAAACAAAAGTGATGTTCCTTGGGCATACAACCGGTAAGATACTCTTCTCACAGATCCATTTATAAGTGGTATTACATGGAGCATCAGCCCATGTTAAATAAGACGCAACACAGTTCTGTGTTCTTTTTCCATTGGGGTGTCCAACGGTCCAAATCCCAGATGTCAGTGTGCTGCCATCAACAGGTTTCCATGTGCCCTCTTCATCACTGTCAGTCAGACCAATCCAGAATACACTGCCACAGGTGATTTTCCTGTGCTCTTGTTCCTCTGTGTTAAGCAGACCTGCTCCTCTCTCCGTACAGTTTCTTCTGCTCTCATTCCAGCTCTTCATCTCAGTGGAAACATAGTAAAAACTAAATTGATAGAAAATCCATCCATCTTGGGTCAAGTTCCACAGTTATTTTTTTTTCTTGTTTTAACTATTCGTTTAGTTGAATTAGGTTGTTATTGTTGGTTAGTAGCTGGTGTTTCTCTTCTGTGTAATTTTTGCTCTGTGTATTAATGTGGACACACAGAACTATGACTGCAGTCAGCTGAAGAACACACGGCAGCACTAAAAGCCCTGTTCTGCTCTGTAGCTTCTGATCTTGACAGAATCACTCGTTGTGCTGGAGTCTGTGATTTCTCTTCCAAATGTATCTCTTATAACTTCAACATTTTCGTAGACATCATCAGTGGTTTTTCCCTTTTCTCTGTGCATTTTCAGAGTGGTACCCTTTACACTTTCAGACAGTTTTGATGTTGTCAAGATGATAACAGACTAATACTAGTAGCTCTCCTGGAGTGGATTGCGTTGTGTTCCTCATCTGTGTTTGTGTGGCTAGAATTTATAGAAAAAGGAAGTTTTTTTTTGTGGAAATGTTTCAAGTATTTATGCATGACTGGAACTTAACAATCCATATTGTTGAAGCTGTTCATTTACAGTAAATGAGGTTCAAATGCATTGTTCATTTCAACACTGGGTTTGTTGTAAACATTTAGCAGCTTTTGAAAGGTTTACAATGTTCGATGAACATTGCAGGTTGTTGCTGGTACATAAAACAGTCCAGACAGTTTCAATTTCAACATTTTACCCTTGCTATATTCTGGACTTCCCTGCAACAACTTTGTTGAAATGTTTAAGTGGCAAATGGATTATCACACCTCTACTTCACCAGTAAACCGTCTGTGACTTTTTCTTTTCTTTGACACATGAGCATCCTAATCCGGGGTGTATTTGGTATATTACTGCTAGTACTCTTTGATTTCCTTAATGTCAGTGTTATACAGGTTAACCAATAGTTGGCTTGTCATACTTTGCAGGGAAAGTTGGCTTTTACCAGCTGGTTGCCACCATGTTTAGTCTAACCTCCAGCTTTTTGTACGTTCACAGCATTGTGTGCCCCATGAAATCTACTTTATATATTTTTATCTTCTGTAAACGGCCAGGCTACATTTAACTTCAGTAGATGCTATCGACTGCTTTTTCTTTCCAGAAAAAGAGGTGAGAGGGTGTGCTACTGAGATTATATGTTGGAATATCTAGTTTATGCGGTTTATGCTTTGATTTCAAGGTCAGAGCGCCAGTGCTTCATCAGGAAGGATGATTGACAGTCTTCAGAAGGCTGTGGGTATGAAATATAGCACTTGGCCGTGACTGCGCGTGTTAAAAAGGACACGTGCTGCTAGCATCTTCCTTTCAAAGTCACACCAGACTGACAGCTCTGGACGCAATATTAATCACAGTGCAGTGACAACCGCCCCAGGTCACAAACTGGCAGTGACTGACCAAAACAAATCAAGGCCCACATGTTCTGTTGTCATTACATCGCACACACTTGAGTCATGGGGTTTATCACAACGGACGATGACTAATGCTCTTGAAATTATTGACCGTTTATGGCCCCGGCAGCCCTGGACGGACATTGTGTCTTTCTGGCGATTAAACATCTATGTTTTGTCGATATGCCTTACAGAGGATAAAGATTGTTCTTTGATATTTTGTTCATTAGTTTACATCCAGTGCACAAATGGGGAAAGTCAGCACCGGCACCATGATGACAAAGTAAGCCAACAATCTCACACAGGAGTGTGAACCGTGCACATGTGGCACAGCAGTTTTGAGAAAATAAGCAAAAGTGACATTAAGCTCTGCACTCACGCACCCCCCTGCCTCCCCCCTGCCCAGCACCGAAACAAGCAGACTGGATGGGGGTAATTTACAACGTGTTATCTTTGTCTATAGTGGCCAGATGATATGAAGTAAATCAAGGTAGGAGTAATGAAAGACTGAGAATTTATTCCTGCAAGCACATTTTAAGTGTAGTATCCGTTACGGTGGCATTGCCTGAAGACCCTGAAATGAGACTGGGTGGTTGAAGGGCAATAAAGCAGCAGCAGGGCTCATGTTAATGCTGTCTGTCTGGGGTTAGTAATTGGGTTGTGCTGATGAGTTGCACTGGAAGACAAAGTGTAAATCCAAACGGTTGCTGTAAATCTGGCATTGTTAGAACAAGGTGCAATCCCAACAACTATTGATCCTGCCCAGCGGCTGGAGAAGGGGAGGGTGATGTCATTACCCACGTAGCTTCAATTACTTTAGTCAAAGTAGCATGCTGCGTGGGGCCCTGTCGCCATGACATCAAATGGGTGGTCCGTCCTGTCACCCACTGTCTCAGTCCCTGTCTGGTATCCTGAAGATCATTTGCTGGTGGTGGTTTGGTTGGTTGAGGCAGGCCACAAGTTGGATTATTTCAGAGTAAATGTTATTTTTACCTGTGTTAAAATGCTTTCTAGTTTGGGTCCTTTAAAGCAAGGGTGTCCCATCCTGTCTGGAGGGCCAACGTCCTGCAGAGTTTAGCTACAACTTGTCCCAACATACCTGCCTGTAAGTTTCTAGTAATCCTGGAGACCTTGATTACCTTTGTTCAGTGGTGTTTCATTAAGCTTAAAGCTAAACTCTGCAGAACAGTTGAACTTCAGTAGCAGGACTGGACACCCCTGTTTTAAAGCAAGAGTTCACCCAAACATTCTGAGATCATTTACTCACCTTCATGTCATCCCAAACGTACAGTATGACTAACTCTTCTGTGGAACAAAATAAAATACTTTGAAGAATGTGTCAGTGTTGCAGAATATTCATTTTGAGGGGAACTATCCCTTTAAAACAAAATCCCTTCACTCGGCGGCCATCTTGGAAACTCCCTGGGAAGCTATTTCCTACGAAGATCAGGCCAAAACAGCAACATTGACTCAACCAATGTTATTAGTTTGGGACAAGACAGTCTGTTTGTGCAACTGATGAGAGACAGGTACCTGGAACCCTATTCTTTTAATTCAGTTTGCAAATATTGTATTGTAACTGTTTGACGTGATAAACCATGGCTCAGTCACATATCAAAGCACACCCTATACATATGAACTTTTTGTTTTTAAACTCAATTTCAGACTTTGTTACTCGTATGGCCAGTCTGACTATGTGTGATCTAGTCAGACAGCTTATCGTCGCAGATTTCCTATCTGGCTTGACAAGCTGGTGGCAGGAAGTGCTCCCTGCCTTCACAGCAACCAGTGGTGTTGGCCATCAGTGACAGCCCATGTCCTGTTCCAGAATGAATATGTTAATGCGACGGGATGTAGCTTTTCATTAGATGGAAACTTAGCCCTCTCTCCTTGACTGAGGCCTCTGTGTGCCTATTTCATGAGGGAAATGGTTTGAGGAGTAATTTGGAAAGCTGCAGTGACGTGCTGAGGAAATGAAGCCTGAGCGTGTTTGACAAATAGAAAAGGTCATGTCTGTTTCAGTCTCAGTCACCTGGTCTTCTCCTCCCCACCTGTCTGTCACATGCACTCATCATCACATTCTTTGGACACATGTTATACAAGCCAGCCATATACCGCTAATGTCAAGCAAACATAGTATCTAATCTGCATGGTTTAAACCAGATATTACATCCTGATAACTTGTCTGGATAGAAAGAGCTTGTGTCAAATTCTTCTTTCGTTGTTTTATTTAGCTTGGAAATAATAATCCTTGCTGTAAAATTTTACATAATGCTAAATGCTTGTTAGCATTCTCTTCTCAAAGGCGACTACTTACCTTTTGCAGGATCTCCTGAATGTATATTATGTTTTCCCCCCATATATACATGGCTAATTTTGATTGTTTTTTGGGGGGTCCATATGGTGTAATTATGAAAATGTCCAGCAGGGGCTAACAGGTAGCAATGCTAACCATCCAACTTTCGAACCCCTTGGCTACTGTCAAGTTTGATATTTTCTTTTGAATCCCTCTCACAATAAGCTATCATTTTAACCCAGCCCCTGATGAACTTTGGCATTGTCTAGGCTAATAACCGTTGCAAAACATATTTTCCTGTGCGCTGAATAAGCTTTTGTTAACTGCACATGTTCCACTTGTACACATCAAACTGTTTAAAACTTCACAGGAGGATACGGCTAGTCAGATCAAGTATGTCTGCACAGCTTACTTCCTGCTTCCTGTGTCTGTCTAGGAGGGGAAAGGGAAGGTGAGGTAAGATGATGGCTGCGGCCTGGCACAAGATTAAACAGCTCGCTGTAGAGGCCATTAATAATGCTCATATTTTGGAACTGCTCAGTGCTTACAGAACCAGAGGCATTTAATCTTATTTGAAGAAGAAAAAAAAATTACGAGGACCAGGGAGATAGGAGAAAAAAGTAAGGTCAACAGGGAGAAGCTCATCCATTTTTTTCTCTGTGCTGTTCAGAGTGATAGGCCCAGGTTTTCCAAGGTAGTGCATTTGTCTGTCAGAAGTGCTGGCTGGCGCGGTGATTTACTTTCTGTCAGATGATGCTCATGTCCAGCTGAAGCTGCTGCCTGGCTGGATATGGGGAAATTTGTTACCTTTCGCTTTGACAGGGAGATAATTGCTGATGGTTAACAGAACTGTGTGGAATCCAAAGGGTTTGGGAGCGAGTAACAGGAAATACACTGTGGCCTTTCACGAGCTCTCTCAAAAAGCCTCTTTCTCTGCAATATTACCTGCTTAACCTCACCTCCTTCCAGGATGAATGAGACTCTTAATAGGCCAATGGTCGCAGTAGAGATTAAATCCTAAATTACCCCTAGAAAAGACAAGTGTTAGGACATCCAAGAAAGCCCCCACTCTCTAGCCTTAATTCAGCTAAAACGCCTAAATTACTGTCCCTATTTCACTGCTTCATACCCCAGTTCTCTATACAGCAGACCTTCACCTGTCTTTCCTAACCGGCCCATCTGAGCTAAGGATACCATCTTGTGCTCGGATCAGGAGGGTTGTCAATCAGCTGTCCGAGCTGCCAGTGGCATATCACAGGAGGAGTTAAAGAGGAGGCGGAACTGAGCCTGTGATGTGATGGGCCGAAAGGAGAGTGATTGGCAGGTTAAGCCTCCATTTAATTGTCAACCCCTCCTTACATTTCAACAGCTTGTAACAGCGGAGGTTAAAAACAACTCTATAGACAAAGACATTGCTTTCGGCTGTGTGTGGAATCTTTTCAAGGACTGTTTCGATGGCAGGCCAACATGAAAACTGACACTATTTGACCTTGTTTACTTTTTTACTATACTTAGTTCATCTGTGCTTGCTATTAAATGAACTTATTGTTCAATATGTAACACCTACTATTCAGTATCCAATACATTTCTGCTGGATAAAATAAATCTCCTCTCTCCGCTAATAAAATACTTTCACATTATGTAAATAAAATGGGTTACAAATGTCATTTCATGTTGGTTTTAAAGCTAAATTACTTGAAATCAAATAATTTTTTAGTTATCAGATCGATGGCTCAATTGGACTAAAAAAAACTTTAATGCACATACCTCAGTCAATCAGATGATCTCAATCTAAATGAAATTGCTATGGGATTGGAAGGTGTTGGTTGACCTAAAAACAAAAGCAAATGAATAAACAAGGAAACATATTAGCCATGCAAATGCTTCAATCTGATTATTTTCTCAATCAGATTAAAAAATGCCTTGCACACGTGCATAGTGGCATGATGTTTGTGTTTACATACGTTCATTTATGGCGTCTAACTGGTCAGTGGAGGAGATTGACTATTTACTAAATAGTTTTAAAAAAATTCTTCTGTTGAATGTTAGCTTTAATTTTAGATGTCATCAAGGCAAAAACAACTCGCATTAATGCCAGTAGCATTATAGTAGCAACATGTCTACTGGGAACTGTGCATGTGCTGAAATTTTGTTCAGAATACATGTAATGCACATGTAAATTAATATGTGAATGATATTGCAAAGTTTAGGGTTATTATAAAGAGAAATTTCAGAATCTGAAATCAGATTGGATTCATTCTGATTTATGAAAATAGGCGCATGTTCAGAGAAATCAACCTAGAAATGTCTACCTTACTGTTATTTCTTGATAACTGGACTAGAAGAAAAATATTTTAGCATTTAGAAAATGCCACACTTCAATTTTAATTGGATTAACTGCATTGTCACTTTTTTTATCATCAAGTCATAGCTGGTTATTGTTCCTTTTTTTTACATAAAAGGTAAATATTTAAGAAAAACTAATTAGATTAGATTCGTTTTTCTTAAATATTTCATTTTTATGTTAAAGAAGGAACAATAACCAGATAAAAAAAGATAGTTCTTCATCTGTACAGAAATGTATAATTATTTACCAACAATGCAATGAATCCTCATTTGATCCCTGACAAGCGATTCAGTTTGAAGAAAAGTGCCGCCAATCTCATTTGACCCTGCATTATATTTTGCCTGTGACAATGAGAGTAATAGAAGATATTGATTGGCAGTGCAGTTAAGTTGTCATTGCCACCATTTAATGTGTCACAGGGAGCAGTTAAATTGTCAGAAATCACTGAAGGACTCCCTTCATGCTTGATATTGCTCCATAAAAGTCTTCCACATGTAAATTGGAGGAAATTTTGAGAATGTCACCATCTGTGCAGACTATGGCACTTATTGACTCCAGTTAAAGACTGAATTATATTTGTTGTCGTTCCTTAAATATAGTTATTGAAAGATTTTTTTTCCCATCCAGTGTCATATATTTTTGTTGAAATATTACCAGTTGACATGTACATGCTGGCAGATATTGCATAGAGAAGCTTTAATCCATTAGTGTGTGGTCTGTTTCTTAGAAGGGGCGGCTGTGCTGCACTGTGTGTATGGTCAGCATTGGGGTCCGTGCTAAAGCGTGGGTGGTAAGGAGCCTCTGGCATATTGGCAATCAGTTGGCCAGTTTGTAGCCAAGTGTGCTGAGCCTGTGGCTGTTTGCTGGGCAGAAGGAGGTCTGTTGTGGCTCTCTTCAAGAAGAGCAGGGTACAGGCCACGCTCCACACACTTGAGAGAGCGGTTTCTGGTGTTGCTCTTGTCCACTGGCTGTTTGCTGAACCCTTGATAACCTCAGCTCGCTCTTGTGTGGACTCAGTGAATGATGCAATAATCAATACTCACTGGAAACCCTGGGTCCGAGGAGAGAAGCCTGCTCAATCAGCAGTTGGTGGGAAGAGACACGGTCGTGAGTGTTTTAATCAGTGTAAACACATTTCACCTTGCTGTCTTATAATGGATTATTCCAGAGCGTATTTTTTTGCTATTGTCAATATTCAAATGACTAGTACTTGCATGTGATACAGAGCAAAAGGACTGGCTGGTGTCATAGCATATACTTTAAAACTGCGGTGTGTCATTTCTGTTTGCTTGCATTACCAAACCAAAGTGCAAAAATAACAAGACTACATTTTCTAAATAAATGTATGTGCAGAACTCACTGCCACTGTAGTATTCTGAGTGGTTGCCAGGGAGTTGCTATGTGGTTGCTGAAGTGTTCTGAGCATATTGCCAAGTTGCTTGGGTGTTCTGGGTGGATGCTTACTGATAAAAAAAAAAAAGAATCTCAAAGTCTCTATGATATTTTGTGGGCATTTGCAGCAAACCTCTAAAAGGTTGGAATACGCAGCCCGATCTCATGAAAGACCGTATCTATAGCACACATTTTATTTCTCGTGCCATTTATACACCAAAAATACTTTTTGCGTGCATATGATACGCAGTTTTCGCGTGCGTATGATATGCACTTTATGGCGTGTAATACACATGCACGCACTCCACACCCCTAACCCTACCCAAGGGCTTTACACATTGCGTATCATATGCACGCAAAAACTATTATTGGCGTATAAATGGCACGAGAAATAAAATGTGTGCTATAGATACTGTCAAGTCAAACTGGACAAAATATAAATAAATTATAGACAAGAAAAAGAAAAAAAAAAGGAATGAAAAAAAAAAAACAACTATAGTAGTATCTCGGCCAATCAGAGCAAGGGGCGAAAAACGGGAGAAGAAAAAAAAGTTGGTGTGTATGAGACGAGTCGGACGCTAGCTCTGTCGAAAACTGAACAGCTGGACACGGAAAAAGTGCACGAACTGGAAATACATCGTCAAATCCCGAAGTGGCAGCCGGTGAGAACTTTAATAATTCGTTTGCTTCTGTGAATGGAAGAGAATGACGCTTGTGTAGCGGCAAATGCCGGATTAGTTTGTGACGCAGCATATAGGGATCTCCCAGTCACGTGACCCCTAGCCGCGTGTCAGCCATTTTGACGGAATACATCCGTCGGCTACTCATAGATCCATTGCCGTGGGTAATATATATTATTAGTGTATTATACTAATAATATAATTATTAGTATATTATTATACTAATAATATAATTATTAGTATAATTAGCCTAAATATTGCAATACTTTGCGCTACAGTATTGATATAATTGCATGCTCAAAATCATGGTGCAAAATATCTCGATACTGAACAGAATCGATTTTTTCCCCCACCACGTCATGTCATCGCATTTATTATTAGCATCACAAAAATAAATATACAAGGGGAAGATAAAGAAATTAGGAATCATAGTATATCCATATGAAGCATCACAAGTTCTTTTTACAGGCATTAAATGTGAGGAAAAACTTCCTGACATTGAGTTCGGTGACATTACAGCTACCTTATTCACTTCCCATCACGCTACACCGGAGTTTCATTAAAAGAAAATAATTTTTCAATCATCACCGCAAAGGTTGGTCAATGTATTTTTATCACCAAATTATAGTAGCCTACCTGTAATAATTTTTAAACTGAGTTTACAGGGAAAAACACAAAACAAAATCACCAACAAGATTAAGTGTATCTTTAATGAATTTGTTTAATCTATTTTGATCCAAGAAAAACAAAATAATAGCCTATGCTTATACTTTTTAGGTGTTCAAGCACAAAGTGCTGAAAACCTATTGTAATTGCTATTTGGAAAAAAAAAAAACCCTAAAACGCATCGTGCAGCCCAAAGCGTAAGGCCTAGAGACTTGAAACTCGCCCAGATGGTAGGCCACACTTTTGGGGAGAACCTCTCAGAGTATGGCCCATAGGTGGCGCTACAGCAACCAAAAGTACTAAATTGCTCATAACTCTTAGACCGTTGGTCCTAGAATCAAGGTTTTTTACGCCACCGTGTTCCTTGGCTCAAGACGGACAAGATGTATATCTCGGATTTCGATTTGGGCCCCAAAAAAAATTTTATGGCCAATTTTGTCCAAAACCCACTTTTGCGAACTAGTCCCTGTTTTTTTGCCCGATAGGAACCAAACCAGTCTAGGCCTATTCTCTGGACCCTCTAGATCAATAATTATCGGAAAAAAGTTGAAATTTTGCATTTGGGTGGCTGTAACAGGGTCATTTAGAAAAGGGGCGGGGCAAAATACAATCAAAAGCCTATAAATCCTAAAGGAAAAGTCAAAACTTCACAAAAATTGATGAGCATATGTGTCATAACATGGTGAAGAAGCATGCAAAGTTTCGTGAAGATTAGACCATAGGTGGCGCTATAATCGTCAAAAAGGTCTCATTATTATTAGGTGTTCAAGCACGAAGTGCTGAAAACCTATTGTAATTGCTATTTGAAAAAAACTCCCCTAAAACGCATCGTGCAGCCCAAACCGTAAGGCCTAGAGACTTGAAACTCGGCCAGATGGTAGGCCACACTTTTGGGGAGAACCTATCAGAGTATGACCCCGATTGGCCAATAGGTGGCGCTACAGCAACCAAAAGTACTAAATTGCTCATAACTCTTAGACCGTTGGTCCTAGAATCACGCCACCGTGTTCCTTGGCTCAAGACGGACAAGATGTATACCTCGGATTTCGCTTTGGGCCCCAAAAACATTTTTATGGCCAATTTTGTCCAAAACCCACTTTTGCGAACTAGTCCCTGGTTTTTTGCCCGATTGGAACCAAACCAGTCTAGGCCTATTCTCTGGACTCTCTAGATCAATATAGTGGCTCAATAGTGGCTGTAACAGGGTCATTTAGAAAAGGGGCGGGGCAAAATACAATCAAAAGCCTATAAATCCTAAAGGAAAAGTCAGAACTTCACAAAAATTGATGAGCATATGTGTCATAACATGGTGAAGAAGCATGCAAAGTTTCGTGAAGATCGGACCATAGGTGTTAAAAAGCTTCAAAACCATGTATTTCCTAAATTGCCTGTATTAGCTGTAAATGGTCTTTTCCATCTACGATCATATAATGTTCATATCATAATGTCCAAAACCATCATAAATCATTCTAGAATGTGGTATATCATGGTAAATCATCCTATAACGTACTAAATCATGCTAGAATCATATTAAATCATACTAGAATGTGCTCAATTCTGGTAAACCATGCTAGTGCAGGGTAAATCATGGTGAATCATACTAGAACTTGGTATATCATGGTAAACTATGGTAAATCATGCTAGATTCATGGTAAATCATACTGGAACATGGTAAATCATGAAAAATCACACTAAAATTTGGTATATCATGGTAAATCATGCTAAAACATGGTCTATTCCATCTATGTTGTCAGTGGTTAAATGCTTGCTACATAAAACTTAATGTCTTTTGATGCTTTTGAGCTTAACTGCCTTAACTGCTTTAATTGCTTGAACACCGCTAAATGCTGCTTGCAGCTTTAATTTATACTTATCACTGACTGTCACTGTAGTATGATAAACTGTCATTGAGACTGTTGTCTCAACCTGTGTTTATAACGATTTATAAGAAGTGTCAAAATAAAATACAAGATCAGCTTTTGGTATTTGAAAACGAAAGAATGTAATGTGATAACACGCCTAACGAATTAACTGATCTAGGATTGCATGTGTGCGTTTTGCCTGTTTATTGCCGCCAACCACTTTTCTCAGTTTTGTTTCTTTTGGAATACGGTATAAAGATGTTCCTTTTGTGTGATTACGTATCTGATCGTATCCAAATGCACAGCATCGCTCGGGCATTATAGGAATATTTCGCGACAAGCTGTATTATCACCGGCGGCTTAGCACTTTCTATTCCGTCAAGATGGCTGCTCCAAATGGCGTGACGTCACACGGGACGTCCCTATACACGAATCCGACGAGCGTTCTGTGTAGGCTGCCATTTTGTGGCGACGCCATTACTGAGCTGTTACCGGTATGTAAACAAACCTCCGTGATAACGCGGCCTCAATGACAGCTACAGCCAGGCAGAATGACTTGATGGGTTGATGATGTTAGACAGTGGCCTCCAGTCACAGATGAAGGTACAAACGATCTTACAGATTATTTATGAAAATAGCTTGGCAAGGCATAGCTAGGCTAACGTTAGCTAACGAGGAAATTATAAAAAGATCTGTCCATTTGGCAACAATAAATAAATGAATGACATCAAATAAACGAATTCATGTTTTTCATTTGTGTCCATTATTTATCTCATTTTCACATTGCAAAAGCAAGAGTAAGGTGTACAGCTAGAAAGTATACATAATATCAACCAATTAGTGTTTTTAAACCATGGAAAGAGGTCAATATAACAGCAGGAGAACAATTATGTCACATAACGTTACATTTAGCTCAGGAAAGCCATTTAATGACCATAGCATGTTAATTGAATAGAAAAAAATAGCTATAGAGGAGATTTTGCTGAGCACTATATTACATATTTATTATATTTTTTACTTATGTCATTAAATAATTGTTATTATAACAAAAACTGCATTATATTTAATTTAATTTGTTATTTTAATTTGTTATTTAAAAAAAAAATCTGTCACAGTCAAGCAAATCAAACATTCACAACAGCCATAACAGTAATGTTACTAACGTTACTGCCCCAATGCGCCCTTTACTGCCGCCATTGAAACAATTTAAAACGGAACATGTTTTCCCACTCGACATTATAAAAGTTGTAACGTTAGTGACAGTCGTAAATCGCGGGCTGTTTATTCCAGTGGACGCAAGTTGCAACTAAAACAATAGGAGGCAATGGCGCAACGCTACCCAGCAACAGCTCAGTTATGGCGCCCGCTTACTTCCGGTAGTTTCGCCGGATTCGTCTATATGTCTGTGCTCGGCACGGAAAGTTTCCGTGACCTACTTTATGTTACTGCTAATAACGTGACTATTTCAAGCTAAATTTAGTTCTGTGTAGCAAGTCTTAATGTTATTAAGTTACTGGTGTTTAATTTGTGTACCTTTGGTTTGTATTTCGATTTAATAGCGGGAGAGAGTGATGGTACAAATTATTTCTGAAGTTCACGTGTGATTAAGCAGATCGTTAAACGTGATCTGATTTCATATACGCGATATACGATTTCATAAATGTGATAAAGTGTATGAAGCTTGTTAATATATCGGTTGAGAGTGCTGCATTTCAAAAGAGATACAAAAAATGACAACAGTGGAGTTTAATAAGCTTTATTTGCAATTAATTTACATATTTTGTAATTTTATTTCTGTTATTTCACCTTTCTTCTGTCTACCTATGTGAACATTCATCATAATTGATACAAAAAATTTTTTTAAGTGGAATCCAGTTAAGGCCTTCGTTGATGATGTGTCTGTCCTTTTCAAGCGGGGAAATTGTGCACAAAAAAGCAAAGCTTGACAGATACACACTTTCTTGAGATTGTGTTAGAATACGCTACACGACTCGATTACAATTGAAAGATTTTAAAACACTAGACTTCATACACTTGCCATAAATGGTCACAGTGTAAGACAATGGCCTTCATACACAAAGCGACTGAGGATCACACTCTACCAGACTTTCAGGTTGGTACGACACAACAAACTCGCACTGAAACATGTGCCTAGTTTAAATCTTGGAGTTTGTGTCCATAACTACACAACGTGATTTACTGTGAAAAAAATGGGTAGACTGGCCCTGACTCTCAGCAACCAGAGTCATCCAGACTGAAAATTGTGGCAAGAAAGTTGTAAATCTATTCTAGCCTTAAATTAGGAAAATCCGGATTGATAATATGTTTATAATTATAACAAAAGTTATTTAATGTTCTAGGTTAAAAGGATAGTTCACCCAAAAATGAAAATTCTGCCGTCATTTACTCAACCTCAATTTGTTCCAAACCTGTATAAATTTCTTTCTTCTGCTGACCACAAAAGAAGATATTTTGAAGAATGTTGGTAACCAAACTGTTGATGGGCCCCATTGACTTCCATAGTATTTCTTTCCATACTGTGGAAGTCAATGGGGTCCATTAACTGTTTGGTTACCCATAGTCTTCAAAATATCTTATTTTGTGTTCAGCAGACGAAATAAATCCATACAGGTTTGGAACAACTTAAGGGTGAGTAAATGATGACCGAATTTTCATTTTTGGTTGAACTATCCCTTTAAGTGCTTTGTTGCAACTAGGCCCTGTTTTTTAGATATGACTTGGGTTCCTCTTACAATGCTAGCCTGTTGGTATTTTTTAAATCAATTTTCTTTCACAAAGTTATACAAGCTACATTCCGGTACTTTGGTTTAGGGTTCTCACATAAACTCCTGCCTCAAACTCACGTGATTGGTCAAGCCAGAGGTTGAAATGTTGGGCTCTTAAAAACAAATAAGCAATGTTTTGATTGTCTCAAAAGGTACTTTAATAACATAAAAGATATTCACATCAACTATTCAGTGACCTCTACTTCTTTACTGTATTTGTCTAAAAATGATTGAAACAACAGGAATAGGTTTCCTCCCTGTTTGCCAGCCTGCAGAGACTGGCTAAAGAGACAGGTCACATTAGGCAGCCTGAACAGATGTAGAGACAGTGCAGTTAGAGAGTGGGAAATCTGGCAGCCAGAACTGGTCTGGGGATTGGGGAATACGACTCTATAATAGCCGGTCCTGGGTCAGAGAGTGCTAGCTGTTTCTGTCCTCCGGTGTGTTAACTAACAGTCACCAGGCCCAGCGCCAATGACCAGAGACGAGGAAAATTAGAGCCGAGATGCACAAACCTTTCACCTCTTAACCTCAAACGTGCACTCATAGACACAAATGCAAGATGCGTGATTGCACGACTATCTTTTGAGTGTTGGAATGTTCAGCAGCTCGAGGTTGTTTTTAATTTTGTGATGTTATTAAGGTGTTATTCTTCTGTATCTCGTGACTTAAAGGAATAGTTCCCCTAAAACTGTAAATTCTGTCATCCTTTACTCACCCTCATGTCGTTCAAAACCTGTTTAACTTTCTTCTACAAAATGCAAAAGATATTTTGAAGAATATATTATTTGTGTTTGTGCATACAAACATCGGACGCCTTTAAATTGAATTGTATGTACAAAATAAATGTGAATAAAATGTTTCTTTGAAGAATGTCAATCAGGTTTGGAACAACATGAGGGTGAGTAAATGATGACAGAGTTGTCATTTAATTGAATTTAAATATACTTGTATAACAGAATAATTATGAGGAAGTATGTCACTTCTGCGCCACTAGCTTCACTAAATGAAAATGC